>JAKSZU010000017.1:2940621-4140621 GCA_026018925.1 Tupaia tana
TCCTCACGGGAAACCCAGCAGAAGCCTGCGATGGAAAAACCAGTGAGCACGTGGTGTGCCTGTCTTACAGACCAGCAGGGTGGCTCTGGCTCCGAACAGCCAACTAGAGAACCAAGTGCCATTCTCAGTAGGAGGAGAACCATGACGTGTCTGGGGAAAATATTAAAACTGCATTCGGGGACCAGCAGTTGGCGTAATGGCTGTCGCTGGACTCCCACGTAGTCAACTGTGGTTCGAGTCCCAGACCCAGTGTCTTGAAACACTGGATGCATGTGCGTGGTGCCCAAGTTCCCAAGAGAATAGAGAAGAGATTCTCTCTGTCTCTCCAGAGAGAAGACACACCCTATTGCAAAAATCTCTCTAATTTTTTTAAAATTATAAACTAGTTTACCTGGGCTGTTTACTACTACTACTTGAATAGTTTTCAAGCTGCCAAGCCCAGGCCTCAAACCACAGTCAACCATTGGGAGTCTAATACCTTAACCGCACCACCTGCTGGTCCCAACTTTGAGCTTTTATTTTTGTATTTTTTTAAGAATTATTTTATTTTATTTAAATTTGACCATAGAGGGACAGAGTAAGAGAGAGCAAGAGAGACGGAAAGTGGGAAAGCAAGCCACCAGGTCCAGGATTTGAACTGTGGTCGGCCACGTGGGATTCCAGCGCCCTTAACCACCACACCACCTGCCGGCCCCCTGACTTTGAGCTTTTAAGAACAGGACTGTGTCTTTAACTTCTGCCTCCCAAAGACGGCTGGGAGAGAAGGTGCTCGCGATAACAGTCAATGAATGAATGCGTGAACGATAGCTACTTCTCTGCGTAGAAAGAGGACTAGACGTGTCGCCTACAAAGAGAAAGCGAGCGTGCATGCGCCAGAGCGGCCGGCCGAGCCGCGGGTGGAGGAGAGCAGGGGAAGGAAAAGGAGCAGCCGAGGCCGGCGTGGAGGGGACAGACGCTGCCAGGAAGAGGTCAAAACACAGGCCACAGAGCGCGGAGGGGGCTCGGAGGACCGTGCACAGGCGGGCAAGGACCACGAGACTCTCCAGAGGGCTCGCCGGCGGGAGCAGAGCACCTGTGACGGCGTGGGCAGTTTCGGAGAGCTGGGCCGTCCCTGAGATCTCTGCGCAGGGTGGGTGGAGGACGAAGCCACTGGAGAAGCCAAGGGCCAGAGGGAGGAAGGGGACTTCGCGGTGCCCAGGGTGGTAAGGGAGCGGAGGCCAGAGGAAGAGGAGGCACTGGCCTGAGCACTCGCCGGACTCCTGGGGCCACGTGCCCGCTCCGCCTCTTACCGTTTGTGTGGGGGCAGGGAGAGCGGCTTCAGAGACGGGGAGACGGGGAGACGAGGAGAGCTAGAGTCCTGCTGAAACCGATGAGGTTAGCAAGTGGCAGGGACGGGACTCAGGCCCAGACCTTGCGGCATCCGAAGCTCAGACCTGACGGGAAAGGAGGGAGACAGCAGAGAAGCAGCAGGAAGACTTGGGGAGACTCCAGGGCGCCGTGGGCATTGGTCAGCGCCCACGCCATGTAGCCCCGCGGAGCAGGCGGCGCGGCCAGGCTTCCCGCGCTCTGGGGAGGCGACTGAAGGAAGGGAAAACTAGAGGGAGCACTTCTCCTACGCGTTTGGGGTCTGAGATCTCCTCGTAGGGAGAGACACAGCGTTCCCGAGGCCGAGAGAAGGCAGTGACAGACAGACCACCCCCGAGCTCCACGTGGCTCCGTCCCTGGGAGAGTGAGCGGGTTCCTCACATGTAGTGTGGGGGCAGGAATTGAAGTTTTAGGGAGAAAATGCCCAAAGGAGAAGGAGAAAGTGAGCAGACAGCAAGGACGTGGCTGGGAAGCGATCCGGGGGAAACGGCGCCCGCAAAGAGCCGCGCAGGGGGAGGTGTGAGAACGGGGCGGTCTCTGTGGGCGACTTAGAACTGGGGAGACTCCTGCAGGGCGTTCCTGCTAGCCCGATGCGGGGCTGCTGTGTAGCAGGGGGTGCCCTCAGAACTCACGTGCGTCAGGACTCCCTGCAGACAGCGAAGTCGGAATCGAACCCATAACTTACACGTGTCTTAGAGTAAACCCAGCAGGCGGCTCATGGCAAAACTTGGAGAAATAAGTCTCGTCTTCTGTGCCACAATTGTATACTTAGAATTCATCTTACGGGAATAATAAATGATGTACATAAAGACTTCCTGTCAGTACGGCATTGGAGGAAGAAAGGGAGGAAAGTGACCTGCTTGCAGCGATTGGCTGGATACGTCAGGGTAAATCCTTATTTGGCGACTGTGTGTTGAGTGCCTTCGAGGGAACCAGGGCAGTAGCTGAGGGAAGGGAAACCGAGAGGGTGTTTTCTCCTGAGCTGTTTCTGCATGAGTGGTACGGATGACAACAAGCAGGTGCCTCTGCACTCCTGGCTTCGCGCTGTGCTGGGGGGAGTGCCAATCCGCAAGTAAGTAGACAAGCGATGTGACTCAGAGAGTGACAGGGCCAGGCAGAGGGCAGAGGGTGCACGAGCAGGGCCCCGTGCAGAAGTGAGGCTGTGCCGTAAGGGGGCGTGCGGGAAGTCCCGGCCAGCCAAGCATCGGCTCGGCCAGGCTCTGCGACTGCGGCCAGAGCAGCCCTTTAAGAGCCAGCACCTGCACAGCCGAGTGCTCATAGCGTGAGGACCGAAGGCTCTCGGGATCTTGGGCACGCACACACACGTGCCCGATGTGACTTTAAGCCACCGAGTCTGGGACTCAAACCGCGGTCGACCACGTGGGAGTCCAGTGACATAGCCATTACTCCAACTGCTGGTCCCGAACATTATATTTAAAAATAGAAATAAGGTGTTTTTAATTTTCCTTATTACTTTACATTATTTAATTTAAAAGACTTCAGGCATGACCCTTACTGATGTCAGTAGGTAAAAGCATGAGAGTGAAAGGGGCCAGCAGGTGGTGTGGTGGTTAAGGCACTGGACTCCTACATGGCCAACCATGGTTCAAGCCCCAGATCCAGTAACTTGAAAATCACACCAGGCACGTGTGTGTAAAGGCCCAAAATCCCGCGAGGAGAAGGGACTTGGTATGGCCATCCCCCTGAGTGATTTCTGGCTCTTCTCTCTCTCTCCCTGCTAGTGCCTATGCCTTTTGCAGGGGCAGGTGGCAAGGGATAAATGTGAGTGAAGGAAAATATACTAGGTTTTATAGTTAGTAGAACATACACATGCCTGGTTATCCTAAAACGAAAAGTCACTTTGCTGCCATTTTGTGATTTTCTGGTACTGGGTACCTGGGAGAGTCCTGGAGCCCTAAAACTCTCAATGAGAGATTACCGTAAGTCCTGTTTAGCTAACCGACACAATAACATACAGAGGTAGAAGGTATGGCCGAGGTACACAGATTCCTGGCAGAAAAGACACCCTGGGTGTGTGATTCGGAACTCCGTGTTCTAATTATTCAGCTGTGCTTTCTCCAACTAAAGTTTAGGCCAAGGGCATTCAACACCCAACCCTCTTGTTCTAAAATGGCCTCTTAATTACCCGTGCTCATTAACTTTATGTGTTGAGATTAGAGCAAGGGGGTAGAGAGGGAAGTGGGAGATGGGAAGGAAACAGGAAGTAATAAATCCATTTCTCACCAAGGTCAGCTGATCCCAGAGCACAAAGCAGCGAGGGGATTGCTCCAGGGGCTTGCACTGACAACAGTTATTTTGACAGAAAATTCTGTCAGTGATACAAAATATTCACTGGCTAAAAACTACAGTTGTAAAAAAAAGAGACTGAGTTCAAATATTTTTCTGTAAGTCTTTTCTTCTATGTATCTATTCTTTACAGAATAAGTTGCAACTAAAAGCAGCCTCGAGTGAAATAGAAAGAGATGATCTTGGTAAAAGCAAGCTGAGAGAGAGAGAGGAGAGAGACACTGAGGGAGACAGAGATGGAGAGACAGTCGAGCATTCTGCTAGAGGGCAAGGCATTTCCGTTTCTGTGGTCTTCCCCAAGCAGACGGGTCATCTCGAGGTCGTACCCATGGTCAGATGAGTTACGTAGGTATTTGGGACAGGCGATTTTCCACGTAGTCAGGTGGGAAGACTTTAAAGGCCTTCACCTGCACAGACTGTAAAGACAAAGGCAGGAAGGACTTAAAAAAACTGAAGTGACAAGAATGAACAGAAAACGCCTAAGACAGGTGATCACAATGCCACCCAGCTGACATTCGGAGCGTCTCCTGGGCGTAGAGGGAGGTATTGTCTCCTGGGGGCTCTCTCAGCAGGGGTCACCAGGATCTACACACGGCCACACGTGTTCTCGTCCCGAATGAGAACGAAACCAAGGTGGGTGTGGGGCTGTTCTGGTGACAGGTTAGAACTGACTACAGAGACAAGGCAACTACATGTGACTGAAAACACCGGAGAGAGTCTAGATTGTTTTTAAAAAGTTATAAAGGATATTTTTAATTGCGTAAACTTGAATATGGACTACATATTTGAATATATCATTGTAACTTTTTTATTAGGTGTCTACAATAAAAACTTTCGGTTATACACAAGAATGTCTTTGTTCTTAGAGGGTACGCGCTGTTCTGGTTGGGGTGAAATATCGTATCTGCAACTTACTTTACAATAGTCAGGAAATTAGAAAGTGTTCCTAAATATAAAGAGAGAAATGTTTATATATGTGTGTAAACATACATGCACGGTTATCTGTGGATACCAGAGAATATGTATACAGACATAAATATTTGTGTGTGTATATACAAGAAGAGAGAAAGAATATGGCAATGTGATAAATGATAGAAAATTGATGCGTCTAGTTAATGTGCTGTTCTTTCAGCTTTTCTATAGGTTTGACGTATTTTTCAAAATAAAAAGTTCAAAAGAGAATCAACTGAAAATGGAGGCCACTGCCCATTCTTGGACGCGGCCTGCAGCTGCAGGGAGTGCAAGCGCTTTCGGGGGCATCTGCGTCGTGTCCCGGAGCTGGACTTCCTGTCCCTGGGCCTGTGTCTTCCAGCTGCAGACGGAGGAGAACAGTGCTGGCTCCTATTCCCACGGTTGGAGACCTTTTCAAAGAAATGATGTTCAAAGAGATAAAGCTTATCTTTTAATTTTTACTTTGAGTCAAAGGAGATAGATTCTAAAACCCTTTTTGATCTACGCGAAGTGTTAGCTAGCAGATACACTTTGTTATCATTTCTTTTCATTTTAAAGAAATTTACAGAATTGAGCCTCGGTTGCTTCCTTCACGGACCATCAGAGGAAACTCTGAAAATACGTGTCATATTATCAAAAATGACTCATGATTTGATCATAGAAATTAAAAATTGTTTATTTGTGAAAGACTCCATTTGCTGCTGAGAACTAGTCATTTCAGGGAAAAAGAGAAATGAAGATTTTCTACTGATAATTCAGCCTCCAGCCCCCAAACTCGAGTAGCTGGGAGCGCCTCTAGCCCTCTCTGTCTCTGTCTGTCTCAGCCTGCCTCTCTCTCTATCTTCTCATTTTTTTGTCATTTTTCCTTTAAAAATTTTTGAAGATAAAGTATTCTCTTAGCTTTTATATCTTCCTTTTTTTTTTGTTAATAATCCCATCTCCTCCACCGCTCTAGGAGAGGCAAGGGGCAGGCCTTCAAAAGAAGGCTCTATTGCTGCTGAGAACTAGTCATTTTTATTTTTTGCTTT
Organism: Tupaia tana; assembly: GCA_026018925.1. Classification (NCBI taxonomy): domain Eukaryota; kingdom Metazoa; phylum Chordata; class Mammalia; order Scandentia; family Tupaiidae; genus Tupaia; species Tupaia tana. Next base: position 2,946,273 of record JAKSZU010000017.1, read on the forward strand.
TTTTTAAAAAAAAAATTGTTTTGGTTGTTTTTTCTTTTTTTCCCTCCTTCTCTTTCTCTCTTTCTTCGTTTTCTTTTCCCTCTCTCTCTGTTTTATTATTCTTTTTCTTTTATCTCATAACTCTGTTCCTCAGTCTCCATCCACTGTGTTTCTAGACTGATCTAAGGGAACCGTAGCCAAACATCCAAATACTATTAGGGTTAACATATTCCTCAATACCCACTGAATCTGCTGCACAAAGGGATGAAAATGGAACAGCAAAGAGATTCCAGATCACCTCCTCCTGCACGCTCCTGAACGCTCAGATTAAACCTCAAAAATTAGGAAGAAACACACCATCAGATGACTAGAAGTCACCGCAGGGTCACAAGAAATATGGGAAAGCAAGAAAATACCTCTCCTCCGAGAGAAAAAAATAACTCCTCTTCATCCACAAACAGTTCAATGGAAATCATGGAAATGTCTGATAAAGAATTTAGAATATTCATAATCATGAAGCTAACAGAGATGGAAGAGAAGAGAGACAATGAACTGCAGAAGAGGCAGGAGAAAGGAGCTGATGAGTTCCAGGAGGTGAGGAAATTCTTGCAAGATCTAAAAGAGGAATTACACACTATAAAGAAGAATCAAATGGTCCTGTTAGAGATGAAGGTTATAATATGGAAGTCAAAATCTCCCTTGAAAGTATTAAAAGCAGACCACATCATACAGAAAAATCAAATTTCAGACACAGAAGATAGAATGGTGGCCTAGAAAAATCCACCACAAAGACTGACAAAATTGCCAAAAAAAAAAAAAAAAGAGAATATTCACAAGAAATACTAGATACCATCATATGTCCAAACATCCATATAATTGGTATTCCAGAAGGCAAACAGACTCATAAGGGCATTGATAATCTATTCCATGAAATCCTGCAAGAAAACTTTCCAAACCTAGAGAGGCACTCAAAGATTCAGTCCCAAGAAATACAAAGAACCCCAAATAGAATCAATCCAAGAAGATTTTCTCCAAGACACATTATAGCCAGATTGACCAAAACCACAAAGACAAGATACTAAGACTGGGAAGAGAGAAATGGCAAGTTACCTACAAAGGATATCCCACCAGGCTAAGAGCGGACCTCTCGTTTGGAAACAATGTGAGCTAGGAAAGAATGGGAAAATAAATTCAAAGCCTTAAGGGAAAAGCAATTTTAACAATTAGAAAACTGTACCTGGCAAGAGTTTCCTTCATGTGGGAAGAAAAGACAAGAATATTCTCAGATAAACAAAACCTGAAAGAATTTACCAGCACCAGACCAGATCTCCAAGAAGCTCTCAAGAGAGTGCTATCCCAGGAAAATTAAATACAGACACACAGAAATAAGAGTTCAAAAACAAAGAAAAGAGTCAACATAATCGTAGGGACAAGTCCGGAGTTGAATATTATATCCCAGAATTTAATCGGGAAGATTGGACCACAACAGAAGACAGATTAAGTACATGAGGCTGAACTGGTGAAATAGCATTCTGTGACTTTCGACTAAAACATTGCTGATTTTCTTCTAGGCTTTGTTTTCTGGTTTTAAGGATTTTTGTTCTGCCTTGAGCTGACGATAGGTTTATGTCCCTACTATTTGAAAAGAATCCTAACCTGTTTCCTGGCTTTAAGTTGTAAGCAATTTCCTTAGCATTTCTTTGATTTATTAAAGTTAAAACTGCTTTTCTTGAAATTAAAAAATATATTAAAAATTATTTGTTTTTTAGAGACAGTTTTTCTATAGGGCACGTGTGCACACCAGAGAGATAGAGACAGAGAGACAGAAAGCAAAGAAATCACTCCTCAGGAGGCAGCAACACAAGTCCTCCTCCTATTTCATCCTGGAGAGAGCACGCACACATGCCCAGAGTGAGTTGCAAGCTGCCAGGTCTGGGATTCAGTGATCAGCCATGTGGTAGTCTAGCACCTTAACCACTTCTAGCTGAACTGCTGGGCCCTAGAAATCAAAATTTCTAACCATGGAGTAAATATCCATGACTATTACTGTGAAAATGCATTTTTCTAACTTATGATGTCATCAAAAAAAGTGAATTAGGTTAAATATACGAACTTGACATTTTTATAAGTCAGGAATCATTGAGTACAATCTCGTATGGTTCAACGACATGTTTTTTAGTTTGTCACACAGAGCCAATTATACAGTATGAGGTGCTTTATTTGTCCAAAAATATATTCTTCTGAAAAAAAGTTTTTTCAAGTCATTGCGAATCTTCTAGTGTTATTGGGAGCTCTTAAAATGCTTATTTTGAACAACAAAACATTCTCAAGGGAAAACACATTAGCCTGAACTGACCCCAACCAATGCCTGCTTCGGGTGTTTTTGCGGTTACTTGGGAAAATCAGTAAAAACAAACAAAATTTTAAATAAACAAAATTTAACACAAATTTAAAAATTATTTCAGTGACATTAACCTCACAATCTTAAATGTTTGTTTTATTTAGTTTAATTTTTCATTATCTAAATTCTAATTGTGGTCAGATACTCGGAACGTAGTAACTCTCACCAGCTCTATTAACCTCTTCTGAGCGGCTCCGTGGTGTGAAGCGTTTTTACCCGCTGCTTCTGTCACCACCAGTTCCGGACTCCTCTTCTCTTACGAAGCTGCACTTCTGTATCCATGAAATAAATAGCTCCTGTCCCCACGGCCTCGCCCCTCCCTCCTGCCGTTCTGTCTTTCTTCATGAACTTAGGTCCTCCTGTAAGTGGCTTCCCCACAGGATTTGCCCTGAGTCTGGCTGACTCCTCTCACTCGCCAGGCTCGGTCTTCGCAGCATGAGGCCGAATTTCGTTTTAGGGCCTGACACTGTCCTGTCATAGGCATGTCTTGTACCACATCTGCGTGTCCTTTGATCCACCCATGGGCCCCAGGAGTGCGCCCCCTCTTGGCTACCGTGGATGTGCGGCTGGAACGCGGGTGTGCAGTGTCTCTGAGACAGTGCTTCCTGCTCTTCGGGTGTTTACCCAGAAGTGAGATTGCTCAGCCCTATGTTAATTTTATTCTTTTTTTTTTTTTTTTGGAGGGGTTTTTGATATAGGTAGCGTTCGCTTGCTAGAAAGACAGAGAGAGACAGAAAGACAGAGAGCAAGAAATCACCCCCCAACACACACCCTGGGGGGATGGCCACGCTGCAGTCCCGTCTCCATTCTCCTCTCAGGATCTTGGACATGCACGCACACATGCCCAGCACGTTTAAGCCACCAGGTCCGGGACTCAAATGCGGTTGACTACATGAGAGTCCAGCAACATAGCCATTATGCCAACTACCGGTCCCCTAATTTTATTCTTAAAAAATTTTTTGAGAAACCACCGTACTGCTTTCCACACCGGTTACACCATGGGTATTTCCAGAGCACTCTACCTTCACCAACCTTGTTATTTTGTTGGCTGGAAATGGCCATTGTAAGGGCTCGTAGGTGGTCGATTACATGTTAACAGGATTTTTAAAACATATACTAACAAATATCCACATTTAAAAAACTGAAAAAAAAACTACTATTAAATAAATAGGTACTTGAGCTTATAAAAAACATACATTGGGGACCAGCGGGTGGCATGGTGATTAGGGCACTGGACTCCCACAGTCAAACCTGGTTCGAGTCCCGGACCTGGTGACTTGCTTTCTCACCGCTGCCCCTTGCTCTCTGATGAGTGTACATGTCCTACGGCAAAACTGGAAAACAATGATAATAATAAGCTTTAATTTAAAAAAAAACAACACTTAAGATGACAGAATCAGTCTGACCAAAGACAAGTGCTCTGAAAGTATATTGAGTGAATCAAAAGAAGGTTCTACAGAGAGACGCTGAAGCCAGAGTTGCCCGTGAAGAATACAGCTGTTGGCTGAGACGTGGGAGTGGAAGAAAGCAGTATTTGGAAATGGGTGTTCTATGCAGAGAACGCTAAGCATGTGTGTCTCAATGAGCAGGCGTGAGCAGGTGCTGGCCCATCGTCTGCACCCCGAGTTTAAGTCTGTATGCTCCCGAACTTTCAGGGGGAAATGTCATTGAAGTATTTTGGGGTTTTTTTTGGTGCAAAAAATGCTCAGCTCCACACACGGTTTTCTCCTAATTTGCATTTTCCGTGAACTACTTGAAGACTCCTTTTCTTACATTCAAACTGGTTTAAAAAAGTTTATGTACTCAAAGTGGCCAAAATCTCGGGCCTACCTAGATCAGGCCCCTGTCTACTCCAGCAGTACACGTGTGCAGTACGCGACGTCAGTCACTCAGTCGAGCCCGGGAGGGTCCTCTCTTTGCAGAAGGAAGCTGGCTGCGTGAGCGTGGGTGTCCCTTCCGGCGCAGGCGCCTGTGGAAATGGCCACTGAATGCTTAGTGGAGAAGTAACGCAGCAAGCTCTCGTCTCTGCCTGCAGCCTCGGGCTGAGGCCATCACAGAGTAACCTTTGAGAGCGCGGGCTCTGAGCAGAAACGGGCCAGCTTGTGTAGACCCCGCCCGTCTGGGCACGAGAAATGCGCCCTGATTCTCCGCGCTGATTCATCTCTGAAACTGCAGTCCCGGCACAGACAGGTTCCAGGGCTCGCCGGACACTCGCGCACGACAAAACCCCACAAGGACACAGTAGAACGAGTATGTTTAGTTCAACAGACAGTCCGGAGCGCCTGCTGCACGCCAGGGCCTCTGGAAGGTCGGGGAACACAAGCTGAATGGGACACGGTCACAGCAAGGAGCCAGGACCAGGACAGTGAGGACGGTGGCACTCCCTGAGCGTAGCAGGCTCCCTCCTCGGCTCTGGTGCAGCTCATTCAGGGCCATTCCATTCGCTGTGCTGTGGCCCTCCCCGCCGTCTGTGAGAACCGTGGTCCCGCTCTCTCTCCCGGGGCCCCTCCTCACCACACCCGGCCCCCTGGGTTCCCCGAACATCACGAGTGCCCCGCCCTGTCCTCCTCAGCACTGCTGGGTGCTGCTATCCCACGGTCCTGCCAGGCTCAGTCGCCCTCCTGCAGGCCTGTTCCAGAGGCCACCGAGCAGAGGGAGCCTCCCTGACCACCGCATGGGAACGGCACCCTCCTTTGAGTCAGAGCACAGAGCCGTGTGGGAATCAGGGACCGTGTTGTGAGCCCACCACGATGGTGCGGGGAGATAGCTGCCTGCGCCCACCCACCGTGGACACGGGCCATCGGAACTGAAGCGCTGACGCCCTGGTGCTGAGAGTCTGTGTGTGGAAGCCTGGCTTCCCGGCCCTCTCTAGAAATTGCCTTCGCTTCAGGGAGCCACTTCCCAGAGGGCGCCCATGCCTGGGCTGGTGAACACAGGGGGAGAGAGGCCCTCACGCCTGCCCCAACGTGGGGGACTCCGCGAGACCATGCCAGCACCGGAGCTTGCGTGTCAGCGGGGGCCTCTGCCCTCCTCCTGCCTTCCTGTTCCCATGGGCACTGACCCGAGTCTCCTGAGCAAGCCCCCTGCCCTCCCTGCCCAAGCATCCCTGGTCTCTGCTCGGGATGTTTCCGGGGAGCTGCCTTCAGCACCAGCCGCCCCCCCTGCTGTCCCTTCATACAGCCTCCTCACACTCAGTGACCACTCAAGGCGGAGGGCGGTTCCATCTGCGCCGAGCCAGAGCCCTCTGCAGGTCCTGGCGAAGCCCAGCTGGTCTGACCAGGAGCCGTGCCTGGCGGTGCCTCTCTCCTGCCCAGCCTTGTCTGGCTTTTGCTCCTTTTCTGCATGGAAAAGTGCAATTATTCCACGGCAGCTGATTCTCCTGCCGAGCAGAGAGGCCGTTATTAATTCGTCCTCACGTTAAGACACTCGCTTCCTTTCATCTTTATTACCCATCTATATCTTCCTTAGAGGTCTTGTTTACATCAAACAGGACTCTTGGATGCAGCAGGGACTTAATGAGTCTCAGCATAACCACTACAGAGCAGGCTGGGTGCACTCGCCCTTTGTAATTATGAATCATTTGATAGCATTAAAACGTCTTTAGCAAATGGTGCCAGGCAGCTTCTTTCTAGATTTTTTTTATGACCGTGAAGATCAGCCATAAACGGAATTATGAGCTTGGTCTAGGACGTTCTGGCACTGAGCTCTGACGTTAGGGGCCTGTCTCTAGAACCGGGCTCCGATTACAGGCCTGGACAGTTTGCCTCTCGCTGCCCTGGACTCCGCCTGCCTCCCTCCCTCCGCCTCCTTCCCTGCCTCCCTCCCTTCCGCTCAGGTTTGACCATTTGCACATCCGGCGTCACACAGAGGTACAAAGTGCAGCGGCCCCTCCCTCAGACCCGCTCACGTGCTGCGTCCTCACCAAGCCAGCTCTGCTTTGGCAAGACCGATCGGAAAGCCTGAGTGGCTGAGGTCGGTTTCTCCCTGACCAGACTGCACCGTGAGCGAAGAGCTGGGACAGCGCTCAGGACCTCCCACAGGCCTGCCATGGCTTTCAGTGTCACCGTAACAAACATGGCTGCGTCCAGTCTGTCTTGGCGAGATGAGAAAGCTCGTGGACTTCAAGGGATATTTTATCTGGGCCTTGCAGGGTGAGCAGGAGTTCGTTAGGTTACTATGGAAGAAGGACCTGTCAGTCAGACCTTCCAGGATAATGACGTAGGGGATGATACGAGGGTACCAGAGCGGGGGATCCTGCTGCAGCCTCATATGACTGGTTCCTGGGGACTCCCTGAAGGGGTGACTGGATGGGAGACGAGGGAGGGGCGAGTCGTGGAGAGCATCCTGGATCACAGTACTGAGGTGACTGGTCACACAGAGGTGGCCTCCCTTACTCTCGGTGAGAAGCGGAGATCGAAAGCTCAGCAAGGCAGGACACTGCTCACCACACAGAATAGAAGGCCACGGTCCCTGCTTTCCAGAGGCTTCTCCCCTGCAGGGACAGAGACACGCTCAGGAACACCTACTGGTGCAAAGGCGAACCCGCCCGTCAGTAAGTCACATCCGAGTCAGCACGTGTGCCCGGGATCACGTTCGTTCAGTAAGAATCGACCCCATGGCCAGGACAGGCCATTCCCCGATCAGCTGCGTGACCTCAGGTGGCTCACTTCACCCTCCTCCCATGTCGAAGGAGCTGGCGTCACGCTGCCCAACTCCCGGAGAAGCTGGTGACCTGGCGCGGGTGGCAGGACGGGCCTCAGTGGGTGAGACAGTCGCCGTCCGTGGTGGTCTCCGTGTGGACCGCAGCCAGGCACGCGCCCCTGCCGGAGCTTGGGCATCCCCTTCATGACAGAACGTGCTCCGACTCGGTCTCTCCCGTTCGGATCTGTCCACAGGAGAACAGAAACGTCTCTCCAGCGACGTCGTACACAGATGCCTGATTTGTAAAGCCTTCAGAGAGTCACCCTGTTTACACGAGAGCTGAGGCTCACCTCGGAGAGCTCCCGGGACCAACAGGTGGCGTGATGGTCTCACCACTGGACTTCCATGTGGTCGATGGCAGTTAGAGCCTAGGCTCAGTGGCTTAGACTCATGCCGGGCGCGTGTGCGTGCGTGCCCGAGATCCCGAGAGGAGAAGAGAAGAGAAGGGATTGCGGCGTGGCCATCCCTCCGAGGGGTGATTTCTCACTTTCTCTCTGTTTCTCTCTGTCTCTGGCAAGCACATGCGCCCTCTAGCAAAAACCTCTCAAAAACAAGCAAACAAACAAAAACAACTCCCTCCTCCATACCACTGATTTCACTCTTACCTCTCACGTCACCTAAGTGAGATAGACCCCGTTCGAAAAAGAGAAACTGAGGCACAGAGAGGTTCAGAACCTGGCTCCGTGTCACGAATGCAGGAAACGTGGCCAGCGTGGTGGCGGCAGTAACGCAGCCCTCTGGAATGCTGAAGCCACGCGGGAGGCCCCAGGACACAGGGCGAGTGTGTGCCTGCAAGCCGCTGGCTGCGGCCGGGGGTCTCGCTGTGGAGACCCTACGGGAGGAGATTGTCTCTCTGTCTCAGGAAAATAATGGACTTTAAAATTATTTAAGTGTGCACACACACACACACACACACACACTGCCTGAGCAGGGTCTGAACGGAAGACGCTGGTCCTAGACCCAGTTTCCACTACAACACCGTGACCTGCCCCTCGACGTGGTCACCTATTCCCTCCCACCCAACTGCGGGCTCCCGGGAAGGCTTCACAGGGGGTGACTGTATGCCCAGTGTCCACCCTCAGGCCAGGATAGGTGTCCAATGAACATTTGTGGAATGAATGAAATTTATTGGACACTTTTCAGAGGCTAAATCAAAGCTCGTTAAACTTTATGGGTACAATGGATTGTGAAGATCAAGCCAACTCCCTTATTTTAAAGATGAAAACACCACGGTCCTGGGAAGTTAGGTGATTTGCCCAAGACCAGCTAGTTCGTAGCAGAGTTGAAACTGGAACCTAGGTCTCTGACAAGATTGTGCAAATACTCCCAGTTGTAAAGGACTGAATTAACAAATGCTCATGTCTCTACCTTGAAGCTATTTTGACTTGTTTTTGTTTTCCAGTCATGGGATATTGATGATTATGGGAGAGGGAAAACTGTCTTCATCGTAGGGGAGCTGACGGAGATGCCGGGGTGGGCTGTGGGGGAGGTTGCTTTGCACCCAGCTATCCCCCGAGTGTCCGCTGGGCAACATTGCCACCCACAATGTTGCCTCACTCTCCCAAGTTCACCCTTCTCTTCCTAGGAGCTTGATCAAGGAGACGGACAAGACAGCCTCAGCCCTAGTCCAGGCCCTGGTTCAACGCTGAAGTGACGGAGCATTAGATCAGTTTATTTGGCTATTCTTCTTTCTTGTTTTTGAGACCAAACTCTCATAAGCAATTCAACTGGACTCTTGTCTTCCCTTTTTTATTGAGCCGAAGGTACCATTTTGAAGGCTGGTTTACTAGAAAGCCAGGAAGGGAAACACCTGCCAAGTACTGCCACGCTGCCCTCCGCCTCCACCTCCACCCCGCAGACATCACTAGTTGATGGCCACATTCTCCCCTGAGGAGTTGAGCACGGCTTTGGGATCATTCTCTGGGAAACCACTAGGCCTAAGAAGAGACCGCCATGGCTTTGTTTCTTTAGGATACGCCCTTGCCTCATCCTGGTCCTCCTCTCCCACAGGAACTGAAGTCCTACCGCTGCCCAGGTCTCGCTTCCACCGTCAGAGCTTCCTGGCACGGAGCACCACCTGCCCTGCTGCCCGCCTGAGCTTCACAGTGGTTCAGACTCACCCTTCTCTGAGGAGTGCTTTGGTAGCGGGCACTTGGAGTTGAAGCTGTGGAAGAACGCATACCTCACTCAGAGGTGAGGGAGAGTCCAGGTGTGTGAGAGTGAGGGAAAGTCCGAGTGTGTGAGAGTGAGGGAAAGTCCAGGTGTGTGAGAGTGAGGGAAATTCCGGGTGTGTGAGAGTGAGGGAAAGTCCGGGTGTGTGAGAGTGAGGGAAAGTCCGGGTGTGTGAGAGTGAGGGAAAGTCCAGGTGTGTGAGAGTGAGGGAAAGTCCGAGTGTGTGAGAGTGAGGGAAAGTCTGGGTGTGTAAGAGTGAGGGAAAGTCCGGGTGTGTGAGAGTGAGGGAAAGTCTGGGTGTGTGAGAGTGAGGGAAAGTCCGGGTGTGTAAGAGTGAGGGAAAGTCTGGGTGTGTGAGAGTGAGGGAAAGTCTGGGTGTGTAAGAGTGAGGGAAAGTCCGGGTGTGTAAGAGTGAGGGAAAGTCTGGGTGTGTAAGAGTGAGGGAAAGTCCGGGTGTGTGAGAGTGAGGGAAAGTCTGGGTGTGTAAGAGTGAGGGAAAGTCCGGGTGTGTAAGAGTGAGGGAAAGTCCGGGTGTGTGAGAGTGAGGGAAAGTCCGGGTGTGTGAGAGTGAGGGAAAGTCCGAGTGTGTGAGAGTGAGGGAAAGTCTGGGTGTGTAAGAGTGAGGGAAAGTCCGGGTGTGTAAGAGTGAGGGAAAGTCTGGGTGTGTAAGAGTGAGGGAAAGTCCGGGTGTGTAAGAGTGAGGGAAAGTCCGGGTGTGTGAGAGTGAGGGAAAGTCCAGGTGTGTAAGAGTGAGGGAAAGTCCGGGTGTGTGAGAGTGAGGGAAAGTCTGGGTGTGTAAGAGTGAGGGAAAGTCCAGGTGTGTGAGAGTGAGGGAAAGTCCGGGTGTGTGAGAGTGAGGGAAAGTCTGGGTGTGTAAGAGTGAGGGAAAGTCTGGGTGTGTAAGAGTGCAAGAACGAAAAAGACAAGCGTTGACTTGTTAAAGCCAGAAGAGGAGTTTGAGGAAGACCTCAAGCAGAAATTGAGGGCCAGGAAACGGAGAAAGGGGATGGAGAAGCCAAGGCGATGAGACCGTGGGTCCCGGATCAGGACCGTGGGTGGTGCTGAGCGGGGAACGTCTCACCACCGGCTTTCCCTTGTTCCCAGGAAGCTCAGCGTCAAGTTACTGTTTGAAAACAGTAACTAGGTTAGCTCACATCATGGGATTATTGGCTCTCACCTCCTTCCAGAGGTTTTGATTTTTTTATTTTGTTTGAAAAATATGTGGTATATCCAAATATATATATGTATGCGTGTGTATACATACATATATATATATATATATATATATATATATATATATATATATGGTCATTGGGAAATTCATGACACATCTTTGCACAGAAAAACATGTCATGACTTTCTTGATGACCTAATAGATAGAAAGTATGTGTTAATGTTGGCATTTTCCATGTACAGTAATAGGGAATCAGTCTTATTTTGAAAACCCTCACCCATGTGACCTCAGGCTTCATCTGGAAGGAGAAATTTCTACAGTAGCAAGAAGTGAAATCTTCTGCAAATCCTCCTCTCTTGGTACAGCTTAGAAAGTCTTTATTGGGAATTAAATGTGTGTCAGCCCTGACTTAGAAATCATAAAATGTGAAATCATAAAAATGAAGGGGTGAGCCATGCTTTTAGGGGTTCGCCGTCATCATGGACAGACTGACTATACAGGAATAGAAGTTATAAAAACCAGTGGACTCATCTAGCCAGGCAGGGGGAAAGTGAACCTCTGCTATTTGGAGCCACTGGGCCTTTGGGATGCTTGTTACGCAGCACAGTCTAGCCCAGTGTGCGTGCAGGGGGGCCACAATAGCTGCACCACCAGCAGCGCCGAAGGCTTTGTTGGAAACGAACTTCCCAGATGCCGCCTTAGACACAGTGAATGGAATGGGGCCTGGTGCGGTCACTCTGCTGTGCTCAAGGTTAATCAGCCCCACGCACAGCAGTCCTCCATACCCCGGGTCCTGCACACAGCCCCGCCCCGTCCTGCACCCAGGGCCAACTCTGTTCCCAAATGCACTGGCAGCTGGAGAACAGAACTCACGCGGAAGCCACTTTGCTGTTGGTGTGAAACGAACAGTTGTTTTTTTAAAAAAATATTGTAGACGCAAATGTTCAAGCAAGAGCCCTTGTTTAAAATGGCACTGGCCCCCATGAAAGTGGACTAATGCATCCCACAAAGAACCAAATGCCACGGTCACGGACCATTTCCTGTGTGTGAGCTGATCCGCCACGCCCAATCCTAGCCCTGCCCCCCAAACCCATAAAAAGGCAAAATGATCCTTTTCACCTGGCAGAGAACGTGGACGCTGAGAGCACTTGAGTGACTTTCCTAAGATCCCATGGTTTATAAATGGGAGGATTAGATCAGAACCCAAATCTACCTGACCCTGGCCCCAGTGCCCTTCCACTCATCTTCATCAAAAGCTGAGCTGTTTCTCAGAGCCTGGCTCCAAGGGTGGAGTCGGCCGCATCATCCTATTACCAACCCCGCCTCCCAGCTCCTGGCCATCACCTCCTGCTACACCTTTCCTGGGTTTTGTTGTTTTGTTGGTTATTTGCTTTTTGCTTGGAAAAATGAGAGATTCTGCCACTTACCACCCACGTGTGAGCTGGGATGAACTGAGGTATGTAAAACCTTAGAGAACTAAGGATGAAAAGTGTTATAAATAGTACTATTACAAGTAGCAATAAACTGGGCAGAGAATTAAGGTGCAAGTTGGGACATAAACTGGAATTAAGCCTCATAAATATGAAAGAACCCAGGCATGTGGCTCTTTGAATTCTAACAGTGAAAAGTTTAACCTAAATCTGAGGTTAAGCGGGCACCCGAGTTGCCACCTCAGAACGGCATACATACTCTGAGAGGCTGGGAGGCTAGCCACCAGGCACGTTTCTGAAAAGGTGGCTAACCTGATGAGTACCTGATGAGTATCTTTGACTGAGCTTTTCAGAAAAACACAGTAATCACACTTGGCAGCTGTGTGTACCTCAGTGGGCTTCTAAGCTCTTGTCCTTATTTAACTAATTTATTCTTCACAAAACTCCCAGGACGCAAATCCTATCGTTATCTGCCATCGTGAAGGTGGAAACTGAGGCGTGAGGTCGTGGACCTGAGAGGCCGTGAGGCTGGAACGAGGATCCAGGCAGTTGGGTCGCAGGGCAGGCAGTGCTCCCCACGGGGCCGCATCCACGTGGGTTTCACCTTGCCCTCTTCTCCCACAAGCGTGCTTGTCTGTCCCTCTTCTCTGGCTTTTTGCCATTATCTCGGGCTCAGGCTCGTTACCCAGAGCCCAGGTAGTAAGTCAATGAAGTCGTAACAAATGACAACACGGCCAACGCCACCACGTGGCACGCAAGCTTTTTATTCTTTTTGAATGACGTCATCTAGACCAGAGTGCTAACTAAGCAGACTTAGGGCAAGGCAGCGCAGACCAGCAGAATTCGGCCCGGGCACTCGGGACACCAGGAGGGATGGGGCATACCCCACGGAGTCTGCTCCCGGCGGTAACCGCTGCTCTTCACAAACTCCCACGCTTTCGTCTGGCAAATCTCTCCTGAAATCTCTTCTCTAAAAACTGCTCCAAATTGATGCCTTTCAGATCAACTTTTCAATGTGATTTCATTTCGATGTATTTTACCGTTGATCAGATTCCTAGAAATCAACCAACTTGATTCTGTGAGGCCCTGAGAATAGCAACCTGCCCAGTGTAACTTGCTGAGTCAAGGCAGAGCTCATGCTTTAGCCGTGTAGACCAGGTTGTGCACCCAGACCATCCCTGAGCTTGCCTGGAATGTTCCAGAATGATCAGGACATGGAGCAGGGACTCAGCCCCAAACAGACCACAGTGCCAGTTCCAGTAGCTATATCATCTTAAGAAATTATTTAATCAGGCATTACTATCAGAAAGGGATTAAAATATAATTATTTGTAAAAAGCATATGATTGCATCTTTGGAAAAGCCAAAGAAATTCACTTACAAAGTCACTTACTTACATAATCTCTTGTCTCGGCAGATGCACGATAAACACACAAAAATGAGCACCATTCCTGAATGCCAATAATAACCTCTTATAATGTTTAATTCATTTCTTCTCAGGTAGCTACCGAAAACACAAAATACCTACAGATTTCGCAAGAGAGGCACATTACTTACATGTCAAGAGGTGATTTCACGGGCTCGGTAGGAGAAATATTTTTTCTCCTAAATGGAAAAGTCACATGTATAAACAACATCTGATTCCTCAAATGCATCCAATTAAAAGGTCAGCAAGATTTTTTCTAGCATTCTGCAAAATTAAAATCAAATGCAACTGGAGAAACAAATGGAGAAATCTATAAGCAGTATTTTGAAAGAGACGAATGAGATTAAAGAGCTCTTCTGTCAGAGGTAAAGTATAAAGTAAGGCGTGATTAGAGCAGTGTAAATTCTAATACGGAATTAGACAACCACACCAATGGAGACCGTGTGAAACAGAAATGTGAAATGTTTATAAATGCATCGTACGTTATGGTTAGAATTGGGCAAGAGAGATAAACTAAAGTCTGCACCTTACACAAAAACCAAAATGAGTTTCAAAGACTGTTAAGAATTAGAAAAAAAGTAAAACCAGAAAAACTAACAGAGATGATCTAATATCAAGTATCGAGAGTAATAATAACTTCAAATGTTTAAAAAAAGAGAAAGAGAGAGAGACAAAACTACCCTCTACAAAGATAGCTTCCCTTTAAAAATTTGAATTATTTAAACCGGGGCCAGCCAGGTGGTGGTTAAAGTAGCTGAATCCCATGTGGCTGACTATGCAGTTCAAGTCCCAGACCCAGAGACTTGAAAACCATGCCAGCACGTGTGCATGCATGCCCCAAATCCCAGGAACAGAATGAAGGAAAAGGGATTGTGGCATGGCCGTTTCTCCAGGGGGTGCTTTCTCACTTTCTCTCTCTCTCTCAGTCTTTCTCCAGTAAGCGCACGTGTCCTGTAGCAAATTTAAGGGGAAAAATAATCTTTAAACTAGATGTATTAAAATAAAAAGCAAATAGATTAAGAAAAGAATTTCCAGGGCCAGTAGATGGCATAATAGTTATGTCACTGGACTCCCATGTAGTTGACCGAAGTTTGAGTCCCAGATCCGGTGGCTTAAAACTCATGTCAGGCACATGTGTGTGCATGCCCAAGGTCCCGAGAAGAGAATAAAGGAAAAGGAATGGCAGTGTGGCCATCCCCCCAGGTGGTGATTTCTCGCTTTCCGTCTCTCTGTCTTTCTCCCTCTCCAGCGAGCACATGCGCCCTATAGCAAAATTGTAAGGAAAAAAAAAAGAATTTTCAGTAAAAATGACAAGTTTTTATTTTTGTGTCATCTTTATAACGTAAGCAGCCAGTGTGTGACAGGAACACTAAACTAAATCCTACAGCGAGCTCGCAGGGGCCGGATGGTGCCACAGCACTCACACGCGCTGAAGGCGACCCCACCCGGGTAAGTCCCAGTTCTCTGCAGACCTCCCTGAACACACTTCAGGGTCTGGCTGGGGTGGAGTATAACTCTGACCTTTCGGGGCGCTGTCTCTCTATCTCTTGATCTCTCTGTCTCTGTATTTCTTGCTCACAAAAGCAATACAATAAAAATAAGCCTAAAAAAAAAAAGCTCACGCACATAGGCAAGAAAATAAGACCTTAATAGATAATTAAGCAAAGGACAAAACACAGAAAATTTATACAAAAAGAAATATAATTAAGAAGCCTATGGAAAAATATTAACCTCATTATTAATCAAAGACATGCAAATTAAAGCAACAATGGAGCACTGCTTCCCAACGTTAAAATTAACATTCGTTTTCAATAAAAGTGCTCTGCGTTGGCGAGGCACCAGGAAGCCGCGTGTGTATTTCGGTAGCTGGAGAGAGGACCGTGAACACTGTCGGCCATAGAAAGGGCGTGCCCGTGTGTAAAAATAAATAAGTAAAGTCTTTCTTCTTACAGCTGCAAGAAGGCTATGGTGTTTCCAGCAGCAGTGTGCCTGGGTGACAGTTTCGGCAATCGTCTGACCGTCTCAGCCTCTGGTCCCCTCGGAAGCTTTGCCTCACTCCTGACCGGCTGGGTCCTACTTCAAGGTGAGTTTGACCTTGAGGCCACTTCAGTGCCACCGTGTGTGCCATCACTGGCCCGTCCTCAGCCTTTGGCATAGGGCTGGACACGTAGATGGGGCTCAGCAATCATTTGCTACACGAATGAATGAATCAAACGAATCCATAAGGAACAGCAGCAGATCCCTGTTTATGCGCTTGATGAAATATGAACCTATTAACTTGCTAATTATGAAAATTATGTTGCAACTTGGAAAATGCTTCAGGACAGCAGAGCGGAGTGGGGGAACAGAATACATAATCGTACATACATTACGATCATGGCTAGATAACCGTTGTAGGCACGCGGACAAACGGGAAAGATAATATGTAAATTGGATAATATTTTTGTTGGGATTATGGAGGTTTTAGTCTTGTTCTTTTTTTTTAAGCGTATTAATTTTTTTCTTTTTACAACTATAAAAAAAGCAAGAGGAAAAACTTGCAGGCTTCGGCGTCCGAATCCTGGGGCCAGCCCTGGCTCTACTGGAAGAGCTTCTGCAACCTCAGACGAATCGCCGAGTGTCTTTGAACCTCAGTTTCTTCGTCTGTTAAGTGGGACCGTAATAGCTAGCTTTCAGGGCGGCTGTGACGGATAAACGGCCTCATGCGTGTGAAAGGGTTTTATAAGCTATAAAGTGCAGTCTAAACGTAAGATCGCACTCCTGTGAAAGGAGCCTCTCTTTCCTAAGAGAAGTGAGCTTTGATTTCGTCCTCATGGTTGATATGTCACCCTCTACACACAATGCAAAGACCAGCCTGCGTCACGGAAGCACGTCGTCGGCTGCGTGTCCCACGCTGGTCCCAAACCAGTCCCAAGCAGGCCCCTCGGGCAGCCAGCAGACCCCAGTGGGGCAGTAGAGGACCAGGGACACGCAAAGGGAAGCCCCAGGTGAGTTTTCCCAGGGAGTCAGACAGGAAAGTCACAGAAAATGTATCGCCGACTTTTTGTCCACATTTATTTATTTATTTCTCCCATGAGTCAGAAAGACAGAGAGAGACAGCACCCCCATCGGGTTCTGACCCCACGATTTCATCCAGCTTCAGCCTGCCGGGGTCCTGGGCATCTCGTACCTGTTGCACTCGGGGAGGCCTCCCAGCATGAACCTGGAACCTGCCCCTGCAGCTCAGCTCCGCAGGTGTCGACTTTGCCTCTGCGCCCCCTTCCAGCCCCTACTGCCACCGCAACGTGTGCTGTTCGGTTTCAGTACCTGGGGTGGGGGCTTCCTGCAGTCCCGGCCCCGATCACCAGTCCCTTCCCCGGAGGGCAACTGTTCGTGATTTATTACGGGTCCTCCCAGGGTGCTCTATGCATATGTAACCAAACACAAATGTGATGTTTTCCTTACAAACATTGTAGTGAGGGAGACCAGCAGGTGGAGTGGCAGTTGTAGCGCTGGACTTCCACGTGGCCAACCTTGGTTCAAGTCCCGGACAGGACATGTGACTGGCTTTCCCACTTTCCCTCTTTCTCTCTCTCTCGCTCTTTCTCTCTGGTGAGTGCACAGTGTAGCAATCTAAAAAATAATAATAATGATAAATAAAATTAATAAATAAGTATTTTTTTTTTTTAAAAAAAGCGTAGTGTAATGTCTTGGTGCTGTTTGCCACTGGGACATGAGAACCTGCTGTTCCCTCTGCAGCTGCGTCGCGACAGCCCGGCTGTGCTTTGCGGGACTTGGCTCGCTGCCCGGCCCCCTCTCCTGGAGGACCACCCCAGCTGTTTCCCGTCGTTGCTGTGTCCTGATAAGGCGGTCTCCTGCCTCGCAGGGTCAGCGAAGAAGCCGAGCAAGGAGAGCCCAGAGCGCCCGCACGCAGTGCTTCTCTTTTGCCAGGCCAAGACCGGCCTTTGGACACGCGCTACTTCTCCACCGCCCTAAACCCTGCGGTGGGAGGTTCAGCCTCCACGGACCCTGCCCGTCAAAGTCCTCCCACACCGCTGAGGAGGCCAAGCTGGCCTCCCTGGGCCAGGAGCGGGCTCTGGGAATCCTCTCCACCTCCGAGTGGGAAGATCCAGCGTCAGGGCTGCCCCAGTGGCTCTCACATGCCCAGCACCTCCGGGAGGGTATTTGGGAAGGAGCGACCCAAACAACGAAAGGCGTCTTTATCTCAGAAACGATGCCCCCCCAGTCCGTGGTTCTCAAAAGTGTGTTGCCTGGACCAACAGGGTCACCCGAACTCTTGAGAATGCAAATCAGCTGAGTCGGAAACGCCAAGGGTGGCCTACAGCCCTCTAGGCAATTCGAGGGCACGCTCTGTTCTGCAAGGAGGACGTGACAGGGAAGGACACTTTTAAACACACGCGAGTCATGGACACTGGCAATGGTGTTCTTTGTGGGACACCTGAGTCACTGACCAGAATTCCCTGCCTTTTACTAGTGGAAGGTATTTCCATATCCACATGTCAGTGTGTGTGCGTGTCTGCGTGTGCTGTGTTCCTGTAAACCTCCGAACGCTCCGTGCAAGTTCAGGAGCACTGACAGGAAAAGCAGCAGGTGTCAGTAGGCTGCTTGGAAATAGAGAGGAGAGAACCTGGAACCTAAACCAGTGCTGTTAAACTGGCTCTGTCACCGTAAGATGGGACTGACCACTGCGGTTTAACGTTAGCCACAGCTGTTCTTGTTTATTCATTCACAGACAATTACTGAGTGTTGACGACACATCGAAAACTGCTAAGCACTTGGAATTCTGCGCTGAACCGAAGGCAGGAGAAAGTGTGGCCGCCTACAAACCTGTCATCTGGTCTGTCCACAGCAGTAACGGTCCAGCCCGACTCTCCTCGCGGGTCCGTGCCGCTGGGCGGACGTGTCCAGAAGGAAACTAGGCACTGCTGCTCTGTTCTCCCCCTCGGCTCGACGGTTTCCGGGGGAGGAAAACCTCTGTCCCGCAGCATACCCAAGCCGGCCACGCAGGTCTGCTCAGTTCCAGCCCCTACCCCAAGGCCTCGCAGCCCCTTCGTCTGTTTGCTACCTGCAACCACGACCCGGCTGGGCAGGCAGGGGTCGCTGAGGACAAGCAGGCGGCAGAGAGAAGGCAGCACCAGCTTGGAGGCCTTTCATTGCCTTGCTGGGGCTAGATCGAGGCACAGCGGGAAAGCCCAGTGCTCAGTGAGGCTGCCTGCGCCTGGAGGGGTCCTGGCTCCTGTCCAGACACTCCCGTTACGTCGGACGAGGACATGCCTGTGACGGGGGGCTGGCTGAGGCTGGGGTGGGTCATGGCATCAAGACCCTCTGGGGGCGATGCCTGTCTGTCTCAGTCATGGGAGAAATGAATAAACGTAAAACAAGTGAGAAAGCGTGAAGAATTTTAGAAGTCTCCGGCTTGCGAGCTGGCAAGGGCAGCCTTCCTTTCCCTGGGGACCCGGGAGGCCACTTCTCGGCACTTCTTGGATGACAAAACCAGACCCTTTCTGCCTCTCCCGAGGCCACCCGGATTGCTGCCCCTCTCCTTCGCCCTTGGACCCCTTCTCCAAGAGCCCCAGGGAGCAGCAGGCCGGCCGAGTGGGTGCTCGCGGTTTCCCGCTGCGGATGCCTGGGCATGGAGGTGATCTCTGCGGCGCTCGGCTGAGCCCCGAGGCCCCGCGGGGCGTCCCTTCCTCCGGCTGCAGACACCTGGCTGGCTTCTCGGTGTGAAGCCGCAGGATCCGTGGCCATGAACGCGCGAGCACTTCCGCTCTGCTGGGGCTGTTGTTACACAGACGTGAGCAAATGGCCCTGGCCTTCCGCCTCCTCTGGGAACAAACATGAAGATTTCCGGGAGAGCTTTGTGCAGGAGAACCCAGGAGGAGACCAGCGGGCGTGGTGGCCCAGAACCCGCTGTGGGGCCGGTCCTCTGCTTGCTCTACAACGAAGAGGTGAGCAGGTCCTTCCTGGGTCCCAGGACGCGCTTACATGCCCCAGGAAACCACGCCTCCCCATTTAGCATCCTTTACACTCAGCTCTGGGGACTTCTCACTGCATCGGTCTGGCGGCGCGGTCAGGAGCATGTGCTGCAGAAAACCTGGTCCACGCTTTAAGAGTGACAAGAGGGTGTTGCAAAGTTCCCTTTACAAACTGAGTGCTGTATAGTGGTTGAATGTATAAAATAAACTTAAGAAAAAAAAGAACAAGAGGGGCCTGTATCCACACGGCAGCAGCAGCGCCATACTCCACTTTGCCAAGGCCTTGGGAGGGTCCGACGCCCATCCCAGTGTCCCTGCTGGGCTGGACTCATCCACACACGGTATTCCAGTGCTGGGCTGGGGCTGGAGCTCCGCGGGAAGCTCAGCCAGGGGTACCTGTCTCTCCTGTCTCTCTGTCTCTCTCTCATGGAAGAAGTATTAATAAGTAACTTTGGGGCCAGGTGGTGACATCATGGTGATGCATCTAGACCCACGTGGAAAACATCTGGGTTCGTGTCCCAGGACCTCCTGAGTGTGGAGGGTAGGCGTGCACGCCTGTGAGTGAACCAGCTGGTTCTGGGCTGGCTGCCGTGTAAAGACTGGGGTACCTGAAGCTGGGGGATACCTCTCTTTCTTGCTCTTTCTCTGAAAAAATAAATCAATATAAAACAGATAAATAAATAAATCAACTTAGAAAAATTGACAAAGCCCTTGGAACCCTAAGTCTGAAGGTCAAAGATTGTGTTTTCCAACCAACTTCCTTCAAAAAGAGCCCTTGTGGAACATTTGCAAGAGATTCTCATTAGCTTTGGGAATTATATTTACCCCGATTTGCTGAAGACATCAGAAATCACATTCCCCCCAAAGTGCTACAGTTTCCCTCTTTATTCACATCCAGACAAGTTCACAAAACTCCCCCCCCCCCCATACAGGTTATTTTTGGATGATTTGGGTCTCCATCTCTTTACTTTGCCTTCTAAATACTTCTGATTTCTTTCTAAGTGTCTTAGTTTCAAAGACACTGCTTTTTAGTTCTTCGTTTTAATTTTGTTCCCCTTATGAAAAAGCACATATGTGAGAGTACTTGGCATAACTCACGGGAAAGCGGGATTGTGATGTGAGCTTACTGTGACGCACAGATATCGGAAACCGACGCTAGTTTCCCGAAATCTGTCTTTTCATGAACCTTGCAAAGACCTTCTCATACACCTGGGGTTTCTAAAGCCCACCCCAGAGCGAAGCTTTACAAATTTTGCGAAGCTGTTAACTGAGAATCCAGTCGGTGCTTCCTGTGGGATAAGATGGGGAACTATCGGGTCTTCACCTTTACCTGGTTGATTCTAATTTCCGAGCTCTTTGGCATCCTGGCAAAGGGTGGCCAGCTCTCAGGCCCCCTGATATCAGGCAGGAGGTGCGCGCTCGGTGTTCAATTAAACACACGTGTTTGTTCTATTAATATATTATCCAGTTACCGCCGGCCAGATGTGGCCGCACGAGAGTAAACCGAGGGCTGTCTGCTCACTTCTCGTTGCTGCTTCTCTTCCCATTTATTTTGGAAAAAATAAATAGACAAAGATAAGGAGGGGGGAGAGTATAGCGGAGGGAACACGGCCTTGCCAACACCTCAAGCTTGAATTTGTAGCTTCCGGAACTGAGGGAGAATAAAGCAAATGGTTTGTTGTGGTGTTGGTGCTTTCGTTTCGGAGACAGAGTAAAGACGAACACCGAGAAATGGGAAGGTGCCGTGAACTCCCCCACACGGGGACGCGGCGTGGGCTGGGACCAGGGAGACTGCCCACTCGCCAGGCCTGCACGCAGCTCTTACCATGGTGTAAGGAGGAGAGTCGAGCTCCTTGTGAAACAGCTGGCATGCCGCTAACAGGGTAAGACAAGCTGGCACCACCGTAATTTCTGCCCATTAGCGTGGGCTCAGGGATGGTCCCATGGTGGGGCACGCAGCTAATAAAACTTCAAAAGCAGAGAGAACGAATTAGGAAGTGCAGATTCGTGTAAGCAGTTTACATTTTCGGCTCAGTGAAACCAGCGTGCTCGCAGAGATTAGGAAATAGCACTGTTAGTCACAGCACCCCGTCATTCTGTAAACGAGCATTTCACAAGGAGTCTTGCCCCCCCAAAAGACCCTGGGGCCGCTTTGCTCTTTAACGTCACTGGACAGCACTGGATGGGTCATCTGTCCAATCTGCATTTGTAAGCATTTTCTCAGTAGAGACGATGGATAACGAGATCTCTTCACCTTACCATACCCTTCACATTTCTAAAAGTGAGAACTGGGCAACTCTGCAATTACAGTGACAGGTACAGACACCCCGGCCCCTCGCTGTGGCCTGTCCGTTAGTAATTTAGTTGCTTTCCTCGGGGCCTTTCCCCGCACCCATGCTTCGGGCAGGAAAAGGCGGTACTCTGCCTGCAGACGCTGGGCGCATGTCCTTCTCGTCCTTGTGTCCTTTTTTTAGTTTGAGCAATTTCTTCAAAACCATAACCAGACACTTGTCAATCCCTAAGAGACTGGACACAAACCAGAGATGAAGCAGCTAGTCCTTGACACCGTGTGAGCACCGACAGCTCCACGCCGCGCCGGGGGACAGCGGCCACAGCGGCCACCTGCGCTTGCCGGGAAAGGAGACCGCTCTGCCTGTGAACCGGCAGCCTGGCGATGAGATGTGAGGTGAGACATGGGGAGACAGTGAGATGGCGCGTCGGTGAGGTGAGACATGAGACGGTGAGACTGAGACTGAGACAGTGAGACAGTGAGACGGCGTGTCGGTGAGGTGAGACATGAGACTGTGAGACAGTGTGAGACAGTGAGACAGCACGTCGGTGAGGTGAGACATGAGACGGTGAGACTGAGACAGTGGGACAGTGGGACGGTGAGACGGGCTCCCTGCTGTCACCCTGAACTCGTCCTGGAACACAGGTACAGAAGCCGGACAGGTACGATGCTGGTCATGACACCCAAAGCCGTTGTCCTCCGTGCGGTACTTCAGTTATGAGAAAGCTGGGTAAGTCGAGCTCTTTCTGAGACCCCAGAGATCAAAGGTATTCGATTCCAGGGAGTCATTTGAAGAGCAGCGCCTGCCCCACCCTTTGCCAGAGCTCTGTGGAACGTGGGTCTCAGCACCCTTATTCCGGAATCGTACGCACATTTCAGGGGCCCAGGGGAGCGGTGTAAGAACACACGTGTCCGTGGGAAACGAGCAGGCCTGCGTCTGGGTCGGGACAGCTGGAGCTGTGTCCCCGCGTCCCTTACCAGGGTCACGACGGTTACATGATCAATCCCTCAAAGTGGTCGGGCGGATGAACACCCACAGCCGTGAAAAGCTGGGCGGTCGGACCACAGCAGAGCCCTCACTCTGTCTGCCCGGAGGGACGCATTTGCAGCTGGGGTGCCACACAGCTCCTGTCTTCCCACGTCCTTCGGGGCCTCGCTACTCAGCCTGACCCCAGGGGCCAGCAGGGCTGTCACAGTAGGACTCCAGGCTCCGGGAGGTGGCCCGTGTGAGAGGATTGCCGGTGTGCATCCAGAGATGTTCCAGAGACCCTCAGGCCGTGACCCTGACCTGCTGAGCTGGGGCGAGGCGGGGCAGCCCACGCAGCGTCAGGGCCAACTGAAGTGCCGTGTCTCTGTGTCTTTCTTTCACTCTCTGTCTCTGTCACTCAGGGAGTAAGTAAACCTCTGAAAACAAGTGCGATCTGCAAACCCTGGAGCCGGGTGGAAACGCAGCCCCGCGGGCCCCCGTCGAACTGCCGGGTCAGCAGGGACTCTGCTCAGAAGACGGCGCCCGCAGAGGCCCGCAGAGCCTAACCCACCACTTTGCCTTTGGATGCACGTGCAGTGGGCATCGCTCTCAGTGGCAGCTTCCTGCATGGCCCCCGGCAACGCCGTGGTCTTCAGAGCCGTGGGACGGCCTATTTCACACAGGCACCAAGGCCAGGGACAGTGCAAAGGTCACTCTCAGCCATCAGAGACCCCTCCAGTGTCTGGCCTGGGTGGCAAGTGGTCACCCCAGAACCGGTGTATTTAACGCACTTTTCTATCACTTAGAGCCGAAAAGTACTTCAAAGGAGATGAGGTGCTCTAAGATTGCCAGCTGTTCGTTACCTAATTATCTCCCTGAAAGAAGTGGTTCGGTTCCACGGCGGTCCTGAGAAAAGCTTGACTTCGACTGGAGGACCGCAGTACGTGGCTACAGGCTACCTGCCGGAGCTCCGCCTGCCTGCAGCCCCCGAGGGGTGGACCTCACGGGGGAGAGGCGGGGGATCCCGTTACCAGCAGCTCCTGAGGACGCCTCTCATCTGGCCCAGTTAGCACGAGCACGGAGCTGTGTGGTCTGACTCTGACTCGGTGAATTGCCCTCTCTTGTAAGGACCTCCCAATCAGTGCGGTTGGGTTTTCCGGGTCAGGTACGGGGCGTAGTCCCATGGACAGGACATTTCCGGGAAGGGACATGGGGTCTGATGGGACCAGGCAGGTATCTGGACTGGGTTTGGAAGGACTTGGAAAACCACGTCTCGTGACTGTTGAGTTATTCTCCCTGGGGACGAAGCAGCATGGTGGGCATTCCTGCTGCTTCCCGACTTGTCTCTTTCCGGAAGAAACAAACATGAAGACAAGCCAGTCGGCCCATACAAGCTTACAATGATGTTCACAACAGAGTTCTTAAAATTCTCTGGCTTTTAAATCAACCTAAGTTCAGTCTTCCGATGAAATCAGCAATGATGTCGTGGGTTTGGGCAGGGTTTTCCCACCCATGCACCCAGTCCAGAGTCATTGGCCACCCTCTGGCACCTCTGTTTCCATCCATGGCCAGTCGTCTCACGGTTCACGTAAGTGAGATTTCCTCTTTAAGGTCCAGTACAAAAAAAAAAAAAAAAAAAAAAAAAAAAAAAAAAAACACAGAAAGAAAGAAAGGGGGGGCAGGGAAGAGTACAAGGAATTAAGTTTCGCTTCAAAGGAGTAATCAAAGGAGTGTTATGATTTGCTCACAAACTAAATGACTTCCATCTTCATGAGACGCCGACGGCCACAGGTACGAGACCGGGGCTGACTCAGAGCCTGACGGGGAGGCCTGACTCTTCCTGCTGCACTGACCTCTGCCCTCTAACCGACTCACAGCTAACCAGACCCAGAACGAAGCAGTGTGGCCTGGTGTGACGGGGGTGAGGGGATCTGAACTTTGAGAGGCACACAGGGGCTCTCCCTCACACTTCAACCCTGGGTCTTGGGGCTCCAAACACCCCTGATGCATAAAGCAGAGATGTCCCCCAAAATGCCGTCGCCCAAGTGAGCTCCTGTCCACTGTCTGGTGTTTATCCACCTGAAGTGTCCGGTAGCTCCTTCCGAGTGCTTTTACACAGCGCTGGGTGTGCAAGTGACCAAAGGGTATGACTCCTGGCTCGAGGCGGGGAGAAGTGACTCTTCAGCGTGAACTTGACGAAGCGCACGTCAGGGTCAGGCAGAAGTGGAGACGCTCCAAGGAGACAGGACCAGAGTCATCCAGTTCCCACCCGTCATCAGTCGAAGAAATAAGAGTGTGTTGCCCTCAATTTTCTGGGTTAGCAGGAAATCAAGTCAAAGAATAGATCAAAACTAGAGAACTTTTCAAATAAATTGAACGCTTTGACTCGAGTTACGTGGTACTCCCCCACTGAGATAGGTGTGAACTCAGAATGTAGAGAGGCCGGGACGAAGGGCCCAGACCCGGCCTAACTGGACCTCATCCTGGTCTCCTAAGATCCGTGAGCGGTGGGACTTCTCTGTCCATTTTCAAGGTGAGGAAATAGCTTGGCTTAGGGAATTTGGCAACCTTCCAACAACTAGCAGATGTCAGAGCCGGCGATGAAACGCATTCCTCCGTCCCTGCAACACATGCGCCCTAAAGTCTAGACCCCGTGTCCCCCAGAAGCACGATGTCCATGTCACCCCCTTAGGTGTACAAGAGGGCTTCAGAACGCCTGTGGAAAAATGGAATTAATGTATGATTTATTTTGGTGCCAATGTTTTTGAAACTCATGTGTCTTTTTTTATAACACGCACTTTCTGTGCACCTTTGGAAGACCCTGTGTGGGAGAGGACTTCTCCAGCTGGTAGTTCTCAAATCTCAGGCCCCCTGGAGAGAGCCCTGCAGCTCAGCTGTTAACATGCAGTGCCCCCAGCACCACCACCCCTCCTCCACCAGCACGCCAGCCTCCTGGGCTTCCAGTCAGTGCCCCCTGGTGATCTGGAGCCAGGGTTCGAAGGTCTCACACCAGGATGAAGTGGGATTAGCACTGCAGACCCACCTGCAGGCAGTTTCCTTTTTAAGCAGTCTTAAAAAGAAAATAGAGGAAGAAGTTCATTTCATCTTCACACATCATCTTTCAAATTTAACTTTATTAAAAGAGGAAAACAGTAAGGAAACGATAGACAAGGTGGTGGCAGATAGCCAGAGCGTGGGGTGGGACTCTACAAATAGAGCTGGGAGACCTAGGTGGTCTGGCTACCTGAGACTGAAGGAAGGGTACACAGCCGTGGCCAAGTGGTAAGCGTACGCTGGTG
Organism: Tupaia tana; assembly: GCA_026018925.1. NCBI lineage: Eukaryota > Metazoa > Chordata > Mammalia > Scandentia > Tupaiidae > Tupaia > Tupaia tana. Next base: position 2,972,086 of record JAKSZU010000017.1, read on the forward strand.
CACTGGGGCCGACCCCCAGGGACAGGGCAGGGAGCACGGGGAAGATGGAGGACTCCCGAGAGTGGGGCGCTCGCGCCAGCCAGCCACAGGCACCGAGAAGTAGCCTGTAGCACCCCAGCGGCCCAGCAGCACAAAGGAACGTTGCAGCTTCTTCCTGTTCTGGATGGTGAGGGCTCGTGGCCATTTGTGGTTACAGACCAGGCTGGTAAGGCATTCTGACAGCAGCAAAGCGCTCGCATGTATACAGACAACGTCACGGCATTGCAGAGGGTCCTCGGGCTTCATGAAGTTCACTCACAGGCTCCCGTTTAGGAAACTCTTTTTCAAAAAGAAACAAAGAACAGCAAAGGAGAGCGCAATTTAAAAACTTTGTAAAATGCATCTTTTATATTAAAAAAGCCTTATAAATGTACAATAAAGCACAGGAGATGGAGAGCCCGCAGGACCAGGTGTGGCCTAATGAATTAACATCAGGTTGGCCCTGAAACCGCCGCGCAGGTCGAGAACTGGAGCTCTGCCAGTGGCAATGGCACTCCGTGCCCGCCCATCGTGGCCCTGCCCTCCTCCAGAGCACCCGCCATCCGGGGGCTCAGAGGAGTCACCTCATTGTCATTCTGGATGGCTCTGTCACCCAAGTGTACTTCTGGAGACACTCATTAAATCTTGCCCACTCTTTAAAATCAATATATATTTTCATATTTTGAATATTATCTTTAAAATCCAGTATTTTGGAATTTTGAAAGTTGTTTATAAACTGTCAAGAACTATGGAGTATGAGCTAAAAATTTTTGATATATAAAGTAAATGTTTGTGGAAAAATGCAAAAATAAATAAATGAAAGAAAAAAATGTAAATAAAAATAAATAAATTAAAAAATTTTTAAAAATCAATATATATTTTCAATTTCTTTTTATCTATAAGTTACTCTTGTCTCTTCCTTTTTAAAATTATTTTTACTGTGTGTGTGTGTGTGTGTGTGTGTTAAATTAAACTATTTTGGCCTAGAACAGCCACTGTATTCGCACACTTGGATTCCTAGGGACAAGCCCAAATCAGGTTAGGCTCCTTTCCTGAGCTGGTTGCTAGGTTACAGCCAATCACAGGAGCCACACTTCAGTCAGTCACAGAAAGCCCGCCTTCTGGGCAGTTGACCAGGAGGCTCTTGCGAGTTGTCCGGAAATCCAGGGACAACTGCCCAATTCAAATCGTGTTAAGATTTGCTCAATTAAAACTCTATTAAAAAAAAAAAAAACTCTATTGGGACCAGCAGTTAGTGTAATGGCTATGTCGCTGGACTCCCACGTAGTCGACCGCGGTTTGCGTCCCGGACCCAGTGGCTTAAACTCACACCGGGCGCGTGTGCGTGCGTGCCCAAGATCCCGAGAGGAGAATGGAGGAGAAGGGATTGCGGCGTGACCATCACCCCTGGGGGGTGATTTCTCGCTTTCTGTCTCTCTGTCTCTCTCTATCTGTCTGGCGAGCGCACGCGCCCTATAGCAAAAACCTCTCAAAAAAAAAAAAAAAAAAACTCTATTAAATTAGCTGGTTTGTTTTTCTTTTAGCACGTATGTGTGTGTGTGAGTGTGTGTGTATTTTTTTTTCTAAATGAGAGAGGACATGGGAAAGAGGGGGAAAGAGAAAGGTATTTCTGATGGGCTCTTTCCGTGCCATGATCTTTGTCCCCAACCCAGGCCTCCTGGTTAGCTAGGACTACAGGCATGCACCGCAGTGCCCAGCCGTGTTGTATGTATGTAAAGTGTATCATACAGGTGTTTGACGTGTTTATCTTGACATGCACATATGTGGCGACGTGCTGACAGCAGCTGAGCAGATGAACACACCTGCCGCCTCGCCTGGCCGTCCGCACAGTACTGTCGAGTACACTCCTATGTGTACTTCCGTCCCTCGACCTGTCATCCTGCAGAACCGCAGCTCTCCGCCCCTCCGCCGGCCCCGCTGCACACTCCTCTTCCCCCGCCCTGATCACCGCTGTTCCGTGGTCTGTGTGCCACGACTTCTTTATCCGTCGTCTGTCCGCGGGTGCTGCTGCTATTTCCATACCTGGCTGTTGGGAACGATGCTGCAGTGAGGGTGGGAGTGCAGATAACTTTCCCTCGGGTGCATACCCAGAAGAAAGATTGCGGAGTCCAGTCATTTCTTTGGGAACCTCCCTACTGCTTTATAAAATAGCTGTACCAATATAAATCCCTCCCGATAGTGTACAATGGCTCCTTTTCCTCCACATCCTCTCCAGCTCTTGTTTCCTGTCTTCTTTGTAGTAGCCATCTTAACAGATATGAGATGACGTCTCATTGTGGTTTTGATGAGCGATGAGCTTTTCATATACCCGTTGAGCATTTTATAATTGAATCTTTTTTTGCTACTGAGTTACGTGAGTTCTTTATGTGTTTTGGATATTAACTTCTAACCAGATATATGGTTCATAAATATGTTCTCCCGTTCTGTGGGCCATCTTTTTTTATTTTTATTTTTTAATTATACTTTAGCTGTTGGAAAAATCCCAGGCCATGGATTCTGTAGAGTTTCCTCCAGGCTGACTCTGCTGCCTGCATGTCCTTGATGCAGTGCAACTGTCCCTCTGTCCTTGGTGCAGCTGTGAATTGGCAGGTGGATCCAGAGAGAGGATTAGCAAAGCTCTAGATGGGGTTGCATCCATTCCTCAAGAGGCATGTAATGACTGGTTTCACTTTTTAAAAAATGTAAGCAGTTATTGAAATTCAGTGTACAGGTTCATTAGGAGTCACACAATGATGATATTTTAATTGTATCCTTTTGTTTTTATATGTTAGTTGTAATAAGTTTATAAGGAGATACTTTCCTAGGGGTATGGTACAAAAGGAAAGGCAGATAAATGCCGGACTTTTCTCTTTGATCTACCCAGTTTTCAAAGCAACAAATCGGCCCTTGTTATGTGCACACTCACAGCAGCTTGCTCTCGGAGATTTCCTGGCTCCGTGTGCCCCACCCAGGCACTCTTATCTGAACCATCCCTTGTCTTCATCTTTGATCCGGGTCCCTGTGCTGGAGGAGGGCCCGGCGGGTCCATTCTGAGAGCTCACAGGGTCGCTGCCCCCGTCGCTGTGTGCCTTACCATAGTCCTGCGTCACCAACAACTGGTGGTAGGCGTCAGCCGGTTTCAGCAGTTACCTAACTGACCTCCTGCGTGGCTTCTGGGTCCATCCATTCAAGTTTCTGCCATCCTCAAACTGTCGAATTCGGCCTTGTTGCTTCTCCCTGTTTTCCCTTGCACGGGTGCCGAAAAGGCGTGGGGTGAGCGGGGCCTCACATTTCAGAGTTCCTGGGTTCACCTGGTCTCCTGATTTTGTCATACACATTGTCCTTGAATGTTTGGTTTTATGATCTAGTTGTTCTAGATTTTTCCCTTCTAGTTTAGGGTCCTTATAGTTTGAGCTATAATTCATGTGCCATAAAATTCACCTTGTTTTTTGTGGGGGAATTTAGGAAAATCCAAAAATACCATCACCATTTTCTCGACATTCCAAAACCAGTCTTTAAGGCAATACTCAAAATTAGACTGTTGTGGTAATGAAGACTTTCTTACGGGAGGCCTACAATGGCTAGTTTAGCTGGGGATGGGGACAGGCTGGAATGCGTAGTGGGTGGCAGGAATATGGTACAGTAGACTCCCATGTACTTCAAGGCAGAAATTCCTGACTTCCCACCGCATGTAGTATATAACCAGTTCAATGATTCTTTTTTAAAAAGTTTAATTATCTACTTCTTAAATGAGAGAAGGGGAAGGGGGAAAAGCGGTAACCCCCATGAGGTCTGACTACACTGCAATCCTCCCCCAGCCTTCCAGCCAGTGCAGGTCTCACCGGCACGCCCACGTGCTCAGGCTAACCGAATCTGGGATCTGAACCCAGGCCCTCCACACGACTTCAGCACCGTAGCACAGGGTCCCAATGCCTGACCCGCTGCTGCTGGGCCAGCAATCCACAAGAGGTGATGGTTCCACGGTGGCTGCACCGGCCAGGACACTAGAAACCCGTCAATCACGCCAAAATCTCACGTGTGTCTTCTTTATCTGTTGCCTGAATTTCTTCTGGATAACCAGTCTTTGAGGAGCAAAAGGAAGTGAGGAGTTACTAATCCATGGGTGTAAAGTTCTGGTTTTTGCCAGGTGGAGTAAGTTTAGAGATCTGCTGTCCAACCTCACAGGTCTGGTAAGTGACACCATGCTGACCACTTAAACACCCACTGAAGGGCAGCTCCCTGTCAGATGTTCTCCGTGCAGTAAAACTAAACCAACAGCACACACAAATGTACCTGGCCATCTTCTGCCAAGGCATGCACACCGGGGTGGAATTTTCCTCCTCTTGCCCCAAAAACACAGCTCTGCCTAGGAGGAGGCCTCGGAGGTTCCAAATCTAGGTGACAATGAACAATAAGCACTGTGGGACAATAATATTTTTCCCCCAGGGACCCATTTCTGAAAAATTCCAAAAGCAAAAATAAGTAGAGCGTTCCAGGTGCCACTTGAGCCCTTCCTAGCTTTGCTGTTTAGAGGCCATGGAAGCTGGAACATCACCTTGGAGAGTTTTGACCAGGGAGTCTGTATTTTCTGTCCAGACCCTGTGAGCTTCTGGTTCTACTGGTGAGCCTAGAAGCCCCTTAGGAGGGTCTGCTCAGACTACGGTCTGAAAACTGCCAACTGAGCAAAGTTAAACTTGTTAGAAAGAATCCGCTGAGCGTCCCATTTCTTTCCCAAAGACATTTAGTAAGTCTCACCAGGAACTCAGAAGCCAAGGAGAGAAAGTGAAAGGGGCCTGCACATAACCCACAGCCTGGACAGCCAACCCCTGAATGAAGGACATTCAGCTTCACAATATTTCAAAGCTGCAGCTAGACCTTGGGGGAACTAGACACCAGCCCTGTCTCCTAGAACATCCTGGCAAGGAGAGGCCACCCTCGGAATACCACCCTAACGCAAACCGATTCCCACACACACCACCAGTCATGGTTTGTTTTCTTAAACAGTAAAAGTTTATTTTATTTCATTGCTCCATCGAAATTATTTATCTCATTTATCACACAGTTCCTGTCTAGTGTGTTTTGCCAGAACTAACACGCATGAAAATTATGTTAATGGGCCTTGGACTGGTTTTAATGTACTTCATATAATCAAGAAACTGAGCAAACGGAAAGGATTCTGAAAGGTGCTCATTCTACCGGGAGGACCGCACGCTCTCCTCAGACGTATTGGGAGGAGAGCAGCTGCCAGACTCAGCCCGCAGCGTCCTCAGAAAAGCCTGTTCATTCAGAGGGCGAGATGGGCTGAGGGGGCCTCATTGTACGCACCACCAAGTACCTTGGTCTCCACCCGCCGGGGGTGGTTTCACAGAGAGGCCGGGAAGTGCTTTGGAAACGGTTTTGAACATGAAAACTCACTGAGAGAAAATGAATTAAGTTTTGGCTTTTGACGGGAGGCCAGCTTGGTGATGGCCCGTGGCTTCAGGAGATCAACGGGGGTGTAGACAGCCCTGTCGCCTCAGCGTTGTCGCGGTCACTGCAGAGCGGCCACTGGGAAGAGGCATCCTGTGTGGGATCTCTCTGGTACTTCTGAGAAGGGCTGTCCTGGGACTGGGTGCAGGCCAGGCCCACGTTGTCACACATGCCCCTCGTAAACGGGTCTTACGAAAAAGCTCCACTGAATGAGTTCAAAAACTGCAATTCTTTTTTTTTTTTAAATATTATTTATTTAATTTTATTTATTATTAATATTATTATTTTAAAATGTTACCACATAGGGACCAGCAGTTAGCGTAATGGTTATGTCACTGAACTTCCATGTAGTCGACTGCGGTTCGAGTCCTGGACCTGGTGGCTTAAACTCACACCAGGCGCATGTGCGTGCGTGCCCAAGATCCCAAGAGGAGAATGGAGGAGAAGGGATTGTGGTGTGGCCATCCCTCCTGGGGGGTGATTTCTCACAATCTGTCTCTCTGTCTCTTTCTTTCTGGTGAGTGCATGCGCCCTATAGCCAAAAAAACAAAAACAAAAACAAAAACAAACAAACAAAAAAACCTCTCAAAAAAATATTTGACCACAGAAAGAGAGAAAGAAAAAGTGAGAAAGCAAGCCACCAGGTCTGGGACTTGAACTATAGTCACCCATGTCAGAGTTCAGCACCTTAACCACCATGTCACCTGCTGGCTCCCAGGAACTGAAATTCTAAAGAGCAGCTTTTAATAGCTTTGAAATATTGCTTTAAATATTAATGTTTAAATGCTGATTGACTTTTTTTAAAAATAAAAAGCTGCAGAAAAATTCTTATAAGTCAGGAATTGGGCTAGTCTCTGATATATAACAAACTCCACAGGAGGGGAAAAACAACTTATCAGTAATATAAAAAAATCGCTAAATCCAAGTAGAACCTTTGTGTCTGGCGTGAAAAATAAACATATCAGTCTGCTACTTTTTAGCTATTTTAATAATAACATCAGAAGGATTGGCTGACCAATCAGGCCTGTGGAGTTGGACCCGTGGTGATCATAGCCCAAACACCGGTCCTGGAAGGCTTGCGTCCTTGCAGTCGGCAGCCTGCATTCTTCCCAGAGCTTTTCGGGGCACTGACGCTGTCTTTGTGCAGGTGCTGGAGGACCTTTGAGCATTTCATGGGAGACGGGGAGCTGGCTTCCAAGCTTGCTCTTCCGTTGCATTTTATTTTTGCCTAATCTGTCTTCCATTGAGAACAAAAAGTATTTTGCTTAAAAAAAAAAAAAAAAAAGATGGGCCGGTCCATGGCCCGGTGATTAGAGGAGCTGCAGGCCCCGTGGCGGGCTGCTGTTCACACCCGGCCCTGGTAACGTGAGAAGCGCTCTTCCCTCCACTCGCCAGCCCTGTACCTGCTATTAAGGGCGGCCTTGTGTTCTACACGTGCATCTCGGTCTGCCCGTGGGTGTGTGCATGTGTGTACACGTGCATGCCTGTGCAAAATCCTGACAGGATGGAGGGAAGGCGGCCATGTCCCACTGAGGGGGGTGCTGTCTCCCTCTCTCTGTCTCTGGCGAGCACACACACTCAGAGAAGGTGGAAACACAGCTGGGCTATGTCCCCAAGCTCAGAAGAGCAGGCCCTACGCAGGAGGGGGTGGGCAGGCTGCTGAAACCAGGCCCCGGAGACCACAGCCGGCCACGAACCTGTGAGCAAAGCAGAGCTGAGACGTGCGGGGTCTGGGGAAGCACACAAGGCCCCTTCTCTGTACAGCCCAACACGACCAAGAGCGCTCAGTGGAAACGGCTGTGCTTTGATTCCAGCTGATCTGGGCTTCGTGTGGGGAATGAGCACACGAGCCCCCCTCGGGGAGCCGGCGTACGAGGCTCGCCGTTTATTCTGCACTTCAGCTCGACACCAGTCAACCCCTTCCTCCTTGTTCACGGCATGGGACCAGCGTGGGTGGGAGTGGAGGGCAGACAGGGCACAGAGTGGGAGAACCCCTGCGGTGAAAGAAGAGAAGCCCTAGCGAGCTAAACAGCAGAAGGAAGAAATGAAAACAGAAATGGAAGCCAAGCCTGGCCCTCCCAGGCACCTCGCTCACAGTCAGCGGAGCTCGGCACTACTCGAGCTTCGCACAGCTAGGTCAGCAGGTAGGTCTCGTCTTCAGACGACACGGACTGCTGCGTCCAGGGAGCGGGGCTGGGACGGCGAGGGCCACGCGGACCGGTGAGGAGAAGCGTGCTTAGTTAGCGAAGAGTCAGCAGAGTCAAGGCCATGAAGTCGGGGTTCCCAGAGGGTGAGATGCCTTGTCCTTGGTAACAGCTGCAGGGCCAGGGAGCACAGAGACCAGGACAGAGTTTTCTAGAATTCAGAATCATGAGGAAAGAAACAGTCTGCTTCGCAAAGCAGCAAAGGCTGTATTCAAGTCGGCGCTGAGCTCCTTAGGGTTATCGCAGGAACCCAGAGAGCCGTCAGAGCTCGCCACGCCAGTGACCGCAGGCCGGTTCAGACGGCGTAAGCCCTAAGGAACTCAGGGCCTCCTGGAGAGGTGAAGGTGGCTGGATCCCACAGGTGACTGCTTGTTCGAGTCCTGGGCCCGGCAGCTTTCTGTCATCTTCTCTGGCAGTGCACACGCCCTCCGATAACTGAAAGCAGTTTGTTTTCTAAAGCAAACTGTCTCTTTCTCTCTATGTATCTCTGTCTCTCTGTTTCTCTCAGAAGAAATAAATAATTAAAAAATTTAAAAATATCTTGCCACATTGGCCTAGAGGAATATTTACTCCAAATTTTTACTTCAAGGCTATTCCTTTCTTCGTCAGCTTCATCTTACGGAATGATGTCCGTGAAGTGACAGGCTTGGTATATTAGAAACGGTCTTCTAACACACGTCAGCCCACGCACAGCGAAGGAGGGTTTTAAAGTTCACAGCCCACCACCCCGCGTTGTCTGTGAACCAACAAAGGGACACAGGTCCCATGTGAGAGACGCCGCTCTGCCGGGAAGCCAGATGTCGTGTGTTCATGGCCACGCCACATGTGACATCTTAGCCCAAACAGGAAGTGTGAGGTCGGGGCTGCCAGAGGGCGTTTGCAAACCGTGCTGAAGCGTGAGTTCACGTCGGGCGGTCGGACGAGGAGCTGGCCCTATCTCATGGAGAGGCACGGAATTCACACGAGATCAGACACAGTGACAAGCAAGCAGGCCCCTAGCAAACGCCGCTGTCTCCACCCCTGGCAACCTGACGCTAAGCATCATTTTGAAGTAGTTCAGGCTCTGCTTGGACTTCCAGCCTTTGAGGAAGTTTGCTGATTCCACTTAAAAGGACCAGTGTCCTCTAGGGGAAGACCACAATGCCACCAGAAACAAGGGAAAATACACAACCACCAATTCTCCCACAATACTGGCCGAAGATGGGCAGGTTTCACACCAGTGTGGCGGGCAGGCGGAGTCACGGCGTGGGTCCCCTTACCTGCTCGTGTGTAAGGTGCACACACTCGTGGCCTCGTTTCCTGGGTAGCCAGAGAAGCGTTCTAACTAGGACTAGAATTGTGTTAGCGTGGCCACTCTTCATGGAAAACTAACGACATCGCCCACTGGTCAGACGGGAATCGTGGGACGGCTGTTGTCTGACTCTCCTGGCTATGTGGCCTGTGGCTTCGGGGAGTTGGGCAAGGTCTGTGTCTGACCCTCTGTTTGCCCCTAAACCATAACAAAGACCCTCTTCTCTTGTCCTGCAGCCAGTGAGGCCGAATGAAGGGGACAGGACACCAGTTCCAGGTGGAGCGCGATCGGGCCACTTGGAGAGTGTCTGGGAAGCAGTTACCACGACCAGATCCGTAAGGTGCCCTAAGAGACGGAGGCTGAGGGCAGAGATGACCCGTCCGGGGGACAGGGATGGTCAGCAGCAGGCAAACGGCCAGGCTCTGTCAGCCATGCACACGGCCCGGCGAGGCAGCGTCAGCCTTAACGGGAGCGGCTGAGTGGGCTGTGACTCCACGACTCCTTTCCAGACTACTGCGGTGTAGAAGGGCAGAGCTGCAGGCTGCTGGGTGCACAGAGGCTGGGCCCAGACTGCAGCACCGCCCACCGCAGGACTGGGTCCCCGAGCCTCAGTTTCCCTGCTGTGCACGAGCAGGAAGAAAAGCACCTGGGGCCAGTGGGTGGCGTGGTGGTTAAGGCGCTGGGCTGCCACATGGCCGACTGCAATTCAGGTCCCAGGACCGGGGCTTGAGGTTATCCCCCTGGGGGGTTCTCTCTCTCACTCTCTTATCTCTCTTTCTCTCCCTGTTTCTGCCTTTCTCTAGCAAATCTGAAAAAAAAATTAAAAGAGAAATTTTTAGAAAAAGAAATGAAGAAAGAGGAAAGAATGGGGTCCACATGCTGTGGTGTGAATGTGTGCCCGGAGTTCACGTGTTGGAAACGCAGTCTCTTCTGCAACAGCATTGACGGTGAGGCCTGTAAGAGGCGACTGGCCCTCAGGGCTCTGCCCTCTGAAGGTTAGAGCTGCCATCTCAAGGTGGGCCAGCCCTTGCATGAGTGGGTTCCTGGTGAGAGGCGAGTTCAGGCCCTTGCCCCTCCGTGAGCGCTCTCTGGCCCTCTGTGGACTGCCTTGCCAGACACAGGCCTCTCAGCCTGGGGCTTCCCACCTCTAGAACCGTGAGAAATGAATCTATACATTACCCAGCCTCTGGAATTCTGTGATAGCAGCCCAAGCACTGACATCACCTCGTTATGGGTTTGTGAGAATTAAACTCGTTACTGCAGGTCAAATGCCCAGGCCGGTGCCTGGCGCCGGGCACAGGGAGGGAGGCGCGGGCACTGGCTCTGTTTCCCTTACAAGAAGCCGCTTGGGGAGTAAAAGGAAGTGCATGAAACGGAGGTGAGAGGTTGAGGGGGATGACATTTGAGTGAAATTACTAAGGAGACTGGGAATTTTATCCTCTAGGATTGTTTTGGCTTATTTTTGTTTCAGACGGTGTTTCCTGGGTGGGTGTGAGCTTAGTCCCTTCTTCAGGGTAAGGTGGCGACTAGATAACCCACTGGGCCCTTACTGTCAATGGTTGGTATTAACGAGGTGACCTCTCCAACGCTGGGCAGGGACATTTTCCCGAACGGGACTTCCAGGAAACCTCCTGGTTGCAGCCGATGCGGCTGGATTGCGGGCATATGGCTGACAGACCTGCCACCCACCAGCCAGTGCACATGTGTGGTGGCGTCTCTCCCTGCGCAGGAGAGGGGGCTGCAGGGGAGTGTCTCGGATCCCAGCTTCACACAGGATGCGAGCAGGCTCTTGTGTCTCTGCAGTCATGTCAGTCAATAAAATTGGATCCGTACAGCTCTCTTCTCTTGAAGGCCTTTAATGAGTTACATATCCATCGTTTCAGGGAGCTGGAGCAACGATCCAGCTCGCTGGCAGAAAGAAGGCCGCCCAGGCTGAGCTCTGATGCCCTGAAAACTTGGTGATGGGAGAGACCTCAACCCCCGGTGGAGCCTTCTGAACGAAGTGGGAGTCTTCCTGCTGAGAGGCTGCAGGTCCCTCTGAGGGGAGCCGCGCGGTGGCAGACAGATGTGGCTCGGTGGGTGTCTGAATCCTGGAGATCTTGTAGGTTTGGCGGATCACAGGAGGCCCTGAGGACAACCTGGAGAGTCGTTTGAGTTTCAGCTGGAGGCTGGAGCTCATGAGAGACCACATACCTGGTGACAGAGCACAGGTGGCACTCCGGGGCATCCAGCCACAGTCGAAATGGGGAAACTTAGCTATCGGACATATCGGACAGCTTCTTAGGAAGTTCATCTATTTGTTTCTTCCATGAGCAAAAGAAATCACTCTCCCCCACCCCCTGCACACACACAGGGTTCCAAAACCATGAGACACCTCGAGACACGTACGTGGCACACTCAGGGAGGCCTCTGGAGGAGAACCCCGAACCTTCCCAGGGAGACGGCCTCATGGAGCAGCGGTTTCAGCACTGTACCACCGCCTGGCCCCCGTGTCCAGAGTGTGAGCAGGGGGTGCTCTTACTAATAGAATACAAGAGGACACCACCACGGAGTCTGTCCTGGGCCAACAGACGCACATGGTCACCCACCCAATGCCCCTATTCGTCTAAGCCACAGCTCCAATGCGTTAGTTTAAAAAATATTTATTTAAAATTGCAATAAAGTGAGAAATACATTTTTATTGCTTGGCTATCTTTTATGAAGATTTACAGATGAGCTGGGTCATTGTAGGCAAGCCAGGGGGCTGTAGACACATTCTGGGGACAGACCACGTGCTCTTGCCCTGGAAACTCTGAGACTCCTGACAGTTTGCTGGATCGACACACGGCCATGAATCCAGAGAATGTGAGTCATAGCCCGGTGCCTCCCCGCTAGGCCTGTGCTCATAAATAACCCACTGAGCACCTGAACTCCAGACGCCTACGCGGGCTTATTATTCCGATCACTAAAGTAAATGATCCGGGTCACTGGTGGTGCCAATTTCTTGAAAGATATTAAGTGATAGATGAAGTTAACTATTGGACATAGACAGTGTTACGTAATTCGATTTTTCTCTGAGCCTGGAACACTCGTGGGACCGGGGCGAGTTAGCGAGCGCCTCCACCCCGACCTCCTGCGGTGTGTGACATCCTGCCCGTGATTAGCACACAGCAGCGTGGCCGTGACCGGTGATGAGCAGGATCTGCAGTCGCAGGAGGAGTGCGTGCCGTTCCCTGTTACCCGGCACGCCTGGCTATGGCGGGCAGGAGCCACTTCCCGGGTCAGTGGCCAGGCGGATAGGGAGCTGAGGAAGGAGGACACCCCAGGGCTGGGTTTTAGGTGAGGTTGTCAGGAAGTTAAGTTCTGGAGTCCAAAATACCCAGTGGGGCCTACCGGCCGTGCGATAGCCGGTGATGAAGACTCATTAGCCTCAATTTCTGAAAATAAAATTTAAAAAGAAAGCAAGGATGAGACAAAAGCCACCAGTCCCTACACTGCAGGCTGCCGAAGGCTCCCAGGAGGACCCAAGGGAAGGGGTCGCCCGCACTCCTGGTGTCCGGGAGTCTCAGCGTGTGCTCTGGCGGACTGGAGAATGTTCTCCCCCACGCCGTCCCTGAGAAGCGATGATTGCGGCCGCCTTGCTTACGCATAGAGAGGGTGACTTTGGGGACAGGTTCGGCTGCTCCTGCTCGGTGCCCACGTTACTGGGGGCCGGAGTGGGGAAGGCCTGCCAGCTGCGGTCTAGGGCCTCAGACCCATTACCTGGAACCTAACACAGGTGCCCGGCATGGCGCTCCACGGAAAAGGGTGGAATGCCCACTTAATTGGGTCATTGTCCGGGCGAAGGGGGACCAACTGGGTGGCGCTGCCTTGAGTCTTAGAAATCAGTTTCCTTTCCCCTTTCTCAGGCATGGTGTGGAAAATGTCAAGTCTTTATTTAGTACCTTACAATACACTTTTTACCTAAAATTCAGAAAGAGATGATTTCTTTCCATAACTGCTTGGAATGCGACGTGTTTGGTAAGCATTTCCCTCATGATCACCCCTTCCTCTCTCACCCTTCCTCCTCCTTCCCCTTCTGGCCCTTCCTTTCTCACCTTGCCAGGCTCCAATCACCCAGGGACTTTTTCAAATGGCCAGTTCCTATAGAGAAGGGGGAATCAGGCAGGGTCCATCCCGCCGGCTCTGGTAGGTGCTCGCTCTCTGAATCATTATAAAAGGCTCCTGACCCTCTGTGCAGGCGACCTCGGTGGGGGTGTCGGAACCGGTCGCTGCCCTCAAGCAGAGGTGCCTATCCAACCTCGGGTTCCTGAAGTCCTTGAGTAAAACTCACTTCCCTCCAGAACTGTACTCGATGTATTTTTAATACGGCTGTTTTCCTTTCATCGTTGCACAGACAGGCGCTCTAATTTTGTCGTTTGTAGTTTACAATGAAGAGGAGCCGCAAAGGAGCGAGGGTCTATGGAGAGTTCCCTTGCTTCCCTGCAGCCGCGCTGAGCGGAACTGATCGTCTTAGCCTGCCTTGGAGAGCTGGGCAGAAAGGCTGCCAGCATCTGTTTTGGTCAGAGTCAGATAAAAGAGACTAATTCCGAGTGGGAAGAGCCGGTGTAGGCATCTGCACTCCACTACCCGGCCCACAAACCAGGCGTGCCTCGCTCCTCCTCCGCCGGGCACGGGCTCCCAGGGGCCCCTGGTGGCTTAGTCGCCCAGTGGGCCGGCACGTCGGTGTCCCCCCACCGCGGGGCGGGGCCAGGGGCTCAGAACTGTCTCCGCATTAAAAGAAGAGGCGAGAGTCACTCCTGCACACCGGCCGGAACGCGGGCGAGGGGGACGTGAGCGAGAGAAGCAAGGCCAAGGTAGGGGCCCGCGGCCGGCGGTGCCGGCCTTCCTCGGCTAAAACGAACCCGAGGACAGCGCCGCGTGGCGACGGCCAGCCGCAGGCCCCTCCTGGTGGCGCACGTGCCCTTAGCCGGGCTGCCTCGGGACGTAGCACCCACTCCCTCTGGGGAAGCCGGGTCCCACGTGGCTACAGCTCGAACCCTGGCCTGGTCAGCCTGAACCGTGCCAGGGCGTGCACGAGGCGGAGGACGGGGCCGTGCCGTGGCCAGCCCCGCGGGGGGACGTCTCTCGCTCTCTCACGCTCACCTGCACTCGCACGTGGTCTGTCACTAACGACAGCGATGGACGAAATGAGGACGTCGCATGGAAATCGTCGGGAATGACCAATCGGAGCTCCGGCGGAGCCAGTGGGCGGCGCTGCGAGAGTGATGTCCTGAGCTGCCAGGCCCCGGGGAGGCTCCCGGTTCATGACTGAGGCCTTGCCCTGCCGTGGGCACGCGTGGGCATGCCGTCTTCCGTGCCGGCTGGGGGTGGATGCCGTAGGAGGACCCCCCGGGAGTGGCCCCTCCCTCTGTCTCTCTCTCATGAAACAAAGAAAGAAGGAAATTCACTTTTAAGGAAAAAAAGAATCTCAATGCCAGAACCAAGGCTTGCCTTTGTCATGGGGTGCAGTAGTGGCGATGAGGGACAGAGGACAAGGCAGTGGGGGACAGAGGTCCACACGCTGGTGACCAGCCAGCCCCAGTTCTTACCCACGCAAAGCCCAATACCCAGGGTCAGAAACTAGCTTAGCTATGAACTAGTTAAGACCAGTAGCTCAGGCTTAAACTAGGTTTATTTTTTGACACTAATCTTTTTGCACGGTGGAGACTGTGCTGGGAGAGAGACAGGGTTTTGTGGCCTTCCCCTGGCAGCGAGGAAGACGAGTCAGCCCAGGGCCGGACCTGGGCCCCCGCGTCGACACCTGCAGCCCACGACGCCCACGAGAGACCAAGCTCCACTCGGACATTCTGGGGGCAGGAATGCCAGTGCTCTTTCTTGGGATTCAAATTCCGGTTTCCTGTTTAAAAATTGAGCACCATCAGGGGATGGCGTAATGGTGACGTCGCTGGACTCCCACACAGTCGACCGTGGTTTGAGTCCCAGACCCAGCAGCTTAAGATCCACACTGGGCACGTGTGCATGCATGCCCAGAATCCCAAGAGGAGAATGGAGAAGGGATAGTGGCGTGGTCATTCCCCCGGGGGTGATTTCTTGCTTTCTGTCTCTCCAGTGAGCAGAACACGTGACCTATAACAAAAAATCTCTCTGGAACATTAAAAATCCCAGCAGGAGCTCGCTGCGACTGACCCAGCTCTTGCTCTCTCCCCCTCCTTTCTGTCTCTGTCTCTGTCTCTGTCTCTCTCTCCTCTTCTTTGTTGCCAAATGCAGTCACGTGTGGGTGGAGAACACGCCTCACGCCGGCTCCAGACCATGAGCTCAGGGTGGGCTGGGCCACACCATGAAGACAGAGACGGTGCTCAGAGGTGTACTCTCACCGGGACCGCCCGAGGCCAACCCCGGAGGCAGCTCTGCCGCAGGGCTGTCAGCTGACACACCTGTTTGTAAGCCACTGCCCCGCGGGTCACAGCTGCTGTCTTCAATACCCAGGACACAGCACGAATGTCTTATGTTTCCGAATTCTTTGAGCATCTTAGAGCCTCAATTAACCCGAATCCAACAAAATGGAATTCTACCACCACCTCCACCCCCTCAAAAATATTTGAAATGCTTTTGGCATTTTATTTTTTTATTAAAAAAAAGAAACATTAAACTTTAAGTGATTCATGGAGACCACAGATATAATCGATACAGATGTCTTATGTAATTGATAAAAATATCTAGGCATCAGATAGACATATAATCAATAAAAGGTCTCTATGTGTATCTAAGATGGTGCCCTCTTAGGCCACTATCCTAAACCTGCCTTGGGTGGAGAAAACGGTGCTGACTAACAGTTGTTCACCTTCACCGTCCCAGTGCCGAGGCCGGGCAGAGCCGAGGCGGGCAGAGCCGTGATAGAGGGAGAGGGAGGCTCACGCTCTCTGTTCACACCAAAACACGAAAAACTGCTACTGCCCTTCAAAAAGACTTTCAGCAACAGAGAACATTCTCGTTTTTTTCTTTGCATTCCAGATAATTGAATTTCTTTTTTCATCTGCCAAAGAATGTCAGTGCTCTGATCCTTCTAAGAAATCTGGGAGTAGGAGCCTGGAACTGCTTAGGACTTGGGCCTGCTGCCATGAAGGGTTAGGGCCGCCAGGCGCAGTCTCTGTGGCTGGGACGCAGGTTCCGCGCTTGTTTGACCACAGACACGTGCTCCGATGATCCTGCCGCGAAACAGGAAGACAGTCAAGAGGGCAGACTTAGGTGGAACCGTGACGTCCAGAAGTGGAAGAGAAATAGCCGCCCACAGCCGATGGGCCCATTGGGACCAGGTGTGCGAGTAGAGCCAGGGCCCGACTTCACGCTTGTCCCCGGCCCAACCATCTTCCTGCCCGATGGGACCACTGATAAAGTCTGCAAATGCTCGAATATGCCTTGAAAATACAAAAGATTACCTTGAGTCCTCCAAACACCGAATTTCACCCTGACACATAGGCTAACCCACAGGGCACCCCAGACGGGTCCCAGCTGGCATCCCCGTTATCATGTGGTCACTGCCGCCCTCCGGCTTCTCCTGCTGCTGTCCCTGGGCTCATTATCCCTGGAAAAAACACTCATGAAACAGAGCCCAAGGACCCCTTCCTTTCACCAGCCCCTCTCGGGCCACCAGAACACCCTTGCTGGGTGGCATGGGGATGCGAGTGATAGGAGGCAGGGGCTGTCTCGTGTGCTGTGGGCCAGAGCAGGCGGCGTTAAAGACACGAAGCCTTTAAGTGGGTCACCTAAGAAAGATGTCGAGGAGGTCAGTCTGCGAAGGGTCTGAAGGTCGCACTGAGAGGCGCGAGGTGGCTCCACAGGGTCGGAGCACGAGAGAGAGCACGCTGCAGGAAGGCGGCCTGGGCCACCCACCGGAATTTCTTTCCCTGTGTGTGTGTGTGTGTGTACCTGTGTGTGTGTGCGTGTGTGTGTGTGTGTGTGTGTGTGTGTGAAGCAGGTGCCCACGGCGGGACTGGTGAAGAACAAATACAAAGGCTGCCCGATTCCTCCTCTCCCAGACAGAGTCTGCTTCTCCTGTGGGGTCTTGTGAGCCATCTCGACTAGGCAAAGCTTCTCACACCGTGCTTGGGCCACAGCCCCTCGGGGTCTGCTGCAGCAGGGACCGGGCTCTGGGCAAGCCAAGGCGGAGCCTGGCACGGAAGGAAACCTTGTTTCTGAGCCCAGTGAGCAGCCCCCCCTCCCAGGAGGGCGGAGGCACACGTGCACACCTCGAACGTGACCACGACTGACGTGCAGGCGATCCAACGAGGACTCGTCAACACGATCAGACGCGCAAACCTCTGCTCTGAAGGTTCTACAGAGCGAATCAATTTCTTGAACTTTTCTGTCCTGTGCCAACCTGTGACGGCAGTTAACGAACAAGTATGACTCCCACGTGAGCTCTGGTTGAGATTTTCATTCGTGTTTGGAGCGATCACCGACGAAGACTTGTGTTCAGCACAGAGGGGTCGTCGCGGGCAGAAACTGCTCGGCCGAAGCGTGTGATCGTGTCCGAGCACAGGAAAGCTATTTCCTCGGTTTCGAGTCTGTTTACGTCATCACGACACGTATTTAGAAATAACCTACATTACGGGCATTTTCTCTCCATCTCTTCTTAAGTCTGAATAAACACAAAAATGAGAAGCCAAAGCTCCAGTGTGTAGTCGGTGCTTGCTGTGTAGACACCCTCATCTCTGATTTCCACCCCAGCGAGCTGTGAAGAGAGCGGCAAGCCATGTGCCCCACCCAGGGACAGCAGATGCCGGTACCCGAGCACACAGATCCCGCAGCAGGGAGAAATCGGCCAGGAGGCGGTGAGACTGGGGCATGGCTTAGCTTTGTTCTACTAGAGCTTAAATAACTGTAAATTTATATAACTTAATTCTTTTAAATAGTGGCTGTGTTTTTAGCGACTGGCTGACACAATTCCTTAAACCTTAACAATTAACAGGTATAAACTAGCTCCTGTACTCCACTGAGAAGAAAAGACATTCTTTGGAAAATGAAATGTCAAGGAAAAAAATTACTATTTCATAAGATATATATTCATGTTAAGTTATAAAACCGTTGATTTTACGAAAACAAAATGAACTCTCAAAAACTTTGTCCAGTTGCTAGGTATGGTGTCTCTGTCCAAGAGCATGTGGGGTAGGACTCCCTCCACTTCCCCGCAGCCTCTCACCACCCTCCCACTCCCCACAGACACCCCTCATGAGCGCTTCACCTTGTCCAGAATCACCCTGTCTGGAGCCAGCGCGTTAGTGTGGTTTATTCCAGCCCTTTGACGGGGAGACCTGTGCTCTCGGAGCTGTTCAGATGTGCTGCCAGCGGCGCTCCTGGCCACGACGGCTCCCACAGCCACAGACGCCCAGGGACGCCGCGAGGGTTATAGCATTCCTGCGGACGGTGGGCCCGCCACCTCTGAGAGGCTGTGCTGTGCTGGCCCACGTACCTGCTGGCCCTCCGCAGCAGGTATTTTGTGGATTGGAGCCTTCATTTAAATGTTACATAATCCTCCTTTAGTAAATATGTGAATATTCCACAAAGTTGAAACGAGAAAGGCTGCCTTTGCTCTGGCAGAGCTCAAAATGAAAGGGCTCAGCGTGACGAGAAGTTGGCCCCCAAGATCAGCTGCGTGGGGTGTGAGCCATGGCGTCCAGTTCACTCATGGTGAAAGAAGCAGGAGCAGCTCCAGGACCTGCCTTTTTATGTGATCGTCTTGAGCCCCAGATGTGAGAAGTAGAGACATGTCCTCTGGCCAGATTACTGCCTTGGCGGTCCAGAGGTGAGCACGTGACCCAGGCCTGGCCAGCAGGGCCACCACGGCAGGCACCGATCTGAGGGTGGGCACAGGACCTATTCTGGGCCAGAGTACACTCCTGAGACCAGCGCTGGAATCATGAAGAGGCTGTGTCCTGCCAGGTGCCCACAGGTCGGGGTCGGGTCGGGGTAGGCCGTCAGGGCTGCAGGGACATCCAGACCAGGACCGAGGCTGGTGCTGGAGCTCGCAGAGCCGAGGGGTGGGAAGGACAGGCTCTGGTGACTGTGTGGTGACGAGAGGCTACTCTTCCCTCGGACTTTGCCGCTTCTTGAGCCCTGCTGTGGCGAGCTTTCTGTTGGAACCACCACGAGTCCAGTCCGCAGGTTGGTTCTGAGCTCATTGTCACTGCACGCTCTCGTTGCTGGTGTTCTAAATCCTGATGGAAGGTCATAGGTTCTGGGTCAAGACCAGGATACTGCATGACCCAGTATCCTGCCAGCCACCCCACACTCCTCGGTTACGTGTGGGAAGAACGAGGGAAGGGAAGAGGAGGGCTGGGTAGCATGGCTGGATGTCGTCTTTCTTCTCTGACCTGCTCAGCTGACAAACTTGCTGAGGCAAGAGGTTGAAGGTCCACAGCCAGTGTGGACAGTGTGGACAGTGTGGCCAATGTAGACAGCGTTGACAACATGGACAGTGTGGCAGGACCCTGTCTGACAAACCCAGGTGGATGTACGCACCTATAGGCCCAGCTGCGTGAGAGGCTGAGGCAGGAGAATTACGATAGCAACACTCTAGAAAATAAAATGTTAAAGAAATTTAAGATGAAAATGTAACACTTGGGACCAGCAGTTAGCGTAATGGCTATGTTACTAAACTCCCATGTAGTCAACCGCAGTTCAAGTTCCAAACCCAGTGGCTTAAACTCACGCCAGGCGTGTGTGTGCATGCCCAAGATCCTGAGAGGAGAATGGAAGAAAAGGGATTGCAGCGTGGCCACCCCCCCCTTTGTGGGGGGGGGTGATTTCTCGCTTTCTGTCTCTCTGTCTCTCTGTCTCTTTCTGGCAAGCGCACGCGCCCTATAGCAAAAACCTCTCCAAAAAAGAAAAAGAAAAAGAAAATTTAACACTTAAGTTGTCACAACTCCTTCGATACTCTGTTTATTTGGGGTTTGTTCTTTCACTTTTTTTTTCCCCCTTTTCTGGTGGTTTTTGTGATCTTTTTTCTGTCTGTGTTTCATTCTGAATAGTTTCTATTGCCAGGCCTTCAAATTACTAATTCTTTCTTCCGTAGTGTTTAATGTACTAGTAACCTCATCTGATAAATCTTTCAACTGAAGCACTGATATTTTTCAGCTCTAGAATTTTTATTTTTGGTCCTTTTTATATCTTCCATGTCCTTCCTGATCATATTTGTGATTTCTTCCATTCTCATGACCATGTGACATACACTTACAACAGCACTTTTACTACACTTATCTGTCAATTTTATGGTGCAAGTCATTTACAGGGCTGTTTCTATTGATGGTTCTCCTCATCATATTATGTATTTTCTTATTTCTTTACATGACAGTAACTTTTTATTAGGTGTCAGTCATTGAATGTTCAGTTATAGAGTTAAGAGTAGCCACAAAAAATATTGAGCCGATTTTAATTTGCTACAATACCACACACAACATGGACTCTCTTATGTCTGAGTTCTCGCTCTCAGCATTTCATCTGTGAGGTCACCCTTGGTCTCGTGTTCTAGCTCACGCTTTTTTATTGCTGTTTGATTGCATTGCACGTAATAAGACCTCAGTGGATATGAGACATCTTTATTCCGACATCCTCAGCCAGTGGCTCTATTGTTCTTTGCCTGACTGGTGGGAGCCATCCTCCTACATCTATCCCTCTTTGAGGCAAGCACGCTGGTTCTGAAGGCACCTCCCCACGGTCACGCCCCTCTGGCGTCAAGCCCACCGACATTCCAGCTCTCCATGGCTGTGGCTGCCCCGTGTCCTAGCTTCCTCATAGACCACACCTGGTTCAAGTTTTGTTCTCATTCAAGTGTTTAACATCTATGTTGCATTTAACAGGTACGTGAAACCCCGCACCAGGCAAGGGAATGTAAAGATGAATAAGAGCTTATTCAAATTCTTATTCAAATTGAGTCTGGTGGGAAGGTGGACGCACAATCATAAGAGAACAGGATAATTAGTGTTATGTGGAGGCAGGTATGGGGACAGTGGAAGCTTGAGCTCTCTAGGGGCCTCGCTATCCACATGTCAACACTCTCGCATCCCCTCGCTTACATGTCCTGGGTCATCTCAACCTTGTCACTTGCCCTGGCCAGTAACAGACAACCACCCCCCCCACTCCAGCATAGATCAGGTTGTTCAAAATCCGGAATTTCTCACTTCCCAGTTCTAAATTCGTAACTTCTCCTCTTTGATGATAACCTCCATTGCTCTCTGCCATTATTTTTCTTCAATTCCTAAAACATTTCCCATTTTCACTACAAATTGGTACCGTTTAGACCTTTCTACCATCTC
This sequence comes from Tupaia tana, assembly GCA_026018925.1. Classification (NCBI taxonomy): domain Eukaryota; kingdom Metazoa; phylum Chordata; class Mammalia; order Scandentia; family Tupaiidae; genus Tupaia; species Tupaia tana. Next base: position 2,993,361 of record JAKSZU010000017.1, read on the forward strand.
TATCTGTGCCATTCATTCTAGCAGCCTTATTTATATCTTTTAAAAATAATTAATTAATTATTTATTATTTATTTATTTATTATTTAATTTGACCCGAGAGAGACAGAAAGAGAGAGGGAAAGTGAGAAAGCGAGCTGCCAGGTCCAGGACTAGGACTACAGTCGGCCATGTGGGAGTCCAGTGCCTTAGCCACCATGTCACCCACTGGCCCTAATCTTACTCATATCTTAAGAAATCCTAGCCCGGGTCTTCATGCTCAGGATTCCCCCCTGCTGGTACTAACCATTGGTAGAGATGCCAGCATTCTTACAGCTCTCCGAAAGCTGACGAGCTCCACCAAAACGCCCACGGTCTCCACTAGCCCCTCCTGCTCGGCAGCTCCTGCCCTCAGCAACCCTCGATCACCCCTGGAAATCGACTCTCATCACTCCCTTCCCTCAGATCCTCCCAGCAGCCGGCCTCAGCTGAGGCCCTGGGAAGCTCCTTCAACTTCCTCCATCCCCCTCAAAACAGCTTTCCATCTTCACCCATTTCTTCTCTTCCCAGCAGAGAATGGCCCCCGCTCACGCAGGCTATTCACCACACTTGTGACCCTGGTCTTCTCCACCCCGTCCTGGTCGAGGGCGGCCCGCCGTCCGTCCAGGAGGTCTTCCTTTTCCCCTCCCCTGGGTCTCCCCAGCCCTCATACACACGCTCAGACCTCGCTCCCTACTCCGCAGGAACATCCCTTCATGATCCCTCCCACCAGCCGCCCTCCAGTCTCTCCTCTTCCCGCACTGCCCGCTTCCTGGAAGAAACCTGTCCTTCTGACCCCCTTCCTGACCACCCAGTACCTCGGCCGGTGCAGTCTGGCTCCCAGCCCGTGGCTCCAGCGATACACGCCACGGCACGGATCGGGGCAGAGCGGGGAGCTGGGAGGGCCGCTGCCGGCCAAGGCTGACGCGCGCGGGGTCAGGCCTTCCCGGTGAGACTCTCCCAAGGATTAACCACGGCCCAATTCTCATGGTGGCAGGTTGTGGATTTTAAAAAGAAAAAAAAAAAAAATGTTCTTAATTCTTTTTCTGAAAAAGGAAGAAACACCAGGGTATAAATGACAAATCCTGTGGCTGCTTCTCCTCTTCCCTGCAATACTCCAACGCTCAGAGCAGGGCGACGTAGGTGGCGTCCCGTGTGTCGGTCGCGTTTATAATGAGCAGCCTTCGCGTTGTGCCGGGGATGAATCGTGTCGGGCTTTTTGGTCCATACGGTACTGCTTCGTTTACTAAAACAGTCCCCAGGGATAACAATGAGCTCGTTTAACCAATTAGTCCATTTATACAGGAAAGACAGGACTAAAAGTTGGGGAGGTGGCGAGCTAAAAGCGTATTGGCTCCAGCCTTTGAAACCAAGGCCGGGATACACACCCTCCTAACGAAGGGAGGACGCACGTCAGTGTCTCCGCCGTGTGTTCCCGAGTTTGGGGAGACTTGCGCGTGCGGCTGGTTCTGTCAAGCCCTTTCTGGGACTCCCTCTCCCCGGGATTTTGCTGCTGGGACTCCCTCTCCCCAGGATTCTGCTGGCAACCTTGTAAATGCACAATGGCCTCGTTGAGTGCACCCTCACTCCTGCCTTGTCGTACTGTGTTTGCGTCAGCCGTGAAGCCCGGGTTTGCCAGGTGCACGGGCTGGAATGCTTAGTGATCAGTCACAGCCTAAGAGCCCACCGAGCCTTCAGAACCGAGGGCGAGGCCTCTCTGCCTGGCGGGCTGGTGCCCGGGCAGCTCGGGGCATCCCTGGTCCTGCCTTTTGCTTTCCACCTCCTGCTATGTAGGTGATCGTGCGAGCAGCCACAGGTGGAGTGGGGTCTTGCTGGGACAGCGTTTCCCCTTTCTCATAGAAGGTACGTGGAGACAGAGAGGGGAGGAGAGGGAGAAGCACCCCTTCTAGGGCAGGTCACACACAATCCCTTCTCCTCCAACTCTCCTTTCGGGATCTTGGGCTCACGCACTTGTGTCTGGCGTGTTTCTCCAGCGCTCGGTCTGGGACTCACACGTGCCGTTGGCCATGCCGGATCCGGCTGCCTTAGCCATCAGGCCAGAGCCAGCCACTGGCTGTTTGAATAAACTTCACAAGGGTTAATGTTATTTTAGAAGAAAGATGGGAGGAAAGTGTGATTTGGGGAGTGCTGAAATTCGTAATTTCCGGTTCACAGATATCATGTCCTGGGGTGCTCTTTTTACGGGTGAATTCTTAAGCAGGAGGAGCTCATTACGAAGACTGTTCACCAGACATAATTAATCGGGACAAAGACTGAATGCTGTCGGCAAGCACCTAGAAAACAGCCAGCAGCGATGGCCGTTATCGCCCGTCCTAGAGGTCACCACGGTAGGAAAACACGGGTCGTCAGCACTACCTTCTAGCTTAATGGTCTAAGAATACCGTGTTGAGAAATTCTCCTTATCCTTCTGTGTCACCAAGGCCGCACTCAGCTAAGAGCCTTAATTCTGCGAAGGGTGGAACACACCTCTCTACGGCTGTTTCCTGACAGGTGAAGTAAGAGGCAGGTAAGACTCCCCTGCTCCGTAATTAAGGCTGGGGTACATCTGAGCCTTGTCCACACTGCTTACTGGTGCAGTGCCACTCACCCACCAAAGGGAATTCTAGTTACAATGCCAAACAAGCCACAGAGACGCTATAGAAATTTCCCACAATTATTTGTTCCAAAGTAAATACGTTTCCTTTGATTTTGACAATACCATAAAACACATGAGTGTATTGTAAGGCTCTGTTTAGCTGTGTGTTTACCAATACCCTGGAGGCTTCACTCTTTGAAACCCAGCAAGATTACATCACACCGTTTCATCTCCCGTGGCTTGGCATGCCTGCGTGTGAGACCGCACAAACACCGGCAAGGAAAACAAGGAACTAATTCATGAATCAGGATTCTGCTCTACAGTTCATTTGTGAAGGGTAAGCATGACTTAGCTTAAATAGGACTCCAAGCTTCACTGCAGGTTTCGCAGTGCGAGAGCGTCGACGGAGCCTGGGTCCCTGACTGAACATACAAACGTACAACATCCACCCTCTCTGCTGGAGGACGCTGCGCTTTCACTCATAGTCAGCATACAAACAGCGGAGCACACGGAGACCGTCATTTCCAAATTTATCAGTCCTTCTCTACCGTAAGAACAGTAGCTGAGCCAGCTGAGCACGGCTGGATCCACACGGCCAACTGCATGGTTCGGGTCTGGGACCTGGCAGCTTGAGAAAATGCACACCAGGTGCCTGTGTGTGCATGTCCCAAAGGAGGGAGAAATGGAGAAGAGATTGGGGTGTGGCCACCCCCCGTGAGAGGTGCTTTCCCCTTTCTCTCTCTCTCTCTCTGTCACTCACCCATGAGCACATGTGCTCTGACAAGTAAGGGAAAAAAGCAGCAATGATTTTGCTCTGTTTTCTCTGTGAGAACACCTTCAGCTCTGGCTTTGTGGCACTGTGTTTAAGGCAGCCAGATCCCACGTGGCTGACCTCACAGTTCAAGTCCCAGACTAGCAGCTTAAGAAATATGCCAGCATGTGTACATGTATGTATGCCAGCATGTGTACATGTATGTGTGCCAGCATGTGTACATGTATGTATGCCAGCATGTGTACATGTATGCACCCCGAAAGGGGCGAGAGATCAGGGAGAAGGGATTGCAGCATGACCATGCCCTAGGGACTACCTTCTCCTTTGCCTCTCTCTGTCTCTCTGTCTCTCTCTAGCAAGTGCACACATACATTTGAAAAACAAGGCTTCAATTTTTCAGGGGTCCAAAGTTCTACCCTCTGGATTCAGACAATCACTTCAAGGGAGCACTTCCTCGATGGGACGGTTCTTTCTCTGGGTCTACCTTCTCGGATGCTGGGATGGTGGAATGTAAAGCAGCGCGAAGCGCTCACCAGCACACGAGTAAAGAGGTGCCACTGCCGCCCAGCTCTCTCCCTGGCCACCGCCTCCCTCGTTCACTCGGGAAGTAGCGCGTCTACATGTGCCAGGTGTTGCCCTTCTGGACTCTGCCTAGAAGCCGCTCGCGGTCCCGGGCCGTCTGCACTCCGGCTCCTCTGCATGCACTCCCCCACCCCTGAGCTGTCACCACGGGAGCTGGCCCGCTCTGGCTCACGCCGCAGTCGCTGTGTCCTCGCTCTCCACGAGCCTGCTTCTGGCGCTGGTGCGCTCTGTCCCTGGTCACCGGGCTGCTCCAAGCACACCTGTCTGATGCTGGTTTGCCCTGGGCCGGCGGTCAGACACTCACAGTGCTCCGGACAGCACTGTCCTCCTGGTTCTTTGTCTTTCTGTGCCTCACCGTGACCAGGTGAACCCAGCTTGGGTAAAACCAGCTGGCCAGGCAGCTGCCAAATGGCCCAGCCCCAGACCAAGCATGGCCTTTGGAGTCAGTCAGGGTTTATGATGAAGGCAGTGGACTGGGGGAGCTTGAGCCACGGGGAGCTGGCGTGGGCCTGGGGTGCATCGCAGCCTGAGAAGCCTGGGGCTGCACAGCTGTGGGAGTGGAGCCAGGCTAGGAGCTCAGCCGTGCACTGAGGCTGGGCAGCGTGAAGAAGCCAGACAACCCTCTCCCCACCCAGTCCAAGCAGCTAGTGCCGGGGAGGACTTGCTAGGGAGGACCGCCTTGGAGGTCTGCTGCAGATCGGTGCCCCAGGCACGGGGGCCTTGGACTGAAAATTTTCAAATCACATGAAGGAAAAGTTTACTCAAAAAAGAAACATTAACATCTGCCATGAAAATTTAATAATTTAACAAAAGTAATTTAAGAATAATTTACATTCTGCTAGAAGAATGGTTAGTTTTTACCTAGAGTATAATAACTAAATTTTTCTTAACCGAATAGCAAAAAAGCAAATGTGATCTATCTCCATGATTTAAGAAAATTAGGTTAGGAAGAAGAAATTATTTTCTAATCGTGATGGTTTTTGAAAAAAAAAATTTGAAATTAAGTGATGTAAAATAAATGTCTCGAGAGTTCTGGAGGGCCCCTGGAACTGGGAGGGAACCCCGGATTATGCCACCCAACCACGGGCCACAGATGAGAATGCATGGGTTACTCTACGTGCACCGTGTGCTTCAGAGTGCACCAGATCCCAGACAGGGATCGTCAGCTTTTGGGAGGAGAACTGGGTCCCCCAGGAGCTGAGCACTTATTCCAGACCTCACTGAGAAGGAAGTGGCAGAACAAGGATTTGAACCCATACTCGGGGACTGTGCTGCACTTCGACTTCTTTGCAGCACACATGTGATCTGGGGTATCTGCACGTTCAAGGCCAGGGGAGGGCGCGGGGCTGTCAGGGCTGCAGAGGCAAACGCCAAAGCCCCTGCTTTCAAGTCCTTATCTTCTTAGAAGCTATCTAATGTATTGCTTTCAAAAAAAGAAAGCCAGTATTTCCCTTCCTGTTAGTAAAAATTAATTAGCCATGAATCTGTGATTCAGAAGAAAAATGTACTCATCCAGGTGCATTTTTATACATTAGCATTTAGGGCAAACTGCCCAGAAATCCGATCCTAATTTACCCCCAGGATCCGCTCATAGTTACTGTTGGAATTTTTGGCAAGTAGATGTCCCTGAGGGTAACAAGCAAATTAAGGAATCCTCTTAAAGAAAAGGTGTTGGGACTGCAGGCAGCAGTTCAAAGCTCAGCTTCGAAGGTGGGGAGAGCTCCCAGGCCTCTCCGGTGGACCAGGTGAGGGCTGGCCTGCTACCCTCTCCTGAGCCCCTCTACCAGCACGTGCCATGGACAGGTCTGATGGGTAGCGGAAACTCTCTTTACCACTCTCGAGATGCTGCTGCGCTGTTTTAATGACACGTTTGGGAGCTGACCTGAACTCCCTGCAGGTCTGAAATGCCAGTTCGAATCTGGCATTCTGGATTAGCATTTCCCATATCCCAGCTCTTGTACCAGAACCCACATTGATCGGTCTGCTCCCACCAAGCTGGGAGTCCTCTAGGTCACCACAAGCAGCTGTCCCGACCCGCAGGACAGTTGAACAGTTTCCTGAGGGAGGGAGTGAGAGAAGGGACAGACATACAGAGACACACAGAGTGGAGACAAGACGAGGTGCTGATCAAGTCTCGTTTATTGAGGAAGAATGGTGAGCTTATATACAGGCTGGTGGGCATTGATCGGTTGCCCGAAATGCAAATGAAGTATCCCAGATGGACCAATCATTGGTGCCCCAGAAATTGCCCTAAATGCAAATGAGAGATTCTGGCTCAACCAATCAGTGAGTGTACCGCATGGTGACCAATCAGCATGAGGATTCAGAGGGAGCCAATCAGGAGTCTGATATGGCTTTCCGGGTTTAGAACTGTCACTGTTATTGTTTTCTCAATGGGGAAGTGAAACCCAAAGGTTTCTTAAGATGGTGGATAGCTCTTAAGATGTCGCTCACTTAATGCAACGCCCTCCACAAGCAGCATTCATAACTACAGTAACAGATGACCACATTGGTCATGTCCTGGGTGGCACATGCTAAACCAAGGGCTTTGTGGCTCATTTAATCCTCACAAGGCTGGGAACTTGCTTACCTATTTTATAGATGAGAAAACTGAGACCTGGTGAGAGATTAAGTGATTTGCCAAAGATTACACAGCTAGTAAGCCGCAGACCGAGGATTTGAACATACCTAGACTGGCCTCTGGGCGTGAACTATTAATCACTGTCATTCACGAGGTTTATGTGGCCATTCTTGACCTTTTGGGAAACTTCCTTTATCATTTAGATCTGTCTCACTTGGGCCAAAGGTGAGTTTGACTGGGGACATCGGCTGGTTATTGGGCTGAGTCGGACAAGGTTAACCAGGCTGTCTTGCAGGCTCTAAAGGGATCTAATGTCATGAGAATTGGAAGAGCAAGACAGGCCGGGTGGAGTCAGCAGGAGGGCAGCCTCAGGGAAAAGCCACGAGCGAGCAGCAGGGCAGTGTTCTCCCAGACACAGCCTACGGGCTGGGCGAGGCCACGGCTCACTACCTGAGGAGCCAAAGGAGCCGCGCCCGCATACTGTCCGGATCGGAACTGACTCAAGAACTGGAAGAATGGAAGACACTCTGGGCTAGGGGACAGACGATAGAAAATGGCACAAACATAAACAAGTTTCAGGTCCATGTCCAACTCGGGAAAACACCTACTTACACATCCCCAGTCTGAATTAAATGTCGCCTGTCCAGACATCTGATCTGCCCTAGTGTCCCCGTTTTCTGCATCACGTGAAAGAAATGCACAACACGAGTTTGTTGACTGACATCAGATGTACGCTGGAAGGAAGGGCTGCCCTGTCCCCTGGGGAGAGTCATCTCCTTTACTTGGCAGTAAGCACCTCCCTGGGACAGGAGCCCAACAGGCCCATGTGTCCTCACAAGCAAGATCTGGCTGGTGGGACCACTAGATGGTATGATGGTTACGTTGCCGGACTCCTGCGTAGTCAGTAATGGTTCAAGTCCCAGACCCAGCAACTTAAAAAACACGTTGGGGGGACCAGCAGGTGGCATAGTGGTTAAGGTACTGGACACTTCCACATGACTGACCACAGTTCAAGTAATAGACCTGGTGGCTTGCTTTCTCACTTTCCCTCTCTCTCTTTCTCTCTGTGTGTGTCTCTCTCTGGTCAAATTAAAATAAATGAATAAATAAAATTAAAGAAAATAACTAAAACACACAGACACACAAGTTGGGTGCATGTGGGTGAATGCCCAAGATCCCCAGAGGAGAATGGAGGAGAAGGGTTTGTGGCATGGCCATCCCCCCTGGGGGTGATCTCTCGCTTTCTGTCTCTCTGTCTCTCTGGTGAGTGCACATACCCTATAGCAAAAATCTCTCTCTAAGAAAACAAAAAAACAAAGAAAGAACTGGCTGGCTGGGCTCTGGCTGGCCCCTGAGACCCGGCCAGTACGACCGGATAGAGTGTGGCCAGTCAGGACACAGCAGCTGCGTGGGACAGCCAGGAGACATGCATACTTCTTTAGACCCACAAAAAGAGTTTCTCATATTGCCTAAAATTTCTCTTTGGCAAAGTGGGACTGGCCAGGAACTCGGGGATGAGCCCGTGCGCATGTCTTTCCTGGGCCTCTCGTGGTGGTGAAAGCCTCGATGTTTCACTTGCATCTCCCACAGCCGGGGCTTTCCATCAAGGCCCCCTTCAGCTGTTAGGGGCAAACACCGGCAGCAGGAAGGGAGCCGGGCCGCCTTGTATTCCCACCGGGCGCAGAGGCCTGCCTTCTGCCAGAGTGCCCACCCGTGAGAAAGGATTCTCTTTCTTCTGGTTTGAGCTCGTTCTCTGGCGGGGTGGGTGGGCACCTCTCCCTCTCCGGCCAAGGCACGGCCAGTCTGTAGACACGGCCTCAGCTCCATACCCTTTGGCCCACAGGCCAGTGAGCCGGGGTGCGTGGGGGCCTGCCGGGCTCCACCTGGAAGCTGAGGAGTCAGAGGCGCTCCTGGTAGCATGCAGTCTGCAGACACGTGTCACGAAGCCGGCTGTGACTGCCCCCCACGGCCACGTCTCGGGTGCTGGCACACACAGGCGCTGGGGAAAAGCAGGTGTCGGGGCGTCTGGAAGGGATTTCCGGTGAGCCTGTGTCACGTGGACCCTAGCTGTGCTCCACCACGGTGCGTGGACCACCTGGAAGGCGACTCAGGGCCTCGTGCTCTGGGTGGCTGCCAGCGTAGACATCTTTTCCTGGAGTATTTCTTGAGATACTAGATTTAAAAGTTGCTTGGCCAAAACTGACATTGTGACCAAGTAAGCTTGGTTAGCACTCTTTAATGACACCTGTCAGGGGTCCCCATGAACCTCAGACTATTAAAGAGATGGTTCGGATTTTCTATGTAAGAAACATGTTTATTTAACCCAGACTTCTTCAACTTCCGTGACCATGGCGTCCTGTCCTTGCACCTGTTACTACCCTGGGTGCTGGTGCTGCTCTGAGCCAGCTGGAATTCCCCCGGGAAACACCGGCTATGTGACGATTAGCCCTCGGCCCCCCAGCCCTGGGAGTGGACCGTCTAGACTTGCCCGTGCGATCAATCGCGTGGGCCTGGCAGGCGTAGTCCGTGGTGGGGACAAGCACCCTCCCCCTCCTGTGAGGACCCGAGCGCTCTCCTTGCTGAGAGGGGGAGCTGGCTGGGCCACTCTGCGTCAGCTTGAAGTCTTGGCTGTGCCTGCTGTGGGGTTCCCAGGGCCCCGGGGAACCTGGCTGGGACAGGTTCATGGACGCCGCTGCCTCCCGAGCCGGCCTGAGTTGGGAACGTGCCCTGTCCCTTCGGCGGGTGAAGGCACCCATAGTCACGCCAACCCGCAGCTACTGTGAGGTGCTCGGGAGAGGAGGATGCATGCCAAGCGGGGGCTTTCATTGAGAAAGCTCACCCTGCGTCATCCGGGCGGGCCTCAGCCAATCGGTTGAAAGGCCTTATGAGCAAGATTTTGGTTCTGAGGAAGAAGAGCTCTCACAGGGACAGACAGCTACAGCTCCCGCGGGCCTGGGCTCCCTGGGTCTGGTCTGGGGAGAAGCCGGACAGCGCCCCACTGGGCCGGGCGGGGTTTTCTGCCAGCCCCTCTCTCCCAGTGAAGAGCCAGCAGGGATGCCCCCCCCAGGGTACTGTCCACTGTGCTGTGTGGAGTCGGAATCTGCAGCCCTATAGGCCGGGAGTGAGCAGGCCGTTGCCCGCCACCGGGGAGTACCCACTCCCCTAGGCCCCTGTGTCTCCCTCCCGGCCGCTGCCTGGTCGGGGCCGGGGTGCCTTAACGCTGGTGCATTTCCACGCCTAGGCACAATCGGGTCAACTGATTTCTGGAAAATAATGCTTACCTTCAAGTCTAATTAATTTTTACAGTTCAAAAGTATCTCAGGGCATTACATCGCATTTGAGATGAAAAGCCGAGATCGTATCTATTATGAAATAGAGTGTGGCTCTCATTTTGATAAAGCAGTATGAAACCACACCAGCGGCCCGCTCAGCAGCGCCGAGGAGAGGGAGCCATGAGGCGCCGTGCACCCCACGCAGGTGCCGGCCCTGTGCGGACTTCCATTTCCGCCGTGTTTTTTTTTTTTTTTTTAAAGAATTATTTTATTTAACTTTATTTATTTATTTTAATTTGACCAGGGAGAGACAGAGTGAGCGAGGAGAGAGAGAGTGAGAAAGCAAGCTGCCAGGTCCGGGACTTGAACTGCGGTCAGCCATGTGGGTGTCCAGCGTCCTTAACGCCGGCCCCTCCGCCATGTTTAAAATTGTACGATGTGCTGCTCAGCGATTCCAAGTACAGGACTCTATCCGGAGGACATATGTAAAGCTTATCAGAGAATCTCCTCTCAGTTGGGAAAAATGAGAAGTCCTTAAATATCTACCAGTGAAACATTAGAAAATGAGGGTGTGTCGATGTAAGACAGACAGCGAGAAACGCGTCCTCACGGGCTGGCTACGTGCTCTCTGAGGGCTTTATGAGGATTATTAGCCCGCTCGGTTCTTCATAGTCCTCCGAGTTAGAGTCCTCCTCCTGTTCACCAAGGCCCAGAGCAGCAGGCAAGTTGCCCAAGGTCATGTGAGTGGGGGTGGAGCCGGATCCCACCCCGAGCTCCACCCAGGCCCCAGCCCTGAGTCTGCTGTGGGGGCAGAGAAAACGTCACTGGGGGAATCAGCAGTTAGCACAATGGCTATGTCACTGGACTCCCATGTAGTTCAAGTCCCAGACCCGGTGGCTTAAACTCATGCCAGGCGCGTGTGCGTGCGTGCCCGCCCAAGATCCCGAGAGGAGAATGAAAGAGAATGGATTGCGGCGTGGCCATATCCCCTGGGGGGTGATTTCTCCCTTTCTGTCTCTCTGTCTCTCTCTTTCTTTCTAGCAAGCACACGTGCCCTATAACAAAAACCTCTCCTAGAAAAAAAAATTAAATTAGATAAAGTTACAATTATGTTAAAAGCAAAGATAAGTACTGAAAATGCTTCCCCCGCCCCTTGTAACTACATTTTACTGTTGCCTGTGTTCTGGGGCTCCTTGTGTTGCTGGCTGCAAGGAGAGACCAGTGCTGTGTTCCTGACACCTCCGGCAGCTCCGTGGGTCACACCTCACACCGGCAGCTCCCGAGGTGTGGACGCGGGACGCCTCCCCCATGGTAAAGGTCAGGGCCTTCCCTCCCCTCACACACCAGGATCTACGCACTCAGAGCGTGGTAGGAAAGACACCATTTTTCCCCAAGTATTTTTTCCATATGAAAATAGACTACTGAACACGTTTTAAATCTGTTAAATGCATTTTTTCCCTTGGTGGAACGAGGGAAGAAACACTCCTGAAATGGGCACATCTTCGCCAGCAGCCTGGGCTCGGTTAGTACTGCAGGCCTTTCCTCCTTCGCTGCCCCGTCTCCCTGAGAACGAGGCCTTCCATTTTAACTGAAGCGCCCTTGTCTAAACTTTCCCCATCAAGTACATCCCCCCCTCCCCCGCCCTGCACCTTTCAGGCCTCCCTGAGAGAAAGAGCTTTTTGGATGGTAAAGGTGACATTTTCTGCAGGTAATTTCCTTAATGGGAACAAGAAAGACAGGCCGGCTTTGCCCGGGTAAGGTCGGTCGGGTCAGGTCGGGTCGGGTGGGTGGGTGAGGTGGGCCCACTAAGTCCTGCAGGAGGGTCAGGGGGGAGCCCCCTTGGCTCTCTTTGTTTACACAGCACGAGATTAGGTTTCCATAAATTCCTCAGGAATTTCAGAAGATTAACTTTTAGATAGGAAACTTCATAGGCTGAGCAGGCCCAGAAAAGAAAAAAGAAAAAAAAAATTGTGTCGCCCTCAAGCAGTTCCATCAAGGGATGAAATTTGAAATCACATCGTGTCTCACACCCATTTCTCAGTGCAAAATAAATCACCGAGCAGAGTGCAAGCCAATTTCTCCTCTAAGAATGCTGTGTCCTAAGGCTGTCTTCTTGAACTTCAAAAGCACACTTTGTAATTACTCTACCTATCAAAGGGAACTCAACATTTCACCTCCAATCTGCCTCAGCTCTGTTATCACTTTTAATTGTTAATAAACCACATTAATTTTAAACTGATTATTCTGTTTGAGAACTCCGTGTTTGTGAGCAGAAGGTACGGAGTCACATATAAATAAACTGATTTACATCCAAGCCAGAGTTACCAGGCCTTCCCTCACTGCCTGTCACCAGTCTCCATTTTAGTCATTTCTGTCGTTTGGAGACTCACAACATGTCACATTCTTCGTTTTTGAAGGGAATAGTTTTCTGGAAATGAGAGGTATAAGGGATGTTGGGGTTTTAGCCAGGTTTGTGCCTGACTTGAAATCATTAACAGGAATTACGAGCCTCCTTGGGTCTTTTCTCTCCTTAAGGGAAGCAAAGGGGTAAAATATAATTGGCTAAACTCACACCACAGTATTAACCTATGATTCCATTCCAGTTTGCTTAAATCTTTCATTTTCCTTTTTCATGTTTTTTTTTTTTTTTTTTTTTTTTGAAGAGGTTTTCACTATAGGGCGCGTGCGCTCGCCAGACAGACAGAGAGAGACAGAGAGACAGAAAGCAGGAAATCACCCCCCAGGGGGGATGGTCACGCCACAATCCCTTCTCCTCCATTCTCCTCTCGGGATCTTGGGCACATACGCACACGCGCCCAGCGTGAGTTTAAGCCACCGGGTCTGGGACGCGAACCGCGGTCGACTACGTGGGAGTCCAGCGACATAGCCATTACGCTAACTGCTGGTTCCCCTTTTTCATGTTTTTTTGAAAACTTCCAGAGGGCGTGCACTTTTCTGACAGAGAGGGAGGGAGACAGCACATCCACCAGATGGAAAGGCACCGGGCGTGTTTCCTCTCCGGCACCAGCTCAGGATTCCGGAGCCAAGAGCAGCACCTACCAACCAGAAGGTCCTCGGGGCAGTCTCACTCCTGCCCACAGGGTGCTCACACAGGAGCCCTCTCCCTGCGGGCTCCCTCTCCTCTGCCCAGCAAGACCAATTCAGCAGGGCCCTCTGGTCTGCTGGACCAGGGCTCCCAACCCCCAGACCACGGATGTAGCAGTCGGAGGCCTGTTCAGAACCAGCCGCGGACCAGGAGGTGAGCAGCAGGGAGCCAGCGAAGCTTCCCCTGCATTTCCAGCCGCTCCCCATAGCTCCCATCACTCCCTGAGCTCCACCTCCATCAGATCAGGGTGGCTTTAGATTCTCATAGGAGCCCCCAGAAAGGAGCAACCAGGTGCAGGAAAACACTCCCGGGGCCTACTATTCTGCTCTCTGGTGAGCTTTATACTCATTTCGTGCTATAATGTTAATAGAAAGTATAACAGAAATAAATGCACAAAAATGTAATGCACTTGAGTCATCCTAAAACCCTCCCCTCATCCCTAGTCCGTGGAAATTGCCTTCCATAAACTGGGCCTTGGTGCCAGAAACATTGGGGACAGTGGTGCTGATAACCCCGGCCCGCCTTCCTGGCTCCCACCGTCACTCCCAGCATCATTGCTGTCCTCAGCCCCTGCCGGGGGCGTTCATTGCTCCCCGACGCGGCTGTGTCACGTCAATCGACTCTTCAGGTCCCGTAATGGTTCCATGTCATGGGTCGGGACATGGCGGCATGGAGTGTGGTGCCCATGATTGCTCGAACGGACGTGGCAGCAGGTGGCTGCGGGACTGTGCGCAGGGCTCTTCCGACCACGGCACAGCTGCCTCCGCAGTGGCCATGCCCCAGAGCCAGGCCTGGCTCTTCCTCCCACCTCACCGAGTGCCTGCGTGAGACTGTGCGTGGTAGGGGCTCGCTGGCTGCTCCTGGAATGAAGAAATGGGCTCCCCCCACGTTTCCGAGGCGCAGATCGAGAGCACCTCCCCAGGAGTGCAGGCTGGTGGCAGCAGGGAGAGAGCCCGGCCAGGAGGCGGGCGTGGCTGGGGCCGCCCGGGCAGCACAGAATGACACAAGGCTGGATGCCCACCTTGCGAGAAAGTCAATGCATGGAGTGACATGTCCTCGAAAGCAAGGATGAGTCGGGGCCCTGCGGCCCCCGGCTGAGGCTGGACCTCCTGCGCTTCAGGGCCCGGGTTGGCGGGAGCCGGCGGGGCTGAGCCGGGCTGGCGCATCAGTCTGCCCTGGCAAGGCAGCGACTGCACTTCCCTCGATTACGTGCGCATACCTGCCGTGTACCCCAGCTGGCACAGATGCCCTAAGGTTTATGCACTGAAGTGAAAGAAAGAAGACTGACATGGGGACAGAGACTGGAGCTCAGAACAAGGCCAGCAGAGTGAGCAGCAGAGGCGTGGTCTGCCAGCTGTGTTCAAAGGGGGGAGAGAGCGAGAGAGAGCGAGAGAGAAAGAGAGTGAGAGAGACCGAGAGAGAGCGAGAGAGAGAGAGCGAGAGAGAGCGAGAGAGAAAGAGAGCGAGAGAGAGCGAGAGAGAAAGAGAGCGAGAGCGAGAGAGAAAGAGAGTGAGAGAGAGCGAGAGAGAAAGAGAGTGAGAGAGAGCGAGAGAGAGCGAGAGAGAAAGAGAGTGAGAGCGAGAGAGAAAGAGAGTGAGAGCGAGAGAGAAAGAGAGTGAGAGAGAGCGAGAGAGAGCGAGAGAGAAAGAGAGCGAGAGAGGGCCGCACCACAAGACCCTGATGCTATTCCGCCCGGGTCACAGGTGAGCTCTCCAGGGGCAGAGAGCAGCCCCTGGATGGAGTGCACCCGTGAGCGTGTGGCGGGCCCCACCGGGCTCTCAGGTAACGAACCAGTTCCAAAGCTGTCACCTGAGAGGCTTCACGACTCGGCCGAACCCAAGTCATCTTTTCCAAGTGGGAGAAAAGAACGAGCTGTAATTCTGGTAAAATGCTTATTTGTCCCTTTGACCTACAGTTACCAATATTATCGTGTGAGTCTAAGCACCGAGCTGTGTGAAATCTGGGTTTGCTTCTAGTCGATTCTGTGGGCCTGCTGGGTCACGGTGCCTTCCTGCTGTGTGTCATGTGCTCTGCCCAGCCTCCTCACAGCTCGGGTCCAGAAACTATTTCAACCCGCTGTACAGTGCAAGCCCAGGAAGCCCACCTGCACCCTTTACGCGAGTCTCCTGGGTCATACAGAAACGGCGCAGGGAGGGGTGCAGGGGGAGGCTGTGGCCGGGCAGCCTGGCATCCTCTCTGCTCAGTGCAGGGCACCCCTGCACCGACCTGCAGACTTCCCTGCCCTGACGCTGCCTCCACGCCATGGACCGGGACACGGAGGCCTGGGGTGTTGGTGCCCACGGTTGGCGCCCTGCCTCTGGCTGGCCTTGGAGCAAATCAGGCAGCAGAAGTTGAGGCACAGGTACCTGGAAAAATGCAGAACGCCCGCCAGGAGGGTTCCTGATGACAGACAGAGGAAGGCAGGCCATTTCTGGGGCAGTCGCTTCCCAAGAGGGACGCTCGTCTCCGCAGCGTCGAGAGGCCCTGACTGTCCCGCCTCGGTCCTCTCCACCCTGGGCACTGCCTCCCACCCCTCACTGCCATCGCCACCTACCTGAGAGCGCCCCACCACACCCACCCGAGGACGGGGTCTCGACCTCGCCTCCCCAGATGTGCTCCGGAGCCCTGCTGCTGTTCTCAGGACCCGGCCTGACCCCACGGAGTGCTGGCCGACCAGGAAGAAGCACAGCTCTATCCGCTGGTTTGAATCCTGGCCCAGGGGCTTGAACAGCACAGCGGGCACCTGAGCATGTCCCAAGTCCTGGCAGAGCGGGGCAGTGAGGACAGGATTGGAGCGTGACCACGCCCGGGGGGTGCTTTGACCCTCTCTCTCTCTCTCTCTCTCTCTCTCTCTCAAGGGTACACGTCCTCTGACAAGTTAAAATGAAACTGAAAATGCTCATGAAGGAACATAAAATAATATCCAAAGATATCTCAAAATAGAAAGGGATTTTAGAAAGCAGCTTCTCCATCTTGAGGGGACACCCGAGAGGGCCACCACGAGACGGCAAGGGCCTGGCTGGCTGCAGTGCGTGTCGGAGACAATGTCCTGACCGTCACCTCACGGACGAAGAAACCAAGGCCCAGGGAATTGGCAGGAGTACCCTGTCACCTGGGCGAGTCAGAGTTCGCACGGGAGTCTAAGGCAGCACGGCAGAAGCAGGAGGGAAAGGCAGGGGGAAATGCAGCTTTGAGAACCCTCGGTTGCCGGGAGTGTGTGATCAGATAGTCACGCCCTGCTGTCCCCGTGGCCCTGCTAGTCCCACTGCTCACACCCCTCCTCTGTCCTCCAGTAGCTGTCAATTTTCAGCAGGGCCGCGTTGTCGCAGGGGACGGCAGAAGTCGGAGCCCTTGCTACCCTCAGGACGCCCGTCTTGCACCCCAAATGAACACAGGAAACCAGTAGTTTATTTATCTTTATTTATATATGTATGCTTCCCCTCCCCCCCACACGAACAAAACAAAATCTTGTTGCAAAATATTTTAAGGCACTTTTTTCTTTTAGGCGTAAGTGGTAGAAATAGTTATGTGACCTCAGGGTTTCTGAAAGAGTACACCAATGGAAAGCGAGTTCAGGATGTCTTCATCCTCACAAGTGGACAGCCAAAATGCCTTCTTCATGCTGCCTGCAAAACAACGGAAGAGGAGTCGGAACGAAGACGACGGTCAATTTTATCGAGTTTTAGGGTTTTAAGAAAAATCAATGTCGTCACTTAAGAACGAGCTGCCTCGTCCCTGCCGTCGGTACTTGCAGCTCGAAGGGCAGTTGGCCCTCAGTGACGGTCCTGGAGAAAGCAGAAACATCTGAGCCGCTCTCGTGGAAGCTGAAGACCCTGCCCGACGGCCCCGAGGGAGCCCCGAGTCTGACCTTAACTCACACACTGCGCATTTATTCACGGGATGTCTCCCCTGGACGCCTCTGCGACCTTTAATAATACATGAAGGTAAGTTACACCTGATGGATTAACTGGTAGCCACTGCAGCTGGATCAAAGATCCACAGTAAACCACATCTCTGCGGAGAGGTGTGAGCAGAACCTGGATGCTCAAAGCAGCATCTAAAACGGCACGTGACGAGTGACTGAACACACCTGCCAAGGAAACCGCCCTGCCCGAAACCCCTCTGCCCTCTGGGACGTCTCCACACCAGCCAGAGCACCGCAGGGCCCTTTGACCCCTGGGTCATTCTGAGCCCTCAGACAGGGGAGCCAACCCAGGGCAGGGCTGGGCGGGAGATGACCACCTGAGCGCTCGCTTCAGCAGAGAGCGGTATTCTTTGACTGCTGCTTGGTGTCAGCACGGGCTGGCGGGGTGGTGGCCTGGCGCTGTCCTCGAATCCTGTGCCTTTTCAGGTCATGAGGCAAATATTTGTTTGCATTTATTATTAATTAAAATATCACAAAAGTTGGGATCAGCAAATGGCGTCATGGTTATGTCGCTGGACTCCCACATGGTGATTACGGTTCGAGTCCTGGACCCAGCTGCACCTGGTGCATGTGCATGCGTGCCCAAGATCCTGGGATAAGAATGGAGAAGGGACCGCGGTGTGGCCAACCCCCGGGGTTGATTTCTTGCTTTCAGTCTCTCTGTCTCTGGTGAGAGCACGTGCCCTATAGCAAACATCTCTCTTAAGGAACATTATGAGAGGTAGACGCCTGCTGCCTGCCTTCCTTCTCCAGGCCACGTCTCTTTCTTGAAGGTGACGGACTGAGGGTTTGTAGTCGGGCCGCTCCGCTCCCTTCCCTCGAGTCAGGAAGACGCCGAGGTCCACATTTGGTTCAGTGGAGAACATCTGTGGGAGGTCATTTCTTCTTTTGATGAGACAGAAAGACAGAGAACACGAGGGGGGTGGGTGTAGGACTGATCCGTCGCTTAATCTGTGCGAAGGCGGTGCAGGGCACCTGCTGCGGCCGCGAGTTCGCGTCAGACAGCATCCTCGTGTGTCCCCCGGGCGGCGGGCGGCAGCGGGCGGATCATCACTCGTTCCCTCCGTGGAATCTAACTTCGCCCTGTTTACTAAACATGGGAGCTGGGCCAATATGAAGCTCTCTGTGCCTCAGCTCCGAACTGGGAACGGGAACAAGTGCCAGCCTCAGGGGTCACATCAGCGCCTGGGGCGTACCCGGTGAGCACGTGAGAAACCACAGCTGCTGTCCTGGCCGTGACTGCGTGGACGAAGTGTAAGTGCCCACGGATTTGCTGACTGGGCACGTGTCGCCTGAGTACACAGTGAGCGACCCGACCTCCACGCCTGGACTGGAGCTCCACGTGATCCTGGCATCTCCCAGAGGCCTCAGGGTGGCCCAGAGGCCCCAGGGTGGTCCAGAGGCCCCAGGGTGGCCCAGAGGCCCCAGGGTGGTCCAGAGGCCCCAGGGTGGCCCAGAGGCCCCAGGGTGGCCCAGAGGCCCCAGGGTGGTCCAGAGGCCCCAGGGTGGCCCAGAGGCCCCAAGGTGGCCCAGAGGCCCCAGGGTGGCCCAGAGGCCCCAGCAACGTGCACTGTCTCCGCAGGCCCGGGATGCAGGTGCGCACCCCAGCCCGGCGCTGCGTGTGTGCAGGCGGACGTGGGGGAGAACCTCGCCCTCACAGCTGGGAGTACTAAAGAGGCAGCCCCAGTGGTCGGGGGACACCGCAACAGCCCGGGGCTCATCCTCCGCCCCAGTTCTGCCCCAGCTGCAGGATGGTGGCCACAAGCAGGCAGATCTTTACAAGGTGTGAATGACAGGACCCCTCCCCCATTGCCCCCTAAGGGCTTCTTTTTGAGTTTGCAGCTCCAGCTCTAAGTGGCTCTCTGCCTGGCCCTGGCCCTGGCCTGCATCCCACCTGCCCTCCCATCCAGCATGCCAGGCTCATCCCCAGGTTTCTCCTCAAGCAACGAGTTCCCTTCATCTCTTGCCTGCCCCTGCTTCCCCCAGGGGCCCCTGCCCAGAGCACTTTCCTCTTCCCACTTGATTGGCTGATCCCATGCCCACCCCACCGTGGAGAGGGCCTCAGAGCCCAGGCTCTTCTGCAGGCTCTGCTCCGACAGCCCCAAGCCACCAGGCCCACCGCGCACTGGCACCCCTGCTTCATCCACCGCCGTCGGTCGGGCACTTGAGGACCTGGTCTTGCTGTCTTGCTCCTGGCCGTGCCCGCTGCACTGGCCACGGGCTTGGCTCACAGCATCTCCCAACACACTGTCGACGGAAAGAGCAGACTCATACGTTATAAACGCAAGTCTCAAGAGGGCACCCCCCAGCACACATCCCAGGACTGAGAATCGGCTCACGTCCACTCAAGGCCGGCCAGGGCAGGAGAAGCGGAGCCACGCGGTGGGTAGCTGCTGGGCGCGGGTTCCCGACTGTAAATCGGCCCACCTGACGGGGCTGTTGAACTCGCGAGGTCCTGGAACGAGCACCGAGTGGGGCCACCATGGCGCAGCCTGAACGCCACACCTCCGGAGGCCGACCGCAGTGGGAGGTCCCTGGCTGGTGTCCGGAGCCTCCCTGAGCTGGGCAGTGGGCACTGGCCGGCTGACTGAGTCTGGGCGGGCTGCGATGCCAACATCCTATCAGGGTGCTGTCTCTCTCTCATTCATGGAAGAAAGGAATAAACAATTTTTTTTTACAGAATAGGCACCAGAACAGGATGTGGGTTGTGCTGGCATGGGCCATGAACAGTCCCTTTGAGCTTTTTTTTTTTTTTTTTTTTTTTTTGCTATGGGGCGGGTGAATGTCAGGCAGTTCCCCAAGGCAGGCAGTGCTGGGAGCGATGTTTGGGGGCCAGCCACGTCCCCCACACACACCAGGGGTGCCAAGATCAGGGTCGGGCAAGGCCGTCGCCCCTGGGCGTCCTGGGCTCTCCCACCTGGTGTGGTACAGAGCCGAGGACAGAGCCAGCGCCTGCTCTGCCAAGGGCCCGCCAACCACGGTCGCGCTGCAGCCCATCTGGAGAGCTGGGCTAAATGAGTATTCCATCTTTATCCTCCCAAGTCCCCAAGAATAACACATCAAAGAGTGTGTTTGCATCCCTGCCACAGATAACAGCACCCCCATGAGCTGCAGGGCCACGCGTGCTACAGATAGGATGAATTAATAATTTCACATATTTATAAAATATAAATTAACCCCAGAAATATATAACTCCAAGTAAAATTCCTGCTTTTTAAAACTGAGCAGAGAAAGACACTTTGATAAATCAAAGTCGAGTAAATTCTCGGTCTGCGGCTCGGCCAGATTGGCACTCCTCCCGAGGACTACGGCGCCCCTCCCTGCTCCGTGGGCATGCGCAGCCGGAGCGGCAGGCTGGGGGTGGGGCTGGGCGCTCCAGACAACGGACTTTCTAAATTACACTTGATTAGTTGGCTTTTTTTTCTTTTTAAACAACAGGAAAGCAAGTAATATGATCAGTGAGAATCCTGGGGTCTCCAGTACATTCTGTAAGCACAGGGAATTACGCACAGAAAGCATGGCGCATCTGCCTTGGTCCTTCTGTGTACTACGCCTGTCCGCGGGGAAGGCAGGCGCTCTGATGGCACACAGCTACGCTCTCGGAAACCTGGCCACCTGGCCTCCCTCGCTCTGCTCCTGGGGGGGGGGGGGGGGGGGGCCCTTAATAGCCGAACAGGTTTCCCTAAAAAAGAAGAAGAGAGCAGTGTGAGAAACGCCTACGTTATACTTCCCTCTCCATAACTCTGTGACGAGAGTGTGTATTCCTATTCAAAGACTGTGCTCAGCTGGGCAGGGAAGTGGGAGACAGAGAGCAGGGCCCTGTGTTAGATGTCGCCCCTGCGACACGGGGCAGCACACTGACCCGCCTCCTCTGTCCTCATCGCCCCCACCCCAAAAGGGGCGCAAGCGAGCGAGACTTCGAAGGCCACGCAGGCTCGTTTCCGCCGGCCGAGGGTCGTTCTGGGCTGAATAGGCTCCAGGGAGGCCATGCGTGTCTCCAAGACTCTGCAGACGCTCTCAAGGTCTCCACCTGAGGGGAGCGCAACCCCGGAATGGAAGCATCCACCCCCTGCCGACGAATGTCCCGCGCAGAACTGGAAATAACACTGCCCTGGAAATACATGCAGGTATCTATAGAAACACACACGGCAGGGCGCGGTAGCCATGATGGAGAACACACTTTCATAAAGAAGGAACAGGGCCAGGACATGGCATGCAACCACGTGGCTGACCACAGTTCAAGTCCTGGACCTGGAGGCTTGCTTTCTCACTTTCCTCTCCCTTTTTCTGTGTCTGGTGAGTGCACATGACCTACAGCAAATGTCTAAAATAATAAATAAAATTAGATAAATAATTGTAAAAACAAAAAAAGAAGGAGTTGTTAAGAACACCCTGAGGTGAGTTACCACTGAGCTGGCGGCCCGTGTAGGTGAAGCCGGGACCCCTGCTTCCATGTTGTTTCCACACACAGGCAGTTTTGCAGAGAGAATGGCGTGACTGAAGACTGTTAACTACAACAATCTCCAGGAACACCTGCGCTAGGCTGGCCCTCCGGCCTGGGGTGGTCTTGGAGTTCACCTCTGTCTCCTGTTCCCTGGCCTTTTCTGAATGCCCTCCCCGGGGGGAGACTAGAAATGTGCCCGTGGGCGCGAAGCCAGGAGTGGCATCAGAGGACCCAGAGCCACCCTGACAGAAGTGCCCCGAGGCCTGTGCAGCCACAGCCACAGCACAGACAGCAGACACCCTCCCGGGTCGCCCTGTGCGCCCCGCGGCCCGGGCCACCCAGCCTCTTGGCAGGGCCCATGTGCGTGGACTCAGAAGCCCTGCAACCACACACACAGCTCCTGAGAGAGGGAAGCCACTCTTCCTGCTCCAGCCTCCCTCCGCCCTCGCGCAGACCGAGCCAGCTCTGACCTCCTGCCAACACTCCCCAGAAAACTGCACACAGGACAGGGGAGAGGGCGGGGACCGAGGACCAGCTGGGGCGGTGGTGGCTCTGAGCCGGGCCCCCTCCCAGGCCGGCTCCTTCCCGGCACAAGGACCAGCCATGGTCCGGGGTGGGCTGGGTGTAAAGCTCTTTGAGAAGAGGGAGGACGGAGGTGGCCAGTGCATACACAGCACCTTCGGCTGGGGCTTCCTGCGTACCCGGGGCTTGCCAAGTCATCTCTGGAGGTTTCTCTCATCCTTCCATCCTGCAGACGATGGAACCGGGCCACATAGACGCCGAGTAGCTTGCTCGGGATTGCTGGCAAGTGCCGAGGTCGGATTAGAACACAGATTCTCAAGATCCCATGCCACTGGCTTTTGAAACCAGGGGACCAATCCATAGTGCTTATCTCCATAGATCAGGCAAATGTGTGTGTGGGGGGGATTTACTGATTTAACAAGTGATGGTTTCATAAAAATCCGCATGACGACCGTATCAATAGCGTTTGAAAGAAAGACATTGCGGAGGCATAGAACATGCTGACGTCATGTACACGTGCACGCGCACACGCAAACACATGCATTCGGGTAAGTGACGGAAGGGTGCCAACACAGGAGGGCACCTGTGGGACAGACAGGCTCTATCCTGTGATCAAACGAGCTGATTCTGGGGTGACTCTGGGGTGAAACGGGGTTTCCTCCACCCGCACAGACAGGGCCCTGCACGGTGAACCCCGGGGGCCTGCGCAGTTAACCCCAGAGGCTGCAGAGAGCCAGCCTCCCTCTGCCACTAACCAGAGTGCAATCCTGCAGGAAGGGAGGTGGAGGCCTGACGGGCCCTGGAACAGGAGGAACCCAAGTGGAAAAGCCACTGTGTCCGGCGCACTCGGTGACTAGTAAGGCCCGGTGTTGTCCCGGCACCCGGCTCCCACACCGCAGTTACGCAGAATGTTACCGGTGGGCAGACTGGCCAGGGAAGCGGGGCTAGCCTAACCTCTCTGAGCACCTGAAACCATTCCGACATGAAGTGTTTGGTTTCAAAGTGAAGTCACATTTAAATATTAAAAACAAGATAGAACATAGGGCCGGCAGCCAGAGACGCACCTGGCTAGCCCCTCAGACCCTGGGAGGCCGTGCCGCACACAGCTTCCCTTCCCAATACGGTTCTGCACGCGCAAAGGCATTGATTGTGCTGTTTAAGTAAGTAGGAAAATGATTCTCAAAGGTGAGAAAATGCCGCAGTTAGACCGAATTATTGCTTTGTCTGAATAACTCTCCAGGAGGTTTATCCTCTTGTGAAGATTCCATTAGAAGGATTCCCTGGCTGGCAGGGGTACTAGAAGAATCTGTTGCTAGACACAAAAGTATAATTGAGGGGCCGGCAGATGGCACAGTGGTTAAGGTGCTGGACTCTCAAGTGGCTGACTGCAGTTCAAGTTCCAGACCTGGTGGCTTGCTTTCTCAGTTTCTCTCTCCCTCTCTCTGTCTCTCTCTGGTGAGTGCATGTACCCTATAGAAAATTTTTAAAATAATAGATAAGACTCAATAAATAATTATTTAAGGAAAGAATAATTGAAAAAAGGGGCAAAGACATACCATATTCTTAGATAAAGACTTAATATCCTAAAATGTCAATTTTCACTGTATCGGTGTGTAAATTTAACGTGTTTCCAATAAAAAGGTTAATAAGATTTTCATAGGGGAACGAGACAAGCCGATCTCAACATCTGTAAGCAAGTAAGAGTATCTGTGGAAAGTCAGAAAAAGCAGGAGGGGCAAGCGCTGTCCGAACTCACGCTACGCAATGAAGCACAGTTTTTAAAGCAGAGTGGAATTGTTACATGTCTAAGCAAACTGATCGATGGAATAAAACAGAATGTCCAGAAAAACACCTCAGCTCTTGAGGTAATTTAATACATAATTCTAATTTCTCAAAGCACTAATGAAAAGATGGATTCCTCAGTAAATGGCGTTGAGGCGAGGGGGTGGTGACATGGAATGTATCACTGAAGTACTTTTTGGCTTTTTGCAGGATACCTGCCACCAAAATAAATTTCAGATGTAGTAAATGTTAATTCACAGACAAAGCAGATGAAATCCGGGAAAAATTTTTTAAATAATCTATTTTGAGAAAAGCCTCTTTAAATATAAGATAAAACTCTTAAGTCATAAAAGATATTCAACTACATAAAATAGTAAACTAAACTAAACAAAGTAAAACACAAACAGCATAAAGGCAACTGTGTTTGTAATTCATCTCCCAGGAAAACATACTAGCATGCTAATGTGTAAAGAGCTGCAACAAATCAGTAAGAACACTAATAGCCATCCGATAGAAAAATGGGCACAGGATATGAACATTCAGTTCACAGAACAGAAAATACAAAGGCCCTCCGACGTACGCAGAAATGTTTATTTTCACTTGTACGAAGCGTGCGCAGGGAGGCGCGGCGGTCAGGACACCCGGCTGCCCTGCGTGGAGGGTCTGAGCTCACGTGCAGAGCCTCCCTAGCATGCTGGCCGCGCTGCCCCCTGCCCGGAGCTGGCTGGGTCGTGGCAGGGGGACCTTGTTAGGGGTGCCTGTCTTTCTCTCTCTCTCTCTCTCCCTCCTTCTCTTGCTCATGGAAGAAAGAAGTAAATAAGCCTGAAAGATAGTCTTTTTAAAAGTACGTCAAGGCAGTATTTCACCTCGCGTGTAGGAAGGATCCAGGCACCTCTGCTATTCTCCTGCACCACTGTGGTTCCGATGTGTCCCCTAGAAATCCACGCGCTGAACCGTGGTGCGCCGCTGGGACAGTGCTGAGGTGACGGCTTGATCCGAGGATGGCCTTGAAAGACGGGGCCTTTGGGAGGCGATTGGGATGGGCTGAGACCCTCAGGGTGGGGCCCCATGCCTAACTCCTGGTAGCTTTATTTTTTTGCTTATTTGTTTGTTTAAAGAATTTATTTTATTTTATTATTATTTTTCTTGAAATTTGACCAGAGAGAGAGAGGGAGAGTGAGAAAGCAAGCTGTCAGGTCCAGGACTCGAACAGTGGTCAGCCACATGGGAGTCCAGATCCAGAGCCCTAACCACCATGCCACCGGCCAGCCCCTCCTGGTAGCTTCGTAGGCAGAGCAGTCACACAGCCCAGGGAGACAGCCGTAAGGCACATGCCCACCTTGCCCTCTCGGGCAGGATGCTCTCTCTCTGCTGCCTCAGGACTCCACAGAGGCCCGCCGACAAGAAGCCCCTCACCCAAGGCAGCCCCTTGTCCGTGCACGTCCCAAACCGTGAGCAAGACAAACCTCCGTGGTTCACAGATCACCCACTTTGATATGTAGTTGTTAGCAACAGAGAAGCAGACTAAAACATGCAGGTTTATCAGACACCAGAACCAGGCCAGCTTCCCTACGGGCAGCCAGTGTACACACGGTGTCTATGGAAAGCAGCCTGGCCGTGCGATTGTGCTCAAAACCTCCCGTGTTCCTACCTTCTGACACAGCGGCCGGTTCTAGCCACCAGCCCTCCAGGCACATTCTCCCAACTGCAAAATCACGTGAACACAAAAGCATCGAGTGCCACAGTGTTGAGGCTAGCAAATTAGGAGCTAGGTCAATTCTCCTTCAGTAGACGACAGAGTAAGTAAACTAGGGACCCTCCATGTAAAGGAATACTATGCTAAGGTAAGAAGGGCAAAGCAACTCTGTGGGACTGTGCAAGGCCCTCGGAATGACGCTGAAAAGGGTACAATTAATGACATGCTGCCGTGCTATCGTGCTATCGTTTGGGGTGTTAAGCGAGTCTGAAGTCTGGGGAGGGCGAGCCATGGCTGGGGGGGACGAATGCAAGAGGCTTGGTGACAGAACTTCGAAGGTTCTCTCTCTTGGCCTGGTGTTTTCTTTTTTAAAATAATGAATATTAATTCCATCTTAAATAAGGAAAATAATCGAGGTTAATTTTTTAAGGAACTCATGCCCAAACTCATTTCTGAAAGAAGAGCTTAAGGACACATGAAACCACCTTGTCTCTGGGCCCCTCTCCCTGATCCAGGCCCCCACCCTCTCCCTAGGAAAACAATGCAGTGTTAAACCCTCAAAGCCTCCGGGCTCAGTTGTTAAGGTAATTGTGTTTACACTTCTGCAAACAAAGCCATTTGAATCAGAAAAGCAAACTGCTGTCTTAGGTTCTCTGAAGTCATCCTCCCACTGTGGTGTGCTGGTGGCCCACCCTGCCAGGCTGCACACCGGCCTGTGCCCATTGCCATAGCAACGCCACTCTGCTGGGTCATAATGTTGGAAATCGCATGGGACCCGGGGTAGGAGGGCCTCCCCCCAAACGCGTGGAGTGTTGTGGCAACTCTGGAGTATTTTCTAAGTTTCGGGACAACTTTTAGTGTGGTGAAGTTAGAAACACGACGCTTTCTTTCCTGAAAACACCGTCTGATCTAGGCCAAGGGTGTGCTTGAAACGTGAAGAACCCGTGCCTGGGCCTCCCAGGCCTGCCAGGAACTTCCCTCTGCATGACCCTCGTTAAACTTCACAGCGGCTCTAAATGTGATTTGAGGATTTGGGACGGCTGAGTCTCCGAAGCTGGTCGGTGTTGAGTCATTCAGGCCGGATCTATGCAGCGAAGTGCGGAGCGAGTCATGCCGCATCAGACAAACTGCCCGAGTCACCAAATAACTCTATCCAGGAGCGGCGGGGCCCCCAGCCCCACAGCCACTAGGTTCCCGGACGGCCTGGGCCCACCACCTTGAACTACAGTCCCGTGCTCACTGCTTCCCCTTCTACGCCCAACTCCCCCTTCCTTGTTAGAACAAATTTAGAGTTAGAAGTTATTTTAAGAAGCAAAGAAAATTAGAAAAAGATTCAAAAAAGTCTGCTATAATATCCTTTGCTCATTTAACACCTGGAGGTTAAGTGTCTATAATGGATTTCAATCCTTGTTTTTTTTTTTTTCTCTCATTACTTTATGTACTTGCAATAAAAACATTCCTTTAGACTTTAGAAATTCTAAATAAAACAAGAACAAAAGAGTGTTTCTTCTTTTCAGCTCTCCACCCGAATCTTACCATTGTAAACCAAGGTAGCGAAGTCAATGAAGTACTGGTATTTAGATGTCCATGGTCCCAAATATTTATTCCTTCCCACTCCCCGAATTTGCTTTATACAAAACAATGCTCATAAAACAACAAACAGTCCTTCTTTGTCTCCTAAAATTCCTGGATCAAAGTAGTGTGCAGCACAAACCCCAGCAGTAAAAAGCTGCCTTTGGGCAGGAAGCCTCCCACTTCCCACGGCAGCCTGGCCCAGCCTGGTCTCCGCTTGCCCCGCAGCCTGGCAGTGCCCGGGGTGGGCGCAGTAACGAGCTGCTCCACGTCGGCACGCAATCTGCAGCGGGGCCTCGCTCAGCCCGTAAAGCGGCCTGCTGGAGGGTGCCTTTGGGCATCACACAGCTAAATCTGAATGTAAGTGCCGTCGCCACGCCAGACGCAGCTGCGATTCGTCTTGTCATGGATGACACCAGAGGGCAAGCCGTGACTATCGGTGGGAAAGCTGTCCGCTGTGCCAGCCCGCACAGTTCTCGGTTCCGTTTTCTGTATTTCCATATTCGCCTCCTCATACTGGGTCTCAGCTCCCCAGGGAGGCCCACGTCTGCTTTCTCCCCTCAGTCTCAGAGTAGGTCCTGGGTCCTTTTTTAGAAATGGACTCCCGCAGGGTCCAGCAGGTGGCGTGGTGGTTAAGGGCCCTGGACTCCCACATGGCTGACTGAGGTTCAAGTCCTGGACCTGGTGGCTTGCTTTCTCACTCTCTCTTCCTATCCTTCTCTAGTTAAATTAAAATAAATAAAGAAATGGATAAATAAAGTTAAATAAAATAATTTTTAGAAAAAGGAAATGGACTCGAGCTTACTGATTTTAAAACTCTTTCCTGGGGCTCACGAACCTGCTCCTCAGCCCCATCCTGCCCCCGAGCCAGGAGCAGGCACAGCCTCCTGTGCCCCACGCGCCCCTGCTCTTCAGCAGCACCCCTGGCTGGGAGAAGGTGGAAGAAGGCTCTCCCTCCCCCACCCTGAGCTGGCTGGCGTGAAGCACCCCACTGGTAGCCCAACCTGCTGGAGTCTCACTGTTTGTCACTCATTGTGCTTTGTCTCAAGCCCCCAACACATGCACACACACATGCATGCAAAAATGCGCACATGTGTGTGCACACATGCACATGCACACACATGCACACGCACACAGACACAGCTCCCAGGCTTAGAGGGCCAGGCTGCCTCCGCCCAAGCCTGCAGGAGAACTCCCTGGGGCTGGCACCCCTGTCCTGCTGCCCAGAGGGAGAGGGTGATAATGGGTGCCACCCCACCCTGACGCCTGTCTCCCTGCGCAGGGAGTCACTGTCCCTGGGGACACGCTGTTGGGTAATGAATTGGAAAATGTCTAAGTGACTACGAGATCCCCTCCAGGCAGGTGGTCTGGGCAGACACAATGCCCACCACAAACACTCCGTGCCCCGCAGTGCCCTCGGGCAGCCCTCAGGACTGGGCAGAGCAAGGACTGAGGTTGGTGCAGTTGGGCAAGTGCTGCGTGGAGCATAGACCGCTGCCCTCGAGACCACAGACACAGGGCGCCGGTGACAATCCTGCTGTCGCTGGGCTGTGTCCAGGGAGGGACCCACGAGCCACAGTCCTGTCTGTGGCACCCCCCCTTAGAGGCACAAGAGGGCACAGGGCTCAGATCTGTCACGGAACACCTGGTGGCACCTCTCCGCCCAGTTCTCAGCCTCAGCTTTTGTCTCCGTGAGGGGAGGCTGCTCTGCAGACGGTTTCGGAATTAGAAGTCGCTTCGGTGATTTTCAGGGCACGCAGTGAACAGCGCGGGCTGCAGTGCAGGCTGGGGCTGGGTCGCTGTTCAGCTCTCTCCCAGAGTTGGCTGAGGGCTCAGTCCATGTGGGGAGACAGCAAGTCCAGGGTTCAGGGTATCCAAGGGGTACATTCCCGGGGGCGGGCGGAGGAGGGAGGGGCCTCTGTCTGGGGCTGGAAGTCCCGCACGGAAGAGAGACACAAGCTGAGAAGGCAGGACGGCATTTCAGACGGAGGGGAGCTGAGAGCAAAGCAGGACGCCTCTTTTCCAGCAGCAAACCCCCGACAAGAATTCAGGTGCAAGCAGTTCATGCAAAAGGCAGAAACATGGAAACCTGAGCACAGGAGCTGGAGCGGGGGGCGGAGAACCCAGAAGGTAGTCCGTGACGAAGCCGGCTCTTGCTCTCTGGGCAGCTGGAGATAACCCACCCTGGGAAGCTCTGGGCACATGCACACCTCAGGGTTAGCGGCATGAGGGCTGCAAGAGCGGGGGTTCTGCTGCCCCGACTGCTCGGGCATTGGCTGCAGGCTGACCCCTGAGACATGTCTCCCAGCACCCCGGGGTGGCACTGTCACTAGCAGAGCAGGCCCGAGAGGTCAAGCAAGAATGCCAGAGCTGCTGCTGGAGATGCCAGGCACACACTGACTGGGTGCAGGAGAAGGGATGGTCTACGGAGGCTTCCCGCAGAGGCTGCTCCAGGTCCTGAGCTGCAATGGAGAGAGGACAGGAAAGTGAACCACCTTCTCATTATCTGAGTCAGAGAACTCTACTGGGAATCACGGAGCCTTCTCCGCACCCCAGGGAAGGCTCCCACCCTGCCCGCAACCTTCCAGAGGCAAATCTCATCCCAGGCCACTGCACACAGACCTGCTGAGGAGTTTGTCTACTTTCCTCCTTATCCACGAAGAACAGCCCATCACCTCCGCCTGCCCCGAGAGTTCCGAGAGGTTCTCTACTGAAATCAGGCACTCTGACACACGCGCCCTGACCACGCGGACAGATGGGAACGTGACCGGTCACCTCTACAAAGGGACCTTCCCCTTATGAAAGGGCCATCAGACGCCTTCAAGTAACAGCGTCCCCGATTCATGTAAAATGTGACTTATTATCTGTAAATATCAACCATGTCACAGGTCACCACCACAGAGGCCAGGACCTAAGTACCATGTGCTACGTGTACGTGTGTGTGTGTGTTTTTTATTTTTTTGAGAGAGGTTTTTTGCTATAGAGTGCGTGCGTTTGCCAGAAAGACAGAGAGAGACAGAGAGACAGAAAGCGTAAAATCACCCCCAGGGGGGATGGCCATGCCGCAATCCCTTCTCCTTCATTCTCCTCTTGGGATATGGGGCATGCAAGCACACGCGCCTGGCGTGAGTTTAAGCCACCAGGTCTGGGACTCGAACCTTGGTCGACTACATGGGAGTCCAGTGATATAGCCATTATGCCAACTGCTGGTCCCTGATTTTGAAGTTTTTAAAAAGAATTATTTATTTTATTTTACTTATTATTATTATTCTTTTTATTATTTTAATTTGGCCAGAGAGAGACAGGCAGAGAGTGAGAGAGAGGAAAAGTGAGAAAGCAAGCTGCCAGGTCTGGGACTTGAACCGCAGTTGGCAATGTGGGGGTCCAGTGCTTCAATCACCACACCACTTGCTGGCTCCCTGAAGATTTTTTTTTTTTTGCTAGAGGATACATGTCCTTGCTGGAGACGAAGGAGAGGGGGAGTGAAGAAAAGCAAGAAAGCACCTCCCCACACAACTGGGGTGTGGCTGTGCTACGACCCCTGCTCCTCTCTCTCTCCCTTCTCTCAGGATTTCAGACATGCCCCCCCCCACACACACACATGCACACGTACACTCACACAGCATACTTCTCAAGCCAGCTGCTGGGACTAGAACTGCGTGGTCGGCCATGTGGAACCCAGCTGCCCTAACCGCCACGCCACCGGCTAGCCCAGCAGCTGGGTTCTACCCTACGCTCAGACTCCTGGTAGGTATCCAGAGGGGACGTCTGAAGCCAGTTCTGTGAGCAGGTCTGCTGCCGGGCTGGGGCGCCGGGAGCTGTCAGCAGAAACAGTGTGCTCAGGACACTGGATGACAGTGCCAGGGAAGCGGCTAGGCAGGAAGAGCCGGGCCAGGGCCTGAGCTGGTCCACACTCCACCGGCCAGAGGAGACGCAGAACAAGCCAGAGGGGCCGGGAGAACCAGAGGCCGAGGCGTCCTGGAGGAAAGAAAAGAAAGTGCTTAGAGCAGGTGTGCCCAGAGGTGTCAGATAAAGGGGCTGAAAACTGGCCACCAGAGTGAGCCGCTGGTGGAGGCTGGGTGTGCTCCAGAGATGAGAGCCGGAGCGCTGTTCTTCTGCCGGCCTCCTGGTGTCTGTCATCGCAGCATGCTTGGGACCCGAAGTGTCTAGTTATTTCTCTGATAAGATAAAATATTATTAAATCATAGATGATTAATTTGGGTTAGGAAACCAGTTTTCGCCCACAGTATTTAAGTGGCGGGTCCAATCCCGCTCTGCTGTGTCTGAGAAGAGCGCCGGCTACCCGGCATGGCGTGTGTGGCCCTGCGACGGTCCCCCGCAGACGTGCTGTCCGCCGAGGTCCGCGATGTGGAGCCTGTGAGGCCACCTCTGCTTCTCTGCCCTCCTTCGTCGAGGCACTGCTGACCTGTAAGGTGGAAAAGGAGGCGGTACAGAGAAAAAGAGGAGCAAGAATACTCCCGAATTCTCCACCGGAACGAAGACTTGAGTTCTGTTTCTGTCCGGTATCAACCCAAGGGACTGACACTAGGTGGCTTCGCGGTGACCGCGGTGAGGCTGGCCGCCTGCTTACTGAGTCACGGCGCACTGCCAACCGCGTCACCAAAATAAGGAGAAAAGGGAAATTGCTCCCACCTCCCTTTCAAGTTAAATCTGTGCTGTGTTCCTGGTCAGATCTGAACACAATCCTGACTTTCACTGCATAGATTAGCTGTGATGTCTGCAATACCGTTTTTATTTGATTGCAGACTCCTCTTTCATCTTCCTAAGTCTAGAAGAAACTATGGGGAAAAAGGATATCACTCACCCCCTGATTAATTGAAAGGGAGGGCAGAGTTTTATTCTCAGAATTACAGTTCTCGACTAGAAATATAATTATTGTTTCTCTATTTTTTCCTTTCCTTTCCTTTCCTTTGTTTTCCTTCTTTTCTTTTTCCATCTTCAATAAAAAAAAAAAAAAAAGAAGAAGCTGAAAGAGACATTACAGCTGAAATACGGTCACTTCCATGAAATGTTTCTTCCACAGTGCTGGGAACCCCAAGATAACAGCCTCGTATTCAAATGTGAGAGGCAGAAAATGTAATTTACTTGAAGCGTTAAGTGAGACAGAATAGGGTGGTTTTTTAATCATCCAGAGTAAGTGAAATACTCAGAGTACCCAATGCACAGTGTCCATTTTCAGCACGTTTCCAATTCTAGTAACAAATTGATGTAATGACAATGACGTTCACGTACAGATCGTTTTTGCTCTTGCTGTTCCTGGAATAATGACCATAATTCACTACTGCCTGGAAAACAAACAAATCGCTATCTTGGTGCACAGGTACAGGGAAGTGACAAACAGTTATAAAGCAAACTCCTTTCCCCGTTTACTTTTCAGATGATAATTTCACTTATGCTATTGTTCTCTGTCCATCTGATCTCATAAAATTCATCTTTTTCTGACTCTCGCCTCGCGTGTAACTGCTGCCGTCACCGCTCTGCAGAGGTGCTTCTCACTGAGGTGACTTTCTGGCAACCGATTCACCACTTTGGGCACCAAATCATCCATCCTATCAGTTCTAATTCCCTTCATTTTCAGGGGTCGAACTATGAAATTCTCATAGCACACCGGCAGAAACAGTTTATCAAGTGATTTCACACCCTCCGTGCTGCAGGGCCCACGAGGGAAGGGGGGGATGGCGGGCACCGGCGAGGACACGAGCAGCTCGGGGCCTTCTGCGAGGCCGACTTGGAGCAGGCCCTCGTGCTTTCCCGAGACTGTTTCCATTTCTGTCCTGGAGGAAGCCGCCGCACCACTCAGCATGGTCTGGCTTAATCCCACTGTGGTTGGCCCCCTGTCCTCTCTGGGACACTGTGGACCTATAGAGATCTGAATGCTTTGTGTGGACCTTTTTTTTTTTTTTTTTTTTTTGGAGAGGTTTTTTCGCTATAGGGCGTGTGCGCTCGCCAGAAAGAGAGAGACATAGAGACAGAAAGCGAGAAATCACCCCCCAGGGGGAATGGTCACACCACAATCCCTTCTCCTCCATTCTCCTCTCGGGATCTTGGGCACGCACGCACTCGCGCCCGGCGTGAGTTTTAAGCCACTGGGTCCGGGACGCGAACCGCAGTCGAACTGCTGGTTCCCTTGTGTGGACCTTTGAGCCCATACATAAGCTGATTAAATTGTTCCCTTCTTGGAAACTGAGGTTTATCTTCATCCGAGAAAGACAGACAGATGAACTTCTGCCGTTACACAATAAGGGGAAAATGTCAAACCACCCAGTCTGTATTTTTTAGCACTTCCTATAAGAGAAATCTAAGAAATGCTTTTTAAACAATTTTTATTTATTATTGCTATTATTATTAATTTGCTCACAATAGACAGAGAGACAGAGAGAGAAGGAAAGTGAGAAAGCCAGCCGCCAGGTCCAGGACTCAAACCGCAGTCAGTCATGTAGGAGTCCAGCACCTTAACCACCACACCACCCACCTGCCCTTAGGAAATGCTTTTATAAAAAACAAACAAACAAACAAATAAACAAAACAAAAATGAGCACAGTCTGTGCTGCAACTAGAAGACGCTCGTGTTTGCCGTGCTCAACCACGTTGCAGACTAGAATGAGGTGCACGGGGCAGGGGGCTGTGGGGCGTGCAGACCCTGCATTGCCCCTCGGAGTTCCTGCACCACCAAAGAGGCTCATGTGCCAGTCTCTGGGCTGTCGCCGCCTCTGGACATCACCGGTCACGTCCCTGGTCACTTGCTCCTCCACCTCCTACCTCCCTCATATGTGCCTGGGGACAACCATGACCTGTCCCACCCGCCATGTCTGCTGGGTCCCGGACAGCATTCCATCTGTTCCACCGGAAAGCTGTTCCCAGTACCAATGATTTCAGTGGCCCCGCCCAGTCAGCACTGCAGGCCAGTAGACCCAGTAGCTGAGTTCCATCTTTGTCCTGCCTGTGAAGTGCATTGCTATTACAATATTAGCGCATTTTTCTGGAGACGTGCTAATACTCACAGGTTTTTCAGATGGGGAGATTAAATCACAGAAAGTTTAAGGGAAATATCTAAGGAAGCCAGTAATAAAACAGCAAACTAAGAACAAATGACATTTCACCACAATGTGGCTTAACAAGTGGCTTAAAGGTAAGCTCAGCCAGGGCCAGCCTCGAAGTGCAGTGGGTAAGTGCTGTGTGTGGGTAAGTGCTGTGCGGTGGAAGCTGGATCCCACATGGTCGGCCAGGGTTGGAGTTCCGTCCTGTGGGAGGCTGTGCACCAGCAAATATCCTGGTTTCTCAGAGAGCAAACAATTACACAATGACAAAGGCCATGACTGGCTCCCCTTCAAAACCTCACCTTCAAAACCATACTCTGATTGGCCACTTCCCATAGCAAATCGGTGAGCTTAGAATCCCTCAGATTTGCATATCCGGCACCTCATGATTGGTCCACAAAAGCAACCAATCATAACCCACCTATTACAATCCTTCATTTAACCAATCACTGCCCACCAACATGTATATAATCACAATCCCTGGCCCACAATCGCCAGACGACCCTGAAGACCCTGAAGAGCTGTGACACCACGTCGGCTCTGGAGGACCCTGAAGAGTTGTAATACGGGGTCCTTTCCTACAGCCCTGAAGAGTTGTAACACTGTGTCGCGTCTGTACAACCCTGAAGAGTTGTAACACTGTGTCTGGTCTCCATGTTGTAACACTGTGTCGTTCGTCCTGTCTCTCACTCCTTCCCTCAGGAAACCTGTTCGACTGTCCCCCAGGTTGGGACACCGCCCCTGGCTTAGTCCTGAGGAGATGGTGAATGGGAGGAAGAAGGACTGTGGTGTGAAGACCCTTATTGTAGGGTGCTTTGGCTCTCCCTTTCTCTCTCGTCTCCCTCTGTCTTTCTGCTCTCTCTCTCTCTCTCATGTTCTTGTGTGGCTCTGGATTTGGGAAAAAAAATTAATCCCACAGAAGAAATTTCCAGGGTAATTGAAATGTTCTTCTTTTTTTTTTTTTTTTTTTGAGAAGTTTTTGCTATAGGGCGTGTGCACTCACCCGACAGACAGACAGAGACAGAGAGACGGAAAGGGAGAAATCACCCCCCAGGGAGGATGGCCACGCCGCAATCCCTTCTCCTCCATTCTCCTCTCGGGATCTTGGGCACGCACGCACACACGCCTGGCGTGAGTTTAAGACACCGGGTCCAGGACTCGAACTGCAGTCAACTACATGGGAGTCCAGCGACATAGCCATTACGCTAACTGCTGGTCTCAAAATGTTCTATTTCTTGACCAGAGTGATGGTTTCATAGGTCTATGTATTTACCAAAACTCATTGAATTGTACACTTAAGACCTGCACATTTCCCTGTTTAAATTTCACCTTAAAATTTTAAAACCTGGGGTCAGCAGGTGGCATGGTGTTTAAGTGTGCCGGACTCCCACATGACTATCTGTGGTTCAAGTCCTGGACCTGGTGGTTTGCTTTCTCACTCTCCCTCTCTTCCTCTCTGTTTCTCTCTGGTAAAATTAATAATAATAATGATGAAGAATAAAAGTAAATAAGAAAATTCTTTAAAATTTTTTTTGAAAGTCCATCTTTCTGATAGCTCTAAAATAGCTGGGCCCCTAGGTGGCCTGAAATCATGGCCAACACCGCCCCTCTTGCTTACCCTTATTTTGTTTGTTTGTTTATCAGTTTCTTTCTAGTGCTGTTTAATTCTCTAGAACCAGTTCTTTTTTTAAAAAAAAGTTTTGTATTATATTACAGCTAAAAGTTGATCTTTGTGCTTTAAGAATATTATTAAAGGGGCCACTAGGTGGCATAGTGGTTAAGGCGCTGAACTTCCACATGGCTGATTGTGGTTCAAGTCCTGGACCCAGCAGCTTGAAAATCACACCAGGCACGTGTGTGTGCATGCCCAAATCCCAAAATGCCACTGCCTAAATGAAAACTATTTAAGAATAAAAGCCCACTAGGTATGCCAAGGGAAGACGGTGCCCCTGCCCTCCCAGGATTTCCATTCTAATAAACCACATGGAGAGAGGACTTTTTAAATAGGCATGATCGTAGTTGTTCCCTCGTAACTCACTTCTTTTCACTTAGCATCGTCTCACATGGATGGATAACTGTGCAACGCCATTTCCACTGCTGCGTGTTTTACCACAGAGCTGTAGTAGTTTTTATCTGATACATCCAGAGTTTGACTAGCTAGACCTTTCAGCGTTGCCCACTACCGTTCCATGAGCATCTTACCGAGAGTCGTCGGAACATGCCGCTGGTGTTACCAGCAGAATCGCTGCAGCAATGGCCGCCAGCCAGTGGCTCTCTCAACAGGTCTCACTTAGTCGGTGGCATGAGCTTCTTCTGTTCTTGTGATGCGAGAAGCCACAGGTCACTTTAAATAGGAGGACATGTCCGCTCACATGAATACAAGTAGTGCCTCTCCCCGTAGAGGCTGGAGGGCGATCTCTCACTAGAAGAGTCTCTCCCTCCTTCCAAGAAATGCCGCTGTCTTTCGGGTGCACCTCCATCTCCTCACGTGAGGATGGGGAATGGACCTCTGCAGCCGCCATGCACTTGCCTGAGCCTAAGCTAATGCCTTATTTTGATGAAAAACCCAGGACAGGACAGAGAAGGCTATCTGCCCCACGTACCAAGAAGCCCTGGAGGAAATGTGGTTGGGAATAAAGGCTGTAGTGGAGTGGGTCTGGTCCTGCAGAGGAGGGGCCTTCAAAAGTTCATACGAAAACGAAATTACAGTACAAGCTTATTCTGATGCAATAAAAATTTGAAACAAAACTTTGCATAGATTTTTTTTTATAATACGCATTTTCCAAGAACTTTTTGAAGACACTCTGACATTTTCTAAGAAACCTCTGATGCTGGACAACTCTTAGAAAGTTGCAACTTTGGGACCAGCAGTTAGCGTAATGGCTATGTCGCTGGACTCCCATGTAGTCGACCGCAGTTCGCGTCCCGGACCCGGTGGCTTAAACTCACACCGGGCGTGTGTGCGTGCATGCCCAAGATCCCGAGAGGAAAATGGAGGAGAAGGGATTGCGGCATGGCCATCCCCACTGGGGGGTGATTTCTCGCTTTCTGTCTCTCTGTCTCTCTCTGTCTGTCTGGCGAGCGCACGCGCCCTATAGCAAAAACCTCTCCAAAAAAAAAAGAAAGTTGCAAGTTTGGCAAATTTACATTATACAGAAAATCGACTTACAGATTTCCTAAAGTGTAACAGCAAGTCCATTTCTTCGAATATAGAAAAATACTCAAAAAATTCAGCAACACCCTTGAACTACAACTAATTGTTGCCCAGCAATTACAGGCAAAGAACTATGGCAATAGCTTACCTTTCTAACATATGAAACACTGTAATTAAGTTAATTTATTTTGGTGCAAAACAATTTTAAATCTATGCGGTTTTCTCATAATATGGGTTTTCTACTCCCTCTAATTTTATTTTTCTTAAAAGAATTATTTTTATTTTATTTATTATTATTTTTAAAATTCTATATAGGGCATGTGTACTCACCAGAGAGAGAGAGAGAGAGACAGAGAGAGAAAGCGAGAAAGCAAGTTGCCAGGTCCGGGACTTGGACTGTGGTCGGCCATGTACGAGACCAGCGCTGTAACCATCACGCCTCCTGCTGGTCCCATCTTTTTTTTTTTTTTTTAATGAAGAACCCATGTGTATTTAAATTAAGAACTGGGTTCTACAGATGGCCAGATAAAGGACTATACTAAAAACTCTACACTTTCTAAATATCAGCAATATTCAGTTAGAAATACCAAACTGTTTAGTTTCATAACTGCGTCATAATAGAGCCCTCATACCGCTCGGGCCGGGAGCTGCTGCAGGTGGGCACTACAGACCGACAGTCCCCACGTCCATGGGACAT
The DNA here is from genome assembly GCA_026018925.1 of Tupaia tana. Classification (NCBI taxonomy): domain Eukaryota; kingdom Metazoa; phylum Chordata; class Mammalia; order Scandentia; family Tupaiidae; genus Tupaia; species Tupaia tana. Next base: position 3,031,136 of record JAKSZU010000017.1, read on the forward strand.
GCACGTGCTCCAGTGAGCCAGACGGCCCAGACACAGCGAGAGAGTACCAGAAGGCATGCGGGCAGTGACTGTCAAAAGGGTGAAGATCAGAAGAGAGTGGGGAGTGACCAGAGTGAAGGATGAAGGCGGGGGCCGGGGCAGGGGCTGGTGCCTTTAGGATAACGAGGTTGGAGAAGGCGTCATCAGGGGCAGAAGCCTGCACGTGTCAGGGCATGCCTAGTGGACACCCACCTGGCCAGGAGCTCCTGGGCAGACACAGCGAGCAAGGACCGAACGGCAGGTGCACGCTTTACACATGGCAGGGGCGGCTGGACAGCCAGCTGTGCTGGAGATGGAGAACGGGAGCCTGAAGCCAGGCCAGGGCTTGGGAGCCACTTTGGGAGGTGATGGGTGGCTTCGACCGCGCTCGGAAGCCTGGGCCCTTGTGGGTCTCGCATGGAGCCCAGCCAGAGTGCGAGCAGAGGCAGCTGTGGGGTGCAAGGAGAGCTTGGGTGGGAGGATGGAGCCTCAGCGAGGTGCAACTCCACCACCGTCAGACTTGCGGTTCCTACACCACCAGGCAACACCATCTATGAATTATGCAGAGAACTGGAACTGAAAAGACGAAGTATCCGGATAACTCAAGTCAGAATTACGGTTGGGAGTCTAGTTATCTGAACTGGCAGGGATGACTGCCTCCGGGAGCGCGCTCAGCTCTGCTCCGCGGCTCCCGCCATTTCTCCCAGGGGAGCGCTGGAGTGCGGTAACTGGAGGCTGGCAAGACCTGTACGTCGCACTCAGATAAAGCAAATGAGCTCGATTTTGCCCGAGACAAGTGCGCAGCAGGCCCGGTGGTGGTGGTAGCCACACTGTTTGCATTGGCTCTCTCTGCTTTCTGAATTCACTCTCGGCAACTGTTAGTTGTGAGTTTGAGCATGGCTGGACAAGCCAAACGGATTCAAGAGAGAACTAGAAACCAGCCGCGTCCCGGATAAACGTAGACACCAGTGAAGGTAAGGTCAGCTGGTGAGTCGGTTCTCACGGACAGAAGTACTTCAAAACAGAGCATCCTCTGGGTCAAGTGTGGCGTGGGCCAAGTCCCACCTCTAAGGTAAAAGAAGACTGGGAGCTGTTCCCGGCTTCGGCTGGAAGCGAATAGAAGCCAGTCACAAGGATGCCCAAAAGTCAAGTCTCAAGGAAAAGGAGGCTCTTCCCGACCCTCCAGGTTGGTCTGTTTACTCTGATGGAACTCTCTGGAACATTATTCCACTCATGCTTCACTGTGCTCATGTGGGTGCGTTCTGTGGGCGTTGGACGTAGATCCCGACAGTCAGGCACTTCCCTGGAGCACTAAAATGTACAGATGACACACATCAAAGGCAGGCTGCAACCACGCAGCTGGGGTGTACGCAGAGCCACCGGAGACAAATGACCCGCTCGCTGTATCCGCAGGCTCTGGGGGCTGCTCTCGCCTGCAGGCAAGGAGTTGTGGCTTTGGCTTCTAACCTCAAACCGGGATTAGGTGCTTTCTCAACGCCGACAGAGCCCAGGGAGCCGAGAATAGGATCCAGGCCCCTTGGGAGATGCGTTTACCAGGACTGCAGAAACTCCTCCATTCCCATACCCACTGGGGACTCGGATCTCTGGGAAACAGCTGCTTCAGTGCATCCTTGGGGGCCTGACAGCACAGGGAGGACCCCCGCGGGGAGGGTCCGGGCTGCTGTCCAGAGACCTTCCTGAGGAGGCCAGCTCATGTGTGCCCACGTCCGGGGCTGGCTGAGGCTGGGGCCACGTGGGGGAATCAGGACCCTCCTGGCGTCGTCTCTGCTTCTGTCTTGAAACAGATAAATACACTTAAAAAAATAGTAAATCCCTTAGCCACGCCGGTGTCCTCAGAGCTTAATTCCATCAGCAGAGGGCCCCAGGTTTTCCTTGAGTATTTTCAGTTCCTCTGTACCGGCACCCGCTTCAAAGAAGACAGAATCCTCAGTGTCCGGTCTGTGTTCCTCTTTTGGCCAGGAATTGAATTTCAAAAAGGCCACATCTGTAAAGAGGAGCAAAAGGGAAATACAAAGTTGATCAGCGAACCTGACCGGCGTCTCCTAACCTAAACATTTGGGGAAAGCGTGCTAAAACGGGAGGAGCCTGATTGCCAGAGCCCCTCGGCATGCTTGGCAGGTCTGCCTGCCGAGATGTGGCATCTCAGGGGGTTCTGCACCCTGGGCATCCCAGGGCCACAGCAAAGGAGATGGAACACCGGGCACCCCTTTTTCTTCCATCACTTTGTCTCCGGAGGCCAAACCCAGGAAATGGCTCCACTGGTGGGGGGTCACCGTAGGTTAGAAAGGATCGCATGGTAAGCCCTAGCCGGAAACTTTGCTACCCGGTCAGCCCGAGATGCCTCTGCCTGAGAGTCCCAGCTGCCACTCTCACACATAGACTCTGGGGCGTGGCTGTCCCCAGGAGAGCTCTGACACACCTCCCCCTCGCTCCCCCACACCATGGGGAGTACTGCAATCTCGGGTGTGTGACCTCACCCTCAGGCCACTGGACTGAGGCTGAATTTGGAGTCCATGCCTGCGGCGTCCAAGGACGCACACATTCACTGTTTCCAGGGCCACGCGTCTTTGCCCACCTGCGAAGTCATTAAGAGCGCACCGTGAACACTGGGCAGGGTGTACTCCCTCTTTCCTGGGAATGGTCCGTCTCTCATCACAGCCCCGTGAGGGTAGCAAATGCCGCCATGGTTGTCGTGGCCTTGTAACACAACTACTGAGCCGTGTGGAGGAGGTCCCAACAGTGGGTGCACGAGTGTGACCGTCCACCCCACCGCATTGCTGGTAACAGAAATGCCCACCTCTGGGGGGTTACAAAGAACAGAGGTGTATTTAGTTCCTGGTTTGGGGTGTCCAAGGTCAGGGGCCGCATAGGATGAGGGTGTTCCGGGTGGTGGACACTGCAGAGTCCCAGTGGGGCTGAGGGCCTCCCAAGGCACCCTGGGGGCTGTGTGTGCACGCTCTAACACTCCCAGGACTCTCTCCGCAGGCCCAGGTGAAATCCCCACTTTATGGGACACCGACCACCCTCCCAGCCCACAGGGCTCAGCCTCCCAGACTAGGCTTCCACTTCTAAGACCTTCACAGTCCAACCTCATTCCCGCATAGGGACTTGTCCTTTCTTTTCTAGTGTTTATTTTTTTCAGGAGTAAAAGAGAGAAAAACAGAACCTCTAACGGGGTCCCCAAATCACAATCTAGTCCCAGCCTAAGTCAGCCCAGGACCACGGCACCTGTGTATCAGGTATCAGGTGCACTCAGGGTGGTCTTTAGACCTGCACTTGGAACCCTTCCATGTGGGCCATGGTCCAGCCTTCCAACAGATGTCCCAACTGTGGGGGCACATTCAAACCACAGCAGACAGCGCCCCAAGTTGCTCCTGGGGTACGAGTTCCTAGACCTTTAGGGGCTTTTAGTTTTGCAACTGAGCAGGCTCCTTAAAAGGGTCCTCTGCTTTGTGGACTAATAACGCCTTTCTTTGCAGGACTTTCGCATGCATTATCTCACCAGGTAGCAGGTTACACTCCTTTCAGATGAGAAACTGAGTCTGGGGAGGTTAACAGGCTTGCCTGAGGTCACCATGACTCCACAGCCAGGCAGAGCCCTCCCCAGTGGGGGTTTCTGAGTCTGCGTCACGCTATTTAAAAAGACTGCCTGTTCATATGGGTTACTCTGAAACAGCAGAGCCTGGCTCCCGAGGGTATTGGAGCAGGGACCTCCAGAGATTTCAGCACAAAGAGAGCAAAGGCCCTGCCCGGTTGCTGCAGGCGAAGTTCCCCACAGTCTTACAGAGGAGAGGATTTCGAATCACAGAGATCAACCCCACCACACTGCGTTAATCAAGACGCGAACACTGGTTTTCCACTCTAACTTCAGGGCCGACCACGACGCCGTGCTCCATAGCGTGTGCAGAAATAAAATCCGCCGTGCACACGCGTGTGTCAGCGTTTTCTTCCAACTGTGGCCACAGAAGAAGTGAGAAAAATACTGAAATAAGACAGTATTTATGGCTGAAGAAATTCAGCTTCACATAACGGTAATTATGAACGAGCGATTTTCCCTAATAAAATTACTGCAAAACAAAATCTGGAAGAACTAAGTGTTTCCCTCTGTCCCGTTTTATCCCAGGAGCTCAGGCATGGTTGCGGGAGAGAAAAGGGAGCCAGCCAAGGGACCAGAGAGAGAGGGGGCGCCACAGCGCGGCGGCCTCGCGGAGGGTTGGTTTTGCTTTAGAAACTGGAATGTGTCCAGGCTTGGTTTTTATTTTCAATTCACATTTCAGATCCAGCTCCCCAAACTCTTTGATCTTTCTCCCTGTCTCCTTACCCGGAAGAGAACCCTTGGCCTTCTCAGCTGGGAGCTGGGAGCACACGTGGAAAGCCTGGCTCCGATCCATATTCTTGCCAAATTTAGTCACACAAAGGGCCTGCGAGGGAAAGAAGAAAGGATGAAAGCGGCAGCCGCCGACTTCAAAGGCCGCGCCGCCGCGCCGGGGCCTGCGCAGGCGCCGCCCCCGGCCCATATAAGCGCGGCTGGCGCGCGCCGCGGCCTCTCCACGCGCGTACCCGGGCCGGGGCGGGCGCGGGGCCCGGCATCCGCGGCGCGGCCGGGACTGGCCGTCGTGGCCGAGCTGCCCGCTGGCCCCCCGGGCCGATCCCCTGGCCAAGTTGCGGCGCCCGAGAAAAGTTTTCCGCCGCGAGAGAACAGCCTGTCGCGCCGGCCCGAGCGCGGGCTGCGGCCCGCAGGGACCCGCTCCCATCGGTTCGCGTCCCTGCAGGGCGTCCCCCGCCCGGCGTAGCTCCCCCTCCGCGAGGGAGCCCGGGGTCGCGGCGCCGAGCCGGCCGGGCCGCGTGGACCGGCTCTTTGGGCTCATCCCTCCGGGGTGCCCGCCCGCGTCCGGCTGCGGTCGGCCCGGCGCGCCTCCTTCCTGGGCAGCTCCGGACGCAGCCCCCGCCTCGCGGCCAGTGTGGGCGTGTCCCCCGCGGCCCGGCCTGGCCCGCACCTTCCAGCCGGGGGCGCGGGGAGCAGGCGGACCCCGGCCCCGGCCCCACGAGGCCGCGCCGAGCTGCAGACGCCACCCGGCGCCCGCCCCGCGGAAGCCTAACGTCCGCCGGCGGCCGGATTTGGGAAAGACGTTTTCTCGGTCCCAGGAGCTCGTGTCCCCAGAGGGTGGGGGTTGAGTCTGTTTGTCAGAGGGAGGCCAGAAGAGGCCAAGAACCCCTGGGACGCAAACTGCCGTCCCCCTCGCCCCTCTCCCCGCGAAGTCGGTCACAGCAGACGCCCGAGCCCGGGGGTCCCAGAGGAAGCCGGGGAACCGAGCCGTTGGGGTGCCGCCGGGAGCCGCCCCGTTCCTTCCAGTCTTCCCTGGCTTCTTGAACACACCCACTTCCGTAGGGCCCGCCACCTCTCTCCTCTGGGATCGCACCATGGTCATAGCTGGGAGAGAGTCCAGGCCACACAAAGGGGGTCCCCGAGCCGGGCGGGGGCGCCGGATCTGCTCGGTCCCGTCATTAAGGACTGGGGCGCCGGCAGCACCCTCGGCATGGCTGCCAAATGGCGGGGAGGGGTCTTCTGATGAAGGGGGGGTCCCGGCCCGGGTTCGCGGCTCGCGAGGTGGGGGCTGGGCTCGGCCTGCCCTGCGGGCAGCAGCGCGGGTTCGCACCCCTGCTCCTCGGCTCCGGAGCGCGGTGGGCGCTCGCCCCCACGCAGGCGTCGGCGCCCGGCGCACAGGGACCTGCTGATGGGAAACAGGGTCGCTCCCAAACAACCCGAACCGACCAGGGCCACGAGGAGGGGGAAAACCAACAGCGACCCAGCCAGCCCCTAGCAATTGTTTCACGGTCGGAGTTAAGTCACATCAAAACGCCCCCTGAAACCCACATCCTGAAGGAGCCAGCCTCCAGCCGCCCGCCCGAGTTCTCACGAGCCGCCCGCCCGCACGGCCCGGGACCCGCGGCGGGGCCGCTTCCGCGCCGCGCCCACCACATCCCGGACCCGACGGCTCCCGAGCCCGGGCGGGGCTGTGCCTGTTCATGGCAGCCCCACACGGACCAGCGGCGACCGACCGCGACAGGAACGCCTGTGCCGGGAACTGCGCCGCCGGAACGTCTCCCAGGGTTACTTCGCCCCGGCTTCTTCCCTAAGAGCGACCGCTTTCAGGGAAGTGTCAACCTTCCTCCTAGGCTAAGCTCTGCAAAACTGGGGCGCGAGACCCTTAGTGAAGCCCTTTCCAAGTAGGATCGTTCACAAGATCTGCGGCTTCGCCCAATTCGACACAGCGCACCCCCCGGGGAGGACAAACGCACGCAGACAGACCGGGGCTGGGGGATTTCGTTAGAAACCCTGTTTCCAAAGGAGAGGGTTACAACAAAATTCCACACGCAGGCACCCACGCGCCCTTCTAGCCCACGGTGCCCACTAGAACTGTCCCCAGTGCCCATCTTCCTGAGCGCTTAATCTCGGGACACCTGGGGCTGAGCTCCAAATGGCTCAGGAGTCCAGATATTAACATCGAGGAGAAAATGGGATTCGAATTAGTGGCAACACTTAAACAAGGTCGGGATGTAGAGTCGTCCTTTAATCTCTCCTTGGCTTACAGAAAATACCCTGGGCCACTCCGTGTGTCCCCCTTCCCTTCCTGGAGAATGTGATGAAAATGAAGGTCTATGCTGGCTTTGGGGGAACTGCATTTTCCAGTTCTTTTCCTGTCAGTCACAGCGGCGCAGTTAGGGGTGACGGGGGCTTTCATTTTCCCTACTTCTTTCAGAGCAGGGGTAGAGCTGGCCGACACAGCTGCTTGTCCGCCTCCCTGGGACAGTCGCTCACACTGGCTGGTGCCCAGCTTCGAGGGACACTGCATACCATCACTGTCCCCAAACAACACTGGGTTTCTTTCCAGCCTCTCAGTTATTGCCTTACAGACGCCGTAGCAGTTTTTCCCTGCTCTACGACAGAGCATTGTTGGCTACCAAAGTGGGTTTAATGTTTTACGTGTGCTGGCTTCTTCGCCAGTCCCTTAATTGTACCACTCTCCCGGACATAATGTACATGTGACTTCTGACTATGTTCTATGGGATCAACTGAACCCTTTAAATGATCCCGTTTTAAACAGTGGATCCTTCCCACCCCCACGAAGTAGTAGTGTGATCGAGGGCAGGGTCTTTGGTGCTCGTTGAGAGTACTGCTGGCTGTAGACCCTGTCCACCCACCTGCAAATTCACCCCTGGGAAAAAGCAAATATGTCTGCATAATAGAACTATAGTCCGACATCGCACTGCTTTCCTTATTTCCAATTTAAAGGAGATGGAGATGGGTTTCTTCCAACCTGCTGTCTACTGTTCTGAGGTGTCACGGACAGCTACTGTCCTGGGTGTACTACTTTGTCTAGATTTTTAACTGGGGTGGTTTGGGAGCCCGGGGACAGAGTGCAATGTGTCTTCAAGCCTCAGCCTGCTTATACAGTGACTTTCACAAAGCACCTCCTTAAAAGTCGTCCTTGAATAAATCGCATCAGAGAGACGGTGGAGACTGGGGAATTTCTGAGGTTGGACTGGATCTGCATCTTCAAGGGTCCCTGTCAGCGCAGTCCGAGGTGCCCGGACTGCCCTGCGCCCTCCCTCTGCCGGCTTTGCTCTCTGGTCCTCGGGCTTCTCCCCCCTCTGCAGCCTCTCCTTCTCTACGAGGTTCCCACACACTGCGGCGTGTATTTCTGAAAACCCACGAGGGATCTAGCGTAACTCCGTACATCCCGTGGTGAAGACGTAATGAAAGAGAGATTGTTTACGAAGTGATAATTAAGATCCAGTCTTCAGGTCCTTCTTCCTCGTCCTATTTTTCTGGGTAAGCCTGGAGATTTTTATTTTCCTCTAGCGTGTGCACCCTTGTTTCAAAAGAGCATGTGCGTGATTTTCCGAAAGCCGTGGCTCTTTTCTCACCCTCTGGCTTCTCTTCCCGGCTGGCAACGTCTGTGGTACCCCCTTCCCGCCTCGTCCCCACCGCGCAGAGCATCTACCAGTGCGCTGTCCATCAAGGCGGCGGCTTTGCCTTTCATCTTCGCGCCGCCGCAGCCGGGGAGGAGAGTGGGAGGCGGGGAGGAGGTGGGGGGGGCCGGGGAGGGAGAGGGGTGGGTGGGTGCTGGGGGCAGGAGGAGAGCTCCTTAGATGACGAAGTTAAGCTGTTGGGGCAGTTTCTTGTCCATTTCACGCGGGCAAAGCGTGCCTCTCCGTGGATTCCGAGGGGTCCGGGTCTTCCTCTGCTCGCCAAGTTGCCTGATCCATCCCTCCAGGCGCGCGCGCGCACACACACACACACACACACACACACGCACGCACACACTCCCCAAAACTAGGACTCGTCCTACAGGCTCTGGGAGAAGAAAAAGAAAAAAAACCGCCCTCAATCAGCACCTCCTCCTCGCCCACCCCCGCCCCCCGCGGGCAGCCGAGGCGAGCTGGAGGCGGGGGAGGGGAGGGGGAGGAGAGGCGACGCAAGTGGGTCGCTTTTCAGCGGCGGCGAGGCGCGGGAGGCGGAGAGGCGGCGGGGAGCGCGGCCGCTCACCTGCGGGGCAGGGCGCGGAGGAGGGACCCGACCGCGCGCTCTCCCGCGCCGGAGCCAGGGCGCGCCCGGAGCCTCGCACGCGGCCGAGCTCGGGCGTCCCTCCCCCGGGCCGGGCGACCCGAGGGCCGCGGCCCTTTGACTTGACAGAGGGGCCCGGCGGGGGCGTGGAGAGCGGCGAGCTGGGGGCGCGGGCCGGCCGGGCTGAGAAACTCGAGCCGGGAACAAAGAGCGGCCGGGCGGCGTGGAGGCGGCGGGCTCCGGGCACGGCTCGCGCCCAGGCCCTGCTGGACGCCGAGAGCCCCCGGGCTGCGGCCCGCTCCGGCGCTCCCCTGCAAACTTTCTCCGGGCGAACTTCTCTCCGCTCGCCCGCCCCGCCTTCTCCCGCAGACTGACTGCCCCCGGAGGGAGCCGGAGCCGGGGGAGGAAGCGCGGGTCTGACTCGGACACCTCCGCCGGGCGGCCGTTCATTTCACCCTCAGGAAGCGGACACTCGCTCTCCCAGTCTCCGGCGCCGTCTCCGCTGGGGCGGCCGGAGCCTTCGCCTCCCTTCTCGGAAACAGCTCCCGAGTCGGCCCCGGGGAGCTTCGGCCGCGAGGTCTGCGTGGACACGCGCCGCGGGACCTGGCTCTGCACTTCGGGGCGTCGTGCCCGCAGCGGAGCCCGCGTAGACCCCCGCCCGGGAGACTCGGGCAGCCTCGCCCGCGCCGCAGCGTCTTCCCCGGAGGCGCCAGCCGCGGCCGTCCTCCAGCCCCGGCCCCGCGGTCTCCGCCAAGCGGGAAGGCGCCAGCGGCCGCCGGGCTCGGGCGCCGCCGCAGCAGCTCGGGCGCCACCCCGCCTCCGCCGCGGTCCCCCCGCACGCGCCCGGCCTGCTCGCCGCCCCCCACTCCTTCCTGCTGTCGCCGCGGGTGCTCCCGGAGCGGAGCGGAGATTACAGAGCCGTCGGGATGCCCCAGCTCTCCGGGGCAGGCGGCGGCGGGGGGGACCCGGAACTGTGCGCCACGGACGAGATGATCCCCTTCAAGGACGAGGGCGATCCCCAGAAAGAGAAGATCTTCGCCGAGATCAGCCACCCCGAAGAGGAAGGCGACTTGGCCGACATCAAGTCGTCCTTGGTTAACGAGTCCGAAATCATCCCGGCCAGCAACGGGCACGAGGTGAGCGGGCCCTGCCCGAGCCCCGCGGCGCGCCTCCCCGGGCCGCCGGGGTTCGCGTGGGCCCTCGCGTGTCTGCGGGGAGCGCCTAGGTGCTGGGAGCTGAGGGTGAGCAGGGGAGCTCGTTCGCAGTGGGCCAGGGTAGGGCCCGGCGGCCCAAAGGTTGGTGTGCGGGCAGGAAGAGCGCGTCGCCTCCGCACGCGTGGAGGGCCGAGGGGCGCGCTGCATCAAAGCGGCACGTCTGAGCAGCACTGCCGAGCAGGTCTCCCGTGGGACGCGAGGCAGAGCGCACCCCTCCGTCTAGGTAGGCGTCTCTGCACAGTGCGTGAAGCCGCCAAGGCCGAAGTGCAGGCGACCGAGCCGCGGTGGAGGCCGGCGCTGCGGGCGTGGGCAGGGGCGGGCGCCACCCGGGACCTCAACTGCAGAGGAGCGGGGCTTGCGCGCTGGGCTGCAGGGCCCAGGGGCACCCTCCTGCGGTCCAGCCCAAGACCCTAGTCTTTTCCAACCCCGACCACCTTGGAAAGAAAAAAAAGGGGGGGGGGGTTAGTTTGGGTGATCAGGCCTTCAGTCCACGCAGAAGAAAGGGGAGAGTGAGTGGGGAGGGCGGAAGCCGGCACCAGCCCAGCCCGGTGGGCAGCCTTTATCTGATCGCCCCGCGGGCTGGGGTGCAGCTGGTAACCTGAGCGGGGTAAACAGAGACACGTGGGTGCCACCAGGCCTGTGGCAGGGGGGTGTTTCAGTGGGGGGCGCCCAGGGCTTGGCCTGGCCAGGGGCGGGTAGACCCGGTCCCCGACGCTCCCCTGACCATCCTGGGCCAGCAGCTGGACCAGGAAGCCCTCTGGAGGAAATCTGGTTGGGAAGGCCTGGCGATCTCACCAAGGCTTTTCCTTCTAAAGGAGTTTAGAGGGTATACCCCTTTCCCTTAAATGGCATCCTTCTGCCCCCCAAAAGAAAGCGTGTGGTTTGGGGGCGGGGACACTTGGGGTTTAAACTAGACACGTTTAAGAACACCTCAGAGTTAGCGTCCCTCTCTCAATGGCAGGGGTGAGTATGCACTCTGAGAGGCCAGGCCTGGGTTCAGACAGAAGGTGAGAGAGTGTTCCTGATCCCCGGGTCCAGGGGCACCGAAACCCACAGGAAAGATTTGTGACTGGGGTGGAGGTCACTGGGGCACCAAGGAGCCAAGTGACGGCCACACCACCAAGGCCGTGGCCAGCCTCTGCCCAGCGCTCTGGTTTCTCTCTCCCTGACCCTTCATGGTTTCTGCATTTCGCTGGCCTGGGGGAAGGCCCAGCTGTGGACACCCGGGGCCGGCTGTGAGCTCTGCTCACCCTGCAGTGTTAAGCAGGCAGGGGCAGACCGAGGGAGACTGCTGAATGGCACGTGCTTGAGGCCGGCTGAGGGGGCTGCTGGACCAGGGAGCAGGGCACCTTGCAGGCAGCTGTCACCCACTCAGGCTGTTCTCCCTGAACCTCACAGTTTTCTCCCACGGGCGGGCCTGCACTCTGTCAGCCCAGGTGGGTTGTAAGCCCTGGGTCCCTCCCGCTGGGGCTGTGAGTAGGGCAATGCCTTCAACCCCGTCTGAGTGGTCGGCCTGCTTGTGTTTAAATGTCATTTTCCATTGCAACATGATATTTCAACCTGCTTTTAATTAGCTTCGATTGGAGTGGACAGTGCTTCAAGAGGCTTCCGTATGCTCAACCCCACCAGCTCCGATGCTGTCCCCTAGGGCTTCCAACCAGCCTCCACAGGTTTAGCAAACAGCCCCCGCAAACCGGCAGCGGGTCGTCCCCAGATTAACTCCGTTTTTATTGTTTTTTGCTACTGTTTTTACATTTTGGTCCCTAGGTAGATGCTAATCACTGAACAGTACATGTTGGGGGGGGGGGGGGTTTCCCAGTACTCATCCCAGCCTCTCTCTGAGATAGCCAGCACGGATGGAGCTACACCTATTCCTCCTCCTGTGTTACCAGAGGACACACATGTACCCTCATTGTTGTGCACACTAAGGTGGTTTTCTTTCTTTTGGGGGTGGTGATTCGTGCTGTTAGGTGGCCAGACAAGCCCAAGCCTCTCAGGAGTCCTACCACGACAAGGCCAGAGAACACCCCGATGACGGTAAGACCCCATTCTGCTTCTCCCAACCTATCATACACCATGTACGATTTGTGTATTAAGCTGAGTTTCACTGCTTTTATCTGAGTTCAAAACCTTGCCTTGAGGTGATAAGACTGTGCCCACTATTTTAACAAAGTGGGGCGAGCCCCAGAGCAGTTGTTCTTGTCTCTAACTATTACATGTGAAAAGCTCCTTTGAATGAGTTAGGGCCTTAATGTCAGTTGGCCTTCAGACTCCTGGGGAAGGAGGAATGTTTATAATGAGTTTTTCTCTTTTCATCATTTTATCTTAAGTTCTAATTAGCTTAGATCCTCAGTATTATTTTTATGCATTAGTATGAAGACAGCCTATGTTGATTTCTTTTTGAAGCAGACTAGTTTTGAATGGGTTTTTGCAGAATCGCTTTTTCTTGTTTCCTTTGCACTGAGAAGGCAGGCTGAGGAAAGCAGCGTCTAACCTGTAAAGATTTAAGATGATAATGAGGAGCTGTGCTGTGGAACACGATGCACTGTCTGGTTCTGATTCTTGCTCAGAACTTTTGAAAATTATGTGTTTATATCTGGAGAGATTTAGATTTCAGTAGAATTCCTTCTGACTTTAAAAGAATCGGGTGGCCGGTAGGATATCCTGTCAACCAGTCTGCATTTGTTTTCCTTTAATTACTTAACAATTGGCCTAGCCAGATCGAAGTGTTTGTATGTCCAATGTGCCAACCAGGAGAAAGGGGGGAGAAATGCGTACAGACTTCCTTCTCCACCCCAAAGTGTTGCTGGATTAATGGGAAGAAGTGTGTGTACCGGCCACATGCAAATTTATTTGGCAGAATAATATTTGTAGCATAGAAATGTAAGCCTCCCAGAGTTAATCCTTTATAAATCTGGGTGGTTACCCATATATGAGTTGCAACTCTCCTCCTCGGTAAAATCTAGACATTGCCTAGAAGTCGAAAAGCACAGGTGGAATTGTGAGTTCACACAAAAGCCCAGCTCAAGCATGTACCTGCACACGTGTGTGCACAGAGCGATGGCCTGATGCATGCATGTCACAGCTGCTTTTCCATGTCTGCATTTCAGGCCAGGGTGTTGGTATCAGGACAGATGAAGTTAGATGGGTAACACTTTGCTTTGTAAAAATGACTAGTCGGTAGTGGGGGGCCGTTAACCACATGGTTTTAAAAGCATCTGGTTTTCTGCTCAGCCAGTTAAGAGAGTCAGTACTGTCACCCTGAGCCAGGGCATGCCACTCCAGTCATGGTGCTTTGTAGGTGAGTCTCGTGGGCAAGGCCTGGTTTGCCTTAGTACTGCGAGAGTTTCAGATGAAAAACACAGTGACGTGAAAGGGAGGGGTCGTGCATGATGGCTTGTCCTTTGGCTTCTCTTAGGCAAACATCCAGACGGAGGCCTCTACGGCAAGGGGCCCTCCTACTCGAGCTATTCTGGGTACATAATGATGCCAAATATGAACAACGACCCGTACATGCCCAATGGATCGCTCTCCCCACCCATCCCGCGAACAGTGAGTAACATGCTGATGTTGCAAATTATTTTCAGAAGTGCAAATTAATTTGTATTTCGGCAGAGTGTGTGTGTGTGTGTGTGTGTGTGTTTCACCCAAACACATCGGAAATGCTTTCCTTATATGTGACCAGTCATTGCTAAATGAGAGCCGTCATGAGGGACGGCTGCCTTTGGGCGTCTTAGCCCTTGGAGCCCGGACTCACTGGGGAAGGTTACTGACTGCTCACAAGTGAGGAAGTTACGTGAACAAGGCCGTGGTTCTGTGAGTACTGCGTGTTCGACGGTAGCGAGAGGCAGCTATCGACCCCGCCTTCCAGCGAGGACGGACTGCGTGGCAGCCGCCCACGGGGTTCCCAGAGTCAGAGCTGTCTCTGCCCCTTTGCGCTGGACCTTCAGAGTGCAGCGCCCGTTTATGATGGTCTGTTTTCTGCTCTTAGCCGCTTCCTTAGCTGCATCGTGGGGCCGAAGGGCTGTGTTCCTGCACGGTCGATTGTTGAGAAAATATCACCACACGATAAACCAATGAAAATGGGTCTGTTTAAAATCTGATGGCTCAATTAACTGTTCAGCTGCTAGAGCTGCAGTGGCCTCCTAGCCTCAGGTGCAGTGCAGAGCATCCGGAAGAACTCTGTTCCTGAGCTTTGGTACGGGACGCGCGATGCGTTCCCTTGGGCAGAGGGAGTCTCATTTACATAGTGACATGAATAATGGCATGTGGGTCGCACAGTGATCAAGTGCTCCCTGGGAATCGTCCCTCCTGCCGAGGGATGGAGTGTGACCCAGCCAGGGACATGTTTACCCTGTCCCCAACCCACTCTCTCCCACCCCTCCACCCCAGTGAAAAACAGTACGCATGGGTCTTGGGCGTGACATGTCAGTGTCACTGGCCCTCCTGAGGGCCAGATCGATCCAGCCCATGGGACCTCACGGTCTTGGCCTTTTTGCCCAGAGCTTCTCCCACTGGGAAACAATCAGTGATAGACATTTGGTAAGATGGTGGCGTCTTCCTCAGGGCCGCGATCTGGAGGACAGGGCTGTCAGCCAGCTGTTCTCAGCACCAGCCGGGCTCATGGCGATCAGCCATAGCCTTAGTTTCTGAGAAGAGGGCTGCATGAAATATGGTGGCTCTGTGTGGGCACTGAGCTTCACAACTGGCTGCCATTACCACCCCAAAAGTTTCTGAAGGAAATTTGAGCTCTTGAGTGGGGCGATGGGTTTTTCTACTTTTCACATAGGCACTAAAATGGAGACCTTCAGGATTTGCTCTTTGGGGATCTTGCAATGGTTGCTGTAGGAAATAGCGACTTCGTCTTTACTTTTAAAAGGCTTTTCATATGTTTAGTGATGACATGTGTGTGTGGGCCGTATGGCTGTCTTATCTGAAGAGAAGGTGGTTTCATAAAAGCGGTCTTTAGAGACCACCCCAAATAAAAGCTTCGGAGTTTTGAAATTTGTGGGAGGCTTTGTTTTTGTTGAACATAATATGCAAATTTGTCAGATCTTTTAGTTGGACAGTTTTCTTTAGGTTGTTTTCTTCAGGGGGAGAGGGGAAAGAGAAGATATTGTAGATAAGAAATAACTGAAGATTTCTGTTGAAAGGTTTTTTAAAACATGGAAAACAAATCTTTCTAAATCTTAATTTTGGTATCAGCAGAAAAATAGCCACTAAAACAGCCTCACGCTCGTCAGCTGGGCACACAGTTCATGTATATTTGGAGTTTATTTCTTAGCTCAAAGACTTCCTCTGTCAAAGCAATGATTTTTCAAAGACCAGTGCAATAAGAATGATTATTTGTAAGTAATCCCTGAGAATACTGGAAATTGAGCTTCCTCGCTCAGCCAGCCTAGTGCCCCTGCCCCTGCGCCCCCGCCCCCGCGCACCGTGGCTGGGAAGGTCTGTTAGCGCAGGGGCAGAGTTTACGGTTAGGGCACTCAGTAGTTTTGAGGCCGGGACCCAGCAGTCATTCATCATTTCGGAACAGCGTGAGCTGCAGGTGGCTGGGTGGGTGCAGGGAGGAAGAGGCCCTGGTAAACAGCAGCCTGGCCTGCTGTCTGAGCCTTAGCTTGACACCCTGTCACCTGTTGGAACCTGCTCCTTGTAGCCACACATTCTGAGATACGCTGCAGTCTGCACAATTCCAGAAGCTTTTCACTTTTAACCACAAGGCGATGTCACACTTTTTTTTTTTTTTTAGGGTCTGACCGAACTGAGTTACAATCTTTGGTTTTTAATACCTAACAGCTGTTTCTACTGTGTCTGAGATCAAAAACACTTCAGCCAGAAGGCGGCCTCTCCTCACCCCAAGCCGCGCCTCTGCCTCCTGGCTCTAGCCCGCCCTTAGCAGCACAGAGCGTTGGTGTCCTGCCTCTGTGTGATGGCTTTCCCTCAGGGCAGCAGGAGCAGGGCGGCCGCTGGCATCTGGGCTCAGGATGGGCATCCCAGGCCCCTGTTATCCCAGTGCGGGCGGAGGAGCCTGCCTACTGCGGGCCTGCCGGGGTGCTGGACCGTGGAGCTGGGTGGGAGGGAGACCGGCCTGCCTGCAGCCTCTGTGCTGTGGCGAAGCCAGGGCAGCTTCCCTGCCAGCTGGAGTGCTTCTGGGGGCCTCTCGTCTCACCGTTCTGGACGCGTGTGCTGTGTTGTAGGCGAACGCGGTGTGGCGTGTTCACACAGCTCTCATCTGCTCAGTGTGGCGTTGCCTTACCCGAGAACCACCGTCCACAATCCGCCTTTTTCCCCTTTGGAAGGGAAGTTCCCATTGGCAAGTTACAGCCTTCCGTCGGGTCCTGGGGAAGTCATGGCGCGTCTTTGCGTAGAAAAACAGAAAGCTATGCAGGACTTCGCGTGGCTCGTAGAACTGGAGTCCTTGGAGTGTGTCCATACGAGAAATCTTCTGAAGGGCTCTGTCTCAGTCTTACAGAATTTGTAATTTAGATAAAGGAGTCCTAAGAAGAAAGCACCTGCCACAGCACATTGGTGAATCCTTTTTATTTGGTATAAGTTTTTGCCTGAGGGCGCACGTGCCCACCAGAGAAAGAAGGAGACAGAGACAGCGAGAGGGAAAGTGAGACATCACCCCCCAAGGGAGGATGGCCATGCCACAGTCCCTTCTCCTCCATTCTCCTGGGACCCTGGGCACGAGTGTCTGGTATGAGCTTCTAGCCTTCGGGTCCTGGCCGCCAACTGCAGTGGGCCGTGGGAGCCCAGTGACATAACCTGCTACGCCATCTGCTGGCCCCAACCTTTGGAGAATTCTGAAGGCACGAGGAACTTCGGCCCAGTCGGGTCGTCTTCACAGAATGAGAAGATGGAGCCTGTTCACTGTGTGAAGCAAGGACCCTCGAGAGTGTGTTAAAGGCAGACTCCCCCGCCCTTCTCTCTCTGAACCTCAGTTACAGAAATCCCAGGAGGCAGTGGAGTAGAGGAAGACGGCTCTTTCCAAGCCTAGCTACGTCCCGACAGCAGGGGCCAGGGCACCGTGTAGACCAGCTGGTCTGGCTGCCACACAGAGCAGCGCAGGGTCCCCTGGACTGGTGCAGGGTTCTTTTGGCTTCCTGTCGAACTTCCATTTGTCCCTCCTGTGACCCAGATGTCTGACACCTTGGAAGAGAAGCACCCATTTCAGGGTGGGGATCGCCCTGCAGTGCAGAGGCGGCAGCTCGGCCACCAGCCTGCAGCCATGCCGGTCAGTCCAGGGCTGCAGGGGCCGTGGCTTATGGTTCTTTGTGATCTTTCTGAGAGTGAACTTTTAGGTGGGAAAGGGAGATATTTGTGTTCTCATTTCAGCTACCTTTGGAACAATTACTTATTTATTTTAAAGCAGAAATTGCTGTGACAGTGTTCCAGGAACTCTTTGAAAGTACTTTGAAAGGCTCTGTGTGACGGTATGTCTTTCATCTTGCCGGGACCAGCATTGTGGCTTCTGTGAACAGAGAGGCCTGCTCCGACTCTCCACCCGGTGTTTATATTTCTCATTTGCAACTACAATTCGATGTCGCGGTTCACTTCTGGAGTTAAGGCAGCGAGCTGGGCTGTATAGCCAGTCGGCCTCTGAGTGCCGCCGTGCTCATGGTGGGGAGCTTTGAAAGCCCCAGCAGGACTGATTCCAGGGTAAGGATGGGCCTCTGGCTCCTCTGTGTTCCGGCTGAGTGGCTTTTCAGTTTATCTCAAGGAGCTACTCGATTCGGTTTATCGATAAGTTGCTGTATTTCTCGTTTCCTACGTAAAGTTTTGTACTTTTTGAGGCCATACCTGCCTAGTTTCCCCTTGGGCTCAAGCACAGACCGAGCTGTAGCGAGCATTTCTCTCTGATTTGAATGTCGATGTCAGGGCCACTTCTGCCTGACCGTGCTTACTCACACTGCTGCCCATGGGGGGACATCGCAGTCCGGATTCTGGGGAGCAGTTGTCACCCCTCTCAGACACCGTTGACGTCTTAGCACCAGTGGTTTGCCCACTCCAGTGTCCCAGGGAGCCACGCAGCACCTGGTCCTGGCACCACCCACCTCCACGCAAGGTTTTGCCAAATGGCCATCGTAGCTTCTTGCCATTCATAAAGACGTGAGGACAGCTCAGAAGAGTCTCTGGAACCCCACTACAGCATCGAGCGACCCTGCAGAAATGTTGCTTTGGGGGTTCCCCCTGGCCCCACCCAGGCCTCACGTCTGCTAGAGTTACCCCCCGGATGCCCCTGTGGACACGTGGGCTGTACCAGCAGCGATGGGGCCTCTCCCGGGCATGTCAGACTTGAACTCGGGGCCTTGCCAGTCCTTCCCACAATATCTACTGAGAAAATCTTGAGCTGCTGAGTTTCTGTTTTGTTTTTTAATCCTCTTTCTTCTGTAGGCAGAACTATTTTTGGTTTATATGACCAAGATTTTTTTCGAGCAGTAAGATTGCTGTCTTCCTTCCCAGTCTTGTTTCTTATGTATGTAGTGTAGATAGAACTGGGATTCTGCAAGACTGGTTTTCCTCTGGTTTTGGAGAAAGACTGGAATTTAAAGGGAAAGCGTGCCTGTGGCCCACGGAAGAGCACGTACGTGTGATTCTGGTGGAATCAGAGCTTGGCCTTATATAGGTGCTGCTGTCATCGGGCTGGAGGGTTTTTTAAGGAGATGTTCCTTTAAAACTCGCCCTCTTTGAAGCTCTTGCTGAAGTGAGAGTGCCAGGCTGGGCCAGGCAGATAACGCTGCAGCTCCCCAGGAGCTTAGTCAGTGTTGTTTCGTCCTGGGCCATAGGCCCTTACTCATGTAGAAGAGGTACCCACTGGACTTTATTAAAATAATTTTAAAAATATTTTTTAGATTTATAATCACTTTATAATTACTGAATTGTGATCTTACAAAGTCAGCATAAGACTATAAACCCTTAAACAACTTCAAACAACTTCAGGCATACTAATGATCCAGTGTCTAAGATTTGGAGGGTCAAACCTGAGAGTGGCCTGGAGACTAACAAAGACAGGAGTGGGTGGGGGAACTGAAATATACCACAGGGCAGGCTGGGGACTCGAACCCAGGGCCGGACAGGGCATAGGGTGGGCTGCTTGGAAGTGCTGGTGCTCTTGCAGGGGGCGTAAATCTCTGCGGAGGGCGTAGTGCACCACCCGACTAGTGTCGCTAGCCACTACACCTGCTGAAGTCACCACCTGTCACCTGCAGGTCACCTAGAATGCTCCCCGAGGTTGCTGCTCAGGTGCTGCAGCACACATGGGGAAAACTGCAAGGGCACTGCAGAGCAAGCAAGAGTCCGGGTTGCCTGCCCCGACCCCATCCCTAGGAGAAGTGTGACCGCGGAGATGTCGCAGCACACCTAGAAGGTGGTTAATGGCTGCAGCCACCTGGCGCAGGAAGCTCCAGAAAGCTGAATGGTGGGGCACCGTGTTGTGCTATGCCCACATGCGATCCTGCTGAAACCCGGTGGCAGTTTTGCAGAATTGGGTTTTGATCTTCATCGCTAATTTATTGCTGATGTTTTGTTCACTTAAAAAATGATGTCGGTTGCTACTTGGTAAGAGAAGGCTTGATTGAGGGGCTAGATGGAGGGAAGGCTCTGTAATGTGAAAGGAGGGGGCCTCTAGGGTAACTTAATTTCTATTATTATTATTATTTAAGAGAGAATTACTTTTGCTGCAGGATGCATGTACTCACTGGAGAGACAAAGCGAGAAGTCACACTGCATTCCTCCCTCCTCCATTCCCTTGGGATTTAGGGCATGCACACACATGCACCTGGCATGGGCTTCGAGCTGCCAGGTCCAGACTTGAATTGCAGTCAACCATGTGGGAGTCCAGTGATGGAACCGCTGTGCCACCTGCTGGCCCCGACCATTTGTGTTGTTATTTCTGTCATCTTCTAAGTGAACCAGTCACTGAAGGAAACATTTTAAATCTACCCTACTAAAATATTTTCGTAAGTCCTTTTTTCCTTTTTTTATCCTGAAAAGATAAGCAAGATGAGCTGCCAGCTCTTGGTGACAGTGGATCACCGACTGATGAGTTCATCAGGGACTACTGGCAAATACGAGTGATCGCAGTCTGCCTAGCAAGAGCAGACTCCTCGGTGCATGTGCCGAGGTCATGCATAACGTGCAAGAAATTTCCTGTACGTTCCTCGGCTACTTCCCAAAATAATCTCTCTTTATCAAACCAAATGCTATGGAAGAAGCAAAGGCCCTTCGTATTTTATCATTTTCCTTTTGCTTCAATTTGTTGACCTCAGTGGATAAAAGAGCATTCAACCCACAGTGGTAATGAAGGAGCCGGCCTCTCTCTTTGTGGAAGGGTAGGTTTCCAGGTAACCGCTGGAAGCAGTCAGCTGGGCGCTCACTGCTCGCTGAGAGAGAGTGGGCTGGACCCCAGGAGGGTGGTCGGAGGAAGCACTTAGCCCGCACTTCGGTGCGGAGACCTAATGGGGAAACGGGGCTGATAGGACTGCTTTCTTCAGAAGGGTGCTTGAGGTGGAGGTATAATCGTGGTAGAAAGAAAACCATCCTCAAGGGTGTTTCAGGATCATGTGGTTATTGCTTTTCAATTCATTTTTATTCTCTGTCAGATAGAAAGGACAGTTTTCTCGATAACACTGGAATACTGCAGATATGAAAACGTCCTGCGTGTGCATTAAATACGTGTGGCCCGCGTGTCCTGTAAGTGGGCAGTGCCCTGTGGCAAGGTGGAGCGCATGTTTCTGAGTGTCTCTGGGGGTGGAGGCAGTGCCTTCTGAAGGCCGAGCCCCAGAGGAGGACGGTACCAGGCTAGATGCAAGGAGTCCCAGTGTGGGTTCAAGTCCATTGCTGTCCTCCACAGGCTGGGGGACCTGCTAAGCCTGTCAGCCTGTTTCCTCGTGTACAGAAATGGCATGTCAACGACTGGCCCAGTGGCGGCTGGTTAAGGGAGCCGGGTCATTTAGCTGGTCCGCAGTTTGAATCCCAAACCCGGTGGTTTGAGAAATCTGTTGGGTGCACGTGTGCTCGGACCCTGACAGGACAGGGACATGGAGAGGGACTGCAGCATGACCGTGCTCCTTTGGGGACTTTCTCACTCTCTGGCGAGCACACATGCCCTCTGGCAAATTAAAAAAAAAAAAAAAGAAAAGTGGTATATTAATATTAGCTGCACCAGGGCCAGCAGGTGGCATAATGGTTATGGCACTGAACTCCCACGTGGCTGGCCACAGTTCGAGTCCTGGACCCAGCGGCTTGAAAATCACGCCAGGCATGTGTGTGCATGCCCAAAATCCCAGGAGGGGAATGGAGGAGAGGGGATTGCTGCATGGCCATTCCGCATCGGGAGTGATTTCTCACGTTCCCTCTCACTCTCTCTCTCTGGTGAGAGCACACACCATATGGCAAAAACCTCAAAAGCAATTCCCTGCCTTCCATGGTAGGCTGAGGTTCGGGCGGCCAGCACCTGCAGGCCCCTCACTTTTCTGGTCTCACCAGCACTGACCACACAGTAGAAGTCTAAGAGGGTGTAAGCCACTGTCCTGGTGCCGCCCGGGGTTCTACCAGAGGGGCTTGACTGTTCCGGCACGCCGCTGCCAAAGGGGAGAGACTGCTTCCTGCTCTGAGGCCACTGCGGCCCGGAGGGCGGACATTGGCGAGGCTGTACGTTCGCCCCTAGAAAGTATTTGCCTAAGGAAGCGTTTGGGGTGGCCCTTCCACCCTTGGAGGTGGTTTTCCTGGGGGGCCTGTTCCCCTCCTGGAGTCCTCTCTGCTCATAGTCCTGTCCTGAGGGTGGGGGTGCTGAGGGGACAGGTTTACAGAGTGCACTTGGCGGCTGAAAATCCCACGTCCTTCTCTAGTAACATCTTTTTTTTTTTTTTTTTTTTTGAGAGGTTTTTGCTATCGGACACATGTGCTCACCAGAAAGACAGAGAGAGAGAAAGTGAGAAATCACCCCCCAGAGGGAATGGCCATGCCGCAATCCCTTCTCCTCCATTCTCCTCTCGGGATCTTGGGCATGCATGCTCATGCGCCTGGCATGAGTTTAAGCCACCAGGTCTGGGACTTGAACCATGGTCAACTACATCGCAGTCCAGCGACATAGCCATTATGCCAACTGCTGGTCCCATTAACATATTTTTTTTAAAGAGGTTTTTGCTATAGGGCGTGTCACTCGCCAGACAGACAGAGAGAGACAGAGAGACAAAAAGCGAGAAATCACCCCCCAGGAGGGATGGTCACGCCGCAATCCCTTCTCCTCCGTTCTCCTCTCGGAATCTTGGGCACGCACGCACACGCGCCCGGCGTGACTTTAAGCCACCGGGTCTGGGACTCAAATCATGGTCAACTACATGGGAGTCCAGCGACATAGCCATTACGCCAACTGCTGGTCCCGTTAACATATTTTTTAGGGAATTATTTTACTTTGTTTATTATTATTATTATTTACAATTTTTTTTTACCAGAGGCAGACAGAGAGAGAGAAAGTGAGAAAGCCAGCCACCAGGTCCAGGACTCAAACTGCAGTTGGCCATGTGGGAGTCCAGCTCCTTTAACCACTCCGCCACCTGCCGGCCCCACCTTCTATGTTAATATTTGATGTGAAATGCCAGATAACTCCTAACTCCTTGGGTGGGGTAAGAATATACCTGTGACGAGGAGAGCTTTCCCCGTAACCCTTCGGAAGCTGGGTTTCTTCTCCACATGTCAGAAACTGTAGAGTGGAGGGGGGCAGGGAAGTCGGGCTCTGTCACCTTCACATTTCCTCTGGCTTAAATCTTTCTAGCTTTATTGAAACCTAAAAGGATCAGGTCCGAAGGGATAGGTTGGCCAGATGGCAAAGAGAAATCAAAGTTCTTTTAGCCTTGTGGAAAATTCCAGCATCCATCCTTTCAGGACTTGCATTTTTTCTTCACTAAACTCTCAGCAAATGTCAAGTATGTCCCAGAGTGGAGCCAGCTTTCTCTTTGTTTCTGATTTTGAGCACTGTACATTGTCCCTATAGTAAGCACGGTTGTGTCACCTGGGTGTGCTCGTGCAGAGGACCCGGGTCACGGAGGAGAGGCAGTCCTGTTGCAGATGTATGTGTATTAGATTTTATCCTAACCTTTCTTAGTCTGGACAAAACCAAAGTTATGAAGAAAATGGTATTGGGACCAGCAGTTGGTGTAATGGCTATGTCACTGGACTCCCATGTAGTCAACTGTGGTTCGAGTCCCAGACCCAGTGGCTTAAACTCACGCTGGGCGCATATGCGTGTGTGTCCAAGATCCCGAGAGGAGAATGGAGGAGAAGGGATTGTGGTGTGGCCATCCCCCCTGGGGGGTGATTTTTCACTTTCTGTCTCTTTGTCTGTCTTTGTCTTTCTGGAGAACGCACATGCCCTATAGCAAAAACCTCTCATAAAAGAAAGGAAGGAAGGAAAGAAGGAAGGAAGGAAGGAAAGAAGGAAGGAAGGAAGGAAGGAAGGAAGGAAGGAAGGAAGGAAGGAAGGAAGGATTGATTTACCGCTCACTTCAGGAGCCTAAGCAGTCAGCTAGCTAGCAAGACTGGGAAGGTCACGTCTGCCAAGGGTTGCTTGAACTGATTTTGCTCAGTTTTATGCATATGTTAACATTTTTAATTAAAACTCAAGATTTTTTTCCTTGTAAGAGAGAAGAGAGGGCAAGGGATGTTTCTGTTTGCTTGTTGCCCTTCCGCCTTGTGCCAGGTCCCCCGCCAGGCAGTTGACACGGTGACCTTCTTTAGTGGAATTCCAGCGTGAGAAGCAGTGGGTGAGCACTGGGATCCCGGGGTAAGGAAAGGGGCCCGTCCCCAGGGACAGTGGGAACCGCACCCGTTCGATAAGGCGGAGTCAGGGCTTCCCCTTAACTCGTTTGTTTTCATTCAGAATGACCATTTTTGCCTTTGAGAACACAAAGCACTTACTAAAGTGATCACAATATTGATTAAAATGTAAACCAGGAAAGCAGTTATTATGATGACGGTATTTTTTGGAAAACAACCATTTTTTATGAAGAAATAATATGTCCTTTAAAAGCAGTAATACTCACTAGAGAAACTAGAAAAGTCAGATGAGCAAAAGGCATAACAAACATCACTTCCCCAGGACACACCGTGAGAGATGATGTCTCTGCGAAGTCGCTCTGCAGCGTTTCAGACTTGCGCACGCATGTGGGATGTGCGTCTGCAGCGGACACGCTTGCTCCATGGCTCGGTGTGCGCGTGGCAGCACGGGGGCCGTGAACCAGTTTATGACTGACCTTCTTCCCACCTGTATGTAATGGATATATTTTTCTGTCAACGACTACTCTTTCGTAACAATGTTTTTTATTATTATTTTATTTTATAAAGCATAGTTTTTAATATGTTGCCTCATATTTATTCAGCCAGTGTTTTGGTGGTAGACATTCAGAACTCTTTTCCTCTATCTAATACAATATTGTGATGAAATGCCTGTATTCTAACTAAACCTTTGCAAAATTCTGAATTATTTTTAAAAAATCAGTTGCAAGATTGCAGAGTCAGAGGCCCTTTTACACTTGGAGTTGACCTAACATCACATTTTAACCTTAAGAAACACATTTAAAGCCAGTACTTTAATATACGTACTCATTTACGTTCAACTTTAGTTATGGTCGGTGTTTTGAAGCTGGAGATGTTCACGTCTCGTCCATTCAGGGATCAGCTCAGCAATGGGCACATTAGACAGGGCAGGGGTGAACACCAGCTTTGTCACTGATGAGCCTGGACTGGACAGTGTGGCCGGAACCACGGCAGAAGTTTACACCTCCTCTGACCTCCCCTGATTGGAGGTACCGCCAGCCCACACGCGTCCCAGCAGAAGCGGGGAGCTTGCCTCCCGTCCAGCTGGAGAAGAGGGCAAGCTCAGGCAGGAGAGCAGGGTCAGTCCATCCTCGCCCAGTGTCCTCTTCCAAATCAGCAGAGAGCTGAGTCTCTCTCCCCTGGAGAGTGAGTAGGGAAAAGGCCACAGGCCACCACCAAGAAGGTGGGCAGTTATCAGCCAAGCTAGTGGGGGAGGCACGGGACAGTGGTGGTCTCCCTAGTCACAGTTCTTGACCGGCTGTGGGCCACGGAGGGCAGTGCTGAATAAGCAAGCCAGCAGGGTGAGGGCACAGCGGGGGCTGCCGGCAGGGTAGGGACACCTGGGCCCGTGCTCCACTTCTGACGAGCTGTGTGCTCTGCACACCTGTGCAAGCCGGGGCCCAGAACACCGTGGGAGTCTGTGACCATGTGCTGATGTGCCTGCAGGGGACCAGCTGCCCAGAACCCTGGTGTGCGGTCCCTCTGCAAACGTCTCAAATCAGGGTCTGCAGGTGGCTTCGGTAGATGGACTTGCACGTGCTCCCCATTGGTTCTTCTGTAAAACACATGTTGCCGAAACACAGCAGGTGCCCAGGAACCTAACTGAGGTTCAGATGACCTACATGGCCTGTTGCTCCCAGGGAGCAGTGGCGTTTGGACTTTGGGTCAGGCCCTCAGGCCTCCAAGCTCGCTGCGCCTTCACTCATCCCCATCCAGGCCCTCATCAGGACCACGGGCCTGTGTTCACTTGTGCTCAGCCTTCACGAGCTCTCCCCAAAGGGCGCCTTCCCCACTGTCTAAGAACGAATGAACTCACGTCTGTCCGTCCTTCCTTCCTTCCTTCCTTCCTTCCTTTCTTCCTTCCTTCCTCCCTTCTTTCTATCCTTCCTTTCTTCCTTTTTTTTTAAAAATTGAACTTTTTGATATAGGGTGTGTGCACTTATTGAAGAGAGACTGAGAGTGACAGAGAGAAGAGGGAAAATGAGAAATCGCCCCTCCTCTTGGGATCTTGGGGATGCATGCAAAAGTGCCTGGTGTGACTTTTAAGCCGCCAGGTCCGGGATTCAAACTGCAGAATCAGCTATGTGGGAGTCCAGCACCTTAACCACCATGCCACCTGCTGGCCCCTGAACTCGTATTCCTTTTTTTTGAGAGTTTTTTTGCTATAGGGCACATGTGTTCGCCGGAGAGACAGAAAACGAGAAATCACCCCCCAGAGGGGATGGACACATCACAATCCCTTCTCCATTCTCCTCTCGGGATCTTGGGCACACACGCACACACGCCCAGCATGAGTTTAAGGCACCGGGTCCGGGACTTGAACCACAGTGGACTACATGGGAGTCCAGCAACATAGCCATTACACCAACTGCTGGCCCCTGAACTCACATTCTTTAGCATTATTTTGAAAGCTTTCCACAGTCCAGAACCACCCTCCTTTCAAGTCATACCTCCTCCCCCTACCCCAGCACAGCTTCCATTCAGTTCCATCCCCAGACCTGCGTCTGGAACTCACTTCCCAGTTCTCCTCTTTGGGTTCTTGTGGCTTGAGCTCCCTGTTCCCTGTTCCCTCTCTCTTGCCAGTAGTCTCGTCCATCCTTAAAGGCCCAGGGTAAATGGCATCTTCTCCATGAAGCCCCTCCTGGTTCCACGGAGGCTGGCCACTCTCCCGCGGTCCCTCAGTCACCGCCCCCCCTCCGCCCCCCCCCCCCCCCCCCCCCCGCTCTGAAACCACATTTGTAAGTCAGTGGCCACCTGGCTCTGTTTCTCACCGATGGTTGCTCCCTCGAAAACAGACACCAGTCTGACCCCCTGCCCAGAACTGTTGTACCTGCCACGAAGCAGAATGTTTACCAGATGTTTGTGGAATAAACAGCAGGGGGTTAACACTTTGAGAATGTAAGACAGTAACACAGATGTCAATCCATGTTCAGATGGGGACTCTCAAAACATGGGAACTCGTACAGGTCACAAAACTGAAAATAAGGGGCCAGCAGGTGGCATGGTGATTAAGGTGCTGGACTCCTACATGGGTGACCATGGTTCAAGACCCAGACCAGACAGATTGCTTTCTCACTTTCCCTTTCTCACTGGTCAAATTGAATACTATTACTATGACTAAAATTTAAATTAAATAAATCTTTAAAAAGGACACACAAACTGAAAACACACTGGGGAAGTGTTGGCATCGAGTGTAGAGCTCACAGGTTAGACATTCGCTGGGTTCGAGTACCTCGTCCCTCCTGAGAGGTCTCCCAAGCACCACATCTGTATCTAATCCTCACGCCGGGCTTATGTGCGTGCGTGCCCAAGATCCCAGAGGGGAGTGGAGGAGAAGGGATTGAGGCGTGGCCATCCCCCCAGGGGCTGATTTCTCGCTTTCTGTCTCTCTGGCATGTACATGTGCCCTGTAGCAAAAATCTCTCACAAAAGAAAGGGAAGGGCAGAGAAGGAGGTTCCTGGCCCTGATCACACAGCCAGTAGGTGGTGGCACGAGCGGTGGGGCTGGGTCTGACCCCCGCCGCGGCCCTTCGCAGCTTGTCTCACTGTGTGGCCACGGCCAGCGCAGCGACACCAGGCGATGCCTGAATTAGCGCCTTTCTGGTCCTGAGGGCCGCAAGGATTCCTGTGGGGGTTGTGAGGGCTGAACGGATGTTGCCGGGAACGCACACCCCGTAATCCTATGTGGCCATAACAGCTCTTGCGGTCCCCGGGTGGCCAGAGGATCGAGGTGACCAGTTCGATGGAGGGGAAGAGGGGACACATAGGGATGGAGAAGGTCCCCGCCCCGGGACGAGGGGCAGAGCGAAGGGGAGTGGTGAACTTAGAGGAGGGTTTGAGGGCACAGCTTCATGAGTTTGGCGGGGGCTGCCCTTTGTTTTGACTCCACTGCTACAAAAACAAAAAACGAAGCAGTGTCTGGAACCACAGTGTGGCATTGTAGACGTCTTTTGGTTCATCGCTTATTTGAGTTAAGTCAGTGACACCTCAGAAAACTGTGTCACTTACCTGCGGAGCTTCCCCAGAGCCTCTGTCTGGCTGTGAGCAGCAGCAGCGGGCCTGTCGCGCAGGGGCGAGGGAGTGGCAGTGATGGTACACCCGCAGCTAAGACGCAGCTCCCCGTGCGTCCGTATCCAGCCCTGCTGTAACTGCGGAGCGAGTGCTAATATTCCCACGTTTGCCAGGACGGCTCCGAGGCACAGCGCACCTGCCTCGGGTCCCGAAGGTTAGGAAGTGGTAGAACCTAGATTTAAAGCCAGGTATCCCTGACTCAGGAGCCGGGATCCAGTCATAAACTAGTACTTCCCTCGAAAGTGCGTTGAGAGTAATCCTCAGTCGATAAACTACTTTGAGGATTAAAAGTGTCTGTTATACTTATGTTTTATTACGTGATGTCAACGGCTGGGCTTTCGCGATGGCTTAAATAACAGGTTCTAAGAACACTTGGGAGCCGTCTTCCGGCTCATTCGACACAAAGGCATGTAATTGCTGTGTGTGTGTGTGTGTGTGTGTGTGTGTGGACATCAGTGGGAGGACCTGCTCCTGGGGTGCGTCGCAAGTCCTCTGAGGAATGGGATCCCAGTTGCTTCTGCGGTGTCCCCGAAACTTAAGGACGGATGGATGAATCAAACAGCTGTGTGACCAAAGGGTTTTTGATTCTTGGAATCTTTTTGGCTAATGGACCTCCTTCTGCCACAGACTTGAGCATTTACAGGTGGAAACCGGCTGCCCCACTGTGCTCTGCTGAGTGAGACGTGGTCCGGGCTCTGTGCTCAGGAGCAGCTCAGTGGCGCTGCTGTGGTGTCGGGATGTTGAGTCAGAGACTCTAGTTTAGAATTAACTGGAATTGTGATCAGTCCTGAGAAACTGCAACAGTGAGTTTTTCCTCTTAAAAGTGAAGAAACTTCTTGTTAAGGAGATGTTTATTGGGAATAATCTTTAATTCTTTCTCTCAGAAGGACGTATCTTCTTCTTCTTCTTTTTTTTTTTTTTTTTTTTTTTTTTTTTTTTTTAAGAAATGTTTTTAAAAGTTAGGGAAAAACCCGTGAAAGAATAGAAAAAAATAAAAAGTACCTGGATTTCTACCGCCAGATGTAATGGTTTCATTTTGATACCATATATATGTATTTTCAAACGTTCTTCCTATACCTAAGATAAGCATTTTTATTAGTGGGGTCATAAGATTATTATTGTATTGAAATCTTTTAAATTATAAATGCACTGTTTGTGCTTATCTTTTCATGGGAACAGAAGTCTGTATCATCAGTTGTAATGACTGGGCAGTTCAGTTACGTGAATATCTTGGTTTATTTTATCCTCAGTTGTTGGTTCTTTGTTTAAAATAACACTACAGCAAAATCATTTAAAATATGTTTATATCTATTTATAAATTATTATGGACTATTAATATGTTATGGCCTATTTTTGTTTATGTGAATTGCTAGTTTATGTGAACTTTTCACATATAAAGTGTATTAGCAGTGTTGATCAGTTACTCTTGGAGTAATGATTCAAAACTATGTTACAACAGAATTGTTTCTTTTGTCTTTACTAGTGAACGATTAATACCTACCTGCTGGTTACTGTGTAAACAGCTTGCTCTTCCAGCTATAGTTTGGCTTTTTTTTTTCTTCTAAAGTTTTGCTGTAGGGTGCATATACTCACCAGAGAAAGAAAGAGAGATAGAGAGACAGGGAAAGTGAGAAATCCCCCCCCCCCTCGGGGGATGGCCACACCACAGTCCCATCTCCATTCTTCCCTTGGGATTCAGAGCACGCACACACATGTGCTTGGTGTGGTTTTCAAGCTGCCCAGTCCAGAATTGAAACCACACAGGCAGCTGTGTGGGACCCAGTGCCTTAACCTCCGTGCCACCTATGGGCCCGTATTTATTTCAGGAGGGGAGATGCTGCTAGGGCTCTTTGGAGCTGTGGGACAGGCAGGCACCAGAGAGGTGATCCAGTTCATGGTCAGCAGAAGGTGGCTGTCGCCCCAGCAGGCTCTGAGCTACCCTGGAGGGTAAGCGCGTTTCCTGGTGGAGTGAAGCGAACACTAATGGGCATGTATTTTGGGGACGACGGAGAGACTTACTTGACGCTCTTGGTGCTGAGCAGCACGTGGGCGCAGGGTGAAAGGGGCAGGGTCACTGTCTATGAGGAGCTGCCATTTAGGAAGGACAGCCACCATGTTCACGTCCACTGTGGGGCGCGAAGGGTAGGGGGGGTGGTGACCAGCCAGGGCAGCCGGCCTGTTGGAGCAGTGTCAGCTCGTGGTGGTTTTCCCGCAGGCTGTGTCCTTCACCTGTTTCCAGTTCCCTGGGGCGCATTCAGAGCACGGTAGAGACGATTTTGTGTACTTATTTAAAAACAGTTGTGTAGACAGCTCTGCTTGGCAGGGCCGGGAACGTCGCTTGGTGAACCCTTGTTTAAATTAAGAGGGCATGCACATGAAGGAGCTGAGGCTGTTGAAGAAAATCATTCGAACTGAGCCAGCTTAGACACACGGCCACGAGTTGGATGACAGCCAGCGAGCGTGGGGACCGAGTGGGCTGCTGTTTCAGGCTGTGGGTACCAAGTCGCTGTCCCCTGAGCACCCCAGAACCTTTCCGTGGGAGGCTCTGGCTCTGCCCTCTGCAACCGCATTTTAGATGGTTGTCGAGCCCTGACTGCAGCTGGACTCGGGCCGACAGCATCGCGGAGGGAGATGGTCTTCCGCGTCGGCGTGCTGTGCGGTGCTCTGCAGCTGGAGTCCCCAAGGCCAGCCCCGGGGCTGCCACGTATCACCCATGTGATGGGAAAATTACAGCAGCCTGTTTTGTTCCTGTGTCTTTACTCATAAATACTTCGAAAATTTTTCTGACATTCTAAAGCTAGTTGGAAGCAGCAGGAAATTACTGTTTTAAGAAAGCTATTACTTAGTAACCACCGATAGAGATCCTGACTCCAGGCCCGTGGTGGGGGGTCACTGTACAGCTAGGAGCAGGTGTCACCCTGGGCCTGTGGATGGCAGCCGGAGGGGGTTGCCCTCGTGGCTTTGTTAGACTGCCGTTGGGGAACAGTGTGAAGCTAAAACCAGAGTTCCGTCATGCTCAACCGTGGGAACCAGATTTTTTTTTTTAAGAGATTTTTGCTATAGGGCGTGTGTGCTCTCCAGAGAAACAGAGAGAGACAGAGACAGAAAGTGAGAAATCACGCCCTCCCAGGGGAGATGGCCACGCCATAATCCCTCTCCTCCATTCTCTTCCCAGGATTTTGTGCATGCATGCACATGCTTGCAGCATGAATTTCAAGCCACCGTGACTCTAACTGTGGTCTGCCTTGGGGGAGTCCAGCGCCTTAGCCACCGTGCCTACTGCTGGCCCCCGAGAACTAGATTTTATAAGGAGCTCTTATTCATTGAATGAGGGAAGTAAGAGACTTGCAGTTTTCAGAAGGAAACGCTTCCTGCTAACATAGTGAGGTGTCAGGAAAGAGCAGAGGCCTCTGGGTAGTGGTGGGAGAATACTGACATTTAACCTGCACACTTTGCGATGTGTCTGCTTTGTTTCTGTTTGCTATTTTTATGTAATAGTTCTTGAGTGACTTCATAACATGCGAGCAATGTGAAATCTGAATGTACTTGGTTATCTGAAGTGAAAAAACATTTGGAAAGTTTTTTAAAAAACTTTCCTTGCTTATCCTCCTATGGAGAAAAGTGCCAATCAGAGTTAGGCAAGTCATCCCCTCACCGGTGTCCTCGGTCCAGCCCTACCTTCTTCAAGCCTCAGTTTTTGATTTTTTAATTTTTGATTTTTGCCGTAGGGCACGTACATTCACCAGAGACAGAAAAGAGGGAAAGTGAGCAATCGCCCCTCCTGGGGTGGGGGCTGGCCACGTGGCAGCCCCGCCCTCCAGCTCTCACACGTGTGCCTGGTGTGTTTTCAGGCTGCTGTGTCGGGCCTGACCTGCAGAGCGGCCATGTGGGTCCAGCAGCGGAAGCACCTGCCCCCTGCTGGTCCTAAGTCTGTTTTGTTTGCTCTTTTTTTTTTTTTTTTTTAAGTTTTTTGTAATAGGGTGTGTGTGCTTGCCATCGAGAGACAGAGGGGGAAAGTGAGAAATCACACACACACACACACACACACACACCCCAGAGGAAATGACACAGTCCCTTCTCCTCTCAGGATTCTGGGCACTCACACTCACACACCTGGCATAATTTTCAAGCTGCCAGGTCCAGGACTTGAACCATGGTTGGCCATGTGGGAGTTCAGCACCTTAACTACTATGCTACCTGCTGGCCCCCAGGCCTCAGTTTTCTAATCTGCAAAGTGGCCGTGACAGTGGTGGCTGGGTGGGCTAAGGGACGCAAGTCAGGGCATTGCCCCGTCCTGGTTTAAGAGCCAGGCCCCTGAGCCACTCGGGGCCTTTCTCAGGAGCTGTGCGGCGGCCCCCCCAAGCACGTCGGGGCTTTGCAGAGGCTGTTCCTCTGCCCTGAGGTGAGGCCGGGTCTGGGGGTCATGACCGAGGCCTGGCTGCCTCTGCCTGGCTGGAGGGGGGCAGAAACACAGAACCACCCGGAGGAGAGGAGCTGGACATCCCGACGGAGCGACGGGTCTGCCTCGGGGGGCGCGCCTGCTCTCTGCCTGCCTCCCGGCCTGCTGCCCGGCGAGCGCCCAGACCCTGGGCCCAGCTGTCATCCTGGTGGGTGGTTTTCATGAGGCCACAGGGCCGCCTTCTCAGGCGGGCAGTTTCCCTGTGACTGTGCTGGGCCTTCTTGGTCGGGGAAGGAGGGGTCTGGTCACTGTTTACAGCGGTTACTTACCTTGGAGAGTAGCTCCACTCCCACTGCGACGCTGCACCCCCGGTCGCCCCCGTGCGGAGCACGCAGTGATGGTGTTCAGTCCTGCTCGGGTTGTGCGTCCATCACTGTCCCTTCAGACTGGCCTCCTCTCGGAAGGTGACTGTGCCTTTAGCTGTCATCCTCTTACCTCCCGTTTCCCCAGCCATCCCGGACCTGAGCACCCTGAATCTGCTTTCTGGAATTCATGGATATCCGTGTTTGGGACATTTTGTGAGAGCAGGCTCCTGGCTGGCTTCTTTCACTTAGCACACTGTGGCTGGGTCATCCGCCCTGTGTCTGGGTGGCCGCCCTGTGTCTGGGTGGTCACTCTGTGTCTGGGTGGTCACACTGTCTGGGTGGTCACTCTGTGTCTGGATGGTCACACTGTGTCTGGGTGGCCGCCCTGTGTCTGGGTCATCCGCCCTGTGTCTGGGTGGCCGCCCTGTGTCTGGTTGGTCTGCTGTGTCTGGATGGTCACACTGTGTCTGGGTGGTCGCCCTGTGTCTGGTTGGTCTGCCATGTCTGGATGGTCACACTGTGTCTGGGTGGTCGCCCTGTGTCTGGATGGTCGCCCTGTGTCTGGGTGGTCACACTATCTGGGTGGTCACACTGTGTCTGGGTGGTCACCCTGTGTCTGGGTGGTCACTCTGTGTCTGGGTGGTCACTCTGTGTCTGGGTGGTCTCACTGTCTGGGTGGTCTCACTGTCTGGGTGGTCACACCATGTCTGGGTGGTCACACCATGTCTGGGTGGTCACACCGTGTCTGGGTGGTCACACTGTGCCTGCGTAGTTACTCTGTGTCTGGGTGGTCACACTGTCTGGGTGGTCACTCTGTGTCTGGGTGGTCACACCGTCTGGGTGGTCACCCTGTGTCTGGGTGGTCACACCGTGTCTGGGTGGTCACTCTGTGTCTGGGTGGTCACACTGTCTGGGTGGTCACTCTGTGTCTGGATGGTCACACTGTGTCTGGGTGGCCGCCCTGTGTCTGGGTCATCCGCCCTGTGTCTGGGTGGCCGCCCTGTGTCTGGTTGGTCTGCCGTGTCTGGATGGTCACACTGTGTCTGGGTGGTCGCCCTGTGTCTGGTTGGTCTGCCATGTCTGGATGGTCACACTGTTTCTGGGTGGTCGCCCTGTGTCTGGATGGTCGCCCTGTGTCTGGGTGGTCACACTATCTGGGTGGTCACACTGTGTCTGAGTGGTCACCCTGTGTCTGGGTGGTCACTCTGTGTCTGGGTGGTCACTCTGTGTCTGGGTGGTCTCACTGTCTGGGTGGTCTCACTGTCTGGGTGGTCTCACTGTCTGGGTGGTCACACCATGTCTGGGTGGTCACACCGTGTCTGGGTGGTCACACTGTGCCTGCGTAGTTACTCTGTGTCTGGGTGGTCACACTGTCTGGGTGGTCACTCTGTGTCTGGGTGGTCACACCGTCTGGGTGGTCACCCTGTGTCTGGGTGGTCACACCGTGTCTGGGTGGTCACTCTGTGTCTGGGTGGTCACACTGTCTGGGTGGTCACTCTGTGTCTGGATGGTCACACTGTGTCTGGGTGGCCGCCCTGTGTCTGGGTCATCCGCCCTGTGTCTGGGTGGCCGCCCTGTGTCTGGTTGGTCTGCCGTGTCTGGATGGTCACACTGTGTCTGGGTGGTCGCCCTGTGTCTGGTTGGTCTGCCATGTCTGGATGGTCACACTGTGTCTGGGTGGTCGCCCTGTGTCTGGATGGTCGCCCTGTGTCTGGGTGGTCACACTATCTGGGTGGTCACACTGTGTCTGGGTGGTCACCCTGTGTCTGGGTGGTCACTCTGTGTCTGGGTGGTCACTCTGTGTCTGGGTGGTCTCACTGTCTGGGTGGTCTCACTGTCTGGGTGGTCACACCATGTCTGGGTGGTCACACTGTGTCTGGGTGGTCACACTGTGCCTGCGTAGTTACTCTGTGTCTGGGTGGTCACACTGTCTGGGTGGTCACTCTGTGTCTGGGTGGTCACACCGTCTGGGTGGTCACCCTGTGTCTGGGTGGTCACACCGTGTCTGGGTGGTCACTCTGTGTCTGGGTGGTCACACTGTCTGGGTGGTCACTCTGTGTCTGGATGGTCACACTGTGTCTGGGTGGCCGCCCTGTGTCTGGGTCATCCGCCCTGTGTCTGGGTGGCCGCCCTGTGTCTGGTTGGTCTGCCGTGTCTGGATGGTCACACTGTGTCTGGGTGGTCGCCCTGTGTCTGGTTGGTCTGCCATGTCTGGATGGTCACACTGTGTCTGGGTGGTCGCCCTGTGTCTGGATGGTCGCCCTGTGTCTGGGTGGTCACACTATCTGGGTGGTCACACTGTGTCTGGGTGGTCACCCTGTGTCTGGGTGGTCACTGTGTCTGGGTGGTCACTCTGTGTCTGGGTGGTCTCACTGTCTGGGTGGTCACACCGTGTCTGGGTGGTCACACCGTGTCTGGGTGGTCACACCGTGCCTGGGTGGTCACACTGTGCCTGCGTAGTTACTCTGTGTCTGGGTGGTCACACTGTGTCTGGGTGGTCACATTGTCTGGGTGGTCACACCATGTCTGGGTGGTACACCATGTCTGGGTGGTCACCCTGTGTCTGGGTGGTCACACCGTGTCTGGGTGGTCACTCTGTGTCTGGGTGGTCACACCGTGTCTGGGTGGTCACATTGTGTCTGGGTGGTCACACTGTCTGGGTGGTCACTCTGTGTCTGGGTGGTCACACCGTGTCTGGGTGGTCACATTGTGTCTGGGTGGTCACACTGTCTGGGTGGTCACTCTGTGTCTGGGTGGTCACACCGTGTCTGGGTGGTCACACCGTGTCTGGGTGGTCACACCGTGTCTGGGTGGTCACACCGTGTCTGGGTCATCCGCCCTGTGTCTGGGTGATCGCCCTGTGTCTGTCTGGGTCACCCACCCTGTGGCTGGGTGGCACGTCCCCTCTCTCACTCTGCCTTTCCGGCTCTGTCTCACTTCCTGAAGGTTAGAGCCCTGCCCTGTTGTGGATATGCGCCGGGACGTTGAGGCCAGGGATCGGCTTAGTCTGTTTTGGGAGGAAGGAAATCGCCATTTCAGCGTCAAAGATAGTCGCTATTTAGAGAGCTAAAGCAGTGGGGAGACGTTTTTGTGAATCCTTATTAGTCAACGCCTGAACTGCTGTGTGGTGCTGTGTGAGTCACACCCCAGCCACAGACACCAGGAACTCCGCGTCAGTGTGCCTAGGGCGGTGTGTGGTCAGTGATGAGAGCTGTGAATCTGCACTTCACACGAAGTGGATCATTTCTAGTTATTTTGATCAGCTTCCTGTTCAGTCCCATTACAGGTTTTCTCTGTAGTGCAAAGTCTGAAAGACTTGGTGTGTGGGGCCAGCAGGTGGCGTGGTGGTTAAAGTGCTGGACTCTCACATGGCTGATCAGGGTTTGAGTCCTGGACCTGGTAGCTTGCTTTCTCACTTTCCTCTCTCTCTCTCCATCTTTTCTCCAGTCAAGTTAAAATAACAATAATAATAAATAAAACTAAATCAATAATCATTCTTTTTTTAGAGAGAGATTTTTGCTATAGGGCATGTGCACTGGCCAGAGAGACAGAAAGCGAGAAGTCACCTCCCAGGCGTGGCTTCACCACAGTCCTTTCTCCTCCATTCTCCTCTCGGAATTTTGGGCATGCATGCGCATGTGCCCAGCATGAGTTTTAAACCACTGGGTCCTGGACTTGAACCGCAGTTGACTACGTGGAAGTCCAGAGACATAATTATTACACCATTCGCTGGTCCCTAAATAAACAATTCTTAAAAAAAAAAAAAAAAAAAAAAAAAAAGACTTGGTGTAGAAGCAGAACTGGTAGCGTGGCCTGTTTCTTCACGTTGGCATTGTCAGTGTCACCTTCAGTCACCTAGCACGGTCTACCCTGGCACAGAGAGCAGAGGGGCCCTGGTGGCAGTCTGGGCATGAGGTATTTTGTGAAGCTCAAGTCCCTTCCTGTGCAGCTATGTGTTGGAGTTTCGGGGTTGTCTCCTGCACCCCCAGTGGAAGTGCAGGGGACTCTTCCCGTGGTGCTTAACAGGCCGGGGCTCGCGCTGGGCTGCCCCTCTGCAGTGAGGTGCCCTGTCCTGAGCTGTGCACGCTCACGCCCCCCACTGGCGGGCTCTGTGCTGTGCAGGTGCTTCGCAGTGTTCAGTAACTCTGGGCGTGCTGCACGCGGCTCGGCTGGTGCCTCCTCACCCCCATGCCGCCCAACTGAGGCTGAGCCCGAGGCCGGCCTCAGTGTCCCCTGCGTGCCCTGGTAGCCTGCCCTGGCAGTGGTGTGGGACTCTCAGGAGCTGTCTGCAGTGGCACTGGCCCTCAGCCCCAGGGTGCGTGCCAGCACAGCGCCTGGAAGAAGGAGACGCGGCGACTCTGGAGCAGGCTGATGGGTGGCATCAGCTCTGGACTGTCCTGCCCATTGCCTTGGCCGGTGCTGCCCACCCGGGGTCTGCCTGGCACTGGGGGCCAGAGGGCAGCTTGGAGTCGGTTTGGAATATAGGGCTGCTCTTCATAGGCGCCAGGTCTGCCCTGCTCCTCCCGGAAGAGAGAACCAGGGAACGGGCTGAGTTCAGGAGGAGGAGTGGAGGGTCGGCATGGGAGAGCTGCCACAGAGCAGGCCCGGGTGGCTCCTCGGGGCAGCAGCGGCTGTGTCGGTGCGAGCCCATGCGTGTGACTGCGTGTGTGCGCGCGTGCCAGGCCACTGCAGCGCCTCTCCGGGAGGGGCCTGGACCTGGGCGCCCGGCCCCAGCGGCTGCCTCCCCTCCTCACTCTGGGCCGTTGTTTGCTCTTCCATAAGCTGCACACAAACCCTCAGGTCCTCTGAGAGGTTGTGCTCCTTCCTGAAGGGAGTGCTAAATAGGCCCGTGCTCGATGAGGCCGGCAACGCGTCCCGTGTCATGACTGCCTCGTCACCTGGCTCTTGGTGGCGCTGGCTGCTAAGGGGCAGTCTTAGGAACCTGTGGCTGCCACTGAGGTCCAGAGGCCCAAGACGTGGCCACCCCTGCTCAGGCCTCCTGGTGTCCAGGCTGGTGGCTGAGCACGGGGGCCAGGAGCTCTCACCTGCTCTTCAGGCGACTAAGTGTTTTGTTTTTAAAAAATTATTTAATTTTATTTATTCATTCATTTATTTTAATTTGACCAAAGAGAGGCACACACAGAGTGAGAAAGCAAGCCACCAGGTCCAGGACTTGAACCGTGGTCAGCCATGTGGGAGTGTCCAGCGCCTTGACCAGCACGCCACCTGCTGGCCCCTAGGTGACAAAAGATTCTGAACTGGAAGCCCAGGGCTCTGAGAGACTGGAGGAAGGGTGGGCTCCCTGGGTAGAGCCCGATCCAGGCTCAGAGGATGATTTTGCTCTGGCGTGGGGAAGAGGCTGGGTGTTTCCAGTGCCTCCCCCACCCGGCCTGCAGGGGAAGCCAGGGATAGACTTGCAGGAGAAATGTGTTCACCTGATAATCTGAACTCCGACGGGGCCTCAGGCTGTGGGAAATGTGATAAGGTTATTAGGAATGCAACCTGGAGAAAGTTTAATAATGCCAGGCTTGCTTCCGGCATGTTACAAAGACGGTAGCATGAAGGAAAGATTGCGGTTTTTATTTTTTTTTCTTTATTTTTAAAAAAGAATAAATTTTTATTTATAATTACTACTACTACTATTATTATTATTATTTTAACCAAAGAGAAACAGAGAGAGTGAGAAAGCAAGCTGCCAGGTCTGGGACTCGAACCAGGGCTAGCCATGTGGGAGTCCAGTGCCTTCACCACCACACCACCTGCCGGCCCCAAGACGACATTTTTTTCAAGAGAAGAAAAGGCTGAGACTGTGAAATGTTATCATTCCTAGTTCTTGCCGAGTGTGGCAGTTGTGGTTCTGAACTCAAGCAGTGTACGTCCTTCCAAGGAGGTGGAACTCCCAGGGAAACCAGGACTGCCCGCGGGGCGGCTGTAAACTGAGGTAGGCGGGCTCTTAAAGGAAGAGCCTTTCAGTTCACATCCAGGCAGCTTTTTCAAAGAAAATGCATTTCTCGGTGGGACCTTTCACCCAGGTCTGTGGATTCAGGAGCCTGTCCAACAAAGGCAGCCACTGTTCCCCGGCCCCTCGGCGTCTCAGGACCGAGAGGTTTTGTGCAGAGGGGAAGGAGGCCGTTCTTCCAGGCATTCTTCAGTGGCAGCGAATGTTAGAACTAGCGCTTGGGAGACGTGGAAAGGGTAAGGGACTGACGGTCATAACTACTGTCTCCATAAACATGTCAGATCTTTGTTAGGAGGCTTTACTAAAACGGGACGAGTTTCATTTTGGAACTATTAAACATTCCTCTACTTGGCCGCTCTCTTCATCCTGAAGCCTGGCGTCTGTACGTTTGGAGTTCCTGTGCAGAGTTGGGTACTCATTGAGGTAGACGTTTTCAGCAGCAGTTGAAGTGTTGGGGTTAGAGTACCCGAGGGTTTTCTACGAGGGCGTGGTGACTGGGACATGTGTGATGACAGAGAACATGACAGCCAGTGTCACGCGTCACTGCTGGCCAGTTTGTCTCTTGTGTTGATCGTGGTAATTGATTGTTTACACAGTTACCGAATAATCCGTCCAAATGCCTTAGTTAAAAACTTGGAAATAGCGTCGCTCCTCCTTTCCATCCTCAGCGAGGAATAGGGGCGTCGCGTGTTGTCCTCGCCCTTAAGGAGCCTTTCCTCCTTGTTGGTGGCTTTGGGTTTTGCCTCGGGTGTCAAGTCGTCACACCGGCAGGCTGGTTGGCACCTGCAGTGGGAGCCGTAGCCAGCGCCGACCAGCTCCCTGTCCCCTCAGTGAGGCACCCCCAGTGCCCGCTCCAGGTGCACCTGTGAGTTATTACACGTGCAAATTTCGGCTGGGCGCCTTGACTGAGAAGGGAGCCGAGGGGCGGGGCAGGCCCGGCAGCTGCCGGGTCCCCCTGCATCAGGTGTCCTCAGTCGCCAGGCCCGACCTGGGTGGAGCCCCTTCCCGGATTGAATCACTTACCCCATCGTCTCATTGTATCCGTTAGGCTCCAAAAAGTGTGTGTTTCGCCATCAGTTCATTTTGTGTGGTCTGAGTTATAAAACACCCCTGCTGGTTTTTCCATATGAAAAACATGTTTTTCATTTGTGGAAACTTATATAATTTTTTCCCCAGGCTGGCTTTTGTGCTGCTTTAAATTAAAAGCAAATGTATTTCCCTCCCCTCCGTCCTGGCGTCCCCTCCCCCATCGCTGCGTGTTCCAATTACAGAGTTGTGAAAATAAGTCGTCTTTGGGCTTTTGTTACTTTACAGCCGCTCGGTGATGTCAGAGTCGATACAGAAAGCATTAGGAATGCCGGCAGAATGGGATGCAGCTGCGACGGCCGGGCTGGAAATGGGCCGGGAGCAGAGAGGCTCCCGTACTCCCAGGGCGCACCACTGCTCGCGGCCTTCGCTTTGATCTCTTCAAAGGCCGCTGCCTCCCTCCTCGATGGAGACTTGGCTGCCACTCGCTTGCATTGAAAAAAGGCAGAGGTCTCTATTCAGGCAGAAATCAATCACTGTGCAGAAACAATTATGTGTAATTCAACCATCATGAAAACAGGGCGAGATGACGGGTTTGTTACCTGAGTGACTGTGGAGACAGGGAGCGGGGACACTGGAGTCCCGCTGACACGCCACATCTCGATGACAATTACAGACATGCGAATGATGCGGAGGGGGGAGGCGCGGTGACAAATGCTGGTCATGCTGTCCAGCAGAGCAGAAAATGAGGTTACAATTGGGAGACGATGTTTGCGTATGTAACCATATTTCAGCAAGCACAACGACTTCAGGGAACAGACCCTCCGAAACTCTCGGGTGTTTGTACGAACGCGCGAGCACGTGAGCTTGACATCCGCCCACTTAGGGATAGGGACGATCTGATCGTCTGACGCTTGTATTGGGAGAGAGAAGAGCGAGTTTCACTTGGGTTCCTCCGTTTGCTGATCTGGAGCGTACGCTGCTCACTCTGAAAGCATGGCCAAATCTCAGCCCAATAGGTGGGGGTCTGACTTCAGATCTTCCGGTGCAAGATAATATTTTTATTTTGAATCTGCCGATGTGTCTCGAAAAAGCATAACTGTTTTTTTTTTCTTCTTGATTTAAACCCTTGGGGAAAATAATTTGTCAGTTAGACCACCTTCTCTTATTTTCAAATGTTATTTTTCTAAAGCAACCTTCTGCAATACGTTGACGTTTCCTTTCATTGTGAATAAAGGCAAGACTTTTTTTTTTAAGGTAGGAAATAACTTTTTGCTTTAAGGAGAGGCATGCTTAGTCTTGGTGCCCTGGCACACGAGGCTGCAAGGCATTTCTTTTCACTGTGACCTGCTCTTGTCACCTAACAAAGGCATAGGAATGACCTCACACTTTGCTAGCTAGCCCGACGGGGGCGGAGGGGACGCGAAATAAGATGAAAACCGCGATGGCTGATTATAAAATGGTCTTTCTGCCGCTCGGTTTGATACCCAGGCCCGGGTTTACCTTTTATGCTGCTCTAGCTTAGACATCAGAGGCGTGAGAGCTGCTTTGAGTTACAGATCTTCAAACAATAAGTCAAAACAAAAAATCAATCCCCTCTGGTCCCTGGGTGCAGTTATCGAAAGATAAAAGAGAAAAATAAAGTTATGCTGCAGCAGATAGAGGCAAGGAGCAGCCGTGCCAAGGAAACGCAAGGACAGTGCGAGCTGAAGCGGGCCTCTCCTGAGCCGACATCAATGAGCTGTTATCTTATCGGGAAGTTTGAGGGTTGCCAGTTCTTTGCAAACTGGATCCCGTCTGCTCCAGGGCAGCCTGCAGCCTTGGCTTCAATAAAGTTGCCTCTCTCCTTCCCTCTCGGATGGAGACACATAGGAATTAGACTACATTTCACTCGAGGTACAACACTTGCCACAGACTTCAACAGCAAATTAAGGGTTTTGATAATCCCTTGATATTTTGAGCATAAATGGAGAGGAGAGGAGTGTGGATGTGTATTTTCACGTTTATTGGAAGCTGAGATTTCCATGGACGGTCAGGCCGATCTCTGTAGTGTGTGTTCTTTCTTCAAGCCAAATTTCTAAGGAGAGCTGGAAAACCTTCATGAATTTTTTTTTTTTTTTGAGGGAAGAAACTGTTTTTCTTCTGTTTCTTGTGAATCATGTCAGTATTTTTGGAGATGAACTCTCTGAAGCATCTTGGACAGCATTTTGATCTAGGAGCCGGTATATATTTTTATTAATCCAAGTTGCAATTTTTAAAAAAGGCTTGTTTTTAGGTGGTCTTATGGAATAGTAAACAGCACGGTTTTATGGCTGTCAGCATCTCCAAGATGTCACCCTCTCTGTGACGGAGACCCTCTACCAGCCTCCTAAATGTCCCTCACTTCACGGCAGCACTGCTTCCTTCCTGGCCGTGCAGGGCTCCCGGCTCCCCTCACCGGCAGAGTGCGGCCAGGGCACCTGAGCCTCTGCCGGGGACTGGGTGGCTGCCCCGCCCTGGCATCCCGTCCCTGAGCGGTGCAGCTGGTCTGCGCCCTGCCGAGAGCCTGCAGGCCGGTGGCGGTTCGTGGCCCCCCAGGGCTTCAGTGTCCAGGTTTGACAGGAGAAGGGGATTCACCAGCAGAGGAGGCCCGAGGCCGGCTATTTAAAGAACCCTGTTCTATATATAAACGGGAGTTAATCATTTGGGTAAAACCGTCATAACTCGCATTTGCATAGTTCGGATGACTCACTGTTTTGAAAATTAAATCAGTCACTGAGAAACAACCACGCATGCCGGTCACCGCTCTTCCCAGCGTGGTGCTCCTGGGCCGACAGGGCGAGGCCGTTAGCACACATCCATCTTTGTTTGGCCTGTTCCCGAGTACACGTGCTACAGACCCCGCAGCCTGGCCGGACGTGCCGTCGGCCCCGAGACAAGAAGTGGAGAGGGACTCTCCGGTTTCCTCCTCCGAGCGGCGGCCGTCTCGGGCTGTATTTTTAGGTCTCTGTCCTCTGACTCTCCTTCAGGCTGGGTTCAGCTAGCATTTCCCCTCCGGCCTCTCTCCCGCTTCCTACCCGTAATCCTTCTTGTTACCCTTCCGGGCTCCTTAGCGGGTGCTGTCTACATGGCTTCCTGCCCTCGCTCCGTGACAAAGGGCAGCGGGGAAGGCGGGCGAGGTGGG
Source organism: Tupaia tana (assembly GCA_026018925.1). Lineage (NCBI taxonomy): Eukaryota > Metazoa > Chordata > Mammalia > Scandentia > Tupaiidae > Tupaia > Tupaia tana. The sequence goes on from JAKSZU010000017.1 coordinate 3,073,759, forward strand.
ACACGGAGCACTGGAACCGGGACCTCAGTTCTCCACTCTCAGCCCCAAGTCCAGACTGTCCCTGTCATTCCGGCGGGCACCCCGGTGGGCTGGGGGCTGGCGGCAGTGTCCAGTACGCTCAGCCCCACCTCTGTGCCAAGCCAAGGCGTCCTTCCCCACGCCACAGGGGCTGATCTCTTCTTCAGACAGGCTGCTGCTCCTGCAGCCCCTTTCTATAGAAATGAACACGCAGGGGAGCTGCGTGCATACTCAGGTGTGCACGCTCAGGGACACACCTGCACATGTATGTTGCGTGTGAGGCTCGCGAGTCACTCTGCCTGCACTTGAACCCCAGCCCCCCATGGCTGCAGGACCCCAACACGGTGCCGGCCATGCAGCCCGCCTTCCCTGGGATGAGAGTGGTGGGCACAGTGCCCAGGGCTTGTGCAAAGCTCTGCAAGTGCACAAGTCCCAGATGGTGGCGCTCGGCACTGGCTGTTGGCGAGATGTACTCAGCGAAAGTGTCATTTGCATTTTATCCCCGACCTTCGGAGATGTACCGTGGCCTTATGCGTGCTTGCTGTCAGAGTCTCGACATCTGACCTGCTTCCAGGCTGGAACCCGGTGTGGAGGGAAGTGTTCCAGTGCAGCCTGTGCCCCAAAGCCTGCGTCTCCGTGGGACAGCAGGCAGGACTCTTGATCTGCCGGTGCACCTCAGGGCTGCGTGGCCATGGGACACGTGGTCAGTGATTTGCTACACTCTAGCTTTCAGGAACTTGGGATTTCGGAAAGCGAAATTGTAAGTCACAGTTTCCTCTAACCTTTTTAAGATACTAATGGCAATTCTCTATCTCTTTCAAAGGAAAATAAGTTTTAAAATTACACAAACGTCAGGCCAGCAGATGGCATGGTGGTTAAGACACTGGATCCCACATGGGATCCACTCTGTGGTTCGAGTCCCAGACCTGGTGGCTTCAAATGCATGCCAGGCACTTGTGCGTGTGTGCCCAAAATCCTGAGAGGAGAGTGGAGCAGAAGGGATTGAGGTGTAGTCATCCCCCGCCAGGGGGTGATTTCTCACTTTCCCTCTCACTGTCTCTCTTCAGTGAGCCACACACCCTATAGTAAAAAACTTAAAAATTACATGAACAGCACATTTAGGGATGCTCTGTGTAGTTGGATATGTCCAGCTAGCCAGTACTAAGTCTTCTACCCCGGAGGCTGTGTAGGTAATTCCATTCACGAGCGTTTGGAATGGCTCAGTGGAAAACTGCGGTCAAGTATTTTAGATGACAGAGTATGAGGTCAGGTTTAGCGTTTGTAATACTCGGCGATGTGGTGGATGAGACGAGCAGGATTCAGGTTAGTAGATTGTTGTGGTCTTCTGGAATAAAACCAGTCTGTGGAGAGCAAGCAGCTAATACGGCTCCCTCCACGTCAGACCCCGCCCTGCCCCAGCCTGCGGCCGCCCGCATCGCACCAGCAGGCCAGCCGTCACCAGGCCGTGCCCCCTCACGGCCACGAGCGCACACTGTCCCCCCAGACTCCAGCTCGGAAGTCAGAGGCGCAGGGCGAAGGTAGTTAAACGATATGTATACACTTGTGTGTGTGTATATGTAAAAGAGATTCTTGCTGGAGAGACAGAGACATAGAAAGTAAGAAATCACCCCCCCCCCCCCCAGGAGAATGGCCAAACCCCGGTCCCTTCTCTCCCATTCTCCTCTAGGGATTTTGGGCATGCACGCACACGCGCCCGGTGTGAGTTTTAAGCCACCAGGTCCAGGACTCAAATCGTGGTCGGCTACATGGGAGTCCAGCGATGTAACTATCACACTATCTGTTGGTCCCACTAACTGATATTTTAAATATTACCTGGAACTCTGGGTCTGCAGTTATAAGAAGGCAAACCTCAACCATTTCATCCCGCGTGTTGCTGAGCTTCCAGATTTGGCTGGATATCCAAACCTGGAAATGCTTCTGTGTAATATGAAGTTATTTTTAAAAACATAATTGCTTATTTAATTTTTAAATTTATTGTCATTATTTTTAAATTTTGCTATAGGGCATGCACATTCCCCAGAGAGAGAGAGAAAGTGAGAAAGCAAGCCACCAGGTCTGGGACTCAAACCACCGGCAGCCACCAGGGAGTCCAGAGCCTCAATACCGTGCACCTGCTGTTGCCCCCGCCCCCGCCATTTTTTAAGGAAATTTAAAGAGATGTATGTTCTTTCATTAGATGCCTTGGCATCGTGCTATGTAGCATATTGTTTTTATAAAGGTCAGTCATGGGGCCAGCAGATGGCATCCCTGAGCTCCCACAAGGCAGGCTACAGTTCAAGTCCCAGACCCGGTAGCTTGAAATTGATGCCGGACACGTGTGCATGTGTACCCAAATCCTGGGAGGAGAATGGAGGAGAAAGGAATGTGGTGTGGCCATTCTCCCTGTGGGGTGATTTCTCACTTTCTCTATCACTGTCTCTCTCTCTTTCCCGCTCTCTGGTGAGCACACATACCCGAAGGCAAAAACCTCTACCAAATAAATAGGTAAATAAAGTCCTTTGGTTATCGAATACTTGGTTGAATGGCCAGTGGAACTTTGGGGGAATATCCGTGTAGCAGGACCAAGCAGAGATGGCAGTCGGAAAGTTCGGAATTTTTTTTTTTTTTTTTTTTTTTTTTTGAGAGGTTTTTCGCTATAGGGCGCGTGCGCTCGCCAGACAGACAGAGAGAGACATAGAGACAGAAAGCGAGAAATCACCCCCCAGGGGGGATGGTCACGCCGCAATCCCTTCTCCTCCATTCTCCTCTCGGGATCTTGGGCACGCACGCACACGCGCCCGGCGTGAGTTGTAAGCCACCGGGTCCGAGACGCGAACCACGGTCGACTACGTGGGAGTCCAGCGACATAGCCATTACGCTAACTGCTGGTTCCCGAAAGTTCGGAATTTTATAAGTTGCTGAGCTAACCGCCTGGGGGTTCGTAGGTACTGCTGTGCTTTTCTGCTGTGACTTGTTTTAGCACAGGTGATCTGCAAGTACTTTGCACTGAAGGTCAGAGTGCTTTCTTTAATTCTCCTCTGCCCTGTTCAGCCCTTGGAGCATTTCTTCCTTCTCACACCCCTTCCTTGCCTTCCTGGAAGTGGGTGCGCCACTGCCAGGTCAGGTGGGAGCAGCCCTGTTCCTTCCACCTGTTCTCCTGTTAATTCGGGGCCCGCTCTTCCTGTGGATGGGCAAGGAAGCACCCCGCTTAGGGAGTTCTGTTGTTCGGATTTCGTTTTCCTTACTTAGTCATTCATTCGTTTGTTCATTCGTTCATTCAGAGGGGGCATCTTTGACAGGGCCTCATGGTGCCGTGACCTCCTTGAGCTTTCTACCCGGTGAGAACCCCGGGTGCCTGGGTGCACCCAGTGTGTTCAGGTCCCCCAGGATCCAGGCCTGGGCCTCCCTGCAGCACTGGCATCTGCCTGCATGTGCCCCATGGCAGCAGGGCCGGTCTCTCTCTTCCTTTCCGTAAGGGACAGGGCATTGCCGTGCTGCCCAGCTCGCCCTGGACGTGCGATGCTTCTGCCCAGCCCTGGAGTGGCTGGGAGAGGGAAGCGCGCTGTCATCGGCGACAGGAGTTAGTCACACGCCGTGCTCGGGCGACAGGAGTTAGTCACACGCCGTGCTCGGGCGACAAGAGTTAGTCACACGCCGTGCTCGGTGCACACTTCTCGTCGGGGCGCGTTCGGGGTGGGGGAATGAAGCCAAAGGGCCAAGTTCCTTGGAGCCAGTCCCTGGACCGAGGAAGGAGGGCAGGGAACTTCTGGCTCCCAGCGTGTGAGGCCAAAGTCCCTACCCTGCAGGCCGGAGAAGGTGGCGGGTCTCCACTGGCCTGACGAGGGCCCCGGCTGCAGCCCGGCGACTGTCAGCCTGCGGCATCCTCGCCCTGTTCCCGTCAGCAGCTCTGCAGACAGAGCCAGGCCTCATGTCCCCCGGGCCCCTGTTCACGCCTATCGCAGGCGTGGGGGTCTGCCCTAACATTCCGGCGTTGCCTCTGCCCTGAGAGGCCACCCCTCTGCAGGGACAGCTCCCTCACCCCTACCCCCTCGCCCCCAGGGCTGCCTGCCTCTGGGGCCCTCGCGGACCCACCCGGCCTGCATCCAGCCACTTCAGTCTTCCAACCAGGCAGTCACTTAGTCCTGCCAGGCCTTCTGGGCTCAGAACCTCGGCTGCTCGGGGCCCTGCTCGGCACGTTCTCTGCTTAGCCTCGGTCAGGGTTGGGGTGTTGTGCTCACTACTCCAGGGGGCCTGACCCCCGGGCCGTCTGGAGCGGTCGACACCAGTTCTGTCAGCGCTGACACCTGGGTGCCCAGGGAATCTGGGGAGAGCCCGTCTTCTCCCAGCTTGTCGGCGGAGGGTCCTTCAGCCTGCAGACTGCCATGGTTATCCGTGCGAAGTCCCCTCGGTGGCACTTGGTCATTCTTCCCGTGGTAGGTCTTTCTGGACCCAGAGTTTCTTGCCTTTCCCTTTTTCCCGTCACGTGGGAATTTCTGCCCTCTCCTCAAGGTCAGTGCCCACATTGGGATGAGCGGGGCGGGGACTGGGTTCTGAGCCATCCGCGTTCCCTGCGGGTGCCCTGGCAGGGACCTGCTTTGGAATCAACTGGGAATTCGGAATCTGCCTGTTTTTCTGAAGGGGGAGTTGTTTCACGTTCATTTTGTAGGAGAGAAGACACTCACCATGCTCATACCCCACACTCCCACCAACGGGGTCTCCACGCCGTGGCCCTCAGCCAGCCGGGATCGCGGCCACGCGTGGACCCAGCATGCGCAGGGAGACCTCGGGGTCGGGGCGTGAACCTGGGTCTTCCACGTGGCCCAGCCTGCCAGAGTGCCCGGGGACACCGCCGTGGCTGGACGTGGTATCCCACACGGGTGGATATGCCCCACGGCCACAGGGTGAGTGGCCATTGCAGAGAGCACTGGGCCCGGGCAGCTCGGACCTGCAGAACCTCCGTGGTCTCTTCCCAATGTGGAAAGCAGAGTTCTGAGGCTCGTGGCCCCGAGGTTTCCGACTGGAGATGGTGGGCCCATCATGGAGTCCTCCTGACGCACCTGACCGTGAGCAGGCTGCTCTCCAGCACAGTGGCGATGGCGTCTCAGCGCTTTCCCGGCGGTGGCAGTGCCGCTCTCCTCCTCCAGCGTCTTGTCGCGGCACCCCTGCCCGGGGCGCGGGGTCCAAGTCCCGTCATCTGCTAACTCGGCAGTCTGTGTGGTCCCGGTGGGCATACCTGGGAGAAGGAGCCCGTGTGCTGGCCTGTTCCAGAACCGGGACGGAAGTGAACCTGGGCACCGTGCGGGGACACAGGCAGTGACGAAGACCCCTGCCGTTCTTGCCGTTTGTTACTGGTGCCCCATGGGGACAGCGTCACTGCAGCGTCCCAGTGCAGCTTGTGTGGCACACTCGAGGGTTCTGAGTGTGGCCCCAGGACTGGCCAGCACCCGCCCCCTCCAGGGGCAGCTTCGAGGGGCCGGAGCCTGTGTGTCGTTGACCTTCTACACGACAGTTTCTTGCCGGTGAGTAAGCGCTCTGGGAGTCCAGCAGGCCTGCACACCACGTGTCAAAAGCACGATGCGGGGACAGGAGGTCGCATGGCGGTTAAGGTGGCTGGATCTCACGTGGCCACCTGTGCAGTTTGTGTTCCGGACCCAGGACTTGAGAACCACGCTGAGTGCATGTGCATGTGTGCCCAGAGTCCTGAGAGAAGAGTGTAGGAGGAGGGGTGCTTTCTCACCTTCTCTGTCTCTGTCTCTCTCTTTGGTGAGTGCACGCACTCTAGCATATTTTTAAAGTGCAGTGAGAAGACAGGTGCTGGTCATCTGTGCCGAGGTGCTTCCCAGAGAGTGCACGTGAGACTCAAAATTCAGGAGAATGGGAGGGCCCGAGGGACCCAGCTGGGGCAGTAGGAGGCTTTTGGGTACATGTGCTTTAAGACATGGGTGCAGGGCCAGCAGGTTAAGGCACTGGACATTCCCACATGGTCAACCACGGTTCAAGTCCTGGACCTGGTAGCTTGCTTTACTTTCCCTCTCTCTCTCTTGTCTCTCCCTGGTCAAATTAAAATAAATGAATGAATACATTAAATAAGTAATTATTATTATTATTATGTATTTTTTTAGAGAGAGAGGTTTTTGGTATAGAGTGTGTGCGCTCACCAGAGAGAGACACAGACAGGAAGTGAGAAATTACCCCCAGGGGGATGGTTATGCCACAGTCCCTTCTCCATTTTCCTCTCGAGATTTTCGGCATACACAAACACACACCTGGCATGAATTTCAAGCCGCTGAGTCTGGGACTCAAACCGTGGTCGATTACCTAGAAGTCCAGCAACGTAACCATTATGCCATCTGTGGCCCTAAATAAATAATTCTTAAAAAAAAAAAAAAAGACATGGGTGTGATTTTGAGGGTGCAGAAGGGACAGCATTTCTGCCTAAGGGGAAGAAGAGCCCACCTGGGCCTCTGAGCTGTCCCTGGGAGTCAGCGACGATCCAGCAAGTACCAAGGGTCGTCACTGGAGCCAGACCGCAGTGGGCGTGCCCTCGGTCTCTGGGCCTGAGTGCCATACCTTACCGTCCTGGTTGAGGGTGGGCTCTGTGACAGGTTGGAACTCCTGAGTCTGCCGCCCCGTCGCCTAATTGGATTAGTACCCAAGTCATCAGGGAAAAAAATGGTTTTTGAACTTGCATTTAAAATTTCCTCCCAGGTTGACCTAAATCCTAACACTAGAAAGAAAATAAACCCGGTTTCTTGCATACTTTTTTGTGAAAAGTAGTGTGCTATAACAGCCCCTAGGTATTTACCTGGGAGGTCTCACAGTCCTTCCTGTGGTGAGACACACTACACTACCTGACACCCTTTCGTCTGTGCTGCGTAGCCTGTTGAAAATTAAGCATTTTTACTTATGTTCTCAAAGAACTCATGCCTCGTAGAAGCACAGTTGTAGCTAGTAGCCTTAGGTTGTACCCAGATACTGTGCGAGGCCAGACCACAGCCTCATGGTTAAGGGAGCTGGACCCCACATGGCTGACCACAGCTCAACTCCCAGCCCAGTGGCTTGAAAAGCATGCCGGGCCACATGCGTGTGTGTGCTCCAAATCCCGACAAGGAGAAGCCGGAGAGGGGCTAGCAGCGTGACCATGCTCCACTGGGGTGCTTTCTCTCTCACTCACACTCTCTCTGCAAGGACTCATACTCTCCAGCAGTTACAGAGTTGAACACACTTACACGAAGAACAGTAGCCCACTGGTGAATCTGTACATTTAGAACATGCTAGGCCGTTTCCTGAGTGTTCGTGGTGTTTCCAAATGTCTTTTCTTCAGCGGAAATGACGTCTAGTGATAGAGGAAGCATCTTCATGGTGGGCTCATGTGTGCTGGTGTAGGTACTCTGGGTGCTCTTGAGTGGTTTAAATGAAAGAAAATACTTCTGTACAGCACCTCGCCACCACCAGCAAGTAAGAGTTTAGTATCGTTGGGGCCAGCAGGTGGCATGGTGGATAAGGTGCTAGACACTCCCACATGGCCAACCCTGGTTTGAGTCCTGGACCTGGTGGCTTGCTTTCTCACTTTCCCTCTCTCTCTCTCTCTCTCTCTCTCTCTCTCTCTGTTTCTCTCTGGTCAAATTAAAATAAATGAATAAACAGATAAACTAAATGGAATAATTCTAAAAAAAAAAGAATTTAGAATCATTTAAAACTAAAACAGAACGTGTACCTCGTCGCTTTCAATCCTGATTAGGGAAGAGTCCAGGGGAGTTCCAGGAAGGAACTTGGGAAGGGCAGAAAGGGAACCTGTTATTCTCACTTGGAAGCAAATTAACTGGAAAGTCTTGATGGGCTGTGAACAGTTAATTATGTGGGACGCAGGCAGATAACCCAGCACCCTGGGGCCGGCAGGTGCAGAGAGCTTACCTGTACCTTTAAGGACTTGTCAACATGATCTAGGCAGACAGTTCTCTGTCCAACTTTCTCGATGGTTTCATTTAAGGAAAATCATATAAGCATGTTTCTTGTCGTTTTGCTTTTTTAGGGTTTTTTGTTTCTTTGTTTTTGTTGTTGTTGTTGTTTTTAACGTAGGGTGCATGTGCTTGCCAGAGAGAGAGACACACAGAGATAAAGAGAGAGAAAATGAGAGATCACCCCCCAGAGGTAATGGCCATACTGAAATCTCTTCTCCATTCTCCTCCCAAGATCTTAGGCATGCACGCACACATGCATGGCATGACTTTCCAGCCACCAGGTCCAGGATTCAAACTGTGGTCGGCCATATGGGAGTGCAGCGCCTTAACCACTGCACACCTGCAGGCCCCTCATGTCATCAGTGTTAATAGTCGGTTCTGGACCTCAGTGTTGCCGTCTATCCTTTTTAAACCTAAATTCCAACTGCTGCTCTAGCAGTCTGAGTATGAAGGGCCGTTGTAGCTCATGTTGAAACGGGACGTGTGTGAAGTCACGTTTTCCAGAGTGATCACTGCGCCGCTGCTGTCGTGGAGGGGAAGAGGTGAGCCTGGGGTCACTGGAATGTTGGTGACAGTCGCTCTGGGAACGGCCCCTACTCACGGCAGGGCACACGAGGGCCACGCTTCTTTCCCTCCTAGAGACTTTATCACTGACGCTTCTGACACGCTCAGGATGCTCGCCGAGAACAGTGCCACCACGCCGTGTGACCCCTTGGAGGCGCCAGGAATCCCGCCACACTTCGCTGCCCAGGATCTGCTGCCAGCTTTTTCCTACCTAAGACAAACTAAGCGTGCTTCCGACTTGGCCGCAGTGGAGCACCAAGGTGTGACCCTCCTGTCGGGGCGTCTGTCGTTGGGCGACAGCAGACGGTGAGGACGCCGCCGAGCTGTGCTGTCCGCGGGTTTGGGTGGGCACCCGCCAGCGCACCTGCTCTCCCTCCGACGTCTTCTCAGGATCCAGAGCAGCCTCGTTCTCCTTGGGCTGGCTGCCGCCCCTCCGCCTCTCCGTTATTCATGAAGGGCCGTGCTTTTTTTAGAAGCATTCAAAATTCATGCAGTCCATACATGGTTGAGCATCTAACCACTCCTTTCAGAAAAAATGATCACTCTGAGGCTTAAAGAGACTGATTCTGTGACATTCTTTCCTCCTAAAATGATCATTTTCTTTGAAATTCCAGTGTCCTTGGGACGCCAGAGGTTGGCCACCGGTTCTTGGGTACGGGAAGGGTTGCGTGTTCCCGCTCCCTCGTGAGTTGGACGACTGAAGTACGCCGTAGGGAGAGACCTCCTGGAACTGGCCGGCGTCCCCTAGCAGGACAGTGAGCTGGCCCCATTCCGCGGGGGCATTAAGGAGACTTTCTCTGCACCCCTTCCTCCCGCCTTGGCGGCAGTAGGCGTGGAGATCGGGAGAGCCGAAGGAGCACAAGCGGGCCGTGTCCCGGTCAGCGGTCGGCGCGGGAGGGGAGGAGGAGGAGGAGTGCTGAGGATGGTGCCCGCGGCCCTCCCAAGGGCCTCACTTCCCTGAGCAAGTGCTGGCCTGTGAGGACGAGAGGTGGAGCTGGGATCTGTGGAATGCTTGGTGACTCCGCTCTGTGAATGGCCCCACTCGCTGGGGAAGTGCGGCTTTATTTTACCGTGATTGGTGATTGCATCTGTTTGAGAGCTGAAGGCAGCCACTTGTGGTAGGCGCTTTGTGGTGGGTTTTCCTCTTTATTATCTTTCAATTCGGATGAAAGCAACAAGAAAGAAAGTAAAATGAGCTAACTTATACCCAGCCTCACCACCCTAGAAAATAACTCTTTTCAGTATTTATAATTTTATTCCTTGCCCGTGTGTGTGTGTTTGAGAGATTTTTCTTCGCTATAGGGCACGTGTGCTTGCTGGAGAGAGGGAGAGATAGAGAGACAGAAAGCAATAAATCACTCTCCCAGGGGGGATAACCATGCCACAGTCCCTTCTCCTTCATTCTCCTTTTGAGATTTTGGGCACGCACGCATACCTGTCAGCATGAGTTTCAAGCCACCAGGTCCAGGACTTGAATTGCGTTTGGCCATGTGGGAGTCCAGCAATGTAACCGTTATGCCATCTGCTAGTTCCATGTGTATGTTTTTTTTTTCCTTTTTTAAATCTTATCTGATTAGGATTATAATAATTTATCAGATCACACTGGTTGTCCTCTTAGTAAGTGAGTGCTGTGCATTAGCTACATTTTTTCTTTTTTGAGAGATTTTTGCTACAGGGTGTGTGTGCTCTCTGGAGAGATAGAAAATGAGAAACAACCTGCAGATGGGATGGTCATTCTGCAATCCATTCTCCTCTCAGGATTTTGGGCATGCACACATGCATCTGGCCTGAGTTTTAAGCCACTGGGTCTGGGACTTGAACCAAGGTTGACTATGTGGGAGTCCAACAACGTAACCATTATGCCATCTACTGGTCTCTTAACCACATATTTTTTATCGAGTTTAAGAAAAATTATTTCATATTTTAGAAAAGAGCTCATTTATAGTGGGCCTTAAGATAAGTTATGTTGGTGCTAGCCAGTGGTGTGGTGGTTAAGGCAGCTGAATTCCCAATGGCTGACTGTGTGGTTTGGGTCCCAGACTTGGCAGCTTGAAAAATATGCCCCATGTTCATGTAAGCCCAAAATCCTGAAAGTAGAATTGGAGAAGGGGTTGCCACATGACAAACCCCCCAGGGGTGTTTCCAAAATCTCACTATTACCCTTTTCCAAGCACATTAGTTTAAAAGAAAGAAAGGAAGGAAGGAAGGAAGAAGGAAGGAAGGAAGGAAGGAAGGAAGGAAGGAAGGAAGGAAGGAAGGATCCTAAGATGGTGTTACACTGTTATACAGGAAACAAATCATTTTTATAGAAGACCTCAAAGTTGTACAAATCACAGTATCAATAAACCATCAATGTGTGCATCTGCCACGCTTTGAGCTTGTAGAGGGGTGCATTTGAAAGAGCTGGAACCCTACGTCTCTGTAATACAGAGCGGTCGGTGGCTGAATTACTCTGAATTGGCAGTGCACTGAGTAACTAGCTGCTGAGTGCATTCATCCAGAAAAGCAGTGCCCCTCTACCATGGGGAACATGTTGATGTGTTAGGATTCTTTGCCAAGAGATCCATTCTAGACTTTAAGCAGAGGATTCACTTCAGATTTGATAAGTCAACAATAATGTCTCCCACAGCTTGGGACCATGCTCCACTAAAGTATATGGAATAAATCTGGAAATACCTGGGGTGGAGTGTTAGAGACCTAAGGTTTAGTTCCAGGACTAAACTGTGGACTCTGGACATCTTGCTTGCAGATAAAAGAATTCATAAAGCTCTCCAATCTGAAGATGTTTTCACAGCTTATTTGGTGGCTAAACCTGACTGGAATTGGTGTGAGACTTTTAGCAGGTTTTATCCATCTTGGTGTGACTATCACTGGATTTTGCTAAGGCAGCGTTGATTTATCTGACTAAGGGGTGCAGACTCCCCAGATCTTATTGAGGGTGTTGCATACTATAAAGGATGCAGCTGCCATTACTTTTCATGTGTATGAATATTTTGAAAACTGAAACACATCTGGCCCCACGGATTTCATATAACACACATAAACCAGAACATGTAAATTAGGATAACAATGCCATACAATTTTGCTAAGAGAAAAGATTTTTCTTTAAGAAAATTGAGTTTGAATCACTTTTACTACTATGTGACTATGAGTAGGTTTTTCTTTTCCCTCCCTCTTTCCCTTTTTCTTATCCTTTTTCTCTTTCTTTTAGTTTATTTATTGGGTCATCATAAATGTCATGACATACTTTTCTGTTTTTCTCTGCAAAAATGCACCATGACTTTTCTGACGACCCAGTATTTCTCCCATGAAAGGGAGAAAAAGAAACAAGTGCCCTGGACAGGGTCTCATCACTCCATGATACACCCTTCTCCCACAACTCAAGTGTTAGCAAACTTCAAAGGATTAGTTGTCACACAGACCATTAATTTAGGGGAAAAAATAAAACCTAGAAAAACCCTCTTTTATCAATATGAAAAATGCTTCTAAGAGACCTCAAAGGTCAAAGAAAATATTCAGAACTGAATGTAAATGAAAAGTTTACATGTCAGAACGAGTGGTGTACAGCCAAAGGGGTACTTACAGGGAAATTTATAGCCTTAAGTGCTTATAATGACAAGAAAGACTGAAAGGTGCAGTAAAAGTGTGTGAATTATAGGAACCGAGGGAGGCATGAGGAATGATCGTAGTAGAGTGCAAGCAGGAAGCAGCCATCCTTTGCTGCTGGCAGACATCAGCCCCAGTATTTGAGGGGAGCGCTCATAACTTTATTATGAGTCAGTCTTTCAAGATATTATCGAGAAAATGTTATCCAAGTTACTGGGAACCAGTGGTCGAGAAGGAGAGAGTGTAATGGCAGCGATGTGGTATTTAAAATACTTGAGCAGAGTGGCCTTTATGCTTTAGTATCTCTGCTCTTCATCAAGAGTAAAAAGAGATAGAAAACCAGCTCCTTTCGCTGGGTGGATCAGTATCATCACGTTTGGTTTAGTAGATTTTCAGTGGGGTTCCTGCGACATTTTCAGAGAGTCTGTGAGATTAAAACTATTTTCATGTGGGACCAACAGTTAGCGCAATGGCTATGTCGCTGGACTTCCATGTAGTCGACTGCGGTTCAAGTCCTGGACCCAGTGGCTTAAACTCACTCCCGGCGCGTGTGCGTGCGTGCTCAAGATCCTGAGAGGAGAATGGAGGAGAAGGGATTGTGGCGTGGCCATCCCCCCTGGGGGGCGATTTCTCGCTTTCTGTCTCTCTGTCTCTATCTGTCTTTCTGGCAAGTGCATGCGCCCTATAGCAAAAACCTCTCCAAAAAAAAAAAAAAACCTGTTTTCATGAGAATACCCAGTCATCTTTTGCTGTTTTCACTGTATTGATGTTTGCAGTGATGGTGTGAAAACAAGTGGGTAAAGCTGCTGGTTGGCAGCTCAGATCGTGCCTGGCGCCAGCTGTACAGGGAGCAGATACTGTGTTCTTCACAGCCATGCGCTCTCAGTAAGAAGTGCTAGTGTCACTTAAAGCAGTAACAGCTGGTACTTGGTAGGCTCCTGAGGACATCTGTTAATACTCTGGTGCTGAAATGGGAACTATCCACAAAGCACTTTCGCGGTGTACTTTGAAACACCTCTGTGATTGAGGTTTCATGTTTGTTTTAATGGCCAGAGGGCATGCGCACACACCAGAGACTTAGAGACAGAGGGAGAAGGACACCCCCCCCACACACACACACACAAAATGGGTGTGGTCACACTGCCATCCCTTCTCGCCACTTCTCCATCCAATCAGGATTGGGGGCACATGTCTCTCTGGTGAGTGCAGGAGCTCTATAGCAAAAATCTTTTGAAAAACAAAAAACAAAACTATGCTGATTGTGTCATTTTGAACATGACCTTAATATTCTTAAGTGACATTTTGAGCACCATAATTCTCAACCCTATTACATGTTTAAGGAAGACTCAGACGTTTCCTGAGTGAAGATTTTTGGGCCAATCAGCCCATTCTGTAGCTTTTCCTCAGAACCAAACAAAACTCCAGTGTGTGCCTTCAGGGATCAGGAATAGAAATGATTCATTTGAGATGGAATGGAAACAGGACACAAAATGTCCCCATTTTCGCAGAAAACAAAGACAAGTGGTTAGAAACCCGAAGAGCGGCGTTTCTCCTGGAGGACGGCTTCCTGGAACCCGTGCGGAGTCCTGCCCAGAGTGTGGGCGCCGCCTTCTCTCCGCGGGGAAGGCCGTGATCACAGCCTTTGCCCCTGGCCTTCCGCCGAGTTCCCCAAACACAGTCACGAGCAGGAGGGTGAGAGGGAGTCAGCTCACATTTACGCACAGAATATTCCAGAAGGCTGAGAGAAGAGACCACTGGCATATCAAGGCCACCTTAAAAGCACGTTTTCTGAACTCTGTAAACAGCTGCCTTGGTCTGAAGGCAGCGGAGCTGGAGTGACAGCTCTCTCTGTTACCCGCGGGTCCCCTGGCGTCGGGTGGCAGAGCACAGCTGTGGCAGGAGCCCTCCCAGGGGGCGCGGCCGTCCGAGCACACCGAAAGTGTGTTGGAAAACAAGAGTAGTGAAGTTTTCGCTTCAACCGAAAGGCAGCGCGGGCACGGATTCGATCTCCACCGCAGTGCGTGTCAAACCAGGCCGGAGAACAGGTCGGCCCAGGCTGTGCACCGACCGTCTCATTAAAGAAAACGAGCCGAGATTGAGGCAATTAACTCGCACAGAGTCAGCACGTCTGAGCCTGGAGCAGGCGCCCTGGCCCCTCTGCCAGCGCTGTGCCCAAACTGTTCACATGAGTCATTCTGAGAAAGCGCCTTTAAAAAAAATAAGTAAACAAACCATTTGAAATCTTTGTCTTCTACCTGATAATCATCTAAGAGAAGCAGTGTAATTATGTACTTGGGAGAGTCCCTGGCCCCAGGCCTTTCTAAACCCCAAGTGGCCTGGCACAGGAGCCCGGAAGGGCGTCCCGCCGCTGCCGTCCCGGTGCTGCCGGGCGCAGTGGAGGGCCTTTCGCGCTCGCTGGGGCAGTGCCTGGCGTCGGCGTTGCCAGCGAGCTGGAGCGCCACACCTGAGCCAGCCTCGGTCATCTTCACAGAAGAAGTGTGGAGGCTGACTGTCTGCACACCAACCTGTGGTTGATGGTGGGCATGTGTGCGCCCCAGAGAGAGAGCAAGCGCCCCCCGACCACGGGACAGGTCACACCGTGGTCCTTTCCCCTCACTCCTCTGTCTCCTCGGCACTGAACCCAGTGTGTCTTTTGAAGCCCCTGGGCCGGGATTTGAACCGTGGGCTGCCATGTAGGATCTGGGTTTCTATGGGCAGCACTTAACTGCTGTGCTATGGGGCTGGCCCCTGTTGAGCATTTTCATGTCACTATTTAGCAAATGTAGACGTGGAGACAGAGAAAGATGGCTAGAGATGAAAGCATGAATTTATTTTTGCCCTTTTTTTTTAAAAATTTTTTCCAGAGGGCATGTGCCCTCACCAGAGAGAGAGAGAAGGGAAGTGAGAAAGCACCCCCTATGGCCAGTGGCCAGGGCACAGTGCCCTCCTCCACTCCTCCCTCCGGTGGGGGTTGTGAGCACACGTGCACATGCACCAGACGCGTTTTCCAAGCCTGCAGGTTCTGGACTGAGCCGTGCAGTCAGCCACGTGGGGTCCAGACACCCCAAATAGCGTGCCCCGTCTGGCCCCTGCCACTTTCTGAATGAGCAGGACTGAAAGGCTCAGCCTTGGAAAGGAAACAAGTGAAACGACATAAAAACACTCCCTGTGTGCCTGGAAGGAAGCCGCCTTTGCTGAAGAGCTGGGTCTGACCCCTGGCGCCCTACGTGGGTGTAGAAGTGGCACCCTCGCAGGGCTGCCACTGTGATCAACGTGGCTCCAAGTAGGTGCCCGAGATGGCGGTCCTCGCTGCGCCCACCTGCTCCTGAAAAGTGGGGCGTCCCAGGGCTCAGTGAGGCCTGTTCCCTCCAGAGCCTTGGCCCCTCGTCGCCAGCGTGCAGAGCTGCCAGCTGGCCTCTGGGTTCCTCCAGCCGAGACAGCCGTGCAGGGTCCTTCCTGCCCACCGCGGTGCCCTCCCGCTCCAACTGCTTCCCGGCCGGGTACCGCACAGCAGGAGCCCCCTGACCAAAGCCCTGGAAAGGTCAGACATTCCTGGAGCAGCGACGCTCAGCAGACCTCAAGGGTTGTCCTCCCTGAATCTGGGCTGCCGAAGCTCTGGCCCGGCAGGGCTTGTCTGGGAGCCATGTCTGGACTGGGCCAGGCCGGCCAGGTGGGTCTGGCTGAAGGGAGAGCACTGCCTGAGTCCGCTGTCCGGTTGCTCACTGTCCTTCTCTTTGGGGATGCACAAGGGTGGCAGAGGAGGCGGGGGTCAGAGCGGGTCTGACGTTCGTGCAGGGTAGGTGAGTTACGGTGGAGTCCGGCAGCGCAGCCTTTAGGAAGGGCGTCAGGACTGCAATGGAGTAACTGGGTCACAAAACGACAGCACAGGTTTGCTTGTTTGTTTGTTTGGGTTTTAAGTCAGTGTATACTTGTAAAGCTGTAATGGAGGAAAAAAGATGAGGAAGAAATTTATCTCTGTAAAGTTGGTTTCTCCAGGCACAGTATTTGTTTTGTTTTGATTTGGATTTTGCAAATGTTTTGCTTGAAGTGAGAATTCTAATACAGAGAAACAGAGAGCTTTTTTTTTGGGGGGGGGGGGGCGGTACGAAAGAAAGCAAGTTGCCTTTCAGATGAAAAGAAAACCTCCTGGGACCAGCAGTTAGCATAATGGCTATGTTGCTGGACTCCTATGTAGTCGACCGCGGTTCGCGTCCCAGACCTGGTAGCTTAAACTTATGCCAGGCGCGTGTGCGTGCGTGCCCAAGATCCCGAGAGGAGAATGGAGGAGAAGAGAAAAAAAGAAAACTTTCTCAGAGTAAAGAGGACATGAGTGTGACCCGTGTGCCGCGGCCCAGTGCGAGGGGCCCTGTGTGCACCCCACCCCGGGGGGCTGCGGCCAGCTGTGGGCGCACCCGCATGGTGCCCCTGCCTATCCTTGGCACACTGGATGCACATGGAACCCACCCCAGCGTCATGGGAGGATCCCGTTGTCCTCGTTCCCAGGGAACAGAGTCAGAGACACGTGCGCCGAGCGTGCAGGCCAGCCGGTCGCTGTCGCTGCCCTGGCCCGAGACTCCGACCGCACAAGGGCGAGCACTTTCCCAGTGGGGTTCGCACAGGTGCAGCTCTGGCTGGGGCTGGGGGCCGTGCTCAGGTCTGGTGCGGAGGGCTCTGTGGACCCTCTGCCCTTCGGATTCTCCCTCCGTCCCCAGCCCTCCTCCCACTCTGCTCCCCTGTCACGGGCCCTGCCCGTCCTCCCGAGGCGGGGCTTCCCCGGGGATAACAGCAGCAAGTCTCCAGCTTCCCCCAGAATGGAACCGTGGTGGGTTCTTGTCCGCCTGTTCAGGGGCTTCATTCTCGCTACTCAGATAGCTTTTTCCAGCTGTTCCTCGATACGAGGAGGAGTGCGAGGGGCGCCACTGGCCTGGGGCCTTCGGACCCGGCCATCGAGACTGGCCTCTGCCCTCTCGGCCTCAGCTGCTTCCCTAAGTGAATCCCATCTCTCACTGTCTGATTTTTGTTCACAAGCCTCAAAGCACCTGTCAGCATTTCTCAGAGCAGGTTTTCAGACTCTCGTGGGCTTCCACGACGGCAGCCCACGCAGTCGTCCCTTCCCCTCTCCCAGCTGCGCCAGCTCACTGGCGGCCACCTGCCCCAGGCGTCAGCTACGTGCTCTGAAGGAGAGCTCAGAGCTACCCGTCCTCCAGTTCTTCGTGCGATTCTGTCTGGGAGGGCCAGCTCTGCCCAGGGACCACCTAACATCACACAGGCCTCTTCTCCAGGCACGGAGCAGAGCGGTGACAGGGCCTCACTGCAGGCCCCGAGAGTGGAGCCGGCTCCCCGTGTCACACAGGTGGGATCTGACCCACTTACGCCGTCCCCAGGCCTCCGTGTCCGCCAGGCCTCCCGTGTATCGCTGTTGACCCTCGCTGGGTGAGGGCCCTGCCCCAGCAAACTGGCCTGCTCTCTTCCGACCGCTCACTTCTAATTTATAAACTTGGGTATTCTTACGGGGCTGGTAGGTACTGCATCCAGCAGAGGGGTGTGTGTGTGTGTGTGTGCGTGTGTGCGTGTGTGCGTGTAAGCGAATGTGGAAGAGGACCTTTCGTAGAGGCCTGCAGCCCATCTTGGCTAATGATCACTTGGAAGTCAGCCCCTGGGACCTAGACTGCCCGGAGAGCCCTGGGAGTGCCGCTCTCACCTTCTCGTGGCCCTCCTTCCCAGCAGGCAGCTCCCTGCCCTGGCCACGCCCCAGGACTGCGCCCTGGCCCGATTCCTGGGCTGTGGTCTTTGGAGCTCTGTTCACAGAGGACACAGCTGCACCACCAAGACCAAGCGGGCCATTCTCCAGACCACGCAGGTCGGCCTCAGCTTGGCTCAGTGCAACGGGGGTGGTCCTAACCCCTCCCTCTGACCCCGTCCCAGTGTGCGACGTGCACGTGTGGCCAGCATGACTTTAATCCGCTGGGTCTGGGACTCAAACCATGGTTGACTACGTGGGAGTCCAGCGACATAGCCATTACGCCACCTGCTGGTCCCGTGCTAGTGACCGCTTTCTGAAGGGCCCAGCTGGTACTGGGATTGTCCTGCAGTGCCGATGGCGCTACCGTTTGTGTGGCTCTGCATGTGCTGTGCTTCCCACCCTTGGTCACTTAGGGTGGCCCTCCAGCTGGCTTTGTGACAGGTCCCTATGCCTGGCCCTGAGATATTTGCCTAGGTCAGTTTGCTTCCCGAAGGGTCAACTCTGAGAGAGGGAGAGCTCTCCGAGAGACAGTCTGCTTGGGTTCCCGGTTGGCCTGCATGCGCACTAGCTCTGGGCCGTTTATGCCAGAGTGTGAATGTCGGCACTGCGGACTTGAACATGCTGCATTTCTGCAGTGAGAAACTGGTTTTAGATAGCATTAGATAACACAGGGCAGGACCAGCAGATGGTGTAATGGCTATGTCACTGGACTCCCGTGTAGTCGACTGTGGTTCATGTCCCAGACCCAGTGGCTTAAAACTCACGCTGGGTGTGTGTGTGTGTGCGTGTGTGTGCATGTGTGTGTGCACGTGTGCATGCCCAGGTTCCCGAGAGGAGAATGGAGAAGGGATTGCGGTGTGGCCATCCACTCTGGGGGTGATTTCTCATTTTCTGTCTCTTTGGTGAGAGCATGCACCCTATAGCAAAAATCTCTCAACTAACTAACAAACATAGGCCAACACATTTGAGTAATTCAAGTTTCCTGAAGTTTCTCTAATATACCTGATGTTAGAAAGAGAAAGACAAACCGAGACAGCTTTCAACCTGCTTGGTGCCTCCTTTGTCTCCTCACAGTGGGTTCTAACTGAGTTCAGGGTCCAAGCTAAATTGTCCACAGCTGGAAGCAGAGCAGGGCGCCTCCACCTCGCCCCGACTGGCTGAGCCCCGGGCGGTGACAGCCTGCTCTCCCTCTGCCCCTCCCCTGGTCTCAGCACCTTCTGTGCATTTTGTCCAGGCCCGGCCTCCAGCCCACCCGCCTCCCGTGCGGAAGAGCACCAGGGAAATCTGCCGAGTTCTTCGAAGCGCAGACTGGCAGATAGCTCGTGGGCTGATATTTTGACAGGCGAGATCAGGCTGGGGTTAGGGTGCCTGTGATCTGCGGCAAAAACAGGAAGTTTCAGGCGAGCCCACACCAGCAGGGCTGCGGCAGTGGGGCGGGGGGGCACTCCCTGACTTGGGTCCCCGTGTCCTTCCCCCTCAACGCTGTGACTTCTCCGTGGGCAGGCTTGTTTCAGGACAAGTCGAGGGACGTGGTGGGTGTTGCCAGCGCCCCCTGAGCACAGCTGTTCCCCCGACCCTCCTGGCTGCCCTCCCCAGCACGCGCTGCGGGCCGGACACGGCCCCGGCCCGGCTCGTGGAGGGGCCTTTCCGTCTTCCACACGTAAGGCCCCACAGGAGTGGGCTTTTACACGAAGTGCGTTTCCTCCCGCAGCGTCCTGAGCGGACGTCGCCCTGCAGTGCTCCAGCCTCGGCAGCCTCTGGCCGCGGAGCTGTGCCGGCCTCGGGCCCCCCCACCCAGCTGCTGGCTCAGGCGGGCGGCTTTGGCCCGTGTTACTGTGACTCCAGCTAACGGCGTAGGTGGGGTGGGCCGAGGGACAGATGGCACTTGGTAGAGTGAGACTCTGGCTTGATCCTGCCTTTTCTGGGAGGACTGGGTCTGCAAAAGGGTTTAGGAGCCAAACAGAAAGAGCACGAACCACTGCGTGGCCGTCTGCCCAGTCCACTTTCCGCAGCTGGAGTTTGCCTGCATGTGTGCCCGCGTGTGCCCGTGTGTGCCTATGTGTACCCATGTGTGCCCACGTGTACCCGCGTGTCCCCGCATGTACCCGTGTGTGTGCATGTACCTGCATGTGCCTACGTGTGCCCACGTGTACCCGTGTGTGCCCACGTGTGCCTATGTGTACCTGCTTGTGCCTACGTGTACCTGCGTGTGCCTACGTGTGCCCACGTGTGCCTGTGCCATTATGAGCCACAGACTGTTCCGAGGACGTACTCCTGGTTGCTCTCTGTCCTTCCGACCCCAGCCCGTGACATGAGGCATTAATCGCGATCCCGATTTAGAACGAGGGTAAACTGGGCCCGAGGAGAACCAGCAGCGTGCCCAGGGCGTGCACTGAGTGCAGAGCTGAGACTCGGGCCTGGCATCCCGGCTCAGACGCTGTCCCCCGAGCCAGCCTCACGGCTTTGTGCCACAGGTGGTAGGTGGCAGCCCACAGTCCCGGTCACTTTCGGGGACCCATTATCTTCCCGGAGAGATGAAGGTCAGAACCCTCCACACGTGGGGTCAGGCCACACGCTAAACAACCCACACTGCCCCCCGGAGCCGTCTGTGCCCTGGCAGTCATCCCCCGGCTCCTCGCCCTCCGACACCCGCTCTGCACCTGCTCTCACCCTGAGCTAGGGGCCTGCAGGGAGCAAGGCTAGGGCGTGGCTTCGCAGATGAGAAGGGCAGTGCAGGTCTGCCTGAGCCAGGCCCTCCTCACCCCTTCCCCACATCCCAGCCCCTTCCTCTGCCTGAGCCAGGCCCTCCTCACTCCTTCCCCACATCCCAGCCCCTTCCTCTGCCTGAGCCAGGCCCTCCTCACCCCTTCCTCGCATCCCAGCCCCTTCCCACCCTTTCTGCCTTCCTCTCCCTCCCTCCTGCTCGCTCCCTCCTCCTGCTCAGCAGGGTGGTAGGGAAGAATGACCGGTCTGGGAATGCATATGGCGGACTGAGAATGCATATGGCGGACTAGGAATGCATATGGTGGACTGGGAATGCATATGGCGGACTGGGAATGCATATAGCGGTCTGGGAATGCATATGGTGGACTGGGACACATGGCACTGTGGAAGAGCGTGAAGCACTCAGTGCTGTCACTTGTCCTTCCCTCTGCCCCCTCCCCAGGGCCTGCGGATGACCTAGGAGCTGGGCAGGGTGGTGGGCCTCCAGGAACATGCAGCCCATGGTGCCCTGGAAGGTTGACCACAGGCCAGTGTGCTGGACTTGAGCCCTTGGGAAGCCATGACATTTAGACCACTTAGAGGATGGACGGAGGGCAGAGTCCGCCACGGCCATGGGCGCAGCTCACAGGCAGCTGCCCTGTGTCGGCTCCTGGGCTCTGTCTCGGCCCTCTCCACGAATGATTGTCCCTTCTTTGAGGGTCTCATGTGTTCTTTTGTTTGGTGTGTCCTGTGGAAACACGGGGGTAATTGCTGACTAATCCTGTATTCTGCTCTGGAAGAACTTGGAGGAAACTACCCAGCCGTTGGATAATTTGAGATGCAGGACAGTGAGAGTGCTCGTCTTCACTGAGGTGCCGTCGAATGAGCAGTGGCCCAAGGCCGGCAGAGTTCAGGGAGGCTGTGGTGGCAGGACACCCCCGGCTGGACATGGTGAAGGGTGGTGCACCCTCGCCGGGCAGCGGCCAAGGCTGGACTTGCGCGCCTGTTCTCCTTGATCCTCCCCACCAGTGTGCGGTGGTGTCAGCACGCCGGTGACGGCGGCGGAGGACGCAGGCCAAGTGAGCAGACGAGGTTGCAAAGGCAGCGGAGAGTCCACGTCTGAGCTCAGCCCCCAGTCTGGCCTGGAGCTCCCCCATCGGGAGGGACCCAGCCTGGCCGGGAGGATTTCTTGAGAAGTGGTGAGAGGAGCATTTTTACGAGGGGGAAGAGACACAGAATGCTGTCAGTCAGTGTCTGGGAAATTCCCACTCCGTTTGGTTTAGGTCGATACATTTACTTCCCCCATGAGAGAGAGAGACAGAAATTGAGAAAGAAACAGCTCCCCTATGAGGTCTCGATGCCTCGGTCCACCCCAGCCCCTGCCAGCCCCAGGCCAGGGGCGCATGTGTCCGTTGTACCCAGGGACGTCTCTGGGCACGAACCAGGAACCTTCCCGTGTGTGTCAGCCTTGGAAAGTGTTGCATTTACTGCCACTCCTGCCTGGCCTGTGTGTGTGTTTCTGTTTTGCTTTATTTTGTAACTGTCAGTAGCGCAAGTTCAATCTCAGAAACGATTATTTATCATCATCCTGTTGGCGAGTTTCTGGGCACGGACCGACAGTGTGTCCCAGGACAGAGTGGAGCTGTTGCACTGCAGGGGTAGTGCCTGCTGTGACACACGGGGTCTGAGGGACCACGACTCCAGAGAAGTGAAAGTGAAATAATGGACGTGTTAGCTTTACACAGGTGGACTTGCCCAGTGTGGAAGCGGTTACAGTGCCCGGTCACCTGTCACTGTACTCGTAATGGCGTAGACGGGATGTGTCATGCCGATGTGGCCTTCCGAGCGGTTTTCTACCTGGAGAACTGCTGGGCCATCGGTGCCACCTGCCTTCGTCCCCACCACCCTCCCCATGGCCCAGTGTGGGCGGGGCGGGGAGGGCAGTGTAGGGCAAACCCTCATCTTCGCCTTCACACGCCTCCCCTCCCGGACTTGTACCGGGTAATTGCTTGGCATGCTGGGAGCAGGTAATTTGTATGGGAAAGCCCCTGTGAACTTCAAACAAACCTGGGTCCCTAATGGAGACTTGTGTTTAATTACGGGCTGGGCAGATGTATGTGTCGGGACCGGCTGCATCTACCCCCGCCCCCCACCTGGGACATCTCTGGAACGGTGCACACCTGCGTGTACCCAGCAGTGGCCGTGGTCTTAGTGCTCAGCCCCGAGTGCGTGGGCGTCTGCTGGCTAGATGAGAATGTGGGAGGGAAGGGGGCGTCACGGCCCACGTGCGACCACCTCCTCAGCGCTTCTGTGCGCTCATTTCTGATTATCACCCACACAGCGCTTACCGTGTGCGGCCATGGGGCCACGCGCTGCAGATGCACACACGGGCCCCCTCACACGGTCCTTCCAGGACGTTCCTGCTCATGTTCCAGGTTCACAGATGAGGAAACGGGCTCATGGAGATGGCGGGACAGCTGCTCGGTGGCAGAGTGACATGCAAACCCCGGCGGCCTGTCTCTGGAGTTCATGCTGAACCCCCTCACTGCATGGGAAGACTGCGTGGCCCCTCGCCTCGGTCTGAAAGGCCTTTTCTGGGAGACCGAGCAGCCAGGAAGGCGGCGGCTCAGCTTTCGTCTCTTAGTCACTGAAACAAACACAACTACCAGGAAGCATCGGGCCACACGGCGTGATGGGTGATGGCCTTACGAGGGGCGGATTTCTCGTCTTCCCTCGAACGCGATGAGTTCTTCTACACGGGTACCAAGTCAGATAGGCTGAGAGTGCACCTCCAGCAGGTAAGAAGCTTCTAGCAGATTTAACAAATTACCCTTTGTCCGCCAAGCTCCTTTGTATTCAGAACTACACCCCTGTGTACATGGTAAGTCTCAACGTCGCGTGGAGCGAGGCGCACAGGAGAGACCTGCTGGGTTTAATCCTTGGCTTGGACCCTGTCCTGTAGCCCCAACTGCACGTAGAGAAAGAAAAACACGCTCAAGTCAGCTCTAATTATGTGTAAGATCTTCACTGCAGATTCTGTTTAATATAATTATGAAGGTTAATAGGGGTAGGAGTGAGAGGGAGCTGAGAAACTTGCAGCGCGACAGGAAGGGCTTGTTCGCTTGTTTGCTGTTTACTTTTACACCTGGTGTTTAACTGGTAATCCCAGCCCAGCGCAGCTACACCGTGCGCATACGGAAACTGAGAGGTCGGTGATTTGTAATGGCCTCCGGGCGCTCCCGTTTACGGCGTGCACAAGATCTAACAGGCTGAACAAGTAGGGTATCCCCCCAGATGCTCGAGTGTCCCTCCTGGTGCTGCCACCAGGGGCATCTCCAGTCCCAAGGCCACTGGACACCTTCCCATTTCTCTCTACTCTGGCCCGTCGAAAGGAAAACCGCGTGTTCATCCATGCCGTCCTGTGGCCTGGGTGGGCAGAACCGAGGCCAGAGAAGGCTGCACTCTTAACCTGGTGCGGCTGCAAGGAGAAAGGGTACCCACGGGTGAGTCAGATCGAGACGAAGCCGAAAGTAAGAGGGGCCCACTGCAGATAAGACGGCGATAAACTCACCCTGTTCCTGACGAGCCCGGTGGCGTGGCTTGTCACAAACAGTCATCTCTCGCAAAGCACCTGGGGCTGATGTGGAAAATCTGAGCAATTCGGAGAAGAAACCTCAAAGCCGAAGCTCGTGATTAGAACGCCGTGTTCTGAAGCTGAGGCCCCTTGCAGCCGTACCTTTCCTGAGTGGCTCTGGACACGGTGGGGTCTCGGCTCTCTTGCAGCAAAGTGAAGATGAGCCTGGCTTGCTGGCTCGTGTCGCTCTCCCCCTGCACGGGACCTGCCCTTCCTCACCTGCTGGAGCCCTGTGGATCTCGAACTCCAAACACCTTCAGAATATAGGTGTGCACGCATGTACACGCGCGTGTGTGTGTGAAGATATTAACTTCCTTGACAACAACCAGGGAAAATTTCATGAAAAAACAAAAAATGTACGTGTGAGTCTGATTTCAGTGCCTATCCAAAATAAAACTCCAAGATTCTAGCTACTTTTACACAAGATGGCTCAAGTAGCACTACGATGTCCTTTATTTAAAATAAAATAAATTCTTTTCTCTGACTATAAGGATAATTCTTATCCTAGGGAGGAATTTATGAGAACATAAGTGATAAACGAAAATACCTGCACCCTCGTGGGTTGACGGTGTGGTTAACCTTGCTGCAGACACGCCTCGTCCTTTTTCTCTCGGTAGACTTCAAAATCATGAAATATCATTTTTCCCCCTTCTACAACTAAAACTGCACATCTGGGTGCTCTTTTAAAAAATAAGAAACAAGTTAACACCCTCCCTCTGCTCCTAAAACTCCGAGGTCAGTGACCTCAGTCCTTCCTTCGAGGCTGAGCCCGTGCGTCTGCAGAGTGAGGGCGATGAAGGCCTTAACGAGGAGGGAGAGCCGTGTGACGGTCTCGCCAGCCTTCCCATCTCCATCAATGGGCCTCTCATCTGGAGAGGCATGTCAAGTGTGGGATTTTTCTGTGCTTTCCAATCAGGCTCAAGTGACCAGCCAGCTGTTGGGCCTGGGTGACCGCTCGCTCTGGCCCACCTACTGTCCGAGGTCTACACGTCTCTCTGCCTCCTCGGCTCAGCTGGGCCCGTCTTGGAGCACCCCAGGAATCAGAAAGGACTGTGCACACGTGTGAACCCACTGGCTCCTGACGTGTGTGCTGCTGGTCACGTGTTCCCCTTTTCTTATGCTTTCCGCCACGTTGACGGGGTTTGGGGAAATGACTTGTATTTCCGCAGCTGGTCTGGAGTGTGTCGTGGAGCAGAGTGGCCTCGGGCCTGAAGCCCAGCCTGGGTCTCGTGATGGCCCCCCGCGGGACCCCGTGCCCTGTGTGGGCACTTGGTCAGGATCTCACCAGTCCATGGTGGGCGTGCGGCGGTGGCACTGCTGCTGATTCAGGTCCAGCCGACGCCGGGGGCTGCCGTCAGCCGTCAGTGCCTGTCCTGCTCTCTCTCATTCTCTGGGACTTCGGGTCTCAGAGCCTGGGAGCTTCCTCCTCCTGGCCTTTCCTGTCACTCGCCACACCCAGATGTCACCAAGCTCACCCTGTCTTCTCCGGCCTCCTAGGGGCACTCCCATTGTGACCACGCCCGCCTCGCGGCCTCCCTTCCAGCTCCCACCTGGCCGAGTTTGGGCCCCGCGTCCTCCAGTGCAGTCACTTGCAGGGGCGTTCGGCTCCGTGAGGAGACGTTCCCTTCTGTAGGGGAGCAGTGACGAGATCTCACCTCCAGTCTTTGCCGCGTGTCCTCGGCCAAGCACCTTGATGTGTGGCGTCCGGCCAGGTGTTGACTCCTCACTCAGGTCACTGGGGTGACTGGACTGTTGGATCTCTCCGAGCCCGATCCCAGATCACCTCCGAGCAGTCACGGCCGAGTCTGGCCAAAGCTCAGGGTCCCGGGTGGGCACCAGATGGGGAAGGTCTGGGTCCGCTGCCGCGGCCTGCCTGTCCTGACGAGGGGAAGTCCGACCCCCTGAACCTCAGGCCCCTGCCGGCTGTGCAGGGCCCCAGGAGTGCGCACCCGCACTTGGCCACTCCGAAGGACAGTTCTCCCTCGCTCCTGCAAGATCAGCATCTCACCCCAAGCTCGGGTGTCACTTTGCACATGTGCCGTGGTGGCAGGAGGCCAGGACGCGGCCGGGTGTGGCTGAGTTGGAGGACATGGGGTCGTGTCCACTGCTGCCCAGTCCACTGTGGAGACACGCTCGGACACTTAGCATTTGCATCCCTGTCTATACATCACGGTTGGGAGCACTGTGGACCCGAACTCTGAAGCCACTTGGGAAAATGGAGACATCTGTGGTAGACAGTTTCCGAACTTCTGAGAGTGACTGGAGTGACAGGCCCGGCAGTCTCCTCGGAGAGGGGTGTTTAGGGAAATGGAGTCGCCGTGCACTCTGAGTTCAGCAGCTGTGCGTGTCAGGAGTCACAGCTCCGGCCCTGCCCTCTCCGGGTTAAGCATGTGCAGTGTCCAGGCTCCTGAGGGACACTGCCAACTGGGCCTGGTGACGAGGCCAGCAGAGGACCCCCAGGCGTGCCCGAGTCAGAGTCTGCAGGAACCCCCCCACCCCGTCCTGCTCCCAGGTGCCAACGCCCACCCTTGGCAGCCAAGTGCAGCCTGGTCCCAGGAGGTGTGGACACCCTCTAACTGTCCTCAGCATTTGGGGAATGCCTGAAAGTCACCGTCCAGGTCCCCACCGTCAGTTTTGTGGCAGTGCCCTGGATGAACGACTCCAGGGAGGATGTGGAGGGGGAGTTGCCCAGGACGGCTCATCCCAGCTTTGATGTTGTCCGTGTCATCAGAGAGGCCCCAGAATCGTGTGTGTGCTAGAAGCAGGGATGTGCAGAGCTCCTGGTGTGTCACTCTGTGATCACGTGGGTGTCTGTTGGTCCCCAGACGCACAGCGTGTCGTGTTTTCCTGTGGATTATGCTTTGGATTCGTCCCATCCCAGTTGTCACCCGTGAGGTCCTGTCCTCGCTGCAGGTGAAGGTCAAGGTTCAGAGATGCAGTACATTCCCAGCAGAGTGTCCCTTGGACTCGCCTTACCTGTGAAGTACAATTAGCCCCCATGGGTTGGCATCAGATTTTTATTGGGAGATGCTGTGTGTGTCCCTCCCCCAGAGGCCCGTGTTAAAATTGGGTGAGCTGTGACTGCACTGAGGGGGTGGGCCTTCCGGACTTGGTTCGGATTTAGATGGTCAGGGTGGGAACCCTGCCGTTGAGTCCTGGTGGGCTTGCAGGAGAGGGAACGAGGCAGGCAGTGGACAGGACGTGGACCCTCACTCTGTCCTGCACGGGAGGCCCTCCGCCATGTCACCCTCGGCTAGAAGACTTGGGCCTCACGCCCCAGAACGGTGAGCTGCATCTGCTTCAGATGTTCAGTCATAAAGCAATGGAGAGTGAGACCACGGGGTGTAATTCCCCAAACCTAAAATCCTCCCTGTGCTGTGTGCACTTCAGCACTGTCGCGTGTTTGCTGTGACCCCTGCCCAATTCTCCACCACTGGGTTCGCTTCACGGAGAGCCCCTGGGCCTGTTTGCAGTCCGTCCTGGTCGCCCCTCCTCATCCCTGGAGACGCTGGATCTCCTCTGTCGGGGACGCGTCTGTTCGGGGCGTTTCGTGCTCCTGCCATCACGCGCCGCGTGGCCGTCTGTGTCTGGGGACGATGCTTTCCAGGCCTGTCCTGCTCGGCAGTCCCGTGTGGCTTTTCATGGCCGAGTGCTGCTGCCCCGCTGTGCGTGCCGCGGTCTGTCCACCCGTCGGTCGAGGATGCTCGGGGTTTCCGTCTCTGGGCGGCCGTGGTGACCCAGCTCTGATCGCTGGTGCATGCACGTTCTTGCAGCTCTTTCAGGGCCAGGAGTGCATTGTCGGGCCACGTGTTTAACCTCCTGAGGAACTGCAGAACGTCTCCTCCATGTCTTTAGAAGATCTTTAAAGCCATAAACATCATCTGCTTAGAAATTGTTCTAAGGGAGGGAGGGTCAGACAAGTCAACATACTTAGAGGAAGCAGCTAGTTAGTCCGAGGCAGAGGAGGAAGAAGTCAGCTCATGTCGGAAACAAAGAAAACATATCCTTACACCGACTCCGGGTAGCTCCACGTTGACACATTCAAACTGCATTAATTAGCATGGGTGGAGAAAAAGGAATTCCCACAGATTTTTTTCATAGACATATTCAAATTCTGGTGAAATAGATTTAATTATTTTCAAGAATTAGCAATAACAATCAAGGTTGAGAAGATACCTAGAGCATTACTAATTAGCTGAAGAGTTGGGAGCCCGAAGAAATCACCGTTATTAGCATAAACTGGAAAATTAGGGGAAAGTGAAAAACCACAGGCACATAGATTTGCTTCATAAATGACAAGCCTTTGTTCTGCGGACAGGAATTTTCTAAATATGTAATAATAGCTCACGTTCTTTCTTGATGTTCCATTCATCAGCTCGGCTTGGGAATCACAGGTTTGTGAATAATTTATTTATTATGCTATTCATTAGTATGTTCACCTGCTATTGCGTAAGCATTTCCAAAACATCAACACGCAAGAAAACAGCATTTCCAGAGGCAGGGGGAGGTGGTCTGCTGGCTTCTTGCTTGGCTGGGGGTTTATGGTGGGGCCGGGCATTTTTCTCACCTCTCTGGAGGCCCTGAGGCCCCTCCAGGTCTGCCCCTAGACCATCCTGTGAGGGCCCTGAGGATGCAAGAGAGAAACTAGAGGTGCGTCCAGCCTTTGCCCTTGGTGTGTGATTCTGGACCCTGGAGCTTCCTCGTCTTCCTCTGAAACACAGAGGTGTGTGTTGACACCCTCCTCCCAGGCTGCGGTGGTGAGACGGGGAGGGTGGACACAGGCTGCGGTGGTGAGACGGGGAGGGTGGACACAGGCTGCGGTGGTGAGACGGGGAGGGTGGACACAGGCTGCGGTGGTGAGACGAGGAGGGTGGACACAGGCTGCGGTGGTGAGACGGGGAGGGTGGACACAGGCTGCGGTGGTGAGACGGGGTGGGGGGGGTGGACACAGGCTATGGTGGTGAGACGGGGGGGAGGGGTGGACACAGGCTGCGGTGGTGAGAGGGGGAGGGTGGACACAGGCTGCAGTGGTGACACGGGGAGGGTGAACACAGGCTGTGGTGGTGAGACGGGGAGGGTGGACACAGGCTGCGGTGGTGAGACGGGGAGGTGGACACAGGCTGCGGTGGTGAGACGAGGAGGGTGGACACAGGCTGTGGTGGTGAGACAGGGAGGTGGACACAGGCTGCGGTGGTGAGACGGGGAGGGTGGACACAGGCTGTGGTGGTGAGACGGGGAGGGTGGACACAGGCTGCGGTGGTGAGACGGGGAGGGTGAACACAGGCTGTGGTGGTGAGACGGGGAGGGTGGACACAGGCTGCGGTGGTGAGACGGGGAGGTGGACACAGGCTGCGGTGGTGAGACGAGGAGGGTGGACACAGGCTGCGGTGGTGACACGGGGAGGGTGGACACAGGCTGCGGTGGTGAGAGGGGGAGGTGGACACAGGCTGCGGTGGTGAGACGGGGAGGTGGACACAGGCTGTGGTGGTGAGACGGGGAGGTGGACACAGGCTGCAGTGGTGAGACAGGGAGGTGGACACAGTGCAAACTGCTGTGGATTCGCTGCCCTCGTGTCAGTTGAATGCTGGCTTCTCTCCCACCAGGGCCTCAGCCTCTCCTCGCAGAGCTAGACCAAGCTGTGTCCCATCTGAAATAAGGTGCTCGAGCAGACCTAGCACCCCGACTGCTGGAATTCATTTTCCCACCCGCCCTGATTCAGCCAGTTCCAGTGTGCTGATGCGGAGTTGCTAGAAGGCGATGTAAATAATACACTCTCCACCTCCCACGTTGCCACGCGTGGTCGGTAGCCCCCAGATCTTCAGGTCAGGACCTAGAACGGCTGCTCGTGGCTCACCAAGCAGCCGGAGACCTCAGGTCGGCCGTGCAGGTGCGGATGAAGGGCACCATCTCCCCACCCATCCTCTTGAGGCTGGGGTGCCATCTCCCGGCGTCACGGTCCTGTCAGCCGAGGTGAGCTGGAAAGGTAAATGCGGTGGAGATGCCGGTCCGGTCCGGGTGTGAGTCCGCAGCAGCTCCAGTCCATGCCGGGCAGTGAGCCGCCATCTGCAGAATCTCGGGACGCTGACCACGTCCCCCGCAGGCCCTTCCTGGGTGGGGGTGTCAGCGCGGCTGTACAGGCCCTGGTCCCAGGAGAGCCCAGGCTAGTTACCGTCATGCACTTGAAGTCATCGATGACGATGGACACGCTGCTCTCTGGTCCCGTGGGTTCTGCGTGCTTCTGGGGTGTTCTTGCAGGTCAGCACCATGCCTGCTGCTGTTGTACCATGGCTCCCGTCCACCTTAAACCTGGTTTCTCAGATGCTCAGGAGAAGGTCTCTCTGACCCCAGGCAGCTCTCTCCAGCTTTCCAACTTACTCTGAAGCCACTCCCAGCCGTAGTGTCAGAGCTCCAGGGTGACGGGACCAGCAGGCGGCAAAACGGTTACATCACTGGACTCCCACGTAGTCCACTGCGGTGCGTACCTCGGACCCAGCAGATTGAAACTCACACCGGGCGTGTGTGCGTGCATGCCCAAGTCCACAAGAGGAGAGTGAAGGAGAAGGGACTGCGGCGTGGCCATCCTCCAAGGGCGGATTTCTCGCTTTCCATCTCGCTGGCAAGCGCATGTACCCTATAGAAAATAATCTCTTAAAACAAAACAAAAACAAATCCAGAGTGTTAGAGTTTTGGAGTTCAAAGCTGGAGAGCCCTGGGTGTCACCAGGTCGGGTCACCAGAAAGACACTAGCGACACACAGGCATGCTTTGTCATCAGCTGATGCCAAGAATCCCAACGCCCGGGGTCTCGAGGTCAAGTTGTCACACACGGGGGCTGTCCTCCCCACCTCTCTGCCACATCTCCCCCTCCTG
Organism: Tupaia tana; assembly: GCA_026018925.1. Taxonomy (NCBI): domain Eukaryota; kingdom Metazoa; phylum Chordata; class Mammalia; order Scandentia; family Tupaiidae; genus Tupaia; species Tupaia tana. The sequence continues at coordinate 3,104,857 of JAKSZU010000017.1, forward strand.
CGACCTCCTATATTTGTGGGTTGGTTTCTCGACCCTCCGGTGCGTGCCCCAGTGTCGGCCACTGTATAGCTCACCTGGCCGGTCGTCCATCCACTCCATCAGACGTGGTGGTTCAAGGCCTGGTGTTTATGTGGAGCCGCCGGCACACTCCGGGGGCCTGGGAGTGCCCTCCCAAGACAGAGCGGGCCACATCCTAGCACCTTTGCAACACAGGAGAGGCCTGCAGAGTTACCTTAATGAAAAAGCAGCGTTTCCCCAAAATGGCAAGCCCGTAGCGAAGCACAGTGATCAAGAGGTTTCTCCGAGGCCGTTATTAACTATTTCAGCACATTTCAAAGTTAGATTTCTTTGGTGCTTACTGAAATCACGCATGTTAATTGAGCTGATAGTGTTTTCAATGCAAAAAATGAGCTTCATGGCTTCTTCTTTGTTCAAAGTGGAATTAATACTACATTTACGTGGTGTCTACTGTTCGCACAGTTTTTATGTAAGATCTCTTTTGAGTCTTACACAGACTTAGCCAGGGAAACAGCATTTGGCTGAGTGAGGAATCTACAACCCAGAAGGAACGCGCGGTTTCCCTGAGTTGACACCATCCAGAACGGGTGGGACAGGAGAAATGCCAGGTCTGTGCTGCCATTGCCCGATGTCCAGTGTCCCCAGCTTAGTGTGCAAACCCAGGCACGGGTTTCACGCGTGCACAAAGGAGTGTCCGGAGGAGCTCCCTCCCCTCCCGTGTACTGCTCCCCACGATGCGTAACTGCTGTCCAAAATCCCTCAGCGGACACTATGTCCTCCGGCAAGAACAGGTATTGCGTTTTTTGAGTGAACGTGCTTCAAAAACAACAGCCACTCACCTCCATCCTCTTCCGTATGGGCCGGGTCTCCTTTGTCTGCGATGCTGGGACCAGGAGAGTTTAAGACTTTGATTTTTGAAATATTTTGCATAAGAGCGAGATTTCTTAAGGCCAGGATTCGGCTCTAAACTGAAATGCATTTGTCTCCCACACACCTAGCCACACTGCCGTGGGTTCTGCGTGCTTCTGGGGCGCTCCTGCTGGGCATGCCCACCTGCTGCCGGCACGCCGCGCTTCTGCCCGCCTTAAACTGCGGTACGTCGTGGCGTGGCGGTGGGAGTGACCATGGCCTGTCAGCCGAGGTCAGAGTGGAACGTCAGCTTGTGGTGTCAGGCCAGCACCGGATGTTTCCGATTTTGGAGCATTTCAGATGTGGGATTGCGGGTCGCTTGTCAGCCCTGTGCCTTTGGCCTGACCAGGTGCTCTGACAGGTGTCCTGCCCTCATGGTGAGTGGTGTCGAGCTGTTGTTTAATGCTCACAGGAAGGGGCCTCACAACTTGTTTTCTTTTGGGAGGGGTGTGTGTGTGTGTGTAAAATTTACTTCTTGTGGGCAGTTTTCTAAAATAGTCACATCAAGCATCTTACTTGCGTTTCGGACTGTCTTCCCTGTGCTCCTGGGGCGTCGAGGGCGGCAGCAGCCCGCGCATTTTCCGAGCCTCGCTCCTCCTGCCCCGTGAGCCAGAGCCAGAGCCAGCGCGGCCGGCCCAGCCTCGGTGGCAGCAGTCGCGGAGCAGGTACCGCACGTGGCGGCAGAGGGAGACCCTGACATTCTCGTTCCGGAATGCTTTCAGACAGAGAGCGAGACGGTGGTCGTGCTCGACAGAGATCAGGAGAGGGGTCTTCACCTTGTGATTTAGGACGGCTTCAGAGCTGCCGGCGCTGTGCGATTACACGTCTGACAGCCGCTGCGTGAGAGGGGCCTTTCGCACTTGCCAATTTCCGTGGTGTAAATAGTCCCACCGTGACCAATTTCAAACTGCCAACATGGTACTAGCGGGTTCTCCGAATTCCTGAAAACGTAGCCATCAGCTCTCCCGAGCTAGAACAGCCGACTCTAGCACACGCTGTGAATCCGGGGTAGTTCTGGTCTTTCTTGGGAAAGATTCCAGGTATAGATCAGGCACTCAGCCTTTGCCTTGAGCCGTGAAGCATGTTTTCCTTAAAAACCAACAGTTGGCATAATGACTGTGTCACTGGACTCCCATGTAGTTGACTGTGGTTTGAGTCCCAGAATTGGCGGCTTAAACTCACGCCGGGCGCGTGTGCGTGTGTGCCCAAGATCCTGAGAGGAGAATGGAGGAGAAGGGATTGCGGCGTGGCCATCCCCCTGGGGGGTGATTTCTCACTTTCTGTCTCTCTGTCTCTCTCTGTCTTTCTGGTGAGCGCATGTGCCCTGTAGCAAAAACCTCTCAAATAAAAAGATGTAAACACAAATAATTCACGAGAGAGATTTCCTGTTCACAATAGATGGTACAAAATGGAGTTTGGCTTTGATTTTGTATTCACAGTGGGACCCTTCCCCGCCCCTGCTAACCCAGTTTCCCACAGGCTGTAGAAGGCCTCTCTTTTGTAATATACAAGCAGAATCGAAAGTCTTTTAAGAGGTCTTTGCATTTTGCTTTCTCTTTTTTATACCATCGAAACAGATGTTCTCAAGGGACGTTTTCTATCTAGCTTGAATTATTTAGAAGCTTTAAGAGGAATCAAGGTGTGAAAAATTACCTGGAACCCGCTTACATACTCTGCTTTGTCCTTTCAAGTTTCCAGCCTCAACTTTCAACTCACTTTCAGGATTGCCTTCTAAAATTCGAAGCAAAAGATTCTTTTTCCTTGATTTATACAAGCATGTTCTATGGGTAGTGACATCCACAGTGTCATTCTCACCTGTGCTGTGACACGAAATGGCAAAGGGGACTCCTCTCAAGGAATGAATGTACCAATAACTTCTAAAGAATCTAAAAATGTATATTAGGTTTGTTTGTTTGTTTTTAATTTGCTGTGTGTTCACAGTAGGTTGGGGGTGACAAAGCAACCCCTGGAAGGATGGCCACACTACAGGTCCTTCTCCTCTATTCTATTCTTGGGATTTTTGGGCACGCATATGCATGCACCAACGTTTTTAAATTATTATTATTATTTAATTAATTAATTAATTAGTTTAAATTTGACCAGAGAGGAACAGAGAGAAGGGGGGGGTGAGAAAGCAAGCCACCAGGTCCAGGACTTGAACTGTGGTCGGCCACGTGGGAGTCCAGCACCCTTAACCAACATGCCACCTGCCCCCTCCCAGCATGTTTTTCAAGCCAGTGGGTATGGGGCTAGAGCTGTGAGGTCAGCCATGTGGGATCCGGCCGCCTTTTCCACCACCACACCACTGGGTGGCCCACGAGAGGTATTTACAAGGTGTCTGAGTTTCCTGGCAAGTTACACAGCGCCGCTATTATGACCCAGCTGTTACTCGGAAGGGTCTCTCTGAGCTATAAAAGATGGACGCCATTTATTAATTTTTTCACATCATAAAATGAAATGTCTCGGTTTTATAGTACTCCTACATAAATACTTGGTTACAGTGTATTGGCTAGTCCCCAGTGTGACACGTGGGACACTAACGTGGGGTCCTGGCTCTGCCACTGAGCTTTCCTGAGTCTCCGCCTCTTCATCCATGAGCAGTTGCTGCTGCTGCTGCTGCTTCTCTTCCTCCTTCTCATCCTCCTCCTCCTCCTCCTTCTCCTTCCTCCTCCTCCTTCTCCTTCCTCCTCCTTCTTCTCCTTCTTCCTCCTCCTTCCTCCTCCTCCTTCTCCTTCTTCCTCCTCCTTCTCCTCCTTCTTCTCCTCCTTCTTCTCCTCCTTCCTCCTCCTCCTCCTCCTTCTCTCCTCCTTCTTCTCCTTCTTCCTCCTTCTCCTCCTTCTCCTCCTTCTTCTTCCTCCTTCTTCCTCCTTCTTCCTCCTTCTCCTCCTTCTCCTCCTTCTCCTCCTTCCTCCTTCTTCCTCCTTCTTCTTCCTCCTTCTTCTTCCTCCTTCTTCTCCTCCTTCTTCCTCCTTCTTCTTCCTCCTTCTTCTTCCTCCTTCTTCTTCCTCCTCCTTCTCCTCCTTCCTCCTTCTTCCTCCTCCTTCTTCTCCTTCTCTCTCCTCCTCCTTCTCCTTCTTCTCCTCCTTCTCCTCCTTCTTCCTCCCCTTCTTCCTCCTTCTTCTTCCTCCTTCTTCTCCTCCTCCTCCCTCCTCCTCCTTCTCCTTCTTCTCCTCCTCCTGCTTCTCCTTCTAATCCCTCCTCTTCTTCTTCTTTTTAAGGAATATTCGTTTAAAAACATGCCTGGTTTGGGAACCAGCAGCTGGCACAGTGGCCAGGGCGCTGGACTTCTACACGGAGGTTCAAACCCTGTAACTGGCAGTTTAAGAGTCACACCAGGTGCACATGTGTGCATGCCTGCCTAGACTCCCGAGAGGAGGATGGAGAAAGGATTGCAGCGCGCCCTCCCTCCTGGGGAGTGATGCCTCACTTTCCCTCCAAGGCTCTCTCTCCCACAAGTGCAAACGCTATATGGCAGAAAAAAAAAAGTTAATAATGAAAATACCTGTTTTAAAAATGGTTGTGTTGTGTAAGTCAGGTTAGAATATGATAAGGTAAAGGAACATTCTATTTACAGGTTTTCAAACTGGAAGCAGAGCAGCCTGATAAAATAAAACGCAAATCACAAATGCAAGCCACGTGTGTAATTTAGAATTTCCTCGTAGCCACATCTAAAAAGTAAAAATAAACAGGCAAAAGTGCTTTCAGGAAGAATTTTACTTAACACGGTATATCAGTAATGTTACTTTACTATCTCACCAATATAAAAATAGCGAGGTATTTTGCATCCTTCTTTGGGCACTGACTGAAATCAGGCAGCTCGACCCAGGCTGGCCCCGTCCGAGAGCCACCCTGCACAGCGCAGCCCGGGGAGCAGCGTCAGGCCGGTCGGTGTGGACAGCACACTCCCTCGCTGGCAGGAGATGGGTTTCCTGACCGCCCGCTCTCAGGGCCTCCCTGCCAGCCCTACTCGCACCGGAATAATTAACCTGCAGTGTTCTGCCCTCTTGGTTTCTGAAGGAGTTCTGTGGAAATCCGAGGGCCCCGTGGCTGGAGTGCCACATTCCCGCCGGGTTTCCGCAGAGGTCCTTGCACTGGGCCCTGACTAAAATCAGGCGCAGGGTGGGGGACAGGCACAGCACACTCCTGCGTCTGTCCCGCAGACGTGTCACGTCTGACTTTACGACTGAAATCAATGGTCTTTAAATTAAAGCAAGGAGGCCTTTCAGGGTCACGCGGAGCTGAGGGTATAGGGCCGTTCTCGGTGTGCAGCCATTGGGGTGAGGCTGCTGGTCTGGCCCCGTGGAACTCTGCACCATCAGTCTGTGGTCCGGTGTGGAACAGCCCTCCTCGGCGTCCCCTCTGGTGGCTGTGGGACTTCTCTGACCCCGACCTCAGCAGGCCCAGCACACAGCCTCCCGCTCCCGGGGGTGGGGGGCCTGGGTCCTGCCTCAGCCCTGGCTGCGTCCTTTCCACCTGGGTTTCCTGCCACACACCCTGTCCACGCCCGCCTCCCCACGCTGGGTCAGGTGCCGACCTCTCCCTCCCTCCCTCCAAATAGGGGCCCCCCCAGGGCAGGGGAGGGAGAGCCCTTTACCCAGCATGGGCCCGGCTGGCACCAGAAAACCCGCAGGATGGTCCAGGACCTTGGCTGACAAGGTTCTGAAGAGAACTTTCTCAGATCACCCACCTGCAGCCCTGCATTTCCTAGCTCCGGTCCTTGCTGTGGGCCGCTGTCACTGTGCGCCTTGTCTCCGCGGACTGGGGCAGCAGAGTGTCCTCTCTCTGTGTCTGCGTGGGCTGCTCACCACGTCCCTGGCGGGGGCACTGCCGTCCCCCCACACCTGCACCGTCACGACTTTCGTCCGCCTGTCAGTGCTGAGACACCCCCTTGGTGTGACGTCACTGCATGTCCCCTGCCCTCCCCGTGCACCCCACAGCACCCCACTCCCATGGTCACGTGGTCGTGTTTGTGTGGGAAACATTTATAAGCAGCTTCATCAGGGGTTCGGGTCCGTGACCCAGAAAACATAGTGAACCTTGGCAGTCTCGCCTCCCCCAGTCCTTCCGCCCTGAAGTTGTGCCCAGACGAGCGGCAGACACTTGGGCAGCCCTCCTCCATTGGTCGCCGCCGACCCGGGCTGTCACCCGCACCCAGGGCGCCTCGGTTCTGCACTGCGGGGTCCCACGCTTGCTCTGGCTTGTCTATCCTGGAAAGACTCCAGTTTTGTCTCCTAATTCCCAGAGGACAGTCTTGAACAGGACCAGCCGGCGGAGCACGCGGGCGTGGACTGTGGGCTCTCAGGGGGACCTCGGCCCTCCGCCTTAGCCGTGGTCTTCTCTTCCACCCCGTCTTCCTGTAGCTTCCGACCGCCCCGGCCCCTGTGCTCACGGACTCAGCACCGAAACGCGGGCCCCTCTTGGCTCCCAGCGAATTCCTCCTCCTGGCCGCCACTCCTCTTCCCCAGTTCCCGGTGCAAGTTCCCCCGAGCTGAGTTAAGGGAGGCCACGGCAGTGCGTATATACATCTCCTGTAAAAGGATGTGATATGTGTATTTCGCTTCGTCTTTCAAGTTGTGCTTGAATCGTACATTTAGAATACCAGCAAAGAGAGAAAGGACGACAGAGAGACGTCTGTGGCCCACCGTCAGTGTCTCCCAGGGCAGCCTCGCTGGCCTCCTGGTTGGCGCTGTGGCTTGGCCCCTCCGCAGTGCACGGCCGTTTACACGCAGCTGAGGGCCTGTCCTAGTCTGCTGTGTGTCGCTGATGGGCGGACCTGAGGCTGGAAGGACGAGGAAAGGCTCTGGTGGGTGGGGAGTCCGAAGGTGAGGCTGGCCTCCGACCGGGCACGTCACACATGGCGACGGGAGCAGAGGGGACAGCAGACATGCGCAGAGCTGGCCCGGTCAGCTCTCCTCATGTGACACTCCGCTCTTGCGGAACCCACCCTGCCCCACCGGAGCTGAAACAGCATTAACCCACCGGAGCGTGATGCCTCGGGGATCCGGTGACCCCCACTTGGCCTGAGCTCTGACAGGTCCCGCCATCTCCAGTCTCCGTTACCTGGGGACCGAATTCCAACACACGAGCCTTCAAGGAACAGACTGTTACCTGACGTAGCATTCCTAGTCCAAAGACCCCAAATCCGAAATCTCCAAAACCTGCAGGTTTCCGAGCGCCGATAATGACGCTGCAATGGAGAAGCCCTGCCCTGCTGTCTCAGTGGTATCCCGAGCGCTGTGACACAGAGATGTCCAAGTCACCCTCGGGCTGCGTGGATGAGGTGTGGCTGACACAAAAATGAACTTCGTGATTAACTTGGGCCCCCACCCCGGAATGCCTTCTCGTGTATATGCAGATACTCCAAAGGAAAAAAAAACGAAAGCCCTCCGCGTCCCAGCGATTCCACAAGGGACTGCTCACCTGTGTCGTGTCTCTCCTGCAGGCCAGCAGCAGTCCGCAGTCACTCACAGCCCAGACCCCGGGACTGCCGGGAGGGTGGCACCGACGGCCAGGCCGGCGTGCTGCTGTCCCCTCACCGCGCTGACGTCTGTGCTGGCATCTCGGCGTAGGGGCCGGCAGCATCTGCTCTTGGCACCAGGCCATCCTGCCAGTCGTTAATTCTGGGCTGTGCCCTCCCAGGAGAGAGCAAGTGCCGGCGATAATTAAGAATAGGCTGGGGGACCAGCAGTTAGCGTAATGGCTATGTCGCTGGACTCCCACGTAGTCGACCCCGGTTCACGTCCCGGACCTGGTGGCTTAAACTCACGCCGGGCACGTGTGCGTGCGTGCCCAAGATCCCGAGAGGAGAATGGAGGAGAAGGGATTGCGGCGTGGCCATCCACCCTGGGGGGTGATTTCTCACTTTCTATCTCTCTGTCTCTCTCTGTCTGTCTGGCGAGTGCATGCGCCCTATAGCAAAAACCTCTCCAAAAAAAGAAAAAAAAAAAAAAAGAATAGGCTGGAGCCCATACGGCCGACTGCAGGTTCAAGTCCTGGACCTGGCGTGTGCCCCAGTCTGCACAAAGCTGAGAAACGGAGAGGAGATTGCCAGGTGACCACTCCCCAGGGGAGCTGCTTCTCCTTGCCCACTCCGTCTCTCTGTGGCAAGATTGAAAAAAGAAATCCTCTGTGAAGCAGTAAAAATTTAATTTTTAAAATCTTGACCTTTGCGCTCACAACTACAGACAAACCATGGTTCTTCTGGCTCTGGTGTTCGGTAGGTGTCTCCTCACACGTGAGTGGCACGAGTCTGCCGTGTCAGGGACAACAGTCCCCGGTGTTTGTCGCCTCTGATAAATTCCAAGTCACAGCAAACATGAGATTTGAGAAAGCTCGTACCTGCTGCTCGAGCTTGACCGCTTCCTAAACCCTTAAAGCTTTTCTGACAAGACCGGCGATAGTGAGTGTGATTTTTATGTGTTCTAATGAAATACGCCCCGCTTTGAGTCAGGGTTTTCCAAACGACCAGTGCATAGTGTTGTAAAACCTACATGGATGTATTCAAGGTGCAGGGTAGACCACAGATTTTAACGGAAGAATCGGAAAGGTATATTTACGTAGCTTCCTTTCTGTTTTTAAATTTTGCCAGGACGGATGTGCACTCTCGGGGGAGTGAGGAAGCGCCTCCTCTGGAGAATGGTCACGCTGCAGTCCCTTCTCCATTTCCCCCTCATTTGGGGATTTGGGGCTCGCACGCTTACACACCTGGTGTCTTTTTTTATGCTGCTGCGTCCGTCCGGGACTTGAACCACATGGTCAGCCATGTGGGAGCCAGCTGCCTTATCCACCTCACCACAGACCAGCCCCTAGTTTCCTGTTCTACGTTGCAGCCAGCCTTTTGAAAACTTTACCACTTGTCAAGTTTTGCTGTAGTATCAGAGGAGACCGTGCTTATCTGGAAAAACTACTACAATAGGCCTGCCTTTCCCAACAGTATGTTTGAGGTTGCATTTCCTTTATGTCCTTAGGCTAAAATAACAGCACAGCAGAGATTTGAATGCAAAACCATGTTTGCAAATCCAATTATGTCATTATACACAGGAGATTTGCAAAAAAATAAGACAATGCCACTGTTTCATTAACTTTTTTATTTAGAAAAATGGTTATTTCTCACAAAAAATGTTTGTATGTTAACATGTAATGGGTTTATCCTTTTAACATGAATTAATGACATCCTTTAAAGTTTCTTTGTAATTTAGTATGATAAATCCGTGCAGGTAAACCCGCATAGCCCCACAGGTCTTAAGGGGTCCCCGTGGTAAGCGTGCCGGGGTGCCGTCAGAGGAAGAGCGTTTGAGGAGTGTTGCTGTGAGAGGTTTTCAGCGCGGATAGACAGATTTACCAACTCCTAAATCCCAGTTCCGTAGGGGAGGTGGAGCAAGCCGCAGGAAGGTGCGCGTCCTGTACCTCCACAGGAGCCGAGCCAGGGTCACAGGTCAAGGCTCCAGGTACGGGGTGTGGCCACCCCTGCAGGGGGGACCCCCAGAGCCCAGAAGAGGAGGGTCTCGGGCACAGACCAAACGTCGGGGTAGAGCAGGGCACAGGGCGTCTGGCGAGGAGGCCCGGAGGAGACGTAGTTCGAGGTCTGCGACCTGCAGCGCCTGGAGGGTGAACTATGGGCACGTCGGAGCAGAGAGGCCCTCGCAGGCTCCGGGCCCTTCCCCTCGCTGGGGTCCGCCCACAGCGCATGTCCTGGGGCTGAGGGAGAAGTCAGTGTCCTGTCTAGACGCTTCATTGCAGCTGAGGGGGCAAGCCTCACTCACCTGGTAGAGGAGCCGGGGAGCAGCGTGGGGCAGGGCAGCATGGCCTCCGGGCTCCAGCCACTGCCCCCCAGCTCCTCTCCAGACTGGTTAGCACGTAGCTCTGTGTTCAGAGGACGCAGCCGCCCCCTCCATGACTGGGAGCTAGCAGGACCCCTTAAGAGGGTGAGAGCCATCCCTGCCACGCTGCTGCCGCCCAGGGACAGAGGGCTCTGCACCACCCTGGCCTTCTGCACTGGGTCCTGGAGCATCTGAGGGCCCTGGGGCTGCCTGTGACCTGCCAGGGGCTGCACTGCGCAGGGTGATGGGGTCGGACCTGAGAACCGCAGCCCCGGACTGAGGGCGTTTGGCTTTGGTGGGTCTTAGGAGGCACTTGCGGGTGTAAACGGTATCTCTGAGATGACACGAAAACCCTTGTACCTTTTGGAGTGAGATCTGCTGTCTCTGTGGGAGGCTGGAGAAGCCCAGCCGATCAGATCAGGAAAGGCGTCTGTCCTCAGCCCCAGGTTCTGCCGGGCTTAATGCAGAGTAGAAAGTCCCGTAAGGAGTGGGCCGGAGTGAGTGCCGCGTCCTCCTGGCTCAGATGTCCCGGGAGGACTGAGGAGAAGCCACGCGGCCCGTGGAAGTGCAACTGGAGGTCTACGCGGCCAGAGCCTGTGGGTGGGGTCGGTGAGGTCTGCAGGCCTGGGCTGGTGCTGTAGCGGTTACATCCTGGACTCACATGGCTGACCGTGGTTCAAATCCTGGACCAGGTGGATTGAAAATCATACTGGCTGCATGTGCGTGCATGCTCAAGATCCTGAGAGGAAAAGGGATTGCAGCGTGGCCATCCCCCATGGGGGTGATTTCTCACTTTCCCTCTCACTCTCTCTGCTCCCTCCCCACATACCCCTGCTCCACACATGAGCCCTAAAAAAAAAAATCTCTTTATAAAAAGAAAAAGAAACAGGGACCAGGGACCAGCTGCGGAACCAGGGACCAGCTGCGGAACCAGGGACCAGCTGCGGAACCAGGGACCAGCTGCAGCCGCAGGCTCCTCCCAACTCTCCACTGGCCAGCAGCCCGGCCTTACCAGGAGGTGGCTGCACCGCCTTCCAGCTGTTTGGAACCACATCCTCGGAGGCCGACCACTCGGGATGCCCAAGCTCTGGCCAGCCAAGCAGCGAGCAGCTCACTCCTGGGACGTTGCCTTAGGGCGGCTCTCAGGTCCCTACGTGCACCCACCTGGCGTCCACAGGAGGTGTGGGCTTCCTTGGCCGCGATCCGAGGTCTATGTGCTGACACTGGCCTGGGTGGCCACCAGGCAAACTGCCTCGGGAGTTTCCCAGTCCTGGAGAGAAAGGAGGCGGCTGCAGCCCCAGCTCCAACCCCTCTGCCTAGACTCTTCTTAGTCTGCTGTGATTCGTGCCTGGGACAGAGCACACAGGCATTCTGTCCCCTGGGGCCCAGGTGGTCAGCTCAGCGTCCAAGAGCTGATGGACTTGGCTCTTCAGAGAGGCCACGTGCATTGATTTCACACGTGGCCTCCAGAGCTGACATTTTGCACTCGCGTCCTTGCGTGGCCACTTCCAGCCACGTGTCCTTGGGAATTTACTTGGCCTCTCTGCGCTGTTGCCCATCTCTGAGGGGATAGGAATAGTGCCTGTCCCGAAGGTGGGTCGGAGGGCAAGGGGCTGCGCTGGAATTGCTATGTCCTGCGGGGTACTCCTCGAATTTGGGGACAGCTTATGGCTTCCCATCAGACAACCCCGCGTGTGTGCTGAGTGCCGGGGGCATTCTGTCTCCCAGAGGCCACCCTTGCTGTTCTCCAGCTGTTCATCCGTTTCTGCTCTGTTCCTCTTTTTCTTTGCTCATCCCCCTGCCCAGGACTCAGGAACATGCAGTAAGAACCAGGGCCCGGTGGCGTGGGGGCTGAGGCAGCTGGATCCCACACGGCTGGCTGTGCGGTTCCTGTCCCGGACCCAGTGGCTTGAAAAACACACCAGGCACGTATGCGTGCCTAAAATCCCAAGGGAGAATTGGAGGAGAGGGGATTGTGGCATGACCATCCCCCAGGAAGGATGCTTTCTCACTTTCCCTCTGTCTCTGTGTCTGCCCCTCTCCAAGCATATGCACCCTCTAGCAAAATTAAAAAAAAGAAAAAAAAGAATTGGACTCAGGGTCTATGGCCTGGCGGCTCACCCACTCCTGCAGTGTATAGACAGGTTTGCAGACCTCTGAGCAGGAGTGGGGTCGGGGCAACTTCCAGCTGCAGGTCTCATAAGGCAGAACAATCGGTGTCCTGTTACCCAGGGTGATAAAACAAGGGCGATGCCAGGAATACCTGCAGACTCTCCACCGGAAGCTAAGACCTGCTTGACTGTACCTGTGTCATTTTTTTTTTAAGGTTTTTGCCATAGAGCTTGAGAACTTGCCAGAGAGAGAGAGAGAGAGAGAGAGAGAGAGAGAGAGAGAAAGTGAGAATTCACACCCAGGGGAGATGGCCATACCACGATCCCTTGTTCTCCATTCTCCTCCTGGAATTTTGGTCATGCACACACATACACACTTGGTGTGATTTTTCTTCTTTTTTTCTTTTTTTCAAGAGGTTTTTTGCCTTAGGGCATGTGTGCTCACCAGAGAGAGACACAGTAAGAGGGAAAGTGAGAAATCACCTCACAGGGGGATGGCCATGCGACAATCCCTTCTTCATTCTCCTTCTGGGATCTTGGGCATGCATACACATGTGCATGGTGTGAGTTTTCAAGCCTAAAAGTCTGGGACTTGAACCGTGGTCGACTGTGTCGGAGTCCAACAACGTAATTGCTATGCCATCTGCTGGTTCCCCGCGGCGTGATCTTCAAGCCTCGAGGTCTAGGACTCAAACTGCTTTTGGCCACGTGGGAGTCCAGCCTCTTAACCACCATGACACCTGCTGGCCCCACCAGCGTGATTTTTACCCAGCCTGCCGCTTTCCTTTCTGTCAGGAAAGTGCAGTGGGAAAGCTCCTCAGCGGGAACCGGGAGCCCTGGGTGCTAAAACGAGGGGTGCTGTATGGGGTGCCCTGCGCAGGGAGGAGCCGAAGGACTGATCCCGCAGGAACGGGGTTCCATCCCCTGGACTCCCTGGACCTGGTATGACCGGCATTACGTGGGGGAGCTGGCTGCCCTCTTCCGAGCGGCCAGCCCGGTGACTGCTTCTCAGCTTCCTGGCTGACCGCACAAGGCGCTCGGCGCGAGTGGACGCGGGCTCCCTCCAGCTGCGACGTGGTGCGCAGAGGCAGAACTTCAGGCTGCACGGCCGCTGCCGTCGCCTGGCTCGGTTTCTCCTAGCGCTCGACGCTGGCTTTCCGACTGCTCGTTCTGTCTGTCTGTGGTATGTGTCCTCTGCCTCCCACGGCCTTTCCCGCCGTCTGCCCCGCTTCCAGGCCTGCAGGGAGTCAGCCGTGTGCAAAGGAGACTTGTCTGCCCGGGGCTTTGGTGCCCGAACATGCTTGGAGCACTTTCCATGCTTAGTGATCACACGCAGACACACACACACAGACGCACATGCACACACACACGTACACACATGTACACATACGGACACACATACAGACACACACAGGCAAGCACATAGACACACAGACACACACACAAACACAGATGCACACACAGATGCACATGCACACATACGTACACACACAGGTACACATGCAGACACACACAGGCACGCACATAGACACACAGGTACACACAGACACACACACATGCACACACAGACACACACAGATACACACACACGCATGCACACACAGACACAGACACACACAGATACACACACACACACACACACACACACGGCTAGTTGTGCGTTGTGATGTAGATGCGCACCTTGTCTGCAGACTCCGGCGGTCAGCTGACTCTCCCCTCACCTCCTCTCCCCCCGAACCGCCCCAGTTGTTACTTGGGGACCAGAAGAATGGAAGGGAGAATGGCCGCACCGTCTGTCTGAAAACAGAACCGAAGCTGCAGTGCCAGGGGCCTCGCCCGACGTGTGCTCAGAGAGCCAAAGGGCAGCAACCCCAGGAGCCCCGGGATCAGAGGAGGCCCCAGTTGGGCCGGGTGTGCCGCGTGGCCGTGTGCGGTGCAGGTGCAGCCCGCTCCGCTCCGTCTGTCTGTGCATGTGGTGGAGGTGGTCGGCGGGAGGCAGAAGGGAACCCTTAGAATTCTGCTCACACACATTATTGAGATTTCATATTGCTTTTATTATTTGCCCACCGAAATGGACATAATCCGTGTTGGCTTTAACGCACCTACTAGTACTGCTTTGGCTATCCATCTTGCAAATGTAAGACAAGGCCAGAGCTTAAATTAAAATCCCCAGCTTCTTATCTCCTTCCCACAGGAAAGCCAATCTGTGTTGAAAACCGTAAAATTAAGAGGAGAGCAAGGATAGCATAATTTAGCAGAAATTCGCAGCGCCAGATTCTGAGCTGTGTGCCTGGAGGGGTAGGTCAGGCACTGAGGAGACGCCGCCTGCTAATGCAGTTCCTCAAGGTGGTGCCCCGGAAACAGGCAGGCTGGCGCGCGCGTGCACTTCGGGCTTCTGCAGGGCTTCCTCGGCACCGGCACCGTAAGAAATGTCTGCAGAGTGCTGGTAATTATGCCGCCCAGGAGACGGTCCAAGGAAGTTCAAGCACCTGCTCTAAGAGAAGCTGAGATGCTCTTCCTTTCCAGCGGTGGGCATGGGGATTTGTGCTTCCATTTCCGAAGGGTCCCAGGTAGCACCCCTTCCCCTCAGCCCCAACCAGTGGCAGCTCCTCCAGCAGTCCCAGTTCCCAGTTCCTGGTGTCCTAGCTCCTCTGTGTGCCGGGGAAGCTGCGTCATGAACACTTGAAGTGGATTAGGAGATTGTTTTTGACCTTCTACACAAGTGCGTGCGTAGGTATTTGCGCCAAGGTATATGGAGAAAAGTCGTGTGGCCTTGATAACAGCTGCCACGTTTAATAAACGCCAAGGGTGGCATGAGCTGGGCAAGGCTTCCCATTAGGGAGGAGCCGATCATTATGAAAGGGAAAATCGATGATGGAAATCATATTGCTGTCCCCCAAAGTGTGAGGTTGTTTTTTTTTTTTTGTTTGTTTTGTTTTGTTTGTTTGTTTTTGCTATAGGGCGCATGTGCTCACTGGAAACACAGAGAGAGACAGAAAGCAAGAAATCACTCCCGGGGGGGGATGGCCATGCTGCAATCCCTTCTCCTCCATTCTCCTCTTGGGATCTTGGGTACACATGCACACAAACCTGGCGTGAGTTTAAGCCACCAGGTCTGGGACTCGAACCGCGGTCGACTGCCTTGGAGTCCAGTGACATAGCCATTACACTAACTGCTGGTCCCCAAAGTGTGAAGTTTTAATTCTCCCCTCATAAGTTTATTCTTTTTGGAGGGACAGGGCTTGCAATGATAGTGAAATGTAATGATGAAAAGAGGAATTACGTGTTACTAGGATATTATTCCTGACTTTCTGAGTGTGGTCCTTCCTATTAGAGCTACCTAATTTTTACACTTAATTGGCTAAAAAAAAAAAATCGAATTCAAAATCAGCGTGTGTGGCGGGTGCTGCACCCTACCCGGGGCCAAGGCAGCCCCCCCACCCAGCAGGTGACTGCTGTGTTTTAGCAGCTCATGTTGTGCGCTGGTAAAGGCACTTCCACAGTTTAAGAAAATTATGAATGTTTGCTTCTGGAGAAACTGAGTTCATGTCCATTTTAATCTGTATTATTATTTAAATCTATGTTTGTTTGAGTAAGTCTCACTGATTCAAACAAATCATGCTATGGGCATGTCTGGATTACTGCATTCAGTTCGTTCTATTCCCTGAGACGCAGCCTACTCTTACCACAGTGTTTCTAGACTTCTTCCTGACACTGCTTTAATTAGTAGATGGTTTAAGATCAGAATCGTCTTTTCCATGTCTGTAATTATGTGGAGTTTCCTTTGGGGGGGCAGATTATGGAACTTAAAAAAAGATAGTTTCCTAATTAAATTAAACCTGTCTTAATCTTGTTTGCATTACTGATTTGCTCAGTAAGCAGTATCATGGAAAAAAAGAAAACAATTTCGACTTAATCTACCGTCTAAATGATCACAGATGTCAAAGTGATGAAGTCCAACCAGATAACCTGAGCCTTTAAAAACATGTTACTGCTATGAAATTTTGGAATTTCTAAGTTAAATAATAAAATTCACGTATAAATAAGTATGATACATGCAAAGTATGTTTAAATGTAAAACGTCAACCTTTTTAAATAGTCATTCTCTACAAACATAGGTTTCAAATTATGCAACCAAACTCAAAATTTGAAATTCCTTTTTATCAGTTAATACTTGTGGATACGAGAGGAGTAGAAAAGGAACTGAGGAGGGGAAAGTCATGTTTGATTGACAAAGCAATAACGCATGAAAAAGTAATGGCGTAATGTTCTTAAAGATACATGGCTACATAATTACGAGTTCTATAAACTGAAGGGATATCTGTGCAAAAAATTATATTAATAGAGTTCTTTAAATTTTTGCCCTGAAAATTAGCAATACTTATTTATTTATTTCTTCATTGGACAATTTCTTTGTTGAGTGCCTTTTTTGTGTGTTGAACAACATGCAATGAATAAAAAACTTTTCTACCATTTATAACTTTTGCTCCAGTAACTATTGAACTCAACCCCAGGAGATGATCTTAACATGAGTGTGAATGTGTGTGTACAGAGCTTCATGTCGTAAGGAATGATAGTGACCAACCTAATTCCCTAAAGAGGCCCTGGTGCAACACCTGATGGGGTATATTCATGGTGGAACATTCATGACTTGAGTATTAGCTGTGGAAAGTCTCCAAAGATCTAGGTGGGTGGTTTCAGTCGTCCAGGTCTGGAGGCGATTCCTGTGTTGTGTGGATGACTGGTTCCTGCGGTGCTGTGGCTTTTCCTTTGGGGGAAGAGGCCAGAACGGGGTACCTGTGTTAACTGTGAACCTTGTGGTTACATTGCAGTCGAACAAGGTGCCCGTGGTGCAGCCGTCCCATGCGGTCCACCCTCTCACGCCCCTCATCACCTACAGCGACGAGCACTTTTCTCCAGGATCACACCCAGCACACCTCCCATCCGACGTCAACGCCAAGCAAGGTGAGAGCCCCAGACAGGATCCAGGTCTTGTCTCACGAGTCAGGCGACACCCCAGAGCCTTTGCTTCGTGCCCCTTGGTGCTTTGAAATGCGTTGAGGAAAGATGAGAGTACTCACTTTTAAAAAAACCTTTATTTTTTCTATTAAAAAGAGAGTTAGAGACGAAGACAGGCACCCTCTCAGGCTCCCTGTGCTGGGAATTGAGAACTGGTCAGCCCCGGTCCCGGCTGACCCAGATCACGAACACACACGTGTCCCCAACCTGCTCGGGAGGGTGCAGGACGTGAACCCAGGGCCTACCCTGTGAGTGTAGTTGTGACCCCACTGTGCCACCACCTGGTCCCCCAAGGAGCGGGACAGATGCAGTCCTGACAGTCCCAGTCACTCTGGGTCCCGGCAGGTGCACACCGGTGCCCAGAAGAGGCCTAGGCACCTGACGGGGAACCTCTTTCATGGCCCCGCAAGTCCCTGCGTGCCCTGCCCAGCCCCATCACTGGGTCTCTGAAAGGTCAGCACCAGGGTCTCCTGGAGCTACGGGGAAGCAGAGCGTGTCGGGTCAGGTTTGCCTCCTGCGTCTCGCCCTCTGCCCCTCTGCACAGCCCTGTCTGCGCATTTAATGAGCCTGTGAAAAGAGCCGAGTAGAGGTGGGGTGGCCCTCCCGGTGCTGCGGACACTTCTAGGGCCAGTGACGAGCACGCAGCCCTCCCTGCTCCTGAACCAAAACGCCTATTTGCAGACCGTGTGTCCGCGTGGTTGGACCTGGGAGCCCAGATTGCCTCCCTGGAAGGTAAGACCCCACCCTGCAGCCGCTCTCCTCGTCCGGCCCTTCCTCCCCGCTCCCTCCCAGGAGCCTCCAAAGGCCAGAGACACCCCAACATCTCTACTGTGCAGTGAGAGGGGAGAAAGGACGGGGGACTCGGAGAAGGCTGCGCTCGGGGTGGGGGTCGCACTATGACCCTGGTGAGCTCGGGCTGGCTTTGGGTATCTGAAGGGAAGACAGGAGAGAGGGAACCTGCACACAGTCACTACAGCAAGCAGGGCCAGCCGCTGGGAACCCTGTGGATGTGGAGGCCGGTGAGCACAGCCAGCCTCAGACACGCAGGAAGCAAGGACAGGACGGCGTGCCACTGGGGTTTTCGCCCTTTGTGGAGCTAGCAGTTAAATATGCCTGTTGTCTCCTACCCCCCTTCAGGCACTTTGAAACATTAACTTATGTAAAAGGAAAACACACCGGGGTCCACTTTTCTCTCAAGAGCTCTATGGCAATTCCACTTTTAAAAAGAGACCAGTTTATAACTGCCGACCAGCCCCGTTCCTGTTCTCCCACTGCTGCCCGGCCTTGTCCTGCCTCCCTGTAGTTTATATCTTTGCTTTTCAGACTTTAGAAACGCACTCTGAGAAGCAGCAGGCAGGCACATCAGAAGTTGTCGTCTTCCAGTTTCGGTCTTTATTCTGTCCTCTAAGTTGTTGCTATTTTTGTGTTCTTTTCCATACACGCTTTGTGCTGGCTTCATTTACTTATTTACTTGGTTTTGAATTTGCTAGAGAGCGCATGTGCTCACCAGAGAGTGAGAAAGTACGAAAGCAGCCCTCGGAAAGTGGCCGCGCTGCAATCCCTTCGTGTCCATTCTCCTCTGGGACTTTGGCAAGCGCACGCACGCACCGGTGTGACTTTCAAGCCACCAGTTCTGGGACTCAAGCCGCACGGTTGGGCGTGAGGGAGGCAGCCGCCTTAACCACCGTCCACCTGCTGGCCCCGTGCTGTGTCAATGCAAGGACTCTGCTTTCACTCGCAGTCTGCCCTGGGCTCTGTGTGCCGGGTCATCGTGTCCCTCTGGGGGTACACCCTGGGTGAAAGGCACGCCGTATACGACACACTCGTTCTCCCCAGCACCCACTCCTCCGTGGCTGCTCTCATCTGGCCGAACACTCACAGTTCGATAACTTCCTCAAAGGCAGGTACCCAGCGAGTGCCTTTTCCATACCATCGGACTCCAGAGTTACCTGTTTCTAGAAGTCACTTATGAGAGCTTAGACGTCCATAGGCATCCTTCATGTCCTCCCGTAGTGGGTGTTCAGTAAGCGCTAGAGAGTCAATGATGTGAAGTGCCTTCATAGCGTGGCAGTTGGCGAAGGGCATGCTTCTAAAACATCTTTGAAAATGGGATCTTTCCTTAAGTTTATTTCCTGGGAGAGAAGGAGAGGGAGACAGTGACAGGGACCCCACACTCCCACAGGTCCCGTGTGTTTGCCACCTCGGGTGTGAGCTGACCTAGACTGAGGGCAAGCCTGTGCCTGCTACTTGGGAGCCCCAGACGTGAACCGGTAACTTCTCAGGGGGTCTGCCTCACGGTTACTGCCGTGCCACCACCCAGACAGCCCCTTGAAATGGGACCTTACGTGCAAGCGTGTAACCTCAGTGGCATGGTGACAGAAGCTCAGGAGAGTGTGTTTCCTACGGTGCGCTGCAGCAGCCTGTGGGCCCAGACTGGAAGATCACGTCCTACATGGACCCAGACAGGCGCCAGGCAGGCACTCAGCCCTCCCAGGCCTCCATCTGCGTATCTGCAAAGCAAAAGGACCGGAGTGCCTCTCCTGGGAGTCCGTGCCTTCGAATCATGGTCTTTCCCAAGTCAATACAATGTTCGAGTTCACGCTAAGTTTCCGGGGCTCCTCTGAGCTGGGCTGGCTGAGCATGTGTGTGCTCGTATTTTTTCTTCTTTCCCCCAAACAGCCAACTCCTGGCAGCCCCTGAGATCTGGGGAGGTGTTTGGCTCGCGTGGTGAGAGAGGACGCAAACCGAGAGCTGCCTGCGACCCAGATGTGTCAGGAATGCCCGCTGCAGGCTCCCTTGGGTCACCTCTGCCCTCTGAACCTTCCCAGACCCGAGACAAAACTCCCAAAGTACAACATTTGAGCCCTACTTTGACCAAAAGAATCAGTATTTCTAGCAAAAACCAAAATGAACAAAAATACTTAGGGAGATTTGGAGCCGCTGTTTCACAAACAGCTAAGTGTGCGATGATCTGACGTCACCTCTGCTGAGTGGAGGCCTTTCTCCGTCCTACCCACATCCCGTGGGGGGGCAATAGTGTGTTCTACCCCCAGCCAGGTCACCTTCAAAGGCAGCACGGAGGTGTTTGTTAAGATCCAGATTTCCTAGAAGACCCTACAATGTCTGTGTATCTATCACTTTAATAGTAATAGATTTCACCATTTTAAATAGAGGGGTCTCCCGGACCAGCAGTTAGCGTAATGGCTATGTCGCTGGACTCCCATGTAGTCGAGTGCTGTTCAAGTCCCGGACCCAGCAGCTTAAACTCACGCCAGGCGCATGTGCGTGCATGCCCAAGATCCCGAGAGGAGAATGGAGGAGAAGGGATTGCGGCGTGGCCATCCCCCCTGGGGGGTGATTTCTCGCTTTCTGTCTCTCTGTCTCTCTCTGTCTGGCGAGCGCACGCGCCCTATAGCAAAAACCTCTCCAAAAGAAAAGGTAGAGGAGTCTCCCATGTTCTCACCTAACTCTACGTGTTAGCCAGTATATCGCAGTCACTAAACGCATATTCTGGGCGCTTGACCTTGGGATATCATTTCTGTATGGAAATAGTCACTTAACGCCTTGCTCTGCGTGCCTGTCTCAAGATGGAGGAATTTACGTGGTCTTACTGCACACACTGCAGCTGGGTTAGAAGGTGTGGCAGGTGTCATAGCGTGGTCCGGCCCGTGGTGGGTCGCACAGGTACAGGGCCGGCGCTGCAGGCCAGGGGAGCAGACGGCGGGGAGCGTGCCTGTCCTGGGGGAAGCGTCTAATCCAGAGCAGCCCGACCTTGGGGCTCAGAGGATCCGGCTCGGCGAGGGCTTAGCGGGCGCTGCAGCGGCAGACGGAGACCCGTGAATCTTATCAAGTGTGACCATTACGGGCTGAGGACGAGCCTTAATTAATCCGTGCTCCTCTGGGTGTCACATCCCCCAAATCTGTGTGTCCACGAGAGAGCCTGTGAGGCTGCGCAAGTGCGGTTTCCTCGTCCTCGAGCACCAGGCAGAAGAGCTGCTGCCTTCCACTCTACACAAAACAGTTTCATTCCCCACCAAAAAATACATGCTTATGCAGACATAACCGCATTCTTAACAAAAGTGAAATAATGAGGGCAAAATGAATCCTCTGCTTCAAGCCTGCTGTGCCGGCCCTGCCTTTATTCTCCCCTCCAGGAGGAAGCTGCTCCAGGGCGCCCCCTGCAGACCGGAGCAGAGCTCGCAGACCGGCTTCTGTCTGCTCACTGCGATTCGTTCCAGACCTGCAGCAGGAGCAGGGCCAAGCCTCCGAGGCCCCGTGACTGTGAAATGACACCTCTGTCGTTGTCTCCACAGGCATGTCCAGGCATCCCCCCGCTCCCGACATGCCCACCTTTTACCCCCTGTCTCCCGGCGGCGTGGGACAGATCACCCCACCTCTCGGCTGGTAAGATCCCTCCCGCCACCTCCTCCGGGCTGGAGTGTGTGCTCTCGCGCTTCCGTTCTTGGAAATTCGCTTGATGGTGGGGACACTTGTGGAGTCTGGGGGCTTCCCATCAACGCCTAGGTGCCCGCTTCATTTCACTTCCATTGAGAAGATGAGAAAGCACACAGACTTCGGGATGGATGGAACCCGTTTGGTAGTGTGTAGGAAATGAGTGTCGCGTCTGCTTCGAAGTTCACGGTCTCGTGGATTGAGTTTGTGGCTCTGGGCACTGCCCGCGCAGCCGGTGCTCGGCCCAGGTCTCTGTTCTCAGCGTGCGGCTCTGACGTGAACTCGGGCACCTGCACCCCTTCGATTCTGAGGGCGAGTGAGGCGAATGGCAGGGAGTACAGAGAAATTCAGCAAAATAAAGCCCCTCGGATTTTTATAAAATCTCCAATTTTGAGTTCGGTACTGATTTGGAGGCTCCCACTGCACAATCTAATGCTAATGCTCTTCACTTTATTATTTATTTTCTTAAGCTTTTGTGATAGGGCACGTGTGCTTGCCAGAGAGACAGTGAGAGGAAAAGTGAGAAATCACCCCCCCGGGGGCATAGCCATACCACACCATCCTCCGTTCTCCTCCTTGGATCAGGGCACGCATGCACACATGCCTGGCATGAGTTTGAAGCTACCCATTTTGGAGCTTGAACCGTGGTTGCCCGCGTGGAAGTCCAGTAACATAACCACTGTGCCGTCTGCCGGCCCTTATTTTATTACTTCTAAAAGCATTCTCACTTCTGTCTTCAAAAGTTTGAATTTTATTTTTAAAACGTATTTATCTCATGAGCAAGAAAGACATACAGACAGACAGAAGCACCAACATGACTGCCATGCCGTATCCACCCGCCCTCCTCCAGTCCTGGGCTGTGGGCATGCGCGTGCCCCGGGCGCTCACACCCACACCGGCACCTTCCCCCGTGGGAGTGCCTCGCAGAGCAGTGTTTACTCCCCGCCTGCAGTTTCCTGAACTGGGAGTGAGTCGTCGGGGAGGGAGGACGTGCCCACGTTGCATAGCCTCGTTCGCTCACCTGGTCACTGGCACCTCACCTCCCCTGCCCCACTGCCCACCCCTCTGCCATCCCCACGCCCTGGAAACGGGGCTCCGGCTGGGCAGGCGCTTCTTCACAGGGAAGGGCCACAGTGCCGTAGACATGCCAGCCTTCTCCCTCTCCCTGCCTCCTCCCACTCTCGCTGTCTCTTTTCCTTCAGATCCCTGGCACGCTCTCTCCACCCGTCTCCTTCTCACACAGTGAATCTCTCTGTCGGTAACAGTCTCACTGGCCATGTGCACACTAGCACACCTCCATCCGTTACTCTGTCTGAACTTAGCTATCAGCAGGCAGAGGGCCCGAGTCCTGGCTGGCCGCCGGAAATACGCCCAGGAGGGGTGTAGCAGGCGGGGTGTGGGAGCAGGGCTGGTGGGCCCCCCGGGGTGGAGAGAGGTCGCTCCAGCCAGCAGCCCTGTATCTCCTGGCAGCGTGCGTGTACGCGGGGAAGGGTGCAGTCTGCTAAAGTGTTTGCTTTCCTCTCAAGTTGCATTTCCTTATTTCTTCCCTTCTCCGAAAATCGAAGGTCCTGATGAATAACTGGCTTGGCCCTTCTCTGCAGGGCCGACTGTGCCTTGCTCACGGCCCTCCGTGTTCAGCAGTTAGCAATGGCCTACATGTTTGGAGGGCGGTGGGGCCAGAAGGGGAACATGGAAGGCAGGCAGTCTGCAGACGGAGCCCTGATGTCGGCTGGAGGCGTCCCCCAGGCAGGCCGAGAACCAGTGCCCTGGGTGGGCAGGGCAGGAAGGGCCGCAGATCCATGCTGGGCGGGGCTGTCCCCCCCCCCCCCCCCCGTCTTCTCCCCTGTGGAGTGCTCGTCGTGGCCAGTGGCGTGTTTTGTCATTGACGGGTTCCTTTCTTCTGTGACCTCAGGCAAGGGCAGCCTGTATACCCCGTCACGGGTGGATTCAGGCAACCCTACCCGTCCTCACTGTCAGTCGACACTTCCATGCCCAGGTAGGTGCAGGTGGCAGCGGCGCCGAGGTCCCCGTGCTTGCATCGTGCGCCCTGCTTGCCTGGGCGGGACGGGGGGTGTGGGCGCGTGCCTCGCTCAGCACCCCCTCGCCCGCGTCTGTCTGCAGCGTGCCTGGCTCCCACTCTAGGCGGCTCCCTACCGGGTCCGAGCCACACTGCAGGCCCAGCAGGACCAGCCGGCCAGCTCTCTGGGAGCCTATGCGTTGGGGACCTCCCGAGAGGCCGCCGGGACAGCTGGCTGGGGCAGCAGTGCTGGGCTGGGACCGGGAGGAGGTGCAGCGTCCGGCCTGAGCCTGTCCTTTGCCTCCCTCGGGGGCCGGGTCAGTCTGCCCAGAGGGTCACCGTCCTGCCCCGAGGCTGCCGACTGCTGTCCTGTGGGGAGCGCGGCCTACCGTGTGACCCAGGCCCTGTGTGGACGTGGCAGTGTGAGCGGAGCTTGTGACCTGTGGGCCGCACTCGGAGGCTGCTCTGTGACGCTTATGCTTCGGGGAAGGATGGCTTCTGTGACCTGTGCTCCATGTGCCCAGACGTGGCGTGTCTGTGTCTGCGTGTGGCTCTTCGCGGGGCCGGCCTCGGCGTGCCGCTGGTCGGACTGGTGGTCCTAACGGGTTATGACCTGCCTCGTTAACGTGGGTACCACATTCAGCTCCCGTGGAGACTTTCAGCTTTTCAAAGTATCTATTATTTGTCCTGCAAATGGCAAATTGGCCGGCTTGGGGGTGGGGGTGAAATTCATGTCCCTCCCCTGAAATGTGTTTGCACACTGTGGACGTAGCGAGGGCTGTCGGGTGGCCGGATTTGGACGCAGGCACACGTGAGGTGGCCCACAGTTCCTGTAAGCAGGCGTCGTCCCTCGGTCAGCGGTCTGCGTCTGCAGGCCTCCTGGGTGCTTCTCTCACACACCTCGGCAGACTCCCGTCCTAGAGGGAGCGGCTCACCACACAGGCTGTGGGCCAGACCTGAGCGTGCCGTGGCCGCATCGACGCCCTACCGCGCAGCGACTCGGCCAGAGCTCCCGCCGGCTGTGCTCCCCAACTGGGCCCTGTGGCGGTGCAGGACCGCCAGCTCCCGAGCACTCGCAGGGGGGCCTGCAGCATGTCGCTGCTGTCCGGTGCCCAGCGTGAGCTCCTTCCTTTAATCCGTCCCCAGTTTTCTGGAAGGCCGGATCTCTCGCACATGCTGTTTGCATAGGAAGTCATTTTGGACTCTGCTAGTAGAACCTTACTAAGTGGGAGACTGGAACTCCCCCGGGACCATGTCTCAGTGTCCTTCCTGCTGGTGAAGAAGCCAACGAAATGCACCTCGCGTGGTGCTGGCTTTAGCCTGCAGGCAGATTTCTAGAGGTGACCTTTAGCTGTCGCTGAAACGTCACTGAAAGAGCCAAGTCTTAATCAATCGTTGTATCTCCAATAATTACTCTTACCAAAATTCTCATTTGAAAATTGCTTTGTAAAAAACCATTCACTTTTTTTTTTCATCCTATGGAAAATACCAGATTGATCAGGAAAAAAAGGTCGGATGTTCTTAGTCGGAAAAAATCTACAGGGAATAGTTATAAAAATTTTCACCTCACTATAGAAAGAAGGATACTGGCCGTCAGCCGCGGTCGGCCCCGAGCCCAGAGCCCGGCCCTCGCTGGCAGGCCGAGCCGGGCCGGTCGTGGAGGCCCGTCGGCGCCTGCGGGCCTGGGTCCTCCTCTCCCTTCTCTTCTCGCCTTCTTCCAGGTTTTCCCACCATATGATCCCCGGCCCTCCCGGTCCCCACACAACCGGCATCCCTCACCCCGCCATCGTAACGCCTCAGGTCAAGCAGGAGCACCCCCACGCGGACGGCGACCTAATGCACGTGTGAGTACGCGTGTGCGTGCGCGTGGGAGAACGGGACGCGGGTGCAGTGCCTCCCCGCCCCGGCTGTCCCCTCTGCCCCGGCCGTCCCCTCTGCCCTGGCTGGCCCTGACTGGAAGTGCGGCCGCACGAGACGGAGGGCGCTCCCTGGGCTGCCGCCGATGGTAGGCTTTGAATCAGCTCGGACCCTGGGGAGACCTGCCAGCCCGAGGCGAGCGAGCAGCAGGGGCTGGTGTGTCCTGGTGTGCTGCTGCCCCGCTCTGAGGCGCCTACACGGATCCGAGGAGGGAGCAGGCGGAGTGGCCGCCTCCTGGGCCGCGTGGCCCCACCGGAGCCTGGTGGCTGAGCTGCCTCGGCCGGGTGCGTGGGCTGGGGTGGGGATGGCAGAGCAGGCGAGGACCCGCGGAGCCCTCCCGCGGCTTGTCAGCGCGGCCAGGGCTGTGGGAGAGGGCCTGAGGTTCTTTGAGCTCCTCACAGTGGCCCTTCACCGCCCCGGAAGCCACGGACCTCTGTCCTCAAAGAGTACGGGTCCCTGCACCTGTGGTCAGAGGCCCCGAGGAACTCGGTCTCAGACCTGAGATGGGCACCCCACAGTTCCAGGCCTCTTCTCACTGGCTGAGCCCCTCTGTGGCTACAGGGGCACTTTCTCGGGCCAGGGTGCTGTTGGCAGAGTCCACCCTGAGGGGCAGCCGCTGCTCCTCGGGACGGCCGTCGGGGGCTGTGGGGCGGCCGTGTGGACAGATGCTGTGCTTTTCTCCCCTCCCTCCCCTCGTGCCCCTTCCCCTGGCCACACCACCGCCACCGCCTTCCAGGAAGCCTCAGCACGAACAGAGAAAGGAGCAGGAGCCAAAAAGACCTCACATTAAGAAGCCTCTGAACGCTTTTATGTTATACATGAAAGAGATGAGAGCGAACGTCGTAGCCGAGTGCACCCTCAAGGAGAGCGCGGCCATCAACCAGATCCTGGGCAGGAGGGTGAGTGTGGGGTCCACGGCCGCCCAGGCCCGCCTCGCCGGGCTGTGGGCGCCGAGTGTACCTGCGCAGCCGGCAGGCGCTGGCCGAGGCAGTGAGGGGCGCGAGGGACGGGGACAGCCTTCGGGGGGCGAGGTGAGGCAGTTGTGCTCGTCAACTCGGGAGCCCTTCCGTAAGTAGCTGCATTTACACTTAGCTTCTTTTTAGAGAGAGACTTTCGCCATAGGGCACGTGTGCTCACCAGAGAGAGAGAGACCTCCCCTAGGGGGATGGCACACCGCAACCCCCTCTCACAGGCCCTTCTCCATTCTCTCGTGATTTTGAACAAACGTGCACACGTGCCTGCTGTGAGTTTTAAGCCACCAGGTCCAGGACTCAAACTGTGGTCGACCCCGTGGGCATCCAGTGACGTAACTGTAACCATTACACCGACTGCTGGTCCCAACAGCATTCTTTAAACAACATGCAAACCCCTCTCCAAAAAAAAAAAAGATAAGCAACGTGCACTGCACGTCTCCGGCCGGCACGGTGCTGGGCGTCAGGTTATTCTGAGTCAGATAGCAGCGTGGTGCCTGCCCTTCTGGAGCTTAAGAGTTTGAGACCGGGTGCAGGCATGAGATGGAGAAGTACCCAGTACGCGTGTCGTGGGGATTGTGGTAACTGCTGTGATGTGCGAGCAAGGCTCCTAGAGAAAGTCACAGGGGTTGGGGGGCGGAAGACAGACGTGGTCACGGGTGTCATGGTGTGCACGTGCCGTCCACTGGGAGCTGGGGACAGAAGACAGACGTGGTCACAGGTGTCACGGTGTGCACGTGCCGCCCACTGGGAGCTGGGGGCGGAAGACAGACGTGGTCACGGGTGTCACGGTGTGCACGTGCCGCCCACTGGGAGCTGGGGGCGGAAGACAGACGTGGTCACGGGTGTCACGGTGTGCACGTGCCACCCACTGGGAGCTGGGGACGGAAGACAGACGTGGTCATGGGTGTCACGGTGTGCACGTGCCGCCCACTGGGAGCTGGGGACGGAAGACAGACGTGGTCACGGGTGTCACGGTGTGCACGTGCCGCGCACTGGGAACTGGGGACGGAAGACAGACGTGGGTCATAGGTGTCGTGGTGTGCACGTGCCGCGCACTGGGAGCTGGGGACGGAAGACAGACGTGGGTCATAGGTGTCACGGTGTGCACGTGCCGCCCACTGGGAGCTGGGGGCGGAAGACAGACGTGGTCACGGGTGTCACGGTGTGCACGTGCCGCCCACTGGGAGCTGGGGGCGGAAGACAGACGTGGTCACGGGTGTCACGGTGTGCACGTGCCGCCCACTGGGAGCTGGGGGCGGAAGACAGACGTGGTCACGGGTGTCACGGTGTGCACGTGCTGCCCACTGGGAGCTGGGGACGGAAGACAGACGTGGGTCATGGGTGTCGTGGTGTGCACGTGCACACGTGGGTGCCAGAGAGCACGCTGCCCACCCAGGGAGCTGTTGCCAGGCCTGGGGGCACCAGCCTGGCAAACAGAAGCGGCCGCTCTCTGAGGACAGAAGCTGACCTGTCCTACTGTGAGGCTGACACGGAAGAATGTCTGTGACCT
The DNA here is from genome assembly GCA_026018925.1 of Tupaia tana. Lineage (NCBI taxonomy): Eukaryota > Metazoa > Chordata > Mammalia > Scandentia > Tupaiidae > Tupaia > Tupaia tana. The sequence goes on from JAKSZU010000017.1 coordinate 3,132,603, forward strand.
GGAGAAGCTTAGGCCTAGAAGGTGGGGACTGACGTGTGCAAGTGCCAGGTTCTGGCCGCCCCTTGTCTTTTCATCCCTCCTCTTGTCCATGCTGATGTTTTTCTGAGCGCCCGTTAGGTACGAACCAGGCACAGGCTACCAGGACAGCCGGAAGGCTGGTTATTCTTGCCAGGTCCTCTCCGTGGGTGACCAGCCGTGTTAGTGAGGGATCTGAAGAGTGGAGAATTTGAACGTCTCTAGTGCGGTTACTTTTGCACTTTAACCACATTATACTTTTAGAAATACTTCACCTTAACTTGATGCTCTTCACGCGTGTGGGATCGCTCTTTCACTTATGGCTCTTGTGCGTTTGGTTTTGCAACCTCTCAAGAAATTCATGGTGTGCAGATAAGCGTTCAGGTGAGGAGGCCTGACAGTCCTTGTGAAACAGAGGCTCACTGCCTGCCGTCTTGGCGACAGCTTTTACCATGTCTGTTCCAAACCTCGTAGACAAGCGTGTCCGTGACCGCGCACAGTGAAGGGCAGGAGGGAGCAGGCCTCTGGTGTGATCGATTTCCTTCGGATTGCCTAGAAATGCAGTGATTTCCAATCTGCAAGACACCAGGGTTGCAGGGCAGGGTGCGGCGGGAGATGATAGGTTTTTGGTGTCCTGTGTACAATGCCCCATCCCCTGTGGATTCCTAAACACTTAATAACAATAATTACACAGACTTCCCAAGGCAGCTCAGAGCCGACGAGCGATTCCCATCATCTCTGAAGAACCCTGCCTTAAAAGCGGAAAGGCTGAAGACCATTTTCCTTGACTCCTTTAAAAGAAGAACTCAAGAGGAAAAGAACGGTTGACATTTTTATTTCTGCTTGTGCAAAACTCTTAGCTCTTTCTTTTTTCTTTTTTGAGGGGGGCCCCCTGGCCCTCCAGTGAAAATTACTTTGCTGCCCAAGAAAGAGGCTGCGAGCTGGAGCTGGGCTCCCGATTTTTAAAGCACGCTTCCAGCGGCTGCTACTCTCTCCACTGCCTTAACAATCCGCAGATCCGAGCCCGGTCCTGCGGGATGGTTCTCATTTGGGACCTCGCTGTCTTTGATTTAGACAACTGTTTCTATTTATAAGTCCCTGAGCTCTTTGATGAAGATCAGGCTTTCTACCCTTGCACAGCCCCCCTCTGGTGGAGCAGCCTTCACTAGCTCTTTAAAGTCCCTGCCTTTAAAGTCATGACTTTTACACTGGAGTGACTGGAGTTCCCAAAAGTGGAGCTTAAATCCATCCTGGAACACTGTATATTTTCGTTTTTATTCATTATTACATAACTCTTAAAATAGAAGTATCCATTTAAGTAAACTTTTCTTCATAATTCATATTTTAAATAATAGCACAAATCTTGTTTTAAATAAGCTTTTTTCTTTTAGACTCTCCTGGTTATCACAGATGATCAAAATATTTGCTCTTTGATGCTATGTCCTTTTTTCAAATTAAATGAGTATTTTCCCATGGAGAAATTTTTACCATGAAATTTTTATCTTTTAAAAACTTTGCTTTGGGGGCCAGCAGATGGCATGGTGGTTAAAGCACTAGACTCCCACATGGCTGACGCAGTTCAAGTCCTGGACCCCGTGACTTGAACATCACATCAGGCGTGTGTGCGTGCATGCCCGAAACCTCAGGAGGAGGATGGAGGAGAAGGGATTGCGGCATGGCCATCCCCCCCAGGCGATGATTTCTCACTTTCTCCCTCTCCTCCTTTCTCTGGTGAGCACACACACTCTAGGGCAAAAACCCTAAAAAAATTTGTTTTTAATTTTTTATTTTCAATAAGCAAAGAGAAAGAAAAGCATTTTTAATCTATTGTATTCTGCAAATTCTTGCCCAAAAAAGCCTCTGTCTAGCCTCTGCTGCATCTTTCCTGTTTCGTGCAGAGGCCGTGTGCTCGTGCACAAGAGATGGGGAGGCAGCGCCCCCGTTTCTTCAGTTCTCCCCTGTGCCCGGCTCCCGCGCACACGCACTTTGTCTGTCTGCATGTTTCAGGCGCGGGGCTGGGACTCGAAGCCTGGTGGCCATGTGGGTGTGGCTTCCTCCACGCAGCCCTCACTGCTGTGCCGGGAGGCTGGCCCTTATTTCTGTTTCCAGTGCAAGACTTTGATACCTTTCTTTCCTTCTGTTCGGTTGTCATCGTTAGAGGAGCTGAGTACTTGCCGGGGGCGACAGCATGTCACACCTTTTTCTCCAATTCTGCCTTCTTTGCGGCTCTCAGGCACATGCTCCTGGCGTGTTTCTGGCTTCTCCGGGACTTGAACCACGTGGTCAGCCGTGTGGGAGCCAGCTGCCCAAACCACCAGGCCAGGCAGCCAACCCCAGCACTACTCTTTGATCTACTGTTTCATTTTGGGCCAATGATTTTTTTTTCTTTTTTTTTTGTCAGTAGGTTGTGTCCATTCGATCTAAAAGCAACTGAAAAATTCAAATAGTTATAGTTTGTACCTTCTTCTCCTCCCTACATTAATTTTTTTTTCTTCCCAGAGCGCACGTATGCTTGACAGTGAGAGACAGAGAGATGCAGAGGGAAAGGGAGAAGGAGAAGGCACCTCTCAGTGGGCCGTGGGTACAGGACCAGCCCTTTGTCCACTTGCACTTTATTCAGTTTAGTTAGCTGGGATACTTTGTCCAGCTGTTTCTGCTTTAACTAAAAAGTACCTGTTTGGGTTGGTGTAAGCCCCAATCTTGATATATATTTTGGGAGTTAGCTGTCATTTATGATTCTGGGTTTGCTCAGTCAGTTACAAAGCTTCCACTGGTATAAGCTACATGAAGTTCCGGGGTCTTACACGTGTGGGCGCAGGAACGAATTCGGCTGGAGTCTGGTCTGCTCATCTCTTTTCTCTTCTGGTAAACGTTTCCTCCGCCGGGTCCAGCGCGAACTGAGCAACACTGATCAGGGTTTCTCGGCAAAAGCCATCGAGTGGTGCAGGCCCATCTCGGGTATGGGCACGCCCTCCTGGCCGGAGCGGGCCGCCTTGTCCCCTCATCTCCCTCTTCTGAATGAACTCCTTCTTGGCCTTAGTCTGGCTGGTCCTATTTTTCCTACAAGTACGAAGAACTGTGTTTCAGATCACTTTTTTCAGGGTTCCCCCACCACCACTGATCTCTTTTTAAATAAAACCAGACTACCTGGTTTGCCTTTAGGCTCCGGCCACATCTTGCGGTGTGTCATGCTTGTTAACTTTACACCCTGCGCTTCTAAAGCGATTGAAAAGTAAGTCCGTGCCCTACCGGCACCGAGGAATGGCTCCGAAGGGCTGTCAGAGAACTGGAGTCCGGTGCCTGGCACCCTGCCCCGCCCGAAACTGGAGTGCCAGGTGGGGGACAGGAAGGTGCCCTAGATGCCCGAGGCAGGTGTGTGTGTCCTTGAGGAGGGCAAGTGTCGGGGCTGTGCTCTGGGACGTTACGTCCGTGCTGATGAGACTGTGGACACCTCCTCCAGGCGGCCTCCCTCCCCTGCCCCCGTCTCCTTCCTTTCCCCAATCCACCCATGCTGTTCTTTCTTTTCTATCTTTTTTTTTTTTTTTTAAGAGAGATTTTTGCAGTAGGGTGTGTGTACTCGCCAGAGAGACAGAGAACCAGAAAGCAAGAAATCACCCCCGGGGTATGGCCACGCCGCAATCCCTTCTCCTCTTGGGATCTTGGGCACACACCCACATGCGCCCGGCGTGAGTTTTAAGCTGCCGGGTCCGAGACTCGAACCACAGTCAACTATGTGAGAATCCAGCGACATAACCGTTACACTATCTGCTGGCTCCTCCTTTCTATCCTTTGTAAACACCAGAGCAGAGAGCTCAAAATCAGCATGCAGGGCAGCCATGGTGGGGAGGAGACAGAATGGGAATGGCCTTGCCCGCCAGCTGGGTAGCAGGGTCTCGCAGGCTCCCAGCCCACGGAGACAGGGAGAGCGCGCTGGCGTGTGGTCCCTTTCCGCAGCCACCGACACCCCCACGGCCAGCCAGCTTCCCTAGCAGTCCTGCTGCAGGCCTGGCACGGGCAGAGTAGGGGGATGCTTGCAGACCGTGCCGGGGGCCTGGGTGAGCCGTGGGAGGGGAGCCACTCGCGCCCCGCAGTGGTGGGATGTCCAGGTATGGTGCACATCGGTCTCGTACAGCGGAAGGGAGAGCTGGAGGGTGCCGGCCGGTACGAGCTGCGTGTGCGATGGCACGGCCTGGGTTCTAGACGGTAGAGTCCAGAGACAGTGCTCCTTGCTTCCCACCGGAGGAAGCCGGAAGCCATGGCCATAAAATGTGCAGGTGCGTGTGTGTGAGACTGCAGTGCCACCAGGGCCTCCCTGTCGACAGTTACCATGGAGGCAGCCAGGAGTCTGACAGACTGATGGACTCTCACGGCCTTCCCCTGCAGACAAGACCATATGACAAAGGTTCCATGCTCTCCACGGCAGAGCGGCCATGTGTTCGCGTCAGGGGAGGCTGTGTCGGTGAGACAGGTCATCCAGAAACCTCCACGTTTTGCATAAATAAATAGCACTGGGGCTCAGGTCTCAGAATACGCCCCGAGTGTGAGCAAGGGCTCTCCAGGAACGTTCTCGTAGCGCGCTGGAGGGCAGGATGCCAGTGTCCCTCCTGCTCGAGGGCGACGGTCACCTTTCGCGTGTTTCGTGGTGCCCGCGGAGTCTTGGTGTCCCCACAGCCACCTGCCCAGCGGGGCCCCAGTGTGCCGCTGTCACAGAGCACCTCCGCGTGCCTGGCCGAGGGCTCATTTTGTGGCATGTTCCAGTGCTGCGTTGCTGACACCTGTTCTCCCCCGTCTCTGTTTCAGTGGCACGCCCTCTCCCGTGAAGAGCAGGCGAAATACTACGAATTAGCACGGAAAGAAAGACAGCTACACATGCAGCTCTACCCGGGCTGGTCCGCGCGAGACAACTACGTAAGCCCCTCCCCACCCAAGCGTGCCGCCGGCCGCCTTCTCTCTGCTGCTTTGGAGAAGGCAGTGTGTTTCCGGGTGTCTGACATAGGTGCTGCTGTTTGCCTTTGCAGGCTCTTCAGCTTTGTGATACAGATTTCCTGGATATGTGCATTATGAGGCTTTGAGCTCTCGTAATGTTTATTTCGGTTTTGCTACAAGTGCTAATGCATTTTTTAAAATAAAACTTACTTTGTTTACATTTTCTATAGGGTGCACATATCTGCCAGGGGCAGGAGAGAGAGAAAGGGAAAGTGAGAAAGCACTCCCCAAGGGAGGTGGTCATGCCACAGTCCTTCTCCATTCTCTTCTCGGGATTTTGGGCATGCATGCATACACACCCGGCATGATTTTCAAGTTGCCGGGCCTGGGACTTGAACCATGCAGTTGGCCAAGGGGCATCTAGCCACCTTTACCACCATGCCACCTGGCTGACCCTAAAGGTTATTTAAATAAAAAATAATACTTTATTATTAAAATGACGGTTTAAAATATATGTTAAGAGTCCAGAATCTCACCAGGTAAGGGTAGTGTTAGAAATAACGACACATGTCACCTTCCAGTATCCACTGTGTGACTTTAGTTTTTACTTGGATGTGTGCCCGCACACACACAGCATTCTAGTGAGTAAAAGTCACAAATTAACCACTCATTTTTGCTGCTTTTAGACACTTAAGTTGCATTTTTTTAAAAAAAATAATTTTAATATTCCTTCGATAATCACGTTGCACATAACAGTTCGTTTCGTATTGAGATTATTATTTCTGTAGAATAAAGTCATAATAGAACTCCTGAGTTAAAGGATGTATTTATTTTACATTTCTCAATACATGCTGTCAAGTTGCTTTTCAAAAGTTGGTATTATTTTCCAGTTCTTGTAAACACTGTTAGGTGACAGTTTGAGGACCCCTTGGACCTGGCTAACGTTTTTGCTCTCGTAGTGCACCCTGACATCTGTGTTTTATTCTGATGCAGTAGAGAGGATCTTTTTATTTTTTAAATTCTATTAATTTTATTGGCAATAAAAACCTCTTTTATATTGCTGTTCCTTTAGTATTATAGAATTGTCACATCTTAACTAATAGAGTTTTGATATAGCCGAGGCTTTTTCTGAGAAAGTATACCATAAATGACATGGTTGAAATTTGATGGTGTTTAACAGAGGGGACGAATTTTGAGTCCTTAATGCTCTTACGCTCCCGAAGGTGTGGAAGGTCACTCTCGCCTTCACTGCTTCGGCCTGGGCTGGGCCCAGGCAGACATTGGAGTTTGTCCCTCCCAGTTCTGGGGGCTCCCAGATCGCAGTGCGGGCTATCTGGTGTCTGGAAGTGGCTCTGGCCTTGGTGGTGTCCTCGCCCGGCGAAGTTGGCCAGGGGCTCTCCAGTCTCCTTCTTAACCCCTAGTCCTATCCACGAAGCTCCGCCCATGGGCCCAACCCCTCCCCCAGGTCTAACTCCCTGTACGTCTGGGGGGGTTGGGACACTCCACATGGGTGTCAGGAAACAGCCTCAATAGCACAGTTTCTCCCGTGTCACCGAGGCCAGCCCTGGAAATGCCGGTGGGACGGCCTCAGTGTGGGTGGAGCGTCCTTGGGAGAGTGAGGGCCAGCCGCATCGGGGTGCTGTGTGTGCGGCAGAGGTGCTCCTGCCGCCCGGTTCCCAGGGAGGGGCCGGCGGGATGCCCGTCTGAGCCCTGCAGCCATGGGGGAAGGTGCCCGAACTATCAGAATGCACTGTGCCCACATCTCTGGAGGGGTCTCCTGCAGTGTGCACCACGGGAAATGTCACCGTACTGGCCAGGGCTCAGAGCGTGGATACTGGGCACGGTGGTGGCATAGCGAGTCTGTCCTACCGTCTGGGACTGGTGAACCCCCGCCAGCTCTCCTGAGTTGTGTTTGGGTTGTTTTAATAATTACCACCAGCTGGTGGTCACGAGCAACCTGAGCTGTGGGCCGGGTGGCAGCAGTGCAGGGGCGCGGACGGCATTAGTGCGTCCGCGGGCCGGGTGGCAGCAGTGCAGGTGTGCGGACGGCGTTACTGCATCCGCGGGCCCGGTGGCAGCAGTGCAGGGGCGCGGACGGCATTAGTGCGTCCGCGGGCCGGGTGGCAGCAGTGCAGGGGCGCAGCGGCGTTAGTGCGTCTGCGGGCCCGGGAGGTGAGAGCTCGGAGAGGCACCCTCACTATCCGAGCCCAGCAGGAGGGAGCCGAGCCGCATTTCATCTCTACGTCTCTGATGCCAGAATCTACACCACGTCCCTCCTCCGAGCGGGTTGGCTCAGTGACATCTGCCGTGGCTTCGTATTTTCACCCCAACTGGGCGCCTGTTCCCTGAGCAGAGTTACCCCTATGTGCAGAGCCCATGCGGGCCCTGGAAGTGGGGAGCTCTGCCTCCCTCCCTCTCCCTCCCACGGGTTCTCAGAGCCTCTGCCCTGCCAGGACCTCTGCATGTGGTCTGCCTGGAAGGGGAGCCACCTCCCTCCTGGACTCCGTAGAGCTTCTCTGGGCTGGGAATTTGTATAGACTGATCATTGCATTTGTTTACATTTCTGTTTCTGATCCCTAAAAAATGAGTTTTAACTTGCAAACACACACGTGTTTTCTCCCTCTCCTGTCTCCTCTCTGCGTGGAGGGGTGAGAGAAAGCAGCTGTAAGAAAGCTGGTGTGTGTGGGTTTCCCTGTTGGATTTCCTCTGCACGAGTTTTCAGGGAGAGAATTGTGTGTCCTTGCACGGTGGGACACCAGCCTTGTTTGTACTGTTGTGGAATAGCCCAAGTAAGCCTGCCAGCAACTGAGGCAAGCCGAAGGCCACGTGCGAGCATGTTGGCGGAAGACGCTGCTCCTACGCGGACAGGACAGGGACGGACGGGGCCTAGGTAGTGGATGTGTGGGCAGAGACGCGGGCTCAGGGCCAGACCCAGTACAGCACTGTGAGGGGTGTTCATGGGGGAGCTCAGAAGAGGGTCCCCGGCATTGCCTGAGAGGGAGGGCCAGGGCGGGGGCAGAGAAGGTTCCAGAAAGAGATGGCACGGGAAGTGTAGAAGGGCAGAGGGAGCTAGGAGGAGAAGGAAGAAGGTTTCAGACATAGCGGGGTCGCGCCCTCTGAAGGCGTGGGGGCCTGCGGGAGCGTGTCCCGCCGCACCTCACCCCCGGGGCAGCCTGGTGTCCTAGAGACACTCCATGTGTCCCTTCTGTCCTGGAGCCTGCCCCATGCCTCAGTGAGGGTCGCTCAGCCAACACCCTGGCGCCCTGAAGCTCCGGTGGCCACGTGAGGTGACGGCTCCCTTAAGGCCCACACATGCCCTTTCGGGGGTCACAGACGTGTCCCACGCGGTCTTCCTGTTCCTGTCCCGTGTTCACGTGTTAGCGTGACGTTACACAGGCGTGGGAGGAGCCGCGCAGGGCCGGCGTTCTGCCGCGGGAGTTCGAGAACGCCGAGGCGGTCGGCCCCATGGCTGTGGCTGTGGCTGTGGCTGTGTCCTGGGGGTGGCTGTGAGAGGAAGCAGTTACAGAGGAACTTGGGTGCCCAGACCCTCTCAGTGGGACCCGCGTCTGCCTGTCACCGACATGATTCTGAAACGCAGCTCAGGTGCACATGTGTCCATGGTACCTGATCGGCCCTAAGAAGCAAGGCCCCTAAATTCAGGTACCGCAAGTCCTTGCCGTCATCTTTAGCATTTCGGGTCCTGTCCACCCCGCGCCTCCCTCCGTGGCCGGGTTGTACCTTTGCCCCAAGGGCCATCATGCCACGGAGCTTTGCGTTATCCAGGGCAGGCCCCCGGAGGCCACCGTGAGCACCACCAGACAGGGGTTCTGAGAGTGTGGCCAGCAAACCAGAGAGGGTCCCCTCCATGGCATCTCTGCGGGGGCACTGTGTCGTCAGCTGCAGGATGTCATTACCCGTGTGTGTGCGAGTGTGTGAGGGGTCGGGGAGGGAGCCTGCTCGGTGTCAGTGGAGGATGTTAATACAGGGCCCAGAGGCAAAGCTCGCTCTCGCTCACGCTCTCTGATGGTAGACGCCGGCGGTGGGGGACAGGAACCCTCTCCACCTCCCGGTGCACCTGCGCGTCCTCGAGCACCTGCCTCCCGCGTGTGCCTGCTACAGTCCAGGACGTGACCGTGTGCCTCTCTCCTTCCAGGGTAAGAAGAAGAAGAGGAAGAGAGAGAAGCTCCAGGAATCGGCGTCAGGTAGGCACCGTGGGCCCCAGCTGTCCTCGGCTCCGACAGGCAGGCAGACTCCTGAGCCGGCAGTCTGCACACTGCGCCCACACTCGCGGTGGCCTCCGGCTGCGCCTAGTGGTTCTTGAACTCCACTCTCCTCCCCGAGAGTCTTCACATTAAAAACAAACAAACAAACAAAAACCAAACTCTCTTTCTCATGTGACCATGTGAGGTACACGGAGGACCGCTTTTCCAAACCCTGTCACCTGGCGTCCTGGTTGTGAACTGCGGCTGTTTTTCCCCTTTGTTTTTGTTTTTGTTGTTTCTGGTATCTGTGTTCTCTTTGCTTTAACACTCCCACTATCTTTCTGTTTGCATAACTCCTTAAAATACGGTTTTTATGAGGATTATGTGACAGGCACCTGTAGCCCCGGAGGATCTTCTGTGGTTGGGGGTTTTTCATGGAGACCACGATGAGAGTTCATCTTTCTTGTACCTTGAGTCAGGGCATCAGTGAGGTCCCGTTTTCCTCTCACTAAAAGGCCCCTCGCAGAGTGCACAGACACTGGCTGCATGAGGCCTGCACGGAGCGGGGCAGGCAGGTCCCCGCGAGGGGGTCCCCGAGTTCGGGATGTGCACGGCCTGTTGAGTGACAAGTTGTTAAAGACGCGATTTTCTGCAGGTACAGGGCCCCGAATGACAGCCGCCTACATCTGAAGCATGGTAAGAACACTCTGGCCCGCCGGCCGGAGTCCGAGTCACCCTCTGCTCGCGGTGAGTCCGCTGGGCCTTGCTCCTTGCGAGGAAAACGCCCCGGTCCCCCGTGCGCGGAGAGGCCTGTCGGTCGTGCCGGCCACGTTTCTGTTTTCGCGATGCAGCGCGCTTGGTCTGGTCCCCTCTGCCCTCCCTATGGCCCCCATCTCCCTGCCCCTACCCCTCCCTCCTGACCTGTGTCCTACTGACCGCGGCCAGCCCGCTGCTTCAGCTAACCCGGCGGCCCGCACGCCAAGGCAGGACGCCACCTCTGCAGCCGGCCTGCGGTTGCAGGAGCCGGGCTAGCCAGACTCGGGGCTCTGCTCTTAGACTGTCGCCGCCCACCGGCCAGACACTCATGGTGATGCTCTGGCTTCCGGTGGGACGGACGCCTGCGCCTCGTGCTTTGTGTGACTGGGGGGTCCGAGTGCCCACCTGCCGAGTTGCCCCCGCCGTCTTCTCTGGGGTGCCCGCCCGCCGAGCTGCTCGGCCGTCCTCTCTGGGGTGCCCGCCCACCGAGCTGCCCGGCCCCTCTCTGGGGTGCTCGCCTGCTGAGCTGCCCGGCCGTCCTCTCTGGGGTGCCCGGCTGTCCTCTCTGGGGTGCCCGCCCACCGAGCTGCCCGGCCCCTCTCTGGGGTGCTCGCCTGCTGAGCTGCCCGGCTGTCTTCTCCCGGTGCCCACTGCCGCACTCTCTAGGACCTGTAGGTGGCACCCTATTTACTGCACTGTCATTCCTGTGTCCCCGCGTGACCGCTGCTGGCATGGCTTTGGGAGTCAGGGCTCGGTGTTTGCGGAGCTCCAAGAGCGGGCTTGTGCCTTCCCAGTCACAGCGCTTCTCAGGAGCCGCCCGCGCCCCCTCCCTCCCAGAGCCATGCCTGCAGAGTCTCTGGGCCCTCCCGTCTCCCCTGCGTCCTGTCCCAGGGCCAACACTCAGGCTCCACCTGGATAACTCTCCTGCCCCCAGGCCTCGCTTTTGCCAGTTCATCTAGCAGTTCGCCGCCACAGGCACTTCCTAGAACACAAATTGATCCTGTCACTTTCCCACTTAAACACCCTCTGACGTGCTGTGGCGGCCCTGCCTCCCTCCCCTCTCCCTCCTTCCCGGTGACTGCACTCACCTGCCGTCCTGTGTGGAAAGCCCGTGTCCCCTGAGGCTGAGTCCCTGTGTGCAGGGTCCTCGGTCCCCTAGCCACCGATCACCCGGTTCTTGAGTAAGCCAGGTGACCCTCACCCCAGGGTTTTAGAATTTAATTTTAGTGCTAAAATTTCATGCAACCTTCCAAAGGAGCCCGCAGAAGTTTGAGTTCCAAATCTCTGAATGGTCCCGACTCACTGCCAGGGCGTCTGCTCAGCCGTTCGTCCTCCTTGTCCTCAGCTGCGCGGTGGGAGGGGTGGCACCTGCACCCTGTGGGGGTGTGGGGCACAGTGGGGCTCGGCGGTGCCCACTCTTCTGCTGGGAGCGAACACGCTTGCCCTCACCTCTGCCCGACTCTTGATCCTGCTCGGCTCCTCGAGCTCGTCAGGGCCCCTTATCACGGCTTCGTGGCCCCAGGACCCCCAGCTGCCGGGGCTGCAGGCTTTTCCCCAGCCAGAAGGCGGGACACTGCGTGCGAGTGTCCCACAGCGGATCCCAGAAAGCCCAAGCCACAGTGTCTGCGTGCAAGTTCATGGCCGGCCGTTGCTGTGCCGGGTCCCCATGGGGTCCCACATGGCCGGTGGTGCAGTTCCAGCCCCAGATCTGGCGGCTTGAGGAACACACTGGGTGTGGGTGTATGCGTGCCCAAACCCCAACAGGAGGAGTGGAGGAGAGAAGGTGGCGGCATGGCCAGCCCCATGAGAGTGCAGGCTCACTTTCCCTCTCTCTGTCTCTCCGGAGAAAGCACACACCCTATAGGAAAATGTTTTTAAACTACATTTAAGTTCACTTCGCAGTCATTAATCCAGACCGCGCTCTGACCCAACACTGGCCTGGGCGTCGGGGTTCCGAGCTGACGTGGCCCTGGCCTCATGGCATCACAGTAGAAGTGAATCGAGTAAAACACACACACATTGAACTTTTTAAAAAAAGAACGCTGTTCTCTCGAATTCCTGAACACCTGGGGGACCCACAGCCCCTCCACGCTCTGCCCCACAGAACACCCTGGGCAGGGTGGGCTCGGGCCAGCACCCGCTGCGTCAGCCCACTTGTGTTGGCACAGAACCTCCAGGTGGCTGGTCCTGCCACAGTCATGCAGGTGGAGTTGGGCCCTGCCGAGCCCGGTCCCGATGCGGCGTCACTCCTGGTTCACACTGTATAGTGTTAGAGACATGAATGAGCAGTGCAAATCCACTTCCATGCGTCCCCAACATCTATTTGTAGTGGTAAGTCACATGGGGCCAGCAGTCGGCGTGGTGGCTAAGGCGCTGGACTCCCGTGATCAATGGTGGTTTGAGTCCTGGACCCGGCGGCTTGAAACTTAAGCTGGGCATGTGTGCAAGTGTGCTCAAGATCCTGAGACGAGAAGGGGGGGTGATTTCTCACTGTCTGTCCGTCCATCTCTCTCCGGTGAGCGCACATGCCCCATAACAAAAACTGCTCCAGAAAACCCAGGAAGTTGCAGCTGCCACTGTGCCCCCTGGGCTCTCGTCCCTGAGGGTCACGGTGCTCGCTCTAGCCCGCAGGGACAAACCGTCAGTCCTCCACCTCCTAGTGCTGCCAGAGGCTGCGGCTGACGGCTTCGCTCGGCATCGCGTGGCCCACTCCGTGGTCCCAGAGCCACCGCGCGGCCTGTGAAGGTGCCGCCCTCACACTGGCCCGCTCGGGGGGGCTATGCTGGCAGTCGCGTGCCGCGCTCCCCCCCTTAGCCCAGGTTGCGTTTGCGGAGACCTGGGTAATTAGGGTGGCACCTCCCTGCTGTCCCTGACCCCTTTCTTCAGTGTATGAGTTGAGAGACTTTTCGGGGTGCAGAGTAGCCGACTACTGGCTGTTCTTCGGCATTCGTTGAGTACCTGCTGCATGCTGGAGGGACTGTAAGTCGGGGAGCCCAGTGCTGGCGAGGCAGACGACCCTCCTTTTCTGTGTATGACACTGCTGTGAGGGTAGTCGATGACACGCCAACAGAAACTGTCAGTGCGAGGATCGGAAGCAGACAGGCAGTGGCGTGTGAGGTCTGCTGTGGGTTGGTGTCAGGGAGGGCTCCCCAGGGAAAGAAGGAGCCCCCGTTGTAGAGCGGAGCAGGGCAGGGAAGTAGGGCCAGCATGCGTGACGAAGCAGAGGCTCAGACTGGCCCTGGGGAAACCGGCCAGGCAGTGGCCGAAAGCCTCCGGCCCTGGCTCCTGGGTGGAGCGAGAGAGCTGTGCCCGGAAAGCGTGGAGCCTTGAGATCCCGGCCTCCGTGTCAGGAGAGGGCCTTGAGGTGCTCCTGTTCTCCAGTTTGGGCTCGTCCTTCTATCTGAACGGTTCCGTGCAGCCACGCGTGTGAGCGTGGAGACGACCGGCACACGCCGCAGGTTGCCCGTTCCTGTCCCAGCATCCCCCGCGCACCCTCTCCTCCCCAGAGTGGCTAGGCTCTCAGAAGGGTTGCCTGTAGCTGGAGGTTTGGTTTCCCACTGATGTGACAGTGTGGCCCCTTACTTGAGAGGCCACAGTCACGCTAGGGCCAGCCTCACCTCAGAAACCAGCCAAAGGCGCCGAGAGACCTGACTAGGACGATACTCTCAGGGGCGTGGTGCGGAGGCAGCAAGGTGTTGGTGCTCAGGTCTCCATTCGCGTGGCTCAGGGCTGGAGAATTGGAGAATGTCTCGGCTCTGAGCTAGTGTGGAGTGATGAACTAGAAGAAAAATTCCCACCAATAAGGAGGAAATTCTTCACGAGCAAAACACCCCTCAGACACAGATAGACAGGGTCCACATGTGCTTTTGTTTCTTGGTGAGAAAGGCCATTGCACTTGCCTCGTGTGGCCCAAAGGGAATGCACACCCAGCCATGTCCCCATCGCCCCATTTCTCTTGTGCATTCCAAAAGTACCAGGGAATTTTCATATAATTTGGGAAATGCATATTATAAAAAAACAAGCATGGTTTTAAAATTTTTGCACCAAAATAAATGTGTACTTTAACTTCGTTTTCCCATGAAGCTTTTGAAGTTCCCAGGACATTCACTGTTGAAATCAGGTGGACATAAACAAGCTGCCTTTGGCCATCTCCATACTTTGGAGCAGCTCTTAGGATACTGTAAATGGGATCCATACTAGTCCTTCTTCCGGGTTGAAGGAGTTCCCCAAGCTGTGTGACCCCCTGAGGACTCCATATTCATCCATTTAGCTTTCTGGGCTCAGTTACTATCTGTGGGCATGTGCTGAGCCCCAGGGCATCAGGGAACAAGACCACAGAAATTCTGTGTCCAGCAGGACAGTGTCAGAAAAATCGAGTCCTTTGTTAGTAATTCTGCAAACATCTGTGAGGACCCCTGCAAGTCAAGAGCCGCTCTAGGTACTTGCTAACTGAGGTCCTGTCCCTTCCCAGAGGAGCTTCCAGTTTAAGGATACAGGCATGGAATGGGTTCACTGATGTCGCGAGGGGGCACATACAATGCCGTACATGGAAACACAGAGGACAAGGCGTAGTAAATCGGAGCGGAGTCCAGGAGAGCCGCCGCGGTCAGTGCGCGTGTGCTGTCCAGCTGCCGAGCAGCCCTCGGGGACGCTCCGTGACTGAGCTGCCGTGAGCTCCGGTGCTGGGTCCGTGTCTCATTTGGAACAGAGCTTGTCAGAAACCAGGGATTGCCACCCCGCCCTGAACGGCCCTTCATGATGCAATCAAGGTTCATAGGGAATTAAAGGAGCAAAGAATTCGAATTTTTGAAATTTTGAAGAGAATTACCACTTTAAGATTGTTAACTAAAAATATAATAAAGGTTTGGCCCCATGTCCTCGTGGCTAAGGGAACTGGATGTGATAGAATGTGGTTCATATCCCAGCCCCAGCAGCTTGAAAAACACATGGGGCACATGCGTGCCCAGACCCTGACAGGACAGAGAAGTGGAGGAGAAGGGATTGCGGTGTGACCGCACCCCACTGGGGGTGCTGTCTTTCTCTGGCAAGCACAGTGCCTTCTGCTAAATTAAAAAAAAAGAAGAAAAAACACCTTCTAAATTGACTTACTGGTCCTCGTTCCTGGCCAAGCCCTGGGGCAATGGGGCGCGAGCTGACAGAGCCGTGGAGGCCACATGGCAGCCCTGGGCCAGGTCCTGCCTGCCCGACCCGAACACTCCAGGTGCATGCACACGCATGTGCCCGAGTTCCTGAAGAGCTGTGGGGCCGGGAGAAGGTTAGTGGATGGCCAGGCCTTGGCAGGCGGAGGGGAGCTGCTTTTCTCTCCCTCCCTCCCCTCTCTACCTAAACCCTAGGTCAGCTAACAAAGAGCCCATTGTCTTAAAGTGGTATAGATGGAGACCCACTCTCACACCTTCCAGGTACGCCCCTTTACTGTGGAACATCAGAGGACCGGCTTATAGGCAGAAGCAAGCCACTTTCAGATGGTAGAAAAATGGTCTGGTTAAACACACAGAGACACTAGCATGCCCTCGCCCTGGTACTGTCCTCGACTCGGGCATGAGCTCGGCCTTGTGACTCTACGTGAAGCAGGAGCGTGTGTTTTTACCATGTAAAAGTGTGAGTCTGTTTCCCTTGGGCCGCGTGGAGGTCGCCGCCACGTGCAGAGCGGCCTCGCGGTTAAAACCGCAGTGCAGATTTGCACCTTGAAGACGGTGGCTCTGCCCTTCCATCCAAGGATGGCGTTCAGGTCTGACGAGGTGGGCAAGGCTTGGGGACTTGGGCTTCAGGGTCCTGGCAAGTCCCTCACAGCACTGGTCGTGCAGGTGGGAGCCTGTCACGAGGGTCTGCTGAGAGCTGTGTCTGCAGCTCCAATGTCCCCTGACTTCTTAGACTCCGGGAGTGTCCTCACGCCCTCGGGTCTGGCCGAGGAAACACTGCCCTACAGTTTTTGATGGTCGCCCTGGTGAGTGTGTGCTTGTGCCTCATCTCGGCCATGACTTCCACTCAGCACGTGCAAACGTAGTCACCTACGTTAAACGTCAGTAAGCCTCTGGGTGTCTTCTTCTGGGTTGGCTTATTTAGTTGGAAAACAAAACCAAGCTCTTAAAAAAATAACAAAATTAAAAAGAAGTTGGAGATAACTCAGAAATCTTTTTTTTTTTAAAGAATTATTCCATTTAACTTTTATTTATTTATTTATTAAAAATTTATTTTTAAAAATTTGACCAGAGAGGGAGTGAGAGAGAGAGAGAGAGCGCCTCCAGTTTCCCACCCCGTCAGGATCTCAGAGGCTGAGAAACACCTGTCCTGCAGGTTAGCCCAGCCTGCTCCACCTTCCACTGCATCCAGCCGGCTGTGGTCCAGGGAGATGGTCACAGTGCATGGAGTGGCAGTCGGGACCACTGCTCTAGCCGCAGGTGTGCTGGGATGACCAGGGTCTGGCAGGTGGCTGGCAGGAGTCCCCTGTGCTCACGAACACGTTGCCGGTGGGATCAGCCGGGCCAGCACGGGGTGGTCTCACCTAGATAGCTGGGCCTTAAGGAAGAAACTGGGAGAGGCCTGTCCACTGGCGAGAGCTTTCTCGACGCCTCCACGGCACCCTTGCCATGCCGTCCCTCTTCCTCTCCTGAACAACCCGCGTGGCCAGACCTGTGTTTGAAGTTGGGATGCCGAGATCGGGGACAGCCCTCAGCTGGCCAGGTTCCTAGCGCTCTAAAGGAGCAGTAGCGACCTGGACGCCCTGAGGCCTGTTCACATGCTCCCCCAGACCCAGGGCAGTCGCGGCCATGCCCCCTGGGGGTGATCGCTTACTCCCTCCACACAGCACACACGCTCTATGGCAAAACCGAAAATCAATTCAAAACAAATACCACCGTCATTTAGAATTAAAGAATCTCCTGCTCAGAGCTGGGCCACTGCGACCACATACAAGAGCTGGGGTCTGGGGGGCTGCCGTGGGTCAGGGGAGGGGCGGTGTCCTCGGGGCCAGAGCCCAGCAGTATCCGACCTCCCTGCCCCCACTCGCCTCGGTCCGAGGTTACCTGTTGTGTGTGGTGACTCAGAATCTCAGCCCAGTAAAGCCTTTGGGACTTGGCGGTCTGCGTTGTAGTCACAGCCACCCCAGTCCTCCCGGATGTGGCACCGGTAACATTCTTGCGGAATGTACATTCTGAGTCCTGGGAGAGCGTCCAGTTGCTACGAAGGGAAAAGTTCTGACAGTAGTAAAGTCTCGCGTGAAAGCGGAGACGCTGTGTGCCCTGGGTGGGGCTCAGCGTGGACCCAGCATGTGGCTGTGTGGGGCTCGTCACCATGGTGTTGGCAGCAGCCGGGTGAGGTGGTCAGCTCGGGGCGGCGCGGTACAGTGGCTCCCATGGTGGGCTGAGGACCGCCGGCACCCAGCGACAGGTGACCCTGGCTGGCACTGGCCTGCCTTTCCGACTCGTGTCAGCTCGTTTCCTGCTGGTGGTTTTCGAACGCCTTTTTTTTTTACCGTGACCTAACACACTAAGTCTGATTCCCAGCCCAGCTGTGCGTGCCCACGTGGGGATGTCAGTGCGATGCACTTTCTCTGTGATGGCTCAAGGGCTGCGGGAGGCTCTTCGCTTGCACCATCACCACGTCACCCACGGGGCTGAACTGGGCACACAGCCAGACGCGGGCTGCTTGTAAGAGGTGTCACTGTCCAGAAGCCTGCGGCTAATTCATATTAACAGCATTTCATTTGTTCCTTCCTGAGGTGGAAAGAGAAGCTCGTTCCCAACGTGCAAAGCCAAGGCAGCGGCCCCAGGACCTCTTCTGGAGATGGAAGCTTGTTGAGAACCCAGCCTGTCTCCACGGCTCGCCCAGTCAACCCCAAAGGCGCATCGACACCAACTTGTACCCAGCGGTCACCGCCAGAGCTGCAGGTCCCCAAAGACAGTCACTGCCAGTCCCTCTTCGTCCACTGCAAGAGCCACGGTCCAAAATAGAGCACAACGAGGTTTTAGAACAGAAATTCAAAAGCACGTGAGACGCAGGCAGGCCCGCCGCCGACAGCTTCTCCCCCGCCCCGCTGTGCTCCCGGCGTCCCGCGTCACCGGCACCTCCGGCAGGACAGTCCCGGGCCGCTGCCTGCCTCGCGCACATCTGCAGGCCCAGGGAGGAGGTCGTGGAAGAGGTCCCCTTTGTGTCTGTCTTCGCCTTTTCTCTCCCTTTCTTCTCGAGCTTTTATTTAACAGTGCAAAGGATCAACCTATGTTTGCTTCTTTTTTTTAAACTTGAATTTTTTTAAATTTACTTTTTAGTTTTAATTTTGTTGTATATTTTGCTAGCTATGAGCTTTTTAAAATAAATCTCACAGGTCTGAAAAAGTTAGAAAAGAAAACAAAAGGAAAGGAAGCCTTTTTTATTTTTTTCTGGGGCCTATCTCATCCCCTGAGTGGCTTCCGCGTGAACTGCTGGTGACAAGCAGTGGCCTCTTCATCCTGGTAAGGTGCTCGACGGAGCAGAGTACAGGTCAGAGCCAGGCCCACCCGGTGGCTGCAGCTGGCAGTCCTGCTTCACTGTATTTTTCTTCTGATTTTTTTTTTCTTTTTTGAAATGGTAAACCTTACCAGATACTTTGAGCAGACTGGTTTGCAGTGAATCTTCGTTTCTGTCTTTCTCACCCCCTTGTTGTAAAAAGCCCAGCACTTGAATTGTCATTACTTTAAATGTTCTGTATTTGTATCTGTTTTTATTAGCCAATTAGTGGGATTTTATGCCAGTTGTTAAAAATGAGCATTGATGTACCCATTTTTTTTTAAAACAGCAAGGCACAGTCTTTGCCCAAAACTGTCATCTAACGTTTGTCATTCCAGTTTGAGTTAATGTGCTGAGCATTTTTTTAAAAGAAGCTTTGTAATAAAACATTTTTTAAAGTGTCACTTTATTGAGAGCGCAGTCCCTGGTAATGCGGAGTGGGTAGTGAGTAACGCACAGGCCAGGCCAGCACGGTCGGTACCGGTGTCAGGAGCCCGCCCGCCGCCGTGCCGTCTTCCCGGGGACAGGCCAACACTGCGCGCTCTGTCTCCTTGAACATCCTCGCACGGCCCGGGCCGCCCTGCCTCCTCCAGTGTAGACGTAGGGCCAGGGTCAGAGGGAAGAGTCATCGGGACCCCCAGGAGTGAGCCTGTCTGAGCCCGCGGCCCCATCGTGGGCACCAGCCCTCAGGTGCGGGCTCTCTGCACGCGCGGGCCCCGTCTGTCCTCGCAGCCTGTGGGTTCTCTAACAGGGCTCCCCCGGTCACGGCGCCCCGGTGGTGAAGGAAGGTTTTAGCCCGCGCCGACTCCCCACGTGAGCAGCTTCCCAAGTCTTAGTCTGTATTTCGTCACGCTGGTATACGAGCTGGTATCTGGTGTAGCAAAAGCATGCCTTCTAACTCGGGCATCGCGAGTCCAGCCTTCCACGTGCCTTCTCAGCCCTCGGGCTAGTCTGAACCATCGCTGCCGCCGGCCTAACCTGTCTCCCTGCTGACTTGCCAGGCCCGTTTCCCGTCTCCGGCTGTCGGCGCAGCTGGGGCGCAGCTGGTTACCATACTGGGGACAGCCTTCCGCGCTGCACCTGAGGACTGCCCAGATGTTCTCTCGGGCTGTGACCCTTTCCGGGACCTTTCATCATCTTCATTACTATCCTCTGGAATCTCTCCAGTTCCTCTCCATGCAGCCCTAAACCTGAACCAGCAGGAAAAACCAGTACCGTGTCCCAGGGACCTCCTTGTTAGAAAGGTTCCGTGTTCGGCCCCGGCCAGAACCTCGTTAGGACTGCGTTGTCCTAGTGCACGTGAGCTGAGCGGTAACTCTCCCAAGCCGCTGTCACCTCTGGGACTGAGCTCCGTCTGAGACCCGGGGCAGGAGGGGGCACAGGCGGCAGCCAGCTCTGCTGGGCCTTGGAGAGCCGTTACCATGGCAGCTGCCCACCAGGGAGGTGGTCGTAAACCTGAGGCTTGACACCACGGTGGGCCTCCCACCTCCCTTCTGTGTCCCTCTACCCCCCAAACTTCACTGATGGGGCTGAAAGACTGTTAGACCCTCCGAGCCAGCCGGTCCCTCCACAGACGGGGCTCCCGGCTTTCTGTATCTCTTCTGGAGTGACGCTGCCATGGCTCGGGCTCTGTCCTGCCCGTTTTGCCTGGTCCTACTGTGGGCAGGCAGCAGTTCTGGGGCAGGAGAGCCGGCCCCTGCGGCGTGGCCGGAGGACAGCTACCCAGAGAAACCTTCGAGCCCCGCCTTCTATGCCCCAGGCCTCGGCTCTCTGCCCTGGCCCTGCCGCCCCACGCGGTGCAGTTGACGTGGGAAGTCCGGGCCACGTGACGGTATGATGGCGGTAACGCGATGCTCTGAGACTGACCATATGGAGCGGCTCCAGGTTCGCGCCCCAGACCTCCCCAAACATGCCTTGGCATGAACGTGCCCGTGGCCATGGCCGGCTGGAGACGGGGTGCGTGGAAATGTGAGAACCCTCTGGGCGTCCCTGCTTGTCTCACTCATGTAAGAAATCAATAAACTTTTTTTTTTCTGGAGAGGTTTTTGCTATAGGGTGCGTGCGCTCACCAGAAAGACAGAGACAGACAGAGAGACAGAAAGCGAGAAATCACCCCCCGGGGGGGATGGCCAGGCCGCAGTCCCTTCTCCATTCTCCTTTTGGGATCTTGGGCACGCACGCACACACGCGCCCGGTGTGAGATTAAGCCGCCGGGTCTGGGACTCAAACCACAGTCGACTACATGGGAGTCCAGCGATATAGCTATTACGCTAACAATAAACTGTTTTTTTAATTAGCATTTTTCCTCAAGGAACTAAGAGTGCATCGTAGGGGCTCGAAGGGCTCCCGGACTGTCACGGGGAAACTTCAGAGTTGCGCTTGGGAAACCGAGGCCCCTGGCGGCTCTGCGAGGCGCACCGTGCCCTTCACCATCGCGTTGCAGGCTGTGGTTCGCCGCCTCACCAGTGCTCGCTCCCACTGCAGGCCAGGGACAGTGCTGGGCAGAGGGCCCTGCCCCCCACACCCCTGCCCGGGCCGCGGAAGCCCACGGAGGGCTCGGGGGGCTCTTGTCTGCGGACTGAGCGTGGCCGAGGGCCTGGCGGCGAGGCCTTCCTCTCTGGGCCTGCGCTCTCCAGGGGAGCGGCCACTCTCCCTGAGGAGGCAGAGACCCAGAAAGCCTCAGCCTCCATCACCCCTAAGGGGAGAAGGCTGTTGAAAATCTCTCCCTGGTTCTGGAGGCATCGGGTATGTGGTCAGGCCGCCATCCCTTCTCCATCCCTCCAGCCTGCCACTCGACCCTCCCCTAGCCCCTGGGCCATGGAAGTGGCCTGGAAGAACCCTGGAGAACGGCCCTACCCGGTCGCCACAGCTCCCCCAGAGTGCACCGGGGGTGGGGGGGTCCCGGGCAGGTACCACGAAGCCTGCACCTCTGTCCTGCGGAGGGCTCTTACTCCAGCAGCCCGTGAGGTCCGTGTGGGACCCCCTCAGTGGGGAGATGCCAACAGGCTGCTCAGAGGCCAGCCCGACCACCGCACGGGCCAACAGAGCACCCGGACGGCCATGGCCCAGCTGGCCCAGCAGGGAGCTCCCCCGCGCTCGGGCTTCCTGGAAGTCTGTGTTCAAGGACGAACCCTGCCGTGTGCAGCCCGGGGCCCCTGCCCTGGGGCCCGGTTAGTGAGGAAGTGCCCCCCCAGCCTGGGCTCACGTCACAGGCCACAGCTAGCCAAGCGGGGTAACCTGGAGGGGTGAGACGGGCAGGCAGGTGCTTCCTCTCGTCTGTTAGGCACGTTGGCGAGAGCGCGTCTCCCAGAGCAGGCTGTGTGGTGGGAACGTGCGGTCGCTCATTCTGTGTGCCTAGCCGGGGCGTCACAAGCCGCGACGTATTTTTTCCCGTTTTTCGGTGCAAAAATGCATCATGACTTTTCCGACAACCCAATAGTCAGGTTCAAAATTTTAAAATTAGTGAACCTGTTTATCAATCGTAATATGAAGACAAAACCAACCACTGGAGCCCTGACCCAGGACACTGGCCAAGGAGACCCCTTCGGCTGCAGTTCTGTCTGAAGGCTTAGATCTGTTTCCACTTTTTATTTTACACAGAATTCTGTCACCATAATATAGTTCTGACCCAGACTCTGCAACAACAGATCTGGTGACCTTGAGGACATGACCTATGTGCTCTGCTAATGAAGTCACCGAACCTCCGGGTGGCCATCTCCCACTCCCACATTCCATCCTGGAAGACGCTTTCTCAAGCCAACGCCGGAGAGAAGCTTATGTCCCACGATTTCACTTTGTTGCAAAGAACAAGCGGCTCCGTGCCTTCAGTACTGGCTGGAGGCGACAGGTGCAGGCAGGTTTTACCGACAACTTCCCTGTGCTTTCCGGCACTGCCACTTTAAGACGACAGGGGCCAGCCAGTGGCATGGTGGTTAAGGCACGTGGCCAATTACATAATCAAGTCCCGGACCCGGCAGCTTAAAAAAACATGCCAAGTGCGTGTGTGTGCACGCCCAGAATCCTGGGAGGAGGGTGAAGGGACTGTGGCCTGGCATCTTCCCTGGGAGTGACTTCTCGTGTTTCCTCTCGCTCTTCCTCCAGCAAGCACATGTGCCCTAAAGCAAGTCAAACAAAAAGAAAATGGCAACAGACCCACGATGCAGCACAGCTTCTGCCTGGGTCACCAGCTTCCACTTCTAGTCATTTCCACAAACTACGATTTAAATCATATATTTATTTCAATTCAGATTTTCACAGATTCAAATACTGCATTTTATTAAAATCGATCTTCTAGGCAGTTATCTGATTTCTCATTAGAAAAACAAGAGAGACGGTAAAGAGGGCTTGTGGGTCTGATCGGCCCGGCAGACCTCTGCCTGCAGACCGGGCGCTGAGACTCCCGGCCCGCAGCGGCCTCTCCAGGCTGAGGGGAACAAAGACGGCGTCCTGGGCCATCGCCAGACGCTGGGACAGGCCGGGGCTGCGGGAGCGCAGGGGTCCCGCCAGACAGGGCTCAGCAGTGCCTCGGACGTGCGATGGCTAGTGGCTCGTCTGTGAGGTGGCAACGCTCACGCTCCGACCTCAGAGGAACCTTCCCCGCTGTGAGGGGACGACTGCAGGCAACTCTGCAAAATTGACAAGGCTTAGCAGAAGTGCTTGCTCCAAGGCACCAAAGGTGTAAAGCTTCTTAGAAAATACACAGATCTCGACAGACTAAAAGAGGCAGTTAGTTCTCAACCGAGGAACCGGTTTCCCTGGGACTAGTACAAACTGTCAGCCAGCTCCCACTCAGGATGCTCTGCCAACAGACCGCGCGCTGAAGGGGTGCCCAGCCGAAGAACACGCCCGCGGCCCTCGGGGCGCCAGCTGGCCCCGCTCCCGAGGGCCTGCCCAGGCCAGGGCCGTCACTTGTACTTGTAGAAGCCTTCTCCGGTCTTCTTCCCGAGCTTCTTCTCCGCCACCAGCTTGTTGAGGGAGGGGCTGGGCTGAAACAGGGGGTTCTGCACGTCCATCTCATGCCACCCTGCAGGACAGAGCAGAGGTTGCTCTCGCTGCGGCCCCGGGGGCCTGGCTGGAAGCACAGCCCAGGGATGGGGCCTACTCTGGTGAGCGAGAGGCCCTGCAGGGAGCCATTCAGATACCAGGGAGGAGGCGCCCCGGAGCTGCGTGGGCCACCACTCCCGGGCTGCCCACACCGGGTCTACCCCGGCCCCCCATGTTGCCAACGTCGTCCTGAAATCGTGAAGACCAACATAAGAGCCCACGAGCTTGCTGCCTGGCCCTCCATGACAGTGCTCCTGCCGCATACGTACTGAGAACCTGAACTCCTGGTAGGTATTCTGTACCCTCACACAACTCGAAAGCCCACGCTCTGACTAGAAGCCTCGTTTGTGAACCTGGGAGCACTGAGCTGTCACACCCGGTCTTAGTCACGCCTTCACCCTGTCCTCAGAGACTACCACAACGGTCGGCTGTCACGCAGCGGTGCGTCCTGGGGGCCACGAGGCAGCGCCCGTGCCTGCCCCACTGCTGTGTAAGGAGCGGCACGGGGAGACGGGGCGGGCACGGGCGCTGCCATGCTGTGTCTGCACCAGGGAGACGGGGCGGCACGGGTGCTGCGTGCTGTGTCTGCAGCTTCCTGGGAACCCCGAGTATTTCAGAACAAGTCAGGCACCAGCGCGTGGTGTGGTGGTTAAGGCACTGGGCTCCTCCAAAGCCAAACAAGGCTCGAGTCGCAGACCCAGCGGCCTGGAAATCAAGCTGGGCGTGTGTGTGTGCGTGTGCGCACACGTGTGTGTCCCAAATCCCAGGAGGGGAATGAAGGACAAGGGACTGCAGTGTGGCCATCTCCCCCAGGGGCGATTTTTCACTTTCCCTCTCTGTCTCTCTCTGTTGAGTGCATGCACCCTATAGCAAAAAAACTAAAAAATAAATAAAAAGCTAAAAGAAAAACCAGAGATGACCCTGCTCAGAGACACGGGCAGTCGCTCTCCCCCGCACGGCCCACTGGTATCCGTGGTGCAGGGGCACTGCCCGGCTCGTTCCAAGGACCCTGGGAGGACCTGTCCGCTTCACCCCTGCCCTTAGCCCTAGGCTGAGAGCCATCCTTTCTCTAAAGAGCCTGCCTCAACGCGAGGAAAGAGGGGCCTCAAGGCCGCCAGCCCCTACCGTCCAGGATGAACTTTGTGGTGTCCAGACCAACGTAATCAAGCAGCTCGAACGGGCCCATGGGGTACCCAGCCCCCAGCTTCATGGCCGTGTCGATGTCCTCCTTGGACGCATCGCCTGAGGAGACAAGGGCAGCAGTGGGGTACCCCGCCACCCCCCACACTCGGTGAGCTCTGAGCAGCCCCGGGCTGATAGGCCGGCAGGGTCACTGTCCGTCCGCACACGTCCTGACTTGGGAGTGGAAGGGCCCCGGGGTGCAGCGTGCTCAGGGACACGTGGCCCACTGGCCGCTGCCTCGGGAACCCCTCTGGAACGGCTGACTAGAACGTCAGTTAAAGCACGAGTGCGGTTTTACTTACAAATGGGTAGAAAGGGACCAGGCTTCCTACTGTCGAGCACACTGCGTGCACCCGCTCTTCCGCTTCCTCGCCCTTACAAGTCTGCCCGTTTCCCGGATCACAGCACAAACGCCGCAGCCAGGGCTGCCCGACCCTGACCTGGACCTGCGGTGCGCGGGGCCAGTCGGGTCTGGTGGTTAAGGTGGCTGGGTCCTGCGGGACGGCCATGCAGTCTGTGACCACGGCCTGAGACACACACTGGGCACACACGCACGAGCACCCAGATCCCCACAGACGGAGAGACGGAGCGGGAGGGCTGCGGGGTGACCCTGCCCCACGGACGGACAGAGCAGGAGGGCTGCGGGGTGACCCTGCCCCACGGACGGAGAGACGGAGTGGGAGGGCTGCGGGGTGACCCTGCCCCACGGACAGACAGAGCAGGAGGGCTGTGGGGTGACCCTGCCCCACGGACGGAGAGACGGAGTGGGAGGGCTGCGGGGTGACCCTGCCCCACGGGCTGCGCCCTCACTTGCCCCGTCTCGCCGGTCCCTCTCTGGTGGGGGCACCCGCCCTCCTGCACATTACATGAAGCACTGCCACGTGTGTTCGGGTGTGTGCTGTGTGGGGACCAACATGAGGGCCAACGTGCGGCTGCTGTGCAGTGGGACCCTGAACCTCTGTCTTTGGGCCACAAGGGCCTCTGCAGAGGGCAGCCCGGCCCTTCTCTGAGGTCGGAGACCGCGGCGTTGTGTGGGAAGGGCCTCCCGGAGCTGTCCCAGAGCCTGGCGAAGCAGGCAGGTGTGCAAGGCAGACGAGGGAGGCCCAGGCGCTCGGGGTGCAGAGCTTGCTCAGCCGGCTCCAGGCCCGAGGAGCGGCTCGGCCGGGCTCAAACACGGCACACGAACACGGAGTAATGCCGAAGGGTTAGGGTGGGCGAGTGGCCAAAATCCCAGTGGGCGACGTTCGCACAGGACTGGTTAGGACTGGAGGCCCCTGAGGAATCACGGTTGGGCGTGGGCAGTGGAGGAACCCCGCACACAACTTCGGACCCGCAATTCCCAAACTGCTTTAGGTCAAGGCTGTCTCTGAGACCCGCCACTCTCCACACAGCACTCATACTGAACTGCGCGTCAACCTTAGTAGGCTGGGGGACACCTCTCCTCCAGGGGACAGCCCCTAATCTAGGTAGGATGACAACGGCTTCCTCGTGAACCCCCAGTCTGCACCAAGCCTAGGACCGGCCCAGGGGCTTCTGCAGCTCTCGGGCACCACCTGCTGGCCGGTCTCGGCATTCATAGCAGAGGATGCGCCCAGCAACAGGGAGGCTCCCCTTACTGGACGGTGCCTGCTCTCTCGGCAGGCAGGCGCTGGGTGTGACCCTGAGGACCCGCAAGGCGGGGAAGAGAGCGCGCACTAAGAGGGCTACACGTGCCAGGCCTGGGGAGAGTGGCGGGTGACCGTGTGGAAGGCCACCGTGCGGTCAGGGCAGACTGCATCCAGCCTGCGGAGCCGGGACTCCAGGGGCCTTGTGGAGGAGCAGGGCATGTGGTGATGACGGCTGGTCAGGGGACCAGGGCTGATACATGGCAGGTCGTCACAGTCACTGATGTGTGGTGACAAAGGACAGCATGTGCAGGACCCTGCAGTATCCTGGAACAGGCCCATGGCCTGACGGCAAGTTCTCCTGGGACGGGCCGCAGATAAGAGTGGGCGCCTGTGGGCAGTGGCCTCTGTTGCGCACGGCCCGTCCAGCCCGTGTGCGAGGACAAGGGCAAGGCCTGGCCCTGAGGGGACAGGCCACATCCAGCCAGGAGGCAGAGCCGCGGGGGGAGCTGCAGCAGCCGGGACACGGGAGGCAGGCTCGCCACCCCCAGGCCGCCACGACCAGCAAGCTGACGGGGACCCTGTGCTCTGACAGCCACGCCCCCTCCTCCAGTCCCCACAGCGCATGGCGACCTGTGTGCAGGGCACCCCAGGCACACCCGGCGTGTGCACAGAAACACCCTCCCAAACGCGCAGGTGGGCACACCCCAGGCAGGCTGAGTGCGAGCGGGCAGATGCAGCCCCAGGGCTGCGGCTCCCCGACGGCACAACGCAAGGACCCGGTCTCAGTAAGTCGGTGAGACTATGGCAAAGGGGCCTGGGGAGGGCCTTACTTTGCTGCCCGGAGCCTCCTGGCAAGGCCACTGAGGGGAAGCGGGCAGGCAGATCTCCCACCTGGACAGCGCCCAGCCTCTCAGTCCCAGAGCAGAACTGGCAGGTCCAGGTGCCCTGTCCACTGCTCCGTGGGTCGGGGTGGGGGCGCCAGTGCAGGGAGGACAGTGCTGCTGGGTGTGACCGAGGTGTCCAGACTCCCCCCCTCCCCCGGCCATCGCGGCAGCTCCCTTGTGGGCAGAGGATCTGCTGGCAGCCCTGAAAAGGCTGTGGACAGAGGCCAGGGCTGGCCACCAAGGGCTGCTGCGGACACTTCCAAAAGCACACGGTGTGCAGGTCCCCGGGCCCTCTTGGCCCCCGTGGGAGCCCAGTGACAGGGTGGGGTGGTGAGAGGGCCCTGGTCAGGAAGAGACGCAGCTGGTGGGGCAGGAGCCTCACGGCCAGACTCTCCTTGCATGGACGCATCAAAGGGACAGTGGTGGCAGCAAGAAAGGCCCCTCCAAGGGTGGCCGCCCACAGGGACCTTCTGCGACATTATACCACACTAGGAGAGCCACTCCTGCAAGGGCAAAGCGTTCACGGGTCTTTGAGGTGCAATTAGGCGTATTTGTTGATAGATAAACACAGGAGTGTTGGTTTGATCTTGGAGCAAAAGTGAAGCAATTGCTTCCATAAACCGCAGAGAAAAGTTTTAATATTTAAAGCAGATTTCGAGGAAGCGAATGTGCTTTCATCTCTTGGGAAGAGCTGTGTAAGTGTTTTGTTTCAAAAATGACATTCTCAGGAGTTAGAGTTTATGAATGGAGTCATTGAAAACAATTACCCTTGCTTTCCCCCACCCCATCAGGCTTGTTCGCCTTTGAGGTAGGCTCGCTCCCACCCTTCCAGACTCGGGGAGCGTGACGGCGAGCAGCCTCCTGCTCCCCCATACAGCCCTGGGCCACGTCCAAATGCACACTTCCATGACAAGGAAAAGCACTGCACGTCAGTCAAGGACTGGGGAAATTTTTCAGAACTTCCTTAAGGTTAAAAACAACACAACACTGAGACCAGAGAGGGGTGTGGTGGTTAGGGCACTGGACTCCCATAGGGCCGACTGCGGTTTGAGTCCCAGACCTGGCAGCTTGCTCTCTCTCTCTCTCTGGTAAGCACACATGCCCTATACCAAATTGAAAAAATTATAATAAAAAATAAGGGTATAAAAATCAGTGCATCACAGCACCAGCTGAGACAGCACAGGGCCGCCAGAAACCATCCCGTTACAGGCCAGCCGCCCAGCGCAGCAGTTCAGGCAGTGCACCAGAAGCCAGGCCCCACACGGCCACAGTCCCAGTCCTAGCCTGGCAACCTGAACACGACGGCGCATGTGCAGCTGTGCCCTGAATCCCGACAAGGCTGGAAAAATGGAAGGGAAAGGATTGCCACGGCCACGCCTCATCGAAGGGCACTTTCTCTCTCTCTCTGGTGCACGTTTATGCCTCTAGCGACTGAAAGAGAGAAACCACCCTATTATATACCAGCTTTTTCACTTCCCATCATCTGACACACTAAGTTTTCAAGCCTTAAAAGATTTTAAAGTTCCCCTAGCCTACTGATTTTTATAACATTATTATTTTTTTCAGCAGTAAAGGTTTTAGCCAAAAGCAGAGATCCAAGATAGAAATGTGGGATGGCCTTGCTCTGGCTGGGGCTTGAAGCACAGGCTGGGGGATGTCGGCTCCTAGAGCTAGTTCTCACAGGCCTCCCAGGGAGCCCAGGGCCTGGGAACACGTGGATACCACACAAAGGCACAGGGCCAGGGAGGGGCTGAGCTCAACGGCCGGGTGTGGAGCTGCCCCTGCTCCGCAGCCGGCCTGCTACCCACGCTGGGAGAGACAGAGACATGGCGGGGCTCCCCCTCCCCGGCCGGCACAGTACCTCGCTCGTACAGCCGTACGGCTTCCAGGAGGTATGGCACCAGGAGGCGGTTCACGACGAACCCAGGAGTGTCCTGAACAGGAGAGAGAATGGACATCCAGTTAGGGATGCGATCTTTTAAAATCCAAAGGATTTAAAACACAACTAAACAGGGCCGGGTGCTGGCATGGTGGTTAGAGCACTGACTCTGTGGTCCGCGTTCCGGACCTGGCAGCTTGAAAATCACACTGGGCACACGTGTGTGTGTGCCCAGAATCCCAAGAGGAGAAGGGAGGAGAAGGGACTATGGCATGGATATGCCCCTGGGGGTGAATCCTCACTTTCCCTCTATCTCTCCAGTGAGCGCATGCAACCTATGGCAAAAATCTAAAAATAAAAAACAACCTAAACAAACACAGAATGGGTGTTAAAACTGAGACTGTCTACTAACCACATACCCCAAGGCTGGGCCGGCACCCACAGGTCTGTCCTCTTAGCATCGAGGTCCGCACTGCCAAGTGGCTTATTCAGGTGACTTGTGCGTTAGTAAAACACTGAGTTCAAACCCGAGAATACTTTACAAAGCAGAAGCGTGATGTGAGAAGAGCCACCATGGTATAAAATATCGTGATTAAAGAAAATAGACGACTGGCCCAGATTCGGGGTGAGGTGCGGCCTCCGTGCACGCAGGACCCCGTGAGGACCTGCAGAGTGTGCTGAGTGCGCCCCCCAGGCACCAGGCACTAGAGCAATGCCAGACGGAGGCGACAGCAGCGAGCAGGTGGCGGGGGCCGGGCGTGCTCACACGGGAGGGCTCTGGGAGCCAGCGGGGCAAAGGCTGCCGAGTGCCTCCCACTCAGCCGTGCCTCTCACTGAAGGGTAAACCAAACGGGGACAAACAGCGGACGCCCCGGGAGGACCTTCCGGTGCTCCTCTGAGCAGCACAGTCCCTTCCTCACCGCCCTCGCCGTCTGCCATGTCCTTTCCAAAGCAGAGCCTGGCCTTCTGACAGGCAGGCCCGCGTTCCCGGGCACACCTGGCCTGCGAGGTCCAGCTCCAGCCGCCCGAGGCAGCCAAGCCGCCGGTGAAATGCAGCCGCTCGTCCAGAGAAAAGCCAGGGCCTGGGAGCCGGCGCAAGTGGCCTCGAGTGGCCCAGAGCCTGGCTCCTGCCTCGACTGCCACGGAGGGACGGTGCAGACACGACACACGGACAGGCCTCGCTCAGCACCGCCCGCCGCGCGCATCGTTCTCGCTCTTTCTTCTCAATTTGCCAGAGGGCATGTGTGCTCCCCAGAGACAGAGAGAGTGAGAGGGACAGTGAGAGAGTCCCCCGGGGGGTGCCACAGTCTCCATCTTTCCCGCCCTCCGGGGTCTGGGGCACGTACAGGCACCCAGTGTGCTTAAGCCACCAGGTCCAGGACGCGAATGCGCCGTCCGCCGAGAGGGCTCTCCTGTCTTCACCACAGCAGGGCTGGCCCTCTCACATCGCTCTAAAGCGTCTTCCAGGAGTAGGTCCGAGGTCAAGAGTGCCTTCCGCTCAACCACGCGGGGACCGGGACGACCGCCTCCTTCCCGAGCCCCCACACTCTACCTTGCAGGAGACAGGGTGCTTCCCCAGGGCCTTGCTGAAGTCCAGCAGAGATTCGAACGTCTTCTGGCTGGTCATGGGCGTTTTAATGACCTGGAAATGCACAGTCAGGGGCAGATGTCAGCAAACCATGTCGGCCGAGTGGTTCGGGAAGCGATGACCGCGAGGGCCACACGTGCTGCACAGTAAGTCGTGTTTCTAAACAGCAGGTGGGTCCTCGGCCACAGGAGAAGTGCCTCCCAAATGCCCATCAGAGGGCGACGGGTACTGCAACGCGCACAGGATCGAGACTCACAGACACACGAGCAGACTTTGTGACAGTCCCGGCTTCAAATCCCAACTGCCGCTCAGTGGCTAGGTGACCCCGGCACGTTTCTCAAAATTGAAATGACACTGAAATTGCTCTGACCACCTCCTGGTGCTGAGGTGGGAACAGAGCGGGATCAGAGGGTAGAACCCAAGACAGGAAGTGCTCTGGAGGCTGTTTGGAACAGAGCGGGATCAGAGGGTAGAACCCCCCAAGACAGGAAGTGTTCTGGAGGCTCTGTTTGGAACAGAGGGGGATCAGAGGGTAGAACCCCTGAGACAGGAAGTGTCTCCCTTAGGTGCCACAGCTGCTGTGAACCCCTGCTGGGCACCAGCAGGAGTGAGAGTGAGGGGAAGGAGCCCCAGGAAAACAGATCACCCGTCATCACCTCCTGGGCTCCTAGAGGGCTCCTTACGCCCACCCTGCCCGGCAGCCCCAGGGCCGAAGGCCTCGCTCCTGACAGATCATCCTCCAGGGAAGGCCTTCTTTTCATTTCCTTTCTTTTCTTTTTTTGAAGAGAGATTTTTGCTATAGAGTGTGTGTGTGTTCAGCAGAGAGACAGAAAGGGGGAAATCGGCCCCCAGGGAGATGTTCCCACTACAACCCCTTTTCTTCCATCCTCCTCTTGGGACTTGGAACACGCACGCACATGCACACCTGGCTTGAATTTTAAGCTGCCATGTCTGGGACTTGAACTGCAGTCGGGTTGGGAGTCCAGCAATGTAACCATTACGCCATCTGCTGGTCCTGGAAAGGTCTTCATTTACCCAGACTCTGCTCATGCCTGGGGCTGGGCAGCCACTGCCACACACACGGCCTCTGTGACATCGGCTGGATGCACGCACAGGTGTGACAGCGATGCCGCTGACATTACCGGGGATGGCGGCAAGTTTCCATCGACAGTGCGCCTGCACAGTCAGCGTTCATGGCAGCGAGAACTCACCTCCAGGAGTGAGGTTTCAGGAAGTGGAGAGACTCAGGTGAATTTAAACTAGTATTACATGCACACACTTCTCTAAGTCTGAATGTGTGTGTGTGTGTGCGCACGCGCGCGTGTGTATAATTTGAACGGCGGTAAAAACCTTGCAACATGGATCAAGCCATGGCATGTTAACAGGCTTGGCTTCTGGGCCAGAGCACCCATGTGATCCTGGGTAATGGCTTCCCTCTCCTCTGAAATAGGGGTCACATCACTTATCCCCTGCCCCCAATAATCCCAGGTAGAGGCGGATACTATCAGAGACGTGTCCTTGGAAACGAGGGTTTACGTAACCTACAGGAGCCGGCCTCCTCCCGGCCACCACACGCCATGACAGGCAGCAGCCTGGAGCAGGGCCCGCGGGCAGGCGGCTGGCTGAGCGTGGACCCCACCCCCTGCTCTGTCCTGCATCAGGGTGAACGTGGTCTTCCTGCTCCCAGCCCCTCCCCGCGCTCCCCAGCTTCTCTGAACGCAGCCACAGGGGACAGCAGAGGCTGGACAGTACACAGGACACACACTTCTGCAGGCTGGCTCACGGCCCTGGCTGGAGGGAAAACGCACGGCCCACACGGCAGACGCGCAGCCCACACTACAGACACATAGTCCACCCAGCCCACACTGCAAACGCATGGTCCACACTGCAGTCACGTGGTCCATAGCGGCCCACCTTCCTCCCCAGTCTCCAAGCAGACACACAGCCCTCCAGACCTCCCACATCCCACACATCCCGGGGTGTTCAGGAGGGTCAAGGCTGTCGGAGAGCTTCTGATAGCTGTCATCACAGCACACAGGAGAGAGGTCTCATCTAGGGTCAGCCCTGAGGCTGCCACGCAGGGTCGCAGTTCACCCAGGACAGCGGGCAAGGCAGCAGGGCGGTCTGCACAGCATGGAGCCCACTGATCCCGGGGAGGGTACGAGCACCTGCTGTTCTTCCTCTGGGCTCGCGTGGGGCCAGGGCCTTAGTGCTCAGCCGGCCTCTCAGCACAGCCCGCCCACCAGCTCCGCCACAAACACAGGTGAGGACCTCCAGGGGCACTGGCCGGAATGCAGGGAGCTGCACAGGCCTCCCGGTACAGGTGCCCCCCAGCTCTGGAAAGACGACAGCGTGCAGGGACAGCTCCCTGCCCGTGGAGCCCTCCTGCACAAGCCTGCCCCGGGGTGGCCATGCGCGGAGCCACATCGAGACCCCACTGACCTCCACGAGCTTCATCAGCGGCACTGGGTTGAAGAAGTGGAGGCCCCCAAACCGGTCCTGCCTGGTGGTGGCGTTGGCAATGCTGGTGATCTGCAGTGAGGACGTGTTGCTGGCAAAGATGGTGTGTCTGCGGGAGGAATGGGCATGAGCACAGGCGATGGCTGCTCACTGCGGGGCGCACAGTCCTGACCGAGGATGCTTGAGCACCGGAGGGAGTGACCTCAGTAAACTCGAAAACTTTAAATTAAGCAAGACGCCTGCTCTTAAGGGGCTCCTAGTCTTCACCATCTACTCTTAATCTCAGGGACCGGTTTCTCTCCTGTCTGTTCATGTCAGCTCACTGTCATGGAGTGGTGAGGAGGCAGTGGTGGCGGCCAACTGGTCAACCACTTCACCAGCTTTGGCCGCACGATGAAACTGCGAGTGACCAAAGATGGTGAAGGAAAGAAGACGCCCCACGCTTCTACCAGCCGAGGACCGTAGGCCAACGCCTCCGTCCTCCAGGAGGAATGCAGACCCATCCCTCCGAGAGCAGAGCTGTACTTCCCCATCAGTGGGAGTTACAGTGAGAACAGGGAAGCAGCTCAGGCCAGGGGCAGCTGGAGGGTCACGCAGGTGGACGTGGGGA
Source organism: Tupaia tana (assembly GCA_026018925.1). Classification (NCBI taxonomy): domain Eukaryota; kingdom Metazoa; phylum Chordata; class Mammalia; order Scandentia; family Tupaiidae; genus Tupaia; species Tupaia tana. The sequence goes on from JAKSZU010000017.1 coordinate 3,166,257, forward strand.
AGGATCGCAGACACGAGTCTGGGCAACAGGGTGCGCATGCGAGTCTCCTTACCGAACTCTACTGTCTTCTTCTAGGTGGATGAGACATGCATGTATTAGTTTTAAAAACTCCCTACTGTCTGGAACAAATCTGATTTTTAGGGCCACAGGTGGACATGCGGTGTCTGTCTCCGGCCACCGCCCACTCGCCGGGCTCCCCAGAGGTACCCCGTCACAGCACCTGGCTCTGCCTGTCAGTCCCACAGAGCAGGGTGGAGTGTGGCCAAGCAGCCATGAGGACAGCGAGAGCCGGGGCAGGTGGCTCGTCACCCACCGCCAGGGGTCAGACACCGCGGACGCTCCACCAAGGCGAGGTGGGACACGTGGAGCAGAAGCCTGGGGACCCCCACAGCCGCCTGGCCTGGCTCCCCGCAGACCGAGGTGTGGGAGGCGCCCTCTGCCAGGAGAGAAGCAGCGCGCAGACTGTCCCCTCTCCACCACTGCCAGAGAGAAGTAGCCCGCAGACCGCGGTGTGGGAGGCCCCTCTCCACCACTGCCAGGAGAGAAGTAGCCCGCAACCGTGTGGGAGGCCCCTTCGCCAGGAGAGAAGCAGCGCGCAGACCGCGGTGTGGGAGGCCCCTCTCCACCACTGCTAGCCCGCAACCGCTCCCCTCTCCACCACTGCCAGGAGAGAAGTAGCCCGTGTGGGAGGCCCCTCTCCACCACTGCCAGGGAGAAGCAGCGCGCAGACCGCGGTGTAGACCATTGCCAGAGGATCTCCGCTTGATTCGCTGAGCCCAGCTAAAGCTCTGAGGAGGTGAGCGCGGGGCAACGTGGTGTAGACAGAGAGGATCCCCTTTACACACTACCCGACTGCTCACTAAAGAAGGGGCCACCGCGAGCCCACCCTGAGGTTCCCCCGGAGACGTTAAAGACAGGCCCGGGTCTCCCACTCTCAGCGTGGGAAGGCCCCTGAATAGATGGGCCTGTCCCTGGGTCGATGCTTCATTTCACCACGGGGCTCCCACCTGCACGTGGGGACAAGAACTGGCTCAGGCAGCCCGAGCCGCAGGAGCTGCTGGGAGCGGGGAGATGGAGAGCAGTGGGGAGGCACGGGCGTCTGGGAACGCTGAGGGGCAGCAAGGGGTGGACAGGCACCCAGAGACCCCGGGCCGCTACGCCGGGGTGGGGGCTGTGGCAGCAGGCAGACGCCCTCATGTCGCCCACGCCCACACATACTCGGCGGCGAACTTGTCCAGCCTCCCAAAGAACTCGTTCTTGACCGCCAGGTTCTCCACGATGGCCTCCACCACCAGGTCCGTGCTGTGGACGACGGCCGCGGCGTCCGTGCTGGTGGAGATGCTGCTCAGGGTCTTCTCCACGAAGTCCTCGCCGGCCTAGAGCAGCGGAGGGGGCGGGCTGCAGGCTCAGGGCCACGCTGCCTGACATGCCACCATGCTAAACAGGAGCTGGGGGAGACCCCGTGCCCAAACGCCACCGGAGGCACCTGAGCCTCCTAGGTAGGGATGGACCTGCCTGCGGCTCAGGGGCCTCTGGATGCCGGGGTGGGAGCCGGCCTGTGCACAGGGCCTCAGGGAGATGGCAGTCCGGCCATTACTGAACTGCTCGGCACACCGGTGCGACCACGGGCTGTCCTCGGGGTGTCCACAACCTGTACTGCCCTCCAGAAAAGGGCCGAAGCGAGCTCAGCACACTACCGGTCTCACGGGGTGCCCACCACACCCGGAGGCAGTGAGGAAGACTGAGCGGGGGCCGGGTGGCCACACAGCTGCCACATGCCCACGCCCGCCATGGCCCGCCACCACGCTTTCCTCTCCCAGGCCAGGTTTCCACAGTGGACCCGGCTAGGGTGGAACCAGACGGTGCCTGTCGTGAGAGTCTATGCGCCGGGTCCGACAGCCATAGTCAGAGGCACCATGGTCGCCAGGGAGTGAGCGGCGAGGCCTAGCTGCCCACGGAAGAACACCGAGAGGGCCTGGCCTGCATTCCGCCGGTCACGTCAGAAAAGGGGCACAAAAACAACAGTGCAGCTCTCTGCCTCGCCCCAGCAGCCCTAGGGCGCACACTGCAACACGGGCCGGCATGACAGCAGGGAGGGGTCTCCTTTCCCTCTGATCGCTCTGAGTCCGGGCGTCCGTCCCACAGGGCACGTCTGTATCCAGGTGTTCGCAGCCACTGTGGCCTGTAGCCACACAGGACATCAACCTGGCAAGTGGAAACGCCACCCCTCACCTGGTGGCGACCCTGGCAGAGGAGAGACACCGAGACCCAGACCCCGAGCAGCCTCCAGGCGAGAACCGCTGAGCAGCGAGCCTTGGCCAGAGCCCAGCAGCTCAGCCCGCCAAAAAGGCCAGCTGGAGGTTTGCAGGGCAAACAGGAGAGGCGGATTCAGGCCACTTCCAGCCTAGCCCAGGGTTCCTCTAATCCCACCTGCTGAGACCCTCACGGGGGCACCCTGCACATGGGCCCCGTGATTAAGAACACGGGGACAGGCGAAGAGGGGCTCAGCTTGCCCAGGACAGTTACTCTCTGGATGTCACCGAGAGGGTAAGCCGCCCTCAGCCCTCCGGGTTGTAGGTGACTAGACAGCAGGAAAAGCCCCAGCGGGAGAGGCCCCAGAGCACGGCCCAGCTGCAGTTGGCCTCCCAGCTCCAGTAGCTGGAAAATCACCTGGGGTGAGTGTGCACGCACGCGCGAGTGTGCATGCCCACACCCCTACGGGACAGAGATGAAGGAGGGCTTCTGGCACAAACGTGTCCCACTGGGTGCTCTCTGGCAAAGACGGGAGCGAGCTGTGGGGAACGAGCTCTGCCCAGCACTCCCTGTGCAGTGGTGACAGAGAGCCAAGGCTGGAACCCAGCCCAGGCGTGAGGCCGTCGAAGGACTGGGCAGAAGGATGAGGGAAGAAGTACCTTAGGGTTCTCCGCAAACTTCTTCTTTGCCACCTTCCTCAGGCTTTCTTCGATTCCCTTTTTGGCCTTTGCCAGAATATCTTCGGTCTGATCCACCATCACCACCGTGTGGCCGGTGGCCGCGGCTACCTAGTACAGAGAAGAGAGCGGGGTCGTACAAGAACAGCCACAGTTCCAGCTCGGCCCGCACCCCGCTCCGCCACTTGGATGCTGGCGCCCAAGGCCCCGGTGCAGCCCCAGCTCCGTTCCGGCCCCCCCTCGGAACACAACACCTCCTCCGACAGCCTTCTGAGGCCATGCGGTGTCCCCACCATGGTGGGCCACAGCAGAGGGGGGCTCAGTCAGGGTTCCCAAGGCCCCACCAGAAATCCCTCCCCTGTCTCTGCACTGCCAGAGACAGGCGCTGGCCACGCGTGGTTCCTCGACGAGCTGGCCGCGATTCCGGGCACCCACACCAGGGCCGCCATTCCTCTTCCTTCAGGCTGGAGCACCCGTGCTGCTGGGCCCCTGGCCCTTCTCTTCAGACACCCCACGGCCAGCAGGTGGCACTTTTTCATTAGGTTCTTGTCACAGGACATGTGCGCTCACCGGACAGACATTGAGAAGGAAAGTCACCCCAGGGGCATGGCCACATCTCCTCCTGGAACTGTGGGCATGCATGCACACGCACCTGGCATGATTTTCAAGCTGCCAGGCCCAGGACTTGAACTGTCAGCCATGTAGGAGTCCAGTATCGTAACTACCACGCCACCTGCTGGCTCCCATGTGCACCTTTTAAACTCTGACCCTGGTGGCAGGAGACTCCTGTTCTGACATAAGCCAAGGGCCGTCAGCGAGGAGGCTCCCATGCAAGCAAAGTCTCTCGCAATGAGCAAGCGTGGCATGAGCACACCCCATGCAACCTTGACCCAGAGAGTGACCGAAGGGCGCACAAGGCCAGCTGCGTTCTGCCACACTCCGTGACAGGCAAGCCTTGTTTTATCACCGTCCGCCAACAGCTTTGGCAAGGACCACGGAGTAGGCAGTGTGACTAAAATTAGGCCATCAGGCCACCTTCAGGAATGAGGTCGACCCGGAAGCGAGGCGACACACGTGGCCGAGGACAATCAGAAGTGAGGGAGAGCCCAGTGCCACGGAGATGCCGTCGGGGTCTGAGGAGCGCCTCGCAGGCCTGGCTGGAGCGTGGCGCAGCAGTGGCGAGTGGCAGAGGCCAAGTTGCAGGACGAGCCGGCCCCGAGAACACGCGGCACCCGTGAGAGCTGTCCCGTGTCGCCGTCCTGACGTGCGAGTTACGAGGCCAGGCAACGAGCACTCACGGCAGAAGACAGGGAGGGACAGAGGCCGAAGAGGCAAACCCACAGGGAGAGCAGCCCCAGGCCCTAAACGGGGGCAGTGGCGCAGCGGCAGGGTCGAGGCTCTGCTCAGCAACCTGAGGGGAGAAAGTGTGCGCACGCTTGGGAGCCCAAGGACAGACGGAGCCAGGCCTGGGGCGGCCATCACAGCCGTGCCTGCTGGCCAGGTGGCCCCCCGGGCTCTGGAGCCTGCTACACCCAGAGAGGCCCGACGCCACGCCTCCCCTGGGTGTGCACAAGCATGGCCGTGTGACTGCACAGGGTTGAGAAGGTGCCAGGCGGGGGCTCAGGGCAAGCTCGGTGGAGGCTCCCGGGAGACGCTCCATGCCACGCTGTCCCACGGCTGGGCACGCGCATGTTGCCACTCACTGGAAGGTCCCGCAAGCTCCGCCCAGACCCCACCTGCCTGCCTTCCCCGTTGCTGTGCTGCCCTGGGTCCTGTCACCTGAGCTGAGCGGCGAGCACCCGGCCCAGGACAAGTAAGGACGCTGGAGCCTGCCGCCCTTCCAGAGAGCCTGGGACCTGGCAGAGGGCAGGGCAGGCGCGGCACTGACACCGACGTGGAGACTCAAGTGCAGGGCCCCCTGGGGGCACAGCTGCCAGTGGTGGCCAGGTAGGGTGCCTGGCTGCCAGGCCGGGTAAGCAGGGGCTGAGGGTTCCTCCGACAGCTCCTCTCTGGCGGCTTCACTTCTGCCCTACGTACCCTCGGGTTCCCGCCCACTCCCTGGCTCCCTTCCCAGCTCCCCACGAACCCTCCCCAGGCTTTCTATGGGCTGCACTGCGGGGGCGGGGTGGGGGAGCCTCCAGCACATCTGGGTCAGCTTGGAGCCAGATGAGGGAGCAGGACAGGGAAAACCAGGAGGGCAGCGCCGAGAACACGAGCAAGCGCATGTGCACACACATACACGCACACACACACGTACACGCACACACACATGCCAGGATCCATCTCCAAGTCAAACTACAGCGTGGAAGGCTGCCACCCCAGGCCTCCATGGCGGAGAGAAGTCATGCAGCACAGCCGAGGGGTCCTGCCAGCCTGCGGGTCCCCGAAGGTGGACAGACGTCCCGCAGCACACGCTGACCTAGCAGGTGCGGTGTGGTGGCAAGGGAGGCAGGTGATGCCCGGCACCGTTTCCAGAAAGCCGCCTGCAGCTGCCGCGCCCGGCTGGCCTCGGGTCTGTGCAGGCAAGCCCCACGGAGCTGACCGCATGGCTCTCAGGCGGGAGGCGAGGCAGCCCTGAGAGGAAGCCCTTGCACACCAAAGGCGACACTCGGCCACAAACACGCCCGCCTTCAGCCAGGATAAAACACGACCAAGAAGCACGCACCTAAATGCTGACTCTCCACTCTGCCGGACACCCCCACGGCGGGGAAGGCCCAGCCGATGCATCACTGCCTTCCTCCGCTCTCAAGGGCCACATCGCAGACGACATGCAGCAGACCCGGCTGCAATGTCCCCGAGACAGCGAGGCCATTCGAGGAGCACGCCAGAGAGCAAGTGCACGCGTGGGTCGCCACGTCAGGGTGACTGCGCCTGGAAGACGGCGCTTTACTTCCCCACCTCACCCAGAAGACACGGGGTGCGAGGAGGGCCCAGCCCAGGAGAGAGGGACAGCCCTGGCCTTCCCAGACCTCCTCCCTGGCCACCATCCTGCCCTGCACAGCCCCTCAGCCCCTCCTCTCCCGGTTCCCAAAGAGCCAGCATCTCTGGGAACGGCGGCACCTGCTCTCGCCCACCCACGTGCATGGGCCCTTCTACAACCTTAGGTCCGCGGACCTGGCGTTTCTGGGCCCTGAGAAGGCAGTAAGGAACTGTCTGTGATAAGTGGTCACCTCGAGCTGTCAATAAAGTCCTCCCACACCAGCTCTTCTGTCCTGGGGACTCACAGAGCTCCAGGGACGCTCCCAGTTAGATATTCCGCAGAGACAGAGAGGACACTCCTGCTTAAACCCCCGTGGTGGTGGTTAGGTCTGCCTGGAGAAAATACAGGCAAAGAAGAGAAAACGCAACTCTTCTTGGAAAGTTTCCACGCCAGGGCTGGACTGGGAGGCAGGGGACAATCCATGAGAGAGAACTACTTTAATGACGGTAAGCAGAGATAGTGGCTTTTTTTTTTCCCCCATAGGGTGGTGGACGGACGGTGAGAAAGAATCTAAGAAATCACCCCCCGGGGGATGGCCATGCCACAATCCCTTCTCCCTCCATTCTCCTGGGATTTGGGGCATGCACATACACACACCTGGCATGATTTTCAAGCCACTGGGTCCAGAACTCGAATCGCAGTCAGCCATGTGGGAGTCCAGCACCTTAACCGCCATGCCACTGCCGGCCCCCATCTAAAGCTTTTTAACGCTTGCTCACACTCCTCCTCTCAGCCCATCACAGCCCGACCTTCCTCTGCCCTCACTGAGCTCTGGCCTCCAGGCCCGGCCGCAAGCCCCTCCCTGCACCCGTCAGAGCGCACATACATGGCCGCCTCCGGACCCCCAGGACTGCCTATTCCGGCTGTGGGCTCCTGCTTTTCCACCTTAAAGTCTCCTTCCATCCCTTCCTTCCTTCACTTCTTCCTTGAATTATTCCTAGTGGCTGCTGGGGCTGCGTCTCTCTGTGACAGACGTGGTCATTCACAGCGGGGTGTGACTGCTCCTCTGGAGCAAAGCCCAGCGACGTTCAGTGATTCGGCCCCTCGCAGCTCCGGGTCCGTGCTGGTCTGGAGCTGAGACCAGAACAAGAAGGGCCGTGCCTTCCTGGGAACCGTGCGGCGGTGCTGAGCACAGGTGGCTGGACGGGGCCTTCGGATAGCCCAGCTGAGAACCACAGAGATTAGATAATGCCTTAGAGCCGGCCTGGGGGGTGAGCAGGCAGCAAACTGAATGGTGGGCTGGGAGCCACGGGCCCCACCATGGCTCAGATCCACGTGCTGGCTTGAAAACACACCAGTGTGTGGCGCAGGCCTCAAGTCTCGCCGACCTGGAGGGCAGGGCCAGGGGTCGCAGCTGATCTGACCCTGTTGAAGGTATCGCTCTCGTGTGCACACACACATCCTCTCATGAACCAAACATAAGATAAACAAGCTTTAAAAAGTGCTTTCTATCAAATGATCGAAGGTCGCAGACAAAGCCTCGGCCCCAGCGGTGAGTGCCTTCCATCCTCTGCCCCATGCCCGGGCTCCCTGGGGCTGGCCAGAACGACCTTCTGGGGTACCAGGCCGGGCAAGGTTGCCCTCCCCCCTGCCCAGACTACGGCCCCTACTGGCGACCTCCCGCCTGCGCCTGCCCGGCCCTGGGACAGCAGGTGAGCAAACCCAAGGTCCTGCTGAGTGCTTCTGCCTCTCGTTTATGGCCCCATCCGATCTCCATCACAGCCGTAGAAACCCCACCTCCTAACGCTTCCACACTGGCCATCCTGGCACCATCCTTGCTGACAGGCAAATGGAGAGCCTACACGTGACTAGCACGTGAAGCCAGAGCTGCCGGCTCACGTGCTCTTCCTGACCTCACCGGCATGGCTGGCTCTGAGGGCAGCCGTCTGGAACTGCCCAGTGCTGGGAGGGCCAGACGTGGCCATCAGTCAACTGGGAACCAAAAACACCCCCGGCCAGGCTATGATGGAGACCATGGGTAATCACAGGCAGGTGACGCGTCAGTAGGGGGCAGTAGTCCGGGGAGGAGTGAGTGCAGTCATGCCCCGCCGGGTACATCGCGGGCTGCCTCTCTACCCGTAAAACTGGGGCGCTGGCATTGTTCGGAAGGTCCAGTGAGTAATGCTACACAGTGACAGAGCAAGTCTCAACAGCCTGTGGTTTCTCGGTACACTCCCCACCCCTCCTACGGGGGTGTGAGGCCTAGTAGTGATCTGCGTCCAGTGACCCGAGGTAACCCGTTTTATTTTGCTTGGATCCCCCTTTTCAGTTCTCACGTTCAGGTTTTCCTCTCTGTGTCCTTTCAATAAACAGGCTGAGATCTTTCATCTTAAAAAGAAGGAAAGGAAGCGGGGAGCTCCCTTAACCACTGAAGCAGCCTTCGCTTCACGCCCAGGGCCCTCCAGATACTGGGCGTGGCAGTGCCGTGTGCAGGAGTGAGTGCACGGCTAGACTTCCTAAGTTCAAGCCTCGCCTTCTCTGGTTTGAAGGTGCCCCCAAAGCCAGGACTGCCGGTGTGGAAGCATTAGGGGTGGGGATTCTAAGGTCCTGCCGGCATGAGGGCTCTCCACTCAGGAAGGGGCTTAGGTGCCTTAGAAAAGGGCCTGAGGGAGACTTCACTACTTGCCCCTCCATCCTGCCACGTGAAGGCCCAGCGAGAGAGCCTCACCAGGCACCAAATGCCAGCACCTTGATCTTGGACTTGCAGCTTCCAGAACCGTACTAAAATGAGCATCCGCTCTTTCAGAGTGACCCAAACTCAGGAACCCTGCCACAGCAGCACAGAACGAAGACCGAGACTTGGCCACTTACTGTATGACTCTGGGCACGTCATGAGCCTCTCGGCCTTAGTTTCCTGGTAAGAACTAAGGTCCGCAGCTCTCAGGCCTGCTGTGTGGATTAAGTAAGTTAGCGCACTTTAGTGCTGAGGCCCGTGCGAGCGCAGCAGGTGCTGGCACCACGCTCTTCGTGGCTGTGCTTCCACTGCTCCCGCCGTCGGCCCCTTAGCCCTCGTGCGTGCGCGCTGCTGTGACAGCCTGGAGGCCGGCGAGTCCCAGCCCACGGCGCTGCAGGTCCGGCGATGCTTCCCGGATGAGGGGCCTCGCTGCTGCGCCCACCTGGCATAAGACGGCGGACTCCCCGCTCAAAGCCCTTGGACCGGGCACTAATCCACACGAGGGCCCTTCCGGCCCCATCACTCCTAAGGCCCCACCTCCAGTTACTGCTGGGCTCCAGCTGGCATTCCAATGGGAACTGGGCGAGGCGCACACGTTCAAACCCCAGCAGCTGTCTCTACGGCCACCGTGCGTGACATCACAGGGGTGACGTGGTGGCCTTCTCTTTTTTTTTTTTTTTAAGAGGTTTTTTTGCTATAGGGCGTGTGCGCTTGCCAGACAGACAGAGAGACAGAGAGATAGAAAGTGAGAAATCACCCCCTAGAGGGGATGACCACGCCACAATCCCTTCTCCTCCATTCTCCTCTCGGGATCTTGGGCACGCACGCACACGCGCCCGGCATGAGTTTTAAGCCACCGGGTCCGGGACGCGAACCACAGTTGACTACGTGGGAGTCCAGCGACATAGCCATTACGCTAACTGCTGGTCCCATGGCCTTCTCTTTCTAGGCCACACCTGTCCTGTGGCTTCATCTTCCCTTGCAGCAGACCGTGCTCCGCCATCTAGGGTGTCCCTTTTGAATGTCTTCCAATGCTTACCCGTCTGCTCCTTTTAGACACACCCATCAGTCAGCGTGTTTTGATCTTCTCAGCCTCTAACCAAAGGGATCCCTCAAAGCTCTGCTTCCAATATTCTCTTCTCCTGGCTCTGTACCCTCTCCTTTGGAAATCTCAATTATTCCCATAATTTCAATCATGCCTAAAACCAGCATATCCTACCCAGGCTTCAGTCCCTGCATGGCCCTAAAGCCAGTTCTCCTGGACCCTCATCAACGGGACCACTATTCTGCAGGTCGCAATGTGCTGAGCACTTTTCCCTTGATCCGACACTTAACGACTGTCCAAACAGTTCCACTCATTATGCAAGGCCCATTTCAAGTGCTACCAATCCCATGAAGCCATTTCCAAACGAATGGACTCTATTTCAAAACCTCAGAGACAGCATTTTACCGCTCTTATCACACACGACTGAAGACAAGGGGAACTGTCCCCTGGATTGCTGTGTCACCCCTGCTCTTAGACCTAACATCCCTTGGTGGCAGAATCGGGCCTGGTCTGTGCAACCCCTCCCACTTACCACGACCTCGCACGCCAGCGCTCCAGAAACCAACTGCTGGATGACAAAGGCCTCGGCACACCGTCACCGGGCCCACCCTCTCCCCCAGCCACGCCATAGGTCTTCGAGTCCCCGTGGCTTCCTCGGCCTGGGGACATCCACACGGAGGCTCTCTCCCTTAGTGGAACGTCTCCCAGCCCGGAGCAGAGGTGGTCAGTTTTCCTTTGAGCTGCGACGGTTTCACGGCGACAGCAGAGCTTCTGTGCAGGCCTCGGTACTGAGGGACGGTCAGCACAGCACGCGGCTGGGGAAGGCTGTTCGTTAATGCCATGGCTGGGCTGCGAACCCAGCAAACAGGTAAAAATGAACTGGCTGGACATCTCAGAACAAAGATCATAACCAACCGAGCGTAGGAGAAACTCCAGATGTTAAAAATGAATTATGAATTAGAAATGCGAGAGGCGACCAACACCAGCGTGTGAGGGTGAAGTGGAGGTGATACTGAAAGAGCATTTCAAAAGAGCGGACATACCATCCACTCTGACTCCGCACAACCCGTGAGCGCGGGGTCTGCGCTGCCCTCTCTGCAGCCGGAATGCGTCAGTCGACTCCTTTTCCTAGTCCGAGATATTTTCTGAGGGCCTGGGGGGGCAATGTCTGCAAACACGAGTCTCACCACCGCCACGGCAGTGACTGTGGGTGCTCCCTAGCCCCTTCCGGTCCCTGGCAGGGCATTCTATGGAGCTCGGTAAAGCCTTCTTATCTCTGGTAAGTAAAACGTGGGGGACGGAAGACGTGTTTTTAACCAATTTGTAATCCCTGACTCTCTAAACCTACCTATGACCCACAAGCCCCCACTGCCAGACGCCCTGCCTTTTGGGGCCGGGCCAGTGCGCAGACCCCTCATGCTGATGGGTAACTCTGTGTCTCTTACTGAACTACATAGAGAGCCACTGCATCGGAGCATGGGCTGGCCACTCAGCTCTGCGTTTACAATAAACTGTTTCAATGATTTCCTATAGTCTTGGTTGTTTCCATGCAGCGAGAATTTCCGGTAAACATAAATGTCATCTATCTATTTATCTGTATATATACACACATACCATATGATACATACGTATATCTTTTTTTTTTTAAGAGAGACTTTTTTGCTATAGGGCACATGTGCTCACTGGAGAGACAGAAAGTGAGAAATCGCCCCCTAGGGAGTGGCTATGCTGCAATCCTTTCTCCTCCACTCTCTTCTTGGGATCTTGTGCACACACGCACACGTGCCCAGTATGAGTTTAAAGCTGCCGGGTCTGGGACTCGAACTGCAGTCTATCATGTAGGAGTCCAGCAATATAACCATTATGTCATTTGCTGGTCCTTTTATTTACATACACTTTTACCATAGATGTATTCTATGTCATAAGACGTGTGAAGGGTATGACAGTTTTACCTGACAGGGTAAGGGATCTGGGCCACTACCTGTCACCAGCAGCTGCTCGTGCCCGCATTTCTCCCGGCAGACAGTGGGCTCCAGCTTGGCAGTTGCGTCTCACCTTTCCCCCGCCCAGCGCCTTGGCCCCAGGAGGTGTTCATGCCCGGGACATAAACACTCGAGTGGCAGGTCTTGTTAGGATAAGCATCCGACTTAGGGATACGCTGGCAAGAAGTCATGACTGGTCTTGTTGCTAGAACCCTTTCTGACAGAGTTAGCCAAGCTGCTGTGCAGCTCCCCATGGGAACAGCTCGTTCTCTAAATGCAACGGGGCGAAGGGAGGCGCCCCAGTCCGGAAAGCAGGACTGGGAGGCGGGACACAGACCCACCCGTGCACTGGCTCTGGGCTGATGAGGCTGCGAGGGAGAAGCGACAGCTGGCCTTGGGTGGGAGGCAAGGGGAGTCTCTGGAGAGGAGAGCCGTCCTGCTCTCAGCAGGGGCAGGCAGAGCGTCCCTGTCCTCGTCTTCTGTTCCAGCTGAGCAGCCCCTCCCAGTTCGGGGAGCGCACTCCAATTCCCCTCACGGTTAACGTGGTAACCTCTGACCCTGCCAGATGGCACAGTCTGACTCCTGGACAGCACTGCTGGAAGCCACCGGCCGGCCACGGGCTCAGACCTCTGGTCCAGTCTGAGCACGTGCCCACGGTCCCGAGGGCTGGGGAGCTGGGAAAGGGACTGCAGCGGGACCAGACCGTGTCTGTCCCGGTGCTTTCTCCCCCTCTTCTGCTTTTTAAATGAAGTTGTTTATGTCTCCGGGAAGTGACAGCGAGGGAGACGGACAGCACCTCCGCCAGGATCCTGACCCTGGGTTGGCCTCCAGCTCAGCCAGGCCAGGCTGACGAGGACCCGCCCAGTGTGCTCGGGGGGGGGGGGGGGGGTCTCCGGACACAAACCTGGACCCTCCCACGGAGCCCAGCCGGACGCGTCAGGCGTGACTGTGCCCTCCTCGGTGCTCGCGTGTACACGCAGGATCTCCAGCACAGCGGAGATGGTGACTTACATCTTGTGTACCTCACCACACCCGAAAACCAAAGCCACAAACCTCTGCTCTAATGAGACACAGCACCTTGTCCTTATGAGGAAAGAAACGGGGACTAAGGCAGAGAAACTATCTAAGCGAGACACGCACAACGCTCGCGTGCTCTATCTGAGCGCGACAGGTGCTTCTGTCTGTGCGCCCCGGCTCCATCAAGCCCTCTCACGGCTCCCCATAGCCATGAAATAACACTGACATTGCATGTGCCATGTGAGGTGAGGCCCCCAGGCCCGGGCCCCCTCATTCCAGCCCTGACCATCCCGGGACACGGGACGGGAGCTTCCCGCACCTGCTACTCCTCCCCGGCTCTGACCATGGCCATGCCTTCTCCCAGCTGCCCCTCATTGGCTAGGCCTGAGCCTCACCCCCAGACACGAGGCACTTGATGCCAGACTCTCCCAGCCCGGGGGTGACCCTGTGTCCGGATCCGCTTCCCAGCACGTGGCCAGGTGGGCTGGAATCACTGTGCCCTTCTGCTGCGGGCTGCTGGCCGGCAGCTTCTCCCCTCGTGGGCTGAGTCCTCAGGGCACGCCACCAGAGCAAGCACACCTGGGTAGAGAGCCAAGGGGGAGCTGGCCGCCCTTCTCTGCGAAGTGAACACGGCTGGAGTCCCTGCAGGAGGAGGCATCCTGGCTCTTCACCTGGTGGCCGTGATCACAGCACACCCACCCACCGAGAGCCGGGCGGGCTACCACAGCGACCTCCACGCTCGGGTCCCGGGACCAGCAGCTGCAGTGCACTCAGCTCAGGCGTTTCTAGCCCGGGGGAGACAGGCTTAGCCAGAGAGGATATATTTTGAGCTGCGTGTGCTTCAGGGCTATAAAAATAGCCTGGGACCGTGCTGCAGGTCAGCAGGCACGCGGGCAGCAGGGCCCTGCGGTCACGTCCGTGCAAACTACCAGCGATCGGAGCGGCTTCCTGGAGCACAGCCGGACACGAGAGCGGCGAGGCGGGCCTGTGACCGCCCCTCAGTGCCCTCCCAGTGGGCCCGCTGCCGTCCCACGAGCCCCTACCCCCACCCCACGGGAAGGCTGCGTTCCATCAATGTCGCAGCCTCCCCGAGAATCCCAAGGTGGTGCACACTCTCCACCACACCCGAACCCCGATTTCCTCACGACCCTAGAACAAGAACGCAGAGCTGGTGCTCCCTGGGGCTGACTGTGTGCCAGGCTGCTGCGCCTGGGGGTCAAGGCCGGCCTTCGGGGTTCTCGGAATGATCCAGAGCGGAAGGCCATAGGGGGCCATCTCCCGGGCTGGCAGCTCCGGTGCACGGCTCTCACTGGCTCCACGGGACCTGGGACTCGGCCACGCGCGGCTCTTGCTGAGTTCGGTGGTCAGAGAAGGCCGGGCACGGCCCTCAGCACCACCGCCGGCCCGCCCGCCAGCTCGTTCCTCACACAGTCAGTCCATCCGCCCTCCTTTGGTAAACTTAGATCTTAAAATTTCAAAAACTATTTCTAAAAAGCCAAGAAAATGGCTTTTCTAGACTAGAAGTCTGTTAAATATAAAAGTTTCCTAAAAATTAAGTAAATGAGGCCAGTGGGTGGCATGGTGATTAAGGGACTGGATTCCACATGACTGACTGCACAGTTCGAGTCCTGGAACTGGTGGCTTGAAAAACACACTGAGCACATGTGAATGCGTGCCCAAATCCCAAGAGGAGAATGGAAGAGAAGGATTGCCACGTGGTCATCCCTTTGCCACGTGTGATTTCTCCCTTTCCCTCTTTCTGTTCTCTCCAGCGAGCACACATGTACTATGGCAATATATATATATAAAGAATGAGCCGGCAAGCATGCAGGGCGGGCACTGAAGACGGAATGACCCCTCCCCCAGACTCCCATTTTGCACAAGTTCTAACAAGGAGAAGGGGTGACCAGACATGTCAACAGCACCAAGCAAACGCTAGTTACCTTCACGCATCTCCGCAGACGCGGGCCGGGGACAGCCTCTGGGCAGCGGAGGTGGCGAGGGCTCTCTCGGAAGGTCCGCAGCAGCATTTACCACGAGCAAGCTGCCTCTTTCCTTCCTTTGCTGACGTGACCAATGGGGAGGCTCCCACACCAATTCCTCCAACATGGGGGAAGCAGGTGGCGTGGGGGTTGAGGTGTGGATTACCACATGGCCAACCACAATTTGAGTCCTGGGCCTGGCAGCTCAAAAATCATGCCGGGTGCATGTGCCCTAAACCCCAAGAGGAGACTGGAGAGGGGACTGCAGCATGGCCGGCCATCCCCCCGGGGGGTGATTTCTCACTTTCCCTCTCAGTCTCTCCCTGTCAGCGCAAAGGCCCTATAGCAAAAAACAAAACAAAATGGAAAACAAGCAAACAAATAAACAATAAACAAAGCACAATTCCTGTGAAAGGCCTGGCCTGGCAACTGCAGAAAAGAGCATGGCAAAGGCCCTTCATCAAAGAGGAAAGTTCTTCCAGGGTGGGGAGACACTGAGAAGGCGTCTTCTAGTGGGGAGACACTCTAGGGGAAGCTGGGGGCAGCGGGCGGGACACGGTGGAGCACCTAAGACTTGGCAATGAGCAGGAGTCCCCGTTGGCCAGAGGGACAGCAACACGGGCTGGGGATGACGGCGGCTGATAACTGCCTCCACAGCCTGGCCCGGGGAGAGGGCAGGCAGGTACCTGCTGAGGCCAGGCACCACAGGGGACACTCTGAACAGGGACACCACACTCCCCCCAAGACAGCCGGCCAGACACACAGGAGGACTGGCCGACCCAGCCGGGGATCTCCAGCCAGCAGCACAAGAGCGGAGTCCAGAATTCCAGCTCCGGCTGCGGCTATGCCTCCGCCTCCAGGGAGCATCTCTGCAGGGGTGATTACTCTAGGCGAAGATGGGCAGGTGCTTGAGTGACATGAGTGTCCCACCCATAAAGTACTGGGCTGCATTCTAAACGCCACAGGAGTATGGACAGGCGGTGACCACAACAAGCGAGCAGCACCTTGGTGAGCTTTCACATTGTAGATGCTTTGAACTTCCCAAAGCTACCCAATCTCTTCAGATACAGTGACGAGAATTTAAAAAGAAATATCGCCAGATTAGATCTCCAGGTCTTCTTGAAGGCAGCCAGTGCGCACTGAGCAGTTCCTAGGAGCGCTCTAACGCTGTCCTGAGCCTGCGTGTGTGTGTTAGCTCATTCAAACCTCAGCGCCGAGGGGCGTGCCGTTACTTCAGGTCAGGGAAGTGCCGGAGAGGGGTTAAGTGACTTGCCCAAGGTCCCTGGGGCCGGCCTGTGTCCTTAGGGGGCGTCCGGGAGGACACAGGTGGGGAAAGTCCCTCTGCACCTTGGAGCGCTCTCCCTGCCCTCCCTCTATATGAACAACCTTGGCAGAACCCCACCCCCCCAAAAAATAGACACTTCTTGCTTTTTAAAAATATATGTTTTATGAGAGAGAGAGGCAGAGACAGAGGCCCCATGACAAGGCCTCTCCACACCACGGTCTGAGCACGTGGGATGTGCAGGCTTGCCTGGGTCAAACCCAGGGCCTTCCCAGCTGGCTCCGGTACCACGAGACAGTGCCCACTGCCCGCACCACCTTCTGCTTTTAATAAAGGACCCCCAAAAAGGCTTTAAGTGCGAAGAATCAACCCCAAGCCCCCTTCAAGAATCAAACTTTCTTACTCCCTCAGACATGTAGTTCACTAAAGCGAAACCTGTCAGAGATCTCTGACAGCCACTGGCTCCTCCCTAGGGCTCTCGAAACTGAGTTCCTGGGCCCCTCATATGAAGACAGGCATGAGGGAATCGTCCTAGAAAGAATTCACTCTATAACCCAGAAAGACGCCTGGCTAGTAGCTCCCCTCCTCCTCCCCCTTTCTAAAACGTCACCTGTGCTTGGGAACCAGCAGTTAGTGTAATGGCTATGTCGCTGGACTCCCACGTAGTCGACCGCGGTTCGTGTCCCGGACCCGGTGGCTTAAAACTCACGCCGGGCGCGTGTGCGTGCGTGCCCAAGATCCCAAGAGGAGAATGGAGGAGAAGGGATTGCGGCGTGACCATCCCCCTGGGGGGTGATTTCTCGCTTTCTGTCTCTAATGTCTCTCTCTGTCTGTCTGGCAAGCGCACGCGCCCTATAGTGAAAATCTCTCAAAAAAAAAAAAAAAAAAAAAAAAAAACACCTGTGCCCCACTAAAGTTCCTGTAACGCTGAGCTCTGCTGGCCGGAGCGGCAGCAGAAGATAAACTGCAATCAAGCCCGAGTCAAAGTGAATGATGGGCAAACACGTCAAACAAGTTACCTTCCTTAAATATTAACCTGCAGTCTAAGGGCTCTTTCCCCCTAAACTTAAAACAAACAGAAATGACAGGCAGAGCAGATCATCTCGGAGAATAAACACGTACAGCTCATCTGTGCTCTGAGCAAATGCAATTAAGCCCAGGCCTCGCTTCATAATTGCTTAATTGCTCAAGAAATGAGCCAAGCTCCCACAAAATCTATGTACATTTTTTCTCCTGCTCGGCTTAAACTAGAACACATGTTTAAAATGATACGTGAGAGATTATAATCATAAACAGACCCTCACCTTGATGAAAACTGAAACTACTTCACAAAGATTCACAGGGAAAGTGAAAGCCGATGAGCACACCCAGGGCCTAGCCTGTGCCCACACTTCGAAGCCTTCCGGAGGGCACTGGTGTACGGGGTGGGCTGGCAGAAGCGCCCTCCCTCCCTGGAGGGCCCTGAGCAAGCTCCGGGCAGCACCTGCATTCCAGATCGTGGGGACAGAAGAGGACATCACGTCCAGCCCCTAGACCCAGCCGTGTGGGCCCACGTGGCTGCAGGACCAGTGATGGGTTTGCACACAGCGGAGGGCCGTGGGGTGGGGGTCACTGCAGCTGCAGAGAGGGTGCTGCAGTCAGGAGCCTCATGACATTCGGTTCACGGATTGCGAATTCCTGGGCCCTTATCCGTGGCAGACTGCTATGTGCTTAACACGAGCCAATTCACCCAGCCCTCGCCGTACAGGCACCGCATAACGACGGGCTCTCCGGGGAAGGCAGTTTCACCGGCTGAATGTCAGAGCACACGTGCACACCCCGGATGGACAGCCCACCACATGCCCGGGCCACACAGGGCAGCCGACGCTCCTGCCGGGACTGCTGGGTAACTGCAGTCTGTCGTCAACCAAGCCTGTCACCACGTGCAGGACGTCTGTGCTAGGGTCAGTCCTGCTGCAGAGATGCAGAAACCTGAGGGGGTCAAGTCACATGGCCACGTCAGCACAGCCAGTGGGGCCAGCTTGTGAACTGAGTGCCAGGGCTGAGCGGGGGCCCATTTGTGCTCCAGACACAGCAAGCAGTGGCTCTCAACAGCCAGACTCAGCCCGTGCCAAGAGCTGTTGGTCAAAGGGCACAAGGAGTGAGGCAATACCTCAAAGCTGCACGCCTGGAGCGGGTGCAGAGCACAGCAGCTAACCCCCCAGGCACGGGCGGCTGCACGACAGCCAGTCTCCCTCCACCGCCGGGAGCTGCCCCCGAGTACCTGGGATCCCTTAGACCCGGTACACCACGTGGGACTCGGAGAAGTGCCTATGACTGCCCCCCGTTGATACTTCTGGTGTTCGCCATCTTAGTTTTTTAATTGCTCTCCAGAAACAGAGAGACATAGAGAAAGAAAGCACCTTCCAGAAGGGATGGCCACACTGCAATCCCTACTCTATTCTCCTTTTGGGATTTTGGGCACACCCAGGGCCTGGGTGTGGTTTTCGAGCCATCGGGTCAGGGACTGGGACTGCACAGTAGGTCCAATAACCACAACACTGGAGGGCCGTTCACGGTCTTCTGAATGACAGTTCTATCACGTTTCCAACCTGTGCTCCCAAACCAGTAAATGGCTCTTTTCCCCCCCTAAGGTCTCCCTTGTCCAGCTGTCCACGGTTCTGTTCCTCGGGCCTGTTCTCCCACCCCCGGCACTCATTCCTCCTCCTTCTTTACTCAGGTGAAAGCCCGCCACCACACCGGACATCCCAGACGCTACCTCTGTGCCCATGCATGCAACGACACCCTCACTGGGCCCAAGACACAGCACTCAGGCACTGAGGGGACGCTTTCTACTTAGATTCTAGTCCTCCTCATGGACTAGAACGGCTTCTGGACCTGTTTCCCCGGCTGCTACTGCAGACTTACGGCCCTATCATCTTGTTACTAAGATGTCTCAAAGTTGTGAAAGATACATTGCTTTCTGCCAACAAGCTCACAGAGCCTAGGGGGTCCAGACCCAGCAGAGGGGACAGAGCCCTCAAGTCAACTTTCTCTGGGTTCACAGGGTGCAACTTCTGGGTTAAAGGCACTTACTCCTTCCAGCCTCTACACAGCACAGATTATGGGGCTTCCACAGCCTCGCAGCTCAGGCACCCACGCAGTAAAGGGCAGGAGGTCGGAGGATAAAACGTTACAGAAAGGCAGATTTTAGGGGAAAAGCAGTCCAGTTACAGTCGCCCTTCATAACTGTGGGTCCCTTCAACTCTGCAGGCTCCGCACCATCTGAGTCAACCAACTGCAGATCAAACAAATTCAGAATTAAAAAACCAGCAACATCTGTACGTAACACCTCCAAACGATACAGTAAAACAACTATTTCATAGCACTTGCATTGTTTTAGGGACTGTCAGGAACCGAGCGATGACTGAAAGCAAACAGGAGGGTGTGTGTAAGTTACATGCAAATACCATGCCAGTTTACATGAGGCGCTGAGTGTCTGGAGGTTCTGGCATCCTTGAGGGGGGTCCTGGAACCAATTCCCATCCCAATACCGAAGAATGACTGTATTATGCTGCAAAAAAATTATAGGCAGAAGAAAATTAAGATATGTAATTTTTCCTTTGTAAAAAACTAAGCCTGGGGAACTAGCAGTTAGCGTAATAGCTATGTCGCTGGACTCCCACGTAGTCGACCACGGTTCGCGTCCTGGACCCAGTGGCTTAAAACTCACGCCGGGCGTGTGTGCGTGCGTGCCCAAGATCCCGAGAGGAGAACTGAGAAGGGATTGCGGCGTGACCATCCCCCCTGGGGGTGATTTTTCGCTTTCTATCTCTATGTCTCTCTCTGTCTGTCTGGCAAGCGCACGCGCCCTATAGCGAAAATCTCTCAAAAAAAAAAATAAAAACAAAACAAAACAAACAAAAAAACTAAGCCTGGAAATGCAGTCTGGTTTGAAAACAAGACACTGAAAGCTCTTTCTTGACTGTACCACTATACTTGACTACGTCCCCCCAAAAATTACATAGCTATAGTCCCCACCCCCAGTCCAAACTGCAAAGGACAGTGACGCTGATAGCTAGGCTGGAAAATCACAGCTCTCCAAAGTGAACTGGAATGAAAGACACAGCAGAGGGCCAGCGCTGTAGGAGGACAGTGGTGAAGCACTGTCAGCTTAGCCGCTAGGTATGCCAGGAGCCAAAGCCCAGGAGGTTGAAGACAGCTCAGAGTCCCCGCCTAGGCGCTTGAAAGGGGATGCAGAAACGGAGGAGAAGGGACTGTGGTGTGAGCCGGTCCCATGGGGAGTGCGAGTGCATTATTTCTCTGTGCTCTCACGTGCCACTCCACTCTGGCAATAAAATAAAATGAACAGTGAGAAGTACCCAGGCCCCACGGCAAAAGCTGTGGGTATACATTAGAAACAGGGTTCTCTGGGGGGATGAGGGGCTGGGAGTGGGCTGCTCGAGATAGTGGGGGGCTCTCCTGATCATGTCCTGTTGTGGGGGTGCGCTCTCTCCCACTCTCTCACATATGCCCTCTGACAATGAAATAAAAGAAAATAAAAATTATTCTGGTATCCAAGTAATCAATAGCACAACAGACCCGAGTTGGAACTAGGCAGTCCTGAAGATTCAAGAGTTAGCTGTCTTCCCCAGCCCTGGCCGCCTCACCTCTCCCTCCCCAGACACCTGCAGTCTCAGCAAAGTGCACTAGGTCAAAGGTCAAGGTCCGCTCAGCGCAAGAGCAGCAGCAGCAGCAGCAGCGCCCTGGGCCTCACAAACTTTGATGCAGTGACTTTACGAGGGCTGCAAAAGCGATTGTTCTTCTTGTGACCTAACCAGCGGGGCCACTGGGGGGGGCACGGAAGAGCATTCCCGAGAGTAAACTGCTCCGACAACGACTGACTGCAAGAGTACAACGTCGGGTAGCCAATTACTGCGGCAGCGCTGGTCGCGGGCAGCACAGTCCTGTCTGGGCCAGCGGGGAGCCCTCAAACCGCGCCTGGCCCTGGTGGGCGCGCAGCGCTCCCCAGCACTTTCCCGGACCCTTCCCAGGTCGCGGGCGGGCGCGGCTGGAGCGACGAGCTCAGCGAGCTGCGGCCCGCGGCACCGAAGCACCAACGCGGGGCCGTGCAGCCTGCGGCGCCTGCACCGGCCGGGCCGCGCGGCCTCGGCGGGACCCCACCCGGGTCTGCGGCCGGCCGGCGGCTCACCTGCGCTATGCCGGCGCCCATCAGCCCGCCGCCGATGACCGTCACGTGCTTGACAACGATCTTCTTCGCCGCGGCCGACGCGGTGGACGAGGAGGACACCGAGCGCACGAACTGCCTAGTTACGAAGGCCATGGCGGGCGGCGAGGGCGGCTGCGGCGAGGCAGGCGGGGAGCCACGGGAGACTGGCGGGCGGCGCGGCTGCCGGGCGACCTTGGGGGTGGAGCCCGACGGGCCCGCCCACGGCCGGTGACGCCACGGCTCCGCCTGTGGTGGGCGGGGCCTCACGGCGCGCTCCACCCATTGGCGGAGATCGCGGGCTCCGCGTTTGAAGGTCGCAGCGAGCGTCAGGACCCACGTGGGTGGGCGCGGCCTCCGGCGGGAGCGGGGCGGAGCCTGCTGCCCACCCGGACCCGGGGCCCTAGGCTGGTCTGGCCCAGCGCAGGCCCTTCCTCCGAAAAGCTCAGGCCCCTGTTCAACCAAGTACGTGGTGTAGGCGCTGCTAGGCGCTAAGAACCTGTGCTTCGTGAGTGTGGTGGATGTGGACCAAAAATATGTACCCTTGGTTGGGTTGCCGGGTAGCCCTGCGGTTACTTCAATCTAGTGGACTTGAATTGTTTCTGCTGAACACTAAAGAAATTAGACTGCTAAGGCCCACGACACGTCTTGTGACCCATGAGTCCCAGGGCAGAGATCAGGCCCGGTAAGGGAAGCCGAGAGTTGAACTTTAGCTGGTGCAGTGTCACACGTTGTCGACGTGGACCATTTCCAGTAGAAGAGAACCCTGGTGGAGTCGCTGGTGATGTTAGAAAGCAAAGGAAGCAAATGCCTTTCCACACAGAAGACTTGATACCAGCCAGGCCACTCTCAATCGTCATCTGTAAGCGATAACAGAATTTTTATTAATTTATTTTAAAATACGAAATGAGCATCCACACTTACCACCCAGATAAAGTCGTCCCCTTCTGGAAGTAACTATCCCAGTGAATCCTGCCTGGCTGTTCCTGTGCTTGGAACTCATGTTTATTTCCAATTCTCAGAAATACGGGAGAAGCACTGTCACTGAGCACGTGGTTAGACTTAGGCATCACTCCTGGCTGAAGAGAGAGTGTTCCGTAGAATTAAAATTCACTAGTCATTAGGCCTTAGCAAATATTAACACTCTTGGGAACAGAAATGGAAAAAGAAAATACACAGAGGAACCTAGAGTAGCTCGAAGAACAACTAAACTTGTTAAGAAAATAGAATTCCAGGTAAAGGATGGAGCCATGGCAAAGGCAGAAACATGAGAAAACACTGCACCAGATGGTTGGGGGTGACCTGGATGGCAGATCAGAGCATGATTGTTTGGCTGGATTTTAACTTGCAGTTATCATTTACAAGTTGTGTCTAATCCAAGACCTAAGGGTCTAATTACAGTATCGCTGTAATACATTTTTTAAAATGAAATTGTGTGTAACATACGACAGGCCTGAATATGGTACTTTTTCAGATCTGTGATGTGTTTTCGTTAGCAAAGGAAGAATAAGTACTTTGAAGGTCCATTTGGGCTGCTATACCAAAATATCCTAAGTTGGGTGGCTTATAAACATTAGGAATTTATTTCTCACAGTTCTGGAGGCTGGGAAGTCCAAGATAAAGGTATCAGCGGATTTGCCATCTGCTTTCTGGTTCACTTGCTCACTGCAACTTCATGTACTAGAAGGGGCACGTGAGCTCTCTGGGGACCTCTTCTTTAAGGGTATTAATTCCATTCTTGAGGGTCTGCCCAGTGGCCTACTTAGCTCTCAGAGTCTCACCTCCGAACACCCTTGGCATTAGCTTTCAACGTGTGAATTCTGGGAGACACATTAGTCCCTGGCACCGCTAGAGTGTTTTCGAGCAGTCCTCGGATCTGAGGCTGCCTGCTATGTAAATGTGAGATGCAAAGAAAAGGGCCTGTGGTGAGGACTCCCACTCCTGAGTGTCACTAGCGTGCTGGATGACCGTCTGCAGACACTAAGTCTCCCTGGGCTCTGGTGTCCTTGTCTGTCCAAAGGAATGTTGGACAAGTAACTTTCCAGTGGTTTTGTGTAAGTCTAACCCATTTGCAGTCTTCTGATGCAGAGGGGCCACCCCTGCGCCTCCTCCTGCCCAGCACAGATCAGATGACTGCTACAATAGAATCATTCTTTTGCCAGAACTACAAGTCTTTTCCCAAGTGTGGCCTTGGGCTTTCGGGAGCCCAGTGATAACTGGCTCCTTCTCCCTGTTCTTGGGCCTCATTTCTCTCTGCAGAGAGCCTGGGGTGCCGGCGACCCTGCCACTGACCCCACTGGCAGAGAGCAGGCGCTTCGGAAGGAAAGGGCTGGCAGAGCACGGAGCAAGTCATGACTGCTTTTATTTGAGTCCCATAAATGGGTAATTGTGAGGCTTCAAATTTAGATATCAAAGAAGCATTATATGATGGCAGAGAAGGGGTCCTCGAGAAGTTCACTGAAAGGCATGTTACGAAAAAAGTATGTGTGGGGTTTGAACATTTTTTGTACCCAAATAAACTCATACTTTAATTCCATTTACTGTGAACTTTTAGAGGCCTCCTCATACCTGCTGGAGAGCTCTCAGAGCAGCAGAGCAGGGCGCACACTAGGTCCTCAGCCTCCAATGAAGCAGGGGTAGACAAAAAAAAAAAAAAAAACCCTGTGCTTCCTGCTTTTGTAGTAGGAGGCAGCAGGCTGAGCTGCCCACTCTGCCTTCATAGAGCTGCCAGCCCAGGTCAGAGCTGCCCACTCTGCCGCTGGAGCTGCCAGCCCATGGTCAGAGCTGCCCACTCTGCCTTCATAGAGCTGCCAGCCCAGGTCAGAGCTGCCCACTCTGCCGCTGGAGCTGCCAGCCCACGGTCAGGGTGCTGAAAACCAGGAGCACACGGGGTGGGATTCATTAAGGTGGAATTTTCCTTCTGTTTTTGGGAAATTAATGATTTTTTTTTTTTGAGAGGTTTTTTTTTGCTATAGGGCGCGTGCGCTCGCCAGACAGACAGAGAGAGACAGAGAGACAGAAAGCGAGAAATCACCCCCCAGGGGGGATGGTCACGCCGCAATCCCTTCTCCTCCACTCTCCTCTCAGGATCTTGGGCACGCACGCACACGCGCCTGGCGTGAGTTGTAAGCCACCGGGTCCGAGACGCGAACCGCGGTCAACTACGTGGGAGTCCAGCGACATAGCCATTACACTAACTGCTGGTTCCCTTCCTTCTGTTTTTGGGAAATTAATGATTTCTGACTTACGAGGGAAAGTGTGAGAAACGACTCCGCTCTCAGTTTGTCGAGTGATTTTTAGATGTCATGTAACAGAAAACCGGGAGCGGGGGTCTCAGAGTGGTATGGCAGCGAAGCCCAGGCTCAGCCCACAGCTCACCTGTATGACATCAACACGGTGGGCACTGCCACTCCCGTCAGCAAATGAGCTGCATTAATGAGACACGACTGGCTTGGGAAGGGCGCAGTCTCCGCTTGTATGACCCCCTGCAGCACACGCTCAGAGTAATTCCTGGCCATTGCAAGACTGCATCTCCTTGAGAAGTTACCTTGGTGACGACGTATATGGTAATGGCTCTGACTTGACTAATACGCACCATAAATGTAAATATAAATAAACTCTGCACTACAGTGGACAAGACGTAGGCCTTAAAGGGGAAATGAAGTACTTGCTTTGATGCATACTTTTTTTTTAAAATAAACACCATATTGTGGCAAATTTTCAGTATGTGCCTCGGTTTTTGCCATCATGCCAGCAGCGGTCCCAGCTCTCTACCTGTCTCCCTCCGACTTGGAAAAACTTTCTCTCCTACTCAGCACCGCAACAGTCCCCCATTGCAAGTTGAAATTCCAGTCCAGAGTCTGAACCATAGGACTGCTGGTTAAAATGATAAAACACTTAAATGTTTGCCTAATACTCTGCCTTTGGGGGAAGGAGGCGGTGTGTGTATACAGCGATGCCAGCTCGACTCAGGGTCAGGCAAACTCTAAATCTGGGTGAGAGTTTGTGTGGGCTCTGCTGCTGAAAGGATGCAAGCCTGGAGGTGCCCCAAGCCTGGGCTCCGCCCACACGAGGCAAGTGGCGTGGCTTCACCTTGGTGGGGTGGCGGGACTCACTGAGCGCAAGGCAGGAAGTAAAAGATGTGTGCATTATTAGGAGTGAACTGGTTTTCCTTTTTTTGAAATAATTATTTAATTTTATTGATCATCTTTATTATTTATTTAAATTTGATACAGGGCATGTGTGCTCACCAACAAGAGACAGGGAGAGAGAGAGGTAAAGTGAAAACAAGCTGCCAGGTCTGAGACTTGAACTGCCCTTGGCCATGCGGAGTCCAGCATCTGAACAGCACACCACCTGCTGGCCTGGGAAAGAACTGTTTTTCTTTTTTTTTCTTTTTTTTTTGAGCGGTTTTTGCTATTTGCTATAGGGCGCATGTGCTCGCCAGAAAGACAGAGGGAGACAGAGAGACAGAAAGCGAGAAATCACACCCCGGGGGGATGGCCACGCTGCAATCCCTTCTCCTCCATTCTTTTCTTGGGATCTTGGACACACACACACATGCACCCCGTGTGAGTTTAAGCCACCGGGTCCGGGACTCAAACCACAGTCAACTACATGGGAGTCCAGCAACATAGCCATTACGCTAACTGCTGGTCCCGGTTTTTCTAACTGGAACCAGTAATCCCCACGCAGGACAGCATACCTGGCTTCTCATCTGACCGTCCTTCAACAGGCCTCCACATGACTCAGCACTTGGTCAGAAGGTTCTCACTAGAGGCCTTTTTCAATTTTTTTTTTTTTTTAATTTTTGAAGGGCATGTGTGCTTGCAGAGAGAAAGACAGACAATGAGAGGGAAAGTGAGAAATCACTGCCCAGAGGGGATGGCCAAGCCACAGTCCCTTCTCTTCCATTCCCCTCTCGGGTTCTTAGGCACACACACACATGCCTGAAGTGAGTTTCAAATCACCAAGTGTGGGACTCGAGACTCGAACCACAGCTGACTAGGTGGGAGTCCAGCAGTGTGACTGCTAAGCCATTTGCTGGCCCAACCCTTCTTAATTTCAGCGGCCGCCGTCCTGCTAAACCTTAATCTAGCCCGCCTCACCTGGAGGTCCGAGCCTGGTCAGTTGCTAGGCGAGTTGCAGTTAAACAGTGCTTCACCACTGAAACTCCATTTCCTCAGCTTTAGATGAGGACAGCGTCAAAGCTCAGAGAAGCCAGGTATGAGTACTTGAAGAATCGGGGCAATTACTCGGGGGAAAGCCATGGGCTCCGAGGAACGGCGTGAGGGATGATTGGCACCTGCTTGTATCTCGCACCGGTAGCTACAGAGAGCAGCTGCCCTTAGAGAGTGTGGTGCTTGCTGGCTCCCTGTCCTGGCGGCAGGATGGACTCCCCGCTCCGGCCTCACTGACCACGAGAAGTGGCAGCTGGACTCGCTGGCCAGTAACAGAGGCCCCCACGCTCTTCATAACTGCACACTCCTTAGAAAGTGCCCCTGCTGCTACGGGGGAAGCAAAGTGGTCTCGAGGAAGTATCTGCCGTGTAGATCGGCGCTCCAGCTGTCCTAGTACTATCAGAGAAGCCGTGTGTGCATTCCGGCTGATAACCCAGAGCGCCCCTCTCACAGTGCCTCCCATGTTCCTGCCACCCGGCTTCCGGCATGTGCGCGCTTCTCAAACATGAGCGTCCATTCGTCGTGACGTCTGGCCACCTCTATGCAGGAACCCTCCGGGTCTTCAGATGGAACTCATCCTGATGTGAGCCTGCTGTCCTGGCTCCCCCCCAACACCCCAGCTTCCTCCTGTGCCAGGATCCTGTCTCCCAGTTGATGGTGCCCTGCCCCAGCCCTCCCCCACGCCGTGAGCAGAACAAGAAGGAAGCAAAGCAGGCCGTAAACGCCTTAGCAAGAGCCACCGGCGTTAGCAGTCTGCCCGTTTGGTATCTGTACTTAGACTTACACTTAGCTGGTCTAAGTGCCCAGAGACTCCGCCAGCCCACACGTCCGGGAACTGCAGAGGAAGTTACAGAGTGGGGACGAGGGGACGTTGGAATCACAGATACAGCCAAGATGCTCACTGTGAACAGCCTTAATGATGGTTAGCAGAGCTACACAGAGACCTGCGGTCACCCTTCCAAATCGTCTACATATGTAGACACTGAGGCCCAAAGAGGTGAAGTGGCCGGTGCCTGGCAGGGGCAGGACCTGGTCCGAGGCGTGCCGTGCCTGGGTGCAGTCCTTCTCTGCCTCGAGCTCTCCACCCGGCCCGCTGACCTGGGATGGCCACGCTTAGCACAGGCCTGGGGCGTGCTGCGTCAGCGCACAGTGGGTCGGCGACTCCCAAAGGGAACACGCTTTATTGTTTCTGTACAACTGCACTCCTTATAACAAAGCAGAGAGAACTTACCTTTATACAGGAGTCCCATCCCCCAGAGAAAGCTCTTTAAACTCAACGTGACTTTTGGTATTGGATTTTTAATAGGAAGATCTCTCCGGCAGAAACTGACAGATGGGGAGGTATAATCGCAGGGAGGCCCACAGCAGATATGAGACAGTATATCAGGGTGGGTGATGGGCGGGAGGGAGGGGGTCAGGGAGCAAACACACAAAACATTTAATAAACACAGACATGAGAAGCCAGCTGTTGACAATGCATATGGTAACGTCTCTGACTTGACTACAGCTGCACCGTATTCATGCTGGGAACCGCGCTATGCACTGTAAAGATGCATAGTGATTAAATGCGAATAAATAAAAACCTCACACTCAAATGGACGAAACACGGGCCTTAAAGTAGAAATAAAGTGCTTGCTTTGATGCATAGTTAAAAACAAAAGGGGGGGAATGGGGATCTTTTTTCTTCCACAAGAGGGTAGCAAAGAGCTTTTTCAACAGTTTAGCATGCTTAAAAGCTGTGCTGAAACACTGGGTACTGACTTTGTAAAGAGACTTCCTTGGGCTGTGTGTGCCAATAGGAGGAAGAATCACAAGCAAAACATTTTATTTAGAGCGAGCCGGATCCCGAATGGACAACAAAGGCTCAAACCCCAGCCACAGTGGCTGCAGGAACATGCCAAGCATGTGGGCACGTGCCCAGGACCCTGACGGGTTGGAGAACGGAGGAAAAGGGTTGCAGCGTAACCAGGCCTTTGGAGCACTTACTCTCTCATACACACACGTGAACTCTGTGGCACAAAGAAATGAAAGAGATTTCGATAGTGCTTGGCCTGTACTAGCCCTTCAACATAGTTCTTGAATAAGTAAGTGAAAAACAAAATGAGGAGCTATTTAAAAATAATACCATTAATATAGGTGCTTAAAATAATAGGAAGTAGGAATCCTTCCACTTTTGCGTTAAGTAGGTCCCTAAAAGCTGGCATCTCTCTCTCAGCTTTCTTGGACCATGGTGGGTTTAGACCAGGGAATTAGCCTATCCAGAACACACAGGTTTTAGCTCTGGATCCAAGAGCCCCTGCTGTGGTCATTTCCTTTTGACCCTTTATCTCTTTTTCTATTAGGAGAGTGTGTGTGTGTGTGTGTGTGTGTGTGTGTGAGAGAGAGAGAGAGAGAGAGAGAGAGAGAGAGAGAGAGAGAACCTGGAGGACATTATGCTAAATGCAATAAACTACTAACAGATTAGAGACTAAACTATTAATAGGTCATCTCTGAAATTATTTAGCTCTAACATTCCGTAATTAAAAAACCCTAGCCCATCACCATTTCAGACTAAAGCAGCTCTTAGTTAAAAACGCTCAGTATGCCTCGTTAAGAGCTATTGCGGAATGAGTATTACAACATTGTGAGCAAATAGACTAGATGCTGTGAGGAATCACAGCCACAACTCTGCCTCCAGGCCAGCAGTCCACAGTCTGGAAGGACGTTACTCATTTATTTTTAAAGGAATCGATATTCATTATGGAACATTTGAGAAATGCAGAAGAATTAAGGGCAAAACAGAAATCAATCATACAAATCCTAAGTCAGATGCTCTCCCTTCTCTGCTCAAAACTCTCCCTCTCACTGGGACCACAGCCGGAGCCTTCACCGGCCCCCAGCCCTGTCCTTCCTCTCCTGCAGGTACCAACTTCAGATGTGCTATTTCCCTGCTGTTTCTCAAACATTCTGGCACGCTGGTGGGGGTAGGGAGGCGAATCCTGAAACCGATCCCCTGAGAATACTGAGGAATGACTATAATTAGTATTTTCCTTTTTCCAGAATATCTTTAAAATTCAACGTGGGAAAACCAAAAACAAAAGCCTATCCTCTTAGGAAATTTCAAGTAGACAATACAGTACTGTTAACTACAACTACAATGGTGCACCTTAGAGCCCTGGGACTTATTCATGCTGGGTGACTGAGACTTCAGCCCTTTCACCACCACCCCATTGCCCCCTCCCCTGCCCTGGCAGCCTGCACTCCACTCTCTGCTTCTGAGTTTGACTATTTTAGATTCCACATATTGGTGAGATCATCCACTATTGGTCTTCCTCTGTCTGCCTTATTTCATTTAGCATAATATCCTCCAGGTTCATTCACACACACACACACACACACACACGCTCATCTGTACAGATATATCCATTCATCTGTTACTTTATCCACTCACCCATCAGCAGACACAGGTTGTTTCCATACTTGGGCCATTGTGACTAAGGCTGCAGTGAGCATGGGAGTCCAAGGAAATCTCTGAGCTTGATTTCAGTTCCTTGGGTACATTCCCAGAAAGGGGACTGCTGTACCATCTAGTAGTTCTACTTTTAATTTTCTGAGGAACTTCCATATTGTGTTCCATATGGGCGTAAAAGTTGCATTGCCATCAATAGTATACAAGAGTTCCTTATTCTCTACATCCTTGCCAATACTTACTTCTTGTACTTTTGATAATAACGATCCTAACAGGTGTAAGGTGATATCTCATTATGGCTTTGATTTGCATTTCCCTGATAATAATTGATAATGCACACCTTTTCATGTGTTTGTTCATTTATATGTCTTTTTTATAAATATCAGTTCAGGTCCTTTGCTCATTTTCTAACTGGGTTGTTTTCCTGCTAGTGAGCTGTTTGAGCTCATGTATTTTGGATAGCAACCCCTTATGCGACATATGGTTGGCAAATATTTTCTCCTATTCCATAGGTTGGCTTTACACTTGGTTGTTTCTTTTGTTGGGTAGATGCTAAAAAAAGCAAAAATTGACATGATCCTACCTGTTTATTTTTGGTTTTGCTGCTTGTTTTCAATTATTTCTTAAAAAGTTGTTACCAACACAAATGTCAAGATTTTTCTTCTATGCTTTTCCTCTAGCAGTTTTACAGTTTTAGTTCTTATGTTTAGGTAATTAATTCATTTAAAAAAATATTTTGCCAGAAGGCATGTGTGCCTAACAGAGACAGAGAGAAAGAGAAAGGAGAGAGTTAAAGCAAGAAAGCACTTCCCCTATGGGGCATGGTCACGCTGTAGGGTGACCACACATGGTCACCTTTATTTCTCCCTCCTTTTAGGATTTTGGGCACACATGCACATGGCATGTTTTTCAAGTTGCCAGGTCCAGTACGTGAACCACACAGCCAGCCATGTGGGATCTAGTTACCTAACCACCAAGCCACAGCTGATCTATTAATCCATTTTGAGTTAATTTTTCTAAAAGGTGTGAGATAAGGGCCCAATTCCATTATTCTCCATGTGGAAATCCAGTTTTCCTAACAACATGTATTAAAAATGATTCAAAGCCAGGCTCTTAATGTGGTGATTATAAGAAGCTGGATTCTACATGGCCAGCCAGGGTTTGAGTCCTGGCCCTGGCAGCTTGAAAAACATACTAGCTATATGCATGTATCCCCAGGATCCTGATGGGATGGAGAAGTGGAGAAAGGACTGTGGCATGACCAGGCCCTATTGGAAGGGGGATCTCTCTCTCTCTCTCTCTTTTGCACACATGTGCCTTCTGACATTAAACATAATTAGAATAGAGACTATTCTTTCTCCATTGGTACCTTTGTGAAGATAAATTGCCTATTAATGCATGGATTTTTTTTTCCCCAGGCTTTCCGTCTATCCCACTGATCTTTATGTCTGTTTTTATGCCATTATCATATTGTTTAGATTACTGAAGCTTTGTGATATACTTTGAAATCAGGAAGTGTGATGTCTCCAGATTTTTTATTCCTGCTCAAGATTGCTTTAACTACTCATGGACTTTTGAAGGTTCTTAATGAATTTTAGAAATGTATTTTCTATTTCTATTTTTAAAAAGTCATTGAGATTCTGTTAGGGATTATACTGAATCAGAAGATTATTTTAGATAGTACAGACATTTTAATTACAGTAATTCTTCCAATCCATGAACATGGGGTGCTAATAGGTCCCACTTGGTCATGGTCTATGATGTTTTGAATATGCTGTTGAAGAATACTCTTAGCATTTATTATAAGGCAGGTGTAGTGGTCACCAACAACTCCCTTGGTTTTGTTTGGGGAAGATGATCTTTTCTTCATTTTTAAAGGATGTTTTGCCAGGCATAAGATTCTTGTTTGGCCATTTTCTCCTTCAATACTTCCAGTACATCTTTCCACTCCCTTCTGCCCTGTAAGGACTCAAGAGCAATCCGCTGGGCCTTACGGAGTTACTTAAATGAGATGAGTTTCTTTCTTCCTACTGCTTTTAAAATTCTTTGACTTATGACAATTTAATTGTAATACATCTCAATGTAAATCCACTTTATGCTCAACCTATTTGAATCTTTTGGTCTTCTTGAATCTGGATGTCTTTTTCCTTCCCCAGACTTGGGGAGTCTTCCATCGTTCTTTCTTTGAAGGAGCTTCCTGGGTGTGTGTTTGTCTGTTTTGTGGTGCGGAGTCTCTTCTCCTTTTGGAGCTTCTGTATGTGTGCACTGATTCTCTTGACGGTGTCTCAGAAATCCCACAGGCTTTCTACCCTTTCTCATTCTTTTTTTTTTTTTTTTTTTTTTTTTTTTTCCTCTTTGACTGGATCATTTCAAATGACCTGCCATGGAGTCCACTTACTCTTACACTCAAATTTTGCTGTTGAAGCTACATTGCCTCCAAATAGAGGGACCTAGGACAAGAAATCTTTGACTCGACAAGGCGAAGAAGTCTGGTGTTCACGTGCCTTATTCAGTGAACCTGATCCCCGGTGGAACAAGATGCGGCCCTCAAGTCCTATACAAGGGGAGAGCTGACAGGCACGTGAAACGCCATTCTAGTAGTGGGAGCAGCTCAGTGAGGCTAACCACGTCCTGATACAACTAAGCCTACTTACTAAGGAACAGGTCTGCTCGGAAGGATTTGGTTCCTGAAAACAAGGCAGCAAAATGCACAGGTGAGGGTGCCAACTTACTGCATGGCCAGCGTCCCCTCCTGTCACTGTTGCTATTGCCATGGAAACATCTCTAGTGTCAAAGCCACAGTCACTGAGTGGCAGCTTCAGTTGTGTCATCTCCTTTCTAGCTTAAAGGGTCAATCATCGACCCTTCGTTGAAACGCACTTCACTCATTTGCCCAGCGTAGATATTGAGGCCTACTCTGGAGTCCCAGGACCTGGCAGTCCTTACGTCCTCGGGTAGGGGTTGGGGAGGCGCTGGGAATGCACAGGTGACCGCAGCTATCAGGAGGACTCTGGAGGAAATGCAGTAGGTGCTGGGAAGGGCCACTGTGGTAGGGAGGTAGCAGAGGCTGCCCAGGAGTGAGCCTGAGTGGGAGCTGCAGCAGGAAGAGCGACCTTTGGGGCTCCTCCGTAGGCAGAAATGGGGCCCAGCATCAAACAGTTCCTCCTGTGGACTGGGGTGTACGGGAGACTGGCACTCAGTGCCGTGCTGCGGGGCTCCTGGGGGCCCTCCTCTCACAGCGCTGGGCTCTGACCCGGCCTACGGGAAACCCGGGTGGCGATGCAGGCCTGTGAGTCACCCCACTCGGAGGAACCGTTTAAAGGAAGGACCCTCCTGTCCACAGACCACGCCCACGCCCAGGCCCCTCAGGTGGGGATGAGGCCCTCAGAGGCCATGTTTATATCACCTTGTGACATCTCTCTTCGGAGGTCTGCTCCTTCTTGACATCTGCTAAGATAACATTTTGTTAGCAATTAAGATAAAGCACAAACTCAGACACAGGGCCAGCCCCGCAGCCTGGTAGTTAAGGAAGCCAGATCACACCATGACCAACGGTGGTTTGAATCCTGGCCCTGGCCCTTGGAAAACATGCTAGACAAGTGTGCACACCCCAAATCCTGCGAGGGTGGAGACGGAGGAGAAGAGACTGCAGTGTGGCCGTGTGCCAGGGGGTGCTTTCTCACTCGCTTTCTCTGGCAAGGTAACACACACATCCTCTGGCAAGGTAAATACTTTCAGAAAAGATATGACACTATTTCAGTTAAAATAGAAGTTTAATAGAATCATCAAACACTATGCTAACAACAAGGACTAGAAGTTAGATTTTAGGCAGATTTATAAACCAAGTACACTTGTTTTACATTTCAGGTAAACCAGGAAGTGGGGAATTATCATTCCCAAATGTGGCAGGCAAGCAGCGAAAGTCTTTTGTGTGATTTACCTGAGGAAGATGCTCTGGAAGTGCTACTGTCTGAGGCACTGTACTGAAGGGTTAATAACCACCTCATTCCAACGCAAGTCACAGAAACTTGAGGATTTTCTCAAGGAAGCTCCACTCTTTGGTTAGGAATACTGGGAATGCCCGTGTAAAGGAGAGTGAGGGGCGTGCTAAGGCTGCGTGCCTGGTGCAGTCAGAGGCATGTGGCCCCACGGCAGGGGCAGACGGCCCTGCCAGGGGACAGCGTGACCACAGGGGCCACCTCATTGAAAGGCTACAGGTCACCTCCGTTCACTCGGGTCTCTTAGCTTGTCTTTAAAAAACAAACAACAAAAAATAGTAATTTGCAAGGCACCTAGAGAATAGCTTGTAATGCATTTGTCTGTGTGGAAAGTGCTCAATTGTATTTATGAAGGAAAACGAGCCATTAGCTAATACAAGGGACATGGTCAAAACTCAGCCATTACTTGATTACATAAACTCAGCTCTCTCCTTCCTTAGTTGTTTTTTTTTTTTTTTAATAGCCTTTTTTTTTTGGCCATCCCTGGAACACACAGACGTCTCCCAGGAATGTGCTAAATCAAAGGGAAAACTAGGTTCACACTCGGAGCCCTGGAATGCCGTTCTCAGGCCAGAAGCTGGAACTGCCCCGGGTGTGGCTGTGACACGTGAGGTCCCCTCAGTCTGCAGACAGGCGTCTCCACCGGCTGGGAAACCAGCAAGGCGGGTGGCAGAGGTTGGGACCACCACTCTCGACCTTGCCTTGGCCGTGGCTCCGCCAGCAGGGGAGCAGGAGCTCGCCCTCCGCAGGAAGGTGGATCCAGCCGGAGCCCAGGGGAGGCCCGTCCCGCAGGGCTCACATCGGGTCACGTTTCAACAGCAAGGCTTGTTCACAGTGATTGTTTAAAACGAAGGGACAGTCAGTAATTTAAAAAATACTGGCCTTAATTAAAAAAATAACACTGATTTTTTTTTTTTTCTTGAAGAGTTTTTCGCTATAGGGTGCGTGCGCTCGCCAGACAGACAGAGAGAGACAGAGAGACAGAAAGCGAGAAATCACCCCCCACGGGGGATGGCCACGCCGCAATCCCTTCTCCTCCATTCTCCTCTCAGGATCTTGGGCACGCACGCACACGCGCCCGGCGTGAGTTTAAGCCACCGGGTCCGGGACCCGAACCGTAGTTGACTACGTGGGAGTACAGCGACATAGCCATTACGCTAACTGCTGGTCCCAACACTGATTTTTTTAAGTACCTGTAAGCAATAAAAATATGCCCTGTGGTTATTCTGATGGGGCTGGGGCTTCCTGCATAAAAGGCACTGGGTGCTGACCAGGGTCGCTGTGAGCCAGGCCCTGGGAGGAAGGCCAATGGCAGGGCCACCTCAGCTCCAGGAGCTTGGTCTGGGGTGGGGACGGACACGCACAGCTGCGGCAGGAAGCAGTCAGTCGACTGGAAAGGGCCACGTGGTGGCAGTGCCACGCAGCGACTCAGAGAGGCTGTGGGTCTGAAACCGGGCCCGTACTGTGTGCCTGCACCTCTGTAAGCTACGAAACGACTCTCATATTGGAATTTCCGTACAGACAACACCAGCACACGAGCACCGCAGGAAGGATGGCAGTGGCACGTGGAACGCTCAAACAGGGTGGCTCAGTGTGACAGCGCCAGTTCTACACCAGGAGTACGATGGAGAGCCAGGGGCTAGGCGTTCCTCGGAGCTCGCACTCGGAGGGTGCTGGCAGGACGAGTCTTCATCGTACAGAGTGCTGGGACCCTCGTCACCCCGGCCCCAAAGCTGCAGAAGCCAGCAGCACGCCCATCACCGTGACAACCAAAACGCAAAGGCACATTTCAGACGCCCCCTGAAGAGGCTACGACCCCTGTTGAAAACTGGTCTTCCAGAATAATCTTCTTTATTAAGGAACACTTTAGTTCTCTTAATAACAATAAGCATATAGGGAATTTGTAATCCTGATTTCTTTTTCCCTCAACATACTGAGTGAGGGTCTACTTCATTTCCATGTCTACAAAAAGTAAAAGCTAAAATCATGGATCAGAAGGCAGCGACAGAGCAAGCCCAAGGAAGCCGAGAACTGTGCTGGGAACAGTCTCCCTCAACCCGGCTCTGGCCGAGCGTTCAGCACTGGACGCGGCCTTCGAGCCAGCAGACGGGTCTGCTGCTGAATCTCCTTCCAGAACTTACAGTGTCCAAGGCTGTCGGGAAGGAGAGGAGGCACTCGGATTCTGGCGGAGAGGCAGGAGGCGGCGAGGTGGGCCGCTCGTCCACTCGCAGACGTTCGGCCCATGGCAGCCACTGTGACTCAGGTTACACTGCCTGCTGCCTCACCGGTCCTCGTCCCCCTCCCCTAAGTCACAGACAGCCCCGCTCACATGGCAGAGGTGGCCCGCTGAGGGATCCCCCAAGACGAAGCCCTGGGCACTGCGTCCACATCCAGTCTCTCAGCTGGCCTGACCCAGACCCCGTCGTAGCGGCAGGAAGGAGTCCGGAGGGCGTGCACTTAGGCGCGGGCCACCTCTCCTTACCCACGGCCTTCATCTCTTAGAGGTGACTATGTCGAAGGGATGCGGGGCTAGAGTGAGACCAAACCTTCCGGTCAGGAGGGGCTTCGGAGCACCCGCGGGCAGGGCGAACGAGAAGGTTTGCATGAGGCTCACGAACATCAGGAACAGCTCCATCTTTGCCAGCTGCTCTCCCATACACACACGCTTCCCTAGAACGGAGGCCAGGAAGGAGCCGGGGTCACACTACCTTCTGCTCCCACTTCAAGAAGTACTAATGTATATGAAATATCTAAACTGGACATTTTACATGCAGATACGGAGTTCTAAACATTCCACATGGGACCAGCAGTTGGCGTGATGGCTACATCGCTGGACTCCCATGTAGTCGACTGTGGTTCGAGTCCCGGACCTGGTGGCTTAAACTCACACCAGGCGCGTGTGCGTGCGTGCCCAAGATCCTGAGAGGAGAATGGAGGAGAAGGGATTGTGGCGTGGCCATCCTCCTAGGGGGTGATTTCTCGCTTTCTGTCTCTCTGTCTCTCTCTGTCTTTGCCCTATAGCAAAAACCTCTCCAAAAAAAATTTAAAAAATAAAATAAACATTCCACAAAAGCCACAGAGCCTCCCACATACATGCAGAACGCATACATACCAAGTACACGTTTTAACTCCTACTCACAAAGGCCCGTGCTCACCCTAGTCTGTAGCTAGAGCCAGGCTCAGTCCGGCAGCTGCCCCATCTCCTCATTTCTATCCTGCCTATCTCCCTCCTCACTCTTGCCTTGAAGCTTAAAGGGAGACAAGGCACACGAGTTTTTGGAGTCTTCCTTTTTCCAAAGAATGAATTCTAAGAAATGAATGATATCTTCCACTTCTTTTCCTTTTAAGTCCCACCCCCATAGGGCATATGCATTTGCCAGAGACAGACAGAGAGAGGTATAGTGAGAAATCACCAGGGGTGTGGCCACGCTGCAATCCCTACTTCTCCAGACTCCTCTGGGGATTTTGGGCATGTGTGCACATGTGCCCAGTGTGATTTTCGGGATGCTGGGTTCGAGACTTGAACCATGGTCATCCATGTGGGAATCCAGCACCTTAACCACCACACCACCTGCTGGCCCCTCCCACGTGTCTTAATTTGCAAACCTAACAGATGGCCCGGTGAGGTTAGGGAACCTGCTCTCTACCTATCAGCCCAACAGAGGGTCAGAAGTTGCCGTATGTTCCCTGTGACCCGAACCATCGCCTAGGGGCTCAAAGATTTCTAATATTGCTACTTACAGATTTAAACCCACTTGCTTTCATCTTGTTCTTAAAATCTGAAATGAGGGTCAATTGGTGGCATGGTGGTTAAGGCGCTGGCTCCCACACGGCGAACTCTAAGTTCAAGTTCTGGACCTGGATGCCTGAAAACCACGCCAGGCACGTGTGTGTGCATATCCAAACCCTGAGATGAGAACGGAGGAGAGGGGATTGCTGCGTGGCCATCCCCCAGGGGGTGAGTTCTCACTTTCCCTCTTTTTCTGTCTGTCTCTGGTGAGTGCATGCACCCTATGGCAAAACATTCAAAAAAAAAAAAAAAACCTAAATGAAAATAGAGGTTAGGATTATCTTTTAAAGACAGGAACATTTAAAAACAATGAAATGATAAAATATTCTTTAGTTTTTATGCCATTAAGAAAAAGAAAAATGAGACTTTGACTGACCTATCCCAAAGGGAATGAAGGTTTCTTTTTTAATCAGTTGTCCTTGGTCGTCCAGAAATCGATCAGGGTAGAAGTCGTCTGGTCTCTCCCAGATGGCTGGGTCTCTGTGCACCGACCACAGGTTGGGCAAGATCACAGTGCCTTTCGGGATGGTGTAGCCGCGGAGCACTGAAACACACACACAGCACCATTCCACACACTCACCACGACTCCCTACACGTCGGCATCTGAAACAAACAAAAACAACAACGAAAACCCGAAAACAACACCTAAGGGTCTTCAGAAAGTCTGGGGGGAAATGGAATTAATAGACAAGTTTATTCTGATGCAAAAAAATGTGAACCTCGTGCCAAGTTTCTTCACAATACACATTTTCCATGAGCTCCCTGGAGCCCCCTCCTGTGAGCATCCCAACTGCTGAGCCTAAACTCAGAGGTGGCAGGGCAGGGTGGAGCCCTTGTCGGCCGGACCCTCCCCTGCACCCACCCTGGCCACCCTGGGACAGGCTCTGGAGGCACTCCGTGGATGTGAACGAATGAAGTAAATCGAATCACAGAAATGGTACAATTAAGAGACAACACCACAACAGAAACAATAAGGCATTCCAAATAAACTTTGCCTGCGATTGACAAACGCCTAACATCTGTAAGGAATCGAGCAGTTTCCAGAGCTTTCTGAATCCACGCAGCACCATGACGAGAAAGACTAAGGGAAAGGGCAATGCAGGGGGGTGGGCGGGCTCTCCCCAGCCCTGACGTTAAAGCGCCTTTTAACAATGCCCAGAAGATCCGACCCACTTGGCCTATCTGATCTGCACCAAAAACCTGTTCAGAGACCCGGTGTCCTGTATAAGCACCTGCGTCCTACAACGGTCTTGTGACTACTGACGGGTTCACGCCCATCATGCCATCGTACACGCCTATCACACCATCATGGCTGACTCCAGAGCGAGTCCTTGTCAACAGGGATGTTTAAAGAGTCTGGACACGGCCTGTGGACCTGTTTCACCGTGGGAGACACGTGGAATCAGGTGATGCCAGAACCCAGTGCGCTCTTCTAATTCTTTAATATTTATATTGAGTCACAGAATTTTAAAGAAAACAGAAGTAGGGTAGTTTCTAGCCCCAGACCTGAACACATTTAGACTAGCTCTTTTGAGTTCTGTGGAGAGGACCGAGAGGCACTTGGTGGTTCTGGAGTTCTTCCAGCCACCGCAGCCTGCTGAAATCGCGGCGTTAACTCTGCCAGTGCATGCCCGTGAGCTCCCGGGGCTAGAGAGCTATTGACACGACGTGTGCTGGCATGACACGATGCCCACCGTGGGCAACAGGTGCCCCTGACACGCCGTCACCCGTGGCACAACGCTAAGCCTCAGGAGGACCACGCCAGGCCACGCTCGCCCACCCCTCTGTAACTCCACCAGGTGGGGGCTGTGTGTCCCTCAAGGGCCTTCACAGCAGGCAGCCCCTGGACTCGCCTGTTGCGTCCGAGGTCATGTGCGGGATGGACAGTGGCACCACCACAGTCAGCCTCTGCACCTCCATGATGGTGGCTTCAGTGTAGGGCATCTGGGCCTTGTCCGTGAGGGAAGGGGCGCGACTGGGACCGATGACCCTTCTGATTTCTTCGTGAACTTTTTCTGTACACAGAGGAAAGAACCAGCCAGATCAGCCAGGAGAGGGTCGAGCCTGACCTCTGCACACTTGTCACCACTGACACACAGCTGACACCTGGGTGGCACCCGCCTCATCCAGGTTGCGTGCACAGAAGCTCCGCTCAGCCGCCCCAGCAGGGAGGCTGGCCAGAGCCTGCACTGCCTGGGCGTGGAAGGGGGAGAGGCAGAACAGCCAGGGCAAAGCAGAGACCCGCTGGAGTCAGAGCACCCGGACCATGCTCTCAGGGAAGCGTGGGACTGACTCTTCAGGCTGACGTGACAAGGGACAGCTCGAGAGGACTCCAAGGGCCTGGGGAGTCATCCCTTTGAGCAGTCACCTCCCACTTGGTATCAAGCTGGCCTACGTGACCAACACAAAAAGGGAAAAGTGACCACACGCCACTTTTGAGAAAGTCACAAATGACACTGCACTGTGGCCCCATCTCTGCCTCCCCCTCTCTGTCCCTCTCCCTTTCTCTCTGTCTGAGGTTTGAGGGTACGTGGCCATCTAATCTAGCAGCCTGTGGAGAGGAAGA
Source organism: Tupaia tana (assembly GCA_026018925.1). Taxonomy (NCBI): domain Eukaryota; kingdom Metazoa; phylum Chordata; class Mammalia; order Scandentia; family Tupaiidae; genus Tupaia; species Tupaia tana. The sequence goes on from JAKSZU010000017.1 coordinate 3,206,337, forward strand.
AACTGTAACCTGGGGCCTTAGTCACGTGGACAGTAATGGGTCCTGCAGTCCCGGTCACATCTACAGATGACTATGGCTCCAGCCAACACCTTGATGAGAACTTGATGAGAAACCCTAAACTAGAACCACCCAGACTCAGCTGCTCCTGGATTTCTGACCCTCGGAAATGAAGTGGCATAATAACTGGGGGCTGCTGTAAATGGCTACATATGGGGATCATTTGTTACTCAGCAATAGCTAACGAATACAGGTAGGCACAGTCCTATCTATGACAGGCAGAAAACACCCCCTTCAAGAGGTCCCCCTCTGGAATCTATAAATAGGTGCCCTATTTGGCAAAAGTGACAGTGCTGACGTGGTTAAATTAAGGACCTATCGATGAGATTATCCTGAGTTATTGGGTGTGCCCAATCTAAGTGTTTAGGGTTTTAAAATCAGAGAACCTTTCCCAGATGAGTTCAGAGACAAAGAGATGCAACGGTGCAGGTGGGCTCTGAGTGATGCAGTGTGCTGGCTGCAAAGTGGGAAGAAGGGTGAAGAGCCCAGAAGGCAGAAACCACAGGGGACGGTTTTCCTCTGAGCCTCTAGAAAGGAAGGCGGCCCTGTCGGCAGCTCGAGCTTCGCCCAGTGAGGCAGGTGCCAGGCTTCCGAGGCACACACTGTAGAACAGATGTGTTGTTTTAAGCCACCAAGTCTCCTGACCCATTCACAATCTACCATCGTCCCCTGTGCTCTCCCACTACGAGCTGCTGCCCAGGGTCGCTACCCGGCGCTACCCAGGTCAGGGCTACATTTCACTCTGTGAGGGTCACACCCTTCTTTGGGCCTCTGTTCACCATCTCCAAAACAAGATGGGTGTGTTCAGATCAACACTGATTCCCTTCAGCTCTGGACACGCTGCTCTCCAGAGGTCTCCCACCTGGAAGGGGTGAGCGAGTTGCCATTCGCCCCACTGACTAGAAACTCGGGGTTCCACCGTAACCCCCCACCTCGTGAAATCCAAGGTTCTCCTCAGTTTCCCAGCCTGGAGACACTGCCTGTGAGGAGCGACTAGCTCACCGGAGCCGCGCCCCCCGGGTAGAATAACCCACTTCTCCCGCGAGTCAGGGAACGCTGCGGTCACCTTGCACGTCGGGGTGCAGGGCCATGTACAGCAGGCACCAGAGCAGGGAGTTGGTGGTGGTGTCGGTCCCGGCGATGAAGAGGTCTCCGATGATGTAGAACAAGTAGTCCTCGTTGAAGCTGCTGCTGCCGCCCCTCCGCTCCTCCTCCGCGTGCAGGAGGTACATGTCGATGAAGTCCTGCGGGTTCTCTCTGTCCAGAGACTCTTTATGGTCCTGGATGATCTTTTTGAGGAAAGCGGTGATGTCCTTTTCGATCTGTCTCAGCTCCCTGAACGGCCCGAAAGGGAGGTAGTAGAGCCAGGGGCACACGTTGACCAGGAGGAGCTGCCTGTTGAGCGAGATCTCCAGGCCCCGCGACATGAACCCCAGCATGTCCTTGAACTCGCTGTTGGTGTAGTCGAAGCGCTTGCCGAAGCACAGGGAGCAGATGATGTTGGAGACGGCGTTGCTGATGATGGGGCCGGGGCTGAAGGGCTGGTCCCCGTGCGCCTGCATCTCCTCCTTCACGAACTTGAACTCCTCGATGATCTGCGGCTCCAGGCTCAGCTTTCCCAGGCCGAAATGGCGCAGAGTCGAGTGCGAGAACTTCCTCTGCTGCCTCCAGACGGGACCGTACCGCGCGAACACGACCCCTGTGAGGGGAAGCAGAAGGAGGTGAGGGTGCCTTCCCCACGACCCCGGCCAGGGCCCGCCGTGGAGCATGCCCTGCATCTTCCAAGCCACTTAGGCAGACCGCATGCACAGAAAGACCCCGGGCCCAGAGCAGGACCCGAGAGCCAGTTCCCAGGGGAGAGCCTGTGTCTCGGTGAATAACCGCGATCGTATCCAGTTACACTGGAATTTGCTCCTTACTATAGCTAGGAACCCCTGGAGGAGCGGAGAGGCAAGGAGCTTCAGTTTCCGGAGTTAGTGTGCATTTCCAGGCCCTGACTCCCCAGGAATCAATCAGACCTCCGAGGCATTCCGGGCCCAGGCACAGTAGCGAGCTCTGGATGCTGCTCTCCAGGCTGGGTCACACGGGAGGCCTGGGTTCTTTTTCTGGCCCATGCATAAAGCCAGGCACGGTGTGTGCACCCCCCAGTCCCAGCTACCATGGAGGCTGAGGCAGGAGGACCGCAGGCAGTAAGGCCCCGTCTATCACACTCACACACACACTCACGCACACACACACACACACACTCTGAAAGCAAGCATTCCAGCCCAGGCACGCCCATGGTCTACACCATCTACTACACATTCTCAGCAGAAAGCGAGTGTCGGGCAGGTGAACGGGCAGGGCCACGTCTGCCTGTGCTCCCGCAGCGAGGGACGGGGAGGGCTGGCTCGGCAGGAGGTGATCAGCACGGCTGGGTCCAGTGGCTGGCGGGTGACCTAGAATGCTGCTGCTGGCCACAGCCCTGGCGTAAAACTCTGGCCTCATTACGCTCGCCCATGACTACGGCGCACTAGTCTCACTTCTCCACCTGCCACCATCGCCTTCCAGATCAAACGGTTCTCCAGCATCCCTGTCCCCGCCACCATTCCTCCTCTGTTTCCCACGGCGAGCTTCAGCACTCCGGCCGTTCTCCCCCCTTATTTCCGAACGCCGTCGAGGGCCAGGCAGCAGGGGCAGCTGCGAGGGGCACGATGCCCTGGCTCACTCACAGCCTTCGCACACCCTCGCTCTTCTGTGAAGTGCTTCTCAATACAGGCAGAGGTACGGGACAGTCGTTGGTCCCATTTCTCCCTTTGGAATTTCCCGTGCGTCTTCAGTGGCCGCTCACTCGCAACTTCCATTGTCCTCATTTGGCAACTTCCTTAGACTCTTCTGTATCGGAGCCCAGTTCTCGGCTCTGTGCCTCCCTCTTTGTCTGACTCATCCTTTTTGCTCAAGTGCATCCTCCAGTAGTTTCCGAGAAATTGTGCACGAAAGGTGAATTTCTAAAGATGTTGCATTTCCTTTTCCTTTTTCAGAGGTTTTTGCCTTAGAGTGTGTGTGTGCTCCCCAGGGAGAGAGACAGAGACAGTGGGAGGGAAAGTGAGAAATCCCCAGGGGGATGGTCTGGGGAATGGCCACATCTCAATCCCTTCTCCTCCATCCTCCTCCCAGGATCTTGGGCACATGTCCTTGGTGTGAGTTTCAAGCCACTGGGCCTGGGACTTGAACCGGGACGGTCGTTGTGGGAGTCCAGTAACATAACTGCAACACCATCTGCTGGCCCCACGATTCTGTATTTCTAACAGTGTGTTTAATCTCCCTAGGGACTGTGAAGACAGCTCCGAGAGTGGACTGACAGATCATAACATCCGTGCGCCTCCTTCACGATGAGACCTTGCGCACTGCTTTTCCAACGGAGGGTGCTCTGAAAGCGTCTCCCCCAGAACGTGCGTCGCTCCCCCGTTCCGAGTCGCTGCTTCGTCACTTGGCACCTGACAACTGTGTCCACCAGAGGCCGGAATGTCCCGTCAGACCTCGCCTGCACTTCTCTGCTGTGCTGGTCACCTGGTCACCAGAGGGCCACGCGGCACCTCCCCTTACTGCCCGCGCCTGCTCTGCGATCTGCTCACATTCACATTGGCGGCGCAAAGCTTCCTCTTACTCTGGACGACAGCAGACCTCTCTTGTCACGCAAATAACTTTTTCGACCTTTAACAATATGGGACAACAAGGTTTAAACAGCTGCACTCATCCAGCCATCCCTGAAGCGTGCTGCACGCCTTACTTTACAAACCTTTTCCTACCGTGAGTTGGTAAACACGTCTTCTTTTTCCTGTAAAATTTTTAAAATTCTGTTTCACATCTGAGTATCTATAATACACCCAGAATTTTTATTTGTGTTAGGTGTTCCTACCTACCTACAGGTTGGAGTAGGAATCCCAGCTTTCTCTCCCGTAAACATTATTTACTGTTAGAGCATGACTTATTGAACGGTTCCCTACCTCCCCACCGACGACGCTGCTGTCCGGGGAGCCGTTTCCCACCCAGGCGGGCTGCTTGTCGGCAGTCTCATCTGCTAAGTGGTCTACCGGGTTATAACACACTTAGAGCACACTGTCAGTTAGGTTACTTCACGGTAAGCTATGGACAGGCGTTATAGTAAGTCTTCATCTCTCATATGGAAGTTCCCTCTCCCCTCCCCAAACCCTGTTCCTTTTTAGAATTATTTCTAGTTATTCTTAGTGCTTTACTCTTTTGCAAAAACTTTAAATCAACTTATCAAGTTCTATAAAAAAAAAGACTTCAGGATTTTGACAGGAACTGCATTTAACTTACAGATTATTTCAAAATTTGAACTTGCTTCCAACCCAAGACTAAATCTTAACTTGTTTAGGTTCTTAAGCTTAAAACAACCACGGCTGGATTTGGCTCCCTGCCGTGTGTTCAGTGTACACCATGAATGAAAACGGCTGGGACACTTCTCCCCACACGCTGCACTGTCTGGAGATACCGCTCCCTAAAACGGACCAGGGCATATTCTTTCCCCGAACGTATTCATCCGATATTGGAACGACATGTTCTCCTCTTCCTGTAGGCTCATTCTGTTGTTCCTAACATATGTACAAATGGCCATTTAACTCATTTTCAGATTATTTATAAAATTTTCCAGAGGGTTTATGTGCTTGCCAGAGACAGAGAGAGGGGGGAGGTGGAAAAGTACCCCCGTGGGGCAGGGTCACACCACAATCCCTTCTCCTCCGTCTCCTCCTCCTCTCGGGATTTTTGGGCACATGCACACATGTGCCTGGCATGCTTTTCAAGTCACTCGTCTGGGACTCGAACTGCAGTCAGCCATGTGGGATCCAGCCACTTTAACCACCATACCACCAGCTGCCCCAGGAAATGTTTGCTTTCTTTTTCTGGTGGCCAGGTTCGTTGACGGCTGTGCCTAACTTTCAGCCAGGCTGAAGCCCTTCAAGAATCCCGTCTGTATCCGGAAGCAACTCTTCACCTTGCATGGTGCCCGCCCGTGACCCTCGGCCCCACCCTCGCTGTCCCCAGTCAGGAGGTCACTGAGCTCCAGAGCTCTCCAGAACCTCTGCCTTCTATTTCCTTCCAGTTTTTAAATCTTTTGTGGGGTGAGAAGGAGGAGCTGTTCTAACTGTGCCTTTCATGCATGTCGAACCACCTGTTCTCAGCCTCCGGGCTCACCCTGTCTCCCACGCCTGCCGGTACCCATCCTTGAGCCTTCTGGGGCTCCACGTGCTACCTAAGAGCAGTTCTCATGCTACTTCCTCATGCTCCAAGGGCACCCACCTCTGTAGACAGGTGCCATCATCCTTCTCTCTTTAATATCCAGCCCTGGCACCAGCAGATGGTGTAACAGTTATGTCGCTGGAGTCCCATGAATCAACTACAGTTCGAGTCCCGGACCTGGTGGCTTAAATTCACCAGGCCTGTGTGCATGCATGTCCAGGATCCCCAGAAGGGAATGGAGGAGAAGGGGTGGTTTCTTGCCTTTTCTGTCTCTGGTGAGCACACGTGCCCTACAACAAAATTCTCTCAAAAAAAAAAAAAAAGAGTCAGTCCGACCTCCACCACCTCCTGTTTTCCAGTGTCCTGGTGCAGGGCTGGAGCCGTCTCCAGTCCACTGTGGACTGTGTGTGCCTCCAGTGAAGTCCCTCCACCAGACGTGTGACCCTCACGACAGAGGAGGAGTGAGGATGCAAACTCCTGAAACCAGAACTCTGCCTTGTTGGACGGGCACCATAAGCCGTTCCCAGACCACGTGGCTGAGACACCCTTCCCTCTGTGGCCACGGCCGAGCCCACGTGGCCCAGCACTCACGGGTCACAGCCACGTGTCATGTCCCGTCTCTTTCCTGGGAGAAGAATGGTCTCTCCTGTTCCCTGTAGGAGTTCCTCTTTTTTTTTTTTTTTTTTTTTTTAAATTTCCAAACAGCACATGCATATTTTTAAAGTGTATTTATTTCTTCCATGAATGAGAGAAACAGACAAGAGACAGCACCCTAGCAGCTCTGACGCCCTGACCCGAGCCCCGCGGCAGGCAGCCCAGGTCGCCGTGAGCCAGTGTGCTGGGGAATCTCGGGACAGGGACCGGAGCTTTCCCGCAGCTGTCCTCGCCGGGCGCCGCTTCCCTGCGGCGTGGCCCCCTCCTCCGCAGTGGCTTTCACAGCACACTCACCGGACACGCACCCCAGACCCGCACTGCCTCACGATCTGCCCCCGTGGGGGAACGAAGCTCTGGTGGGCACTGCAGCCGCCGCCCCGTGCTCCCAGCTCTCTATAAGATAACCAGATCGTATAACATGCAGTGACCCAACTAACGCTTAAACACAGCACTTCAGATTCTTGCCCCACAGCCACCGAGGCGTCTGTCCCCACGCTGACAATCCATGTGTTGGGAGGTGGGCAGTGTGGGGCCAGATGGTGGCATGGTGGTTAAGGTGCTGGACTCCTCCATGGTTTAAGTCCTAGACCCAGTGGCTTGAAACTCAAGCCAGGTGCATGTACATGCGTGCATAAGATCCCGAGAGGAGAATGGAGGAGAAGGGACTGAGCATGTGGCCATTCCTCTGGGGTGATTTCTCACTTTCCCTCTCTTTACCTCCGGTAAGAATATGCGCCCCATGCAAAAACCTTAAAAAAAAATTTAAAAAGAGAGGTGGGCAGTGTACTGTTAGAACAACAGAGAAGGAAAGCTAATTTCTCCATTAGAAATCCAGGGAAGGGGACCAGCAGATGGCATAATGGTTACATTGCTGGACTCCCACATAGTCAAGAACGGTTCAAGTCCTGGACCAAGCAACTTAAAACTCACAATGGGCACATGTGCGTGCGTGCGTGCTCAAAATCCTGAGAGGAAAATGGAGGAGAGGGATTTGTAGCGTGGCCATCCCCCTAGGGGGTGACTCCTCGCTTTTTGTCTCCCTCTGTCTCTCTGGTGAATGTATGCACCCTATAGCAAAAGTCTCTTTAAAAAAATTAAAAAAGAAATCCAGGGGAAGACAGGCACGCCACGCCAGTTGCAGGATAACGCGCTAAGTGCGTCCGCAGATGCTGGGACACACACTTCCACCCGCTTTCTGCTGCCCTGCCCTGCCCTGCGCCAGGCGGTGCGGCGCGGGGGTTCACAGGAGTACAAAGTCTGCCCTCGCATCCCGGAGGTGGGGACGGTGGCAACACCCACAGTGCAGAGAACACCATGAGTGACATGAGCCGCCGTGTGTGCTGGTGGGCACCGACGTGGGACTGAGAGCTGCTCACTGGCCAGAGAGGCCAGAGGGATGCCGGCGGCTGCTCCAGGGAAGATTACTCCAGGCCTGAGGAAGGCGGCACGGTGGTTGGGGCCAGGCCCAGGCTGGGCAGGAACCAGCGACGCGTGCCCAGAACAGGTGAGAGCATAGCGGGGAGAGGATGAGGAACGCAGCGGCCCAGAGCCTCAGGGCACCACGGCTGAGGATGGCGCCAGGGGACCACTGGTTCCAGCTGCAGAGAAGCCTGGTTTGCGACACGATCTATCGAAGAGACCTCTGGCTGCGGCATGGAGAGAAGACCAGAGCGGAAGCAGGCAGGCCGGTTAGGAGGCTTCTGGGTTCTCAGATGAGGGATGGGGCTGGCTCGGGTGAAGACAGCGGGCAGTGGAGACCGAGAAATTAGACGGAAGCCGGACACACGTCTGCAGTTGGAACTGACGGGACCTGCAGACTGACCGGAGGCTGCAGAGGCTTGGCTCGGGGTACCACAGAGAAGAGCGTGTCGGCCTGGGGTAGAGACGTCTACCTGGGGCAGAGGCCCAGTCGGAGGGCACGCCCTCAGAGAGGAGACATTTATGCGCAGTCTTAAAAGCAGGCATATGAAGTCGAAGTGCTGGTAAGGGTGCAGGAAACGGGGCCCTGTGCAGTGCTGGAACAGAGCATGGTACAATGACACCCCCAGGACAGTCTGGCAGAGCCTCAAAAACTTCAACAGAATTGTCACATGACACAGCGCCTCCACTCCTAGGCACGCAGCCCAAACAACTGTAAGCGGGGACTCCCGCTTGAGAGGAAGAATGAAATCGCTGACGCTTTACGGAGTGTAGAGCGATGCCCAGAGTCAGCACTTTATGAACAGACGATACATTTTTAAGAGGGGCGCTATGAGGCCGGCCCGGGCCTGGTGGTTAAGGCAGCTGAACCTCACATGGCCGATTGCGTGGTGAGAGTTCCAGACCGGGCAGGCCGAGAAGCAGACTGGGTGCATGTGGAAGGCACAATTACATAACGCAGACTCTGTGGTGACAAGCCTGCGCTGAGCAGTAAAGTGTGACGTGTACCCAATTTCTTCCTTCACCTGCCCAACCCAGAGGGCATAATGGGGTACCCTGGGGAGTAACAGAAACACCAAGATGCACCAGTCCCCCCCGGCGGGGATGCACAGACCGTGTGCTGATCACAGACCCAGGGGCTTATCCAGGAGACTCTGCCCTCTCTGGGGCATAGGAGGAGCCCTCACCGGCCCCCTGCATTCACTCCGGGCATGGGCACCATGGCCAGGCCCCCAATCCATGCCACTCGGAGACCCATGGAACTTGGTACCTACAACTGCCCGAGACTCAAGGCCTCTGTGCTGGGCTCGGCGCCCATCCTCGGACCCTGTGTGAGACCTTCAGGAACGGATCAGACTGGAACGGATCAGACTGGCTGTCACCGTGGAACATCTGGGGACCCACGACTGGCTCTGCCCCCAGAGACTACTCAGGTGTGGGCTGGCACGGGTAGTTCTCGTCCCTCACCTAGCTGCTCTGCCAGGCTACCTTTCACACTGTGCAATAAGCCTGACATTGAGGAAAGACAAACGCATCCAGGGTCCTACCCCCTCATTGTGACGGCATGTCCACGTGCACGCCTAGAACCGTAGGAGAGAGCAGCGGAGGAGAAGGTGGCCGCGTGACCATGCCCGTGGTGCTTTCTCACTTCCTCGCTCTCTCTCCAGTTAGCACATGTGCCCTCTGGCAAATTAAACGAGAGAGAGAGAGAGAGAGAGAGAGAGCGTGAGAGGCAGAGAGAACAAAGAAAGGAGGAGACGACGCCGATGACTGCAGCGGCAGACGGACCGTCCGCGTCGGCTTGCGAGGAACAGCTAACCTCGCTTGTGCCTCACTCAGAGGAGGACGGCTGACAGCAGACGCAGCAGCCAGAGCCACGGACTGCTCCGGGCTCGGCGTACACAGTTCTGGCTAAGAAAGCAGAGCTGAGCAGACGCTCTGCCTGACGGTGCCGGAACTGCTATGCCATCAGCTGCAGGCGAGAGCAGAGCTTTCCAGAGACATTTTACATAAGCCGGATGGAGATGCCGAAGCCGCTCCCGAGTCCTGTAACGCTGGTCCTGAGACGTGACGCGGCTGCACCAGGACGATCCCGACGACAGAGCGGGCAGCGCAATGGCTCCCGGAGGTGGGCTCGGGCCAGTCGGAGCACGGGTGGACGCGTCAAGAGCAAAGGTTACGTCAACAGTTTCGGGGGATGCTGGAGGCACTGCGCCCTGTTGACTTTGTAAAGAGCCCGAGAACGACGACAGCTGCTTATTCTGAGAGCTCTGAGAAAAGTTAACCAGAGCTTCGGCAGAAAATCTTCACCAAAACGTCCTCCCCACCGCGACGGGCTCCCACTCGCTCCCGTCGCTGACAAGGGCGATTTGGCGACAATTTCGATGGGAAATCACTAGGTGACCACCCGAAGTCCTAATATGGTGCTTTCTCACTTCTTTTTGTTTAATATTCTTAAAAAGTAATTTTTTAAAAATTAAAGGTTATTTAACTTTATTCACTATCATGTTCTTTAATTGACCAGAGAGAGACAAAGGGAACGTGAGAGAACAGCCAGTTCTGGGACTCGAAACATGGGGGGTCATATAGGAGTCCAGCACCCAAACCCCCATGCCGCCTGCCAGCCCCTTAAAGTTTTCAAAGGGCACCATTTTTCTCAGTTAAATGTAAAAAAGTCCACGCAGACACGGTTAAATTCTAAAGTGTTAGTTCTTCAGGACGGACTGACTGGCTGCTAGTCATCAACCTACACGAGTGTCTTGAATTTGACGGAGCTTATTTTGAGAATTACTTGTCAAATAATTCTCAATTATTTCTCAATTTACTTTTACCTTTTAATTCATTTTCCACCGTTTGAAGTCTCCTAGCATGTGCAATGGCAAATTATTCTGTCTTCAGAAGGAAATCCTCACACGTGGCACACACAGATGCACTCTCAGACATCATGCTAAATGCAGCGTCCACCATCAAGGAATGACCCCTGTGTGACTGCCCGCACACGACGTGCCCACAGCACGGAACGCACAGGGACAGAAGGGGCTGGAGGGGGAGAGCCGGGAGCCACTGCTGAGGGTGCCGGAGTGTCAGCGTCGCGGGGTGGGGACAGTTCTGTGGATAGGCAAGGGGTGATTACACAACCGCGTGAAAGGTCCTGAGGTCCCTGGCCTGCGCACTCAAAAATGGGGACTATGGCAAATTTGATGCCATGTTTGTTTTACCACAGTTGAAAAAAAAGGTGTGGGGGTGGGGGGAAGAGCCAGTAAGGCCTTACAGGCAGCCCTGAGGTCATTAGAGAATCCCAGTAGTAGAAGCAGTGTGGGGAGGCCGACAGGTGGCATGGTGGTTAGAGCCACTGCACTCCCACACGGCCAATCACAGTTTGAGTCCCAGACCTGGTGGCTTGCTTTTTTGCTTTCCCTCTTTCTCTGTCTCTCTCTGGTCAAAATTTTGAAAAAGTAATAATAAATAAAGATAAATAAAGTAATTTAAAAAAAGCAGCAGTGTGGGAACCCATGGAGAAGGGCCGGTGTGAACTGTGGCATATAAAGTACTGTATTATGAAGATCGGCCCTCTCTGTGGTCTGGTGGCTAAGGCGGCTGGATCCTGGGCACATGTACGTGTGTGCCCAATGTCCCGGGGGGAAGAGCCTGTCCTGTCACTGTGCCCCATGGGGATGCTTTCTCATCTGCTCTCTCTGGTGAGTGTGAGCACCACCTAGCAAAAAAAAAAAAAAAAAAAAAAAAAAAAAGATGGTCATTACTATTTGCTTACAGTCCTTACCCCAGTGTCCAGCTTTATCAGATTCCTAAAAGCCTGGCTCTTCCATGCCACATCCCAGGAAAGAAACAGCCGCTCACTTACTTAATACCAGCTGTGGCCTCCTGCAGGAGAGGTCATGGCTGTCTCCTGGCTCCCAGCAGGTGAGGGTGAAGACCCACCACCGGCCCAAAGTTAGGAAATTATGTGGCCTCAGGTCTGCAAAGCGCAATGAAGGAAGAAGCGCTGCGGGAGATGCAAGGAAACAGATTGAGGAGGATCCGGGCCCTGTGGGGGCAGCGCTCAGGAATCTCCCCTGAGAACCGCACATGGACACCTGGCTGGTGGCGGGTCAGCAGGTGGAGGGGGCTGGGACCTGTGCAGGGTAAGACGAAGGAGACGCCTGACTGGGTAGTTTTGGGGCAAACTGTGTCCTCCCCCGCAGCAGATCGTGCTCCCGAAACTACGCAACTGTCCAGCGCAGGGTCCATGACCTCGAACCACGGAGGACACGAGCCAGCGCAGAGGCTGATAACAGGCCCCCGGCGTGCTTCCTGGACTTTCCATCCTATGGGAAAACGCCCCGCAGCCCGCACGCAGAGCTCACGAGTGACGGGCACAGGGCGTCCCCCTAACAGGGCCAGGTCTTCCAGGGGCCACTGCCAGAAGAGACCCCTCTCCCAGAACCGCGGGAACGCCCCTGGAAAGACGGACGCCTCGCTGTGGTCCTGCTCTCACGGCGTGGGTCCCCTCCTCGCCCTGGAGTCTGCACGAGTCCCTCCCCTGCCCCATCTCAGTGGGTCTCGGAGCACCCACCCCCCTCCCGGCAGGGTGCAGGTGTGAGGCGGGCTGGGCGCACCCCAGCCGCTGCACCCCAACCGCTGCCCCCCAACCGCTGCCGGCGCACCTGGCGCCCGGCCCGCCACCCCCGCGCTCCCCCGCGCTCACCCTTCTCCTTGGTGACGATGGAGACGAGCGGCATCCGCGGGCGGTCGCTGAACACCTCGGCCTGCTGCACCAGCGCCTCCTTCACGCTGTGGAAGTCGCTGAGGACCACCACCAGGTAGTGGCCCACGAAGAAGCTGAAGACGTTGCCGTACACGCGGGCCAGGCCGGCCAGGAGCACCTGCGGGGCCACGGTCGCCGCGCCGCCCAGCCCGCCGCGCGTCCACGTCCGGAGGAAGGGCGGCAGCAGCTCGTGGCCGAAGTTGCCCACCAGGGGCCAGGGCGTGGGCCCCGGGGGGATGCCGCGCGCGCGGTGCCAGCGCAGCCAGCTCCAGCAGAGCAGCGCCCCCAGGCCGCCCAGCAGCAGCAGCAGCCGCAGCGCGGGCGGCGCGCGCGGCAGGAGCCCGGGCCAGGGCGCGTCCTCGGCCTGCGGCGGCGGCGGCCCGGGGGAGGACATGCCAGCGCGCCCGCCCCGCCGCAGCCCGGGGCGCCTCGCGCTGAGCCTGGAGACGCGCACGCGCACGGCGGCCCGGCGCCGCGAGGCCGGGGCGGGGAAGGGGCGGCGCAGGGCGCCCGGATTGGCCGCTGCCGGCGAGGCTCCGCGCCCGCCCCGCCCCCGCCGTGGGCCGCAGGCCGCGAGCCGAGCGGGACCGGGGACGCGCTCGCCGCCCGGAACAGCAGGCCGGCGGGCGAGGGCGCGCCCCGCGAGTGGGCCCTCGGAGCCCCGGTGCGGTCGGGCCAGGCGGCGAGCGCCCTGGAGCCAGGATGCCGGCTGCACCGCCCTGTGCGCCGATTGGCCGCCGGCTTCCCGTGCGATTGGTTACAGGCCCCGGGTGCACTGGCCCTGCAGGGTTCTGCCCGAGGGCTGGGGACAGTGTCCTGAGCGGCCTCTGAGCTGGCTCGGCCCCAGCGCCAGCCTCTCTGGCCAGGGCTGGGGGAGAGGCCCTCCGCCCCTCCACCCTTGCCACACCAAAGCCTTCGGCAGCAAAATGACACCGTTATTATTTTTTTATCCAAATCGGGAGTCGCAGAAGAAAGGACCCTCCTCCACCCAGAGATAGTGGAAAGCGGAGAGGAGGGCACCTGCGGGTGGAGGCGGTCCGCTCCTGGAGGGTGCCGGGGGCGGGCAGGAGGAAACCTCTTCTCTGCGGAGGCGTCCCCCCAGGGGGCAGCAGAAAGCCGGGTTTAGTCCAGGACGTGATAAGAGTTTAAACACGAGATTAATTGGTGGGCAGGGGTGACAGTATTATTATGGTACTGGACCAAACCCGAAATGCTGTGGTCGAATATCAAATCCTAGGGGAACAATACTCAGAACACGAAGTCCTTCAGTCTTCGGTGATAACGGTTCTCCGAGGCTCCCAGTCCCTTTACCACCGGGCGGATCCTGCTGTTTCTCTTTAAGGTGACCATGGAATTATTTATATTAGATAATTTTAAAGAGTTTATCTACTGAAAGGTCGCTTTGGGGCCAGCTAGTGGCAGGGAGAACCATCCCCATGGGAACGCTTCCTTACCTTCTGGTGAGTGCTGGAGCCCCTCTAGCAAATTAAAATAAATGAAACTAGTTTCAGAGCAGGCCTGGTGGCCTGGCGGTTAGGGCAATCGGGTCCCACAGGTCCAGCTGGTTTGCACCCCGGGCCCCAGTCATTGAAAATCTCATGGCCTCTGTCTTGGTGTTGAGGATAGGGCAGGGAAGGAGCAGAGGGGGTTGGGGTGACCAGGCCCCATGAGCGTGCTCTCTCTCTCTGTCCCTCCCTGGCCAGCACACATGCCCTCCTGCAACTAGGAAAAAAAGATCAGTTTCTCATGAGAACTTGACCGATCCTGACAAACCAACCTCTTCATCCCCGACCCCTGGTCCTCCCGTTATTCTCCACCTACAGAAGATGGGATCCCCCGGCGGCAGGTGATGGACCGAGGCAGAGAGTGAGCCCTCTATTCATCCCTCGGGCCTTCTGCTTTTCCTGTAAGTAAGAGGGTCCAGGAAGACGTGCCCCATTGCAAGCCCGCCCCGTTCTGTGCTCCTCGTAAGTTATCTGAGGTTTACAACTCCAGCCTCAGACACACCTCACGTCTTCTGTAACTGGCCATTGCTGTTTTTCTCAGTTTTGAATTTCTTTTTTTTTTTTTTGGAGAGATTTTCGCTATAGGGCTCATGCGCTCGCCAGACAGGCAGAGAGAGACATAGAGACAGAAAGCAAGAAGTCAACCCCCAGGGGAGATGGTCACGCTGCAATCCCTTCTCCTCCATTCTCCTCTCGGGATCTTGGGCATGCACGCACACGTGCCCGGTGTGAGTTTTAAGCCACCGGGTCTGGGACGCGAACTGCGGTCGACTACGTGGGAGTCCAGCGACATAGCCATTACACTAACTGCTGGTTCCCTGAATTTCTTTTTTTTTAAGTAAAAAAATTATATTTACTTAGACACATTCAGAATATCAACAAAACAGCTGCAACTTAATTTTTTTGCAACTATAGAGTGGTATTCAGTTAACAGAACAATTATTTTGTGTAAGCTGCATCAGAGGCAACTGAAGATAAAAAAAAAACTACCAACCCCATCTATAACTCATCTGTGCTGTGCACCCACAAGAACCTACTTTAATTTCCATGCCCGTTTACAGTCCCCATTCTGTCCCAGGCAAGGTTAGTGGCTACTGAAAATACCACCAGGACAGGGCTAACTAAGGACACATTCGGTAGTGTGTGAACGACACAAAAGAAGACACGGTACAGTTCTAGCAATCTTACACAGCCTTACATTTCAGTTTTTTTCTTTAAAAGGAGTTGTGTACAGGGGATTTCAATGCTTTATAGACAAGGAAAAAAACTGCGCTAGCACCAACTTGTTCATCCTCTGCCTCCTCCTCTTTTTCTTGCTCCTCTCAGCCTTGACAACGCCCTTCGTAGCTGCGTCAGGCTTTCCCTTAGCTCGGTATGCAGCAATATGCGTTGCGTATTTTTCCCCTCCAGCTGAGCCGCCTTCTTTCCCTGGGCTGCTCCCCACCTGCAGCAGTGCTGTTCCACATCGCTCCATCTCTTTGCAACATCACCAATGGATAGACAGGAGTCTCCTTCGATTTTTGGGCGATATTCAGAACAGAACAAGAAAAAGGCCGAAGGAGGCCTCTTGGGTGCGTTGGGGTCCTTGAACTTCTCTTTTGTCTCCCCTTTAGGAGGGACATAGTTTTAATTTCTCTTTCGTAACGGGCCTTGTCCGCCTTCGCCATGTCTTCAAACTTTCCTTCCTCTTCAGCAGACGCGGTCTTCCACCTCTCTGAGCCCTTCTTAGAAATCTCTGAGAGGCTGACTGACGCCTCTGGGTGCTTCTTCGTGTGCTCCCCCCGGCAAGTTTGCACAAAGAATGCAAATGATGGCGTTTTGCCTCTCGGCCTCTCAGGATCTCCTTGGCCCGTGGTTAGTCATCTTTCCTCCGTGAGGCACAGAGTCACCCAGTGCCCGTCCGGCTCTCACTGGCCCCGGGGCTGTCTCTATGGAGCTCAGTGTACTACAATCTCAGTTTTGAATTTCTAAATTAAGTTAGAAATTTAAAAATGTTAAACTTTTGGGTCACTAGGAAAGTCATGATGCATTTTGCATAGAAAAACAGATAAACCGTCCTGACCTTCCCACCGACCTCATACTTGTTCACGAGTGTGGTCCCCACACATTGCGAGATCCCCATGGCCTGGCTCAGCCAGCCGGCAGCCACTGAGATCTTTCCTTACAAGCAACTTAAATTCTCAAATGATCTGGACAGTCGAGGGGACAGCTAAGCACCACCCTCTGGGCCACCCTCTTGGTGGTCCAGATCGTAGCCCCATTCCTGGCACTTCTTAAATACCCTCCCCGTCTTCCTTAGGTGAGCAGTTCCAGGAGGCAGAGGGGAAAGTCACGGGCCTGTGTCCGCAGCAGGTTCCTCGGTGACAGTCCCCACCTCCGGTCTCTCTGAACCGACTGTATTTGGAGCCAGCAAACTACATCTTTTACCTTTAGAGACATAGTAAGGTAAAAGGGGCACGCGTGAGCCCCAACCCAGCGTGACTGCAGTCCTCACTAAGGAGCTAACCAGAACAGTCCGCTCAGGGCACGGGGCGGGGGCGAGGACAGGCAGAGCTCCTGCAAGCCAAGGACGGGCCTCCGGAGAAGAGCCCCGCGGAGGGCGGAGGGCGGAGGGCGGTCTGAGACTGCCCAGCCTCGGCACTGGCACCGCGGGAAGCTGAGTGTCTCCGTCTGAGCCAGCAGGTGTGGCAGCCCTGGCAGACAGCGCAGGTTGCTCATCACACCTGGGGAAGCCACGTCACTCACCCTGCGCGTTTTAGGTATGAATTCCCTGGGGCTGTAGTCGGGGCACTTCCCTTAGTTAAAGGAATACTTCCTATCCCATCTTTCCTACTTTAAATACTCAGACACAGTAAAGGGAGACCTTTTGGACAGAGGGACACAGCAAAGACAATGATGAAAATATTAAAGGAAAAGATCTTTTTTACTGAGGCCCCAAGATGATTTTAAACTACTCACTCTCCCACTGAAATCCTTCCTGCTCCACCTGGATTCTGGCCAGAACTGGTGGTAACAGAGTATCCAAAATACCCAAGTGCTTATTACTCTGTTGTCAGGAGCGGTGTCCCGTTACTCCCGTGCGGCTGCGGTCCTCCAGCCGGTGCTAATTCCCAGACAGCAGCAGCAACACTCAGTCAGTGAGCACAAACACAGGGCTTACGGCTTAAGGCGGGCTTGCAAAGAGCTAAGAGAAGTGAAAGCAGACCCCTTACTTACACAATGTATCGGGTCGCCTGGACACGTTTTACATAGAAAAACAGAAAAGCATGTGATGACTTTCCCCACGACCTAGCAGTTGCACAACTCCTCTGTGGCCAGGTGCGAATCCGCCTGCTCGGCTCCTTTACTTTCCTGTGATTCACTTCTTATCTGGTCACTCGCGTGTTGTCTCCACGTGTCTGTGTGACCGCTGTGCTCTCTGGGCCTCTGTGGGCCTTCCCTGAGACTGGGGTCACGGACACAGCCACGTCGAGCACAGGGTGAAATGAGGTAGTCAGCCACGTCCAGCACTGAGTCCGCGTGGTGGCACGGGCTGTGAGGACCCTGGCCCTGACAGTGTGTTCACCCCTGGTGGCACTGTCACTGCCATGTGTCGTCCCGTGCAGCTCTGTGGGACTGTTCCTCTTGTGAGGGACCTCGTTCGTCTTCCATTCCTCGTCCTCCAGGTGCACGTACGAGTGCACTGCGATGCACTTGGGGAGGAGACGCTGGGAGGGAGGCCCCTGAGAGATCTGAATGCCCCAGGGAAGCAGAATCTCAAAATAAAATCCAATTCCCCAAACTTGTTTTGTTTGGACAAAGTGGTGCCAAGGTCAGGATAGCCTTGTTTAGTGTCAAAATGAAAACAGCCCAGACGTTATTTAATAAGAGAGGGGCAGGGGAAGGGAAACTCCTATTCAACAGACTCCTCGGACCAGCCCTGTGACCTAGAGATTAGAGAGCCTGATCTCACGTGGCCGACCATAGTTCCAGTCCTGGCTCTGGGGGCTTCAAAAACATGCCAGGCACGTGTGCGTGCATGCCCCAAATCCTGACAAGATGGGGTAGTGGAAGAGAAGGGATTGCAGCGTGACCATGCACCACGGGGGTGCTTTCTGCCTCTCCCTCACACCGTCTCTGCCTCTCTCTGGTGGACACATATTCTCTGGAAATTAAAAATAAATATACTGCTACTCATAATTTTAAAGATAAATCGACACACTCCATAGCATGAATGAACTTCAGAAAACATGAGGAGGAGGAGAAAAGCCAGGTACAGAGGAGCACACGCGAGACGGCGTCCACACGGAGGCTAGGGCACGCAGAACTACCCGCGGGGCTGGACTCAGGACAGGAGAGGCTGACTGCGGAGGGGCTTCCGGCTGCTGCTTCTCACAGTCAGTGAAATGAGAGAGGCTGGAGAAGGGAGTTGACGTCTGCAACCAGGCACAGAAAAATCATCCGCAAGCAGCACCAAAGCCTCTCAAAAAGCTCAGCCTGGGGCCATCAGGTGTGTGGCGATTAAGGTGCTGGACTCCCACGTGGCTGACCATGGTTCAAATCCCGGACTCAGCAGCTTGAAACTCACACTGTGTGTGTATGTGTGCCCCAAATCCAAGTAGGAGAGTGGAGAAGGAGGGATTGGCCATCCCCTCTGGGGGGGTGATTTCTCACTTTCCCTTCTCACTCTCTCTCTCTCTCTGTCTCTCTCCAGCAAGCGCACGTGCCCAATGGACAAAAAAACAAAAACAAAAACAAAAACAACAAAATAAAAACAAAAACCCAGCTTTTTAAAAAAACCTCAGCATGTGCTCTGTAATTATAGCTACAAGTTATAAGCAGGTGCAACTCATTGCTCACTACAATCAGTTAGTCACTTTACCCTGAGTCCTTCAAACACCCACTGCTGGTTTCCCATCAGACCACTCCTGAACAGGCCTCCCAGTGGTTCTCCTTAGAGGCCTCCCTGGATTTCAAAGAGCTGCCTCCCTGCTGGACCGGAAGCAGACCAGCTTCAGAGGGACCGGGTAGAAATGCTGTGTGATTGGAAGGTGGCTCCCTGGCTGTATGCATTTATCAAAACTTCACTGTGCATTTCACCTTAGAGAGTAAAACACGTAGGAAAACAAACCCCAGTGCCTCGTGAGAAAAGGCACGATGAAGTAGGGAGCCTGGCAGCTTTGGCCGTGAGGAGCGTGATGTGCGGGGCACCCGCGGTCACAGTTAACGCCAGGTGTAACCACAGCCAGTGCCCGGTGCTGTAGGATGTCAGTGGGGATGAATGGAAAAGACAGCGGTTAAACAGTAACACCTCCTAGAAAATACAGGCGCTGTTACTTCGGCTAGCCACCCTCATGGTCAGTGACGCCTGAGACTGCCTCATGGGAGCCAGAGCCCCACTGCAGTCCCTGCTCCTCTCTCCCCCCATTTACTCCTGATTCGTATGCAGAAACATCCGGAAGCCAGAGCCGGACTCCGCCCGAAGCTGACCGGTTGCCCTGGGCATGCTATTGCCCTTCTGACCCGTGCGCTTTCCCCTGGGAGAACGAGAGCTGCAACAAGGCCTCTGAGCTTCCTCCAGTCCCTGACACTCTCCTTCCTCGGTGGAGTTTCAGGACTTTGAACTTGGGCTCTGATTAAGAATATGCTTCGTCAATGAAGTCTGGAAGCATCCAGTGTTTGTGCAGTCAAGTTAAGCTGGCTGCTTCGGGCAGACCAGTGCGGGCGGTTAACTCCCGGTGCAGGCACTGCGCTTGGCACCTTGCTGACAGCAAGCCCCACCCCTAAGTCAGTGTCAGGAAGGACACTGAAATCTACCTGCCCCCTCCTTTAGGTGAGAGCATACGCTAGCCAAATCAACATTTGGAAGTCGGTATTTTATTCTGACTTTTTAAAGATCGTAATGGATTTTGTAGAAAATTTGCAAATGCAGGAAACTATAAAGGAGGAAATAAAAATAATAATCACCTTTTTATTCTTGTCCAAAAGAGGTAATCATAACATTTTATTTATACATTCTCCCAGACACATACCTATGTATAGAATATGTATATAATTACGTATATGAGGAGATTTCAAAAGACTTGGGGAAAATGGAGTTAAAGTATGAGTTTATTTTGGTACAAAATGTTTTTTGAAATCTATGCATTTTTTTCTCCATAAAACATACTTTCCATGAGCTTGAAGAGCCTTTGTATTTTTAAGCTTTATAAATACTTCTATTTATAATATTTGTGCGCGTGTGTGTGCGCACATGTGCGTGTGTGCATGTGGGGGGCGTCTTACTGGGGTGCTCAGCAGAGGCCTCTCCTGAGCGCACAGCTCACCTGGCAGCAGGTGGCCGATATTTGGGAGGACTGGACCCAGGTAGGGGAGAGAGAAAGGCAAGGCCCAGCTGTGATGCATGCTGGGAGCTCTCAGCCGGTGTGGAAAGGGCACGGGGAAGGTGGTGGAGATGGAATCCAAGAGGTAGCCACGCAGGGCACCGTGGACACGTGGGCCTGGACTCCGACCACGCTGCTGAGCTCCGAGGGGCCCTGGGGAGTCATCAGGCCGGGTTCCAGCAGACTGCCTCTGCTGCTCTCTAAGGGGCGAAGGTGGGATTACACCCGCCGAAGACAGCCCAGACTTCCCCCTCCTGCTCCCAGCCTAGCCAGGAACCAGGTTAGAGGGCCCTGTATATTCTGTTTCTTTTTATTTTTCTTTTTTTAATTTTTAAAGTTCTTCACTCTGTTGTCTTGCTAATTCCTACCTTTCCCCACCCCCACAGGACAAGCCAATTCCCAGCCCTCTATACCTGAGTTCTGAGCGCCATGCTAGCCCATGGTTTTCATTTTTGGACAAAAAATTATTTCTTCTCCTTTTCTTATTGTTTTTGTCTTGTTTCTCCTCCTCTTTGGTTCTTTCTATTCCTTTCCCTTTTCTTTTTACCTTTCTCACTTTCCTACTCAGCCTCCACACACTGATTTTCTAGACAGGTCCAGGCGCTCAGTACCCAAGTATCTGAACACTTCCAGGGTCGGATTATTCCTCAATTTTCACTGAATGAGCTGGGCAAAGGGAGGAACATGGTACTGTCCACAGATTGCAGGGCACCTCCTCCTGCATGCCTCTGAATGCTCCGATTTAACTCCAAAAAATAGGAAAAAGTGAATAATCCATCAGATAGCCAGAAACCACCACAGAGGCACAAGAAATATGAGAAACCAAGAAAATACCTCTCCCCTAATGGAAAAGAATAACTCCTCTTCCTCCACAAAGAATACAAAGGAACTCAGGGAAAAGTCAGATAAAGAATTTAAAATATCCACAGTGACAAAGCTAACAGAGATGCAAGCGAAGAGAGACAAGGAACTCCAGAAGAAGCAGGAGAAAAGACCCCGAGTTCCAGGAGGTGAGGAAGTCCTTGCACGATCTGAAAGAGATACACATCATAAAAAAGAATCAGACAGAATTGTTAGAGATGAAGGCTGTAATACAGAAAATCAAAACTTCCCTTGAAAATATCAAAAGCAGATTAGATCATGCAGAAGATCAAATCTCAGATGTAGAAGACAAAACCTCTGTCCTAGAAGAATTCGCCAAAAAGACTGAGAAACTAACCCCCCAAAATGAGAATAACATACAAGAAATACTAGATACCATTAAGTGCCCAAACATCCGGATCATCGGTACCCCAGAAGGTGAAGAAACTAATCAGGGCATTGATAATCTAGTCCATGAAATCCTGGAAGAAAACTTTCCAAACCTAGGGAGGCACTCAACTATCCAGACCCAAGAAACACAAAGGACCCTACATAGAATCAACCTAAGAAGATCTTCCCCAAGGCACATCATGGCCAGGTTGACCAAAACCATAGACAGAGGAAAGATACTTAAATTAGCAAGAGAGAAATGTCAAGTTATTTTCAGAGGATGTCCCAGAAACAAGCAAGAGAGTGCCAGTCTGATGTTAGGGACAAGACCACAGTAACACTGCAAATTCAACAGGAGAGAGTAACTGTGAGTCTGAACTAGTGAAATAGAATTTTTTGACTTCAGACTAAAACATTACTGATTTTCTTCGATGCTTTGATTTCCAGATTTAAGGATTTCAGTCTTCTCTTGAACTGTTGATAGGTTCACCTACCTACTATTTGAACTGAATCCCAACCTTTTTCCTGGCTTTACATTTTATGCAAATTTCTCTTAACAGTTTTTTGATTTTGACCTATTAAAATGAAAACTTTTTAAAAATTAAAAAATACATTAACGATACCTATTAATACCTACTTAACGACTGCAGTAAGCTATACAGCCCCAGCGAGGTGCTACTTCATAGCATGTTCACTGTACTCACTGAGGTTTATGCGTAAAGTGGGACATGTTCATAAATATGTAGTATCAGCTGTGCTTGCTATTGATAGTCTTTAAATTAATTAAGATCTTCAGTGAAAAAATAAAATGTGAAAAAAAAAAAGGCATGGGAAACAAATGTACATACCAGGGACTGTGAGGGGGGAGCTGGCAGAGAGTGAGAGGTAGGGAATCGGGGGGAAAAAGGCAAAATATATAAGAAACAAGAAACAGAAAATTATTTGTCGATGATAACATACATGGTAATATCTTCGATTGAGCCAATATACAATGTATACTGGGTGGAAAATCTCATTTTGTATACTGCATTGCTGTACAGCAAATGACTGTAGATAAATAATTAATTTTTTTGAAAAAAGAGGTGAAGCTCACAGTCGGGAGATCACCGAGGTAAAGCCACAGTTCCTCAGCCAAACCCTCTATGAACAAACAGGTCGGCTCCAGTTTCCATCGCGTGCCGCACCGAACACTGGGGCTATCTCTTGCTAACGTGTTCATGCTGTTACCGTTTCATCCATTTCAAAGTGTACACCCCGACGGCATTCAACACACTCATCGTGCTGCATAACTTACCACTGTTCCCAATTTTTTTCATCATTCCAAACAGAAACTCTGTACCTATTAAGCAGTATCTCCAGTTCCCCGCACCCCCAGCCTGATAACCTCCAGTCCATGTGCAGACTCTGAATGTGCCGGTGCTGGGGCCCTCGTGTATGTGGGCTCAGCGTCTGGCTCATGTCACTTGCTCCCAAGGTTCGCTCAGACCGCAGCACATGTCGGAACGCCACCCCTCTCTGTGGCTGACTCAGACTCCACGGCCTGTTCAGACCACGCTTTTCCTCCGGCGTTTGCACCTCTGGCTGAGGTCTGCACTTGCATTGCTGAGAGCTCTTCTTCTCATCGGTGCGTTCCTCTGCAGCCCCCAATTTCGCTCTGAGCCCTGTCTTTCCTGCCTCCCACAGGGACCGGGACGCTGCCGTCTTGCGGTCGCTCGGTCCAGATCATTTAAAGTTTCCTGTGATTCCTTCCTTGATCCGTGACTCAGAGGGTGCGGGCTCATTTCTGCATTTGTGACTTCTTTTCAGTCTGAGCGATTTTCAATAGCCCTGGCGGACCTCTCAGCACTTCTCAAGAGAAGGCTAAACAACCTTTAAACTGATTTCTGCGTCTGCCCAAACCTCAGACACAAATTAATCACGAGGTGATCCCAGGCCTGTCCAAACAATGATGCTCTCCCCAGGGCGCAAGAGGCTTTCAGAATGTCCATGGGAAACGTGTGTCATGAAAACTACGAATGGATTTTGAAAGCTATCTGGGCCAGATGACATACTGAACAACACGCTGGGTGTGTATGTACGTGTGCGCCCAAACTATTGATAGGAAAAAGTGGAGCAGGCACTGCCGTGCAGCCACACCCCACTGGGGGCGCTTTCTCTCTCTCTGCTTCTCTGTCTCTCTCTGAAGAATGCACACACCCTCTGGCAATAAAATAAAATAAAAATAGTGTTTGAAGGGGGCCGGCAGGTGGCATGGTGGTTGAAGTGCTGAACTCCTCATGGCTGACCACAGTCAGAGTCCTGGGCCTGGCAGCTTGTTCTCTCACTTTCTCTCTCTCTCTGGTCAAATTTAAAAATATGTATATAATAATAAATAAATAAAATTAATTATTTAAAAAATAGTGCTTGATGAAAATAACCCTCCTGTGATTTTAATAAGTATTCTAAAACTAGAGAAGCTTAAGAAATCTTTTTAAAAAATTATTTAAAGATAGAAACAGCAATACTGATTTTGAAAAGGCTGTGATGTCGCTGTGGTTTATTGGGCAAATACAAAGGAGAAGCTCTTGCATTTGTTTTAAAGGCGAAATCAAAGGGATTAGGAACCAGAATACATGCCCTCCGAAAGCCAGAAACATAAATTAGAGTTAACAACTAGGCACTTAAAGTGTACAGGTGAAATCGCACGGAGAGGTCTGAACAGCCACACTCCTAAGCGCCTCCTGAAATGTTTGTATACACAAAGGAAAAGCATGGAAGACATATTTCTAAATGAAGATAATTTACTCTTAAAAAAAAAAAAACAAACCCTGAGTTCGAATTCTGAATGACAGGCCCATGTTTAAGGTACTGGTGGGTAGGAGAAAAGAGCTTCTGAAATTTATATATTTGATTAAAATGTAAGCATTTTAATAAAACTATTACAATAGCATACAGTAGATATCATAATGAAAAATATGTCAGGAAAATAAGGAACTCTAGACTTAAAATTTTACTTTACAACAAGGCACTTAACACATTGAAACAGTACAGTAAGTTTTCAAAAGAATGCATTTGGCTACCTCTCAAGACTTGTAATCATATTTCTTTTGTGAATAAACTGTAACATAACTATACATTGTGCAGCATTAATCATTGCATAGAAGGTAAATTAAATAATGAATTCTAACTTGGCAACTAGATTAGCTTATGTTTATCGTTTCTTCTTTTTCTTTTAAAGGACAATTTAAAATAATTCCACAGTAACACACTCTTCTCATTCAGGATTCATTTAGAACACAACAGAGTTATAAGAACAAGTAATAAAATAACTCAGAAACATCAGGTGTGTCTCAGTGTAAAACCTGGTCTTTGGGTACCTCTGACGTGATTCTCAGAGTCTGGGTAAGGAATGCAAGTGCACTTCTTAATAGAAGAAATATTTTTAGCAATTGAGTCAAAGGAGTTAAATTATTGCAACACAATGACGTTACAAAAACACCAGGAGTCTTCACACGTACAAGTAGGGAAGCCTTCGACACACGGCATGTACTTCTACGATGCTTGATTTGAACATGTAAACTTATTTATTAAGAAACTCCTTCTCACAATTCTTTATGCCAAAGAAACGAGTGTGTTAAGACTGGCTTATAATTTTTAAATAAGCTTTAATGTGCAAAACAAAAACACTAACAAAAAATTAAAGAAAATGTTCAAAATATTCAAGGAACAAGATACAAGCTTTTAATAAAACAAGAAACAGCATGAGTTCAAGCATGTACATAAAAAAAAAGAAAAGAAAGACCTCCAATGTGGGGTTTCGGAGTAGACAAAGAGTAACAGTTACAACGAAAGGGAGACATTAATGATTGTGATAATGACAGTGAGAAGGCTCTGCAAGTTTTCTTTGATCAAATGGATAAAGGAATGAAAATTGCAGCTATGATGTGAGCACATTTTCCCTTCGTGAAAGGTTTAACATGCCTTTAAAATAATTACTCTCACAAGCTATTTTCAAATTACTGGCAAAAATTAAAAAACAAATGCCTTTTAAAAATGTGAACATACACTTTCAAAAGTGGTATTCCAAGTCACATAGCATATCGCCACACGGGGGCACTGCTGACACAGCAAGGACCCCTGGGCTGTCCTCACTAACCAGGCTGGACCAAGGCAGGCGGCTCCCAGACCCCAGTCAGCAGGTCGCAGACTCGCTGTCAGCTCAGGGGAACAGGGGGCCAATGCTCACTGTCAGATTTCGTGGAGGGCTCAGACACGAGGATCTGAGAGAACCTTCCACTTGAAGGAATCCAGGAGAAAGAAATGTGACGTCGTTTATAGGAATGGCGCGTTGGAGCTATTTCACAGAACTAAATTACAGAAACAGCTCTGAACTGGGGGACAGCCCGATAATGAGGATAACGACTGAGATCTAGTGTCCCTTGGCAAAGAACAGGCGCTCTGAAGAGGAGCCGATTCAAGGCCAAGGCTGTAGCTGTTTGTGTTTTACACGCCCAGGTGGCATGCGGGTTAGGCCTCACGTTTGGGTTCCTGAATGTGAGTGAGTGTCAGGTTTCTTTTATTTTTCTCATCATGAAACTTGGACTTTCTGTCCCCTCTTTTCAGAGCCCAAGCCTCCCCGACCCTGTCAGAGAGCAAGGGTGCGTGTGTAAGGAACGCGGAGCGGCGGCGTCCACAAGCATGGTCGGGGGTGCTTTTCAAGGTCTTCAAAAGGTGGTGGTGGTGTTTCTTCACAAACTGGATTACCTGACCCAAAGGCGAGGCTGGCTAGTTTCAAGATGTCCAATAATCAATACACAATGATTAAAAAACAACTTCAATGCTTTTCCTTATTCAATTGAAGAGAAGGAGGTTGTCCAAGACACAGCTGAGTAAGGCTTACAGGTACATCAGATTGTTTTATTTGAATTAGAAGCTCGAGAAAAACACCAATGTCAGGGCAGCAAAACCCAGGCTTCCAGCTGGAAGGCTGCCCTCAAAATCAGACATCAGGAACCGCCAATCCGTGTTTTCAAACAAGACGCCGGGCTCCACCACGAGGCGCCGGGCTCTACCACGAGGCGCCAGGCTCTACCACAAGGCGCCGGGCTCTACCACGAGCGTCAACAGTTAATGAACTGACAGGTGGGAGCTGTACACCTGGGGCACACACCGTGGCGAGCTGGGAATGGCTTAGTGGTTTATTTAATGGGAAATACCGGGGAAATCCTTGTGTTTCAAACCTGCCAAAAGTGTCGGGGTGGGGGGTCAACTGTTGTTTAAAATAACAGATTGGAGAGTCTTCCTGCCTCTGGGTTTAGTCGCTAATTCCTTTAGCGATTCTTCCGTCACAGAGTCGTTCTGAGAACATGCACAGAATAATTTTAGCACCAAAGGGCGACAGACCCTCTGAACAGACCTCACTTGCTCTCCCCAGCGGCGTGAAGGCCGGCTGTGTAACCGAGGCCGACTGCCCACCATGGGCAGTTTAGAGGCGTTTTCCCGTGAAGGGAACGCGTCGCCCTCGACCCTCCGCCCTAGCTTGGTGGTCCTGTCCTTTCAAGGCCATTTGCAGTCGTGCAAATGAACCTTCAAGTAGTTAGGAAATTAGGTCAAGAATCGTCTAAAAGGTTTTTTTTTTCATAGTTTTTCCATAGTGCATGTGCGCTCGCCTGAGAGACACAGAGAAAGTGAGGAATCGCCCGAGGGGACAGCCACGCGCAGTCCTCCAGGCTCTCAGCATGATTTTCAAGCTGCCGGGCCCGGACTCGGATGCCCAGCCGGCCACGTGGGATCCAGCGCCTTACCCTCTACGCCACCTGCTGGCCCGAACTAGCTAAAGGGTTTAACTAAACGAGCACTAAATCGTGTGCTGAGCCGGAGAGCATTAAAGCTGATCTGATTTGTTTTAATCCATCTTTTTGGCATCAGCTGAAAGATGTTTAGGAGCCACGCCTGTCCTGCGTGGCGGTGACCCGTGCTCCGGGCTCACCGTGTCCCCCTGAGAGGGACATCGTCGACTGTGGGCTCGTTCTTAGGATCACCCTGAGAGGCCGAGTGTTTTGCTAAACGGCAAAGACCATTGAACGTGTGGGCCCGCTCCTGGCTTTTCCACGGAGCAGTGTGGTGAGGAAGGAAGCGTTTGGGGGAGCCGTGAGCACGTGGACTTGCGGGGTCCACTGAGCAGCTCCACCAGCAGCTCTCAGGGGTCTGCCTGGAAGGGACAGGCACGCTCCCCGGGTGCGTGGGCCGTTCACCCACGTGCTCTCAGCCTGGGCTCCGGCCGTGGGCGGGAGGTGGGGGAGCAGGTGCAAACTGACCAGGTGAGGGCATCGAAGTGTGTCCGTAGCCCCTCGCCAGCGGGAACAGCCTCGTGCTTCCTGCGTGTCTGCCGCGGAGACCTCAGCGTGGAATATTTACATACGTGCAAAGTCTATGGACCAGATTTACTTGGGTCACCCTTCTTTTTTAAAAATAAAATGATTGGTTAAAAACAAAGAAGTAAACCTGACGCGCAGTGCGCCGGGAGGTAGCAGCAGCAAGAATCCCCGGGCCGGCCCGGGCCTTCCCCGCGTCCTTCCCAGGGGTGACACAGGGTTCACCGAGGGGGACTCGGGACCCAGGGTCTCCCCACCCTTAGCCTGAAGCTTGAACCGCTCCCAGGTCCGGGTACACAGTGGCCACTGTACACAGTGGCTGTATACATCCAGATATTTTATTTAAAACGTTAACAAATTCTTCTGACCGAGGGAGGAAAATATCCTGAAAAAATTCTCAAGTAGAAGTTTCAGTGGAGAAGGAGGAAAGGAGTCGTGTCTTTGGCACCGCTTGGACACACGCGCGAGGATGGCCCCACTGGGGCTCTCACCGGGGCGAGGAGCTGGGGTGCTGCTTTCTCAGGAGGAATAAAAAACCTGTCCAAGGCAACACTTCGTTCAACCTTCCCAACTGTTCACACAAAGCTTGGTCCATTCTTCATCTGCCAGTTCTCCTAAAACAAAAACAAAACTATGCCTTTGGTTACAGCGTGGACTTTTGGTGTGGGCGGACACCGCTGGCCTGCCCTCAGGTGGATTTCTCGTTGTCCTCACCGATCTTCTGGACCCGCGAGTACTTTTTGCAGGATGATTTGAAGCAGCCGGGAGGCCAGGACAGTGGCCAGGAGAAGCAGCAAGGGATTGAGCCTTGTACGTTCTTCTCAAAAAAGTAAAAGATGGGGAACCACCACGCCCGAGACAGGAAATTCGTCTGTGACGAGACCTTCAAGTTCTGTAAATGGTGGGAGCAAAGCACAGTGAGAGCGCTTTCGTGGTCTGTCCCCCGATTTTCTCACTTACGGGCCACCGGCTGTAACCGAGCCGGGAGGGCGGCTCCCACCGGCTGGACCTGGGCACGGAGGGCGGCTCCCACTGGCTGTAACCCAACAGGGAGGGCGGCTCCCATGGCCGTCCCTTCCCCAGCTCTGCCTGGCTCATGCCATACCCTCCGCCCTGTGGGCCCTTCCCTCCTCGGGCTCATGTGGCCCCTGCTGCAGTTCCACCGGACGGATCCCCGAGAAAGCTGGTGAGAGCCATTCGGGAGGAAGAACTGCCAGGATGTGAGAATGGCTGGGTCTCAGGGCAAGGACGAAGAAGAGCGAAGAGCTGAGAAGGATGTCGACTGCAGTAGGTCTGGCCCCATGGCGTGGTATTAAGGGAGCTGGACCCCATATGGCTGACTGCACGGTTCAAATCCTGGCCAGTCTGAAAGCCAGGCTGGATGCATGTGTACAGGTGTCCAAAACCCTGACAAGACGGAGAAATGGAGGAGACAGGACGGCAGTGTGGCCACTACCCCTCCCGGGGGCGCTCCCCCGTCCCTCCCCCCCTCTGGTGAGTGTGCATGCCCTATGGCAATGAGAAGAAACGGAGAGGTTGAAAGGAAGGTGAGGCTTTGGGCTCAGTGGCGTCAGAGATAACCAGAAGGAAGTCAGAAAAGGAGACCCCCCCACCCCAGTGTTCCAGACAGTGTTTACTGGCCAACACCGGGAGCCAGGTGCGGGTTCGTGGTAAACAGCGCATTTCAACCGCTCACGAGCGCCGAACATCACACAGATCAGACAATACAGGAAGTCGTGCTTCACAGTCTAGCTCTGTCACCCCCAGGACACATTCCAAGGGTAGGAAAACAGAGGAGGGCAAGAATATTTCATCTTGGGACCAGAGAGGTAGTAGGAGTTAGGGAAGGCTTCCTAGAAGAGGTGGCATTTGAGCTGCCTCTTTAAGAATGAATAGGAGAGGAAGAAGACCACCTATGAATAAGGAAGGAGAAGGGAGGCACCCCACAGTGCCTAAGGGAGGAGTTGTTTTGCCTGACTTGGGAGGTGGGGAGCTGGCATCTTTTCCTCAGAATTCCTTTAAGTCCTTTGAGGCAGGCGTGGGTCTTACCCCAGTGCTCACAGTGCTTCCCCCAGGAAGCGGGCTCTAACGCACGTGCATTCTGCAGCTCTCCCGACGGCTGGCCTGCTGGAACTCCTCGCTGACTCTGCAGCACCCCTCCCCTGCACTGACACCATCGCCCCGCTCCTTATGTTGCTCCCAGCCGCAGTGGCCTGACCTAACGCGCACCTCCGACCGGCCGGCAGCAGCTCGCCCAGCAGCCAGCCGGGACCCTGTGGAAGGGGCGAAGGAGCCAGGGCGTCCCGGCGCTCACCTTCTCGTTGGCCATGGAGTGGTACCACCAGAACAGCCGCGTGGTGATGTAGTAGGCGATGACCACGTCCACGGTGTAGTGCTCGTGCGCCACCAGGATGCAGACGATGCCGGCCGCGCTCAGCAGCCAGCACACCAGGTGGTACCACCAGAAGTGGCGGGGCGAGTCTGTGGGGACGGACAGCCGTCAGCACACCCCAGGACGGACAGCCATCAGCACAGCCCGGGGACAGACAGCCTCTCAGCACAGCCCGGGGGGATGGACAGCCCATCAGCACAGTCTGGGATGGACAGCCATCAGCACAGCCCGGGGACAGACAGCCTCTCAGCACAGCCAGGGACCAGGGACAGATAGCCCGTCAGCACAGCCCGGGGGGATGGACAGCCCATCAGCACAGCCCGGGATGGACAGCCATCAGCACAGCCCGGGGACAGACAGCCTGTCAGCACACCCTGAGGGGCCAGGCCCATGCCCCCAGGTTGCCAGGATTGGGGAGCACCCAGAGGAGAAACCGCCGTCGCCGGTTTGCTCGGGTGCGGGGCCAGGCCCTCAGCCTCCCGATGGCCTGGGCCCCGCCCGCTGCTCAGCTGCCCAACACGGAGGGAACGTGGCTCCTCTCCGGGCAGGCAGGGGCCTGTGGGGCAGGCGGGCAGGCCCAGGACAGCACAGAACCCAGCGGGAAGAAAACTGGCGGGTCAGAGGAAAGGCTGTTGCCTGGGAAAAGGCGAAGAGCAGGTATAATTTCTCCTTTGCTGTCTTAAACTCGCTTTGACCCTTCCGGCGCGGGTGGGGTGGCCGTGGCTGGACATTTGGACTCTTGGCCATTTTAAACCGCCTGTGCCCAGAGGCCCACGAGGCGCTGCAGCGTGGGGTCCTTGCTGCTGGCTTCTGGACTTCCAGCTTCCTGGGGAAGGTGCCTTGGCCCGCTGCAGGAGACGCATGGCACTCGGCGGTGACATGACCACACCCCGCCACCCTCTCGCGCGGGTGTCAGTCTAGCGCCACCCACAGCAGTGGCCGTCCTCCATTTTCTGTTATTACTTTAAAGCTTTATTAGCTCATGCTAAAAGTTAATAAAGCAATAAGCTGACATTTATTTCCTGAGTGACTGTGCCTGCATCTCTGAGACTTTTAGTGCGGAAGGACGGCCGACTTGCAAGAGGACCCGTTTCCAGAAGTGTCCGTGAGGTGCCGGGTCAGGCGTCACTCACTATGAAATCACTTTTGGTAAAACAGCTGCTGCTCTCGGGGCCCTAAGTGGGACCGAAGAGTGAACCCAGGGGTGACTGTTCTGTTAAGCTCAGAACATTAAAAATTGAACCACCATTTAAAAAACTGGAGTCTTGGGGCCAGCAGGTGGTGTAGTGGTCAGGGCACTTGACTCTCATGTGGCTGACTGCAGTTCAAGTCCCAGATCTGATAACTTGAAAACTCACACTGGGCACGTGTGCGTGTGTGCCCAAATTCCTGAGAGGAGAATCGAGGAGAAGGGACTGGTGTGGCCATGCCCCCTGGGGGTGATTTCTCGCTTTCTGTCTCTGTCTCTCTGTGTCTCCAGTGAGTGCATGCACCCTATAGCAAAAATCTCTCTCTCACAAAAAGTCATGGGGGAACCAGCAGTTAGCGTAATCTATGTCGCTGGACTCCCAATCTTTCTAAGTTTTTCTATGCAAAAATGTGTTATGACTTTTCTGACAACTCAATAAATACGGAGAGAGATTTCCATCTCTTACCTCCGTATTTCTTTTAAGAAGGAAATGGTCAGGGCCAGGAGAGCAGGGTCAGGGCCGGGAGAGCAGGGTCAGGGCCGGGAGAGCAGGGTCAGGGCCGGGAGAGCAGGGTCAGGGCCGGGAGAGCAGGGTCAGGGCCGGGAGAGCAGGGTCAGGGCTGGGAGAGCACGCCACACAGGGCGGTGTTCTGGAGGCAGGCTACATGCCAGAGGAGAAGCCAGGGCCGGTGGCGGCCGTGTCTGTCAGAGGGCTGCTGGGAAGGATTTTACACACACATGCACACGCACTCACGCCTGCCTCTTCCACGGCTACACAGCTATCAACCCCAATAGAGTAAGAGCCCCTAGGGTCACGCCCAGGGATCCCTCCACGGCACCAATGGATCGGGGGGCCATTTTAAACTGCTACTTACATTCTTTGATGAACAAGTACGTCAGCGTCAGCACAACCGTGTGACCACTGAAGAGGAAGTCCCCACACAGGATGTGGGACCCGGTGATGGACAGCCCACCGCCAGAAATCAGTCGGAGAATCCGCTGCACCTTGGCCTGGGAGTCCCCGTTGAGCTGAATGACAGAAGAATGGCGGGAAGAACTTTTTTAAGTTATAAAATCACATTTCAGAGTAACTGTGTGACAGGTAGGAAGGTCACCGGGTTGTCACCTTTTTTCTTTTTAACCAAAAAAAAAAAAAAAAGAAAGAAAGCCCAAGGAGAAGCAGCTGTTTATCCATTGTACTGAAAACTGTATTGACACGGCTTAAATTATTCAATATGTTACTAATAATATGTTTCGGCGGTGGTGTGTCCTTGGGCAAAGCTTTTAGGAATATTAATAACCGATGACTTCACTCAGCCCTGCACTAAGCAGACCAGAGCGACTGCTCTGTGCAAGCAGTGAGGGCTTCAGACACGATGTTCGATGGAGCTGTCCCCACATGCTGCCCCGGGTGCACTGGGGCCTCGCGGCAGGCGGGCGGCCTCGAGTGCACACACGGCTTTACTCACGTCCGACCGAGACACGCCATTAACAAGAGGCCCTGCCACTCCTTACGTAACTGAAATCGGCCTGAAAGTGAAGGATGAGGGAGGTAGTCACTGCCCAAGTGAGGCGCTTCTCTCAGGAAAAACACCCGCACAGAACCTCGGCGGGGTCAGGACAGCGCTCCCTGGGACCTGGGGACAGAAGCCCCCGGAAGCCACTAGGAGGACGCGGCAAATGGGTGGGCCACGGCAGGACCTGGGGGCAGTGGTCCGTGTGCCCTGTTCACGCCGAAGCCCACGCGGAGGGGTTGGCCAAAGTGCCCTGCACGGATGGCCAGAGCCCTGGGACGTAAGGGCTGGACCGAGGCTCTGCTCCCCTTGCACGGAGCAGCCAGCTGGAACCAGAGTGGCCCTCAGGAAGAGACCGGTAACAGCAGAGGAAGGAGCAGGCCAGTGCCGACAAGGGAGCAGGCGTGTGGCACGTGGCCCTCTTTACACAGTGATGGCCGTCTGGGCAGACGACCCTGCAGCAGGCCTGGTCCGGCCATGATGCTGGCTAGGTGACGTCAGATGCTACGTGGTGGTGACACAGGCATGAGGGTGCACAGAGGGGTGAGATACAGGCCAGGAGCAGAGAAATGCAGGTGGCCCCACAGGGGGTGGGAGACCTTCCTGTCCTGTGCAATAAGAAACTGGGGCAAGAGGCCTGCAGGCGGTATAGTGGTTAAGACACTGAACTCCCACGTGGCCAACCATGGTTCAAGTCTTGGACCTGGCAGCTGAAAACTCATGCTGGACATGTGTGCATGTATGCCTAAAGTCCCGAGAGGAGAACAGAGAATAGATTGTGGCGTGATCATCCCCCAAGGTGGATAATTTCTCACTTTCTGTGTCTCTGGTGAGTGCACACAACATATAGCAAAAAAAAACTGTTAAAAAAAAAAAGAATCTGAGCAAGGCTCCTCATCTAAAACATCCCTCTTGAGCCAACGTGTCCTGATTGTAAAGAATGTCATAAACCTGGAACACTCTCTGCTACTCGGATGATCCCTGTGGAGGTGCAAACACGCTGTGGTTGCTGGATGGTTGAAAATAAGGCACTGAGTGGAAGATGACAAAACGGGACTCAGACAGGGTGAGAGACTAGAGGCTTCAGAACCATTTCACCTTTTTCAAAGTCGGCCTATGGCAAGCCCAGGTTGCAAACCCGAGAGCACTAGCACGTCCCCAAGAGCAGTCGGGCGCAGACAGTCCTTGACCCGGTCTCGAGAGACGGTGGGAAGCCGCGGCGGACCCGCACCAGAGGAGGAGAGGACCGCAGGGCTCAGGACCCACTTCGGGGCCCTTCAGAGGTGGCCCACGAACCCGCAGCACACCATGACGCGTGAGGGCCGGGCAGAGCGAGCTGTGTGCGGGGCAGGCCAGCGCGGGCCTTCGCGGTTCTGCTCACAGGTCAGTTCAAGCAGCCGTCAACCCAGAGTTGAATGAGAAGGTGCCGTCTCCCAACCACTGCGTTCCAGCTCGACAACACATTCTTCATTTCAAAACTATCGTGGATTTTTAACCACTCACCCATCCCGACCCTGAACTCTAATTTCCTAAGGGCAAAGCCACCTGAAGCCACCAGCCCCTGTACTGGGGTCACGTGGACGTGAGGTCCCAGCACACTGGGGTCATGTGGATACGAGGTCACAGCACACTGGGGTCACGTGGATGGCAGGTCACAGCACACTGGGGTCACATGGACATGAGATCACAGCACATTGAGGGTCACGTGGATATGAGGTCTCAGCACATTGAGGGTCACGTGGATATGAGGTCTCAGCATACCCGGGTCACGAGGACGCGAGGTCTCAGCACGCCGAGGTCATGTGGATGTGAGGTCCCAGCACACTGTGGTCATACGGATACAAGGTCATCAGGAGTCATGTGGACGACAGGTCACAGCACATGAGGTCACAGCACAGTGGGACCACGTGGACAAGAGGTCACGGCACAGTGGGGACCACGTGGACATGAGGTCACAGCACAGTGGGACCACGTGGACAAGAGGTCACGGCACAGTGGGGACCACGTGGACATGAGGTCACGGCACAGTGGGGACCACGTGGACATGAGGTCACGGCACAGTGGGGACCACGTGGACATGAGGTCACGGCACAGTGGGGACCACGTGGACATGAGGTCACGGCACAGTGGGACCACGTGGACAAGAGGTCACAGCACAGTGGGGACCACGTGGACATGAGGTCACAGCACAGTGGGGACCACGTGGACATGAGGTCACGGCACAGTGGGACGTGCACATGAGGTCACGGCACAGTGGGGGTCATGTGGATGAGAGGTCCCAGCACACCAGATGCCGACGTCAGAGGTGCCCCCCGTAGCAGGGCTGGTGTTGCAGGTTCCCGACAGCACTGATCCCACGCCCATTCACACATGCAGGGACAAGTCACTCTCCAGGCCCTTCCTGCCATAGTTCTTGTCCCCGCTACCCAGAGACATAGGAGCACGTTTAGCACAAACGTTCAAGGGAACCTCAATCAAGGAAAACAGGAAGGACACGCGTAGAAAGAACGCAGGGACGGAGGGGCAGCGAGCGTCAGGACTGACCTCCTAGTCCTGCTCTGGCTCACCGGGAATCCCGTCCGCGTCTCCTAGGACTCCTCTTCCACCTAATTTCTCATCCCATGCTTCCTATGCCATTGCAGGATGTGGCACTGAAGATGCTGGGACCCAAGAGGAAAAGCCTCCCTCCAGGAGCAGGGGCCGAGGGGACTCCGGTGCCCTGAGGGGTCCCCCTACCCTGACAGTCAGGGACAGGTGAGGCCGACATGGCTGCTGAAGGAGGAACCCTGCTACGCACAGGCCCCTCCAGCTACGAGGACACGTCCTGGCCCAGTGTGGCGCAGGCAGAGGCACCACTGCACAGTACTGGAGCCATAGGGAAGGCCAGGGGTTCAGATCCCGGATCAGCCTGCACACGCCGGCCAGGCCTGTGGGATGGAAGGCTGAGAGGAGGATCACAGGGTCCCTGCCTCTCTCTCCTTCTTATGAAATAAAAAACAACGAACTTATAATAAGTAAATACATATAGTCTTCTGGCCATCAATGGCAGCGTGGGAGGGAGAGCTTGCCAAGAACGCTTTCTCTGGGAAGGAGCCTCTCACTGTCCCAGCGAACATGTATGTGACAAGTATGTACATGTATGTATGTAAGCAGTTCATAATAACTGGACCAGAGTTTATCCAAACACGTGAAGAAGGACCCTTCCTTTTTTTAAGGTTTTGCCATAGGGTGCATGTGTTGGCTGGAGAGACAGAGACGATGAGAGGGAAAGCGAGAAATCACCCCTACATGGGATGGATGGCCACACCACAATCCCTTCTCCTCCACTGTCCTCCTGGGACTCTGGGCAGGCACACACATGCACATGCACCCAGCATGATTTAAACCGCTGAGTCCAGGACTCAAACTGCAGTTGGCCATGCAGGAGTCCAGTGGGTGGTTCAAGTGAACGGTAAGTTAAAGACCTAAAGCAAACTGCAGGATGACGAGGGGGAGCCGAGGTGCACGGTGACCGCCCAGGACTCCCCAGGGCAGCTCCCGGGGTGACGGCATCAGGTGAGAACCAACAGCCCCCATGGTGAGAGAGCCATGTGACTGCTCCCTGTCGGGGGCTTTCTGCACAGCCAGCGGCAGGAGATCGCGAGTGGCCTGGGAGCCCTGCCGCCTCCAACAGCCCTGCCACTCACAGCAACACACGGACCCATGCTAGAGCACGCTTCACGGTATAACAGGATCTGCGTTAAGAGTGCCGTCCACGTTAGCACGCCGTCCATGTGAGAGCACATCCACGCAAGTGCGCCATCCACGTTAGAGCTCCGTCCACGTTAGCGCACCATCCACGCAAGTGCGCCATCCACGTTAGAGCTCCATCCACATTAGAGCACCATCCATGCTAGTGCGCCGTCCACATTAGAACACCATCCACGCTAGTGCACTGTCCACATTAGAGTGCCATCCATGTTATAGCGCCATCCATGCTAGTGTGCCATCCACGTTAGAGTGCCATCCATGTTAGAGCACCATCCACTCTAGTGTGCCGTCCACGTTAGAGCTCCGTCCACGTTAGAGCACATCCATGTTAGTGCACATCCACGTTAGAGTGCCATCCATGCTAGTGTGCCATCCACGTTAGAGTGCCATCCATGTTAGAGCACCATCCACTCTAGTGTGCCGTCCACGTTAGAGCTCCGTCCACGTTAGAGCACATCCATGTTAGTGCACCGTCCACGTTAGAGTGCCATCCATGCTAGTGTGCCATCCACGTTAGAGTGCCATCCATGTTAGAGCACCATCCACTCTAGTGTGCCGTCCACGTTAGAGCTCCGTCCACGTTAGAGCACATCCATGCTAGTGCACCGTCCACGTTAGAGTGCCATCCATGCTAGTGTGCCATCCACGTTAGAGTGCCATCCATGTTAGAGCACCATCCACTCTAGTGTGCCGTCCACGTTAGAGCTCCGTCCACGTTAGAGCACATCCACGCTAGTGCGCCGTCCACATTAGCGTGCCATCCATGTTATAGCGCCATCCATGCTAGTGCGCCATCCATGTTAGAGCACTGTCTATGTTACAACACCATCCATGTTAGAGTGGCATCCACAGTAGAACATGATCCACGTTAAAGAGCAGTCCATGTTAGAGTGCTGTCCATGCTAGTGCGTCGTCCACGCTAGTGTGCTGTCCACGTTAGAGCACTGTCCGTGGTAGAACACGATCCATGTTAGAGAGCAGTCCACATTAGAGTGCTGTCCATGCTACTGCATTGTCCACGTTAGAGCACTGTCCGTGGTAGAACACGATCCACGTTAGAGTGCTGTCCATGCTACTGCGTTGTCCACGTTAGAGCACTGTCCGTGGTAGAACACGATCCACGTTAGAATGCTGTCCATGCTACTGCGTTGTCCACGTTAGAGCACTGTCCGTGGTAGAACACAATCCACGTTAGAGTGCTGTCCATGCTAGCGTGCATCCACACTAGCACACTGTCCACGGTAGAGCGCTGTCCACAGTAGAACATGATCCACATTAGAGCACCGTCCTGCCAGCCGTCCCTACAACATGTCCCTGCCAGCCAGCAGCTCCCTGTGCTTGTCCGGAACCACGGCCAGGCACCTGCTGTGCTCGGGCAGAGGTCTGACGGCGAGCGGGGAGAGGGCGCGGAGAGACCAGAGCTCTCACCGAGTACCGGAGCGTGGCCGTCCTGAGGCACACTGCTGACGTGGCCTCTCACACTGCAGCTGCTCCCCTGAGGATGCTCTCTCATCTCTGTAACCACCACAGTTCATCCCTGCAGACCTCATCTGCTCCGGGGACGGGCCGCCGCCCTCTCTGTGGCCGTGTCCCCATTGAGCAAACATGCGATCGCTTACGGGACGTGTCATTATGCTCCCGAGCCCCTCCCAAGCCTTAAATCGGTCTCACTGGAAAGCACCCTGTTGGGACTGGGAGCGTGCCGTGCTAATTACAGAGCCCGGGCTGTGGTGGCTTCGGGAAATGACGGCTTCTGCAGACCACGCCTGTATTTGGTGAGGGGCTGTGACTTCTCCAGAACAGGGGGCCCTCGGCCGCAGACGTGGGCGGGTGCCCAGTGGAGTGTGGTGCTGGACACCACTGCTCTGTGCAGGAAACGAGAGCTGGGGGAGTCCCTTCTATAAACAGGGCCTGACGGGCCAGGGGTGGCTAACAGCTCTCGGGGACTGTCGGGGAAACAATGGCTTCAGGGGGCCAACACCCCACCCCTGCCTCAGCCGGACTGCTCTGCCTTTCCACTGCTGGGAGACTCTGGGCTCGCCCCTCACCCCGTCTCCAGCCCATGTCCACCGCTGCCGGTCCTGCCTTCAAACCACGTCCGGAATCAAACGACCTCTCTTCATCCCACTGCCACCACCATGGCCACATTCCTTCAGGGGGCACAAGACCCCAGGGCACCTGTGGCCCAGACCCCTGGCCCGCATGAGTCCACTCGGCCACATGGGTCCTTCTGCTTGTCCTTGAGCCCATGGAGACAGAGTGAGGCTCCTGGCCTGAGCCCAGGGGTCCCCGCGTCCCCTCCCAGCTCCTGTGCACACACCGGTATTAAAGCGCCCTTCCCAGCCTCTAGGGAGGAGAGCCTGCCATCCCCGGCCCTCTCCATCCTCGGCGGCCAGCGGTTTCTGTGACAACTGCTCGACTTGTCCTTGTGTGACAAGCCATGACTATATCACCTGAGTCCCTGGGGGACCGTGCTCCAGGAGTGGGGCCCAGTTTACTGCAGGACATGGCCATAGGTTCGTGCTGGCAGAAGGAGCGCAGGACTAGGGAGACGGCAGGGAGAGGGTGGCAGTGCCCCATTCCCAGCTCCCAGAAGATGAGTTTTGGTGTGCGTAAGGACAGACATTTGATTTCTTCCCAAGTCTGAAGAGAAAGAGAAAATCGCTGACCCCGTTAACACACAGCGAAGCGCCGAGAAGAGTGGGCGACGGGGAGCGGGCGCAGCGGCTTCCTCGACCTGCCCTGACGGAACGGAGGGGCTTACCTTGGGAGCGCACTGGAAGTGCATCCCCGGCACCGGGAGGGTGGTGACGTACATCGTGACACAGCGGTACAGGTACAGGGTCCCGATGATGAAGAAGAACCTGCGCCCCACTATCGACCTGCGGGGAGACAGGGACGAGAGGAAACGAGCTGCTGGCGACCCGGCCCTGACGGCAGGGGCAGCTCACGGGCGACTGACGCTGAACAGACTGGCACTGACAGTCGAGCCAGTTTCACAGCCCCGGGCCGCCCATCCCCAGGCGCCATGCAGAGGATGCACCCCGCTTCCAGAAATAAAGGCTCGCGCGTTCCAATAACCCGGTGAGCTGGGCAGAAAGGCGTGCGCGTGCGGAGTTGGAGGCCTGGAGCGGAGCGGGTCTAGGAACGACTCTCCCCAAAGTCGGCCTCTGCCAGAGAGTTCGGCCAACCTGTTCCAGTCGCGTCACTGCATTAGTAACCCTGTGCCCTGAACACGGCAGAGGTGTGCGCAGCCCGGTCACAGGGGATCCGCTCGCGCACCGAGCTGATGGGACCTAACTGGGCACGGCAGGGCAGGCGACAGCTCACTTAACCCCTTGCCTCGGCAAGGTCCGTGTGCCGACTACCAAGGGGCGTTCCGACGGAGGGCGTGAACGCTCTTCGCAAGCACCAAGCGTATTTTCAGAGAATTCTCTTCTGAAGACGGCGGAGTACCCTTGTACTTCCCTTACGGAGATTTAATAGTGAAGCTGTAAACCAAGAGACTTACACATACTTTATTCAGCCTTAACCAAAAAAGGACAAAAACATCCCATGGGTCTCTTTCCTTTTTCCAGTTTGCTATGGGGTGTGTGCTTCACCAGAGAGGAGGAGAGAAGGAAAATGAAAAATGACCTCCGGGGGATGGCCATGCCACAGTCCCTTCGTTCTCCTCTCAGGATTTGGGGCACACATGTGCATGTATGTGCCTGGCATGACTCTCAAGCCACTGGGTCCGGGACCCGAGTGGTGTGGTTGGCCTCGTGGGATCCAACGCCTCAACCTCCACACCACCCATGGGTTCTTTCTTACATTTCAGTGGGGATGGCTGTCTAGACTGCTGCTGGTCCCTGGGCTGACATTAGCTGAGCCCTCCATCTGCGGTGGGCCCCACAGTGGGCCCATGGCTAGCTCTGAACACACCGTCCCCCAGGGGAGGGCTCTGCCCAGGGCACGCTGCTCAGGGGCACCCGCGTGGGCACCGGGTTCCGCGTGTGCCCGCTTCCAGGCACACGGTGCCTGCTCTGCTGTGCAGTGGGGTCTGTGGGTTTGGGGCTCACACCTGGGTGGGCCTCCACGAGACCCCGAGGACGGCTAGTTTAGCGTGCCCGGCACGGGCTGTGTGGCACGCCAGGCCTCCCTTTTCAGGCTCGCACACTGCGAAGGAGAGCGACCGCAGTGCTGGGAAACAGGAATGCTGAGCGCGTCGCAGGTCTTTCCTCCAAAGATGGCTCTGACACGGACCGAGGTCTAACCAAGCTAATGCTGGGACTTCTAACTTAAGGAGTTATGTACAAATACGTATTTTAGCTGTCTGTCCCTAGTAGCTATTTCAAAAGCATTTTGGAATTTCTAAGGTTAAAACGAAAAAGGAAAGGAACATCAGGCAGACTCGTAGGTGGAAGAATTCACTTATGCCAAGGCATTTCTGGCCAAGGCCCGGATTCCTGTCCTGTCTGCTCTGGTCCTGAAGAGAGCCAGTAATACACAGCCTGCGCTGCCCACCTTGGTGAGGTGAACAGCGACGTCCCTCTGCGTCCAGCCCAGGCCTACACAAGCCTGGCCATGAATCGCGCTCCCCGCTGCTGGGCAAGGAGCAAGTGAGCCCAGGTAGAGGAGCCGGTCGCACCCTTTCCAACGTGCGGAGCTCAGCCGTCCTCAGACGGAAAGCGGACTCCGAGGGTGAGGCATGCACCCCGCAGCCTTCTTTGGAGAAGAACTGCTGACCATGGCTGTTTATCACGGCGTCCCAGGTGCTTTTAACACAGAGAGCGCGAGCCACGAGGACTGCTCGTTCTTCTGGGGTGTCTGAGACAAGCTATAAGAATTATTCCACTAGTTACTAAAATGGAAGATCCAATTCAGTATCAAAAGTAAAATGACAGGGCCAGCTGGTGGCATGGTGGTTAAGGTGGCTGGATCCCCCTTGGCCAACTATGCGGCTCAAACCCTGGGCCCAGAGGCCTGAGAAACATGCCGGGCACATGCGTGTATGTGCCCAAGTCCAGAAAGGAGAAGGGCTGCTGGCTGCAGAGCTGCATGAGGAACTCTGTAGCAAAGGCGGACTGAACTCCTCCCACTGCAAAGCAACAGCCAACCGCGCGAACAGAGTGTAAATTCTCTCTTCTAAAAACGATCTTGTGGCATTAACCCTGAAAGCCTGCTGGACTTTGGCTTTTCAAACTGTACTGAGTCAGCATACATGACGATTTTAACAGCCTCGGATTATGGGGGATGTTTTGATCAAACTCACATGTTGGTGATTTAATCCCTGGAACCTAAAGAAAATAGGCATCTGAATGATGAGTGAGATGAGAGGAAAACTGGGAGGCTTTAGATTTTATGGACTGGATGTCAGAATTCGCAGAGAAGCAGAAATAACCACTTCAGAGCTGGGTCCAGTTTCCAAGCGCCTTCAAAGCAAAAGTGCCTGGCATGCTTCCTGGTTCCTACTGTCCTGACGCAGGGAGGCTGAGCTCTTGGTGGTGCCAAGAGGAAACCAGGCAGCAAATTGACTTTGGAACCGTAACGCTGAACTGCGGGAGCCAGCTATAGTTCAGTTTCTTAAACAAACACTTGTGACTGGCCAACAGACAAAAAGGAAAAAAAATCACAAAATGTGAGAACCTCTGAATGGGGGCAGATGCTCACGCTGGGACAGGGGGCAGGGGACTGCAGACCGATGTCGCTTTCACACTGCGGGGAATGGAGAAAGAAGCTCCCTGCCACCTCTTTCCCACCCACCAAGAGCCTGAAATAACACGCACGCTGAAGGAAACGTTAGTCCGTACAAACACCGCAGGGCCAGCTGCTGGCAACCAGGAACTGCACCTTGGATTCAGAACCTCCGAATCACTCACGACAGGCCTGCCGTCCACCTGCGACTGCCACCCACACTGGCCCAACACACACACACATCGAACAGCTGACCAGACTGACTCAGTGTGTAGATCTTTCTACCGTTTTCTCTCATCACATGTCTGGGTAGTACTGAATTTACTAGAAAAGACCAAGAGAGGTCAATGACATATCTACTCAAAAAAACACCCAATGGCAAACCCCCAAACCAGCAGATCTACTTACTTATATCTCAGAAACAGCCACTGGGTGATCCATAATCCAACTAATATAATCCCATTTATTTCTGATACAGAAAACGCCCATTTCACCCGATCGATGTAGTCAAAGAACTTGTCTGGGAGCGGAGGGCTGAGCTCCTTGGGAGGGACCCTCTCGTGCACAACCGTGATCATGACGGTGGTGAGGACGAGGTTGAAGAGAGCGTACACGAACGCGATGCCTGTTTTCCACCACTCCAGGGGGAATTTGTTCCTCGATTCGGTGGGCATCGCAATTTGGACGTAGTCCGGGTACTTCTTGGTACCCTTTCGCAGCCCATTGGATAAGGTCTTGGGTTTACCGTTGCCATTTTTGTTTTCTTCCTCAATGGGCTCAGCAGGTCTCGTGTAAGTGTTTGCGGGATCGTTGGTCTGATTTTCCATATGCTCTTCGAGTTTCGCGGTCTCTATAACATCCATCGTCCCCAGCGTCAGATCAAAACGGAGAGGGCAGAGTTCTTGCTTGCCGCGGGAGCGTTCCTTCTCTCAACCCTCCTACGTCCAAGGTCAGCATGGACTCATCGCTGACTGTCGCCCCGTGCAGAGTAGAGCAGGTAGCATCTGGTTGTGGCTCCTCCCTCCAGCGACCCGCTGCTCGGTGGCCCTTTTAGGAAAGGAAGCCAGGACTCCTTCCTCCGGAAGATGTTCCTACCCCACCTAAAAACAGAACAAAACTACGGTCAGAAACGTTGCCTGTCCAATGGTCAACCTTCTGAAAGCAAAGCATTCTCCAAGAAAGGAGACGACCGCCAGAGCCATCCGCCTACACATCGACAGTCAGAACATGCTGCAGGCTGCCGAGGCCGAGTTCATTCACAACACACTGCACCGCTTTATCTTGGAATCCTTGTCTTTTCGAGCCGATGTCAGTAGCGACAGGAACGTTTTAACAATCAATTCCCTGTAAATCTCTTTAAATGAGAAGCCAGGTCCCCGCATTGCACACATTCGTCAGACACCATTACTGGTTCCAACTGTGAAGTCACAGTAAGCCACAGCCCACCCGGAGACCGCATCATTCCTTCCTAAGCCACGCCTGTTCTAGCGACCCTGGAGAAGTAAGGACCGGTGAGCCGCTTCCGGCACGGGGTACTTGTTACTTTCTGCAGCTGCCAAAATTGTCATGTTCTACTTTCTCATTAAAAACCTAATTATGCTGAAGCGCCCACTTTTAAGAACAGATTCAGGAGTAACACGCTCCAGACACGGGCGGCGCTACCTCGGCTTATCTTTTCCTCTTCGGAGATGGACGCGACTGTGAGAAACTGGCAGTCTTCAAAATAACAGCGACAAGACACAGGAGGCCTGAGCCCCTCGTCCTGCAGGTAGCGAGCAGGGTTTGTTACATGACGGATAATCGGTACCGCGGGCACGGCAACCTAGTAGCGGACGACAGGGGGTGCAGCCAGTCCTGCACACATGCATCTGGCACCCCAGGACCAGCCCGGGCACTTACCGGGGCACCGAGGAGGAGCGGCCCTCGCCTAACGCTCCAGGAGCTCGGAGGAGCAGGAACAGCCGGGACCGGGCCTCCAGCCTTTTATGCTGCTGGCCGTGCGGCCCAGCTGTTCCAGATTTAGGAAAGCAGTATTTTAGTCCCCGCAGCCGCAGCCCTGGCCACCTGAAGAGGTTTCCAACCTTGTAATTAGCCCCACCCTGCCTGAGTACACTGGCCTGCTCAGTCCAATCCTTTGCATTTCAAAGGCCTCCCTTTTAGGGTGACTTCAGGCAAAAATAGAGTAGGACTCAAAGCAGTGGCGGCTCAGCCTTTACTTGGTGAGCAAGAAGGGGAGGAAAAACCGCACAGACCAGGGCTCGGCAGCACTCAGTACAGCCATGGGCGCAAACAGACCCACCCGAGTGCGGACTGTGCACCCGGATGCCCCGGCACGGCGGGATTTCTGGGGTGTGGGCAAATTACAAGGACTTAAAAAGAAAA
This sequence comes from Tupaia tana, assembly GCA_026018925.1. Lineage (NCBI taxonomy): Eukaryota > Metazoa > Chordata > Mammalia > Scandentia > Tupaiidae > Tupaia > Tupaia tana. Next base: position 3,250,847 of record JAKSZU010000017.1, read on the forward strand.
AACTCCTGACCTGAATATCAAGCCAGAAAGCCCGCAGTCTAACCGAGAGACAGAAGTGAAACAGCAGACTCCGGGAAGTCTGAAGGGCCGGTGGGCGGTACAGGGGCCATGGCCGACTAGATCGAGCGGTTTGGGGCTGTGTGTCCTGCTTCCAGGCAAGGCATGTCCACGCGCAGGCACTGCCCGCTTCTGGGGGTGCGGAGCAGTCGGAGTGCTGGAGAAATGAAGGGTCACGGGCACGAGACCAGCAAGCGGAGTCACTGAGCATTCCCAGCGTGCCCCGCTCAGGGGTCACTCTGAGAGCCCCGAGCTGAGACCATGGAGCAGGACGAGAAGGCCCGCGCCCCTTGGATGGACGGACGCTCCCCACAGCGCCCTGGCCCCCGCTGCAGGTGGAAGAAACACAGGAAGAGGCAGTGGTGGGCTCCTCCCAGCGCGACTCCCCCGGCCGGCACTGCCCACGCTGGCACCAGCACCCATCAGCCGTCTCCATCCCAGCACTGCCTGCTGCCCGCACTGCGCGGCTCAGCCGGTGCCCGCAACCTCCACTGCACGGGTGCGCCCGGCCGGCGTTCACGGTGACTCAAAGCCTGTTCATCGGTGGACACGCAGAGGCCGTTCGAGGGGCCGGCCAGCTCCGAACAAGAACGCAGCCCAGAAGAAAATGCAGTCGCTTGCCTTTCATTATTGTTCAGAGGAAGCGTCAGCGGCTTGCTCCTGGGACTACCATGAAGATGACTGAAATAATTAAGACGAGGAGCTGGGCCCCTGAGAGGCAGAGCAGGCTGAGCGGCCGTTACCCTCAGGAGCTGTGACTGATCCCTCCCTGGGGTTCATTACGATGGCTGCACAGACACAGCGAGCTCGTCACGCCGCGGGCTCGGGGCTGTGCTGGTCTCGGATGATGACGCCACACTCATGCCTACAGTCACCGCTTCCTGCCAGTGTCCGAGAATGTGATGCAGGTACCACACTCGCTCCCGGTTAGTCTGTTTAGGGACAGAGCGCAGAGTGACGCCAAGGACTGTGGCATGACCACACTCTCTCTTTCTCTCTCCGTCTCTCTCCGGTGAGCACATGCACCCTATAGCAAAAGCTAAAAAAAAAAGCAAACTGTTGAACAAAGTTCTATGTAAACTATACTTCAAAAATAAATTTGTAACTAAACAGTACAAAATGACAAAAAAGGACGAGTCATCTAACACGATTCATCTATTTACTGTAAGTTAGGTTACAAGAGGGAAAATGGTCTGTTTTCTTTCACACACACACACACACACACACACACACGTTGGTCACTTTGAACTACCAGGCAGGCCATTTAATGCTTGTTGAACACTTACTCAGCCAGAGGGTATATTAGCTGCAGAAACTGGAGAAGAACAAGCCGTGGGACCGGAGTGTCGGGGCGGGAGGATGAGCAGTCTGTAGGCAGTCTGCAGGGTGCGGGGGGACAGAGCCGGCCTGCGTCACTGCGGGACACTGCTTCTCCCCACCTGAGCTGACCCCACACAGAACCTTTCGTAAAATCGGACTCTGGATGTCTTAAAGTTGGGCTTCTGTTAGCAGGCAATCGATTTCCTAGCTGTTAGTGTTTCTACAGGTGACTGGTGAGTTCTGACCTCAGTTCTGATTCCAGCTTATCTTGGAAAGAGGAAACCGTGGCCTTGGGGTTGCCGGGCTGAACTCGACAGGAGGAGAGGAATCTCGAGGGTGTGGAGTCCCAGGAAAGGCGACTCAGCAATCCCTGTACGATCCCTGTACGCCGTGGAGCATGGCAGGGTACCAACGACCAGAGCAGTCAGTAAATGGGTGGCTGCAGACAGACAGGCAGACGGGCAGGTGAATGAGACAGAAAGACGGGAAGATGCGGTGGCCCGGACCCTGGAGCAGAAGACTGCGCAACCAGGCACAGAGAGGGAAAGTTCGCGATCCTACTCTTACGTGCGCTTAATCAGAGGTGCTGAAGTTTTGAGAAGCTCCTCCCAAAGGACAGCTTCCGTTCGTCCTAACCTTTGTCCACGCCTCCATTCCTGACATATCTAGAATTTTTGGATGGGGGGCGGTTCCCAGGTAATATAATACCCTGTCCATTTGGTGCAGTCTCTGTTTAGTAGAATTAGGCTGAAATTCTCTACTCGGCACCCCTGCAGACTTACTGCCAGCCTGACACACCTCGGACGATAACGTGGAGGCAGGCCTGTCTTTATCCTGAAAATGCTGTCCCATTGCCCAGTGCACACAGCGCGGCCTACACGGCAAGCAGACACCTGCGCTCCAGGAACCAGGCTGCGGCCTCATCAAGTCACAAAACGTGTGCAGGTAGACCAGGCACTGCTCGCGCATTCCCGGCAGCTGGCCCTGCTCGTTGATCCTGGCCAAAGTCAGCCGTTGTGTTCAGAACCAGCCCCCAGAGGCTTCATCAGAAAGGTGAACCTGAGCCTGACTGGACAGCAGCGACAGTCCCTGCGTCTGCACACGCCTTTCCTTACACACTCAAAGGCTTACACGCCTAGAAACTGGTTTGATACCTACTCCTCTAACTGCTGGTCCCCAGAATTGTATTCTTTTTTTTTTGGAGAGGTTTTTGCTATAGGGCACGTGCGCTCACCAGACAGACAGAGACAGAGAGATAGAAAGCGAGAAATCACCCCCCCCCCAGGGGGGATGGCCACGCGGCAATCCCTTCTCCTCCATTCTCCTCCCGGGATCTTGGGCACGCACGCACACGCGCCCGGTGTGAGTTTTAAGCCACCGGGTCCAGGACGCGAACCGCGGTCGACTACATGGGAGTCCAGCGACATAGCCATTACGCTAACTGCTGGTCCCCAGAATTGTATTCTTATATCCATAACAAAAAGCACATGTACACATAAAAAAGACCAAGTAAATAAGTACACCCAAAATACCAGATATTAATGCTGGTGGTAGGATTTACCAGTTTATATCTTTTGCATTTTTTTATTTTTCCAAGTTTCCTGCAATAAAATTATTCTATATATCTAAATACAAAAGTATTTTCACAGTGTCTAAAATTTATATTTAAGATTTTGACGACAAAAGGAAATGCCAGCACAATTTGAGCAATGTAAAGCTGTATATTATGTATATGTAGAAAAAAGTGAAGAAAATATATCAAAAATTAACACTTCTCGATAGATTTATGGGTGGTTTTAATTTTTCATTAGATTCTGGGCTGTAGTTTCTAAGTATCCACATTTTTCTTATAGTCAGAAAAATGCTCATGGCTATCTTGACTCTAAGAGCATTGACAGTTAAGAGAGAATGTACTTCTGTTTTTAAAAGGTGTTGTGCTTTGCACAATTTCAAGTATCTGAAAAATGCATGCACAGAAAATTAGAGGACAAGTCTGCTAAAATATTGAGAATGGCTGTCTGAGGGGTAGGAGAAGGAGAATTTTTTTCTTCCTACCTTTCTGTATAGTCCTCTTTTAAAGATATTTTTGTTAGAAACATATTTATAGGTAAAAATACTGGAAACCATGCATAATTGTTGCTATTGCTTTTATAGAAGCATTTCTTAACCCAAATCTCCTTTTACTCTGAGTGGCAGTCAAAACCACACATTCCGAAGGTTCTGCCTGGGAAAGTCTGTATTTTCACTGCAGTTTGAGAAAGCCCAGCGGCTAGTGACCACTTGAAAGCAAGCCGCAGCCCCAACCTGAGGGAGGCGACTAAATCAGTCTTGGCTTACTGTCAGTTCCCCGGGTGAACCACAGGAGCAGGAGCGAGCGGTCCTCCGTGGGGTAGGTAAGGAAAGTGAGGACGCTTTATAAGGGAATCACGCCCACTTAGGGAATGTCCCTCACTATGTCCAAAATAAAACCATCTCTTACTCGGTCTGTTTACCCTGAACCCAAACCAGCTGCCCAACAGTGTCTCGAGTGGGAACTAATCTGATGGAGAAGATAATTCATTCAAAACACAAATCCCCAAGCCCTCTTCTGCATATATTGGTAATTTTTGTGCATATCATAATTTTTGTGCATTTTTTTTTTTAATTTGACTATAGGGTATGTGTGTGTGTGCAAGAGAGAGACAGAGAGGGGGAAGTGTGAAAGCACCCAGAGATGGCCACGCCGCAGTCCCTTCTCCATTCCCTGTCAGGACGGGGGCATGCACGCACACGCACCTGGTGTGGTTCTCAAAGCACTGGTCTGGGGCTCAATCTGCAGTTAGCTGTGTGGGATCCAGGCGCTTTAACGTCCACAACAGTGGGTGGCCTGACTTTTCTAGTTTTCTCTGTTAAGTAAGTGGGACAAGGTCAGGTACAAGGCTGGCCCTGCGGCCTAGGGGTTAAGGGAGCCGGATCCCAGCCTGGCCCCAAGAGCTTGAACAGCACGCTGGGCAAGTGCGCACACGTGTCCGAAGCCCTGATAGGGTAGAGAGGGAAGGAGGGGGCCGGCAGTGACCACGCCCAGTCGGTGCTCTCTCTGTCTCTGGCCAGCACAGGCGCCCTCTGGCCATTTGGAAAAGAAAAAAAGAGAAAAACTACAAGTATAGAAAACTTTAAAATCTGAGCCTTGCAACTAATGAAAGAGAGTGTCCAAGTCCCAGATGAGTGGTGCTCACTGGTTAAACATAGCAATTAGGAAACCACCCAGAGCCCAACGGGGAGGCAAACGGGCACAGACCTAAGACCGAGGACAGAGTCGTTCCTGTCCCGGCCGCGGAGAGCCGGCTGGCGAGGATAAGGAGGGTGTGGAGGAGAAGTTGGCCCCTGTCCTCTGGGGACTTTTGATTCAGTAACTGCTCTTCCCTTCCCAACGGAAGTCATTTTAGAAAGAACAATGAGCAATAAAAACTTCCATAAATTAGAGAAGAGCCTGAAATAACAATTGAAGTTCAGAGAAACCGTATGTCAGATGTAAAAGTGAAAAGAAAGTTCGAATCATGAAAATGAAACAGAAAAGATCTGTTATATTACGTATCACCGACACAGGGATTTAAAAAGTCTACGGTATAGAAAATAGAATTCCGAAAAGCAGCATAGTCTTGCGGTTAACAGCGTGTTACAGACACCGAGCCCCACGGATCATCGGGGACAGGAAGCTGTGCGGCGGGCACCCCACGGGCTTCAGCACTGACTGCTGGTGTGGACGGTGATCATAACTGCTTCCTACTGCTTCAGGGAAACAGGGAGGCCAGGTGGGGACAGCGTGGCAGCGCTCCTGCGCCCTCACGGGAGAGGTCCCAGGTGGGGGCCCTGGATCTCCGAGCGCACAGGGTACACCTGCCTGCCGCGATCTGGTCCAGACGAGGCAGCTCGTGGTGTGAGGACATTGGGAGTGCCTGTCTTCCATCTCCCTCCGTCCACCAAAAACCACAGAGACGCATGAAAACAACAGGCAGAAACGGTGAGGACAGCCCTGCGGGGAAACCTCACGCGAGGCCAAGAGGCAGGCCGGAAACCCGAGGGCCACGAGCACCGGGACGCGCAGCGGTGCGTTCCACCTCTGATCTCACTTCCATTCCATCTGATTTTCATCGATGACCCACACAAAGTGCTCTATAAATAATCACTTGGAATTGTTTTGGGAAACAAACATAGGCTATCGAAAACTGAATTTTTAAAAGAATTCAAAGAAACTATTTCCTTGCTGCCCAGAAACAGAGAACCGAGGGGAGGGGCAGGCGTGAGAGACAGAGAGAGACGGCCTGTCTCCCGGCACCCTTACCAGCCCTCCGGATCTGGCCTCTGCCCGCTCGGCCTGGACCTGTGATGCTCACGTGCCCTCATCGGAGCCCAGTGGTCCACGCCCGCGGAATTCGCTCCATTTCTCTTCCCCCGCGACATGCCCTCCTGCGCCCTTTCCTCGTGATTTGTGCGCGGCCTATCCGCAGCCGGCTTGCACACCTGCCCCTGCCTGAGCACTGAGCAGCATTCCCCAGGCCACTCCCGCTCCAGCCCCTGGTGCAGGAATTCCTCCTCTGAAATGCTTGGCGCCTGAGGGATTCCTGGGGCGTCTGGAATAGCTGCCTATTGCTTTCTCAGGGACAGGTGACCCAGGCTGGAACTCCACCCTCACGTGGCTTCATGTTGCACACATTATACCCGCTGTCTGAAAGTAGTTATAGGCAATATTTTAAAAATAAATTTCAACGAAAAAATCAATGCAGTATATACGAGAAGACCTGTCACGAGAAGTCAGATACAGAACTGTTCACGGCGGTGTTCCTGCTGGTGCTCGAGTTGGGGATTTGGGAGCATTTCCGATTTCAGGTTTCAGATTAGGGGCTCAGCCTGTGCCCGCTCCTGGGTCCAGAAATGAACTATGGGAGACGGCTCTCGCTGCCCAGCTAGCTGGCAGGTCTAGTTCCCACTTGAAAACAAACACCCATTTATAACTTCCTGATTGTTAGCAACAATGCCAGGGGCCCACGTGGGCTTCAACCTGAGGAGCTCTGCTTCCCTCTCTTAAGGTGCTTGCCACAGGGTACATGTGCTCACCAGAGAGGAGAGAGACAGAGAGCCAGTGAGAAGGAAAGAGAAATCACCCCCCAGGGGGCATGGCCATGCCACAATTCCTTCTCCATTCTCCTTGGGGGATTTTGGGCATGCATGCACACGTACTCAGTGTGATTTTCAAGCCCCTGAGTCTGGGACTCGAACCACAGTCGGCCAAGGGGGGAGCCCAGCATCTTAAGCACTATGCCGGCTGCTGGCCCTGGAGCTCTGATGCTCTTTCTGTTTCAGATCTCCTCTGAGATCCTGGTTTCATGGTTAGGAAAGTCTGAATCCTAATGATGTCAAGGGAAGGCCTGTATCGGAAGTCGAGAGATCAGATCCTTATCTCAGCTGGCCACGAGCCAGCCGTGAGTAACACCGGCGAGGCGCACTTGGCAACCCTGGCTTTTGTTTTCTCAGTGTCACCCAGTTCTTTTTCAGATTTCCAAGACTCCTGGCCTTATTTAAAATAGCATCTCTCTCCATTAAAAAAAAAAAAGAAAAATATATGTTAGTGATCTCACCAGAGGCACTTAAAGAAGGCAAATAAAGATCCTATTTCCTTTTTCTTTCTTTCTTTCCTTCCTTTTTATTTATTTATTTTTTGTTTTTTAAGTTTTGCTATAGGGCAGGTAGCTCATCAGAGGGAGAGAGAGAAAGTGAGAAATCACCCCCTGGGAATGGTCACGCCACAGTCCCTTCTCCTCCGTTTTCCTCTCAGGATTTTGGGCACACATGTACACGTACCAGGTATGTTTTCAGCCAGTACAGGACTTGAACTGCAAAAGTCAGCCATGTGGGATGCAACCACCTTCACTACCACACCACCGGCTGGGCCTATCCCATTCTTCAGAGAAAGAAGACACGCGGTAATTGGCTGATAGTGGACTAAGCGCCAGGTGCTACAGGCATTTCCTCCCGTGCCCAGAACTATTCTACGAGCTCAGGCCTACGGCGTGAGCAATCGGTAACACTGAAAGGCCACTTTTAATTTTGGCATTTGTGTTTAGCTTGGTATAGATCATCTGTGGATAGCAGTTTCGTATGGATCTATTAAAGAGAGTAAACAGAAGCTCACTCAGCAGCCATGGCCCTGTGACGTGCACTAATCTCAGGAGCAAAGTCAGCACAGGTCACGTCGGAGTCCGAAGGCTCGGGATCTACCCCTGGCTCTGCTATCTGCTGACAGGTGAACACTACCCCTGGGCTTGCATCCTCTGTTCCACGCCCGTCACATGCTCAGGTAAGAGACTGTGTTCAGTGACAGGTCATTGGCATGTTGCAATTAAAAAACATGGTTTATTTCATATCTTTATTTCTCAGAGTAACCACAAGTCAGAAAAGGCCAAATAAGCAGTGAAAGAAAAGTGTGGAGGAGTCTCCCACAGGATCAGTCGCTGCTCAGCCACCGGCACGAAGCAAGAGGCAACTACTGGGGGTCAGGACTGAACCCGACTGGGTGGAATCTTTTTTTTTTAAAGAGAGATTTTTGCTACAGGACATGTGCACTCACTGGAGAGACAGAGAGATAGAAAGTGAGAAATCACACCCAGGGAGGATGGCCATACTGCAATCCCTTCTCTATTCTCTTTTCGGGATTTTGAACATGCATGCACACATGCCTGGTGTGAGTTTTTTTTTTTTTTTTTAATAATTATTTTATTTAAAATGAGGTCTTAAAGCCACAGAAGAGCACTTTAAATGCTGAAGGTGAAGGTCTTGCTCCCCCAAACAAGAGACGGGAATTAGATGCTAAGTAACAGCATGAGCTCAGGGACGATGGCCAAGATTTGTACTTTAATTTACGGCTGATCACACACGACGCAGATCCCAAAACAGGAAACATATAACACAGTTAGTACAGACCATGTCTAACTGGCCAGTGATGACAAAGGCTTTTCTGAAATACTTGAAAGTGAGATGTAAAACTATCCCGAGTAAGCCGAAGCGCGCATCTTGGTACAAACGCCATGTGTTAGCATCCGTGCATGGGGTGACTTCGGCACCCAACAAGCCCAGACCTCGCCGGCCACGGCGCTACAGGTCCTGGGCCTTTTCTGGGGCTGCAGACTATCCCAACCTTCACACCAGGTGGGACACACCCTGAGCCTAACTTGAGAAAAGCAGCTGACTCTGCGCTGGAACTTCGTTAACTAAAATAACAAGTTCTTGCCTCAAATATTTTGGGGACAAATAAACATAAACAGGGTAGGTGAAGTCCATCCAAGCTGACTTCTTGGGATCACCTGAAGCTTTATGTGTGGCTTCTGGTTTTTTTTTGTTTTTTTTTTTTTTGAGAGGTTTCTGCTATAGGGCACGTGCGCTCGCCAGACAGACAGAGAGAGACAGAGAGACAGAAAGTGAGAAATCACCCCCCAGGGGGGATGGCCACACCGCAATCCCTTCTCCTCCATTCTCCTCTCGGGATCTTGGGCAAGCTCGCACATGCACCTGGCGTGGGTTTTAAGTCACCGGGTCCGGGACGCGAACCGCAGTTGACTACGTGGGAGTCCAGCAACATAGTCATTACGCTAACTGCTGGTCCCGTGTGGTTTCTGTTTTTGAAAGTCAGTTGTGGGACCAGCAGGTGGCATGGTGGTTAAGGTGCTGGGCTCCTACACGGTTGACTGCAGTTCGAGTTCCAAACCGACTGGCTTGTCCCTCACCTTCTCTCCCTCTCTCTAGTGAGTGCGTGTGCCCTATAGCAAATTTAAAAAGAAAACAAGTTGTATTTGTTTAGTGATTTTACAAACTGTTAATACAGGTTTCCAATAAGTGACATAAAGATTTCTGATAAAAGACTGAGAATTGAGAGTCATGCAAATGGTAATAACGTGGAAAAACTATTTAAAAGCAGTCCCCAGGTCAGCATTCTGCACTCACGGTAAGTTATTCGGCGTGGAACGTGGACACGAAACAGGGATTCCACCTCCACAAGAAATTCAGTGAGTGCTATGTATTATAAATTCAAGGAAAGTCAGAAAATTACACAGCTTATTGTTTTTTTCCCTTACTTTTAAATGATAGTGTCCATTTGCATCACAATAGGGAGGGGAGAGGAGCCCAGCCTCCTCTGATGAGGCCCCAGTCCCCTCCCCCGCCTGCCAGCTCCGCAGGTCTCTGGGCAACATGTGCTCACCTGCATGTTTTCAGTTCAGTCCGGGGCTCAGAACCATCCGTGGCCACGCGGTCTCCAGCCTTGTCAGGCCCTGGGTTAACCCGGGCCCAGTTAACCTCAGGTCACTAGGCTAGTCCTTTAGTAACAAACACCCTTATGTCACGGTGTATACCTTCAGTTCCACAACTCTATATGTCAATTAAAATATTTTAAGAAAAATCTAAGAAAGAAATTGTGTTGTACCCTGAGCAGGGGTTCTAAATAACTTCAAACTGACTATTACTTTTGGCTTTAGAGAGAACCCTGAGAGCCTTTCCCCTACGCACTCTCTTCCTCTTGCCATTAGGTAGACCACCGCTCCGGGGACACCCCCGCCTGTCACAGGCCCAGACAGACCCGAGAGGTTCTCTGTAAGTTCCAGAAAAAGGAAGGTCCCAGCTGTTGTACTCTCTTTGAACCCCCAATGTCACACTCTCTCAAAACAGCGTCGTTTTTGTTTTGTTTTGCTTGTGAACCAGACGGCACAAGTGTTTGCCAGACAGAGAGGGAGAAAGCACCCCCCAGGGCATGGTCACCCCACAATTCCTTCTCTTCCACTTCTTCATCCTGTCAGGAGTTTGGGCACACAGGCCAGGCATTTCTCAAGCTACCAGGTCCAGGACTCGAACCTCATGGCTCACCATGGTGGATCTGGTTGCCTTAACCACCAGGCCACAAGGCGGCCCCACTGCAGAGCGGTCACCGGGCCTGCTGAGCTGCCTGCTAACCTTCCAGTGCAAATTCAAGGACTCAGCCCTCAGAAGACCCGGGGACTTACTGCGGTGGCTTCCTCCGACCTTGCTCCTGCCCGCCTCTCCAGTCCAGCGGTTCCACAGCTGGCTGCTTACCCAGGGGAGTCTCCTCCGCTGGGTCTGAGCGCGAGGCGGAGTCCATGTCTCCTCTGTGTGGGTGTTGCGGGCTGCCAGCCAAGCCCCTGGCATCTAGGCGCTCAAGTGGCGGCTGAATGCGCGTGTCAACCACACCCGCAGACACCAGAAATACCCTGGTCTTGCGAAGAACTCAAGGTACCTTTCCATTACTAAGTAAGTCTGCACCATGCCTGCATGACTGCCATCTCCGTACGTGGCACGGGTCACGCCGCGCCGACCTCCCGTGGTTTTCCACGGAGGCACGTGGCACATGACATCGCCAAGGGAACCCGTCTGGCTTCAGGACACTGCTGATACCCCAGCCGCCCCAGAGCCTCCCCCTGAGTAATTCTGAGGTCATTTTCAATATTTAAATGTGTGGTATTTTTGAAATGTGTAATATTAAAACTACAGTGATGTAGTTAAGGCTTCTATCATTGATTGCAGCCCCCCAAATAATAGAATAAGTAAATCCTTGAAAGGACCCCACTCATCCTGGTTTTCCTTCATTCCTTCACAGTTCACCTCCCTCTGCATTGTCTGGGGCATGGAAGGCAAGCTTGTGCTTCTCGGAGCTTCTTACCAGGCCCCGGTTCTAAACCTCCCAAACACACACGTTAACACGCACAGAATTTTGTGGGGTGGACGCCATTATCAACCTGTCTGAGGTAAGGGAAGTAAAACTTAGAAGACTAGCAAGTGGCAGAGGTGGGATCTGAACCCAGGCCGTCTCGAGGGCAACGATCCCTGTGTTGTGAATTTCTGGGGTCTCGAGCTATTCTTATGATTAGGAATGTGCTTTTTATGAACTCCTACAAGGAGCGGCTTTCCTCCCATGGTCCTGGAGAGAATGGCACCTGTCCCCTCAGCACTTCCCCTCACAGCGGCCACGCAGGCCCCAGCTGGCGTTTGCCCTGTGCACGCGCTTCCTCCTGAACACTAACCAGCCCCACCTTCCCACACCACTCAGGCTCACCTGATCCCTCGGGCTGTGTGGGCGTCTGTCCTGCTCACGGTGACTTACGAGTGGGGCATTTCCTGGAAGTGTCGCGGTGGGACGTGTCAGGGCAGGGAGCTGCCAGGGCGGCTGAGTCACTCCTGCTGCCTAGTAACTTGCTGGTGTTTGCAGGACGGAGGCGTCTGGGCACAGGTACTCTGACACAGGTCGCACTTACTCAGCCTGACCTCTTCCAGCACCAGAGGCCGACGGACGCCTGAGCCGACGCGGCAGGTGCTGCCACGTTCTCGCTGTCACAGAGCAGAGCCCTCCCGCCTTCCGCGACCGGGAGAAGACAGGTGCTCTGGACCCCAGGCCCCAGGCCCCTGCGGCCGAGACCATTTTTTCCTACTGAGTTCCCAAGGCAAAGTAGGACGGACGGCCACGAGGGCATTCCCACTGTGAAAGGCGACTGGGACTTCTCAGAGCCCTCGAAGTTACCGGCTAGTCCCATGAGAACGCATGCTCTCCGAATTCAGTTACTGCAGCACGCCCCCAGACCGCGCTGAGTCACTCGTCCTGACCTCGGTCGGCAGCCTTTGTTCAGGCAGGAAGAGGCTGACTCATTCGGTGGCCGCGTTCCAGGCCAGAACTGTTACGCTACAAACATACCTGTCGTTCGCTTTGTTTTGGTGACGGGAAAAAATGGACTGCAATGTGAGAAACCTCAGGACACCACACTGAACGTACCAGATGGTGGGCTGGCCCAGGCCACCTGGCTGACTGCCGCCTTCGCACGGAGGCTGGCACGCGGGCCTGGGCCCCAGGATAAAACGCTCTGACCTTGCATCTCAAATTCCGCCACAGTGGCCGCTTTGCCCCTAGTATTTCATGGCCCCACCATTTTCCTCACCCTTTCTATGCACTGTATCTTCAAAGGAGGAAAAGTGGGCTCTATTAGTTTATTTTTCTTTCTGTTTTCCATGAGCAAGAGAGAGAGTGTCCCCAACAGAGTCTTGAAACTGCCATCAGCTCCCAGCCTCAGCCAGCTCAGATCATGGGCATGCGTACCCGTGGGGTGCTCAGGGCCACGGGCACGCCTACACGTGGGGCGCTCAGGGCCACGGGCACGCTTAAACAAATCATGTTTAACATTTTTACCAATCTTCTATTTGAATATTTTAAATTTTTAAACAGGATGCTAATACAACACGTTTATACAAAAATTAAGCTTTTCTTTGGGCTGTATGGTGGGCCTGGACAGAGAGCTGCTGTCCACAGACAGGCGTGCACACGGCCCAGCTGGCCAGAACGTGCCCCCACGTTGGTTTCTAGGGCTATTTATTTATAGGTAAGCTTCAGAATGAAAACATATTTTAGGAATCAGACGATTAGCTAAAATGCAATGGTTATGAATACAAAGGAACTCAAGTACATTCACTTAGCTAATAATGAGATTCTAGGGAATACAGATACCCAGGAGCCCAGAGGAGCGGTCATGTGCATTCACCACCAAGCACAAACCATGCAGACTCCCGCAGCCTCCACGCTGCCCCACCTGTCAGGCATAAATAGCGGTCTCTGTGCAGAACTCCGAAAGACCGCTCACTTTGCGTAAGACAAGCCCCGCACTAGACGCAGTGCCGAAGCTCAGCTGACCGCGTGCTAGAATATCTGTGGCAGCCCTCAGTGTGGCTACCGAGAGGCTCTGAGTGCTCCCGTAGTGGTCTATCTCCAGAGGACACAAGTAAGAGCAGCAGCGAGAGCGGGTCCCCCCCAGGGTTGTCACATAGGCCTCGCCCATTCTTCCAGCAGTAGGTGTGGAGTGTTGTCTAAAGACGCTCCTTAGACACACAGGGCCTGAGGTTCTCACCAGGGCTGGTCACACAGAACCCCCTGCTGGGGAAGCACCCAAAGTCCACACCCCAGAAAAATGGCGCTGTCCAACATAAACCAAGTAATTTCCACAAGTGATTTAGGCACAGTGACCCCTTCTTACCTGGGCCTGGGGAACTCTCCCCAAATCCAAGTTCCCAGACGTGCCAAGGGCCGGCCTCGCACACAGGCCTCCTTAAGGACGGTGGCCTCAGGCCTGCCGTGCCAGCTCACCTCGGCACCCAGCCCACTCCCACGGGCTCTAACACAGGCCCGAGCTGCAGGAGAGGGGCACACCTCGGCGTGGGTCACGTAGGTACAGTCCGTGCCGAGGCGCACTTTAACCCTGTGCTTACAGAATTTAGGATGTGCCGTTTTAAACACAGATAAACACTGACTTAAATAGAGAAGTCCAACGTGGCCAGTAGCCATCCTTTTTTAATTTTAAATTTTATTTCCTTTATAACATCTATGTATTTATTTCTCCATGAACAAAAGACAGAGCATGGAATACCCCGAACAGGTCTTCATGCCCGATCCAGCCCTGCCTTAGCCAGCTGATCGCTGGCATGTGCGTGCTTGTAGAAGGTGGCCCTGGGGTACGAACTGGGGGCCTTCTGTGTGGGTGCAGAGGAGTTACCCCGCGTCCCCATCTGGCCCTGCCCTCCAGCCGCAGGCACCAGAAAAGAGCTGAGTTCTAGTCCTGTGTCCTGTTCTGAGCTTTTCTTTTCTAAAATGCCACTGAAGGGCCTGGTGGTTAAGGCAGCTGAATCCTGGAATGACTGCAATTCAAATCCCAGTCCCGGAGGCTTAACAAACACGCGAGGCTGTGTGAGTGCATGCCCAAAATCTCGGCAGGAGGGTGAGACGGAGGGGCAGGTCTGCAGCACAACCACAGCCGTGGAGGCTCTCTCTTGCCTCTGCTTTCTCTATCTCTCTGCTGGTGCACGCACCCTCTGGCAAAAACAAACAAAAACAAAACAAAACAACACTAAAAACTTTGAATAAATGCCATCCCGGGAAACTGCTTCGAGAAGACCTTTGACATACCGGGAGTGGCAAACACCCAGGCCCTGATAACAGGTGCGTGCACAGCTTTTTAGCAGGGGTGTGCCAGCAAAGCCTGCGGTGTCTGTGAAACGGTGGCACTTGGGGACCTGAAATTGTCCGTGGTAGGTGTAGACAGCCGTCATAGACGTGACAAAATCCAAGCAGAGTTATTTACTGCAGCGTTGTTTACGTGCAGTCCACTGGCGTCAGCCCCAATGTCTGTCAATAGGTTGCTATTTTAATTGTGATACATCCATACAATGGACTAGTTTGTAACAGCTTTTAAAAAAAAAAGGAATGAGCCACTGTCTCAGCGCTGCCAAGCCCTCGGCCCACACCAGGAGAGGAGCTCACTGTGGGAAGAGTGGACGCTGTCTCACTCGTGAGAGGACGAGGGTGGCCTGATGTCCTGCTGCTTCTCCAGCGGAGGGGAGGAGCTGCAGACACAGCAGAGGTCAGGGGAGCTGGCAGAGGCAGAGCCGTGAAACCGAAGGAAACACGGAAGGCCTATACTTGAAAAGAATCCTTCGCTTTCCAGCCCAGGTTATAGTGATTCAGCATTTTAAAAATTTATTCTTTTTTAAAAATCTGCCAGAGGACATGTGAGCTTGTCAGAGAGACAGAGAGGAAACCCAGGGGGGTGGCCACGCTGCAATCTCTTCTTCTCCTTGCTCCTCTCAGGATCTATAAGCCGAGTCTGGGACTCGAACCCTTCCGTCGGCCATGTGGGGTCCAGCTGCCTTAGCCACCACACGACCAGCTGGCACACTGGCCTCTTTTTTTCTTGTTGCGAGAGGCTCTAAGAATTGTGCGGTGATTCGGTGAGTGCATAGGATGGCTTCATCTTCCAGACCCGGGTCCCAGCCGCCGTCTGCGGTGTTCATCTGTGTCCCCGAGACACCTAAGGGAGGCGAGTTCTCTGCGCTGCCCACCACCTCCTCCTCCCGTTTGTCTGCTGAGGATGCTTGGGGGTTTTCTTCCTTTTTAAAGTCTTATTTTCTTTCATGAGACACGTTGAGAGACTGAGGGGGTACAAAGAAGCGGGGGAGAGCCAGGCTCCCCAGCCCTCCCGTCAGCATGAGGTGACCTGTGTGTGTCAGATCAGCCCAGAGTCGGCCTGCTCCTCACCTGCTCCAGCTCTGAGGACAGGGGGAGGGCACCCCACGGTCCGCAGGCCTCAGGCCGCCCCAGCCTCAGTCAGCAAGGTCACGGGCACACACGCACACACCTGCCCGGCATTGCATGAGGCTCGGGGAGCGAGTGTGGGGCCTTCCCACGGGTGGCAGGTGTGTCACTGCTGCAGTGCCTCCCAGCTCGCAGTGGCTTTTCAAAGCGCCACGGAAGCAAGGACTTGTCTGTTCACGGCTTCGTTCGCAACACCAGAGTGCCTGGCGCCCAGACGGCAGCCGGCCGGTAGCTGTGGATACACGGACTTTTCTCTCACTCAGCTTCACTGAGGTCCCACCAGAGTCACACACTGGACACAGCTGTCCCTTCCAGTATCAGCCCAGTAAGGCATTCTAATCCTAGCAACGGTCCTAGAATTACTTTGGCACTTACAGAAGTAATCCTACATAGCGCTGGGCTGGCCACGGAGTCCTACCCATTCAACACTGTGTTTTCAATTAATTCGGGATTATACGGCCCTGGAGTCCATTTGAGAGCTGAAGCCTTTGTAGGCAAACGCCAGAGTAATTAATGACGAGGGAGAATGGCTACCAGGAGAGCGGAGGAGCCCCAGCCAGAGGTGCCCAGAGCTACACTGAGAAAGGAGAAAACCTTTCGCACTAAAAAGGCAACTGCTATTTTCATTTTCAGGAATAAAATGACCCTCGACATCCATCTCGAAGTGGCACAGGCAGGAATTGGAGTCTGGTGTCTGATGTTGCAGGCACGGCTGCCCCTCCTCCGCCGGCAGAGCAGGCACTGCCCACCTCTACAGACAAGGCTCTGGGCATTGGCGAGGCCAGGAATGCGGCCACGCA
This sequence comes from Tupaia tana, assembly GCA_026018925.1. Lineage (NCBI taxonomy): Eukaryota > Metazoa > Chordata > Mammalia > Scandentia > Tupaiidae > Tupaia > Tupaia tana. Next base: position 3,267,188 of record JAKSZU010000017.1, read on the forward strand.
GGTGGGGCTGACATTTCTCTGGAGGTCTTTCGTGCCATGACCTTGCCTTGAGGTGCAGGTGAGGTTGTTGATAGAGTCCCTGGTCTTGGCAGTAAAGCGAAGAGGCCAGGGATGTGAAGGGTTAGTTTCCCCTCCATCCCTCTGGCTGGTGTGTTCTGTAAAGGCAGTGTCAGTACTGCCATCCTCCTGCCTCGGTCTCCCGGGGGACTGCGCGCACGGGCGCCACACTGGACCCTCATTCCCACACGATCTGGCTGTGCTGCCCGGGCCAGCCTTGAGCTTTACCACCCCTGCACAGCCGCCGGAGCTGGTGGGACTACAGGCATGTGCTGCTGCGTGTGGACCTTCGGGTGGGCTGGGAATTGAACCCATGTCTCCACGTGGGCCCTGCCTGGGGAACAGTGTCCTTGCACCCCATGCTGTGCGGTCTGGGTTTCTCAATGCTGTCAGTTAAGACAACATTTCAATGGGTCAGGACACACCCACTCACCTGTGTGAGCCTGAAATTTAAGACTCTCCTGGGTGTACAATACATTTCTCAGAGTTTGGCATTTCTGAAACGTGAGTCAGGAAGGGACTAGAGTCAGAAAGGAACGCCGGGAGAGAGGCCGCAGGGGAGCTGGCAGGCAGCCGACCTGCTGCCGACGCAAATCGGGACCCAGCCTGGGAGCGTGAAGCATGCAGCCTGCAACGGCCACGCCGACTCCCACCTCGGTCTGCGCAGGGCCAAGGATCCCTGTGTCAGAGCAGACCCTTTTTGAGAAGAGTGGTTCGGGGCCAGAGTGGGAGGGGAAAGGTCAGAGGTTAGGGCAGGATGATGTTGCTGTGGGCCAGTGTCAAGGCCTGGTGGTTAAGGGAGCCAGATCCCACATGGTCGACCTTGCGGTTCGAGTCCTGGCGCCCGCAGCTTGAGAAACACGCCAGGTGTGCGTGTGCCTGTGTCCGCAGTCCCGCGGGGAGGGGACATTGAGGAGGGTTCTCGGCACGACTGCGTGTCCCTTCCTGTCTCTGTCTCTCTGGTGAGCACGCCTGCTCTCTTAGTTGTTTAGAAACTAAGAATGATCTTCTGTTGTGTTTTGCTGTGTTTCGGGGGGTGAAGATGAAATGAAGAGCCTTCCCATAACACGCCCCCCTGAGATGCATCGCCAGGAGAACCGTGGACAGAGCAGGTGCACCCAGAGGTGTAGCAGTAACGTGGGCCACTGTGAGAGGCAGAGCCACGTGGCAGGGCTGCTGATTCACGTCCAGACCCTCCCCGAGGATGTCAGGCCCCTGTGTGCCTGTGGTCCAGGGCGACTGAAGGTGGAGTGGACGGCAGAGTGTGCGTAAGGGAGGACTGGGAGACCACACGGCATCTTGCAGCCACTGGACACACTTCATAGACATATGTTTAGCAATCACGAGATGCACATCCTCCTGCACCCAGAAACTGAGGGTTAGTGAGAGCCAGCCTTCATCAGAAATCTTCAATTCGTGGAAGAGACTCAAGAACAAATCTATTATTCCTTGGTGCACATGCAAGAAAAGCTAAAACGCCAGTCTACATGAACCCTTGTCGCAAGTGTTGGAACAGCACTGTTCATACCGTTTCCCTGGGCCACACGCACTGTCCCTGCTGCCCCATGTCTAACGACTGTAAGTGGGTAACGACCCACTGCATGGAAGTCCAGTGACATAGCCATTACGCCAACTGCTGGTCCCTCTAATTACAGATTTTTAAATTTCAAGTCTAGAAAGGTGGCTCTGCCTGTCCCTGCCTGATGCAGACTGTCCGGAGCGTCCTGGGACAAGACTGCTGAGGCCAGCGAGGAGGCCTGGACAGCAGACTGAAAAGCCCGATTGTGAGCTCGCCTCTCTGAAGTTTCTGTCAGGTCTCCCGGCCCGAACCATGCCAGTCCTGTTCTTTCCTTCAGGACAGAAGTCGTTGCTGTGACACTGAAACTCCTCAACTCCTCTAAGATATGACAAGATCAAGTGGTTCCATGACCGTGAAAATGAAGCAATTCCCCATGGTAACAAATGCCTTTGAAGCTTTCGCAACAAAAGAAAATAACCTCTTTATGTTGTAATATTGAAAGTAAGGAACTGCCTTTCCGGTGAAAAGAAACACAATCAAAAAAGTGAGACACGGGGGCCAGCAGGTGGCCTTGTGGTTAAGGCACTGGATTCCCACATGGCTGACTGCAGTTCAAGGCCCATACCTGCTGGCTTGAAAGTCACGCCAGGCCCGTGTGCATGCATGCCCCAAATCCTGAGAGGAGGGTGGGAGCGAAGGGACTGCGGAGTAGCCACTCCCCAGGGTGATTTCTCCCTTTCCCTCTCTTTGTCTCTCTCTGGAGAGCACATACATCCTATGGCAAAAAATGTAAAGGGGAAAAAGCACCGTTTTTACACACATTACACTGCTTTTTAAAAAGCTAGTGACATTATCAAGCTGCTCTCCAGGACTACTCTAAAGCAAGGTTCTGTATTCTTTTTCTAAGTTTACTCATTTATCCCATGAGTGAGAGACAGGGGACAGACAGCACCTCCACCCAGCCTGGACGTGCGGCCCGTCCCCTGCTTCACAGCTCGCGCAGGTCCGGCTCATGCCGGGAGGTCTCCGGACTTGAACCAGCAAGCTTTCCACATGGGCTGGCCTGGCAGACGGTCACATTTTACCACTAACCCGCCGTCTGGCCCCCGCACTGCTCACATTGTACAGCCCTCCCCAGGACTGTGAACGGAGACTGAGAATATTAATGACGACGTGGCTATTACCGAGAAACCGAAGACGCGAGCGTGATAATGAGGGCTGCTTAAAACCCTGCAACGGACACAATGGGGTAATGAGGCACTCCTTCCCCACGTTTGGTGGGAGGTGACAAGAGGGTCAGGAAGTAGTCCCTGGTCACAAAGCATTGATATGTGTGCGTCCCTGTTCATCCTGTTTCTAAAAAGTTGCATGTGCACATGTAAAAGTGACCGGAAATACAACGTCAAGTGTTAACTAATGGTAGACTTAAATTTTCCTTTTGCTTGTCAGGCATAACATTTTCTAAAATAAACATTCGTTGCAATTACAATGGAAAAGTTAAAGAGAAAAGATGAGGCTCAAAGTCCTTTAACAAATTTCCAAATATCAGCTAAAAAAACCCAAAGTGTACTATGACAAGCACATAGTCTTTCATATTATGCACTGAGAATAAAAAATAGTAAACATCATTTTTCATTTGGCTGCTGTGTGTGGGGCTAAGAATTACAAACGCTCAGGCCTGGCCTCTTGACAGTGCTCCGTGGGGCCAGCCGCCATGACGGTGCCGATGGGCTCGGGAGAAGGGGTCGGCCTGGTGGTTAGGCATGGCACAATTACACAGCTGGCAAACCAAGCAGAATTACATATTTACCATGATTCTGCTCTTGTTCAAAGAAAATCCTGTCTTTGAAAATAAAAATGAAACTAAAAGTAAAAAATGAAATAAGCCACTTAACTCGTAAACATGAGTTAAAGCTAATTTGGGGGGGATGGGTTATCAGAGAGAAGCTGATACCCATAGGTCTCAGCTGTTCAACTCTGCTGGGGGACAAGGTGGCTGCCGGGAAGCAGAGGGACTCCCTGGAGCATTGAGAACTACAACCAAAACCACAAGAAACTACTGCGTACACACCTGAGTGGGTTAAACACAGCAAGCAGAATAGCTCAGTCATTAAAAAAAATCTATTATCTCCTCCCCTCCCCTCTTCTCTTATTTGTTGTGATCTTCAAGCTGCCAGGTTTGGGACTTGAACCACAGTTGGCCATGTGGAAATTCAGCATCTTAACCACCACGCCACCTGCAGGCCCCGGCTCAGGCATTTAGCCAGAGCTAAAGCTACACCTCCTGTCCAGTCAAGCAGGCTGCTTTCAACTCCAGCCGCTGTCCCCCGGCTGACTTGAGAGTAAGCAAGCCCTTGGATTACCTCTTAGTGACCCGTTTCCTCTGGTTTTAGTTTCCCCCTCTCCTAGTCTTCTGTTGTTTCTGCTCTTAAGATTTCTGAGGTGGGAGCCAGCAGGTGGCACAGTGTTTAATGTGCTGGACTCCCACGTGGTCAATCACGGTTCGAGTCCCGGACCCAGTACCTTGAAACTCACGTCAGTGTGCCTGTGTGTGCCCACAATCCCAAGAGCAGAATGGACAAGACGGGATTGCAGTGTGACCATCTCCCTGGGGAGTAGTTCTCACTTTGTCTCTCTGGCAAGTACACACACGCTATAGCAAAAATCTCTCAATTTTTTTTCTGAAGTATTTGCTTTAGCTCCTTACCAGTTAATGGCAGTTTGCTTATCTCATGGGTAACTTGCTTTAAAAAAAAAAAAAGAATCTATACTTTCCAAGCTCTTCTATAAAGAGCTCACCTGGTTTACCGTGTGTCAGGCCCAGCTCAGACATCCACAGCCTGTAAGTTTCCCACACTCCTTCCAAGCAATTGCAAAACACATGGCAAATGAGCATAGTTATAGAAACCCCTGTCTCACAAAGCCAGACCTTCTGAGTCTTCTTTTAAATCCTGGAAGGAGGATGACAGGTAGAGAGGACAAAATGGGTATTAAGAAATTAAACCCTCAGGACCCCAAAGAGTAATTCGGCGTCAAAATGGGAGAGAGGATGACAGTACCAGCAATGACCGGAGAAGGGGAAGGAGGATGTGAAAGGGACACACCAGCAGAAGTTTCTGCAACTGAATCTTGAGCAAGACGGACGACGATGAAGCAAAGCACCCAGAAGCCTGGGAAGGTGAAGACAGAGTGGGGAGCAGGCAGCGAGAGTAAGCACCGAGGTACAAACCAACACCCCCAACCCCGCTGTCACGAGACGGCCACGCTGACCATAGAAAAAGGCCGCCTGGCACCTCCAGCCTGTCACGCGTGCTCAGGGGTGACTTCCGGAACCCTGGAGAGGTGAGAAGTATGAACCTCTCAACGCCGTCACTGGTGACCAAGCTGCTCCCACGGGCCTCGCACATCTCGGATGCCACCCCGCCCAGGATGAGGCTCACAAAGCCCATGCGAGAACCCGAGCTTCTGCCCATCTCCCTAACACGTCTAAAGCTCGTTCTGTGGCAAAGGCAAAATAATTCTTACTCGTGGCTGCAAAAGGTTTGCAGGCAGCCAGCAAGCCCCATTCCACATCCGATCGCCAAGCAGACAGAGTTAAGGTACAGGGCAGTGCAAGCATCGTGGCTTTCCGGCGGGGACACGCGCGCCACGCTCAGCGTCCTGCCTGGTGTTTTGGTTAAGCTGTAACAATGGGCCGTGTGGGCCAGCTCCTAATGGAGTGCACTGGGACGATGAAGGGAACAGGAAGCCGTGGGCACTCTGAGCAGAGGAGCACAGCAGCGGGCACTGTATCAAACCAGGAGGCCTGGTTAATGTAGACGCGGAGACTGCTAACTCTGGCCCTAAAAAGTCTCTTCAGTTCAGGGGTCTCAGCGAACGTGGCCACATCCGTACTGCCCTGTGTCCCCAGTACCGAGAAAGCTGTCTGGGACAGAGGGTGCTCCCCAAGTATTTACCGAAGGACACCGGGTTAACAGGCTCCCACACCGGTTTAACTCTCTAGTGGCCATGCAACATCCACAAGTTACCTGGGGCTACCGAAGTTTATGTTTAAAGGAATTAAAATTGACAAGTCAGTTTTGTGGTCACGTGAGCCATGTTCCCAGTGCTCAGTCCCACCCTGGGGGCACAGGGCTGCTGCAGCAGGTGGTGTGGGGTTCTCGCACATTCCATGGTGGTGTGAGTTCTTCAGGACCGGATTGCCTCAGTGTATGACTGCGGGGGAGGCTGCAAAAGGTACTATACTAATAATAAGCTCTCCCGGGCCGTGGGCACATGAAGGGACCTGGGAGACGAGTCACTAAGTGCCAGAAGCTGATCTGGAAAGCTCACAGACCGTACGATTCTGGAACTATTACACGTGGCGTTCTGGAAAGGCACTCTATGGAGGGAGTGAGAGAGGAGCAGCTGCCCAGGGGCTGGGGGAGGAAGGACTTCCGGGGCAGTGCAGTTACTCTGCATGGTTCCGAAATGACACACGCTACTACAGGCTCTCGAAACGCCCAGCCTGAGCAGCCCCAGCGGTGGGCCCGGACGCCAACTGTAGATCTGGTTAATGGTAACCTATTTCTCCATGTCTAACCACACCGGGTAGACCCCACCACGCAGAAAACGGGGAGCCCAGCGTAGCATCCAGGAACTCTGTTCTATCCGCTCAACTTTCCTGAAAACGCCAAACTGCCTTAAACAAATGAATAATTTACCAAAGAGTCCTTTTTGAAAAGAGTTAGAAACTTAGTAAAATTTAAGACAGCAATAATTTTTTTCCAGAAATGAAAACAAGAAATACTCTGATTATTGTTATTTTAGCCATACACTTGGACAGTAGTAAAAATGCCCCTTTAAAAACAATGACAATCTGCTCCAACACACTCACAGATCTAAATTTACCATAATTCAATAGCACCTACGCCTCCTAAATGCAGAGAGCACTGGGAGCAGGGCTCAGCGTTGATGAGACATTCGTGGGGTCAGTGCGGTGTTCCATTCTGTGGCCGCCGTGTTGGGCTCTGTCCCCCTGTGGCCGGCTCCCGAAGCTATGCCCGAGGGGTGGCAGGGCACACGGTCCTGCCGATGGGAGACGCGTCTCTCGTGCACGGTGTGAGCACAGGCAGGGGCTCGCACGAGCCTACCCAGCCTTTGCAAACGCGTTCCCCAGTGAAACCACACCACGGAAGGCCTGCTCCACTTCCAACACGACCCTGCCGGGGCAGCCCCGAGGACACACTCACAGCCGAGATCACTGGAATGCGTCCCCGAATGGAGGTGCTCCCTGGCTGCTTCCCTCGAGGAGCTGCACCTCCACGCCAGGCCTCTCTTTCTGAAACCTGCCCTCAAGGAGCGACAGCCCTCCCGCACGCTGGTTTGCAGTCGCCCTCAAGCTCACACCTGTGGGGCACACAGGGGTGTTGGGGTACCAGCCACGCACAGCTGAGGAAAGGGCCGAGCACGCCCACCGCACCTGCTCACTGAATGACCTGGCACACCCCTCGCCCTGCTCCCAGGCCACGGGCTCTGTCCTGTCCCCCCACGATCATCACCCTCTTTTCTCGGCCTCCCCTCCCCCCCACCTTCAGACCATGTTCTTCTAGTCCTGCAGATTTTCACATGTACCACCCTCTGGGCTGTGCGGCCCCAGGACTCCACCCCAGGGACTTCTCCCAGGGGCCACTCTGGCAGTCGGCCCTGCGCCGCTGGTTCCAGCCCAGTCCTGTGCCTCTCCTGAGCGCTCCCAGTCCTAGCTCAGCAGAGGCGCCTGTGCAGTCTGAGCCCTGCCTCACTCCGGACTGAGAAGGTGGGGACGAGGACTTCTCCACCTTGTTTGCAGAGGAGCAAAAACCACTTGTCACAGGGTCAGCAGGTGCCATAGGGGTTAAGGTGCTGGACTCCCATGTGGCCAACTGCAGTTCAGATCCCAGACCCGGCGGCTTGAAACTCACACTGGGCATGTATGTGTGCGTGCCCACAACCCCTGGAGGGGAGTGGAGGTGAAGGGATTGTGGTGTGGCTGTCCCCCAGAGGGTGAGTTCTCACTTTCTCTCTGCTTCTCCAGCAAGCACATGCTCCCTACCTCTCAAAATAATAATAATAATCACTTGTCACAACTAGTCACACACATATTTGCTGTCTCCGTCTGTGGTCCAATCTCCATGAGAAACAGGACAGACCAAAGACCACACAAATTAGCAGCTGAGAGAAGCATAACCATTTAACCCGCATTCAACACAGTTAAGTACCCCTCAAATGCCAGCTCTTTGCAGAGATTAAGGAGTGACTTTTCTTTGGTTCATGTCAGACTCTAAAATCACATCTTGCTGAGGGTAGAGACTTAATTAAAAAAATACTCTCCTAGCAACTTTGATTACACACCCCAGTCCACCTGGCCAAGTGCAAGCTCGTTTGGAAAGGAGGCATTTCGTCACCTCTGGAGAACGGGTGGCCCACTGGTCAGCTGAGATTCTGCTACAGAAAGCACACCTGCCAGCAGGAGAGAAAATCTGACTGTGGCGACTGCAGCCGGGCCCCCGAGGGAGGGCTCTGCCATTTCCAGAATTCTACGTCATTCTCACGCTGTGATCTTTAATAAGAACGTTTCAACTTTGCTGTCGTCCTGGTGGCTCCCCTCCCGCAGTTCGGAATTACGCCTGGAACCTGGCGGGCACCCTGAGCACCCCCACAGCAGGGTCCACTGCCCCGTGGCTCCTCCCGCAGCCGGGCAGGCGGGTCTTCCAGCCCTCCCTCTGGCAGGCACCCTGGGGACGAGGCTGACCTAAGGGCCTGGCCCGGGAGCTCTAGAGCTGCACCCCCACCTCCTGCTGCCATGACACCTTGCTCACTCTGCAGTGTTGACACACACGACCATGGAATTCACAGCTGCCACCACCGACCCCAACACTTCTGCTTCCCACGCAACGTTAATAAACCACCAGTAGCGCCCTTGGGGAACACAAGAACGTAATGAGCAGCGACTTCCCAGACAGCCATTACCTGTTAACTTCTGGATATGCTTACAGAGTCGAGCCAGGTTCTCCTCAGAATACAATCCACTCTCAGGACCAGCAGTTAGTGTAATGGCTATGTTGCTGAACTCCACGGTTCGAGTCCCAGACCTGGTGGCTTAAACTCACACCGGGCGCATGTGCGTGCGTGCCCAAGATCCCGAGAGGACAATGGAGGAGAAGGGATTGTGGCGTGGCCATTCCCCCTGGGGGGTGATTTCTTGCTTTCTGTCTCTCTGTCTCTCTCTGTCTTTCTGGTAAGAGCACGTGCCCTATAGCAAAAACTTCTCAAAAAAAAAAAATAATTCACTCTCGTTTAAATAATAAACATGCTTTTGAGGACAAATGATTCCAGAAAAGGATGCTGTCAATATCTCCTCCTTTTAGGTTTCATGTTGAAGGGATCAAGGGACCCCAGGACTGGGAACAGCCGATGGCCCGTGAGAGGGGCGAGCACCACCCCGCCCCACGGCTGTCTCACGGGTAACACTTAGTAAGAGCAGGCTCAGGTACATCACTTTAAAACAAAAAGCCTCTTTCTCCTCCGGGATGATGGCGGGGCTAGCCACCCTGCACGTGGGCATCGCTGGCCAGTCACTGGCTGAATGCCGGGTAGCTCATTTCCCCGACTCCCTCCACCGAGCACCGGCTTCGTTGGGCTTTCCGTGTGGATTAACAGCTACGAACAGTCAGCTCTCAGCTGTGAACGGCCTGGCATGGAAACTCATTCGGGGGAGGGAGGGCGGGCTTCCAAAATCCACGGGAAATGCACACTGTGACAAACAATGCATAGGCTTCAAAGATGTTTTCCAACAGTAAGCTCATCCATCAATTTCACTTTCCACAAAACCTTCTGATGTCCCTGAAATAAGAAAAAAAGAACCTATGGACCAGAGGTATATTGGGGGTAGGGATTCAAGTTCACACACGGAGTCCTGTCGGTCAGGACAGACGTTAGTGTGAGAGGCTCCCAGAAGAGTCCTGCCTGTTTCGGAGGGTCTCAGGCTAAATTCTCTAGCCTTGCCTACAACGGCGCTATCAGGGTACCTGGCAAGGGCCAATATGATAAGTTTAGACGGATTTAAAAAAAGTATACATGTGTATAAAAGGCACCTGGAGTAGGGACCCGCAGATGGCCTAAGGGTTATGTCACTCCCATGTAGTTGACCACTGTTTTGAGTCCCAGACCTGGAGACTTGAAACTCTCGAAACTCACACTGAACACATATGCATGCACGCCCAAATCCTGAGAGGGGACTGGAGGAGAAGGGATTGCGGTGTGGCCAACTCCCTGGGGGAGTGATTTCTCGCTTTCTGTCTTTCTGTCTGTCTCTGACTCTCAAGAGTGTGTGCCCTATAGCAAAAATCTCTCCAAGAAGAAAGAAAGTTTTCTGGAGTGAACATAGTTTCTAATTAGGTTGACTATATAATTTAACATCCATACCCAGGCCAGCTCTGAGAGTGCGAGTCTTACTCATTGATAGTTAGGCTAGACAGTGGTGAGCCCTGGGACCCCATCAGGAGAGGCAGGACACACGCCCACCTTCATTACAATCAAGTCCCTGGAAAAGCGCGTGATTTCATGAAACAGAAAACAAATGACAAAGCATCTGAGGATGTCTTCTCTAGCAAAGTGTAAATACTTCTTAGCAATAAATTTGACAAAAGGTTTTGTCCAGATGGGACAACGACATCTTATTAAAGTGATGAAGAGCAAAGTATTGAAATAGGGCATTAATTTATTTTACATTCATCCTTTCTTTGAGTAAGCAAGTCAATCCCTGTGAAAACACCAGCACACCCTATACAGGAGTTTCTGCACCGCAGCCCCCGGAGCGTCACTTTGGTTACTAGGAAACATTTGCACAAAACATTTCTACACTCCTCTTGCTCTGTCCCTCCCTCTCACGGAATAACCCTCTGTCAGCAACACACTCCACGTCTCCACAGCAACTAGCGCAACGGAGGTGCTGCGCTCGGAGGGTAGCGAGTAGAGAACAGCGTGACAGGAGGAACGTAGAGGGAAAACAGTCCTGCCCACAGCCGCGGTGGCAGTTACCCACTACCAAAAAAGAAAAAAGAAGAAGAAGAAAGAAAGGACATTTGCTAAAAAGACCTCTTTTGGAGTAGCTATAGCCAGCCAATTGCTGCCAGCTAGTGAAAAGCACGTTCTAGGACTTACAGACACTCAAGCGTGTAATGGGCAGGTATGTTTCAAAAACAGCAAACCGTATCGAGTAACCGCAGTGAAGACTTCTCCCAAAGGACTCAGAGGGGGAAGAGAGATTTCGGAAATACGTAAGAAGTGACTCCACAGGTTTTCGTGGGACTCCCCAGAAGGTACGGGCACAAATGAAACATCTAAGAAAAGAGGGCTAGAGCAAAGCAGGCCTCAGAACCAGCTTCTGGGAACTGGCTTCACTGGAGGAGGTGGAGGAGTTGGTGGAGGAGGAGGGGGGGGGTGGAGGGGGGGAGGAGGAGGAGGGGGAGGGGGTGGAGGAGATGGTAAAGGTGGAAGAGGTAGAGGTGGAGGAGGAGGTGGAGGAGGAGGTGGAAGTGGAGGAGGTGGGGGAGGTGGAGGAGGTGGAGGAGGTGGAGGTGAAGGAGGTGGTGGAGGAGGGGAAGGAGGTGGAAGTGGAGGAGGTGGAGGAGGTGGAGGTGGAGGAGATGATAAAGGTGGAGGAGAAGGGGGAGGTGGAGGTGAAGGAGGAGGGGTGATGTACTCCCAGGCAAGGCAGACAGCGTGGAAGAGGCAGCAGGCCGACTGGGGACCAGGAACCTGTGCTCTCACCCTCTCTGCCTCGCAGATCACAGCAGTAGATGGTGTGAGTGAAAGTGGTCTTGGAGAACACTCCATTCATTAACTCAGCAAACATGTACACAACTGGCACCATGCAAAAAACCCGTGTCTATGATGTCACATAAGTAAGTATGTAGTAATGAAACCCGTACCGTACATATGCACAAGCATCCCTCACGTCTCTCACACGTGCGGTGCTCACTGTCTGGAGAGAGCACAGGGTCAGCACAGGCCCCCGTATAGTAGGGAGGCTGAGACACAGAGAAAGGCCTTGGTGGGAGAGGCGGGGAGGCCCCAGCCCGCAGAACCAGGACGGGGTGGAAGTGGGCGGAGAGGGGGTGTGTCCTGCAGGCTGGGGGAGGCCCACACAGCTGCACTGACTCAGTCTCTCAAATGCCATCAGGTCACCAGCACCCCACATTGCTAAACCCACAAACGTTCTGTTCTCGTCTTGCTCAACTCCTTGAGAGCTGACGGCCGACTGGTTACCCCACCCTGTGTAAACACTCAACTCCTCCGCCACCTGTAACATGGCTGTCTCTCTCGGGTGTGCTCCGTCGGTCACTCCACGGTCTCCTGCTTGACCCATTAGCTCTGCCAGTCCACAGGCCGCCTCTGCCTACAAGGTCCCCCCAGTGATCTAGACCCCCCGTAGCTGTAGAGATTACTTCTGCACTGACACCTCTCTGGCCTGGGCCCCCACTCCCTAGGGTGGGTCTCTCCATCACTACTGACATCTCCTCCGTGGGGAATGACGCCCCCCTAACCAGTGCCCAACCCCGCCATTCACCAACGAGCTGGGAGGCTTGCTCAACATCTCCCCTCCCTGCAACACACTCCCTGACAACCTCCCAGACTCTCAAACCCACCTGTGCGCCATCCCCACTGCCTCCTTAGCTGTTGCACTTGGCCAACAGATCCTCAGGGATCTCCTGCTTCTGCTCTTACCTCCCCTCTGTCCCCACCCGGCCGCCAGAGGGATCTACTCCAAGTGCAGATCAATTCCCACCTGTCTCAGATCACTCCACAGCGCGGCCGCACACATCTGGGATGGGACTCGTGCCCCTTCCAAAGCCCGCGCCCTACCCAGCCTGGATCCCCAGCTTCTCCCGCCTTGCTCCTGGCTCCCACACTGCAGCCAGGTGGACTGAGGTCTTTCTGGGCCCAGGCTGGCCACGCTCTTCTCTGTGGGACGCGGCACCTTCGCAGGTCGGAGCAGATCTGCCCTCCCTGAGGAGCGCATGGCCGACCTGCTTCACGTCCTTGGAAGAACTGGTATGAGGCTGAGCCAATTTATCTGCCAGGACTCCAGCACCTTTCCTCTCAACACACACACACACAAATTCTTAGAAAAGAAACCTTCAGGGACCAGCAGATGGCATAGTGGTTACGTTGCTGGACTCTCATGTAGTTGACTACAGTTTGAGTCCCGGATCCGGAGGCTTAAAACTCACACTGGGTGTGTGTGCACAAAATCTCAAGAGACTAGAGGAGACGGGGCTGCAGCATGGCCATCGCTGGGGGTGATTTTTCGCCTTTTCTCTCTCTCTCCAGTGAGCGCACGCGCCCTATAGCAAAAATCTCTCATAAAAAAAGAACCCCTGACTCTCGCTCAACCGCAGCTCCCGGAATGGGGATTACACCTTGCGTGACCAGGCTCGGAAGTTGCAGCTGCGCTCGTCGGTTGCAGGGGAGCCCCGGCAGGCTGGCCACGTCTCTCGGCCATTGATTCCAAGTGTAGGAACAGACCAGCCCACACCGTTGGGAGGCCCAGGGCGCTGCTACGGTCTGCACCCCCCATCACATGTTCAGATTCGGCTCCTGTCGTGCTGGGGGTAAGCGTTGGGGGAGGTGACTGGGATCCGGGTGGACCCCGTGACACATTCCCGGCAGTTCATGAGATGGCCTGAGACGCGGAGACATAGTCACGGTCCCCGCTCTTGCTCCCGTCCCTACCAGGGGTGCCCAGCCCCCACCAGCAGGAAGGCCCTCTCCAGGTGGTGCCCCTTGACCTTAGCCCCCCAGAACGGCGAGCCTGTAAGCTGCATGGGTAAGTCGTCAGACCCGGGTATTCGGTCGCCAGGGGCAGAGGAGGGGCAGAAGCGGCGAGCTCGCCCAGCAGCCAGGGCACTTCCTCTGCCCCCACAGCCCTGCACTCTCGCCCCACCCCAGCCCTGTCTCTCCCGGGCTCTCCCCGGCCCATCTGTCCCCGGCAGACTGTGCCTGAAGTCAGGTAGTGACCTCTCCAGTTCAGGTCTCGCAGGGCTTTGCTTCCCGGTGTCCAGTACGTGCCTGCATAGGGCTCACGGTGGTAAATAATGTCACAGGGTGAAGGTGGTGGCAGACAACACGGTCACAGAGGAGAGGAGCGAAAGGTGGTGACACGCGGGGCTTAGACACACAAGAGCCGCCATCTGCCCACGCCCACGGGTCTAATCACCCAAACATCCGCTCTGGGCCCAGGCACGTCTCCGGGCACTGACCCTGGCCACCTACGCCTCAGATAACCTCGGCGCTTCCCGGGGCCCTGGCTAGTCCCCGCGAGGAGCACAAGGACCGGACCAGTTCTCTGCAGACTTACCAGGAGACGCCATGACAGGACCTTGTTTCTAAAACACAACATACAAAAGCCCTGGGTGGCACCCAATTGTCTCCGGATCCCTGCAGGGGACTGTTCCTTATGGAGAAGGTGGGTCAGGGCCACAGGCCACCGGGCACTGCGCACACGCCCGCCTGAACAGCGACATCCTATGTGCACACGCGCCAGACCCCAACGCTCAGGAAAACATGTCAGAACACTGCTATGGATTGTCATTGACGTACGTGATAGTGCTCGGATGTACGGGGTTAAATGAAGGTTATTCATTTCCACTGTTCCTCCTTACTCTGTGACATGGCTGTCAGAAAACCCACATACACTCATGACTGCCACGTGTGGCTCTCCCGTGTCTCCCTTAGGCATCGGGGTTCTCAGGGGACAGCGACCTGCAGGACAGGGAAGGGCAGGGCGCAGGGTCTGTCTCTGCAAGCCCACAACGAGTTCACCAGTTAACAGAGGGGGGCACGCTCCGGGCCCTGGCTCACACTCACAGGACGGGTGCATCGGAGAACAGTCGACACCAGTCGGGGCTGCGGACAGACTCCCGCTCCGGGGGACGCTGCTCACGGGCCGCTCAATCACCAAGACACCCTTAACCTGCAAAGGAGCGAAGGCAACAGGAGGAGCGGACTAGAAGCAGCAGTCGCCCAGTGGGACACACGAAGTACACGAGTCAGTCCTACGGGCACCGCGTCCAGCCAGACAGGCCCAGGTCAGCCATGAGAGCAGGGGCTGGAAAGCCTCTCAGTACTTTAGAAGACAACCCCAAACTTCCTCTCTTCCACATCAATTGTTTTCAAATCTTTGCCCATACTAGAAGGAATCAACCTGCCGTGTGTGTGTGTGTGTCTGTGTGTGTGTGTATGTGTGTGTGTGTATGTGCATGTATGTGTGTGTATGTGTGTGTGCATGTATGTGTGTATGTGTGCATGTGTGTGTATGTGTGTGTATGTGTGTGTGTATGTGCATGTATGTGTGTGTGTATGTGTGTGTGTGTGTGTGTGTTTCTCCTAAACTAACAACATGACTCCTTACCTAAACAGTGCAGAGCACTGCAAACGTGAAAATATTCTTGTTCTATGGTTTTAGCGTTTCGATTTTTTTAAAATTTCTACACAAGACAGTCTCTTTCTTCCCCCTAGAAATCGCTATATCTATTGACATCACCTGGCTGATTTTTCACTCGTATTACTTTTTAAGAATGACTTTATTTAACTTTATTTATTTATTTATTTATTTATTTATTTTTTTTAATTTGACCAGAGAGGGACAGAGTTGGGGGGAGTGAAAAAGCAAGCTGCTTTTTCACCGGAACTGAACCATGGTTGACCACATGAGAACCCAGCATCCTTAACCACCATGCCACCTGCCAGCCCCTCACTCGTACTTCTTAAAAATTACCTGAATCCCATGCTATCCCTGATTTCCTTTCTTAAGACACAGGACAATCCCCCAGACTCTCTCTCTTTTACCGGTCTCTCTTTCTACACTGTAAGAGGGGAGCCTCCACTGGAGGAAGTTGCTCTAAATCACAATGTGTTAAATAAGTCGTTATGGATAGGATTGCTGGAAAGACAGAGAGAGACAGAAAGAGAGAATCACTGCCCAGGGAGGAGGACCACATCGCAAGCCCTTCTCCTCCATTCTCCTCTCGGGATTTTTGGGCACACACGCACATGAACCCGGCAAAAGTTTCAAGCTGTGGAGTTGGGGATTTGAACCATGGTCAACCACATGGAGTCTAGCGCCTTCACCAGTATGTCACCTGCTGGCCCCTCGTGTTTGTTCTTTTAATTTCAGAAACTGGCATTGTGATTCTCAGATACTGCCTGCTCTGGGGGTCCAGAGCCCTGTAGGCACTTCCTGTAGATGACAGATGAGTGGAACCACGTCCAGTCCCTCATCCTTGGCACCCAGCTCTGTGCTCGGAGAATGCGTGAGGACACTGCCAGGCAAGTTGAGTGATGCCTGAGTACGAAACGTAAGACAGTGTGGAGTCCCAAGTCTGGCGATGTCCTCTCCCACTGCCACCGCCGCCACGTTGGGAGAAACATTACCCCAAGTCCTGTCCCCACAGGACGCGAGCGACATGCGTGTTAGCCACCCGCTGGGAAAGGCCTGCCTGGTCCAGCTTGCTTCTTTCCACTGTCGCTGGGACTTGGACTGCACACTGCATACCGCAGGTGTGAACGTGCAGCGTGATCATGGGAAGCCTCCCCATGTAAAGCAGATCGGCGCTCAGAAGTGAAGGCTTGCCGCCTTCGATGTACGTGAGCACGCGTCACGAGAGCAGGCAGCTTCACCCCGTGCCGGCTTGGGAGACGAGTCAGGGCGTACCCGCTGGAGTGGCTCGGACCTAAGCCAGACCCAGCGCTGGAACAACACTGCTGTTCTGTCCTTACAGTTCTGGAGGTCAGACGTCCGAAATGGATCTCTCGGAGCTTAGAAGGTGTTGGAGCCCACGCTCCTTTCTGGAGGTGCTGGGGGAGCCCCCTCCTCACCTGCCCAGGTGAGTTCCTGGGCTTGCAGCCTCCTTCCCCTCCGAAAGCCCCGAATGGCCACTCGGGGTTTGCTAATCACGCCACCTCTCTTGTGCAGGCACTTCTGCTTCTCTTGTCCTCACGATGACGCTGGGCACCCCCAGATGACCCGGGAGGCCCGACCGTCAGTGTCAGCTGAGTGGCAGTCTTAGTGCTATCTGTATCTTTTTTTTCTTTTAAGAGCAATTTTCACTATAGGGTGCATGTGCTCAGTGGAGAGACAGAGACAGAAAGTGAGAAATCACCCCCATCAGGGGATAGCCATGCCACAATCCCTTCTCCTTCATTTTCCTCTTGGGATTTTGGGGACACACGCACACATGCCTGGTGTGTTTGAAGCTGCCAGGTCCGGGACTTGAACTGTGGTCAACTACCTGTGAGTTCAGTGACATAATCATTATGCCATCTGCTGGTCCCAACACCCATCATCTTGACCCCTCCTTGGGACAGAACAACGGATTCACAGGATCTGGGGGTCAGGATAGGAGCATCTTTGGCACCATTACTCCACCTGCCACTGTGCCCAGCGGTCATTAGAGAACAAAGCAGCCTCCCGTGCACACCTACTCTCTCAGAAGGCTGAGGGAGAAAAGCAGCCGTTAGAACTGCAGGCCCGAGTCTGCCCTGCTCGCTCAGCTCAGCTGAGCCTGGAGCCGCATGCACTGCACGGCTCCCAGACGCAACAAGGGCCAGCGAGGCAGTCGCAGCTCAGAGGGAGCCGCCTAGCAGCATCCTGGTGCCAACTGAGCGTCGGTGTCTTTCCACAGCAAAACCGACACACCGGCGCAGCTGTCGCCCTCCGCACAATGTCAGGCGGAGTTGAGGGCACGTTTGGACGGGTGTGCTTTCCCCGTGATAACCCTGCACACACATGGACGCAACGGGCCTGAGCCATGAGACAGACGCCAGGTTCTGCCGAGGGCCATGCAGTGGTCAGACCTGTGGCCAGACTGCCCCCTTCCAAAACCTCCTCCTACGACAGCTATGGGACCTTGCGCAAGTGACATCCCGCGTCCCAAGTGGGCACCTTGAAATAGGGCTGATGGTACCTGCCTCGCAGTGTGTCAGGGTCAGGGAAGAACGGCTCCGAGTACTGAGGACAAGCACTGGACCAGAGTGAGGGCTTTATGCATTTGTTAAGTAAAGTTTTTATTGTCCAGCCAACCATGGCTTGAGTCCTGGACCTGGCGACTTGAAAATCATGCTGGGTACATGTATGTGTGCCCAAAATCCCTGGAGGGGAACAGATTACGGCCTGGCCATTCCCTCAAAGAGTGATTTCTCACTTTCCATCTCTCTGTCTCTGTCTCTCTCCAGCAAGCGTATATGTGCAAAAATAAATAAATAAATGTCCTTGATTTGCTTGCTGTGGGTGACCTGCTGATCACGCCAGATGCTGAGGGGCCCTTGTGGGTCCTCACCGACCCACCTCAGAGGACACACATCTGTGGCTGGAGGTGGAGTCAACCACGTTCCTGCAGGAGTGGGTGCAGATCCGTGTGACAGGCACTGCTGCTGCCATCTGGCAGCGACTGCTGGGGTGTGATCGCTGGACGGTTACCAGCCCGCTGCAGAAACGCGAGCTCCGAGGACAGCAGCAGCTGTGTTAAAGAAACCGTCTGGGGCCTCCTAAAGACAGACGCACGCATCGGCGAGGACAGTAGGGTCTGTGATTCTCAACGGCCCAGCTTTTCGGGGACAGTGGCGTTCATGGTACAGGCTCCCCGCAGCCCGAGCTCTGCGAGAGCAGTACCAGCTGTGAGGCCGACGTGCCCAGAGCTGCCGGAGCATGGGCCGAGAGGAGCTCCGGGAGGGCCTGGCCTTCCCCCAGGCTGTACCTTCTCAGGACATCGACCCCCGGCAGGCACCGCCAGCCCCACTCATCCTCCTGTGACCCACAGGGGCGGGGAGGGAGCGTGGGGACGGGAAGCAGCGGAGATGTGGCACCAGGTGCCTACGAAAGACACAGCCACCTCAGTAAGTAAGGATCTCACTCTTGAGGCAGCAAGATTACAACCTTCGTTTTAAAACTTAGGTATGCGGGGCCAGCAGGTGGCATGGTGGTTGAGGTGCTGGATTCCTATATGGCCAACCGCAGTTCGAGTCCCAGACTTGGTGCCTTGCTTTCTCACTTTCCCTTTCTCTCTCCTTGGTTAAGTTAAATAATAATAATAATCAATAAAATTCATAATTAAAAAATATTTATTAAAAAAAGGTAGACGTGCAACTTATACGCAAAGTAGTGACAGTTGGACCTTTAGGGGCTTACTGTGATACAGGGATTATTCTCTGAGCCTCGCACACATCAAGTCACACCGTCCACACGTCACCCTACGAGGAAAATAGCACTTCCACTTTACAGCTGGGAGGGGAGAGGTGACCTGAGGAAGGGGCTTCGGGTCCCTGCCCTCCAGGAGCCTGGGGGGGGGATGTGCCCGAGGTAAGAGGGGGCATCCCCAGTGCAGGTCCTCGTGCTGGGAGGCTGGTCCTGCTGGAGCTGGGGCACATCGTGTGAGCCTGGGGTCTGGTCTGGCATGGCTTCTCTGGCCTGCTCTGCCAGGGCGATCTCCCTACCTGGGGAGGGCTTTAGTTAGGCGGTCCGGTCTCACACTGGGAGGCAAAGACAAGACCGTTTTGGTTAGGGGGAGGAAGGGGGTCAGCGATGGAATAGGTGGCTTTGGATCACAGACCACTTTACTAACGTGGGTCATAGGCACCCCGGGCAGGTAGCCACCTCCGGGAGACCGGCATGAGCCGGGAGACTCAGCGTTGACACCCAGCGGTCGGTGAGCACCTGGGTTCCTCAAGGTGCCGTGCTTGGAGGGTGACAGCTGACAGATGGGTCTGTGGGATGGGGACTGCGGGAGACGGGACAAAGGGGGGTGATAGCTGATGATGGATCCTTGGGAAGGGGACTGGGGAAGACAGGACAAAGGGGGGTGACAGCTAATGGATGGGTCCTTGGGACAGGTACTGGGGGAGACGGGACAAAGGGGGGTGACAGCTAATGGATGGGTCCTTGGGACAGGTACTGGGGGAGACCGGACAAAATGCTGCCTTCATGCTCAGCCCTGCATGCAGGGAGGTCCCAGCAGGGAGGTGGAATTGTTGGGAAGGGTTCCCTGCCAGAGGCTGCAGGGCTGCACTGGGACGGAGGTAGGGCCCGGCTGCCCCTGGGGCCCCAGCTTCCCAGAATCCCTAACCACATCGCAGTGGGAGAGGTCGGGTTTGGGGACAGCTTTTGCACGACTCTGCCTCCCATGTCCCAGAACGTCTTCCTGTCTGTGCTGCCAGACCAACAGGAAGTAAGGCCAGCAGTAGCCCCGACAGGCTTGGCCGGACCACCTGGACGTGCCCAGGTACGGTGATGCGCCCGTAAGCTGCCAGGTGCGCCAGGTGTGCTGGGAGGGGCTGGCTCCCCAGGAAGTCCTCACTCAGACCTGCCATCTGCACCTGCCGGACCCCGGGGCAGCGCCCTCCGGGGCCACCCTGCCCCTCAGGCCCTCCAGGCTGTGAAGAAGCTTCTTAGAAGCTTAATTTTGGTGGTTAAGGTGCTGGACTCCCACATGGCTGACTGTGGTTCAAGTTCCAGACTTGGCGACTTAGAAATCATAACAAATAAATAGCTAAATAAATAAATGTTTAACCAAAAAGAGGGTGTTGAATTCTTACCCTGCATTTTACATTCCTAATCACCTTGATGAAAAGAGGCAATTAAGTCCCAGATGCAGATGCTTGTGTCCCCAATGTCCCATCAACCTCTCAGGCCTCTCGGTCAGTTTCGATTGGATTTCAGGGGGCCAATCTGCTTTATTCAGGTCCCCTGAGCCCCTCCCTGGCAGGGCAGTACTGCCAGGTGGGCTGGTGCTAAGGGTACCCATGGCAGGGTGGCGGCCCCTGCCCTGTCCTGACTCACAAGGCCCTGACATCCGGGGTGCCTCTCCATGGCCGAAGTGTCCTACTCCCTGAGCCTCAAAGCAGGCACTGCCAGGCTGAGCAGGCCACTCCTGTGGGCCTGGCAGGTCTGTCCTCGCCTTGACTTTTGTGGTGGGTGCTCTTCTGCCACTCTGGTCCTGAACGTGTGACCTTCCACCCCCGTCTCTAGCAATTTCAGCATGCAGCTTTTTCTTAGTAGTACAGGTTTAGCAAAAGAAAACAGTTTACACCCAAGACAAACATTCAGTTAATGCTTCGCCTTACAAAAAAATAGTAAGGAGTTGACAGGCAGAGTGGTGGCTGAGGTGCTGGACTTCCACGTGGCTGACTACAGTTCAAATCCTGGACCAGCGGCCCCAACATCACAATGAATAAATAAATTTTAAAATAAAAAGATTGTGCACCAGTTTGGATTGCAAGTTTTAAGTGATCCAACCACCAAATTTCAAATTGCTGTAAGCACTTCACCAATGTTAGGGGTCTCACAGCAGGGAAGTCAGCGAGCAAAGAGCTGTCTCCCCTCACGCCCCAGGTCTGCTGGCTCTCTTCACAGTCTGCTTTGTGTTGTGAGCAATTTTACGGACTAATACATTGAGCTGACCTGTGTATCTGCAGGAAGAGACTGAATTCAACACTGCTCCTCTCCCAACACCCTTCGTCCGAACTCCGAGGGCACGCGCTGGCACTGGGAGCAGAAGTCCCACCCGAGGCACAATTGGCGTTTCGACTGGCAGTAGCAGGGGAGGAGGGCAGCACGGAAATCTCGGCGCTGTTTAATACATGCTTTATACGCGCAAGAAAAATTAATTACGCTTTCATTACACCAACCCAGAAACGTCTTACAATAGTACACTTTTCAAGAGCTCAGACAACTAAGGGGTACGGTTTTTAGAAAGGTGATCCACTTAGTCTTGGTGGGACTTGTCAAAACCCAGCGACACGTGTCACGTGTCGTATCTGAAAGCATGTGTCTGCCGTCATACAAAGGAAGTGTCTCTTAGAGCTCCCCGACAGGTCAGCTCTGTCCTGGTCCTGCTTCCCGTATTTCCGCACGGAGCAGGGTTAGCTTTGGGGTGCTATAGTCTCCATGTCCTCGCAGAACTGTGGGCTGAGATCTGGCTATGATGGGACAGACGGTGTTGAAAGGTGGGCCAGGAGGTCAGGATTAGAAAAGGTCACCAGAGTGAGGCCCCATGAGGGACTCCTGGTGAGCACAGACGAAGGAATGGGACCAGAAGAGGCACAGGGACCAGGACACGCTTGGGCCCTCCACAGGTTGTCACATAGCCAGGTGTGACCCCTGGCTCTTGGCCCTCTAAACTCCTGAAGAAAACTCCACTCTTATAAATTACCCAGTTTCAGGTACGGTCTGGTACCAGAGCGAACTGGAACAATGGCCACTAACAAAGCACACCAGCACTTGACGGGGGCTGGCATGTCCCTCCTCGTCAGCCAGGTCCCCTGAGTGACGGGCGCTATGCTCTGCACCACTCCTGGGAAGGCTGATCTGTGGCTCAAACCCCGGGAGAAACATGCCAGGAGCACAGAAACTAACACTCTGACATTTCATACGGAAGAGGAGGAAGAAGTTCACAACTCTGAAGATGGCCTTTAAAAAAGGCAACTCGGGGTACCAGCAGTTAGCGTAATGGCTATGTCGCTGGACTCCTGTATAGTCGACTGCGGTTCAAGTCCTGGACCCAGTGGCTTAAAACTCACACCGGGCACATGCGCGTGCATGCCCAAGATCCTGAGAGGAGAATGGAGGAGAAGGGATTGTGGCATGACCATCTCCCCGAGGGATGATTTCTCACTTTCTGTCTCTCTGTCTGTCTGGCGAGCGCACGCGCCCTATAGCAAAAACCTCTCCAGAAAAAAAAGGCAGCCCGATCAAATATTATTAGATTTCACATTGAAAGTGCCAGGAAAACCTGAAATAATCATGGAGGTGCACACGGAAATAGCTAGAAAGATATTTAATACACGACCGCTTAAAATAGTGGGAACTAGAAACAAACTCAGTGTCCAACAATAGGGGATTGCTTCAGCCGAGATGCAGCCATAAAAAGCCAAAAATAATGCTGTATAAGTTATGCTTAGGACACAGAGATTCCATATTTGGGTGGAGAAAAAAGTAAGCTGAAAATAGCATAGAGTCGATAAGCCCAGATTCGTCGAGAATTGTTTTCCAGCAGTGTAACTTCAGTGTCTCTAAATCGGTTTTCTGCCCAGAAAACGGATAACAGCGTTGGGGTTTCTGTTATCCTCAGGGATGGGACAGCAATCTCTGTCAGCTGAGTGAGATGACAGGTGAGTCTGTGTATAAAGCATTGACATGTCACCTGCCATATTAGCACAGGCCACTGTACTCCGTGGTGAAAGAACGGGAGGGCGTACAGGTAAGGGTGTCTGGCCTTTAAATCCCCCTGAAGTAACACGTTACCTACATTACAGGGAGACCAACACACTGGAATGTTCACAAGCGATGACCCACCATAGCTCTGCTCACGGTAAATCTTGGTGGAGGTGAACTGACTCCCCGGATTTCTTTTAAGCATGCTTGCTCTTGAACATTTAAATGATTTACACGAAGGACTCAACTTGTCTGCCATGGTTTTACTGGGTAAAGCGAGGCATGCTTGCATTGTCGGTCTCATAAGAATCTGTGAGCCCCAATTCAAGAACCATCGGAAAGCTGCCAGACCGCCCAGGGCCGGCGGGCCACCCAGATCAGCCTGGTCACCAGCTTCCTCCGCACCACACAGCTTGCTCCACCTTTTGGCTCCCCTCTTCTCCCCCAAACCAAAGCCTGGGCTCAGTCCTGGACGGCAAGTCCTCGGGGCAGTGACGGGTCTCCTTCCCCTTGGCCCGGCCCTCACCCTGCACCTGGCTGGCGGACAGCAGCGACTTGCTCAGGCTTCAGCACCTCAGGGAGCCGAGTAAATGTGTGACCACAGTTCAGGGCACAGGCTTCCCGCCCCCAGTGCTGCCGGCCCTCCCCATGGCTAACAGCAGAACACACCTCAAACTGGGGATTTCCAAAACCCGAGCTTTATTCAGCTCCTGGTGTGGAGGGCCGGGGCCAGGGGCCAGGGGCCAGGGGCCAGGGGCTGACATTCTTCTGGTGAGGCTTTGCCGGCTGGTGAGGAGTTGCATGGAGAGTGTGGAGAACACGCCTGCGCTCACCATCCCCGCGTGTCTCCGGGTCCCACTCCCTCTCCTGCGACCCCACCAGGAGTGTCACAGGGCCCACCACATCACTCAATCACTCCCAAAGGCCCCACTGTTTTATTCAATCAGGGGCGCATGGTAGCTTAGAGACAGACAGAGAGAAAGTGAGACATCACCCCGAGGGGGAATGGCCACGCCACAATCCCTTCTTCTCCATGCTCCTCTCAGGACTCAGGGTGCGTACACAAGAGCCCAGCATGTTCTTCAACCTGCCCAGGCCTGGGACTTGAACAACGGAACTGGCCATATGGGATCTAGCACCTCACGACCACAGCACCGGTTGGCCCCAAAGGCCCCACCTTTCAACATGAAGGGATCAGGCCTCCTCTTCACACCTTCACAACCACATCTCTGCACATGAGTTTTAGGGGACACACATCACAACACCCCTGAACAGAGTTAGATAAGACCAGTAAGCTACTGTGTAGTATGCACTATCTAAAATTTTAAGAAATTGCTCCATATTTCAAAAACCCAACTCAAAAATATCACTTTAAAAAAAGAAAAAAGTTCTCATTTGCACACCATGGTCTGTTCTAATAAATGAAAGGCCGTTTTCCCCTATATTTTGTGTAAAGTCCCATCAATCTCGGAGTTTGAGCAACTTGCTCAAAGTAGCTGAGCTCAGGTAAATGCCCAGATGGTCTCCGGAGTCCCAGAGTCCCCTGCCCAGGGCTCTCCACCACCCGGGGAGTCACCCTCAAAGCCGCTGTTCTTGTTATGGTAGGAACAAATGTTTTCGGAGCACCTGAGCAAATGTCCGAGTCTTCCAAAATATTCTGAGGGCTTTTGCGATTCTGGGAGAAGAGAGGCTGTGGGCAGGAAGTGGCAACTTAAGGTGTCCAGGCCAGTCCACTAGGTTCAGAAGTCAGCCACCTTTCCTTCAAAATGAAACTCCAGAGACCAAGTTAAATATTAACTGGAGGGAAGAAAGTGAAAACCCAAACACTCCAGCCAGAACAGCACTGTGAAGGAAGACTCGCAGCCACGGAGGGCGGAGAGGGCAGGTGGGCAGTGGCGAGGGCTCGCGTGGCCTGGCACTCCCGTGGGCCCTGGGCTGCCCACCTCTGCTCTGACAGCGTGTCCCCCACAGGGGTGGGACCCAGGCACGTCTCAGGTGTCCACACTGGCATGCCTCACTTCCTGAAGGCATCACCTCCCAGGCAGAAGGGACTGGCCAAAGGAGCCGCTCGCTGAGCCCGGCCACCAGGTTACCCAGAGGAATTCGGGGGAAGCGAATGGGCCCAGGAAGCCAGCCCGCACACACGCTGGTTATACCCTGGCAGTCCGGGACCGGGTCTGCTGTGTAGCAGACAGCAGGACAGCCCTAACCCCCCCCCCCCCCCACACACACACTATTAACCCTTATCTCTCAGGTTGGGTCCTGATAACCCACTGTACTGCCCCCCTGGGCACCCCCCATAACAGATGAGCTCGGGAGTGAGACCCCGGATGGGGAAAGTTCAACTCAGGTTCCACCTCGTCGCCCAACCCGGGCCACTAAACACTGAGTCCCTCAGTCCTGACACATGTCAGAATGGCTTTCAGGTCATTTCAGAGCAGGCAAGACCTGACACCGAGGAACATCAAGATTACTAAATAAAAATAGATTACAGGGCAGAGCGTTTGCCCTGGTGGCGGAGTGACTAAGGCTCTCCCTCCCACGGGGTGGAGGGTCGGGACGTGTCTCCCGTCCCCAGAGGGGCGGCTCTGGCGTGCCAGGCTGGGAAGGTCCCGGTGTGGCAGCGGCAGGGCGAGCAGGGCTCACTCAGCATCAGTCAGTGCCTCCCCAACCAGACAGTCCCTCCTCCACCGCGAACTTCAGCCGCGACCTCCAGGTGGCCCTGGCCAGGCTGGGCTTTCACCGGGGTCCCTTCAACGCCAGGACCCTGCTGCCCGAACCCGCAGCAAATGAATGAGCCCAATGCTCGGAGGCAGGACGAGCCTCGTCGTCACCCGCAGACGGAGGCGCGATGCCGGGGCGGGGCGGGCGCGGGGCCGAGGTGGAGCCACGTCCCCAGCCCGCCGCCGCCTGCCTCGGCCCCGCAGGACGCGCGGCCCGGCCCAGCCTCCTCCCAACCCGGCGCTCCTCACCGCTGCCCGGCTCCAGGCGCTCGCCGCCCTGGGCACTCGCTCCGGAGGGGACCCGCGGGGACCGAGCCGCTGCCGCAGGGCCACCCCGGCCGCGGCCGCGGGAAACTTTGCGGGGGCTCCCTCGGCGCCGCGGCCCGCGCCGGCAGCTGCGCGCGTCCTCCGCGGCGCCCCGAGGCCGCGGCGGTGCAGGCGGCGGGCTCCGGGCTCGGGCTGCGGCCGGGCGGCTCCGGGCGAGGGCGGGGTCTCGGCCCGAGCCCGCGGCGGCGCTCGCTGTTTACCGCGGCCCGGAGCCCGGCCCCGCGCGCCTGACATCACCCCTGCACCCGCCGCCCACTCCGGGCCGCGCCGTGACTCACCGCCGCCGCGCCGCGCCCGCGCCCGGCCTCGGCGGGGAGCGCAGCTCGAAAGCCGGAGCGGCTTCTGGGGAAGAGCGCCGCGGCCCCTCCGCCGGCCGCCCGCGAAGGTGCGGAACCAGGGCCTCCGACCGCGCAGAGCTGGCCCTGGGAAAGTTGTCGGCGCCACTCCCAGCAACTTTCAGGGGTGGGGCTGGGCGGGATCCCCCACCCCCGCACCGCGCCCGGCTGGGAACGCTTCCTGGAGGGGCTGCGAGTGGGCTCGGGCCCCCGCGTTGAGTCAGAGGGCGTTGCCCCGGCCTAGGTCAAGAAGGTGGGTGTCCCGACCGCTGGGGACGGCTGGCGAGCGACTCAGGTGCGAGCGTCATGCGCTCCAGGCTAATGAGCCTAATGACACTTTCCCCTCGGTGCCCTGCCGCCTGTCATTTGTCCTGTTAATTGATTTGCTGCTCATTAAGGATGAGACGCGCAACCAAAATACAAACACAGCGAGAGCAGCAGTGTTCGCTCAGCAATGCCGGGCTTTTCCGCAGCTGTAGGGGCATGGCGAGCCCTGTGGGGTTCCATTATGACCTCAAGGGATCTGTTTTTAGAAGGGGTGTTGCCGGCTTTAAAACCGGCAAGGCTCTGCATTTTCTTGGACGTGTCGTTCAAACACCTGCTGGGCGGTTTTCAAAGGAGAGGATGGCAGCCTCAGGGAGCCTGCCCAGGAGTGAGAAATTCCAGGGACGGTGGCCAAATCTTTTCTGAATTTAGTTGACGCAATTTTGTTGTTGTTGTTGTTGTTAATTTCTACTTCTGGACAGGCTAACTATGTTTAGGATTTGCACTGGCTTATGGTTATAGTCAGAAGGAGAGGCGTCTCTGGGTGTCTAGTGCGCTGTCACCGAGGTAAACCACCATTTATCCCGGGCTGCTAACCATGATGGGAGTGAAAGACATGCAGGGGACCCTCCGAACTAACCCTGCGAGATGTCAGGGAGCAGAGGTTTCCTTAAGGACGCCCTTGAAATCAGCCACAGCCTCAATGGCACTGGTGTGGATATCGAAAGCCAAGGAAGGGTAAGAACCCAAGGACAACACTAATAATTTACATTTACTTTCCTGCTGTACATTTTTCCTTTTCAGTAAAGAGCGTGCTTTCTATTTTACAGTCCAGGCCTTTCGCCCACAAAGCACCAGCAAGTGTGCTTTGGTTTGCTGAGATATAGGCAAGGTAAATGGTAACTCAAACAACAGTTTGTGTAGACAGCCACAGATGTGGCTCAGAAGGGTGGGTGTTTGGTAACACTGGGGGCTAGATTCAGACCGCTGGCTGCAAGTCGGCAAGTCTGGGTGAATACTCACCCATTCCCTGCTTCATGAGTCAAATATTTGAGCACTACAGAAATGTATACAGATGAAACTTTCTGTGGGTGTCAAAATGGCATTGTGGGCTTTGGGCCTGTGCACGTGGGTGCAGTTGGAAAGCTCCAGCAGAAGCCTGCAGCCCCCTGGACATTGCTGCCTGGCCTAGGTGCAGCGGGCCCACTGTCTGTGTGGAAGTCTAGAGCGGCTTAGGGCTAGTTCTGAGTCTGTGGTTACTGCACGCCTCAGTTTAAATATTGTGAAATAGGTAGTTAGGTCTTTTTATTGCACCACTTCAATTACCCAAGTTAATACTCTAATATAACTGCAAGTGAGTTGCATCAAGTTTTTCGATTCTATTCATTGTCAACGTCTGAAAGAGCAAATTTTTCATCTTAATTTCAGTTTTGGAAAACGGTACATTTCAGGTCAGTTCGCAGTGCAGTGGGTAAGCACTGTGCTTAGAGAGCCGGCTTCCATACAGCTAACTACAGTGCAAATCCCAGCTTTGGCATTTGAGAAACACGCCGGGGCTGTGTGCCTGCGCCCCAAATCCTGCTAAGAATGGAGAAATGGAGGAAGAAGGATGGTGGTCTGAATATGCCCCCTTGGGGGATGATCTCTCTCTCTTCTCTCGCCCCCTCCAGTGAACACACGTATCCTATACAATAAAAAGAAAAAATAGGACCAGCCCATGGCCTGGTGGCTAAGGCAGCTAAATCCACATGGCCAACCATGCTGTTCGAGTTCCAGACCTGATGGCCTGCAAAACACACCGGGTGTGTGTGCTTGCGTGCCACATTCCCGAAAGACAGAGAGATGGAGGAGGAGTTGCAGTGTGACCACGCACCATGGGATGGGGCGGCGTGCACCCTCTCGTCTGTCTCTGGCCGATGTACGTGTCCTCTGGCTAAGCCTTGAGAAATAGAGAACATGGTAACTCTTAGAGGAAGAAGTCATTTCTTTTCTTTCTTTTTTTTTTTTTTTCTAACTATGTCTTTTGTTCTTACAAGTATCAAAGTTTACTAAATCTTTGATTTGTCCATTCAAACATGATAGTGCTGGGACCAGCAGTTAGCGTAATGGCTATGTCGCTGGACTCCCATGTAGATGACTGAGGTTCGAGTCCCGGACCTGGTGGCTTAAACTCACGCCGGGCGCATGTGCATGTGTGCCCAAGATCCCAAGAGGAGAATGGAGGAGAAGGGATGGTGGCGTGGCCATCCCCTCGGGAGTGATTTCTTGCTTTCTGTCTCTCTGTCTCTCTCTGTCTTTCTGGCGAGCGCATGCGCCCTATAGCAAAAACGTCTCCAAAAAAAACCCAAGAAACGTGTTAGTGCTGAATGCTCTGTGGGAGAGCCAGGACTCATACGGGTATCGGTGGTGTTCCTTGAGCCAGTGCATGCTGTAAGTCTAGTTTTGCAGACAGGTCTTTGACTTGATAAAGAATACTGGTTGAATGAGGAAAACAGAGCTATCTCTGGGGCTGATCTCCTCTCAGAGTAACTCCTGCTCTGAGCACACCGAAAGTCATTTCCTCGCCCAGCACGTTTTGGTCGCATTCCCGCTATGTGCTCAGAGTTGCTCTAAGAATCACCATGTCACCTCCTGACATACGACTCAGCCAGGGAAAGCGTGTGTGTTGTTTTAAATTTTGCATGAGAAAATGTATTTCAGCACCCTGTAATTTTCCTGGGATGCAGCATAATGACTGGTATGTAATCATCGAACGAGTGGGTTAGCGGATGAACAAGTGAGCGAGCCTTAAAGAGCAAACCAGTAGTGAAGTAGCTGCACGTTATGGGACACTGTGGAGCCAGTGCGGGGAGGGGCTATATAGTTCCTTAGGCCTGACTTGGGAAGCTGCCCTTGTGTGAAAAATAGGGTAAAGGAAAATCAAGGGGGTATATTACCATTTCTGTGATACAAACGCTACTCTCTCCCCCTGAGAGAACATTTGTAACCAAGCTACAAGAGGACTTCAGAAAGTCTGGAGAAAAGTGGAATTAAAATATAAGTCTGTTTTGCTGCAAAACATTTTTGAAATTCATGCACAGTTTTTTGTTTGTTTGTTTTGAGAGGTTTTTTGCTGTAGGGCGCGTGTGCTCACCAGAAAGACAGAGGGTAACAAACGAGCACAAACTTACCGTGCATGGAGGTGGGTAGGTGTGGAGTGAAGCAGGTGGTTCTCCCCAAGAATGGAGCCTCTGCCTTTTCTGGAACCGACAGCCTTTCCCCAAACTGGGGCAAGAGAAGGGAGCCTTGTATGACGTCCCTCAGGGCCAGGACGGAGACATTCTGTCTTCACATAACCAAGTGTAGGAGCCATGTCAGGGGCAGAGTGACCTTGGTGATGAAAGGGGCCTTGCGTGGCACTGGCTGTTCCATGCAGAGGCCCAGACCACCAAGAAGGCACCTGCCCCTCCACCCTTCAGAATCTGAAGATAACCAACCTGTCCCTACCCAGCTGCACGAGGTCCGTTTGATGGGGGGGGGGGGGGGGGGGGACGAGTCACAGCAAATGCCATGGGACTAGGAGGAGAAGGGGCTGAAAACTGAGCAGCATTTCTTGTGGAGGAGAGAGTGATTCAGTAAAGGAAGGGTTGGGGCCCACACTGATCAAGAGAGGAAGCCTTCGGGTCTGTGGAGAGAGTGCACAGCCTTTCCTGCGGTGCAGCTGATTAAGATATAATTGGTGCCAGCAGGTGGCATGGTGGTTAAGGTGCTGGACTCCCACAAGGCCAACCAGGTTCGAGTCCTAGACCCAGTGACTTGAAACTCATACCAGGTGTGTGTACGTATGTGCCCAAAATCCCAAGAGGAGAATGGAGGAGAAGGGGTTGCACAGTAGCCATCCCCCCGGGGGGTGATTTCTAACTTGCTGTCTCTCTGTCTTTCTGGCGAGTGCACACACCCTATAGCAAAAACCTCTCTAAAAAACAAAGTCATTGGTTGGCCCAGAGAAACAGTGCACACAGCCACCATTCAGAGGACTCCGTTGGTTCATAATGTGCATGCCCCAAATTCCAGGGCAGAGGAATGGAGGAGAAGGGGCTGAGGCAGACATGCCCTGTAGGAGGGTGCTTCCCCCTTGCCCTCGCCCTCTCCCCTCGCCTCTCTCTCTCTGTCTGTCTCTTTCTGGCATGCATATGCACTCTCTGGGAACTGAAAAAAAAATCTGCTTGTTTATTCTAGCCTTTCTTTAGTCTTAATTTTTTAAAGTTTATCCATTTATTTATGTATTTCTGAGAGAAAGAGCATCCCAGCAGAGTTTCAGCGCTGCTCCAAGCCGGCCGCGGCGGGCCCGGACCACAGGCACGTGTGTGCCCAGCATGCTCAGGGAGCCTCCAGACATGAGCCAGGAACCTCTCCCGCCTGGAGTTGCACAGAGCACCCCTTTTACCGCTGCACCGCTGTCTGGCCTGTCTGCTCTCCCATGACGAGGGGAAGTGAGCTTGTGCAGGACTGCGCTTGCACAGGAGCGTACCTGGTGACCCCACGCTGGGCAGGCACACTGCATCAATCATTTCTACGACCTCCCCGTGGTTAAACGTGGTCAGGGACATAGAGTTATAGAAGATGAGTAATAATCAAGTAAAAGCCCTGACTCTTCCCCACTTCAACTCTCCAGTCCTGCGTGTGCTTTCAGACAGCAGCCATTAATGTGCGCATCGTGTAGACCATCTATAAATTCGACATGAAATAACACCTTGCATTTATACTAATGGTGTTACTGAAAAGAATCCAGAGCACTTTCACATGCCATTAACTCATTTATTATATTATATCTTTACAACATCTTTTTTTTTTTTTTTTTTTTTTTTTTTCAATTTGCTAGAGGATTCCTGTACTTACAGAGATACAAGCGGGGGAGTGAGAAAGCACCTCCCCCACGGGGGATGGTCACGCCGCAATCCTTTCTCCTCCATTTCCCCTCTCGGGGTTCCGGGCCCACACGCACACGTGCCCGGTATGGCTTTCAGGCTGCTGAGACTGGGACTGAGACAGCGCCTTTGGCCACGTGAGGTCCAGCCGTCTCAGCTACCACGCCACCAGCTGGTCCTACAACGGCCCTCGAAATGAAGTTTCTTCACTCCTTAGCCTGCACTCAGTATTTGATATCAAATGCGTAAGGATTCGGAAGAAAGTAGTTGCTTATCATTATGTTATTTTGGGGGGAAAGTTTTTCCCCTTTGGTGCTTTTGGACCTCGATGTTAGGAACATGATAACAAAGCGCAATGTTTTCCGTTTGGTCACGTGCCGTCATGGTCTCATTGGGGGTGCTCCCGCCCTCTCTGGGATTAAAACAAAGAAAACTGTATCTCAGAGTAATTTGAAAAGAAGGGAATTTGGGACTGGCCCCGTAGTGCAGTGGTTAAACATTGGGCATTGACTGGGGACAGATCTGCATGGCTGACCATGGTTCGAATCCCAGCTTGGAAAACACTTCAGGCACGTGTGCATGTGTGCCCCAAGTCCTGATGGGAAGGAGAAATGGAAGGAAAGGACCGTGGCGTGACCCTGTGGGGCATTTCCTCTTCCGGTGATTGCACACGCCCTGCAGCACACGAGCATTAAATACTTTTTTTTTAAAGAATTATTTTATTTAACCTTATTATTATTAACATTATTGTTTTCCAGTTTGACCAGAGAGAGACAGAGAGAGAGAGAGAGGAAGTGAGAAAGCAAACCACCAGGTCCGAGACTCGAACCGTGGTCGGCCATGTGGGAGTCCAGCACCTTTAACCACCATGCCACTTGCCAGCCCCTTAAAGACATTTTTTTTTTAATAAAAAAAGATTCTGAATGCACTCAGCACATAGTAGTGAGCAATGGTGGAGATGACGGATGTGCTAGTTACCCTGATTTAATGACCACCCTGCAAATACATAGTCATCCTGTCAGAGAGAAAGGCTCCCCTGGACAGATTTCAGACTCTCTGACACCTAAGCTTCCCTGCGAGCCTAGTAAATCAGAATATGTAATTAGATCAGATTAATATTACATTAGAATATTAAGAGATGCATGGGGGGAGATGCACGTCCAGTAGGACGTGGACACGCCGCAATCCCGGCTCCACCTCTCCACCTGTCGGCACCTGGGCAGGCACATGTGTGCATCCAGCATGCTTCTCGAGCCGCCGGGTAGTCGGCCATCCAGGATCTGGTACTCTGGACCACTAGGCCCAGGACAGGCGCGGTGTTCCTTTGCAAGCTGTCTGCATGGGTTCAGGTCCAGTCCAGGTTGAGAGCAGCTGGCCTAGACAGTGTCCACTGTAGAGGGAACCCTAGCCCGTGGAGGTCGGCCCGTGAGCGCTGGGTTCAGATGAGACCAGTGAGGCCCTAAAGCTAAGGAAGGCTGAGACTGGGAATGGGGTGAAGACTGACGTCTCCGAGCGAGGACGCTGTCAGCCAGGGAGCAGAGACTCTGTCACTTCTTCTCAGCCAAGGTGCAGAGGCTGGGTGGCACAGCGGATGGCACAGCAGGGAGATACGGCCAATGTCACCTCCTTCACTTGGACTTCTGCTTGAGGTGACCTGCCCAGGGCTTCCATTGGGTAAAATAAGAACAAAAACAAACCCTCAAGCCTCCTGCTCTGCAGATCCCATGGTGGTTGAGGAGAAAAATGGGACCAGTGACCCTCCAATGGCCTTTTTCCTTTATTCGAATGAGAGCTTTATTGCTCATTATTCTTACCACAGCCCAACCCAGGTCGCCTTGTGCTCCGCTGGAAAAATCCGTAACTAGAGCAGGCCGGCTCCCCCCAAGGGCTAATTCACCCACACCCACTCCCCACCATCCAGGTCATTTTCAAGAGATTATTTAAAAACAGTTGGCCAGGGTTGAAATGTTGATAGCTCATTATTTTATTTTCTGCCATCAGACCAGCAACACTGGTGAACCCCCTTTCCCCATCCCATGCCTGTGGCGATGGCCCCAGCTTTGGGGACGTTTCAGGGGGACAAGGAGTCCTCCTCGGCATAGTGGATGGACAGGGGTGACCAAAGAACTGGCCACAGCGAACTCTGTCTAGGAAAAATGAGATTGAAACCTGGAGGCATGGCAGAGAGGGACAGAGAGAGGGAGGGAGAGGGAGAGAGACAGAGAGGGACAGAGAGAGAGAGAGAGTGGAGGGAGGGAGAGAGACAGGGGGACAGAGAGAGGGAGGGAGAGAGAGACAGAGAGGGACAGAGAGAGGGAGGGAGAGGAGGGAGGAGAGAGGGAAGAGAGAGAGACAGAGGGACAGAGAGAGGGAGGGAGAGAGAGACAGAAAGGAAGAGAGAAGGAGGGAAAGGAGGGAGGAGAGAGGGGGAGAGGGAGACAGAGAGGGACAGAGAGAGGAGGGAGGGAGAGAGACAGAGAGGGAGAGAGAAGGGGGGGAGAGGGAGACAGGGAGAGGGAGGGAGACAGAGAGGGACAGAGAGAGGGAGGGGGAGGGAGGGGTGGGGACACCTGAAGGGGTCTTGCCATGCTGCAGTCCAGCCCCGGCCTTCCAGCCAGCCTGATCACAGGAAGACCTGCCGGGATTCGAACCCCGAGCCTTCCCACACAGGGAGTACCGCACGGCAGTGCCGCACAGCCGGCGCTGCTGCATGGGGCGCCACGCGCGTGCATTACAGGAAGCTGGGTGTGAAACTCCAGCAGCACAGGGGGCCGCGTGAGAGCTTGCACGCACAGGGGCAGTGTCACCTGCAGCCCTCCCGCCTGCTCCTGGCCTGAGACACACCAGCCGCCTTCCTGGCACCCCGGGGAGTGTGGCCACATGACTGAGTTATCGCGACATGAGGAGAGCACTTATGGGCCCCACCACTTCTGGTCTGGCCCATGGCAAGTCCCACACACGTCCCTCCACACTCTTCCCGCTGTGGGGGACCGGGACGGGGTTGCCCCAGACCAACCTAGCAGATGTGCTGAAGACAGCGGGATGTCCCTGTCACCTGGCCCCTGGACGACCGTGTGGAGGTGGGCTCCCAGCACGGCCCATGAAGAAGTCTGCAGACCGGGCGGCGGAGGCCAGACAACTGCTCCCAGCCGTGGAGGCCGAGGGGAAGCGGAGAGGCCAGGCCGAGAGACAGCTGCCTTCGCGTCCTCGTCCTCGTGTGGTGGCGCTCTCCCGCTCTCTTCCTTTCTTTTTCAGGTCACCAACCCTATTGACTTAGGATCCCACGCTCACTCATGCCCTCCTTTGACTGTGGCGACCTCCACAGGCAGCCGTTTGAAGATGCAGGGGACAAGTCGGTCCCCAGTGGAGCGAGGTGCACAGGAGCTCTCGCCTCGCCTGGCTCTGGCAGGGCGTCCAGCGAGCGAAGCCCGCAGAGGACAGCCACCTCAGCCCACCTGCAGCTGAAGCCAGGGGCTCTGGAGGGACGCGTCGCCCCGAGGAGCGGGGCAGCTGCACTCACACGTGCCCGGTGCCGGGCACACTCAGGAGACGGCAAGAGGAGCCGCGGGGCGCTGAGCGCACGCGTTTTGACCCAGAGTCCGCAGATATTCAGGACGTGCAGCTGGGCCGGGCGTGAACGTTAGTCCAGTAACAACAGGGACTGCCGCCGACCTCGCCAAACAGGACGGGGACGGCTGAGGACAGGAAGGTGTGCGTGTGTGTCCGGGACACACTACAGCTTCTGTAACGAGGTGGGTTCTGAGTCTAAAATAGACTGAGAAGTAGCAGTACAAGTCTGTAATTTTTAAATGCCTAAATAATTATGAATAGAAACATAAAAGCTGAAAGTGGTTCCCTTGGGAGTGGCGTGGGGGAGCGGGCTGTGGGCTGGGCAGGGCGTGTGAGTCTCCATCCCCTTTATTAATAGCTCTAGTGGAGTCTAAACCTTAAATGCACACATTGGATAAAATCGCTTATTCATTGTAACTTTTGAAAAGCTTATTCATTTATTTCTTCCAAGACCGACCAAGTCAGAGAGAGAGACAGCACCCCACAGGGCCCGGACCCACCCACCTCAGCAGCCCTGGGTCAGGGGCGCACACGTGCCCTGTGGACCTGGGAGGTCTCCGGGCACAAACCTGGAACCTTTCCACGTGGGACTCCGTCTGGCCCCCACACACATTGTGCCTTTCTTTTTTCCTTTTTTAAATTATTTTTTTTTAAAAGATGGGGGATGGCCAGGCCACAGTCCCCTCTCCTTCACAATCCCCTCTCCTCCATTCTCCTCCCGGGATCCTGGGCATACACGCACACGTGCCTGGCATGATTTTTCAAGCCACCAGGTCTGGGACTCAAACTGCAGCCGGCCACGTGGGAGTCCAGCGATATAACCGCTACACCATCTGCTAGTCCCCATTGTGCCTATTATTATTTTTTTTCTTTTTTTGGGAGAGGTTTTTTTTTTTTTTTTTTTTTTTGGAGAGGTTTTTGCTATAGGGCGCGTGCGCTCGCCAGACAGACAGAGAGAGACAGAGAGATAGAAAGCGAGAAATCACCCCCCAGGGGGGATGGTCACGCCTCAATCCCTTCTCCTCCATTCTCCTCTCGGGATCTTGGGCACGTACGCACACGCGCCCGGCGTGAGTTCTAAGCCACCGGGTCCGGGACGTGAACTGCAGTCGACTACGTGGGAGTCCAGCGACATAGCCATTACGCTAACTGCTGGTTCCCGGGAGAGGTTTTTGCTATAGGGCGTGTGTGCTCGCCAGAGAGACAGAAAGACAGAGAGAGAGAAATCACCCCCCAGGGGGGATGGCCACACCACAATCCCTTCTCCTCCATTCTCCTCTCGGGATCTTGGGCACGCACGCACACGCACCCGGTGTGAGTTTAAGCCACCGGGTCCGGGACTTGAACTGCAGTTGACTACGTTGGAGTCCAGCAACATAGCCATTACGCTAACTGCTGGTCCCATGCCTATTATTTTTTAAGAGAGAGATTTTTGCTATAGGGCATGTGTGCTCACTGAAGAGACAGAGAGACAGAAAGTGAGAAATTATCCCCTGGGGGATGGCCACGCTGCAGACCCTTCTCCTCCACTCTCCCCTCGGGATTCTGGGCACACACGCACATGCGCTCCGTGTGAGTTTTGAGCTGCGGGGTCTGGGACTCCAACTGCGATCGACTCTGTGGGAGTCCAACGACAGACATAACCATATGCCATCAGCTGGCCCCCACTGTGCCTTTCTTTTTTTTAAAGATTAAACACTTCCACCTGAAGAAGGGTGGGGGCAGTGTGGGCAACTCGGGAAGCTCTGACCGAAGAGGGAAGCAAACATTTAACAGAGAAGTTAAAGTGTTTTTTCTTAAGTGATTTTACTTTTAAAGTAAGAGAATTTAGTTAATAAATCAAATAATGCAGGCTATGTAAGGGAGAGCGAAGTCCCCTGCCCCACCCTCCCAACTCAAACTTCCAGTCCCTGCAAGCTGGGAAGAGGTTCCACCCTCAACCTCCACATAGGGCAGGGGCCCCCGAGGGTGGACCACGGTGGGAGGAGGGCCGTGCAGGGTGCAGGGTGCACGCAGAGCCTGTCCCGGCTCCGGAGCGGCTCCCACAGTTCTCTGCCCATTCTCCCACCACCCGCCCCTGGGGGACAGTGAGGGCAGGAAGGCCAGGCTGGCCAGCACACATCTGCGGGGCCTTCATCTGCTGCAGGGGCCTGTGTGAGAGGGAAAGATCCTTCCGCAAGAAAGAAAGAAAGAGAAAAGAAAGAAAAGAAAAAAGCACGCTGGTGCATGCATGTGCCCACGATCCTGACAGGGTGGAGAATTGGGGCAAAAAAGGACTGTGGTGTGGCCAGCCCCACTAAGGGGTCTCTGTCTCTGTCTGTCTCTGTCCCTTTTTCACTCTCTGGTGCCTACACACACTCTACAAAAAAAAAAAAAAGAAAGAAAGAAGGGATGTCCGCGTTTTTTGCTGTACTACAGAAATGATAAAAACGCCCAGTGCTGTATCCAGACTGGGGTACCTCCCTCCCGAGGGGCTCTCACCTTTCGGGCTGGCGTCCAGAGCATTTGTCCCCGGCGGGGCTCCCGGGCAGTGCCCCGCGGTCCAGCACTGCGCTCCAGCCCCAGACCGAGCTCAGGGCACGTCGGCGATGCTCGCTCGGGGAGACCAGGAGACTTGGAGGCGAGTTCCCTGCGCACCCCGTTCTCCTCGTCTGTTTGACCGTGGAATCCCTCTCAGTGAGCCAGTCACAGCCTGTACCTCGGGGCGGGCAGGGCCAGAGGCCGGCCCAGGCTGCCCGCATGCCAGGTCCTCCGCCCGCTGCCCTCGCGTGGGCTGCTTGGCCCTTCGTGCCGGAACGTGCTCCCGTCAGAGTGGGCACGTGGTGGGCCGTGTTCCTACATCACGTGAAGACAGCGAGATAATCCACGGAACACCTGTGGTCACCCGCGACGGTTCACGTCAGGAATCAGCCCTCTCTAGTTCAGGGACAGCTGAGAAAAGGAAACAGGTCCAACTGCGGGCTCTCCACCAGCGAAAGCTCTCAGAGGAGGGGACCGCCCCCCTGCCTGGCCGCTTCCGTCCCTCCAGCTCGGCCTCTCAGCTGCCGCCCGATGGCCACCGGCTGTCTGCAGAAGGCGGCTGACAGCAGGGTGAGCAGAGGACGCGTTGTCTGGGGTGTCAGTTTGCCTGGGTGCAGATCGGGGGAGGGCCGTCTGGGGGCCACTGCGACAGGAGGGCGTCCGCGGGCTGTCCTCCCTTCCTTGCCTCTCCCAGTGGCCTGCAGGCCTGGTGTCCAGGCCGTGACGTGCACCTCTGCCCTGTCGCGTGGGGCCGCCCCGCCTCTTCTGGCTGCCTGGCGTCTGTTGGTGTCTTTTCTGTGTCCAGATGTCCTTGTTGACGAGGACACTGGTCCTACTGTGTGAAGGACCACTCTAAGAACCTGTGTAACTCACCCAGCTCTGCAGAACCCAGTCCCTAGTGAGGTCGCATGATGAGGTACCGGGGGCTAGGACTTGAACACGTCTTCTTCGTAAGGAAAACAATTCAATCCATACACCCTGCAAGCAGGCCCTCTGCACAAGGAGAAAAGAGATAAGACATCCCCGCCCCCATCGCCAACCCAGATCTCACTCCTCCTTCCCTGGGGAGGAGACAGGGAGGGGTCGAGGGAGCCTCCGGGTGTTCCCAGTCCTTTCTCTCCCAGAGCCAACATTTAGCAATCTCCCGCTCTCTCTATGCAAAACCAGGAGGTTGAGATGATGGCCCAGTCCCTACCCCAGCTCGTAGACCGAGGAGGGTGTGGGGATCCACCCTCTCCGGACGGCCTGGTCCTGCCCTAAAACTCGCCAGTTGGAGCTGTGCTTCTCCCCTGGGGTTCCCAGTATACCCCTGTGTGCTGAAAACCGGTTACCTAGACGCCGGGAGACGGAGTTCTCCTGGGCGCTGCACTGGGGCCATCTCCAGTTGGCTATGCCCTTAGGACCGAGGCCTTGCAGGCCGATTTCTGTTGTTTTCGTTGTTGCCAATGTTCTCGTCGCTTTTGGAAACGGCCTTCAGCAGCCAATGCACACCTGTGCTTAGACACTGAGGCACGGTTCGGGGCACTCAGCGATGTCGCTGTCCTCACAGGCTGCTTGACCCTTCACACCAAAGCCCGGGAAGGGCGCCGTGTGAGCGACAAGGGGAACGGCTGCACGTGGGACAGGCTCCGTCTCAGAGCCGTGGCGAGGACAGGCCTGCCGTCTGCGTCTGGGAAGAGCTCAGGTGGCTGGGTGTGTGCTGAGGGCTCGTGTCCATCGGTCCTCTCCTGCCGCGCGGCGTCTGGCGGGCTGCGCTGGGCGGCTCTGCGTCCAGAGCTCGGCCCTAACCACTGACCCACCTTCGCCTCTGCCCCGAGAGGCTTTGTCTAGCTCTGCCCCCGCACTCAATCCGTCTGGAATCAGGCCGCCACTCCCCACCTTGACCGCCCTCATCCTCAGGAGAGGCCCTCCAGGCCAAGGCTGGTCCGTACTCTCCTCTCCAGCCCACGTTCCCCTCCTCACTCTGCAGCGGAGTTTTTTCAGTTAAAAAGTGAATACTGCCTAAAGAACATGACTGGTGAGTGGAGCCTGCCTCACACGCAGAGCTGCAGTGTCCGCCCCTCTCCTACGGGCTAGAACTTTCCCAGTCTCAGTGGGGGAAGCGCGGCTTCTCCCTGGGGCTCCTTTGCAAATGCCAGGGAACAGTGTGTGGTGCTGGGCGTCTGGCTGTCTCGAGGGA
The DNA here is from genome assembly GCA_026018925.1 of Tupaia tana. Classification (NCBI taxonomy): domain Eukaryota; kingdom Metazoa; phylum Chordata; class Mammalia; order Scandentia; family Tupaiidae; genus Tupaia; species Tupaia tana. The sequence goes on from JAKSZU010000017.1 coordinate 3,306,815, forward strand.
CCCTGCTAGGAGGTCACTTGAACAGGCTCCTCCTGGGCTCAGGGGACAGGGATGGCTCTGGACCACCGTCAGCAGAGAACGGCAGCTTGAAGCCAGCGTCCACTTGCTCAGCAGATTTCAGGGCCCGCGGAGGTGAGTGATCTTCTCACTGCCTTCCGCTCCCTGTGAGGCAGCCGATCCCTGGGACCCGGAGCACAGGCCTGGTCTAATAAAGTCACAGAGGAAACACATGTATTAGAAGATATCCGATCAAAATCAGTCGGCAACGGACCTGGGGCAGAGGGAAGAGGGACCCCCAGCTAGGGAGCCGCTCCTAACCCAGCGGCTACCCCTCGGCCGTCCTGACCCACCCTCACGCAGCGCACGCGCAAGACCAGGAGAGTCGTGGGTTCTGGGGAGAATGGCAGGGGGAGTGGCTGGGCTGTAGGGAGCAGCGTGGGCAGAGTGGCCACATAAGTCTATTCTGTCTCCTAAACTCGGAGGAGAGAGCAACGTGGATATCGTTTCCGATCTAGTGGTTTCTGGGCTGCCTAGGTCTTTACATACCTTAGCTGCTTCTGTTTCTTATCTCACTCGTCTGTTTATTCATTTGCTTCTTTGGTAGGGCTTCAGAGCAGACTTGCGGTTTGCCAGGCGCTCACCCGGACGTGCGAGATGAATGAGTCCCAACGCCCGCCCAGCCTGGGGGAAACGTAGAAGGCGAACAGCGGGATGTAGGGAGAGACTTAGGCCTTGTAGTGTCAATGTCTGAGACGGTGACCGACACCCAGAAGGCATTTAGTAAATATTTGTTGAATAACTTCATGAAGGTACTGGCTATTTTTTTTTTTAACCATAGGGTGTGTGCACTCACTGGAGAAAGAGAGAGACAAAGAGAGGGAAAGCAAAAATCACCCCCTAGGAAGGATGGCCACACTGCAATCCTTTCTCTTATTCTCTTGGGATTTGGGGCATTGTGCTCACGCTGGCGTGATTCTCAAGCTACTGAGTCTGGGGCTTGAACCGTGTCAGCCACGTGGGAGTGGGTCATAAAGGATCAATGACATTGTAGTGCCAAGTCCTGAACACATGGAATATAGTGAGAGACTTCAGTGCATTTTTTTTTTTTTAGAGAGGTTTTTGCTATAGGGCGTGTGCGCTCGCTAGAGAGACAGAAAGAGACATAGAGACAGAAAGCGAGAAATCACCCCCCAGGGGGGATGGTCACGCCGCAATCCCTCCTCCTCCATTCTCCTCTCGGGATCTTGGGCACGCACGCACACGCGCCCGGCATGAGTTTTAAGCCACCGGGTCCGGGACGCGAACCGCGGTCGACTACGTGGGAGTCCAGTGACACAGCCATTACGCTAACTGCTGGTTCCCTTCAATGCATTTTTAAAAGCAGTGTGCATGGTTGGGATTCAATTAGGACTTGTCAGTTGGGGAACTACCCCAGTGTGGGCCACGGTAGGAGGGCTCCCCTACCGTCAGTTGGGGAACTACCCCAGTGTGGGCCACGGTAGGAGGGCTCCCCTACCGTCAGTTGGGGAACTACCCCAGTGTGGGCCACGGTAGGAGGGCTCCCTACCCGGTAAGCTCAGCCACGTGGCAGCACTGCTGACGTCTGGGTGGGCTGCAGGGGCAGCCCCGAGGGCCAAGTTCCAGGCAGCGTGCTCCTCCACCCCGGCTCCAGCTGCTCGGCTGTGCACAGCCCCAGTGAAACAGGGACAGAAGAGGACAGCAAGTTGCTCTTGTCACCTCTGTGGACAGAACGGTGTGGCCCGGGGCGGCAGGCACATTGAGGATTGCAACAGCAGTGTGCTTCGATTCCTCTTGATTTCTGATACACTTTTAAATAGAAGCCATAAATTAGGTATGGCCAAGACTGATGGGGAGTGGCAAGGGAACACACGTAGAGAGATGGCCCGAGAACTGTGAAGTCAGCTGGCAGCGAGGACTTCTAACAATGATCTATTGTTTGGGGCCGCCCCTCGCATGCTCGCAGCCTTGCACTGTGCTCAGGGTGTCTCAGTATGGCTGCAGACGGACACCACCCGGTGCCCAGCTCACGCCGGACTGTGAACTGAGTGGCTCTGGGAGTATGTTGGTTACCACGGATGAGGCCCTGGGAGGGCACCTGTGGGACTGTGACCTCTGGTCCCTGAGCAGCCGTCCCTCACGTCACTGTGGACAGCAGTGTGGAGGAGCTCACCACGGGGCCATTCGCTCGACCAGGCAGTGACCTGCTAGTTTGAACAGTCGCCCATGCCTGCCCAGAGCTGCAGAGGGGAGCCGAGGCAGCAGCTACCCTGCAGGGAGAGCCTGGCACATCAACACCCCGGGCGGAGAGCTCCGAGAGGAAGGGTTGGACTTGGACCTGTGACGGAGCGGTCTCCGTGGAGTCCAGGCTTGACACCATGTGACAGTCTAACCTGAGGCGGTGCGAAAGATAATGTGAACAGGAGCGTTTGATGGTTTCCCAGCACGCAAATGGAACGGAAGGCGGGGGTCGGGGGCACGACCTGTGTGGAGAACGGCGGGAACGGACTGGTGGCTTCAATTCCTGTGTGAAGGGAGTCGTGGCACCTGTTCCGGGCCTGCTCCTGCTAGGACCAGGCAAGCCACGAGCTGGCTGCTCTTCTGACCGATGGCCACATGACCTGGGACTGGGAACTGTCTCTTGTCATGAGCTGGCCCTTTGACAGCTGAAAGGCACATCCTGTCCTTTTAACAAACCATCATAGGGAGAGACCTCGAAGATCCAGAACATGACTGACCAGTGTTCCAGGACCTTTTACCCTACAACGTAAGAGGAGAGTTTATTCTTTCCACAAGTATTTATTTATTTATCTATACTTATTTTAAGCACTGGGGCCAGGATTATACTCAGAGGGGCAGAGGGAGAAAGCACTCCTAGTGGCGTGTGATCGCAGCATAGTGCCTTCTCCATCCTTCATCTTGCTCAATGTGCCCGGTGTGTTCTTCAAGTCACCAGGGCTGGGATTCGAACCACCATCGGCCTTGTGGGATCCCACTGCCTTTACCATGAGACTACAGGGCCAGCCCTCGAGAAGTATTTATTTATTGTCTGCTAAGCACTGGTTGCTGGGACCAGGGGATAAACAAGAGACCCAGCCCACCTCGATGGAGTTTGCTATTAGCCCAGTGAAAAACACTTTAAAACCAAGCCACAAACATGTACGGATAGGGACCAGCAGTTAGTGTAATGGCTATGTCCCTTGACTTCCATGTAGTCGACCACGGTTTGCATCCCGGACCCGGTGTCTTAAAACTCATGCCAGGCGCATGTGCGTGCGTGCCCAAGATCCCGAGAGGAGAATGGAGAAGGGATTGTGGCGTGGCCATCCCCCCTGGGGGGTGATTTCTCGCTTTCTGTCTGTCTCTCTTTCTCTGTCTGTCTGGCGAGTGCACACGCCCTATAGCAAAAACCTCTCCAAAAAAAAAAAAAAATGCATGAATACTTTCAAATAGTGATGTGTGTTATTAAAGGTAGGTACTAGGCATATGTTACAGGAGGGTCGAATTGGATCTGGGGGTGGGAAGGCCATATTTTGAGTAAGCGACCTTAAACTGAGGGTTGCAGGCTGAGTTGGCTTTAGTAAGGAGTGTATGTGCACGCACTGGTGTGCACACTCATGCCTATCCCTCTCGTGTGTAGACAAGTGCTGGGGCGATGGGAAGTGCCCGGAGCTGAAGGTCTGCAAAGGTCTCGTGAGGGGAGCTCAGCCCTTCGGGGCTGAAAAGAAAGCCAGGGCGGTTGTCCCGTGGTGGCCGTGCTGGAGTTGGGTTTGAGCAGAAGCTGGAGGGGCAGGCAGGATGCGGGCCATCTGGGGCCTTGCGGGCCTCTTGGGCATTTACATTTTACTTGAAGAGTGGGGGCGTGTTCGCTGATGAGCCAGTGTCACCAGGACGGGTCTCAGCGATGCTGTCCACAGTAATGCCTCGAAGCAGCAGGGATTACAGCGTGACCTTGGCTGACCCAGAATCACACCTAGTAGCACACGCGCAGGTGCGAGAAGGGCAGACATCACACAGGAAGGCACTCTCGTTGATTGGCTGGCCCCAGCATGTCCAGCGCAGTGCGCATGTGCGCCAACGCCGGGAAGGCGAGCCGGGAAACCCGCCCAGTGGAACCGGAAGCCAAGGCCATTGTCCGCCCAAGGTCAGGCCCAAGAGCGCGTCCCTTGTTCCTTGAGGGCTCTGCTTCCAGCGCTTCTAGCGCTCAGCCCAAGAAGCACGAGGGGCGTTTAACTATCTCACTCATTGGGCCCTTTTCCTAAGCTTGAAAGAAAAATAATTTTCTTGTATGTTGCTTAGAAAAGAGTAATCAAAAAATCCCAAGCTTCAGAATCCTTGACAATCCAAAGAATGGCCGTGGTTCTGCCCACATTTGCAAAGCCTGGCCTGGGGTTTGGGGTTTGCCAAATATCCTAACGATAATGCCCAAGGAGCATGTACTTTATGACGCTGTTTTGTAAAAATGTAATTCAACTTGCTTTGCATTTCTCCTGGGAAGTGACTTACTCTTTCTTTTAAGTTCGGTGTATGGGAGGCACACGTACCGCGTGTTCCCAAAGCCACAAGCCCAGTGGGCCAGGGAAACCGAAAGGCTCGACAGAGAAGAGGGCTATCATTTCAAGTGACAGTGTGAGGGCAACCATCACGTATTTCTTTAAGGAAGTTGAGCTAAAATATTATGTTACACTTCCAGGTGGGTGATATGAGCTCTTGTTTACTGTCGGGTGAGGTCCGAACAGGAATGAATTTTGGCTTTTAACAAATGTTGAGGCTCACAACCATGCCTGCTCCAGAATGAACGTGAACGGGTCCAGAGACAATGGGCAAATCGTCTTAGAGGACTGAGAATGAAAACCAAAACGTGCTGGGAGTACTCAGACTCTGCGCCCCACGCGCCCACGTGGCTCAGCGGAGACTGACAGTCTCCAGTCCTGAGACAGTCGATCCGAATGAATTCTTACCCTATTCTCTGCCATGCTTCAGGGAAAAGTAACTCCACTCCTGTGTCTCATGTGCTTAACCTTAAGAAAAGGGGAAATAATGTAAGCCACCTGACAGCCACAAGAATGGCCGTGAGGCAAGTGGTTATAAAGCTGCTGGCCCATGCCAGCTGTGTGCACGGAACGAGCCGTCCACGGTCTGAGCAAACTTCCCGCAGCCCTGTCTGTCGGGGTTGCGAAGCTGCTGACTAGACCTCACAGTCAGAGGTTCTTACCCTTTGCTCGTCTTGGACCTTGGAGGTTGTTATAACTAGTTGGACAGGACAGTCTAACCATAAAATGTGAAATAAACCGGCCATTACAGACTCGGAGTTACATAAACACCATATCATTCCTGACTGCCCCTTGAGGCCCACTTGAAAAACCCCAGGGGACTCTATGTACGGGAAGCGGATCCTTCACCTGTGAAAATGGCGTTAAAGGGGCCAGCTCCGTGACGTGGTGCTTGAGGCACCCAGATCCCACCTGGGATCTGTTCGAGTCCCAGAGAAGCCAGGCAGCTGGAGAAACGTGCCAGGTGCGTGTGTGCACGCACAAGATCCCAAAGGGCGGGGGAGATGAGAAGAGACTGTGGCGTGCCCATGCCTTAAGGAGGGTATTTTCTTCTTTCCCTCTCTGTCTCTCGAGAGAGTCTAGATGCTCCTAACAAAAAATAAAAATAAATAAAAAATAATTTACAAACACAAAATGGCATTAAGGTGAGAGAGTTCGATTCTGATTACAGTTTAGAGCCAAATGATCTCAAATGCATGTTGCCATATTTGAATTGTTTCAACATTAATTTGCTTCAGGTGCAATAAACTTAAGGTACCTCTCAGGCAGCATGTTAATCTCTTAAGGAATGAGCCTGACAAGGGCTGGTCCGTGGACTTGTTGGTATCCGCGGAGGAGTGCTAATGAGGGACAGTGATACATGCCATGCTGGGCACTGTTTATTTAGAATTAACATGGAGAGTGCCTTTTAAGTGCAAGGTGCCTGTGTTGGTGTGACACTAGTGTAGCTTCGGGCACTCTGAAAGTGGGAATGGGCTCTGGCTTTTTTGTGTTATTAAGAGCTGTGCATCATGTAAAGGCTCTTTGCAATCTCCCAGTAAGTTGTGAAGTCCTTCAAGATCAAAACAGGCCAGGGCAGAGAGAATCGAGGGGCCCACGTTTGGGTAGCAGAGGTCGGACACAGCCACGCTTCAGACACGTCTGGCTCAGCTCGGTGGCATGTGTGCGCCACAGGCTGGGCCCACTTGGGAGATCTGGGCTCCCAGGTTTGATTCTCAGTCCAGCCTCTGCACCAGGCCTGACAGTATGCGTCTGTAGCCCCAGTGACTTGGGAGGAAGTAGGAGGGTCACGACAGCTTGAGACCCTGTCAGAAAGAAAAAGAGAAAGAGATTCTAAAGTAGTGGCTTAGTCCGTCACTGCCTAGTTACAGAAACACCTGAGCCGGGGTGGCTGATGAAGAAATGCAGGACTATGGGGCGAGCAGAGGGCGGAATGGTTATGTGGCTGGACTGCCATGTGTCGACCATGGTTCCAGTCCGGACCTGGTGTCTGGAAGCTCATGCCGGGCGTGTGTGTGTGCATGCCCAAAATCTCAAGAGAAGGCAGGAGAAGGGGTTGTCGCGTGGCCATCCCCCCCAGGGGTTGATTTCTTGCTTTCTACTTCTCTGTCTCTCTGGCGAGCACACGTGCCCTTTAGCAAAATCTCTCTCTAAACAAAAAGAGAAAGAAACGGAGGACTACCCAGCTCATGGTTTGGTGGCCCAGGTCAGGGGTCGCCGTCTGGTGGGGCTGCGCCCTGGCAGAGGGGACATCTTGAGGGAGCGGGGCCGCAAGTCTCTCTCGGTCCTGGTCTGATCCCCGTGGGCCTGCCTGCTTCGTTCCTCTCCTCGTGACACACCAGGCTCCCTAATTGGGCCGGCTGCAGACATCAGCACACCCAAAGGCCCACCTAGGGTCCCCATTAAGGGTTTCCGTCTCCCCTAATATGTTAACCATAGCACCAAGTCCCCGCACAGTAGCTTTTGTGGGGACAAACTTACCCACACTGTAGTGACTATACATTATCTTTGTACATCCGACATGTTACAGTTTTACTTATGTTAGTAAACGGTGCCAGAGGAAATCTAAAATTAATTTAGTAATAAAAAAGTACAGGGGACCAGTAGATGGTGTGATGGTTATGTCACTGGGTGCCCACGTCGTCATTTGTGGTTTGAGTTCTGGACCCCGTGCCTTAAAACTCACGCTGGGCACAAGTGTATGCATGTGTGCCTAAAATCCTGAGAGGAGAATGGAGGAGAAGGGATTTCGGTGTGGCCATCTCCCCTGGGAGGTGAGTTCTCACTTTCTGTCTCTCTGGCAAGTCTAGGCACCCTATAGCAAAAATCTCTCTCTCGAAAAGCATAAAAAGCATAGGGGCTTGAAAAGAGTGTCTCTGAGACAGCTACACTGCTTTGAAGCTACCACAATTGATACGTTAGTTTTAAGTATACAGTTGAGGGTCAGCTCATGGTCATCACCATGAGGGTCATCACCATGGTCTGGTGATTAAGAGAGTCAGATCCTGGGGCCAGCAGATGGCATGGTGGTTAAGGTGCTAGACTCCCACATGGCTGAAAGCAGTTCAAGTCCTGGACCTGGCAGCAGCTTGCTTTCTCATTTTTCCTCTCTCTCTCTCTCTCTCTCTCTCTCTCTCTCTCTGGTGAGTGCGTGTGCTCTATATCAAAATAAAAGAATAATAACAATAAATAAAATTAAATAATTATTTTTTAAAAGAGAGAAAGTGGATTCCACATGGCTGACCATATGGCTCAAGTCCGGACTCAGCAGTTTAAGAGACATGCCAGTCCTGTGCGCATGTGCACCCAGAATCCCAGCAGGATGGAGAGTTGGAGAGCGAGTGATTGCGGGGGGCCATGCCCTATGGTGAGGTGGTCTCTGTCTCTCTCTGCTGAGTGTATGTGGCCTCTGGCAAAATAAAAAGCATACGATTGAGAGGCCCTAGCTTCCTGCCCTGCTCCCACTAGCTCTCTTATCTGAATACTGCTCAGGAGGTACAGGGAGAGCTGGAGGAAAGGACGTCATTGGGAATTGTGTCTTCGGAGTCCTTGGCAGAGGGACACACTCACTGCTGAGACACCACACGGTCTCACCGAGGGGCAGTGTAGATGTCGTTTTACAAAGGCCATGGCTACTCTGAAGTACTTAATACATCTTATTTGCTGAAAGATTAGGCCTTATTAACAAATGTTTTCTAAAATTATGTTTTCTCCTGATTATGAGAACATGAACTTAGAGGCCAATTGTGGGAGTTAACTTCAATTAATTAACTTTGCAAGACTTAAAAGGCTCACGAAGTGTTGAACTACAGGTAAAGCCTAGGACTGTTGTTCTAGTGTGATGAACTCTCCTACCTGAGGCTACGCCTTCTGTAATAAACGCTGTACTTGGACTTGGGGATCTAGACTTTCCATACCCGCTCGTCTCCGTCTTCGTCAGCATGGATCAGAGGAAAGCGAGGCTAGGGTTTCGTTAGTGTCGACGTTCCAGTCATCGAGGACGGAAGAGAGGGGGACCAAACGATCTCTTCTACTTCTTTCCCCTTTAGTTCTAAATATTATCCCTACGCGTTCCCCTTTTAGTTCTACATACTTATTTTTCGCTTTAGTTCTAAACATTATTTCTACACTACTTTTGCAAGTTGCACTAAACAGTCAAACAGTGACAAGCCGCGGTCTACAAGTTCTGGGCAGTTTTTGTCTGAAGCGGTTTGTTGGAGTACTGGGACCCGGCCTGGCCTTTGAAGGGGGTTTGCCTCAGCCTTGCTCTACGAACCAACGGGTGATCAATGGTTTATAAAACCCCCCTGGGTTTGTGCTATTGAGCAGTTTGGTCTCCCTTTAACCTCTAATTCACTTCTGGGAGTCTAAAGCAATTTAGTTCTATTGTCCTCTGGGGCCAGGGAGCTGTTGGAAACACCAGTGAGGTAGAAGCTTTCAGCTGGCTGTCCCCCAGATTGTATTCTACCCCTTCAGTTGTGACACGTGCGTGGGCCCATGGCTTACAAGCAGAGGTTGCTGTTTCTAAACCCCTTAAAGCTAGGATGGCCATGCACACGCCGTCTCCTTACTGGGTACACGCGGAGGGGACACGGGCCTTCTACAGGCGAGACCTGCAAACCTCCACCCCTCTGTGCGTGTTCTCATCTCCGGGAGGTAAACAAGGGCCGTCCCGGAACCGAGTTCCAGCAACGCAGGTGAAAATCACCCTCAGCTATAGAGAAGAAATGAGTCTTTTTCCTTTCCTCCCTTCCTTCCTTTCTTTCTTTTCTTTCTCTTTCTTTCTTTCTCTCTCTCTTTCTTTCTTCTCTCCATCTCTCTCCTTCCTTTCTTTTTCTCTCTCTCTTTCTTTCTTTCTTTCTTCTTTCTCTCTCTCTCTTTCCCTCTTTCTTTCTTCCCTCTCTCTCTCTCTCTCTCTTTCTTTCTTTCTCCTTTCTCTCTCTCTTTCTTTCCCTCTCTTTCTTTCTTCCCTCCATCTCTCCCTCTCTCTCTTTCTTTCTCCTTTCTCTCTCTCTTTCTTTCCCTCTCTTTCTTTCTTCCCTCCATCTCTCTCTCTCTCTCCCTCTCTTTCTTTCTCCTTTCTCTCTCTCTTTCTTTCCCTCTCTTTCTTTCTTCCCTCCATCTCTCTCTCTCTCCCTCTCTCTCTTTCTTTCTTCTTTCTCTCTCTCTTTCTTTCCCTCTCTTTCTTTCTTCCCTCCATCTCTCTCTCTCTCTCTCTCCCTCTCTCTCTTTCTTTCTCCTTTCTCTCTCTCTTTCTTTCTTCTTTCTTTCTTTCTTCTTTCTCTCTCTCTTTCCCTCTCTTTCTTTCTTCCCTCCATCTCTCTCTCTCTCTCTCCCTCTCTCTCTTTCTTTCTTCTTTCTCTCTCTCTTTCTTTCCCTCTCTTTCTTTCTTCCCTCCATCTCTCTCTCTCTCTCCCTCTCTCTCTCTCTCTTCTTTGCTAGAGAGAAGGCACCGCCATGGGGCACGGGCACACTGCAATCCCTTCTCCTCCACTTCACCCTCCTTCCGGGGTCCTGGGCATGCACATATGCCCATGCCCGGCGTGTTTCTCAAGCTGCCGGGTCCAGGACTGTAACTGAGCAGCCAGCTCTGTGGGACCCAGCTGCCCTGACCAGCATGGCACGGCTGGCTCTAAACTGAGGAGGTGAGAGCTAGTTCATCTGGAGAGCTTGTTTCGTGATCTTTGACCCGAGTTATCCTGCGGTTCGGTTGTGCTTAAGTCTCTTAAGTCCAAGGGCCCCAGCCAAGTTTTCCTCATAGTTCTGCTGAAGGAGGTAACAGGGAGCGTCGATGCATTTGGAGCCGTGAGTGTGCCCTGCAGCGTACAGGCTTTGTCCTGTGTCCAGGCACTTTGCAGAGGGCACACGCTCACAGGCCAGTGGTGAAGTCCTGCGTGAGCGAACGGCTCTAGGACTTTTGGTAAAATCGTTCTCGCCAGCCTCCTCTTCCTCCCGCGTCTTACCGTTTCTTAACCAAGAGACTACGACATCCTTGCTGCCATTTTATAGATTTTGAACCCCGATACACTTGGTTCTAGGCAAATAATGTTTGGCATGGCCCGAGTGTTTTGTAATATTAAAATGCTATTAGATCCTGATGGTCTCTCTTAAAGCTGACAGGGAATCCAACGGCGGTGAAAACAGAGCTGCTGGGAGTTGCTGGTGCCAAGCTGACATTTTCAAATGTGTACTGGGCAGCGCTAGAGTAGGGCCACACTTTCAGATCTGGCCAAAATAGCAAGATCCCAACTCAGAGGAATAGAGAGAACGAGTGTTCTGCATTGGTTGCACACTTTCTTGGCCTGCTCTCTAAGAACTGCAGATTCTAGAGCTCAGCACATCACCCTCTCCTGACAGACGAGTGATCCGGATACGGAGCAAACTGGCCCGAGGTTCCCCGGTGCACACTAGAACAGGATTTGAACCCAGGCACTCCGGTGCCAAGGTCTGCGCTCTTAGGCATTTATTTACAAACTCTGAGAGGTGTTGGAAAGTATAGCGTGCTGAAACCTGAGTGGGGTATCTGATTAATTTTGGGAGAAGAGATGGTAGCAGAGATTTGGTACATCCATGGCCGTTAGTGTCAAGTGCTCCGGGTGGTTTAAACAGTCGGAGATTATAAACAAGACCCTGAGGCTAGCTTCATGGTGCAGCGGGTAAGTCTCATGCACAGGAAGCCAGATGCTATATGGTCAGCTGAGGTTCGAATCCTGGGTTCAGAGGCTGAGAAACACTGGGCACCTGTGTATGCACGCCCCAAATCCTGACGGCGTGGAGAAATGGAGGAGCGAGGACTGCCGTGTGACCATGCCTGCTGAGGGTTCTCTCTCTCTCTCATGAGTGCTCGCACCCTTTGGTAATTACAAAGAGAACCAGACTTTTGAGTTTCACAACAGGCACGTCAGTGACAAACATGCTGAGAATCATTTCAGAGGTTCTAGAAGCAGAAGGTAAACTGCTGTAAGAGAAGGGGCATTGTCAGAGCTATTGCGGGAGGAATGGGCTGTCCTGGGAGGCGGGGGGCTCCTCCTTTACCAGATTTCCTTCAGATAGGCTAGAAATACCCACCATAGGCTTGGTACCTAGTGTGCTCAATACATACTAACTGGGAGAGAGATTCGCGTGTTGGGCGGTTCAACCAGATAAACTGTAAGATTTCTCCCACCATGAAGGTTCTATGGTTGCGCTAATTCCGAATTATGATCGCACAGTAGATCGGATTATGCTTAAATTTGCCTCATCCTGTCAAATGGCTCATTTTAGAAGTTTATAAGGGGTGGGGCTGGCAGGTGGCATGGTGGTTAAGACACTGGACTCCCTCAGGACCAGCAGTTAGCGTAATGGCTATGTCGCTGGACTCCCACGTAGTTGACCGCGGTTCGCGTCCCGGACCCGGTGGCTTAAAACTCACGCCGGGCACGTGTGCGTGCGTGCCCAAGATCCCTAGAGGAGAATGGAAGAGAAGGGATTGCGGCATGACCATACCCCCTGGGGGGTGATTTCTCGCTTTCTGTCTCTCTGTCTCTGTCTGTCTGGCGAGCGCACGCGCCCTATAGTGAAAACCTCTCAAAAAAAAAAAAAAAAAAAAAAAAAAACTGGACTCCCACGTGGCAGTCCACAGTTCCTGTCCCAGACCTGGCAGCTTGCTTTCTCACTTTTCCTCTCTCTCTCTCTCTTTCTCTCTCTGACTCTCTCTAGTGTGTGCATGTGCCCTATAGCAAATTGAAATAATAGCAATAATAAATAAAATTCAATAAAGAGTTCTTTAACAAAGAAATTTATAATGGACGTAAGATTTTAGACTTTAAGACAAATTGTTTTGAAATCCTTACAGTCCAATTTGCATATAGTTAATGTATTAGTAAATGTGCATGTGCTAATATATTCGTAATCTCCAAAGGAAGCTCAAGGCCAGCAGCCAAGTGCCCCGAGGGAGCTGGGTCTCACATGGCAGCTGCAGTCTGGGCCCTGGCCTGGTGGCTTGGGGCACACAATGGGCACATGTCCGTGCACGCCCAGGGCCGTAGTGGGCACAGTGGAGGAGGGGAGAGCCGCTGACTATGCCCCACGGGGAGGGTGCGTTCCCACCCTCTCTGAGCGTGAGCATACCCACTGGCAATGAAGGATAATAATAATAAAATACTAATTAGAACACATTGATTTAAAAATACTTTTTAAGAAGAATGTCTTTTGGTACAATTTTTGGCATAATCCTCACGGTGTTTACATATACCAGGGGCCCTCAAAAAAGCTTATGGAAAAAGCATATTATGAAAAAACTATGCATAGATTAGAATTTTTTTGCACCAGAATAAACTTGAACATTTCTTTCCACAAACTTTTTGAAGTCCCTTCATCCGAAAGTAATAAAATGGTATTTACTTGAATACATATATCTTCTAGACATTGATTTTCACTCACGTTTCTCGTCTTTCCTTAATTAGTTGCATCGGTAAAAAGAAGTGGATGGTTTCCAGAAAAGACACACAGGGGTCGACTCTACTCCCCTCTCAGAGATCAGGAGTAGTGGCTGGGAACCGTGTGCCGAAAGGTAAGCCTTCTGGAGTTCTGGAACCTTCCGGCTTGGGATGGACTCCGCCTTGGAATCCTCACGCCTGACCGGGCCTGGATGAAGCCCCAGGGAAGGAGTCGCACTCTTCCTTACGCGGCTGCGAGTTCTTAGGGCCGCGGGAATTCTGGGCAGACCCAGTGGTGGCTCTCGTTTTAAAATCGGATTCAAACACCCGGCTGCCACTGTCATTGCAAGAAAATCTGGAAGGCTGAGAATCTGAGTTCCTGCCACTTGGAGGAGAAAAATGTGTATTTAAAAAGTTCCAGTAGGGACCAGCACTGACGCGGTGGTTAAAGTGGGTAGAGACCACATAGCCGACTGCATGGTTCGAGTCTCAGACCCAGTGGCTTGAGAAACATGCCAGGATGTGTGGGCATGCTCAAAATCCCGAGAGGAGGGAGAGGTGGAGGGGAGGAAAGTGGAGGGGGTGGCTTTCTTTTTTTTTTTTTTTTTTTTTGAGAGGTTTTTGCCATAGAACGCATGCGCTCACCAGACAGACAGAAAGAGACAGAGAGACAGAAAGCGAGAAAGCACCCCCCAGGGGGGATGGTCACGCCGCAATCCTTTCTCCTCCATTCTCCTCTCGGGATCTTGGGCACGCACGCACACGCACCCGGCTTGAGTTTAAGCTACTGGGTCCGGGACTCGAACCGTGGTTGACTACGTGGGAGTCCAGCAACATAGCAATTACTCTAACTGCTGGTCCCATAAATTACAGTTTAATTTTAAACCAAGCTTGGTATTTTTAAAGAGTTTACTTCATCACAAATGTATGTTGGAATGAGTGTTTTCCTATTTTCTTTTTTCAGTAGGGTATGTGCACTCGTTGGAGTGAGACAGAGAGAGGAAAAACATCTTGCTCAGTCTGTTCTCTCTCTCTCTCTCTCTCTCTCTCTCTCTCTCTCTCTCGTTTGCTTGTTCATTTTTGTCATAGTACGTGTGGACTCACTGGGGAGACAGACAGAGAGGGGGAAGTGAGGAATCACCTCCCGGGGGGTGGCCATGCCACAGTGCCTTCCCTTCCGTTCTCCTCTTAGGATGTTGGGCATGAACCTGACACACCCAGCACGGTTTCTAAGCCTCTGGGTCCAGGACTCAAACCACACAGTCGGCCATGTGGGATCCAGCTGCCCAAAGCACCTTGCCACCAGCTGGCCCCTAGGCTCCTGAAAGATTTAATGTTGGCATAGTCTAATTGTTTTAAGCCAAGAGTGAAAGTTCGTCTACCCCGTCCCCTCCGTGCTATCTTTTAGTACATTTAAGAACTGAACACAAGGAGGGCAGGACAGTGGGTAAGCCATCGAATGCCACACTCTGCAAGGCTGACTCCCGTGGAAGGTTCCGGGCTCGCTCCCAGAGCTCTCTCTCTGAGTACAGAGCACGTGCCTGTGACCCGAGGCTGGCTAAAGCCGTGATTGCATCATCAAGACCGTGTCAAGGGTGCTAATGCTCTCTGTCTCTCTAACTGCCTCTCTCTGTCTCTCCCCCCATGGAAGAAATAAATAAATATACTTTAGAACAATGAGAGACCTCAACACGAGAAGGAGAGAGTTTGGGAAGGTCACAGAGTGTCTCTCTCTTAGGCTGGGTCCCTCCTGCTGAGCCGAATATGACCTGACCGCTTGTCATCGGGACAGACATCATGGCTCTAGGAAGGGGGGTCGGAAGGCCATGTGCATGGCCAGTGGGGGCCGGCGTTGCAAATGCTATTTGTGATAAAGCCAATGGTGGCTTTGGGACGTGAAGAGCTCAGTGAGAGAGTTAAAATTGTAGCACTATTTAAAGTTCAAGGAGCTTTTGCCTCTCAAAGGCAGGCAAGCCAAGTTAAATGAAGGGGTTTAAAAACCATAGTTCCAGTGTGATGTGTTTAAGAAGCCTCATGTTTTGTAGCTAGTTTGGGGGTATAGTTTTTCCTAAGATTATAAACACTGCCTTTTAATCTTTTCCTTCCATAATCCTACCCTTGAGTTTTCATAACTCAAGGGTACAGAGTATCAGAATTAAAGGGCTTTGATGTTTTTTACAGCAAGACACTGTATTCTTTCCAGGGCAAATGGAACATCCAGAAATTATGGTCCCTCTAAGACAGATGAATGACTAGCGTGATGTTTGAAAGGGCTATCCCACACAAGAGTATAACAATAAAACGTTTCACTTCTGAGTAGAAATGCACTAGCATGGAGCGCGGAAAACTCACGGAACATCTTCCCGGGAGCCCTGCTCAGGATCGGGGGGCCCTGACGGAGCACCTCACGTCAGAACTAGCCTCGCTGTGACAAGTCTGTCGGGCGTAGAGTGAGGAGAAAGCTGAGTATTCTATTAAGACAAAAGATTGGGTTTACTTAAATTAGCAAGATATTGACCAGTTTTCAGTTTATTTTTACATTTTATCACAGTACTGCCACTCTTTTTTTTACCATGTATGACTATAATTTCACTATTCAGAAAACAATTGATTCCAAAAGTTTGCTTTTGTCTTGCATGGAATAACAATCTTATCTTCTTAAGACTGTGAAATGTTTGCATTGGGGACCAGCAGATGGCATAAGGCTATGTCGCTGGACTCCCATATAGTTGACGGTGGTTCAAGTCCCGGGCCCGTTGGCTTAAACTCACACCGGGCGCGTGTGCGTGCGTGCCCAAGATCCCGAGAGGAGAAAGGAGGAGAAGGGATTACGGCACGGCCATCCCCCCGGGGGGGTGATTTCTCACTTCCTGTCTCTGTCTCTTTCTGTCTTTCTAGCGAACACACGCACCTTATAGTAAACACCCCCCCCCCCCCAAAAAAAAAAAAGATCATGAAATGTTTAAATTAACAAATTAAATACCTGATTATTTTCTCTTTGTAAAAAGTTTTGTTCTGAGAGAGAGGGAGAGGAAAGCGGGCGGGGGGGTGGCCCCTCACCACGACCTCCCAGCCCTGTGACAGCCCGCTCACAGTTCACCTGCGGTTGCTCGGGGTGCCCCGGAGACCTGGGACTTGAACCTAGAACCTTCCCACGTGGCCCAAGCAGTCCCCCCACTGCCTGAGTCAGCCCAGCTGGACCACTATCTACCTGACTCTTGAGTAGCTCACAGGCAGAGGCTGGGAAGGAGTAAGTCTAAAGCTAACCTTAGCACTCGCCCGAGGACAGGAAGCTGTTCCTTCTGGCTTTGCCGCGTACTGGTCAGTGTTTGTGTGTGAACCAAATGTCCGAAATCATCTGGAAGGTAACGTCAGCGTGTCCGTCGGGTGTCCGACCCGTACCGTACGTGTATGTGAACTGCACTAAGGATGCAGGGGAATCCAGGAGCGGGACTCGACTCACCTGTGAGGCCGGAGGGGCGCTCTGCCCCAGACAGGCGGGCACACTGCTGGCTTCCCCGACTCCCCACTTCCCGCCTTGCGTCTGATTTTATTCGCTTCCTTTCCTCTTTCTGACCCTGCGGGTCCTTCTGCCCTCCCCCTCCCTCCCTCTCCCCTCCGGAGACCGAGCGGTCCCCTCACGTCCGAGTATTGGGCTGGCTGTGGGCGTGCGCACGGCGGCCTCAGTCCTTCCTTCGTGGCAGTTTATGCGCTAAGTTGGAAGACGCAGACGGGAATTTGAAAGCTAAGTGAGGAGTTAGAACGATGTGGTCTTGATTAAGTACTTTTATCACAGTGCCATTAAGCATGTCGTGGCGCTACTGCTGAGTCGGGTGAACGTTCCCTCTGCACCAGGCGCTGCTGCCCCGTCGCGGTGGAATCGTTCCACTGACCCTCGTAACAGCCCTGCGAGGCGAGGAGCGTGACCTCCCACGAGGGGGAGACGGGCTGTGACGAGGCTCCGGAGGTGGGGGCCCGGCCAGGGTGCAGGGCTGGTCAGTGGTAGAAACGGGTTCAGACCGAGGGCGCCTGGCTCCGGAACCTGCTCAGCGTTGGTCTTCGACTGCAGAGAGGGAGCTTGCTTTAGTTTGACATCATTTTTTTGCGTGTGTGCGTTTCACGTGGCGATCGCTTTGGCAGTCGGCAGTGTGGCTTTCCCTTTGGTTTTGTGCTCGCTATCACCTATCTTAGTAAGGCTTCATTCATATAAGATCTAGTTCCACTTGGAGACAAGCTCCAAAGTCCAACTGCAGGACAGGAGTGTCTTGGCTGCACAAAGATTGATTAAATAAGTCTTCCAGATGCATGGCTTCCCGCACGGGGTCGGCAGAGCGTGTGTTTAGTGAGGACACCTTTCATGGCTAAGCCCTGGTGCGGCGTTCCCGCAGGAGAAGGGGCCCGTACTGCACAGCCAGCGTTTCCCTCTGGGTTGGGAGATAAAGATGTCTTCCAGTGTGGAAACGGAGGTGCTATCTCTGGCTAAAGACCTACCCTGAAGCTCCTAGTTACAGTGCGTGTGTGTGCATGCCTGTGCATGTGTATGTGTGTGTGTATATGTTTGTGTGTATGTGTGTATGCATGTGTGTATATGTGCATGTATGTGTGCGTGTGTATATATGTGTATGTGTGTGTCTGTGCGTGTATGTGTGTGTGCATGTGAAACACATATGTACACCCTGTTATAGCTTTCCTCTGCGTGAGATGATGACAACACTAGTAATGATGGTAAAATACAATAGCATAAAATAACATTTATTTGGTGCCATGAGCCAGTATCTCAGCTAACCAAGACAAAGGAATAAAAATGAGATTTAATAAAAGACCTTAAGCACTACAAAGAGGTCAATGGATTTAAATGCCATCTGTAATGCCCGGGCCAGAATGTCACAGGTCGAAAGGGAAGAGGAGAAGAATGTGGGGAACTGGTCAGCCTTACTGTGGTGCAAGAAGTCTCCCTAAAACGTCTCCTGATACCCTGAGCCCCAGCCTCCATGGTGCCACGTCCGTCCCAGTGCAGACGCAGTGCCTTGGCTGGGCGGGCACCCTGGGACTTCTCAGTGCCAGGCTCTCCACACAGCAGCAGCCCTGCCAGACGTCAGGGCCGAGGCTGGCAGTGACGAGCCACCAAGCCCTGAGCAGGTGGAACAGCCACACGGTGTGGGAGAGGAGACAGGCTTGCGGTCACACTTCCTGTGGCTCCTTGGCACCCAAGTATGAGTGCTGACCTGTGCGGACCTGTTGTCGTTTGTAAGGAGAACCAGAGACCCTATCCAAAAATAAAAAGAAAGAAATTCCATTCGTCCTGTGCTGGTCTATATGAAAGTGATGGCCTCGTTGTGCTAACTCGTGTCCTGAGGCCCTGCTGTAATCACCTACTAGTTCCAGGGGTTTGGGGCCAGTTCCTTTGTGTTTTCTACTAGATGACCACGTCATCCCTGCAGAGGATCCTGTCTGGGGGCTTCCGCTCCCTGGAAAGTCTCTGTGTCTGTCGTGTGGCCAGTTTGGGACAGCACTGTGCCCTGTGACCTCACTTCTCTGATGGACCTAGGAGGAGTTGTCGACTTTTCTGGCTGTCCACCTTGCTCCTGGGCAGGACAGGGCGGTGACTTCTAGTTCCTCTCGTCCCAGACCAGCAAGCCCCGCCCCCGCCCCCGCCCCCTGTATATGCTAACGGTTAATCCATGCTCAGAGCTCACTGGGATCCCAGCTGGGAACATTCTGAATAAACACGTTCTTGCCACCATTGGAACAACGCGTTCTGCTAAATTACTGCCGTTGTTATTAAATGCACCCCGGCGCTTCTCCGCTGCGAGGGTGGTTTAGGGCGCATGGACGCGTGTGCTGGGGCGGCGTTCAGTGTGAGCATGAAGGCCCCCGACCAGGCTTCACACGACGGAGCTACTGGCCACTTTGCCCTCGGGGTTAGGGTTTTCGAGGTTTGTCTCATTTACTAATTTTTCTTCTGTAACTAGTGGTTGCCAGTGTTAATGACAAAAACCAAAGTCGTGAAGGTGATAAAGTTTCAGAATTGTGGTAAGAAATGTCTGCCGATCCAGAGGCGAGTTGTGCAGGGCAGGAGGAGCTCGGCCAGGTGCAGAGGAGGTGGCGGGTGTCCGGGCGTAGCTGCCCCTCATGGAGGAAGCTGCCAGGCCCAGGGAGCGGTTCTCAGGGCCCCTGGGGTGAGCACGAGGCTCCCGCTGACACGCAGCAGAGTGCAGCGCCCGGACGTTCTCTGTCCCTGCTCCGAGGGCGGCAGAGGGACGTGCGGGCAGTGGCAGCCAGGCTGCAGGGAGGACGGCCTGCAGGGAAGCAGCCCGACCGGTCTCTCGCTAGGAAGCGTGTGGATGGAGCAGTCGTTCTCCGCGAGGGTAGATGGGGAGGGTGGGGAGGATGGGAGGGCTTTTCTGGAGATGCTTTTTTTTTTTTTCAAGTTTTTGCTATAAGGTATGTGCATTCACCACAGAGAGGCAGAGACAGTGAAGAAAACACCCCAGGGGGATGGCCATGCCACGGTACCTGTCCCTGCACCTAGTATCAGCCTCTAACTTTCCATACCTTCCCTGCGTCTTCTGGGATTTATCTTTATATATAGCAGTTATATATTTCACATCGTTTTTAAAAAAAAATTGCCAGAGGGAGCATGTACGCTCCAGAGACACAGAAACACAGGTGGGTCCCCAATGGGGCGTGGCCATGCTGCAGTCCCCCCTCTATCCCTGCATCCTGTCATGTTTTTCAGGCAGGTAGGGCAGGATTTGAACCATGGTTTACCATGCAGGATCTGGCTCCCCTAACCACTAGACAGTGGGGCCAGCCTTGTATTCCATATCGTGTTATATTTGTCTTATATGTGATATATTGACTTATCACCTTTGGACCACACCCACAAGGCCCTCGGCAGACCCCACCCCTGGACCTTGGCCCTCCAAACCGTGAGCTGAATACAGCTTTATTTTCAAACTACCAGACTCAGGTATTCCCTGCTCTTAGCAACAGAATGGACTAGAACATTCGGGCACAGGCGGCTTCTCGTCCTTCCCCTGAAAATCCTTTCCTTTCACTGGTGTTGCCTCACAATCGTTCTGTTATATTGGTTCACATATGGCGTCTTATGCCCCTGTGTCATCCGTCCGCTCGTCCTCAGTTCCCGCACGCTGCATTTCTCAGGAACGTACGTAGTGTCTTCTTTACATAGAAGAGGATTTCTCGAGAGCACAGTAGCTGCTGAAAAGCTGTTGGAGCAAAAAGGAAGATAAAGGTTGGATTCCTAATTCTTGGACATCGAGCTGCAAGGATTTCATAGTGTCTTTCTTTTCAACCCCTCGCTTGAACACCTGCTGCCATCTCTGGAGTAATTGGCCTTTAGTAGAGGAAGCAAGGAAACGATGTGGGTAATACTGTATTAATTAATTTGTATCACACTGCTATAAAAATAAGGTGATAAATGGTTGCTGTGTAACATCAATAATTAATATTTAGGGAATTAAACCCTGAAGTGCATGACCCAAAGCACTACTACAAACCAACAGCTAGGGAAGGATTCTTTGGCAATACGTCTGATCTCCTAGAGGGCCAGACTGTCTTCGTATAATCACATGAAAGGTTTTCAGAATGCTCTACGTCTGATCTCCTAGAGGGCCAGACTGTCTTCGTATAATCACATGAAAGGTTTTCAGAATGCTCTGTGTCACTTATGGTAACCGTAATTAAACCTATCCACGGAGGAAGTGTGTTCTCATGCAAGCATGCCTGATAACAACAGCTATTATCTAGAGTCCTGCCCGAGTCACAAGCTCATGCAAAAGTCCCCTGCAGCCTGCAGAACCCCTTCTGTGAGAATGTCTATGTGGAGACTGCCCGTGTGACCGTGGGCTGACAACACTCTGGTTAAGGATCCTGGCAGCCAAGGACAACGGCCCCAAAATAATTCCTATAAGTCCCTCCCCTGTGGGGATTTTGCCTTTAGAAACTGTCCAAGGAGTGCAAGATCTTGGTGAGCATCTTTGGGCTACCTGAGTTATGCTTATCCAGGCTGAACCCTGGTACGTCCTCAGACTTATGCTCTCGTAAGCTCCTTTTTGCTTTATATGTTTTGATTCAGTTTGCCTTTTTGGGTTATCACAATCTACAGGAAAACATCTGGAGTTTGAGATAGCACACAACAGATGTCACTGTTCTCTTCACGGAATCAATTGTTCCCGATACATAAGCACCATCCAACTTCCTCTGCTGTTCCACTGCCTGAGTTTAGGTTCATGCAGATGGCTAAAATCTGTGTGTATTCTCATTCCTATCAAGCAATTTAGACTGAAAGTTAAATTTTCAGTCAAGCCTGGATGGTTTCTAACAGCTCTTTTTTTTTTTTTTTTTTTTTATAGCTCTTATAGAAAGCTATTCTTGCATGAGGCAGCTGCCCACTCCATATTTGATAGATACTTTTCTTCTCTTTTTCATTTGTTTAGGACTTTTGGTTTATAAAAAGTAGGGAAGGGCAGGTGGTGCGGGTCCCACATGGCCGAGTGCATGATCTGAGTCATGGGCTTCACATTTTGAAAGACATGGTCTTACTTCTTGGACAATTTCCTTGGAAGTGGACCATGCAATATTTAAATCTTTATCACTCTTATCAAGCTGCCATTGTAGGTTGGTTCCCCTTATCTCTGCCATATCAGAACATAACAAGAACATCAGCTGCTATTTAATGAGCACTAACTGCCAAGGACTTTACACGGCAACTTTTATTCCCTTTTTGTGGGTGAGGACACTGAACTTCAGAGAGAAAAAGAACCCTGCTCACGGGCACGTGGCCCGTCAGACATACTGGATTCATGCCGCCATATTTTCTCTTTGTGTCCTTTTTTTAGATCTTAAAATCTAACATCTGACATGCACAGAAGTACAGTGCATGTGGGATTTGAAAGCTAAGTCTACAGCAAAGTCTGCACTCCCTGACTGGACACAGGAGGCAGGACATGGCCAGGCCACGGCACCCACGAGGGCTCCTCCCTCCTCCTGCCCTTGGCCTCTCTGACCTCTGGGAGATAGCCATCTCTTCAGTGCTGTAGTTTTTAAAGGTTTTTGCCATAGTGTGTGTGTGCCGGAGAGAGAGACATTGAGAAGGAAAGTGAGAAATTGCCCCACAATGGGGGATGGCCATGCTGCAATCCCCTCTCCTCCATTCTCTCTTGGGATTTTGGGCACACACACACACACACACACACACACACGATTTTTAAGCTGCCAGGCCTGGGACTTGAACCATAGTCAGCCATGGGGGAGTCCAGTGCCTTAACCACTACAGCACCTGCTGAACCTACCTGGCTATTTTTTGACTTCTAATTTCAAAATAGCTCAAAGAACAGAAAAGTTTCAACATATTATGAGATTCCTGTGTACCCACCGCCAGCTTCAAGGATGAATGTCACTTTGCCATATTCACTTCCCTGCCCTCGCCGTGTGTGTGTAGTTGTTGTGGAACCACTGGAGAATAAGCTGGAGGTAGAATGTTCCTCTGCCTCTAATACTTGAGCATTATCAAAAGCAGAACATTGAACACTGATGGGTTACTGCAGCTAATCCATAGAACAGTTCTACATTTCACCAGTTGTCCTAATAAAATGGCCTTCGTGGTGACCCTGTTCCACCCTTCCGCGCGCCTCCCGGCCCAGGGCAGGACCCGGCCCGGATGGCGCAGCCCTGCGCCCTCGGGTCTCTTATTTCCCTTCATAGGAAGCAGCTCCTCGGCCTGTTGTTGTGTTTCTAGATCTGATAGCTTTGAATAGTTCAGGCCAATTACTTTGAAGACTGCCTCTCAGTGTGGTTTTCTTTACGGGATGTTTCCCCACGGTTAGATTTAGGTTATGCACTTTTTAGCAGGAGTGCTGTATAAGTGACGTTGGGTTCCTTTCGGTGTGACATGTCGGGAATCATAAAATGTCAGTTTCCCCCATTTTGGGTGGTGTCATCGTTGGCTACTTGGTTAGGGTGGGAGCCTGCAGGTTTGTTTGCTCTAACGACACCGCTTTTCCTCTGTGAGCAGCAAGCCCCTTGTGGAGAAGTAGGCTGACGCCGTGTCACCACCCCGCTCTCTACCACGTGCCACCAGCAGGCTCAGCCTCTGTTGACTTCTGTCGGAGTCGGTCATTACTGCGATGGCTGCCGAGTGACGACTTCCTCCTCCGCTTCTTTCCACAGGCTGTTCTGTGGGGAGAACTTCCTCCCGTGTGTTAGTTACCGGCAGGAACTCACCTACGCGTGCCCAGTGGCTTCCCCTCCGGCCGGCACGGCGCCCGGGGCTCGTCCCTCCCGTGCAGCTGCTCACTGGGCTTTCCTGTGCGCCGAAGCTCGACCCGCCGTGTCGCTCAGCCTCAGTGCTGACGTCTTCTTGGCCAAGTTTGTTTATAAACTGACGACGTCTTGGAAAATTCTTGTTTTTCCACATACATTTCAGAATCTGGCTGTTTTGTAAAACATTTTACAAAAATGTTAGTTGATATTTCCATTAGAATTACATTAGCAGACTTTAAAAAAATGGAGCCTTCTTGGGACCAGCAGATGGTGTAATGGTTACGCTGTTGGGCTCCAACGTGGCTGACCACAGTTCGAGTTCTGGACCCAGAGGCTTGAAACCCATGCCAGGCGCTTGTACATCTGTGCCCAAAGTCCTGAAAGGAGAATGGAGGAGAAGGGACTGTGGCGTGGTCATCCCCCCGGGGGTGATTTCTCGCCGTTTCTCTCTCTCTCTCTCTCTCTCTCTGTCTCTCTCAGTGAGCTCAATAATAATAAATTAAGCCTTTTTTCAATTATGATGCCTTATTTTCCCATTTACTAAGACTTTCTGAGTGTCTTTTAATAACGTCTTATAGTTTTTTGTATAGTTTTACAATTCTTTTTGAGATTTAATTTTAGGTATTTTATTTTTGAGTATTTAAATGACATTTCTTTGTGAATTATGTTTTCAATATTCATCTTACATTATAAAAATGTTTACTGAGTACCTGTTAGGTTTTATAGGAACTGAATTTTGGATTTTGATCTTATGGTAGTAAACACACTGTTTCTAGTAAATTGTCTTTTGGGTTTTTCATATAGGCTAGCATATCATTCCTGAAAATAGCTTTGTTTTCCTTTGTAATCTTTTGCCTTTGATCTGTTTTCCTCACCTTTCAGAGTGAGATTGATAAAATGAGTAGGACGGTCTACAGTCCTGGGGGTGTCACTTCTCTGTGCTGGTCAGCCCCGGCCCTGACTGGGGCCTGGCGCCCTCTGCTGGTGGTGTCCAGTCAGCTCAGTGCTGCTGGGAGTGATTCCGGGTCTACAGTCGCTTGGACTTAGGTCTGCATCAGTGATTCCAGGACATTCCGGCCAGCCAGTCGGTGCTGTTGGTCCAGTTGGGAGTGCTGAGTGGGGGGGGTAACCGAGCAAGCAGGAGTGAAGCCTCACCTCGCCTGTGGGGTTTGTGCTGTTTTCCTGCCCAGCTGCCCCGTCCGCGGTACCCTCTCCCATCCCACCTCAGGACAAGAACCTCGCTCCTCCTCCGGCTTCTCCTGCACGTGGAGTGGCTGGGAGTGGGGGAGCGAAGCAGCCCTCCCCAGTCCCAGAAGCCGTGGCGTCCTGGTGTGGGTATCTTCACGAGGCTTTACTGTGTTCATGTGCCCAAGTGGTTTCTCGCCCTTCCATTATAACGTGAGCACCAGGCACGTGGAAGAGCTTGTCTGCTTTATTCACAGCTGCGGTATCAGAGCAGGACAGTCCCAGGACGCAGCCACTCGAGAGCATTTACTCAATGAAGTGAGTGAGTGAGTATTCACGGTTCATGTCTGCCAGTTCATCTCTTCCCAGCTTTACTTTCATCCTTTACCTGTTCTTGTATTTTATGCTGTTTTCTAAACAGTATTTAGCTTGATTTTTAAAATACAATTGGACTATCCATCATTTACCTAGTGAATTTAGTTCACTTACACTTGCAACATAATTTATGTAACTAAATTTATTTGTATGTGTCTTTAAAAATTGTTTAACTTGTTTGTTGATTTTTTAAAATAATTGAGTTACATTTCTAGAAAATCTGCTTCTAAAGAAAGATATTTCTGTTAACCACTTTTTGTCAGCTCATCTGTATAAAGCCATGGTTTATTTTTTTAAACGGTCTATACCCAACCCTTCCTTCATGGAGAAGGTGACAGTAGCTACCCTAGGTAACACTCACGTGGTGCTAACATCATTACAGGGTCAGGTAAACATATACGTGCCAGATACTCTTAATAATACATTTTATTTAACGCATAGATCCAAAATATTTCAACCAAGTACTCTTTTAAAAACTTGAATAATTAGCTTATTTAACCTTTGTTTAACTCATCGACCCCATTTTATGGATTAGGAAACTACAGCAGAGAAAAGTCGAAAGCTTTGGCCACAGTTGCCCAGCAAGGTGGATTTCCCAGCTGGGATTACTTCAAGCCATTACGTGCTCTTTCAATGCTCGGTACGATAATGGGGTGGAAAACCCGAACGTTACTTTCATTTTTGCTAATTTTGAAGGCAAAAGAAATTTTATTTTTGCTTCTTTTTTTTCTTGTGCTAGAGGGCACATATGGTCACTACAGAGAGACGAGAGACAGAGAGGTAGAGGAGAAAGCACCCCCCCAAACGTGGGGAGTGGACACACAGCAACCCCTGTTTCTCCACCTCGCTGTCCTCTCAGGATTCTGGGCACCCACGCACACACACCCGGCGTGCTCCTCAAGCTGCCGGGTCCGGGACCCAAACTGCATAGTCATCCGAGTGGATCTGGCTACCAGGCCGTGGAGCCGGCCCTCGCTTAGCTTTATTAAATGCTGGTGATTGTCAACATTCTTCACACAGTAAGTAGCTTTGGCTGTTTTTCTTTACTTCACTGCTTTCTTTTAATCCTTTATTCATTTTTGTCTTGGAGTCCTAAAGGAATTTTGTATTAAAAGCTCATTGGCTTAACTATAATAAAATGCATTTTTAGTTAATGACTTTACATTTTGCTAGGGATAAAGTCCAGTTAACAGTGTAATTTTCTAAGCAAAATTAGACAGAAGACTTACAAAACAATTGCTTTTTCAAAGAGAATATACCTTTGCTCTCTCGCACTCTTAGTCTCAGAAAATACTCGCCTTTTATTTGACAGGCTCTGAGTTCAGATTTCCATAAAACAAAGTATGAGGGAAAAAAGTACGCATCTTGCTGTGTATATCATGTAAAATATCTGAATCTCTGTGAAATTAAATAAAAATCTACTAGTATTTCAAAGAACTAAACATTCTTAAAATGCCACACAGAATATGACATGACTAATAAATAGATACAATTTAGATGTTATTTTAAGAAAAAATAGAGAAGATAAAGCCACACAGTCATATAAGATTAAAAAACAAGAATATTTAAAAAAATGAAAACCATAGTCTCTTTGTGGAGAGATCTAGACGTTTACTTGGGGCTGGCCCTGCAGTCTAAGGGCCAGTCCCACATGGCTACTCGTGGTTGGGTACCAGCCCCAGCAGCTCGAGAGATACACTAGGCGTGTGCATGAGTGTGTCCAGGGTCTAGACACGGCAGGGAAATGGGGAAGGGATGACGGCGTGGCTGCTCCCCATTAAGGGTGTGCTTCTTCTCCCTCTCTGTTGTCTGTGAGCTTACCGCCCTTTGGCAAAAAATAAATAAATAAAATCTCTACCCATCTCTACCTTCCTCCCCCACCTTTTCTGTGGGTTCTCTTTCTTTCTTTCTTTGTCTTAAAAAATAAAATAAAAAACAAAATCTTATTTGCTTTCCAAAATAAAATTAAAACAAAGCTTAGGAAACGGAAGAATTTTGCAGTGCCATTTTGAGACTCAGCCTTGGCCTTGCCGAGAAACCAAGTCCTAGGAAACACGGCACAATTTAGAAATGTCGCCATCTAGTGGCCGCCTCCGGAGTTAGTCCCATAAAACCAGCATGGGGCGACAGAGGATTAGACTATGTCAACGGGATCTTGATTCTTTAAAATTGGAACCAGAGATCGATTAAGAGCTTACTGAGGTAACTGAACAGAGTTTCATTTTGTTTTTAATTTGCTTTGGGGTGCATGCGCTCACTGGAGAGAGACACAGAGAGAGAGGTGAGAAAGCATCCCTGCCAGGGGTATGTCTACAAGACAGTCTTCATTCTCCTCCCAGGACTTCAGGCGTGAACGCATACGGCCAGTGTGTCTCTTCAGCTGTGGGGGCCAGGACTCGAACATTCAGTTGGACTTGTGGAATCCAGAAACCTAACCACCCGCCCCGCTCTGTGCCACAGCTGGCCATACAGCTTTAAAACCTGAGAGGAGGAGGTTACTGAGGAAATGTGTGTCCCCTTATCCTGCCCGTGGACATCAGAACTCGTTCTCGGGCTTCGGGGCTCCAGGATTTACACCAGCAGACCGCCCCAGTGCTCAGGTTTCTGACTGACTAGGAGTTACTCCCGCCTGCTCTCCTGTTCTTAATACTTTGAAATTGGACTGAATATTCACAGCTGTGGCTTTTCTGGGTCTTTAGCATGCAGGAGAAAGGAAAAGAAACTCTTCAAACCAAGACAGTGCTCACCCACGCTTCTTCAGGGTACTCTTAGGTCTCAGTCAGTTCGTTATTTACGCAGGAACACAGTGAGTCAGGTTATTGGCATAGTCAGGTATAGTAACTTTAACGAAGTCTTTCCTCTAGTATTGTAAATTTAGATTTAGTGACAGTGATTTGTTTTCTTTAAAAAATGGTAAGATTGGCATAGTCAGATCTGATTTATGATTGGGAGATACAGTACCGATAAAACTAGGCTCTGCAAGCCCACGGTGAGACAGGCAGTGGAGGGCAGTGCTCTCGCCTGCTAGAACCCGCAGTCTCGAAGGAGCCACGGAGAGACAAGCCTGCCTGAACCTCACTTCTATTAACTATGCGTTTACACCCTGGCATTTCCCTGGAGGAGCCAGGTGCAAGAGCGACCGAAAGGTTAAACGTGAAGGGAATGGTAAAGAAACACTTGGATGCAAGAAGCAGTAAACTTGCCTTCTTCCCTTTTCCAGCTTTCCCCTAGACATTAACTTCGGGGTTTATTGGACATAATGTTATGCAGTGCGTCTTTTCATATTAACTGGCAATATGTTACTGTAATCTTATTTAATTTCTTACTCTACAATTCTGCGTTAATGATTTTCACTTCCTAAGATCATATCTGTATGGAATAGTTTCTGTGTGAACGTCAAGAATTTGTGTCTAAGGCAACTTGAAGAAAATGTTTGCTAGAGGATGTGTATGCTTGCGGACAGAGAGACGGCGAGGAAAGGAAATCGCCCCCAATCCCTGGGGCGGGGGGAGTGGCCAAGCTGTGATCCCTTCTCCTCCATTCTCCTTTCTGGACTTCGGGCACACACTTACGCATCCTGTCAGTGCTGCCGGGTCCGGGACTTGAACTGCACAGTTGGCCATGTGGGATTCAGCTGCCTCAACCATCATGACACCAGCTGGCCCACACTTTAATGTAAGAGCGAAGAGCTGAGACTTAGGATCTTCTTATCAGAAGTCCTAAAATGAGTCCTAAAATGGGGGAAGACTTGCTGTTACAGCATAGGAGATCTGGGCTTCTGAGGGACTTGTTTGAAAGTGTAGGTGCTTCAGAATCCTACATCCCAAAACTCAGGCAGCTAACTCAACATTGTAGACATCCAGGAAGAGAAGAATTAGGGGTTAGGAGAAGATTGGGCAAAGAGGAAGGGGGAAGGAGGAGGAGAGAAAGAGAAGCGTGTTTAACTGGTATAATTTACCTTCCGTGGAGTAAATAATTAGTATCCCGGAGCTGGTAATTAGTAGGATAATGTTTTCTGACTAAAATTAGGAACTTGTTTTGTGGGGAATTTATAATTTTCTTATTTCCACTGAGATTTACTGCAGTTAAATTGGCATATGTACTTTTAAATTAGATTACCTCTCACAAATGGATGTCTCAAGTTCAATTTCTTATTTCCTTATTGAATGAAGTATTTTAACTGCTTATTGCAAGAAATATTTGCAGTTACAATAGTTTTTTCTGTGATTATTTTCCAATTTCTTTTCTAGTTTTTAAAGATAATTTATAAAAGCAAAGGCAAATCATTGTACTGAAAAGTGAAATTATTTAAGTGTTTATAAATGAGTAATATTTAATGTATTGTCCCTAAAATAGGTCATTTCTTTTTTTTTTATTTTAGAGAGATTTTTGCTATAGGGCACATGTTCTTGCTGGAGAGACAGAGACAAAGAGACACAAAGCAAGAAATCATTCCCCAGGAGGGATAGCCATGCTGCAATCCCTTCTTTTCCATTCTCCTATCAGGATTTTGGGCGTACATGCACATGTGCCCAGTGTGAGTTTTAAGATGCCGGGTCCAGGACTTGAACCACGATTGTTTATGTGGGAGTCTAGCAACGAAATCATTATGCCATCTGCTGGTCCCCAAACAGGACATTTCCAAAACAGATGAGGGGCTAACCACATGGTCTAGTGGTTAAAGAAGCTGGATCCCATATGACCAATTGCAGTTCAAATCTCAGCCTTGGCAGCTTGAAAATAAATGCCAGGCACATGTGCATATGTGCTCAAAATCCCGACAGACAGAAATAGAGGAGAAGGGACTGTGGGGTGACCGTGCCTCACTGGATGGGGGTGATTTCCCCTTTTCTGCCTTTTCCTCTAGTTGAGTGCAGGTACCTCCTGTCGATTAAAAACCAAAACCAAGTAAAACAGATGCGTTGACATATATACTTTAGTACAATTATTTATGCAGTTATTTTTCAAAAATAGGTTTTGTTTTTTATTTTACTGTTGCTGTCTAACTACTTAAAATTTCATGGCTTAAAACAACCACCATTTTTTTTTTAAATCTCCCATACATGGTTTTAGGTAAGAATTATTTTTTTCCAAAAAGCATCTCTGAAATATATGCTGAAAATTTCAATTGCAAGGCTGCAGCTTTCTCCAATGACCACTAGAAAGAAACAATGAGGAGCTTAATTGTAGGAGAAGGTGGCTGGTAGAACAGCACTCTCATGCTAGGGTAGGGGAAGCTGTTGGGCCGATTTTAGCTCATCAATAAGACACAGCTGGTCTCCGGACCAGAGGAAACCAGGGGTCTGTTGGCGTGGTCCTGGGCAGAACCAATGGTGGAGCCCAAATGCAACCGTGCGTATGGATTGATCCCGAGGGAGACACAGAACACCACCCATACAATGCACTTTAACTTATGTTCCCTGAAGCGGCAGGTCTCAGAATGTCAGTGGGAGGAAGAAACAGAATTCTGACCTCGTAACCCTTCAACCCTAGCCAACCCTAGGCCAGAGCTGGATTTGGAGGTGCGGTAACCAGAACTTGTCCGCTGCTGGTTTGGAAAGGCTCCGCCGAGGTGAGTATCAGGGTTTGGCACAAGAGACAAAATGCTCGGTTCAGGTGTCAGGATTTTTAAAAAATGACTTTTTAAAAGATTTTTTAGATTTACAGAGAAATGACGCAGATTATAATGTAGAGTTCCCCATCTACCCCCCAGCTGTTTTCCCAGTTATTTACATGGCCCCGTAGAATGGTATATTTTTTTATTTTATTTATTTATTTATTTATTTTTAAGAGAGGTCCTCGCTATAGGGTGCGTGCGCTCACCAGACAGACAGAGAGAGACAGAGAGACAGAAAGCGAGAAATCACCCCCCAGGGGGGGATGGTCACGCCGCAATCCCTTCTCCTCCATTCTCCTCTTGGGATCTTGGGCACGCACGCACACGCGCCCGGCGTGAGTTTTAGGCCATCGGGTCCAGGACGTGAACCGCAATCAACTAGGTGGGAGTCCAGCGACATAGCCATTACGCTAACTGCTGGTTCCCTAGAATGGTATATTTAAGAATGGTACGACGAATGAACCAGTGGAGTAAGCTCCCCACACCCCCAGCCCACCCTCCAGGGGGGTGGAATAGCTCTGGGATAACTCCGTGAATAGGCCCCTAGCAAACAATCACTGTCCACTGGGATTGGTGCAAAGCACAACACGTGGAGAACGAGCTTGAGTAAAACAAGTCTTCCCTCTGCGAGGCTGGGAAAGATTTTTCAACTGTGGCTAGGCTTAAGTGGGCAAAGTCTGGGCCAGCAGCAGACAGGCGGCCGGGCTTGCAAGAGAAAGCTGAGGCGGGAAGACACAGGGCACCTGCGCCTTCCTGCTACCTGCCCCAGGTACAAGAAGGCGGCGAGCGGCACCGGGCCGCTCTGCGCATGCTCCGCGCCGCGGTGGGCGGGGAGAGGCCGGGAGACCACCGCAGCCCTGGGACGGGGGCGGAGCGTCGTGCGCGTCGCGTCACAGCCCCCGCTGAAGCTCCGCCCCCAGCTCCTCGAGTCTCGCTCGCCGCTTCGTCCCTCCCACAGGCCTCTGCGTCGTTCGACCGCGCGCTCGGAGCCACGAGCACGAGCGCGGCCGTGCGTCAGCGCGCGCCCCCCGGCGCGAGGAGGCCCCGCCCTCCGCGCCCCGCCCCCGCCGGCCTGGCGCCGCTGCTGCCCAGCTCCCAGACCGCTGCATCCGCGCTGCCGGCCATGGAGGTCCCCGGGAGCCTGTGCAAGAAAGTCAAGCTGAGCAACGAGGCGCAGAACTGGGTGAGCGCGGCGGGGACGAGGGGCCAGGGCGGCGGCGCGGGGAGCCGCTGCAGCCGGTGGTGCCGCCCCCTGCGGCCGCCTCTGCATCCTCCCGGGCGCGGGGGCGGGTATCCGGGCCGCGGAGCCTCCCCGGGGCGGCTGGGGGTCTTGGGCCCCCGCCCTGGCGCCGGGCTCGGTAGGACCTGCAGGAAATTGCTCGCGGGTGAGCGGCGGCCGCGCAGACCCGCGCCCAGCGCCGAGCTGCAGCATCCCCGGGGGCCCGCCGGCTCAGCGCGCGTCGCGGGCGCCCCCGGGCTCAGCCGGCGCGGTAGCCCGGGTTGGGTCCTGCCGCGTGTCCTTCCTCTCCAGAGTTTGAGCGTGGAGAGAGCGCCCAACAATGTGGCTATTCATGAGCCGAGACTTCCTCGAACTGAGGTTCTTTGTGTATGAAATCGGAATGTCCAACGAATACTTGGCGTGTCAGAGGCCCCATTCCTGGTGACAGTCGGGTGGGAGGACTTGGGGTTGTCATGTTGACCGCGACTGCCAGTTGGCGCGGTTGGTCGGGTGCAGTGTCTTCAGAAGCCTGCTTCCTTCCGTAATTGTTCCTTGATAAGAAACAGCTTTGCGCTGAGATGAGTGCGGAGCAGCGTTTGTCCAACTTTGGAGTCCGGAAGAGCACTGGTTTTAGGCCTAGGTGGTCTCTTCTATTTCACGACCCAGTGCAGAACCACGAGGTTTACATGCAATCTTTTACATGCATCAGTTGCCTATGGCGAGTCAGAGGTAAAAAGGAAAGGAAGCGGGTTCTGCTAAATGCACTTTTGAAGTCACTATCTTACCTGCTTGCTCTCTCCTGGGTTTTTAACCCCCGGAAAGTGAGGAGGCAGAGAAGACAGAAAGGTGGGTTGGAGCGGTGGAAGCGCTGGACGTCTGGCCTGGCCTGGCCTGGCCTGGCCTACAGCCGCTCTGTGGCAGGGCCCTGGTCTTGAAGGTCTCTGGGCTGACCTGACTTGAGGGTGCACTTCCCAGGGTGGTTCCATGAGCAGAGAGGATGATAAATTAGGAAGCTCAGTGGACAAGCTGCCTGGAACGCACGCCCCATTCTCCTGTTACCGTGCGTGTTCAATGATCCGAGACACTCAGGACCCGCTCCATGCGCGTTTGAGATACTGTCACCTACACGGCCACGGCACGTTTACATGCCAGTTGCCCAACGGGTGCATATTCTGTGTAGAGACGTGTGCTAGACGGGGCATGAAAAATGTGGGACTTCGTCCTTGCCTTTGGCGCTCACGGCCCGGTTGGGGCTGTCAGTGGCAGGGACCAGGTGGTGAGTATGTTTTTAGGGACCACAGTGACTGGGGAAAGACACAAGTTTTATTGCCAGATTAGGGGAGAGATTAGTTTGACCTCGGAGTTTTGGGGAGGATTTGTGGAGAGGTCAGGTTTCTGAGGCAGAAGGGAACTCTGTTAAGTGCTGGGCATCAGAATTATTACTTCTTTTTTAAGCAGTAATAATTCTTATAATTCTTATTCTAATAATTCTTCCCTGTTCCTGTTACTCCAGGAACAGGGAAGAGACTTGATTACTCTGGGGCACTTTCTTGGGGAGCAGAGACAGGGTGGCGTAGGTGGGCCTGGGCCTGGTGTGAGTTTCCAAGTATTTGGCTGCAAAGATAAGACTTGATGTTGTGACAGGCGTTTGATGGGGCAAGAACTTTGGGTTTTCTGAGCCTTGCCTTTTCTCTCCGGGCTGCAAGACTCGCTGTCTCTTGCACTGGCACGTCTGAGTCCTGTGATGGGTGCCCGCGTGGGGACCTTTGCTGATACAAGAAGGTGGGTCTGTGGAAGCAGTGTGGACGACTTCAGAGACCAGCCTAGGAAGTCTGGGGACCAGAGGGGGTTGTAGTGAGGACCTGAAGTGTGCTGGCCCCTAGCACGGTTTAAGGTGGTTCTTGTTACAAATGCGTCCTGTGTGAGGGGATGAAGGGCTGGGCCCAGGCAGCCTTCGGAATAGAGGCCTAGGTGGGTTAAAACCTTTGGGGGCGGGACCAGCAGGTGGCGTGGTGGTTAAGGCGCTGGATTCTTACGTGGTCGTCTGCAGTTCCAGTCCTAGACCTGGCGGCTTGAGAATCACACCGGACATACGTGCCCAAAATCCAGAGAGAAGTGAGGAGAAGATTGTGTCATGGCCTTCCTTCCTGGGGGTGCGTGCTTACTCTGTCTCTCTCTCCAGCCAGTGCATGTACCCTATGGCCAAAGCCTAACAAAAAGCATTTAGGGGAGAGTCGGGAAGACCTGGCTAGATTTAGGAGAAGAAAAGGGAGATGTTTTAGAAGATGATCTTGAAGTTTTGATCCTGGGAAGTGGGGAGAATGGTTGCTCCATGGAGGAGAATTGAGACTGGGGCAGGGTAAGGGAGGTGAAAAACCACCATAATATTTCCACGGTGGGTATCATGAAAGATGTGGTTAGAAGCAAGGGTCCGAGGTGAGGGCCTCTGTTTATGACGGAGTCTGTGACTGGTCTCAGCTTTCCCGTGCTTCTGTCTGCTCATCTTCAGCACAGGAATTACAGCTTTACGGGGGTGTTGTGAAGACTGGCGGATTTGGCTCTGTTACTGTTGACGTCGTCTTTATCACAAGTTGGTTTCTTCAGTTTTGTATTGGGTAGTTGAAAAAGTCATCATGTGCTTTTTTATGAAAAACGAGTCGCGACTTCCCCGACGCCCCGCAGATAAGCTGGGGCCCAGAGATGGCACCGAGCTTGGTATGGGGGATCCAGTTTGGGGCATGCTGCATTTGGGGAACAGCCTTAGTAGACGTCTGTAGAGCAAAGCTGTCCAGTGGATACATGAGCTGCACATGTATTCCGGAACTTTCTGAGGCCACATTAAGAAAGCAAGAAACAGGTGAAGCACGCTCGATGAATGTGCCTCACTGAGTAACTCACAGAGACCAGCTTACCGCGGGGTGTCCGAGGCCACGGGGCCGCTGGTGAGGGTCTTACTGTTGGTGGGGACTTTGCGGAGTCTTCAGGAGCTCATCCCTGTGCCCCCTCCCTTCCCTTACAAACCCACCAGGATTCAGCCCTGGGAGCCCCCCTGATGGCTTAATGTGATTCTCATCACCAGGAAGACCCTCCCTGCTCAGTACCGTAATCGGATTAGGTTTCCAGTCTCCAGCTGTCACAGTGGCTCGTGTGAAGTTGGGGGAAACGTGTGGGCAGTAATGAATTTTATGTATATATGCGAACACACACATCCGTGTACAGATATAAACACACTTGTCTGAGGACGTGTGCTCACCAGAGGAAGCGGGAGGGAGAGCAGAAAGAACGTATGGAGGACGGTCACTCCGCAGTCCCTGCTCGTCCTCTCTCTGGATCGTGGGCACGCAGCTGTGCCTGGGTGTTTCTCAAACTGCCAGGTCCAGGACTCCGACCGTGCAGTTGGCCACGTAGGACCCTACTGCCTTAACCACCAGGCCACGGAGCTGGTCCACAAATACTGATAACGTATTCTATTTAGCCTAAGGTATCCACGGCGTCATTCCGTGTAAACGCTGTCCACGTGAGACCCACCAGGGGGGATGGCCACGCCGCAATCCCTTCTCCTCCATTCTCCTCTCGGGATCTTGGGCACACACGCACACGTGCCCGGCGTGAGTTTTAAGCCACTGGGTCCAGGACGCAAACCGTGGTTGACTACATGGGAGTCCAGCAACATAGCCATTATGCTAACTGCTAGTCCCCAGGTGAAGTTTTGCCACCCCGAGAGGACATTTGGCAGTCCTGAGAGAGTTTTGGTTGGTGCGCCTGTACATACAGGGGCAGGGCTCTGGCATCTGGGGCAGAGGCCCGGGTTGTGGCCGAACACCCTTTAATGCAGAACCAAGAATGATTTGGTCTAGAGACGCATTAGTAATGATGTTGAGAAAGCGTGCTCTGTTCTTTGCTTTGACTTAGAAAAAGGAAAAAAGAACTTAAATTTGAAATGTAGAAATAGTAATTTGAAAATAAAATCCCATCGAGAAGGCATTTTCTCTTCTATCAGCCTGAAGGTACCATTTCCTGCTCTGAGGTGTGCCAGTTAACGCATCGCATACCAATAGCAAACCAGGAAAACTCCCATCCTGAGTTGTTTTGAGATCAGATGTAATTATTAGGTTATTGGAAAAGTCGTGGCATGTTTTTCTACGCAAGAATGTGTCATGATTTTTTCTCATGACCCAATAATTTCAAAAGGAGGAGTTGACTTTTCATTTTGGTATTCTCCTAAGTGGTTGTAAAGAAAAAAAATTACTCATGACACTTGTAGAAATGATAAGCAGACTTTGTGAAAGAATTCACAGACTTAAGTGATTGGAAAAGGTTTATTCACTTTCAAGGAAGGAAAGGGGCAGACATGTCGAGTTGTAGGGCCCTGAAAGGTGGGGACTAGGGCTTTAAAGGGAAAGCATTTAGGGGAGGACAGGGAAGGTGGTCCTAAGACTGCCCGTGGCCTTTCACATCCGGGTGGTTCCACTGGTCAATCTCTGGGTAAGCCAGCCATCTGAAATAGGACCAAACAGCCCACCTTTCTTTTCCTTTTTCTGGTGAAAATCTTCCACTGAGTCCCAGGAACTCCCTGTGGGTAATGTCTCCTTCCAGGACGGCCAGACCTGGTTTGACCCTTTGGGCCTGCCTCTCCACCTGCCAAGGGCACTCAAGGTTGCTTTCCTTCAGCAGAGCCCAAAATAAGAGACAGATACCTACAATTGTTCTCTAAAGAAGAGATGCCTGAGGCATTTGCGGAGCTTTGAATGTGCCCTTCCCATTAAAATGCCTGAGAGATTGTGAAGGCTCTGAGCAGCCGTGGTTTTCAGTTATTCACAGTTGTGCAAACATCTCCAGTATCTGTTTTCTTATCTGAGGGCACTGTGCTAGGGGGCAGGGCAGAAAGCACCCCAGTGGGGGTGTGATCACAGATCCTTTCCTTGCCATTTCTCCATTGTGTCAGGATTTTGGAGGACACACACATTAGCACCTGGTGTGTGTTTCTCAAGCCACCAGGGCCAGGACTTGAACCACGATTGACCTTGTGGGATCCGCTTCCAGCACTCAGCCACTGTGCTAGGAGCTAGCCTACCCCAGTGTATAATTTTAGAGCATTTGCACTACAAAGACATGTCCTATCTCTCCCTCCGCTTGCCCACCCTACCGCACCTCTAGCCCCAGGCAAACCGTAGTACACTTTCCGTGTGTACAGGTCTGCTGTAGAGTTACACGCGTGGCCCTGTCTGCCGGCGCCCTGCACTTTGCTCAGTGTTTCCAAGGCACCCCTACGTAGTGGCCTGTACCAGGACCTCGCTCGCGTGCACGGTCAGGTATACTCCGTTGTACGGCCATGCCACGCTTTGTCTCTCCGTTCATCAGTTGGAGGGCGTTGGGTTGTCCGTCCTCTGCCGCTCTGGGCAGAGCTGGTATAAACGCGTGTGCTGGTTTTGTGTGTGCTGTCATGTTGGTTTCAGCTCTTGAGGGAGACGTTCGTGTATTCTTGGCAGTCACCCTCTGAACCCCTCTGCTATGTGTGGGGACTCCCCTGCCCTGTCCAGGTGGGAGGCAGGGTCTGACCCCTGGCAGTGGGTTACATGTCTGTTTATAATAGTTTCCTTCGTGGAGACATTTTTCTTCTGTTGTGATCAGTCAACAAATAATGAACAGGTAGGTCCCAGGCGCGTGTGCATGCGTGCCCGAGATCCTGGGAGGACGACGGAGGAGGAGGGATTGTGGCGTGGCCGTCGTCCCAGAGGGGTGAGTTTTCACTTTCCCTCTCATTGCATCTGTGACTCTCTGGTGAGCACATGCGCCCTGAGGCAAAAACCTCTTTAAAAAAAGAAAGGAAGAAAGAAAGGAAGGAAGAAAGAGAGAACTTTGTGTTTATTAACTCACAGTTCTGGTGGCTGGGAAACCCAGAGGATTGCAGAACGGCAGCGGTGGGACTCTGAGCAGTGGAGTGTGCTGTGTCCATGTGGCCCTGCCCGCCCCCTTTCGTCCCCTTGGGAGCTCCTGGACTCACCACGGGGTGGGGGCTGTCACACAGAGTCCCCACATTGGACACCAGGCGGGGACTAAGTTTCCACCTGGCACCTTTTCCATATAGTCAGGTCCCAACATGTAGTTCTGCGACATCCCAACTGTAGGAGTGACTTCAGTTTTTGCACACCGTCTGCTGCTGTGTCTTTGGTTTCCCCACAGTATGTCCTCACACGTAAAAGAAATGTGCCAATTACCATCTCAGAGAGTTCTTCGAATTGGTATTTCCTTTTCCTTTTTCCCCCCCTTTCACTCTAGGGCACGTGTGCTTGCCGGGGAGGGAGAGAGAGAGAGAGAGAGAGAGAGAGAGAGAGAGAGAGAGGGAGGGAGGGAGGGAGGGAGGGGAGAGAGAGAGAGAGAGAGAGAGAGAGAGAGAGAGAGAGAGAAAGCACCCACCAGGGGCGATGACCAAACTGCAGTCCCTTCTCCAGTCCCTTGGGATTTTGGGCATGCGCACACGTGCACATGGTATGTTTTTCAAGCTGTTGGATCCAGGATTCTAACTGCACAGTTAGCTGGGTGGGATTCAGCTGCTTTAACCACCACACCACCTGGCTGGCCTGAATTCATATTTTCTATGGCTCCCACATATGAGTCACACAAACTTTGAATGTCTATTCTCTTATTTATCTTACCTATCGCGAGTGATTTTCAGCAAGCCTGGGGGGGGGGGGGTCATCGGTCTGTATAATAAACCTACTTACACCAAGCCAGCTAGATGTTGCTGCAAACAGTCTTCTGGGTGATGAGCAATAAGCATGATTTATTACTCTGTCCTGTGTACAAACCAGAACATTGAAACTGAGAACAGAAACTTACAGCAGAAAAAAACAACTCACTCTCAACCCTCAAGGAGTCACTAATGTCATGTTTTTTTGGTAGAATTATAGGCAGGATTTGGCTGGATTGGGTATAGAAGGAAATGGAAAGGGACCCAGAAGAAGATTGCACTGTAAAAAAAGTGGCCTTCTGGTTCTTAAATTCAGGGATAAGCCCACCACCTTGGAGTTTCAGTAACTGTAAAAAGTTCTCTTGACTTACCCTGAAAAACTGGGAGGTAGGAGAATGTGGCAAATCTGGTTTTAAAAATTTTATTTTATTTTGCTTATTTATTGATCTTATTTATTATTTTTATTTTTAAGTTTGCTATAGATCATGTGCATTCACCAGGAGAGATAAAGAGAGAGTGAGAAAGCAAGCCATCAGATCTGAGACTCGAACGTCAGTTGGCCATGTGAGAGCCCAGTGCCTTACCCACAACTCTGCCTGCTGGACCTAATATTTTATTTTTTAATATGAAAAATATGAAATGCACTTGAGAAACCAAAAACTTCTTCATATCCAGGATACCATATTTAAATTCAGTATCTTTTTAAACATAGGAGGCAGGGAACCCAGAGGTCACTTTTTTTTTTTTTTTTGTGCTTAATATGGTCTCTACTTATCCAGTATTTTCTGTCAGTCATATCTTCAGTTTATAGCTTGTCATATAATTTTGTTACATTCTAGATCAACTTAATAAGAAAAACAGGCTATTTTTTGCAGGGCCAAACTTAATTGAAATTCATTAGATGCCCGTTTCTTCTTGCGTGAGAACAGAGTAAGGTGGAAAAATTCAAAAACACAATGACCAAGTCAGACAGGTTCTGCAGGTGTCCAGCAGCAAACCTGTACACACCCTTCTCAGCTTCCTTCCTCCGGGACCTGGCTCTCAGTCATGGCTGGGGAATAAAGCTTATGCGGTGCAGTCTCTTCCCAAGGGATGCAGGTGGCTATGTGTGAAACCATTTTCGT
The DNA here is from genome assembly GCA_026018925.1 of Tupaia tana. Taxonomy (NCBI): domain Eukaryota; kingdom Metazoa; phylum Chordata; class Mammalia; order Scandentia; family Tupaiidae; genus Tupaia; species Tupaia tana. The sequence continues at coordinate 3,346,301 of JAKSZU010000017.1, forward strand.
TAAAATTCTTGGAAATGTAGAACTGATAAATTATGTTTGACTCATCAGTTTTTGAAAAGAAATGGGTCTAGAGATTCCTATTACCGCTTTTTAAAAAAGTTTTTTAACTAAAAAATTCTTTAAAATTTGCCAGGGAGGGAAGGAGGGAGGGAGGGAGGGAGGAAGAGAGAGAGAGAGGGAGAGAGAGCGAGAGAGCGAGAGAGCGAGAGAGTGAGCGAGCGAGCAAGCGAGCACACCCCGCCCACATGAGGCATGGTCATGTTGTAGTCCCTTATCCTCTGTTTTGCCAACCTGTTGAAATCTTTGGCACCCATCGTGTTTTTCATGGTGCTGGGACTGGAATTTGAACCAAGCAGTTGGGAATGTGGGATCTGGCTCCTTTAACCACCAGGCCAGGGGCTGGCGCATATGACTGTCTTTGTATGTGACTATTACCCATCCAGTGTGTAATTTTATTGGAAATAAATCTGTTAATGAGCTGATTAGTGGAGGAGGGGTGCGGCTTTGTAATGTGCCTATTAAAAGCTGTTCTTTGCCTGAGGGTTTGCGCTGTAGTGCAGTTTAGATGGGCAGGTGCCTTTCTTCTTGCAGGATTGTGAAGGGCAAGGTGTGACAAGAGATCCTTGGCCTCAGGCACCCCCTCAGCCAGACCAGTTTTAGGAGAGAGTACAGATGGAAGTTGAAGTTGGTAGGAATGAACTGTGCAGTCCCCTCGCACTGCAACGCCTTCTCCAGAACTGGGGAAGCGAGGGGAGGGAGTGTAGCACTGGCTATGGCACACGAGTGAGGAGGACGTTGCAGAGGGTAGGTAGCAGGTTTACGTTGCCTGCATCAGCCTTTTGCCAACTCCAGGTGCACAGTGTGGAGAGAGAGACCTTCTGCTTGGGGTGGGAGAGAGGAAGAGCAGTGGGCTTTGCCTCAGACCTCAGTACCAGGTCCACTCCAATAACACCCAGTGCTAGAGGGCCCCAGGGCCTCAGACTCCATGCTGGTACCAGTAGCCTGAGCCTCCAAGCTCACTTTGGCATCAGGCAAGATCCTTCCGTCTCAGGGCCAGGCTGGTGGTCTAGACTCTGAACTGTTGCCAGCCCAGGCTGACTCCCAGTTCTCAGACTAGCACCTGTGGTTCAGATTGCAGGTCTATCCAACTCCAGGCCCTCCTGTGTTTTGGAACAGCCCAGAGGCAGGTTGGCCCACACAGCCCTAGGCTTTACACCTGCTGTGTGCCAGGCTGGTCCCTGTGACCCCACCCTCCATGGGGCCCCAGTGACCACACTGCAGCAGACCCAGGGCTCAGGCTCATCTTAGTAGACCTCAACACTGAACCAGTCTCCATGGACCCATATCCCTAGTCCTGTAACCTCAGAACTTGGGCAAGAACCTGCATATCCACTTGACAAACCAATCTATGTCATTCCGAGCTCCATGTCTGCCCCTGTTCCAGGCTGGCCCCAGGCTCTAGTAGATCAGATTCAGGCTCACCCCAGTAGACTCTGATGCTGGGCTTGGTCCCAGATTCCAAGCCTATCCCAGCACCTGGGCAGTCTTACAAACTCAAGCTCAAAACCCACCCAGTGCCAGGTCAGCCGTGTGGAGCCAGGTTTCAGATGGCCTCCTTAGGTACAGGTTCTAGGCTATCACCTGCCAACTCAGGCACCAGGCCCGCCTCCTCGAGGCCTTCAGCAGCAAACCTACCTGTCGACCACACCAGAAGGCCTGAATAGAATGTCTGAACAGGCCGGCTGGTAAAGGGCATTCCCAGACAAAGCTGGTTTGCAAAGCCTGGAATAAATTCTTGCTTTTTCAATGCACAGACTTCAACATGAAGCATCAAGAAACTTGAAAAACCAGGGAAACATAACGCCACCAAAAGAACACAATAATATCCTAGTAGCAGACTGAAAAGAAATGGAGATATATGCACTACCTGAAAAAGGAATTCAGAATAATTGTTTTAAAGAAATTCAGTGAGCATAAAAAAAAATAGAGAAATAATTCAATGAAATTATAGTGACCAAATAATGTCTAAAGCAAATATGAAATAAATTATTAAAAAAGACATTTTAGGTCTGGAAAAAAAAACAGTGGAATGAAAAAATGCTATATAGGAGTCATCAACAGCAGAACTGATCAAGTAGAAGAAAGAATTTGTGAACTTGAGATGTTATTTAAAAACATAAAATCATCTGGGGGAAGATACAAATATTTGAATATAGTAAGGTCAGAGGTCTCTGATCAGATTCAATTCAAACAAGATTACACCAAGACCTATTTTAATCAAATTACCAAAGACAAAGAAAAGACAGGCTTTTGAAAGCAGCAAAAGATAAGCAAATAACATAAGGGAATTCCAGTAGGCAGTGAACATCTCATCATGGACTGTATAGGGGTGAGAGGTAGGGTGGTGTATTTTAAATGCTGGAGGAAAAAAATCTGCCCACCAAGCATACTGTATTTGGAGAAACTATGCTTCAGATAAAGATTTTCCCAAACAAAACTGAAAGAGTTCCACCAGATCTGTCTTATAAGAAATGCTAAAGGAAGTTCTTCAGTCTGGAAGAAAGGTCGGTAACTAGTAACACTCAACCATGTGAGAATATGAAGCTCACTGGTAAAATTAGGTGCACAGTAAAGTTCAGGTTACTCTAATACTATGGAGGGGTATGTAAATAATTCGTATCTTGAATATGAAGGTTAAAAGACAAACTTTAACAGCTATAGTAATTTGTTGAGGGATGGTTTCACCGCTGAATTCTACCACACATTTAAAGAACTGTTCATTTGTCTTTCTCAAACCATTCCAAAAAATTGAAGATGAAGGAACACTTTCAAACTCACTCTATGAAGTAAATATTACCATGACAGGGACCAGCAGTTAGCGTAATGGCTATGTCACTGGACTCCCATGTAGTCGACCGCAGTTCGCGTCCTGGACCCGGTGGCTTAAAACTGACGCCGGGCGCGTGTGCGTGCGTGCCCAAGATCCCGAGAGGAGAATGGAGGAGAAGGGATTGCGGCGTGGCCATCCCCCCTGGGGGGTGATTTCTCGCTTTCTATCTCTCTGTCTGTCTGTCTGTTTGGCGCACGCGTCCTATAGCGAAAACCTCTCTTAAAAAACAAAAACAAAACAAAACAAAACAATATTACCATGACGCAAAACCTGACAAGAACATCGCAAGGAAATAGAAGATTAGTGTCCCCAGGGAACACGAGCTCACCGAGGTAGGCCTCGCTTTGCCCCCATGGTGCGCCGCACACGGAGGGCCTCAGTTGGAGGTCAGCCCCGTAGCCTGGTGGTTAAGGGAGCTGGATCCCACGGGGCAAACGCAGTTTGAATCCTGGCCGAGGTGGCTTGAACACACGCGAGTCCAAAATCTCGACAGGACGGAGAAACGGATTACGGCTTGACTTCCCCCGGCAGGGGTGCTTCTCTCTCCCTCTCGTGTCCCTCTGTCCCCGCGGTGAGTGTGTGTGCCCTCTGGTGACTGATGAGAGTAGATCCCGGCTGAATATGTGACAGTGAAGAGAAGGCTCTTAGTTCACCACCACTAGCTTTGGGACCGCTGGCACATTGAACTTTTCCCTTCACCTGTGAACAGGCGTGGTAGGAGTCCCTCTGTCACTGGTTTGCTGTGAGGATTGAATTAATGGGTGTTTGTTGAACACTGATTTACATACCATTCCTCTAAAGAAAAAAGAGTTTAGCTGCTCTATCTTTCCTTGATTTTGGCGTTTTGTACGAGGTAGTAACTGTTGGGGAGAGAGAGATACGTTTACCTTTCCAAAGACTCCCGCAAACCAGAATTTTCCCTTGTTCTCTTTTTTCCAGGGAATGCAGAGAGCCACGAACGTCACCTATCAAGCCCACCATGTCAGCAGGAACAAGAGAGGCCAGGTGGTGGGGACCAGAGGTGGCTTCCGTGGGTGCACCGTCTGGCTGACAGGTACAGTTCAGACAGCGAAGCCGGTGGGTTTTAAGAGCGGTGTCGACAGGGACCCTGGGGCTGGGCGTCTGCCTGTCGGAGCTCCGAGCTCTGTTTCGCATTTGGAGCCTGAACAATTGGAACTGAAGTTACTTAGTGATCGCATCAGTTTTTTGGAGATGCCTTTTTTCTTTTACAGGATTGTTGTTAACATGGAAAAATCAGGAAGCATCTTAAAACATTGTAGTAGTACTTGGATAACTTCCATGATCCAAGTGTAAATCATGCCTATGTTCTGCACCAAGAAGCTCACCGTGTAAACCACAGGGAGAAAAAGAATGAGCGATAAGGCATTTCTCCCGTTCGCTTCTGCCAGCCAGGTTTCGCGTAGGCCTCTAATTTTCCTCATGTTGTTTTCCCAGAATCCCCCCGGGCTGAGCCGTAGCAGGCTGGCGAGGGCACATTGATTTAGATTTTGGAAGTAGTTTTAAAAGGAATGGCTCCTCCACTAATAGGAATTCTGCATATACATATAACCATATAATATGGTATGTTATATAATACCGTAATAGTATACATAAGCGTATGTGTGTTTAGTATATATATAATAAGTATTTTGCCACAGGGCGCATGTGCCCACTGGCTGTCTTGTCCCGAGAGAGCGCCAGAAAGCGCCTCACGGTGGTGTAAGGTCACGCCACAATCCCGTTCCTCATTTCTCTCCCTTGTCAGGATGTGGGGCACGCCTGCACACATGCCTGGCATGTTTCTTAAGCCTCTGGGTCTGGTCTGATGTCAGCCATGCGGGGTTTGGCTCCCTTAACCATAAGGCCACAGTGGCTCCAGGAATTACAGGTAAAGTTTTGGTATATGTTGGCAGGTAGCCCTCTAAAATGTCATACCAGTTCACTCACTGGCAGCGTGGCAGAAGGTCCGTTACCCTTTGTCAACCCTGGGTGTTACTAGTTCTTAACAATTGGCAAAAAAGACAACATTCCGTTTTTTTTTTTTTTTTTTTTTTTTTTTTTTTAACTATGTTTCAATGTCAGGTCTGTTTATTTTTGGCATGAAAGAAACATTGACTTTCCCTCCACTTCCTCATTCTTGAGTCTAGTTACACTGTTCCTTTCTGTGTCATTGTTTCTGTTTTAGGTCTGTAAGCGATTTAAGTCAACACTCCCTCGGTCTTCTGCTGTGAACCTTGATTGCAAACCTTTGTTACAATCTAGTCGTCATCATCTACAGTTCATGAAGTGCATTTTACAAGGTGGCCTTCTGTTGGATTCTGAGTCCCCTGAGCTTTCATGTTTGAGACTGTCTCCCTATCCTTTTTTCTGTACATTTATTCATTTCTTCCACGAGGGAGGCAGACACCCCCAGAAGCACACCCGCACCCCAGTCCACTCCCACTGCGTCCAGCCAGGGTCACGGGCACACACGCCAGCCCCAGGGCACAGACATGGGACCTTCCCCTTGGGGGTCCAGTTGTGTTCTCTGCGTCATTTCTCGAGCCCTGCCTGTCTGTTACAGCAACTTGGCTGGGTAAAATATTTATTTGGTTCGTAGTTTCTTGGAATTTTTAAAACACCAGCTCCTGGAATTAGAGGTCTGAAGGCCGAGGCCTGTGTTCCTGTCTGTCAGGACCCTTGCTCTTTTCCCTGGATCCCTGGGCGTTCTTTCTTCCCTGTTTTCTTCCAGGGGTGTGGCCTTTCCTGTGGGCCCCACTGCAGGTGGTCTGTGTGCTGTGAGCGCGCTCCGTCCTCTCCACGCAGGCTGGGCTGTCTTGTCCCGAGCCCGTGTGGGGAGTGTCTTCCTCTGGTCTCAGCAGCAGCTCTGGCCCCTGCCAGGTCCCCGCTCACATGTGGGCGTGTCGTCTGCCCCCCGCCCCGTTCTGTGTTAGCTTGTTCTTCCACTGCTAGTGCCACGCTGTCTCAGTCCCTGTGTTTTTAGACATCTCGAAAGCTAGGCTCCTTGGCCTTGTTGCTCATGAAGACTCACTTCCCCCCCCCCCCCCCCCCAACTTTTTGCATAACTGTGCAGGTTTTGTAGTTTATTTAGTGAATTCCCTACAACCCTGTTGGGATTTACTGTTAGATTGGAATAGTGTGGAATGTAAGGTTAACTTGGGGGAAATGGCCCTAGAAAATGGGTACTTTTCCCTGGGCATGGTGTGTTCCGTTAGTTTCCTCACCGACTGTCTCAGTTTTGTGGCACTTCGTGGTTGCTGTGTTATCGTTTTCATGGCTTAGACGTGCACGGGGGCGAGAGCTGGCTGCCGCCGGGTGTCCCCGCGCAGGGCGGTGGGCTCTGACCACCCAGCGTGTAGGCTGCTCGCTGTCCCTGCCGAGCGAGGCCTGCTGAGGAAGGGCAGTGTGCGCCGGGCGAGGCTCAGGCAGGTCCTCTCCCTGCGGTCAGCGTGAGAACCCGGAGCTCCTGGGCCCAGAGCCGCAGTGCTGTGGGTCCCTGTGACGGGTCCCCTAGGTAACGCCAGCCTTGCCTGCGCTGAGCCTCGTCACCAAGGCGACAGGACCGCTGCCCTGGGCCTGCTCCTCCCGAGTTTCTGCCCCAGGGGCTGCAGCTCCCCCCAGCTGCCTCCCAGCCTTCAGGGCGGTGAGCTGGCCGGAGTCCCCCCGATGGATCGAGAAGAGCCGTCGGTTTTCAGCGTGCTCAGCTTTCTGCTCATCGGCAGGACGTACTCGTGACTTCCAGCTCTTTACGTGCAGGCCCGGAAAGCCCGCAGCCAGGTTTCACAAACGCTCGTTTGAAAAGAGGTCGCCGTCCTCGGCCTGTGCAGTGTCCCCCTGCTTATTGGCAGAGCGGGCTCGTAAGTGCGCTGTCTCCAGCCTCTATTGCCTTTTTAAAAGCAATGTGTCATTGGCCATGGAAGTCAGGAATTCTCTCTTCCTTGCAGTCCGGGTTCTTAGTCGGCCTCTGTCCGAGGTGTCTAGATCTGCGCTGTTCTCCTGGACACAGTTTGCTTTTTCTCAGGTTTCTCTTCATTCTCTCCGTTAGTTCCACACCGGCTGGACATTCCCCTCCCGGGCTCCAGGCTGCGAGTGAGTGAGCCGTGCACTGGGTGGCTCACACCATACACAGCTATTTTCTCACAGTCCTCCTTTTTTGGTTAGTTTTTGCTATGGGTGTGTGTGCTTGTCAGAGAGAAAGAGAAAGCGAGAAAGCACCCCGGGGAGGTGGCCACACTACAGTTCTTTCTCCTTCATTCTCCTTGGGATTTGGGGTACGAGTGCGTACACACCCAGTATGATTTTTCAAGCCACTGGGTCTGGGACTCAAACCACAAGGCTGACCACGTGGGATCCAGTGCCTTAGCCTCCCTGCCACCTGCTGATCTTACTTTCTCACAGTTTTGAAGGCCCGAGGTCCACAGTGAGTGCGGGCTCCGCCGTGGGCGGGGCCGGCTGTGTGCAGCGGCTCAGGCGGGTCCCGCTGCGGGTCTGCTGGGCGCTGGGGCTGACAGCCGACGGGTCCCCTAGGTGCGTTCTCCAGCTCGGTGGTCCCAGGGCATTTAGCAGGTGCTTCCTCCAAATTCGGTGGCCACAGAGAAGCGTCATAGCTTTTCTGACCCGGCCTCACAGGTCCCTGTGGTCTCCCGCTGTGTTCTCTTGGCTGCTGACGGGCCCTGAGACCCAGCCGAGACTCCGCGGTGTGAAAGTGGGCCGAGCCTCTTGGGGTGGCACCGCACCATCACATCGTCACGTCGTGGAAGAGCTTGTCAGAGCCGTCTTTGGCAGACACGGCTGCCGTGCTCAGGGACAGCGCGTGTGAAGCGGCCGGGCTGTGCCGATCCTTGTGACGTGGCCTCTCTGGGCTGTTGTCCAGCTGGCCCCGGGCACTGCCGGGACCTCTTTCAAGAGCGCCAGCATGTCAGGCTTCAGAATGTCACTTCGTGCCTGTCCCCACCCGTGATCATGCCTTCGTGCGGGTACTTGTGCACGCACAGCTGTGCTTCCCCCTCAGTTGTTCGGTGGGTCAGCACTGGCAGCGCATGGCGGGTGACACCAAGGTGCCCTTTCACAGTTGATGACGTTGCGTTGGGTTCCTGGGGGTTTCCATAAAGCACGGTGGTCTGCGGGAGGCGGCGCTCCTGGGACGTGGGTGCAGCTTTGTAACGTTTCACTTCGTTTTAGCCTTTCCTTCCCTCATCAGAAGTAATTTTGGGGTGTAAGTTTGTTTTAAACTTCGGCACGCAGATTTAGAATAGGGGTGGGTGGGGACAACGTGGTGATCTGACCAGGCCTTTGGGAAATGTGGCGACTTGTAGGAAACCCGTGAGCAGAGAGATGTTATCAGGGTGTTGGAGAAGTCATGGCATCTTTCCTGTGGTTTTCTGTGCAAATATGCGTCATGGCTTTTCTGACGACGCAGTGTCAATGACATGCGCGTCGTGTTGGAAACCATGGACGTTTCCCTCTGTGGGAAGTGAATCTTAGAAACAGCAGATAAGAACGTTCCCGAGAGACTGCCAGGATTGCTCATGGAAGCCTGTGGTTAAAATTCTTTATTACAGGGCCACAAGGTGGCATGGTGGTTAAGGTGCTGGACTCCTACATGGCTGATCACGGTTCAAATCCTGGACCTGGCAGCTTGCTTCCTCACTTTCCTTCTCTCTCTGTTTCTGTCTCTATGGTCAAATTAAAAAAAAAATTAATAATACATAAAATTAAATAAATCTTTAAAACAATTATTTATTACTAAGTCATCATCCCCCAGCTTTGTGACGGAACCTGTCTGGCGTTCGCTCTTAGGCCTGTCTGGAGCGGGGAAGACCACGGTGAGCATGGCCCTGGAGGAGTACCTGGTCTGCCACGGCATCCCCTGCTACACGCTGGACGGGGACAACATCCGCCAGGGGCTCAACAAGAACCTGGGCTTCAGCCCCGAGGACCGGGAGGAGAACGTGCGGCGCATCGCGGAGGTGGCCAAGCTGTTCGCGGACGCCGGCCTGGTGTGCATCACCAGCTTCATCTCGCCCTACACCCAAGTGCGTGGCGCAGGGCCGTGGCTCTTCTGGGTTGGGGGTGACGTGGGGTGGGGTCAGGCGAGGCCCAGCTTCGAGGCCGGATCCAGAGTAAGATAAGCAGCCCGAAACAGCCTGTGCTGTGACTTCCCTGTAAGCCCAGTCTGGTAAAACCCGGTGTTAAAAAACCCACAGTGTAACCAGAGTGTCGCACTCAAGCCTGTGGCAAAAATTTCAAGGGTGCCTTTGCGGTCAGTCCCCTGCACTGAGCCCGTGACAGGTGTCGGGCCCCGTGGGGAACCGGGTTTCCAGCATGGCTCCTGCTCCGTCACTCGCTTCCTCATATGGTCAGACCGTAGCAGCACCGAACCCCTTCTTACATTTCCCTGAGGGGGCGCTGCCGCTGCTCTTCCTGGGCCTTGTTTCCCATCCCTTGAAGGTCCTCCTGCTCCCGCCCTCCTCCTCTGAGCGTCCCTGAGTTGTGGTTAGAGAGTTCCTCCTCCTCCCTGCTCTGTGTCCAACCTCAGGCCTTCGGGGTTTGGGGCACACGCAGTGCCCCAGCATGGTTTTCAATTCACTGGGCCCAGGACCCGAACCGTGGTCAGCCACGTGGGAATGCAGTGCTTTAACCACACCACCCGCTGGCCCCCTTTCTAGTATATTCTAAAAATAAAAATTGATTTTCATCTAACGCGTTTTTCACTAGTGTGGGTGAGAAGCTCTTTTGTGGTCCTCTATAGTGATGTCATACCTTCGACTTGTGGGATTATTTTTGGTCGTTTCTGTGCACGTCTGTCTTTTTGTTTATTTTTTAGGATCGCAACAACGCGAGGCAGATTCACGAGGGCGCCAGCCTGCCGTTCTTCGAGGTTTTCGTCGACGCCCCGCTGCACGTCTGTGAGCAGAGGGATGTCAAAGGGCTCTACAAGAAAGCCCGGGCCGGCGAGATCAAAGGTCCGTGGTCTCTTCCTCTGTCTCTCTTCCCGTTTCCGGGCACGGCGACCTCTTCCCGGTGAGCCGGAGGTCGGGAGCTCCTGAGAAGGGGGGCGGCCTTCGGTACTGCGTCTCCGGCTTTGGCGGCCGCTGGGGCTGTGCAGAGACGGGGCGTGGCAGGTCGGGCTCCTGCTCACGGCCAGGCGGGGACTCTGCAGTTGATGAACGCTGCTCCATGTAGGAAACTGGGCGTCGGCCGTCGGTGTGGCCACTTCCAATTCGTTGTAGGGAAGTTCTGGAGCTGCTGGGAAGGGTGAATTCTGAGCATCTCCAGGGCGAGGGGAGGGCCTCCTTTTGTGTCCTAGCTGCCCAGCGGTCCCTGGCTCGCGGAGTGATGGGATGGCTGCGTTTGACTGGATGAGCATGTTGGTGGCCCCCCACCCCGGTACTCGGCCCGCACTGTGGAAGCTTCACGGGCTGCTCCCAGAGTTTCAGCTGTGAGGAGCACTTGGGCCTGGATGGGGAACTTCAGGACCTGCCTCTGCGATGGCCTTAGCAGTCACGCTGTTCATCTCGTGGCCACCCCTTTGACATCTGTCCTGGGCTGCAGGCTTATAGCATACACATTTTAGAAATCTCTTGCTAACTGTACTTTTTTTTTTTTTTTTTTTTTTGAGAGGTTTTCTGCTCTAGGGCACATGTGCTCACCCAAAAGACAGAGACAGAGAGACAGAAAGCGAGAAATCACCCCCCGGGGGGATGGCCACGCCGCAATCCCTTCTCCATTCTCCTCTCGGGATCTTGGGCACGCACGCACATGCACCTGGTGAGTTTAAGCCACCGGGTCTGGGACTCAAACCATGGTCGACTACATGGGAGTCCAGTGACATAGCCATTACGCCAACTGCTGGTCCCTTTTATATTTATTTAATTAATTAATTAATTAATTATTTTTTTATTTTTTTGGCTAACTGCAGTTCCTAGTAGTGAGTCTGTACCTTCCGTTTTAATCAAAGAATGAGCTGATTCTAAGGCAGACAGGCCTTGAAGGCCTTGAACAAGTTCCCGACGGGCGGTGTCAGGATGGGGACAGAATTCCTGTCCGCTCAGCCAGCCTGCCCTGGGGAGGTGTCAGGTACTCTTTTCTAGGCAGTTCCACGGCGACGCATGACAGCAGGAACCCTGAGCAGTGGCCAGTGCCCACACGACTGCGCGGTGGTGTCGCCGCGGTGTTCTTACCTCCTGTGTTCGCTGAAGCTCGTGGCGGAGTTTGCCCGGCCTCAGCCCGCTGTCTGACCAGAGGACCCTGCAGTGGCTGCGGACACGCCCCTGACCGTGCAGACAGACTGACTCAGCGTCACGTCCTTCCTCTCACTTTGTGACCGCCAGCGTTCCTCTGTGTGGACGGGCCGCAGATGCGGATCCTGTCACTCGGTTATGTTTTCACTGCTGGGGGGAGCGTGCACTTGTGAGATGGAGAGACAGGGAGAGGGAGGCAGAAGCCCTCCCCAGGGAGCTGGACGCCACAGCCCCCACCCCACCCCTCCGTTTCTCCCACCTGCTGGGTTTTGGACGTGCACACCCGTGTTTGGTGTGGTAGTCGAGGCCCGGGGCTGGGATTTGCACCGCAGTCAGCCATGTGGGCTCTGGATCCCTTATCTGGTAGGCTGTGGGGCTGGAGCGGATCCTTAATGAAAGTCCGTTTATGCCGGGGCTTGGTCCTGCGGCCTGCATTCCTGTGGAGAAACTGAAGTACTGAGAGTCACCGCGTGTTAGTTCCTCATTTCTTTCTAGGTATTTACTTGAGAGAAAAAAGGAGGAAAATGACAGGAGTGCAGTGGACTCCCGTTATCTGTGGGCTCCATGTTGATAAACTCACGTACTTGCTAAACTATTCGTAACCCCACGTCCAGACTCAGCGTTGTCATTTGCACGTACGGGGTGAGGACGAGACGGCTTGTTCACAGCCGGATCGGTGGGCGACACTCGCCTTCTCGTTTCTGCCCCTGTATTGTAAACAGATTCTTTTCGAAGTCTATTCATGCCTTGTGTTTCCCTGGTTTACGCTTTTGCGGGGTGGTGGTGCTGTTAGGTGGTCCCCAGTGCTGGATGCTGTGTAGTTTTCTGTATGGCAGGAGGCCGTGGTGCCTTCGTAGAGAAAATGACGCGGCAGGCCAGCCCTCCGAGGCCTGCATGTGGTCTGCTGGCAGGCCAGCGTGAGCGGATCGGGAGAGGTGTTGGACGGGGTGTTTTTAGGATGAAAATGCACGTCCAGCAGAGTGAAGGGGCTGATTGGTGACCGCAGTGTGGCAGAGACTGGCAGGAACCTCACCCTGTACCTCAGGGGGGAGCCGTGGTGCGTTTCCACTCACTGAGTGTTTGCAGCGTCTTTATTGAACACAATCACTGTGAATAGGAAGACTGACGTGTGTGTGTGTGTGTTTTAAAAGTTATTAGTTTTATTTATTTATTATTTACTTTGACCGAAGAGAGACTGAGAAAGGGAAAGTGAGAAAGCAAGCTGCCAGGCAGGGCCAAGACTCGAACCACAGGTTGCCACGTGGGAATCTAGCGCCTTACCCACCACGCCACCTGCCAGCCCCAACGTGTGTGGTGCAGATACGAACTTGGGCACACCAGGAACTTGCACTGGAAAAGCAAGCCTGTTTGATCCCCACCCTCCTCCTCTCTGGTTCCTCCCCCAGGCTTCACTGGGATCGACTCAGAATACGAAAAGCCGGAGGCCCCCGAGTTGGTGCTGAAAACGGACTCCTGCGACGTGAACGACTGCGTCCAGCAAGTCGTGGAGCTTCTGCAGGAGCGGGTGAGTGAGGGGCAGGCCGTCCGGGGGACCGTACAGCCATCTCATCTCTTCCCCCGAAAAATCAGAGCGAGCAACGGCGCTGTTAGTGCTGAGTCACGTGTGTGCTTAATCCCTGCTAGGGCAGGAAGCTGTGTGTGTCACCGCGTTACGTGCTGTGGGGCACCATGCGTGTAGACTGCCGGGACTCCCCGGTCAGCGTAGACCTCGGGAGACCCTGGAGTCCTGCCATCTTTATCTCACTGGTAATGTCAGTGCCCAGGACGAGAGGGAGGGTCCAGCTCTTTGGCCTGGCTTTCTTGGAGTTTCCGAGTTGCAGTCCGTGATGTAGTTAACCCCTTCCTGGGCATCGAGAGCACCCACTTTTCCCTGTGACGGACAGCACAATGGCATCCTGGTGCCCAGGTGCTGTGGAGGGACCGTGTAGGGCAGGTTTGGGACCATGGCCCGTCTCTGCGTCCTGGGCACGTGGGAGTGTGAGCAGGCTCGGTGTCATCCCCACTCGGAGGCGTGCGGCTCCCCCCAGACCCAAGTCTGAGTTCTAGAAGCTCATCGCCCTCCTCCTCTCTCCACCTGTTCCCTTCTCTCGCTCGCAGGTCACCCAGTGTGCTTGGGCCGGCGAGGCTCTGGCCTCAGGTGGGTCCGTAGTGACCATGGCCCCCTCTCTGCTGCCTGGTCGTGACTTGGTGGCACAGACATGAGGCAGCCCGGCCCTCATTTTGTCCTGACTGTGGGTTATGGGGTTCTGGACCTCCCGACCTACAAAATCCTGCTGCCATAACCTCTTCCGTCGACGTCTCCGGACGTGTTAAACGTACAGCTTTGTAGAGAGCCTCCCGTGTCTGAGGACGGCATCACTGTTTAGTCTTTGAGTTGTCCCATATTATAAAACGCCTACCAGGAAGTCAGCCTTGCTGATTCACTTCTCGGCTCCCCACCTTGAGCTGAGCCACGGGAAGTAGCACAAATCTATCTGCTCTGACGGTTTCCCCGTGTGCTCTCAGGGATGACAGTCACCTGTAGGTCACCGAGATGTCCTCCCAGAGGGTTTCTGCCCCTCTTTCTGTTTCTGCCTGCTGAGACCTCCCTGCATTCCATTTGGATTTCAGCCCGCCTGTCTTCCCTCTCACTTCCCCCAAGCTTCCCTAGCTCACTTTCCTTCCACCACCGACCTCCTCTGGGTTAAAGCCCACTAGCCTCGACCCGGCCCTCAGCACTGGCAGTGCGAAAAGTGATCAACTGCGTCTCCACCCTGGGCATGTTCGCTGTGGGTGACGGGAACAGCAGGGACGGCGTGACCCCTAATAATAGAAACCCGTACTCCGTGAGTCAGGGCCCGTCCAGTGTGGGTGACGGGAACAGCAGGGACGGTGTGACCCCTACTATGTGAGTCAGGACCTGTGATTTCCGTACGACTGGCATACTGATAGGTGCAGAGGAAAAGGTCTGGGAAGGCCTGTCAGATCCTTCTTGTCTGTTAGTTCATGTTTTGGTGATAGATTTTTGCTATAGGACGTGTGTGCTCACCAGAGAGACAGAAAGTGAGAAATCACCTCCCCGGGTGATGGCCACACCGCAGGCTCTTCTGCATTCTCTTCTCGGGATTTTGGGCACGCGCGCACACGTGGCCAGCGTGAGTTCCAGCCGCGGGTCCAGGACTCCAAGCACAGCTGACTACGTGGGAGTCCAGCGATGTAGCCATTACGCCATCTGCTGGTCCCTGTTTGTTCGTTTTTAAAAGATTCTTTTATGGGTGTAAAATTCTGGATTGACAGATTTTGTTTTTCTTTTAGTACTTTAGAGGAGTTGCTTTTGTGTGCATTTCTGGTGAGAAGTTTGAGGCAATTCTTTTTTCTGTTTCTCTCTCCAGTTGTTTTTCCCTGTCTGAGTTTAAGATTTACTCTTGAAATCTTGTTTTTCGAAACAGCTTTCTCGTTGTTGGAAGTTGTGTTCGTGTACTAAGTTATGGGCCTAGGTCTGTCTGTCCGTGTGTGCAGGTCTTCTCTCTTCCTGTTCGGAGTCCTCTGGCCTTCCTGGTTTGGTAGTTTGTTCTTTCATTGGTTTGGAAAACTCTTGGCCATTATCTCTTTAAATATTTCCTTTGCCTTTTTCTCTCTCTGGGACTCTAGCTATGCATGTTAAGCAGAAGAATAATGTTGCATGGTTTTTAGATGTTCTGCTTTGTCACTCTTTTTCTATCACTATTTTAGCTCTGATAATTTCCTGTTCATTATATTTATTTTATTTTCTAATTGCCAGAGTGCACCTGCATGCACTTGCCAGAGAGGGACAGAGAAAGAGCCACGGGGCTGGAGGAGGGAGAAAGCGGCCCCCAGTGAGGGGCGAGCAGCGGTCATGCGGTAGCCCCTTCTCCATCTCTTCATCCTGTTGGAACTTTGGGCATGCACACGCGTGTACCTGGCTTGAAAAACATGCCACCAGGGCTAGGATTCGAACTGCTGTTGGCTCTGTGGGATCTGACTCCTTTAACTGTGGGGGTGAAGGTCTGGCCCTCTACTTATTTATTTCTAAGTGTATTGATTCCTCGCTGCATCCAGTCTGTTGATATACTCATAGAAGGGCTTTAAATTATGACGAACATTAACACACAGTTTTGTCATTCTTTGGCTCTTTAGATTTGCCAGAGGGTGCGTGTGCTCACTGGAGAGAGATGGAGTGAGGTGGAGGGCAGGAGTGAGGAAGCAGCCTCCGTTGGGGGTGGTCACACTGCAGTCCCCCATCCTCTCTTTCCCCCACCTTTCGGGATATGAGGAATACAGCACACACACCTGGTGTATTTTTTAAGCCACAGGGATTGGGACTTGAACTTCACAGTCTGCCATGTGGGATCCAGGTGACTTAACCACCACGCTGCTGGCTGGCCCAGCTCTTTTTCTTTTTTTTGGATAATGTACATCTTTCTGTTGAAATTCTCCATCTGTTCATACACGTTCACTTTTCCAGTAGATCTTTTCATATACCGATCATAGATACTTAAAGATCCTACCTGATGCTTCTATCTGGGTTATTTCTGGGTCTGGTTTTGTTTATGTTCTCTCTTGACAAAGGTCATTTTCTTGCCTTTTTGGTGGATCTTATAATTTTTACTGAACGCTGGACATTGCATCTAGACGTAGAGTGGAGATTGCGGTAGGGAACACGTATGCCACGGAGGCATTTTGCTCTCTGCTGTAGTTAGTATAGTGGGTTGAACCACTGTGGTCAGTACGCCGCTGAGCCGGGTCTCCGTATTCCGCGGTGACTCGGTTACTCGTAACGCCTCACCGAAGCCCAGCGTCTTCCGTGGCGCGTGATCTCCCTGAGCCTCGTGTGGAGCCTGGCCTGCTCCGGGCCCTTCTCAGTGGGTGGTCCTCGTCGCTGGAGAGGAGCGTGAGACCCGTCTGTCTTAGAGCCCTATGTCATTTGTCCCCAGCCTGTATGTTCGGGTCGTTGGAGTGGCAGCAGGTCCAGAGCAGCGGGAATGGGGTTCCCGGCGGGCTCCCAGTGGGCGTTCTCGCCATGAGCTCCTGGCGGGTTCCCCGGGCAGGTGGAGGACGCGTGTGCACCCCCGTACCCTGACAGCACTGCGGTGCCTCGCCGAGCAGCGGCTCCACTCTGTCTGGAGCTTCGCAAACACACTGAAGGTCATATGTGAAGCAGAAACCCTGGGGATTATAAATGATTAATGAAATCATGAAAATAAATCAAGAACAGCCTGTGTGAGAGCATTTGTTGCCCGGTTTTCACGGGGAAAGAGGACAGTTTTTGTTGGAGAATACAACTGGGACTTCAGCACCCCAGCTCCTATACTTCCCAGCTACCAATGTGACCTTGGAGAAAACAGCCCAGTTCTCTGACCTCAGCCCTGTCACCTGTGAGGTGGGGGACAGTTGCATGCCTGCCCGGGGTTGTCCTGAGGGGTCTCCGAGTTCACGTGTCGCCCGCTTATAGATCAGCAGCTCCTGGCACGGAACAAACCACCTTTGTTGTTTTGTGCCGAGCACCGTGTGACGAGAGAACTGGAAGATCGTCTAGTGAGCAGCAGGTGGCCCTGGCGTCCCCCCCCTTGGAGGGGCACGGTGGTTTCTCCTTCAGAGGGAGGGGCGTGTGAAGAGTAAGTGACTGAGTTCACACGCAGCCCCCAGACCAGCGCCCGCACAGGAGCCCCAGCCTGGCACACGCACACATGCTCAGCCGCACCCTCTCTGCAGGACATTGTGCCGGTGGACGCCTCCTACGAGGTGAAGGAGCTGTACGTGCCTGAAAACAAGCTGCACTTGGCAAAAACGGACGCAGAAACGTTGCCGGCACTGAACATTAACAAGGTAAGTTCTTTGTCACTTTCCAGAACAGGTGCTGATGCAGCCGCCCGTTCAGTCGTTGGTTAAATCGATGGTTAGAGCGTAAGGCCCGGGCGGGGGCAGCGGAGAGGTTTGTGTGTGTCAGTTCCCGGGGACAGAGGGGAAAGCCCTCTGTCATTGCCAAGGGGCTGTGATGAAATATCTTCAGACTTCTTTTGGTTTAAGTCAGAAGTCACCCAAGTGCAGTTTGCAGAATGCACTGTGTGCGTTTTCTGAGAACCTGCTGGAAATACAAATTCTGGGGGCTGGCAGGTGGTGTTGGGGTTCAGGTGGCTGGATCTCACGTGGCCAACTGCGTGGTTCGAGATCCAGACCCAGTGGCTTAAAAATCACACTGAGTGCGTGTGTGTGCCCGCAGTCCTGAGAGGAGACTGGAAGAGAAGGGATTGCGGCATGGCCATCTCCCTGGGGGGTGACTTTTCACTTTCCTTCCCTCGGTCTCTCTCTGGCAAAAACACACACTCTATAGCAAAAACTTAAAAAAACATATATTGAGCCGTTGGAAAAGTCATGACACATTTTTGCATAGAAAAGCACGCCATGACTTTTCCGACGATCCGATACAGGCTCTCGGGCCTCGTGTGGCTAATTGACTAAATCAAATTCGGGCTGAGACAAGCCTTCAGGGGTGTTGTGCCCATTACGGTTTGGGAACTACTCGTTTAGGAGAGACTGTCCACACTAGAAATGTTTAAGGTATGATTATGGATCTTGGAGGCCTCATGTTAAAGTTTATTAGGGGAAGTGCGTTTTTCCTAATGGCCTTACGCCTTGTTAGATTCATATATTCTGTATCGTTCTCAAAGTGTGTCCCTAATTTCGGCTCCTGAAGGCCGTCGCTCCTTTTGTTCATGAATGCGTGAAGCAGAAACCTTGGCTTTGCTTTCCGACTCACTAGGTGGACATGCAGTGGGTGCAGGTGCTGGCAGAAGGCTGGGCCACCCCGCTGAACGGCTTTATGAGAGAGAGAGAGTACCTGCAGTGCCTTCATTTCGACTGTCTTCTGGACGGTGAGACCTTCCACCTTGAAATTTGCTACTAGGATGGAGCAGAAGTCGCTTAGTTGTGGGGATTTGTCACAGTTTATAAGGTAGTGACAGCGTTTTCCAGAGCTGGTTCTAAGACTATGCTGCATCAGTACCGAACTCTCGGTGAGCCCCGAGATCCTACCTAAGGCTTCCTTTTCCCGATCGCGATGTCTTGCAGAGGGAAGGAGAAACGTGGGGCTCAGGGCAGAAAATGGGCTCCAGAAGCAAGTGGTCCCCCATGTCACGTCCGCCCGCCCCCCGTGGAAGGGCTCAGCCTGCACGGGGCTCGCACACCGCGAATGGTGCTACGCGGAAGCCCACGCGTGAGCTTCTAACAAGGAGCCCGTGTCCAGGCATCCTGAGGCACGTGGCTAAAGCGTGGCTCGTTTTTGAAAACATGGAGAAAGGATGGCCGAGGACATCGACGCTCAGGGTAGTACCGCCACCCAGCTCCCCGTGCCGTGTTGTGTACTGTCGTAAGCCTGAGTCACTGCATTAAAGAAAGTCTTTTTATTATTTATTTTTAATTTTTTTTTCCATAGGGCAAGTGTGCTTGCCAAAGAGAAACGGTGAGAAGGAAAGTGAGAAATCACCTCCCACAGGATGGTCCACCACCGTCAGCTCTCCTCCCTCCCTCTCCTGGGCATGCACATGTACTCGTGTGATTTTCAAGCCTCCAGATCCCTAAAAGCCAAGTAGGGGCCAGCAGGTGGTGCAGAGGTTAAGGCACTGGACTCGCACATGGCTGACCACAGTTTGAGTCCTGGACCTGGTGGCTTGAAAAACCCACGGTGGGTACATGTGTGTGTATGCCCATAAAGTCCTGAGTGGAGAATGGAGAAGGGATTGTGGCATGACTATCCCCCCGGGGGCGATTTCTCACTTTCCCTTCCTCTGTCTCTCACCCGTGGGTGCACATGCTCTGTGGTAAAAACCTAAAAAAAAAAAGTGGCCAAGCAGTTGTTCGGATCCCATTGCCCTCTTACCCAGCTGTGGCACGCCGTGGTTGCCAGCAAAGCGTGGCCACTGTGTAAGTGATCCGGGCAGGGTTGGCGAGTACGTTGTGCTTTCTAGGTCGCGCAGAGAGCAGGAAGATGCGCACAGCTCTAAGGGCTGGGCCTGAGGCCGTCACGTGGTCTCGCTGACATCACGTTTTGGTGTAAATGGAGTCACCCGTGTCACCGCCTTTGTTTCTTGGCACCACAAACAAACAAAACACTTTTCGGGGGTCTTTGTCTTCCTCTCTCAAGGATACCTGGTCGCTTTGCCACTGAAAAATGTTTATGTTGTCCTGTTACCATGAAGGACTTAAATTTCTCGGAATGTTGGGGGACTTAGTATGTTTTTGGCAGCATTAGGCTCAACCCACTGATCCTTCCTTATTGAACAGTTTTATTGTTTTCTTATTTTTATTTTCCAGAGAGGGTGTGTGCTTGCTGGAGAGAAAGAGAGAAAGTGAGAAAGCACCCCATGGGGCACAATCACCCCGCAGGCCCGTCTCCTCCACTCCTCCTTTCTTCTGGGACTTGGGGACATGCACACACGGTGTGTTTTTCGAGCTCCTGGACTGGGCCTTGAACCGCAGTTGGCCATGTGCGATCCAGCTGCCTTTACCACTGCACCGCTGCCTGAGCAGTTTCTTTGACATTTGTGATTCTGTACGAGTCCCCCACCCCAAAGGGGCCAGGATGGACAGTGCAAGCGTTACTGTACACGGTGCCGGCTCCCTTGGCTTTGCTGGGTTTTCTGTACCCAGACCTCTGGGTGGCGCTGCTTCTCCCTGCTGAGCTGTCCCTCTCCCGATCCCCGAGCCGCGGCCCACCTGCGCTGTCGCTGTGTAAGGCTCGCGTGACTGAAGCGTGTCGGCCCAGGTGGACGGTGGGCGAACCTGCGGCCCTTAGTCCAGCCGGGCACCTGATGTCTGTTGTCCCGCAGGGGGCGTCATCAATCTGTCGGTGCCGATAGTCCTGCCAGCCACGCACGAGGACAAGGAGCGGCTGGACGGCTGCACGGCGTTCGCGCTGGTGTACGAGGGCCGCCGCGTGGCCATTCTCCGCAACCCGGAGTTCTTCGAGCACAGGAAGGAGGAGCGCTGCGCCAGACAGTGGGGGACCACGTGCAAGAGCCACCCCTACATCAAGGTCCTGCCTCCCTCCCCTGCCCGCCGGGGGTGGCTGCTCTGCAGGGTTGCCTGGGCTGGGGTGAGGCGCAGAGGCTCATCACATGGTCCACATGCACATGTTTGTTCACCAGATGTCTGTCACAGGCCTGCCAGGTGCCCCGCACAGTGCTCGGTGTGCGCCGGCAAGTCCAAGACCAGGCCACAACAGGCTGGGTGCTCTGTCTTGGCGGCTGCAAGCTGGTGGGGCGCCTGGAGGACACGCAGTCAGGGAGCCCACACCAGGCCCGTGAACCTAGTCAGGCTTTTAGTCGAACACGCGCTTCACTTCTGGTGCAAAGGCAGTGAAAGACCCTGAGTCTCTCTGTGTGTGTGTGTGTGTGTGTGTGTGTGTGTGTATGTATAAAGTGATCGCAGTGGTTAAGCCCCTGTCGGGTGCCCGGAGTCCCCACAGACGCTTGGCCCCCATCGCTAGGTGTGCTGTTGGTGTCGACCTGAACCAGGTGGGTAGAGGGCAGCCTGAACCCCCGTGGAAGGGCCCAGTCCCAGAGGGAGTGTGACCTCTGCTCTGTCAGGGAAGATGAGGGGTTTTGAGAACTCGGGGCGCTGGGGAGACTGCGAGGCTCGAGTGTGCGTCACCGAGCAATTGTGGGTTGTCCAGAAGTTTGGGCTGGAGAGCGGGGATGGGCCCCCACCATCGCAGGCCCTTCTGCCAACCCCAACCCCAGAAAGGAAAGGCTGGCTTTGCTCCTTGCAGTCGTGACCATTTACGTGGGTTTCGTTTGCCTTTTGTGTCAGTACAGTCGTTGTTCCACTATTCCACAGTGTCCCAGTAATGTTTCACCATCATCCTCAGGTTTTTTAGAGGAAGTTCAAAATGTACTCGAGTCGTGTAGCATCTGCAGCCCTGCTTGGTCGGCCAGCCCAGCAGGTGTCCTGGTGACCAGGATGAGAGCGCCTGACACAGCCGTGTGCGGCGTGTGCGGAGAAACGGGCTGCTTACCTGGGCCGTGCTTTCTGTTTGCGGCAGATGGTTCTGGAACAAGGAGACTGGCTGATCGGCGGGGACCTCCAAGTCCTGGATCGGATCTATTGGAAGGACGGTCTTGACCAGTACCGCCTCACTCCCACCGAGCTCAAGCAGAAGTTCAAAGACATGAATGCTGGTAGGAGGGCCTGCGTCCCCACGGGGCTCCTTACCTAAATAAAACGCTCTGGAGGGTTTTTCCCCAAAGCCGATGCCGAGAGAGGGAGGCTGTGGAGCGGGCGGTGTGGGGAGGTGCCTCGGCCCGCGTCGGGCCATGTGGCCGTGACTTGAGTGAACGTTGCTTCGTCCCTGTGCAAGGTGGATGCTCACGACATGCTGACTTTTTGTTTATTGTGAAACTCAAACCTTGAAGGTGCATAGAACCAAAGAGCAGAGGTTCCGAATAATTCACACAAACGTGCTTCATCTCAGAATGTCTTATGTGCGTGGAACGTCTCACAACAAACCGTGGAACACAGCTGTGTCCCGGTGGCTCCTTTGGAAACACGTGCTGAGCGTCTTTATGCCAGGTGCCTCGAGCCGAGGGTCCCGACCCGCGTGTGACAGCACGTGCGGGCAGGAGAGGCGACGCTAAGCGGAAACGGAAGCTGTGGTTGAAGAGTGGGGTCCCAGTGGCGTGAGGACAGTGTGGTCTGGGTGGAGTGGGGCAGGAGCACGGGGTACACACGTTATCCTTACACCCGTGGACGGTCCCCAGGCCCCCGGGCCAGCTCCGCCCACAGGCCCCGCCCACAGGGGCTGGTGGACGACTGCTCACTGTGGAGCCTCGTCCCCTCCCCACACGCTCGTAGATTGAAGGTGCTGTGGTGGGAAACAGCGTTCCCTGGGTTTGGGGAGACCTCAGGATCTGAAGATGGGTCTGCAGTCACGCCCCGACCCCACCATTGCAGAGGGTGGGCCCATGAGGGTGGAAACCGGGCGGCCGAGAGGGCAGGGGCGCATGCGTGCCTTCTGGGAACTAGCTGGCCACTAAGCCCCACAGAGCTGTCCGATCACCCGGGGAGGAGCAGCCCTTCCTCAGTGAGCTCCAGCCCCGGGATTTGTCCAGAGCGTCGTGCGTGGACTTCCTGCCTCCCCTCCTGGAGTTCTGCTGTGTCCTAGGAGTTGTCACTGTCCTCTCTAAGGCACAGGACTATCGATGAGGATGGCAGTGGTCCCTAATTCATGACAGGTTTTATTTTTTATTTTATTTATTTATTTTTTGAGAGGTATTTGCTGTAGGGCACATGCGCTCACCAGAGAGACAGAAAGTGAGAAAGCACCCCCCAGGGGGTTGGCCACAGCACAATCCCTTCTCCTCCATTTTCCTCTTACTCTTGGCGAGTTTAAGCTACCGGGTCCGGGACTTGAACCGCAGTCAACTCCATGGGATCCAGCGACATAGCCGTTACGCCAACTGCTGGCCCCCTGACAGATGATTTTAAATACTGAAACGAGGGCTGGTCCTGCAGCCTGCTGGGAAATGGCCGGGTCCTGCATGGCTGACCGAGGCGTGCACCCTGGCCCCTCAGCTTGAGAAACACGCCGGGCATGTGCGTATGCCGGAACCCGGACAAGGTGGGGGATTGGCAGAGGAGGGTCGCGCTGTGACCACACCTCGGGGGCACACCCTCTGGCAGTGAGAAAGAAGTGAAAGGAGATGAGCAGCCTCAGTCCTGGCCCCGTGAGCCGGCCTCAGAGCTCTCTGTGAGGGAGAGGGACACCTGTGCACTCCGGGCTGCCGTGGCTGCTGCCGTGGAGTGCGACCGTAACCCGGGAGGGACAGGCCTGGGGGGGCCCTGCTCCTCGGTGCTGCCCCTCCTCCTCCTGACAGCCCCGCAGGGTCGGGTGCAGGACCAGGACTGTCCCTGCTCCGGAATTTGCTCTTCTGGTCTGAAGCAGGTGTTTGCCCTGAGCTGCTCAGACACCCGCTGAGCTCTGCGGGGTGCTCGCCCGGGGGTAGCTCCTTCTCTCCAGTCCTGCCACATGTTTGAGGCCCCGTCACGGTGGGGCGAGGGGAGAGTGGTGTGAGCCAGTGATGGCACCCGTTCTCTCAGTGTGCAATTTATGGGCAGTGCTACCTCAGTCCTGGACGCTGAGAGGTGCAGGAGAGGAGCTCTGGGGAAAAGATCGTCCTTCCTGGCAAGAAACTGGCGTACGTCCAAAATAATCTCTTCCCACCCTTCTTGCTTTCCGTTTTGGGTACCGATGTGTGAGGACGCGATGCTTGCAGCTCTTGCAGCCATTTTGTATCCACGAGGATCCCAAATACGCTAGCCTGTGTCCTTGTTTGAGTTTCGGATCAGACCCTCTGAGTATCTATTGTCAGTTTTCCTAATCAAAGAGATGATACGTGCTTAGAAGATGTTTTTATTTTTTAGTTTTTATTACAGCACATGTAAGCTCATGAAAGAGAGACAGAGAGAGAGAGAGAGAGAGAGAGAATGAGAATGAGAAATAACCCCCTATAGGGGATGGCCACATCACAATCCTGTGTCCTCCATGTTCCTCTTGAGATTTGGGCATGCACATACATGCATGTGGCATGTTTTAAAGCTGCCGCATCTGTGGTGTGAACCAAGCAGTTGGCATCCGGCCACCTTCACCACCACACTGCCAGTTGGCCCCCAGGTGATTTTTAATTTCACAGAGACGCAGAGGAGAAGGCACTTCTCCCCTTCCCCTCCCCAGGGGGAGAAGTCACACTGCAGTCCTTTCTTCTCATTCTCCATCTTGTTGGGGTTTTGGACACTCTGGCACATGCACCTGGCAAGGTTTTCAAGCTGCTGGGGGTGGGATTGGAACTGCAGCTGGTCATGTGGGCTCCGACTCCCTTACGGCCGCAGGCCCAGCCCTACATGATTTACCCCTTCTGGGTGGGGCCTCTGTTAGCAGCGGAAGCGTCAGATAGGTTACTACGGTAGTCTTCTCTTCCCGTGGCCAGAAACATGCTCCGTGGAAGGCCTACAGGGACCGCCGCCTTTCATCTCTGCCAGGATTGGAGTTCACGTGGGGAACTGATGTGCGCTGTTGCCGGCACTGTAGAGGGGGCTTATTGGGAGTTACCCGAGCGACTGGATATTCCTTGAGGTTGTGGTTCTACTCTTCTTTGCAAGCCAAACATCTCAAGTCCTTTGGAGAATTTGGTACATAGTAAGTGATTGTAACTGTTTCAAGTAGCCAATGGCCACTTAGCCCTCCCTAAAGCAGCAGAGGTTTCTGGAAGGTTACTTTCTTTGTTTTTCCACTTGAGATGAAGGCAGATAACCAAGGGTTTGCCCTCTAGTCCTTGTTCCATCTGTAAGAAGCCATGTGTCACCTGCCGAGTGGAGGGAGGGAGTGCAAGTGTACGTGTGTGTGTCTACTTACTTTCTGACCGCCTCCTGGGGGAGCACTCTGATTACCCCCGGGGCCGGGGCCTGTGCACAGCCCTGATGTCATCAGTGTGGCTCTTCCTAAGCCGTTCTAGCTGCACGGACCGAGAAGGCTTTAATCCCCGTCAGTGATTGCAGGGCGATACGTTCCAGATGGAGATTGAATTGGCGGCAACGGACCGATGTCCCAGAGAAGGAGGATGGGCTTCCCGGAGCCAAGTCGGACCTGTGAGCATTGATCATACGAGAGGACGGGTGCCCCGCCGACCACAGAGGGGAAGCTGACATCATTTCTCTGAAACCAGTGTGTGGCAGTGTGGTGTCGACTCAGTCTGGAAAGCTTTGTCGAGTTCTTGAATTGCAAAAACTTTGTTAAATGAATGAGTGGAGATGCGGAGGGAGGTTTGAGGCAGAGCCGGGGTGGTGCGTGAGGAGGCCTGGGCGAGGCAGAGGCAGCGTGTCCGTGACCTCAGCCACCCTCCCGTCAAGGATGGCTTGAGCTCGGCTCGCTGTGGGCTGGCTGGGGGCAGCAGTCAGGCCCCGCAGGCCAGGCTGGTGGCAGAGAGAGTGCCGAGGCAGGGTGGCCAGGACAGGGGGCCAGGGCAGAGTGGCCCGGCAGTGCGGAGGCATCTGGGAACAGCCGCAGCAGGTGGTGTGACAGTCCTGAAGGGGCCTGCAGGGGACAGCCTTCTGGAACAGCAGTTGGTGTGGCAGTTAAGGTGCTGGCTCCCACATGGCTGACTGCGGTTCAAGTCCTGGACCTGACAGCTTGAAAATCGTGCTGGGTGAAGGTGTGCCCAGGTCCCAGGAGAATGGAGGAGAAGGGATTGCAGCATGGCCACCCCCTCAAGGGGTGATGTCTCCCTTTCCCTCTCACTGTCTGTCTCTCTGGTGAGTGCACACACCCTGTGGCAACCTCCCGTCCCCCACCTCCCCCAAAAGAACAAAGAAGGAAGAGGTGTGGGGCCACGCCTGAATCTGGCCTGTGCTGTGACAGTGGTCGTGGGGGTGGGGAACTGAGGGGCCGGGAGGAGAGAGCAGTCTGGCCCGAATGTCAGTGTGTCCCTAACAGACCTGGGAGGTCAGGCCCGAGCACGCCGAGGGGCCGTCTGGAGGGCCCGGTAGTTGGGTCCAGCTGAGGGGGTGTTTTCGAACGAGATGTAGAGAAGGGATTTCGCAGGGCCCCACAGCGAGCCTAGCTCTCCGAGAGGACCCCAGGAGGCCAGCAGTGGGTGGTCAGACCTCCGTGGCCCGGTGGAGGAGGGCTTGCCAGGCACGTTTGATTGCAGCTGAGTAAAAACGGACGCCCAGGGGAGGCCAGGAGGCTGAGCAGAGGACCCAGGCCTGGCAGGTGGTGCGTTCGTGTCCCCCCACGCCGTCTTCAGTGGTTTTCGGTTTTTAACTCTGGAAGGGGGAGGGAGGCGTGGCAGAGGCATTTCGGGAGACACAGATTGGCAGAAGGGGAAGGTTTTATTCTGGAAGCTGGCGACCTGGGGAAAACGGCAGACAAGTGTCCCCAGACCAGCTCCCAAGTGACAAGGGAAGAGAATTTGGGAAAGCAGCGAGGACGCGTTCGCGCTGCCGTGTTCAAGCCGATCACCCCAGCCCGCGTGCCGGGCTCCTCTCCATCCCGTTCTTGCCGACTCGCGGTAGTCAGGGGCTCGGCTCCGGAGAAGGGGGAGGCTCGGAAGGTTCCTCTTGGGAGGTGCAGGAGTCGGGGCCGGCCTTCCTCAGGGCGTCTGCCCACGGGCGCCGACGGGGTGCAGGGTGGGCTCTCGGGTCCCCATGGTCCTTACGCACTGCCCGCCCAGCCAGCGGCAGAGGAGTAGGTGACCCTCCGACGGGATCCCTGAGCTCGTCGGGGAGTGGGGTTTCTGTGGAGGGACGTCCAGGCGTCTGCAGTCAGGAGTCGTTCTTCATCTTCTTTGGAAAGACTGTCCGTGAGAGAGTAAGAAAGTGACACTGCTTCTTGAGCCTGGAGAGGGATTTGAGAGCCCCACTTGGTGGTCAAAAGGATCAAAATGTTTTAGCATCTTGCAGGTTCATAAGTAAAACAAAACTTGAATTGAGAAGGACAGGAAATGTATCCTTTCCCATCTCAAACCAGAATAGCTTAGAAGTTATTCATCTTCATGAGAGCGAGCGCGTGTGTGCACACGTGGGCACCTCACCCGGCTTTATTGCACCAGGGTCCCCTCCCTCCAGCCCTCCAGCTGGCCAGGACGTGGGCGGGGTTACCTGGCAGCGTTTCAGGCCACCGGGATGGAGCCCAAGGTTGGTCACGTGGCTGTTAGTTCTGAAGTTCAGGTCGCCACCACGCCAGGCCTGGAGCAGAGCGGCGTCAGTGCTGTGAGTTGGATCCATCCCCCGTGCTTTTGCCCAGTGTCACGTCCTGCTCTGGGAAGAGCCAGCCTGTCCATGCGGGGAGGTCACTCAGGAACCTCCGTGAACGGGATGCCGGAGACCTTGGGCATCACAGGGCGTGGAGCAGGATCAAGCCCCGGCCGGGTGGTGGGCTGAGTCTTCATCCTGGGCCTCTGTCATGCGACAGCACGGTCAGAACCGAGACCCGATGGAGAGGATGTACTTCCTGTGCAGCTTAGCAGTTACCAGGGGAGGCGGCAGTTCTTCCTGAGCCCAGTTACGATCCCCTGGTGTGGGCGGGCCGAGTGCTGAGGGTGCAGCGTGCACAGGCTCGAAGTGTGTGGTTGCCCAGGCCCAGGAGATCACTCTGAATCCCAAAGCATCACGCCGCCCGAGAAGGGTCCCCCGTGGCAGACACCACGGAGGGCTGGAGCCCGGGCCGCCGGGCAGGTGCGGTCGGCCCGCTGCGTTACCCCCAGAGGCCATCGTCCGAGTGTGCAGCGGGCCGGGGAAGGGTGCTGTCACTGCCGGCTGTCCTCCAACGCCCAGACCTACGTCAGGGCACGGCTCCAGTTGTGCAAAGGAGATGGTATAAAGGAGCATATTTTGGTAGCAGCTAAATTTTTGGAACTACTAATGTCTGTCCTTTCAGGTCCTCCTTTAATAAACAGCATTCTATGGGGGATAGATCTGGTGGGCAGCCGAGGCACAGACCAAGACTCGATGTCTGCGAGGGGCCTCTAGAAGCGTAGAGTTAAAGTCTGCTTATTCTGGTGCACAGAGATGTTGAGAGTTATGTGTAATTTTTCATGATACACATCTCCCACGCCTTTCTAGAAGCCCCCGTGTATGGCGAGCCCGTGGCCCATTTGCTAGGCCCGGAAGTCCGAGGACTGCCCTGATTGCGTGGCTGCATTGTAACCTGCTATGAGCCGGACAGCCACGGACATCCGGGACTGCGTGTCGGCGGTGGGCGCTCAGGGCTGGTGCCCCGGGACCGCGGCCACAGCACTGCTTGGTGGTCCCGGCGCTGGATTCTGCGCCTGCGGGTGTGCTTCGTCCTGGGCACGTGGCTCGGAGAAGTGCTGCTCCTCGGGATGTGGCCTGGGGCACTGCTCTCACCTGGGCCCTCTCTTGCAGACGCGGTCTTCGCATTCCAGCTGCGCAACCCCGTGCACAACGGCCACGCCCTGCTCATGCAGGACACCCACAGGCAGCTCCTGGAGCGGGGCTACCGGCGCCCCGTCCTGCTGCTGCACCCGCTCGGCGGCTGGACGAAGGACGACGACGTCCCTCTGATGTGGCGCATGAAGCAGCACGCCGCGGTGCTGGAGGAGGGCGTCCTGAACCCTGAGACGACCGTGGTGGCCATCTTCCCATCCCCCATGATGTACGCCGGGCCCACCGAGGTAGGCTGCCCACCGGCTCCCGCCGAAGAGCGAGGCGCTCTCCCACACCGCGCGTGCCACCGGCGGACCTGGGCGCTCCGCCCCGGAGGCTTGTCCCTCACGTGGAGTCCTCCCCACTGTGTCAGGCTTGTCCCTAGTGGTGGCCCGAGAGGCAACCTTTGTGGCAAAGGAAGACAGGGAGAGGGCGCGCTCGCACTTACGGGGTTCCTGTCCCTGTCATCGGGGAGCGGCAGGGCTGGTGAGGTCGGAGGGGGCTCTCCTGTCACTGCCGGCCTGGTAACTGGCGCGGCCCGGCAACGCTGTTCTTGTCCCTCTAGCCGGTCCTGGTCTCTCTGGGGACTGATTTGGTTTTATTTTGGCTTTTGAATTTGGGGAGGGCTAAAGGGATTTCAGTGGGAGGGAAATCGTGGTATCTTAAAAGCCCAAAGATATTTGTTTTTCTTTTCTTCTTCTTTTTTTTTTTTTTTTTTTTTTTAAGAGAGATTTTTGCTATAGGGTGCGTGCACTCACTGGGGAGGCAGAGACAAAGAGAAAGTGAGAAATCACCCCTTGGGGGGATGACCCTTCTCCTCTCAGGACTTTGGGCATGTGCACACACATGCCTGGTGTAAGCTTTAAGCCATCGGCTCCGGGACTCGAACTGTGGCCAGCCATATGGGAGTCGAGTGCCTTAACCACCGTGCCACCTGCTGGCCCTCCAGAGACATTTCTTAACCTGTTCTTTTGTGAAAGACTGGAGCCTGACAGAGTCAGGTATTGGAAGAAGGGCAGGTTCTGGAATTCTACTCAGTGGTCGAAAGAATCTCGAGAGTTTTTTATATTCAGTATAGAGAAGAGGACTTAATTTGGTTTAGCATCAAGGCAGAGGAGACTTTCAAAAAAAAAATACTTGTGGGACGAATGAAGAGAGTCAGTGAATGGCCTCAGAGGCCGTGGGTGGGAAATTCCTAGCCACTTGTTGAGTTCTCAAGATACAGTTGGAATGTACACCATCACTGCTTTGTTTCTTCTCCTTGCCTTACAGGGAGATGTTTCCACTTACACTTGTCCGATAGGCAACCTGTGTTTAAAACTGGAAATGATTTAGTTGTATACTCAGTCTTCTCCCAAGGATTGTAAGGGGGGTCCTCTGCACTTGGCAGTGCTTCGAAATCAAGGCCAAACATTTTTATTGGCACCTAATTGTGGGGTTTGTACTCTGTTAGCTTTTTATCCAAGAAAAATAAGTAACTGCGAGCGGAGGGGTAAGAGTACTCTCCTCTTGGGCCCAGCCTGGTGCCCCGAAGTCCATGTCGGCCCCGCGCCGGGAGTCCCGTCCTCCCGCTGGAGTGATGTGTCCGCGGGAATCAGCCCGGGACCGCCCTGCGTTTGTGAGGGACCGCCCTGCGTTTGTGAGGGACCGCCGTGACCCGAATTCTCGCCTCTCAGAGGAGCCGACTGTTCCGGAAATAAAGTAGTAACGTGCTCGTGTTCCCGCCCTCTCTTCTGGTGCTAAGGAAGTTGTCATCACCACAATTTAAGGGAATCCGCTGGTCCGAGGTTCTGAACTATAGGACGAATGGCTTGTAATGAGGAAATGACCCGGTTAGGTTTTGGCTTCTAGGTGTTAGGGTCGGGAACGGCTGTATGGGCGATAGCCTCCTCCCAGGCCGGCTAGGGGAAGCAGCGTTTACCCCCTCCTTTGGGATTGGTTTTGTCCTCTTTTGTGTTTCTCATTCCCTATTTAGAAGTGGACGAGAGAGAAAATCGTATCAACTGAATAAACTGAAGCCGGGTGGGACGAGGGGCATCGATACCCGATGAAAGCCTCCCGCTGTGGTGAAGTAGAGACACAAGCTCCGGCTGCCCCGTGCCTGGGCGGGCGAGGTTTCCCGCCGTCTTCTGGCTCAGAGTAGCTGTGTTCCTAAAAGGCAGGTTCAGAAGCAAAGGCTCCTCAATGTGTGCGGAGGGACCTTGGAGCGCACCTCCTGGTAGCGAAGCTGCAGTGAGTGTTGTAGGGGAGAAGAGGTTCCTTTCCTTCCCGACTCCAGGCGTGTGGCCGAGGGACCTGTAGCGTAAAAGTAACAGAAGAAGAATCTGAATTTATTTTAAGCTTTATGTGACATGGAGCTTTCTGGAATGAAGTCCTCCAGAAACAGAAATGTGTATATTTTTTATGCTCAGGCTTAATGATGCTCGGACAGTCATGCGGAAGTATTGCTAGACGGGGTCCAGCAGGTGGCGTAATGGCTATGTTGCTGGGCTCCCATGTAGTTGACCACTGTTCAAATCTTGGACCCAGGGGCTTGAAGTTCACGCTGGGCATGTGTGCATGCATGCTCCAAATTCCGAGAGGGTAATTTCTCAGTTTCCATCTCTCTGTCTCTCTCTGTCTTTCTGGTGAGTGCACAAGGCGTATAGAAAAATCTCTCTCAAACAAAGAACTGTTGTTCTCAGACAAATGAGACCTCATCTAGTGATCATAAACCAGGGGGAACCTTGGGACCTGTCTGCTCAGATTCTTCTCTGCCACGTGTCTTTGGAGAGAGGGGCCGTCCTTCCCTTGGCTCTGGAGAGGCACTTCTGGAATGAGACTCTTATAACCTACTTCAGGGGATGATCAGCTAGGGTTTAAGACCCACTGCAAGGGAGAAGGGGTGCTCTCTTTTGGCTAATGGTTTGTCCCCCAGAGGTCATGTTTTGGAATCGGGTCCCCATTGTGATGGCACTGGAGGTGAGGCCCAGTGGGTGGTGACAGTCATGCAGGTGCCACCTTCATCAGCAGATTAGCAATGTCTCGCCGGGCCCAGTGAGCTGATCCTGCAGGCGGTGCCTTCGTGAATGGATTAGTGCTGTCTCCCAGGACGTGGGGAGTTCTCGCTCTCCTGAGTAGGGTTAGTACTCGGAGAGTGGGTTGTTATAAAAAGATGGCTGCCCTCAGGCCTGTCTCTGCATGGACCACCTTCCTCTCTGCTCCTGCTGGCCGTGTGGTGCGTAGGCAGCCTGGAGCCAGCCTTCGTACTTTGCAGCCACCAGAACCAAGAGTGGGACACAGCTCCGTCCTTGTGCCCCACCTGGCCTCAGGTATCTGTGAGCAATGCAGTAGTGGGCGGAGACAGGGAGGGGAGGCGAGGCTAGCCTACCTGCCTCTGCTGTTCTCGCAAGTGCGGAGGGGCGTGTTTGGGGTGGTTGCTTCAGATTTGGCCCTGATCAGCACCCCGAGAGCCTGGTCTGTACCAGGCTGGTGGTGGGGGACCAACAGAGGGCCAGGCCTGGTCTTGCACCAGCTGGGGTGCAGCCACAGGTGAGCCTTCGTGAGGCTTCCCTGGGCTGTGTTTACATGCGCAGTAAGGTGGTTACTTGGAGCGTGCACAGGTAGGTAGAGCTTAATTTCTTTTTCAAGTTCTACTCCATTCTGGGTATTTTATAATTTGTCTTATTTTCCTTTAGCTTCATATTAAAGCATAACTCTGTAGGAAAACGTATACATTTCATGGGAGCAGTTAAATGCCTTTTTCCCCTTGTACTCAGGTGTAAGCCAGCACCCATGTTTTTGAAGACTTCCGTCAGTGCCAGCAGCTTCCTTCTCCGCCCCGATCTGCCCCACGTGCCCTCGCCCCGCCGTCTTTGCTGTCCTCACACACAGCGTTAGATTACAGACCAGTGCTTGTGTCGAAGGCCGGACCCCTTTGGACGCAGATTCTGGGAGTGAGAGTAGGGCTCAGGAAATGCACTGGAGGGGCGCTTGGGGCCAGCTGTTGTGGGAAGAGGAAGGAGGGATGCAGGACTGGGAGAGCGTTTCTGTCTCGGTGCACTCCCGGGAAGGAGTGAGGTTCCAGGAGAAAGTCTGAGCTGCGTGGAAATCGATCGCAGGGATTGACCGTGGGATCCGGCTCCCGGCTCCCTGAACCTGCCTGCAGCACTCTGGGCCAGCCCAAAAGGCAGCTTTTAACTTGTGACCGTTAAACAAATTGGCTTTAGAAATTCTAGTGAACATTTTAATGTTTTAAACCATGAAATACTTTGCTATTTCTGGCTTGGCAGGACTGACACTTAGACTGAGTGATCTGTGAAAACTCCATCTCAGTTCCTTGGCCCCACTGTGTGCTGGACTTCCTCGGCTTGTTTGCAGCCTTCGGAATGTTTCTGTTTAAAAGAAAAAAAAAAAAAGCCCTTATTTTTGTAGCTTTTCCAATGACATCAGGAAAAAGTCTGCCAGTGATGCTGATTTTGCCAACTAATAATAATAAAATAAAAACAATGACTCTTCCTTTAATCATTTCTGTAGGTCATTTAGAAGGCATTGGTACCAGATTTGTTTCCTTAGCACAAATGTTTTTCAGAACAATAAGCAGCTGCTAAGCCTCTTCGGTTATTGACAGGATGCCCCGCTTTTCCAGGCTGTAAAGATGTAATGGCTTGATTCCTAAATTCCATTTTAGGGGCGTGGAGGTGGGTGGGTGGAGAGAAAGTTAACTTTCTGATGTTAAAATGGTGTTGTGTGTGCACGTCTTCGTCTTCATGGGATTGTAATCGACTAGGAGATAGTGTTTGTCCCATCTCACCAACTACTCAGTCCATTTCTATGATGGGCGAATGGTGTTTTTCTCAGACCTGTTGAAAGAAAAACTGCAGACGAATTCCGATTAGTTGAACGAAGAACTATTCACGAGCCAGACAGCCCTCAGGCCGCGGCATGGGCAAGTGACGTGGGTGGGCAGCCAAGCGGAGAGGGATGCTCGGAAGGTGGACGGGAGGTCTGGGGCGGTTCGGGGGCTGGCGGCTGCTCGGAAGGTGGACGGGAGGTCTGGGGCGGTTCGGGGGCTGGCCGGCTGCGACTGGCCGGAGCTGGGCTGCTGTGCTGGCGGACTCGGCTGCTACCGAAGCAGGCTCCTGGTCCGCTTCCGTTCGTTCCTGAATTCTCAGTCAGGTCGATATTCCGTAGATAGGCCCGCGGGTGTCCAAGCTTTCTCAGGGCAGATCTAGTTTGGGTTGACAGATCTGTTACGTGGAAGCAGTGAAAGCGAGATGTCTTCGGGAATGCTGAGATAGCACCAACAGCTTCGTCCTGGGTTCAGGGTGTTTTAACAAGGACTGCTGGTTGGATTGGGGGAAATGCGTTGTTGGCGGTAGGGCCATGGAAGCATCCGTGTGTTGTTGACTGACTCCTTGAAAGAAACTGATCCTGTGTTAAGTAAACAGAGAAGCCCCAAAACAGGGCCAGTAGGAACACGTGGCCACCCAGGGCCTGGACGTCAGTGCGATGAGCCCCGTTTTACACCAGGGCCTGGAACAGTGAGCGCGGCCTGTGTTGGGCGTACTCCTCTTCCTCCCCGTAAACACTTCCACGAGTTCTGAGCTCAAGAGACATCTCTTCTTAAATGCTGAGCCTCGTTATACAGCCGTGGTCTGCAAGGTTTAATTGTGCCTTTGCTCTTTGGGGTCTTTGATAATTTCACCTTCTACTTTTTATTTTATTGATAAGTTTCTTGAATAATACAACACAGGTTCACAGTATCTTATGCAAAGTCTTTGGGGTCATGTGTTATGTAATTCCCCCGATGACCCGGGACGGTCCAACATTAAGTACGTAAATGTTTCGGTGAATGGCCACCATCTGGGCCCGCCGAATGGAGAAAGCAGGGTGGGTTGGGGGTGCCCAAGTGGCGAGACTTGCTGAGAAGGAGCACTGCAGCGTCGCGGGGGGATCCGTCGGTCCTGCGACGGCTCGTGCGGGAGGTGCCCCGAGGCCTGCTGGAGAGGGGCTGCGTGTGCCGAGGGGCAGTGGAGTCGTGACGGGCACAGCTGGGGCTGGCAGTCCAGCCATGGCGCGACGTGTTGGCCGTTCCTGTGTCGTGGCCGCCATTTCTACCCGGTTCCGTTTAGAACAGGTGGTTGTCCAGGTCACTGACCACGGAGCCTGCCACTTGAAGGGCGCTAAGGCCTGGGATTGCCCTAAGGTTTTAGAAGCTTATTTCTTCTGAGAGAGGAGAGCGCATCCCAACAGGGCCTTGACGCTGTAGCCGTCCCCAGCTTCATCCAGGCCCGTGAGTGCGGCACACTCAGGGCTCCCGCCTCGAGCGCAGCCTCCTCCCGGGGGCTGCCTCGGGAGCGTCTGGCTTCTGGCCGCGATTTCATCGGCCCAGGCATGAACCTCTGGGCTCTGACTTCTAGCGACGTCTCCGAGTCACTTCCAGGCGCGGCGCACTGGTCTTGGGGAGGTTGCTGTAGTTAGTTTGAACAGTAGGTCTTGCCGTGGAGGCGGAGCTCAGGGCTAGTCTGGCCGCAGCGTGGCCAACTGTACGCGCGGCCCCCGTGTGCTCTTCCTCGTGTTGAGTCCTCGGCCGTTACCAGTTCTCGTGCGCACTCGCCTAACCTGTTCACGTTGGCTAGTTTGCGTTTTCAACTCGGAATAGGGAGGGGGGCTCTCAGGTCGTGAGTGTGCCTGCAGCTCGGTGAGCTTTGCTGGCACCCCAACCACCAGCACCCCGAGCTGGCACTTCCCGGGGTCACCAGGAGCCCTCTGCACTTCCCTTCCTGCAAGGGCCGGCTATAATTCTGACTTCTTTATTTTATTTTATTTTTTTGCCATAGGGCTCATGTGCTCACCAGGGAGAAATCACCCCCGAATGGGGATGGCCACATCTCAATCCCTTCTCCTCCATTGGGATTTTGGACATGCATGTACACACACTGGGCGTGATTTTCAAGCTGCTGGGTCCAGGGCTCAAACCACAGTCAGCCACGTGCGAGTCCAGCGTCTTAGCCACTGACCACCTACTGGCCTCCACCCCCCCCAACAGTTCTGACTTGTAAGACCTCAGATTGGGGCACCAGCAGATGGCGCAATGGCTGCGTTGCTGGACTCCCATGAACCGCAATTTGAGTCTCGGACCTAGTGGCTTAAACTCACGCGTGCGTGCCCAAGATCCTAGGAGGAGAATGGAGGAGAAGGGATTGCAGCGTGGCCATCCCCCCTGGGGGGTGATTTCTCACTTTCTGTCTGTCTGTCTCTGTCTGTCTGGCGAGCGCACGTGCCCTGTAGCAAAAACCTCTCAAAGAAAAAAAAAAAAAGGGAAAGACCTCAGATTGGATTCTGAACTGTGTCAGTGACATCTAATAGTTGGATAGAATCATGCACACTCAACTGTTCACAGCCGTTACGAGTAAGCGGTATGTAAGCACTTGGCCGTCCAGCACATCTGTTCTTGCAGTGCTTCTGGCTTTCCAAGGTGGTGCCTTTGAGCTTGCTGAGCCTTCCTGCCGAGGGATCGACTCCGTGGAAGCGCCCTCGTTGACTTACTGGCTGCCCGCGTCCAGGTGCGAGGCCACGAGGGCACCAACACTAACAGTGGGCTTCCCTCCAGGTCCAGTGGCACTGCAGAGCACGAATGGTGGCAGGAGCCAACTTCTACATCGTCGGGCGGGACCCCGCCGGCATGCCTCACCCCGAGACGGGCAAGGACCTGTATGAGCCCACGCACGGCGCCAAGGTGCTCACCATGGCCCCCGGCCTCATCACCTTGGAGATCGTTCCCTTCCGCGTGGCTGCTTACAACAAGAAGAGGAAGCGCATGGACTACTACGACTCGGAACAGTGAGTGCTGCGCCCCACGTCGGTCCCAGACACTCGGCCGCTGGTCTCGCTGGCGCGGCTCCCGGTACCTGCGAGGGGGGCGGCCTCCCGGTGTGTCTCAGCCCCGGGGTAGAGGAGCTAATGAGGACGGAACCTCACCGCGGTTCCGCTCAGGGCTTGGTTGAGCACACGTCTGCCTGCCGTGGGCTGCCGGGCCTGACTGGTTCGGGCCTGGGCAGTACCTGTGAGCTGCCGCTGGCTCCGCGACCTCAGTCCGTATCTCCCTGTCTGGTTCCTTCCCTGAACGGTGGGGAGCTGTGGACGCCCCTCTGCTGATGCCGGCCCGGCACAAAATCACGTGTGTTTCTTTGGCCTTTTTTAGAAATACACACAGAGACATCCCAGGGTCTTCAGATAGTTCATGGAAGATGTGTATTATGAAAAAACTATGCATGAGTTTCAAACCTTTTTGCACCAAAATAAGCTCATACTGTAATTCCATTTCCTCGGACGTTTCTTCTGGCGTGCACACTTGCATTTGCACGCACGCGAGCGCACACACACACACACCCCATTTCACTATCTGAAAATGCAGCTGTAATAGTGCTGTGTTGGGAGTTGTAAATGGGCTTTTTCTACCAAAAGGATGTCTTAGCAGCTAAATAATAATAATGATAATAATTTTAAGAAAAATAAAAGCATTATACTAAACTTTGAACTATATTACCGTGAGTGAAACCTTAAAATATAGATTAATTATTAAGAAAAGTAAAGCTTTGGGTCTGGTCCTGCCTTCCGTGGTTAGAGCAGTGTAGGCCGCTGTCAGGATTCTCTTAGTCTGGGAAGAGGCCCGCCTCCACGGCTAATTCTTTCTAAAGCCCCCGCCCCAACATGGCCCCCTGCGGGAGTACAGTCACGCCCTCCTGCAGATCCAGGGAGCCCGAGTGTTCCAGCTAGAATCCGGGCTCTGCAGCTGCTCCCTTCCTCCCTAGCATACAGTTCGTAGTTTGTTACCCGAGGCTGTGAGCAGTCCTGTTCTGGGAGTTACAGTTAACTGCATTAAGTCACTTAGTGGGGAGGGAGAGGACACAGAGGTACAGTCACTCTGCTGGTGGCAGAATCCTCAACACTTAGGTGGGTGAGTTACGAAAACAAAACTCAACTAAA
This sequence comes from Tupaia tana, assembly GCA_026018925.1. Lineage (NCBI taxonomy): Eukaryota > Metazoa > Chordata > Mammalia > Scandentia > Tupaiidae > Tupaia > Tupaia tana. Next base: position 3,383,360 of record JAKSZU010000017.1, read on the forward strand.
AAGAGCCGTGCTTTGCTTTCTTCCTTCTCGTGCTGATGTGTCTCCTTCCCGTGGTCTCTGCGTGGTCAGCTGTTCTAATCACACGCAGGGCCCTAAACCCATCTGCATGTCACTGACTGACATGCTGGTAAAGCCTCAATAACTTTGATGTCGGTTAAATCTGTGCAGTGTTGCTTTAAGTCTTTCCTTTAATCATTCAAAAGCTAAATAATTACATCAGTTCTCATAAGATTTTCCAAGATGAATTCTGTTATTAGTTGCATGAGTAGCTTATTTTCTTGGAATTTTTTCGAGTTACCAGATCTTAATAAGTTATAACTTGGGAAGCTTTAAAACTGCCTTAATTCTTAAACTTTTTATATTTGTGTTCAAATATAATTAAGTTGATGGGAATATGCTGGAAAGTGATTAAAATTTTGTGGCGAGACCATAGTCTTTGATGTAGTGAGAAAACAGTTATTAATTATGTGCTTGTGAGACTGTCTTACATCTGATTAATGAACATTACTCAGTGCCAGCTTCTTTGTGATGAATGGTTTTGTAGCTTTTGACTTGATTAAATACCAGTGTAAAACAAGGTTTAGGGGGGAAAAACAAACTTCATGGAGATTTCAGGCAAGATACTATTGACAGGAATTATGATAAAAATCATCCATTTACTTTTAGCGAGTTAAGGAGGTTCATAGGAGTTGTAATAGCGACTCAAGGAAATTTCATCTTGGGACTGCAAGATTAAAACCCATTCGTTCAGATATTACAAACCAACTTCTAGAGAAAATTCAATGACTTGCATTTTTTTCCCTTCTATAAGGTGAATCTTTGTATTTGTGTAACAAACCAACTTCTAGAGAAAATCCAATGGCTTACATTTTTTTCCCCTTCTGTAAGGTGAATCTGTATTTGTGTAGCAAAGTACAAATTTCTTTCTTTCCTTTTTTAATTATAGTTTTTTTGCTATAGGGCATGTGTGCTCACTAGGGAGAGCCAGAGACAGACAGTGAGTGGGAAGGTGCGCATCACCCCCCAGGGCTTAGTCACGTTGCAGCTCATTCTCCGTTCTCTGGGGGCTTGGGGCATGCACACACACGCCCTGCATGTTTCTCAAGTGGCTATCCAGTGTGCCGTGTGCGACCCAGCACCTTAACCACTGCGCCTCCAGGTCATTGAAATAGCAAGCTCAGTGAGAGGCGAGGGCACCTGGTAGAAAGGAGTAGCCAAGGGGGTAGGCCGGTGTGGATATCGCCTGTTTCTCCCGTGTCTCCATGGCGTATACTCGTCCGCTGGTATTTCCAGGGGATTGGCTCCAAGACTTGGTTCTCCCCTAACAGCTTGTTTTTCGCTCAAGAGACGTTTTTTTTTTTTTTTTAACTTTCATATTTGGCGCTGAGCTTGGCATTTTGAGAGTATTTGAGGGGCCAATTTCTAAATAAGCTAGTCACGTGTGTCTTAACAGAAAGCAAATAATGAACAAAGTACTCCTGGTGATACACGCAGGAAGTTACTAGACATGCTTAGAGCAGTGTCCTTGTACCCAGCCGTTAAGCACTGGGCTCACTGCTGCTCTGGTGAGCACGCAGGGCGAGCCTGGGTTCCCGTTCCCCAGTCGTGTTATTTCTGTCCTTACAAACTCTCGGCTTTAGTTTCAGGCATACGTGAGGGGAGCACCACCCCGATGCCAGGTGCGTCTCAGAGTGTCTTGAGAATGGTGTGAGGGGGAGTGGGAGTGTAGTCAGCGCCCAGCCGTGTATCTCTGTGGGTCATTTTATTTTATTTTATTATTTTGTTTTGAGAGATTTTTGCTATAGGGTGTGTGCTTACCAGAGAGACAAAAGACAAACAGAAAACGAGAAATCACCCGCCGAGGGGATGACCACGCTGCAGTCCCTTCTCCTCCATTCTCCTCTCGGGATTTTGGGCACGCACACATGTGCACCCGGTGTGAGTTTCAAGCTACTGGATCCGGGACTCAGACTGCAGTTGGCCATGTGGGAGTCTAGCACCTTAACTGCTAGGCCGCCTGTTGCTCCCAGCGATCATTTTGTTTAGTGATTAGATATGGGATCAGCTCTCCGAAAAGTGGGGTCCGTTCTTCAGAATGAGCATCTCCAGTCAGAAGCAGATGAAAAATGGGCGTTCAGTGGAAAACACTTGAACTTTGCACACCTCAGGTGCAGCTGCTGGCCGCCTGCATGGCTCATTTAGAGGAGGTCGGGCCTTCCCTGCACGTCGGGCAGACGATATAAATGGGGCTACCTCTAGATTGATGCGATGTGACTCAGTCTTCCTTGTTCCGAAGCTGTATCTGTTAACCTTCTTATTGTGTTGACATGTGAGAGATGTTTGACCTGAGAGGATGAGAGCTGTTGAGATCCTGGGTCGAGTAAGCCCATGTGCCCGTATGCCCTCTGTCCTTCTGGCAGGGCAGGGGGACCGGAAGAACACAGGCCCGAACTGAAGAGGCCGTGCCTTTCTGCGTGACCGTCAGAGATGGGCTCTCAAAGCATTGACATGTGTCTCCTGTGACTGGCTGAATGAGGCCACCATCGTTTTATTTTTAAGAGATTTTTCCTGTAGGGCACGTGCACGAGAGAGAGACAGACAGAAAGTGAGAAATCACCCCCCAGGGGGATGGCCACACCACAGTCCCTTCTCCTCCATTCTCTTCTTGGGTTCTTGGGCATGCATGCACACGCGCCCAGTGTGAGTTTTAAGCTTCCCGGACCAGGACTCTAACCACGGACGCCGACGCCAGAGTCTGACAATGTAACCATCGTGCCACCTGCTGGTCCCGAGTCCCACTATCTTATATTCCTATCCTGTATGTACAGCATTCAGAGAGGAGCGGGGCATTTGTTAAAACCCTGGCACCTCTGGGAATCAGGAAGGCCAGACGAGGCCGGCGGAGGGTCTGAGAGAGAGAGCTGGTGTTAGGACCTGGCAGTCATGGTCGGGCCTGGGGATCCGGGTGCGGGAGGCGCTGAGAGTGGGTGGGTGGTCGGAGGAGCAGGCCCGTGGCTGGCAAGCCTGGTCAGCACGTGGGGCCTGCGTGCACAGATGATGATCCAGCAAAGCAGCAGGAGAGACCAGGACCTGGCCTACAGCCTGGGCTGGGAGGAAGTCGGCCGCTCCCGGCCTGGTCTGGAGCCCACTCGCAGCGTGACCGCGGGAGGGCGGGTGGAGGGACCCCACCGGCCAGCGCGGGGAGGTGCCCCGAGGGCCTCCAATTAACGTGGACACAAGCAGGTCAGAGGAGGCAGACTGGGACGGGATCACTGGACGGGTCGTAGCGAAGACATGTAGAGACCTCTGGCTGCCAGTCCTGACTGAGGAATCGGGGATCAGACGGTGCTCACAGCACAGCCCGAGGGGCAGGTGGAAGTGCAGGGTCTCCACAGATAAGGCTCTGGGTAACCAGGGGCAGGTGAGGTGAGGGTTTTATTCATACATGTTATGGATAATTGAGAAGAGTGATCATTGTAGAGCACTGCAGAAAACCTAAACAAAGTAACGAACTGTAACACCACTTCCTGGCAGTAAACCCCGGGAACACACAATCGCACTTCCTGGCCTCTGCCACCCCGCCCTCCATCCTCCCTGTGTCCTTTAAAGGAACCACAGGGACTTGTGTCTAGTTCCAGCTGCTGGGACATAATGTTTCGGACACGTGACTTAAACCACAGACTTCTCGCACAGTTCTGGAGGTCGGAGTCCGAGAACGAGGCCCCGGCAGGTTCCGTGTCTGAGCAGCCTCTTCCCGGTTGCCCGTGTCCACATGGCAGGGAGAGATCTCATGTCTCTCTCTTTTTATAGGAGTATCAGTCCCATCTCTCTTGACCTCATTAAATATAATCACCTCCCAAAGGACCCACCCTTTTTATTTTATTTTTAAATTTGTATAGAAGGTTTTGCCTTAGAGGGCATGCGCTTGCTGGAGAGAGGGAGGGAAGGAGGGAGGGAGGGAGAGAGGAAGGGGCAGAGAGGGAAAGTGAGAAATCACCCCCCACCCCCACCCCCCGGGGGATAGTCATGGCATAATCCCTTCTCCACTCTTCTCCCAAGATTTTGGGCACACTAGGGGAACCAGCAGTTAGCGTAATGGCTATGTCGCTGGACTCCTATGTAGTCGACTGCGGTTCGTGTCCCGGACCCGGTGGCTTAAAACTCACGCCGGGCGCGTGTGCGTGCGTGCCCAAGATCCCAAGAGGAGAATGGAGGAGAAGGGATTGCGGCGTGACCATCCCACCTGGGGGTGATTTCTCGCTTTCTGTCTCTATGTCTCTCTTTGTCTGTCTGGCGAGCGCACGCGCCCTATAGTGAAAAACCTCTCCAAAAAAAACAAAACAAAAAAAAAGATTTTGGGCACACTCAAGACACATGCCTAGCATTAGTTTCAAGTCACCAGGTCAGAGACTTGAATCGCGGTCGGACATTTAAGGAGTCCAGCAACACAACCACTATGCCATCGGCTGGCCTCAGGCCCTGCCTCTTAACACCATCACGCTGGGGATTCGGGCCTCAGCATAGGCATTTCAGGGTACAGAGACATTCAGTCCATACCGACATTATTTATGATTACTGGTAATTGCGTCGTGAAAGCTTTATCTGAGTCTTACGTTCGTAGCTGTGTAATGTTCCGCTCAGGGCAGTGCCGTAATTTACCTAGGACCTTTTGACCTTCAGGTTACATCGAGCCTTTTGCTATTATGGGACAACTTTCAGGTTCCCTCGTACACAGGATGTCCGTCTGCCTCTCGGACAGTTTCCTTAGGGTAGGTTCCTGGAAGCGTGACCGTCCGCTAAGTACGCTGGGCACTCCTGGAGAAGCGGGGCCACTTGGCTTTGACGACTGCTGGGCCCTCAGGATGGCTGCACAGACGGCACAGGTGGGGGGACATGCAGGTGCTGACGGGACATCAGAGGGGCTGGGACTGCAGCCTGAGCCAGCCAGAGCTCCTGCCGGGCCTGGCTGGCCGTCTAGATCGGTCCCGCGTTGGAGGGAAGAGGTTGAAGTCCAGGTAGACCGTGTGCGTGGCGGCCATGGCCGCTCTGTGCTCGACGATCTGGATCATGCGTGGGTTTTTGTATGTGGGAGTAGAGAAAAGCTGTTAACCTCTGTGGTATATCATCAGTGGAGAAGCATTGATTATTGCTACTTAACGCTAAAAGAAGTATGCTTTTAGACTCTCACATTAGAGCACCCTCTGGCTCCATTAGAAAGGGCCAGCCCAGGATCTGTCCTGGTGTTGGAGTTCTCCTGCAGCTCACCCTGTGGTAGATACGTGAGCCCACACGTGTGGAAGCGAGCTTGCACACAGGCCTGAGTGTGACCAATGCTGGCGGCTCACGTCCGTGCTCATCCCCGGGTTGTGCTGTTGTGTTGTGGTTTTGCGAGACATTGCCATTCGGGGAAGCTGAGCAAAGGGCCCCCGGGTCTTGCTGTATTATTTCTGACGACGTCGCGAGAGTCTGTAGTGAGCTCTGAACAACTTCCCAGCCACCGTGATACCCCCATGGCCTGCCATGCGGTTCAGGTCCTGGACCCAGACACTTGAGAAACATGCCAGGTGCATGTGCGTGTGCCCAGCCTGGAAAGGAGGGGGACATGGAGGAGGGACTGCGGTGTGGCCACTCCCTGTGGGCGGGGGGTGCTTTCTCACTTTCTCTTGCTCCTCTCTTTTCCCCTGGTGCCTGCACACACCCTCTGTCAAATGTTTTAAAAATACCTTTTCCACTAAAGTTTCCCTAGGCCTGGCCTCTGTGCAGCAGGGTGCTGCTGCTCCGGGTACGTGGGAGGCCTAGGTTCAATCCCCAGCCCGCCCTGAAGAGCCGGCCCTGTGCACGTGCCTGCAGTCCCGGCCGCTGGGGACGCTGAGGCAGGAAGATGGCGGGTTTGGGGCCGGGGCGGACAGCATAGCAAGATCCTGTCGGAGAAAGCCGGACCTGGAGGAGCCTGCCTGGGTCTCAGCTACCTGGGAGGCTAGGGCAGGAGACCACACACGGTGAGACCCTGTCTAACACACACACACACACCCCACACACCCCTGCACACGCAAACCACACACGTGCACAGATGGGGTTTTTTCCTGGTTCTAAAAATGAGTGATAGTCAATAGCGTGACGTGTTTTGTCCAGTGACAAGGTTGAAAGCAGACTGATCGTCATCCTCTGGGCCGTCAGAAAAGCCAGGACACATTTTTGCATGGAGAAATATGGCATGATTTTTCCAGTGGCCCAATAGGTTCTTTTCATTAATTTCATCTAATATGAACAGAAGGAACAAATGCTTTCTAAAATATCTCCTGTAACTAAGTTTCCAAAACTATGGAATAATTTTCTCTCTCTTTTTTTAAGCCACGAAGACTTTGAATTTATTTCCGGAACACGGATGCGCAAACTCGCTCGAGAAGGCCAGAAACCTCCTGAAGGTTTCATGGCTCCCAAAGCGTGGACCGTGCTGACGGAATACTACAAGTCCTTGGAGAAGGCCTGACAGCGCCCCACTCCACCGATGGTCGGGAGTAACGAGGGGACCACGTGCCGCCGTGGCGTCTCGCTGTGGCGGGGTCTGCTGAACGCACTTCCTGGAAGCAGACCGTTTTCCTTAACTCACATCCGTTTCAGTCTGCCTTATGAGTTCTGTTTGGAACTAGTGTAACACTGCTGGTTTTAATGTATCTTTCCCACTTGTTAGAGTTAATATTCCTACAACACGGTTTTAAAAATCTTGTCTTTTTATATTGTATTTATGCTTCTGTCTCCTGAGTTTTTCAAGCTGTTGTGTTAGTTGTAACCAGTAGTACACTCCCTGACTCTCACTTTTCATCCTTTCACAGGGGAAAAGAGAAAACTAAATAATAAACCTGGCCTAGGTCTTGTTTGGGGAATTTTACAAGACATCTGTAGCAATGAGATTTTTTTTTTCTACATTGAAAAAATAAGCTGCTTTCTTTTTTTCTTCCAATCAGCTATTGATCTTTCAATGATTATGATCTAAAGTATTCTTTTGATCTGTGTATGCTCTGAATGAACTTTATTCAATAAAATTACATTTTTCGGCTTCTTATGTGATGTTTTTTATGGTGTTTTATTGCACATACCCTGGCCCCACGTGGAACAGCGGGTGGAGGAGGGGAAGTGTGGCATCCTATGTGGCTGGAGCCTAACACATGGGTCCGGACCCCGTGTCACGCAGTGGGGTTCCCATTTAAGAAGGAAAATAATAAGCGTCCTTCGTTCACCAGAAACCCAGCCGGTTTCCCCCGATAGCTCTGACGTGCTGACACCTGTGTGGCAGTCCGTCCAGGGCTTGGCACAGGGTCACTAACTGCTTTAGTGAGGAGTACGTAGCTTATGCGCAGAAACCGTCTCTACGTCGCCGTGGCTCACGTGAAGAGGCTTATTCCCTCTACTGGAGGTTCTGCTCCCCAGTCATGCAGGGTGAGCTGCTACCACCCGTGGCACCGGGTCAGCAAGGGGTCTCCAAGGAGAAGAGCCCACACGCGCTCCCAGGCCCGTGGGGGTTCTGGCTCAACTAGTGCACGAGGCAGAACCGGTTGCAGGTCCATCCCCGTGTGGACTCAGGAAACGTGGACCCGCGGGCACAGGACGGCAGTGGGCTGGAGACACCGGCGGTCTGAGTAATGAGTTCCAGACTTCTGTCCTCCGTGTTGGAGGTGGGAGTCGGGGAGTCGGGGTGAGTTTCTCAAGGAGCTCGTGGTACACACACCAGCAGTTACAATTCCATGTTGGGGCAGTTCAGAAACGCTCAAAACCCTGCATGATGGGCCTGGTGTGGTTGGCGTGCCTGCTAAGGGCTGTGCTTTGAAGGCTGGGGCTCTGTGGGGGCCTGGGTTTGATTCTCAGTTCAGACGGAGGGCTGGGGGCAGCAGCCTGTGCTTCTGACCCAGCACCTCGGGAGGGAGGGATGGAGGCCGGCAAGCACGAGACCCTGTCAGAGAGAGACGCGTTCAGGTGAGCAGTGCTGGGGCAGAGGAAAGTGCGTCACAGGGACGGTAAGAAGGACTTGGGGCCAGCAGGTGGCACAGTGCTTAAGGTGCTGGGCTGCCACGTGGCTGACCGAGGTTTGAGTCCTGGACCCGGTGGCTTGAAACTCATGCCAGCATGTGCATGCGTGCCCAGATCCCAAGAGGAGAATGAAGTGGAGGGGACTGCGGCATGGTTGTGCCCACGGGGGATTTTACTTTCTGTCTCTGGCAAGTGCATGTGCCCTATAGCAAAAATCTAAAAAGAAAAGAAAAAAAGCAGGGGTGAGTCCTGAGTTAGTTTTTTTTATTTTTAGAATTATTTTTAATTTTATTTACCACTATTTTTCAATTTGCTATAATGCACATGCACTCACCAGAGAGGGACAGAGACAGAGAAAGAAAGCCATCAGGTTGGAGACTTGAACCACGGTCAGCCATGTGGGAGTCCAGCACTCCACTGCCATGCCACCCGGTGGCCCCTAGTCGCAGACCAGGTGGGACAGCATGTCTCAGGCAGGCAGAGAAGTGAACCATGCGGTGGGCAATGTGGGAGCTGTCCTTGGGAAAGCAGGGCAGGAGATGCCGCGCGCGGGAAAGGAACAAGGCCCAGGGTGTCCGCGGGCTCTCAGGACGAGGTGAGGCTGGGCCTCACTTAGTCCCGCAGTGCTGGCCACGAGAGGGCGGGCAGCGTCAGGAAATGCCGGCGGCACAGGTGACAAGTGCGGGCCTTCCCTGGGCGCAGGTCCTGGGAGGGAAGGAGAGGTCACCCTGGATTTCCAGGTGCCCGACGAGGACCGCTGGGTGGGGCAGAGCAGCCAGGGAGACAGAGGGAATGGCACGCCAGCCGCTCTGGCCTTTGTGGGGAGGGTACTCTGGGGCAGCCGTCAGGGTTCCTGTTGTAGAATATTTACTTTTGAAACTACTAAGTAGGATAGGTGGAGATATTTAGGAGTTTCTAAGCAATTCTGGCTGAGCTCTCAGCTTTCTTGATATGTGATCATGGTTTTCCCTAAGTTTACGCCTTCCGTGAGAGCGAAGGGCACCCGGTTGGGGTCCTCCTGCCAGGACTGACCCCAGCTGGAGGCGAACCCGGACGTTCCCACGTGGCCCCGCCTTCCCGACTGCCGTGGCGCTGCGTGGCTGCTGCGGTCTCACTTCCAGAGGCGCAGTCATAGTGTCGTGTGGCCTGGAAAGGAGGGGCCGCGTACACATGGAGACAGCATTCGTGCTTAGGGCGAATGGAAGCAAATACCATCAAAAATGAAATCGAAGGAGACATTGTAAAATGATTGATTATAGAGGGAACCAATGAGAAAACAGATAAATAGAAAAAAATGGAGGTGACGAGTGAGTGACTGGTACATGAAAATACTCATTAGTGGCGTAGAGGGGTTTGTGGGGCACTGAGCAAAGTTAGCGGTAGGTGCTATTTTAGCTTCGGCTCTGCAGGGTCTACTAACAGATCTCGGTATTTAAGGGTAACTCCCTTACCTGGCACGTTGAAGGGCACCCAGCGAGGGCATGGCGTCACCCAGCCCCGCTGACCCTGCGTCCCGTGGGCGACAGAGCGTGTGGGAGGTGCCGAGACGGGATCCTGGTCTCATGGTGGTGGCAGAACAGGTTCTGGGGAGCAGGTGTCCAGCAGGCAGGGGTCTCTGTAGCAGTGGCGTCCTCCCTAAACTGTCCCAGGCCCTCCCACTGACCTCTCACTCGGGACCACTTTCGAAGCCCCGTTCTCTTGTATTTCCTTAAGGTCCATGGAACACCCACGAGCCTTCCTGTAAGTTCCTCTGCTGCCTAAGCCACCCACAGCAGGCTTCTCTGCCTTCACGAACCCTGCCGGTAACAGGTGGCACGTGGAGAAAAGTGTGTTTCACATGGAAATCTTGGTACTGCTGAGTCTCAGATGGTTTTCACTGTCAACAGCACGTTTTAAAAGCTTAAAAAAATACAAAAAAACTTAAAAAATACCTGCCACTCAGAAAACATAAGGTCCTTTCAAAATAACGCCCATACGTGTACTTGAGCGTCTGAGGAGGGAGTCAGGGCGGACAGCCCCGAGGCGACGCGGGGTCTGGGAAGGAACGCTGTGCCCCCGTGACTGCGTTTTCTGACTCCAGCCCCCGCCTCCTGGCCCCCAGCCCAGCAGCACGGGACATGGTGAAATGTGATTCCAGACCCCTGTGCCCCGAGGAGCAGCCATTCCCTTGGAAGGACACAAAAGCCACCCGTGACTTCCACCGTCCACAGGCTGGGATGTGTGCTTTTAATCTACAAATCCGATAGGAGTGGAAATTTTGTTTTTCCTCCTCCCAATCCATAAAAATGAGACCAAACTAATCTTTAAAACATTCAACACTTACCCCAAACGTTTCCTGCAAAGTGGTCTTGGAAACCTCTGTGCCATTTTCATCTATCAGCTGGAAAAGTGGATGGAAAAATAATTTTAAAAAAGTACAGTCATCTTGGCAGAAACGCAGTGTTTTCAGTCTTCCTGCGCGCTACTCCGCTGTGATAATCAAGACCACATACTCCAGTCTCCTCTGCAGCCGAGAGCGGAGCAGTTGGGCTGTCTCTCGGAAGGCGGCGCCCGGTGCTTGTCGGCAAGGACTCGAAGCCTGGCCTCCCACTCCGCAGGTCTGTTAGCACACCTGTATCCAGGAGTAGGCTGGCTCCAGTCGGAAGGTTGGTGCCCACTGGGCTCGATGGCCTCGACCAGCCTCTGCTGTGTTCCTGCCCACACAGTCGGTCCCTGGTGTGACTATACGTAAGTGGCAACAGACATCCTTCCTGCCGACTCCCGGTCAGCTTCTCTGGACCAGGGCGAAACCTGGCCCCTCTTCCGAGACGTGGGAACCTGTACTGGGGCCAGCTCTGAGGCCTGGTGGTTAAGGGACCTGGGTCCCACATGGCTGACTGCGGTTCGAATCCCTCGAAACATGCTCGACTGGAAGAACGTGCAGGGGGTGTGTGCGTGCACCCCAAATTGCAGTAGGATGGAGAAATGAAGAAAAGGGGGTTATGGTGTGACCACACCCTGCCGAGGGCTGTTTTCTCCCTCTGTCTCTTTCTCTCTGCCTTTCTCTCTCTCTTTCTCTCCATCTCACCAGCTGCTCTCTGGCAAATTAACAAGAAGAAGCAAGCATTGTCGTAAGTGGAATAAGCCCGTCACGGAAGGACAGGGAGCATACGGTTCCATTTCCATGAAGTACCGAAAGTAAGAAAATGCATGAGACAGAACAGCGGTGCCTTCCAGGCTGGGGGACACAGGAGCGCTGCTGTTTCTGATAGTCCCTGCTGGGGACGATGGCCGTGCTGTGGACATGGAGGTGGTGACTGCTCCTCATGGCCGGTGTGATCAGTGCCACATGTATGTCAGCACTCCGAGGGGGCTGTGCATGCTCTCCAAGGAAGCACGGGCATGACAGGTGTGGGATGTGTGCTGACTACCCCGGTACATACGAGCCCTCGGTCACGGCATTCGGAGACCCCTGCCGTGCTCCACCCTCACGAGATACCCGGAAGGTCGAGGTTCACAGGCCTCCAGGTGGACATGGTGTGATCTTGATGATGTGGTGAGAAAATGTCTTCCTTGATTGAGAGAGACAGAGGGAGAGACAGACACGCTCCCACCAGGGTCTTAACGTGGCCACCTACCCCAGCCGTGGCCAGCCCAGGCCACGGCGTACTCGGGGGGCTCGGAAGTGAGGCCGGAGCCTTCCCGTAGGGCCAGCCCTGCACAGAGCCACGCTTCCCCTGCACCCTGCCCAGCCCTGTTTAGTCATGTATCCTACAACCGAACTCAGTCCCTTCCCTCGTGGTGCCAGGTTAGAACCGCACGCCAAGTCCACTACTCTGTGCTTAGACCACCCAAGTTCTCAGGTGGCAATCCTGCTTTTTAGCCTCGTCCCCGCACTTCCCATTTGCCCTTGAATTAGGTCCAGGCAGTGAGAACGAATCTGAGCCTGCCCCTTCTTATACGAGACAGCGGTGTAGAAATCTCGTGCATGACCGTCACACCAGCAGCTGGACAGTGCTTACGTCCCCCAAACTGGGGACAGCGTTGTCTGGGAGGGACCCTTAGCAAAGTGCCATTGGGGACCTCATGTGCGGACAGTGACCGTCACCGCCATGACACGCTGGCTGCGGTCAGAAGCTTATTTCAGTGTGACTCTGAGGCCTGTTTCCCCAGCGAAGTCAATGCCAAGTGCTCTCCTGGGCTAGTGTACTCCCGTGCGTCTCCGTTTTCTCATCTATATACGGAGCTGTCACAGGGATTTGGAAGATGAATCCTAGAAAACACCTAGCTCTTAGGTTCTGACACGCAGTGGGGATTCACAACGCTCCTTCTGACCTCTGTGGTGTTTCCTGTATGTCCTGGACACAGCTGAGCCCCCTGCCGTGGCCCCGGGGTGGCCGATGGGGACCAGTCCTTGTTGCAGAGAGGGCTAGCAGCAGAGTAAAGCCGTCAGGCTGTGCCGGGATGGTGCGCTCCCAGGCGTTTTGATTTCTAACCTGCAGCATCGCCAGGGGATGCCAGCTGCTCAGCCATGGGAGGCAGACTGCATGGGGCGACATGAAGAGGCTTCGCCTCCTCATCAGTGAGTCTGCTGTAGGAGTGAGGAACGAGAGGAGGGAATGCGGCCACACCCGTGTGCGTGGGTCTGGCCCAGCGTGGCACGCCAGGAGCTTCCTGGCTCACGCAGCCCGAGGCGCGTCGGGGCTGAGGGTCTCCTTTGTTCTCCGTACGTACCTCAGAGCCACTTTCCAAGGAAGAGCTGAGCAAGAACGGCCAGACAGGCCTGGCCTTCTCGTGGGCTTCGTATCGCCGTATTTCTGTTCTCTCCTGCCGCGCCAGCACTTTGCACAGTGGGGACATATTGCGAGGCCTTCACCCTCCTTCATGTGGTACGGGGCAGCAGGGAGCCATCCCTCCGTCCTGGGAGGTTCTTTGCAAGACCTTCGCCTTTCTAGACATGGGCATAGAGTAAGACTTGTTGTCCTTGAACACCCCGAGGGATTGTGGTGTGACCCTGGCCCCGGGAGTGTTTTCTCTCTCTCTATCTCTCCGGTATGTGCTTGCACCATGAGACAATTAACAAGAAATTTAAAAATCTGTACAATTTCTTTATTTCTTCCATGAGTGAGAGAGAGAGGAGACCCGTCAGCAGCTTTCAGCCAGCCCTGGGCCGTGGGCAAGCAGTGCCCGGGTACTCAGAGAGGTCTCTGGGCTTGAACTGGGGACTCTCACATGTGGGCTTGCCCCAGAGGGTCTCGTGTTACTACTACCCCACGAGGTTTTACCTGCCCATCTGGTCACAGCCAGATCTCACGTGGACCACAGCGTGTGGCCGTGCCGACCTGCCTGCGTCCTCACGTCTGACGTGCTGCCTGTGGGACCCCGCAGCTGGTTGCACGTAGCAGGGGAGACGCTCATTTTACTGCAGCAACAATCCCAGCTGTGGTCCCCATCACATTCTAATACTTGAAGGGATCGTTATGACTGGGGCTTTATAAAGCAAGGAAATAAAATTCCGTATGCACTTTAGCTCAGATACCGTCTGAATGCTTGTGTGTTGCATGTGCGTGTCCCAGCTTTCACATGTGGAGTGGTTTATAAGAGAAGTAAGTGATGTACAACACACGAAAGGTCCTGTATGGTCTGAATACTGGCCCCTTATTTTGAAAATGCGTTCCCACAGGTGCGGCGACGTGAAGAGAGAACCCGAGTGCCTCTGTCTGCCCGCTGGCCCCGGGGAGGACGGTGGAACCATGTCCCGAACGAGGCTCGGAGTTTGCTGACTGCCAGCCGGGAGGGAACGGGCACTTTCTATTCTCGTAAGCCAGAGTGATCTCCAGCAAATCTTTGGTGCCACAGGAGGTGCCTTCCTACTATCAGCAGTTCATTTCCGAAGCTCAGATGTTCGTGCAGCACAGCCTGGCTCTCTCCGAGCCTTTCTCCGCTGCGTACAATAAGAACACAAGCACGCACTCTCGGGTGCCCCCAGCAGCTTCCTAACGGCGTAGAGCGGTGATGACGTGGGTCACCGGGTGCACACGCGGTCAAGAGGGACGTGCCGGGATATCCATCTTCCTGACCGCAGAACGACCGGAGCAGGGTGGACACCTGCTGCTCTGTGTGCAGGAACACGTGTCTCTTGTTCTGTTTGCACTCTCTGGATTTTAAGAAGTCTGTGTGGAGTCTGACATGTTAGCATTCTATTTGGAATTACCGAATTTGCCTACACTTTATTTTGTTTAATCTCTTGTGATGAGTCTTTGGGATATAAAGTTTTCCTATGTAACTATCAGCCCAAAGAAGATGTGCTGAAAGGTACTTCTGTCCTGTGAAGGTAGCGAGGACAAGCCAAAAGACAGGGCCGTCTCGGCCTGCCGGGTCTGCTGGCTGGGTCCCACGTGGCCACCCGCCCAGCACCGCCGGCTCCCTTGCTCTAAGACGTTGGGGGACGCTCTGCTGGAACGTGGGTCCTGATGCCAGCTCACCTTTCCCGCCAGCTTAAGCCGCTGCTTCCTTACTGGTTCCCCGACAACCAAGCACAGATCTCTAAAGCCTTTATTTTGTTTTATTTTTTGAGAGGTTTTTGCTATAGGGTGTGTGCGCTTGCCAGAAAGACAGAGAGAGACAGAGAGACAGAAAGCGAGACATCATCCCCAGGGGGGATGGCCACGCTGCAATTCCTTCTCCTCCATTCTCCTCTCGGGATCGTGGACATGCACGCACACACACCCGGTGTGAGTTCAAGCCACCGGGTCTGGGACTCGAACTACAGTTGGCTACATGGGAGTCTAGCGACATAGCCATTACACCAACTGCTGGTCCCAAGCTTTTATTAACCTTACCCGGGCAGCACGAGAAGAAAGGAAATCCCATCTCTTAACAGAACTTGAAACCTGCTCCTTCCGAGATAACCCTGAATTACTCACAGAAGAACTCACCGAGGATGATTAAGTATCAGTTACGTGCTAAGCATTGTTCTAGCTGCCGAGGAAGCAGGAGTGAGTGACCGACGTGGTGGTACTCACAGGCTGTGAAACCTGACCCCTTCCTTCCCGGCAGACGTGGACCGTCTCCACCTTAGACGCGAATGGCTCCTCTTCGTCACTTGCGGGGGTAATGCCACCGACCGAGCACGCTTTTCTACGGCCAGTCCTCACTGTCCGTCTCTCTCCCCTCAGTGCCTGGCCCCGTCTGGAAGTCAGAGAGCAGAGTGAGAGTCTACACCACAGGGCTCAGTTCTCTGCACGTAGTGGATACGTAACCATGGTAGTGCAAAGTTATCTGTTATTGGCAGGTATTTGTACACAAATCATTTATCAAATTTAAAAAAGTGATTTCAAATGAAATATACCCGTGTTCACGTTCGGCCTCCATGTCAGAGATTTTTCTTTGTAGCTGGAAAAGATAACCGAGTTCTAACACCAGGAAGTGTATCCCCAAATCTAAAATAATCAGACAATCATGTGATTCACTGCCACAATTTTGTACTGAATAGTCTCTGTGGGGAAAGATAGTCTCTTTCTTATGAAGGTTAAAATGCTCCGCAAACGTGAGCGGGCATCTTCAAGGTCATGTCTGGCTCTGGTCTGCACACATTTGTGGCATGCAGTATAAGTAGTTACTGTACGTACAGTGCCACGTTTTTAGTAATGACTCGTGTATAATCGTGTCTGCAATGTGGTATCCATTATGACTCTAGTCCTCATCTGCTAGCAACTTTTTCCAAATTTAATCTTTAGGGCTGAAATTTTCCATGGCTGGTTTAAGCTCGAAGGTATTTAAAAAATTATTTTTTAAAGTTGCAGGGCAATTTTTCTGGCTATCATTTATACCTCTTCTAATTTCACTGTGGGCAAGAGAAGAGAAAAGGGGAAGATCTGAGTTTATGGGTGTGGCACCTCTGTGTTCACCTAGAACCGTGAAGAGGCTGTCGCCTGCGCGGGTCCTGTTATGTGGCTGGTTTCCTAGGAGACTGGAGCACGCTCGCTGCACTCGGCAGCCCTGGCCTTGCAGGGACTGGACCTCAGCACAGAAACGGGAACGAGAGCCTCGGAGGGCAGATGCCCGGACACTGGAAAGGGTGTGCTGAGTGGGTTGTCAGGATGAATGGCGCACACTGCCTGCTTGGGGGCTCCTGAGGCCTCCGTCGTATCCTCTGTCGTGTCCTTTCCTGGCACTCTGCCTCATGGAGCTAAGTTAATACTACTTTAGGAAATCGGAACGGCTTCTGGGCCAGCAGGGGGTGTGGTGGCTAAGCCGCTGGATCCCACAGGGCCGGCTGCACAGCTCAAGTCCTGGACCTGGTGGCTTGAAGATCATGCCAGGTGCATGTGCGTGTGTCCAAGATCCTGAGAGGAGAATGGAGGAGAAGGGATTGTGGTGTGGCCATCCCCCCTGGGGGTGACTCCTCACTTTCTCTCTCTCTGTCTCTCTCTGGCGAGCACACACACCCTATAGTGAAAAGTATGGGTGATAATAGCCTCTTAGGTGTTTATATTGAAAAAGCGTCTGGTTCTCGTTCTGGCAGTGCCCCGATGGCATTTTCGGCCTGCGATGTCTAACTGTGGCTCTAAGCACACCTGTCCTTTATCCACACTTAACTCGGTCGTCATTAAAAGCCATGAGGACACACGCAGCCCTTGTAGAGGACTTTGGTGGTGAAGGCTCACTGGAGTTTGTGAGTCACCACATAAGGGGAGTCACAGGCAGAAACCCTCCTGGGGCACGCAGGCTAACACCCCTGCATCGTGTGTTCCCCAGTGCCACGATCTCCTCACCCTGGGTGTCAGCTTCGTTCTCATCTTCAACGTCACAGGAAGTCATCACTTTTGAAGCTTGATCTTCCCCTGAAAGCACCCATCCAGTTGCCCCAGAGGATGGTGCTGGCAGGTGGCATGGTGGTTAAGGGCACTGGGCTCCTGGCCGCAGCTCAAGTCCTGGACCGGGCAGCTTGCTTTTTCACTTTTTCTCTCTCTCTCACTCTGTCCCTCTCTGGTCAAATTAAACACAAATAAAACAAAATAAAATAAAATAAAATAATAAAATAATTCTTTAAACTTTTTAAATAATAAAATAAAAACATGGCATCTTTTAATCTGCCCTTTCCCTGAAGGGCTCGCCTGTAGGCTGACGGCATGCGTGGTTTGCGTGCCTGTCTCCCCTTCCGTAGCTCTCCATGCAGACATGCACGAGTACACGGGCAGGTTCTGACATTTCACCCAGAAACAAAGGAATCTCTAATGAAAAGCAACGTGCTTCCTGGACCCACGCCAGCGCACCGGGTCCCGTTCTTTCCAGTTGATGTGTGTTAACGACTCTGTCAGGCAAAGCCTTTGTGAGTCCCTGCGTCCACTGCAGGCCCGGCCACCGGTGTGCCTCCGCCGTGCAGGGCTGAGTGCCACACGCTTCTCCCTCCGACTGCTCCCACATCCAGTGACAGTGAGACCCACTGCTGCTGGAGGACCGTCATTAACAAAAAGGTTTTCTTTCTTAAGACTCGTGCTTGGGAAAATTCTGCCTGGACAAGTTTTACCAGCTTTGTTTTAAATTCGAGTTGACTTTCCATTTCTTTCCTCAGTTGGACAGAGGCCCTGGAGCTGTGCTCTGGGCAGGTCTCATCCAGGCGGGAAGGATAGGTTACCTTGTCCAAATGCTCTCCAGTCTCACCCCTGCACGGAGGAGCGAGCACGGACCTCCAAGCTGGCTGCAATAGCACGGCCTGGGACCAGCAGATGGCATGGTGGTTACATTGCTGGACTCCCACATGGCCAACCAGGGTTCGAGTGCTAGACCCAGTGACTGGAAATTCACTTCGGGCACGTGTGCGCGTGTTCTCAAAATACTGAGAGGAGAATGGAGGAGAAGGGATTGCAATGTGACCATCCCCTGGGGGGGGGGGGGTGACTTTTCATTCTCTGTCTCTCTGTCTCTCCGGTGTGTGCGTGTGCCCTATAGCAAAAATCTCTTTAACCAAAAAGAAGAAGAAGGAGGAGAGCGTGGCCTGAGAGCACTCTCTGATAACGGGCAGTTCTGAGATCCGCAGCAGAGGTGACACTGACCACCCGAGGCTCCTGAGGTCGGGAAAGTGCCTCATGTGACTGAGAAACGGAACTTAAATGGGAGGGGTTCGAGTACGAGTAGCCCACGGCGGCGGGGCGCTCCTTCAGGGCTCGGGCTCCCAGGACCGAAGGCTGGAAGCTCGCGGGAGGTCGAGGGGCTGTCTGTGACGACCAGGCCTCTCAACCCCGCGATTCTCTCCCGTCTGCGGGTTGGCCGGTCCCTGCGGCTCCTCCTGCGGCTGGCGGCAGATGTCAGGTGGGGCTGGCGATGCGGCTGGCTCTGCCCAGGATGGGTAGGATGAGGCCAGGACGGTTTCCTGCTCCGGTCAGCGCCTCCCCGGTGGCTGATGTGGGTTTCCTCGCAGCGCGGCAGACCCCGAGGCTGGAGTTCTTCCGACGTGCCTGGCTTCGCTCCCAGTGAGAGCGTGGAGAGACGGGAGGAGCAGCTGCGGGGTTCATGGTGGAGTCGGGCCTGGCACCCCTCCTTCCGGTACTCCTGGGCCAGAGCAGTCTCAGCACCGCCACGGAGGTGCCTCGAGCCTGTCTCTGGGTGGGAGGGAGGTAGCCCAAGTTGCAGCCATGTTTGGCCTTCCATGGCTCTGCAGAGAGACGCCTTCCCGTAAGTGCCACCGTGGGAACGTGAAGACAAAGGCCCTGCTGCCCAGGGCTGGCATGTCCATGGCCTGGAGGCTGAGGATGCTGGGAAAAAGCAGGCTTTTGAGGCCTCAGCGTGACAAAGAATGTAGCGATTTTTCTCACCCAGGGTTGACTTTAGGAGAGGATCCATACCATTTGTTTGAGGTTCTCAAATGATTGGAATACCCAATTTGGGCTAAAGGTCTCTCCATACCACGTGCATGTCAGCGCTGTTTGATCTCTGTGCAGTGGCTGGCATCGGTTTTTGCACAGTTAGTGCAGCCTTAATCTGTGTCTTTGCCCCCCCCCCCCACTCCCTCCCCGCTGGGCACATGTGCTTGCTTACCAGAGAGACGGAGAGAAGAGGGAGAGGGAGAGAGAGAGGGAGAAAGCCCCCCAGCCGGACGTGGTCACACCACAACCCCTTCTCCATTTCTTTATGCTGTTGGGATTTGGGGCACACATGCACACGTGCCTGGTGTGTTTTCAAGTCACCAGTGCTGGGATTCAAACCACGCGGTCAGCCACGTAGGATCTGGCTTTCTTAACTACGAGGTCGTGGAGCTGGCTCTGGTGCTTTTTTAATTAAACTTTTTTACCCTGCTGTGTTATATATACATATGTAACTCATATATATATATATATATATATATATATATATATATATATATAGAGAGAGAGAGAGAGAGAGAGAGAGAGAGAGAGAGAGAAAGAGAGAGAGTATATATATAATTTGTTAAAAGTGTAACGAATGATTTCATGGTAAGAAAATTCCTCCGTTTCTATAAGCGCTGCAGAAGCACGTTGTAGCCTGGGTTCCCCACGTTGCTCTCCAGGTAGGTTAGCTCACTCAGTTACAGACCCAGAACTTGCCTTCCGCGGGACGTCAGCTTTCTTCAAGCCCAGAACACTGTGTGGATACCCTGTCGCCCACCAGCTCCCACCGATCTTGTCCAAGAAGATGCGATTTCCAAGCTGCTAGGTCCAGAGCTCGAGCCACGGTCAGCCATGTGGGAGTCCAGTGCCTTAACCACCATGCCACCTGCTGGCCCATTTTTAGGGATTCTTAGCACTCGTGTACAAAGAAGGTCATCAGTCACAGGTGACAGAGGGAAGCCTCCTCCTTTTGTAGGTATGGTGGCCCGCGGCTGGCTTTGCTGAACATGGCCTGTGTGCGTTGTGCCGACTCCCACTCTCCATGAAGGGGCTTTGCCAGCTCTGACTAGCCATGAACAAATTAAAAAAAAAAAAAAATTCTTAAAAAAAAATCTACACATAGTTCTCTGGATACCGTCCGGCACTGCTCACAGCTGGTATTAATGAGTGAGAACGGCCAGTGAAATCACGGGATGTTGTTGCTAGGAAGCACGTTTGCAGCAGGAGACTGAGACCCCCAGGCAAGAACACGCGGGAGTGGAAGGCTGTGTGATCCCCGCTTCCTCTAGAGCCGGCCACCTGCACTGCCGAAGGCAGTGAGCTGGCTGGGGAGCGGGGTTAATTCTCTTCCTCCCGACGGTGGTCCAGGGAGACAGACCAGTTCTTCAGTCCCATGGAAAGCGATTCAAAGCCCGTGTCACTGGGGACTATGAAAGAGCGCTAGTTCAACAACCACGACCATGCTGTTTCATAATGTTGTTTCTCCAGATTTTCCATCTTCCCTTGCTTAAAATATGCATTTCCTCCTACTATATGTGTTCCGATGTTTCTTATGTTGAAATGCAAGTCTGCTATGCCCTCGTACGAGACTGAACTGCCACCATAACCCGGCTGTAGGAGTCTCCCCATGTCTGAGGGGATCCTCTTCAGCCTTATAAAAGCTCCAACCCAAAACTCGGCCCTTTCACCAGGTTCCACAAAACACCAAACAAAAGCAAAGCCCCTCCAACTCTGCTTTTGGGAGTTGCTGTGCGGCTCCACATTGTCCCAGGAAGCCCCTGATGGCTGTCGCTGCAGGGTCGCTCCAGCGTCTGGGTCTCTGTGTCGCCTTCTATCCTTACCAATAGGCTTAAAATGCTTTGTAGCAAAGGCTGTCAACCGACAGTAAACATGACAAACCATCCTCTGGCCATCAAGGTGGCGTCTCCTCTCTCCTCCAACTCCAGGCTCTGTGTTCCTAAATTCTATTTGCTGCCATTTGTTTTTATCTGTTATTTGGCTTAGGTGATTTATTTCCAGAGTTCAGAAAAACAAATTTTATAAAGAGATTACACTCAAAATACTCCGCACATGCACCTGTGGGAGTGCTTCCCACACACGCCCCATGCAGCTAGCTGCCGTGAGCTCCACCTTCTTCTCTGGAACTTGGACAGTTCTAGACTATCACACAGATGATCCAAATGGATAGGAAGGAAGGACGGGGCTGAAGACGTTCTGAGTTTGGACAGATGTGAGTCCCACTGGGCAGTGTGCAGGCTGTGGCCTATCTGCGCCACTGGGACGGTCTTATCAAATGTGGTGGGAAGGACAGTTATGGCAGCTTGTGAATGCAGGCTACGAAGAGTGTTATAAATGCTTTAGGGTTTATTATTACTGTTATCATAAAATATAATGAAGGCATTTTTGGACACATGGCTAACTCAGAGTCCAGTAGGAGCCCATAAAATTAGAGAGGTGTGTGGGAGCTGAAACTAAATTGGATGATGGCGTTATGGACATTGATTTAGGTCTAAGTGGCATTCTGTTATAGAGCCAGTATGAACTAAGATAAATACCAGGAACTACTTGAAGCACTGTAGCCTTTTAAATTATGATATTTCCAAAGATCCTCTGAAGTATATACTATTATTGACTGATAAAGCCAAAAGTCACAAAAGAATAATTTTGGAGAAAAAATATCTTTATAGAACAGTTAAATATTAGAGTAGCAATAGTTGAAGAGAGTAGGAATGAATTATACATTTTACCTGAGAATAGTGTGTAGTAGAAACAGAAAGAAAGTAAAAATAAAATATATAAAAGAAAAAATTATGTAAATACAAAGAAACAAATTAAGAGATGTGTGAAGCAGAGTAGAGTTTGATACACATATAATATGGGTTCCAAAAGAAGAGAAGAAGTAAGAAGGGGAAAATATCTAGAAAATAATGTGGTTTTGGTCAGCTCTGTAGTTTAGTGGTAAAGGGAACCAGATCTCTGAGTCTCAGTCCAGGGCTTGAAAAACATTTCAGGGCCATGTGCCTGCATCCCAAATCCTGCTCAGTTGGAGTACTGGAGGAAAAGGAATTCTGGCATGACCATGCTCCAGTGGGATGTGCTCTCTCCTTTTTTCTCTCTCTCTCTCTGGCCAGTGAATGTGTCCTCTGGCAACTAAAAAATAAAAAAAGGAATTTTGGTTGGCTTTGGGATAATAATGACTTCCCAGAGCTAGATCTTTCCAAAAACTCTCCATCAAACCATAAAATAAGAAATGACCACAAAGGAACCACACATGACCCATGCTTACAGCATTACTAGGAGACTGAGAATCTCACAAACTCCAAATTACCTCTAAACAGAAAATTGAATACCAATCAGAGTTGCCATTGTAGTTCCACCTGCAACGACTAGTCTATGAGTGGCCAAGATTGGAAACAGGAGCAGGCGGACATAGAGGCATATAGAGTAAAGGGATTTTCCCTCAGGGAAGTAACAGGATGGAAGAGAAGGAAAGAGAAAGGAACTGAGAATTACACACAAAACAAAACCATATCACCTTCTCTGTCCTAATATTAATGTTATCCATTAAAGGAAGTGCATTTCACTATATTGACAGAAGAGGGTGATCTTGACTAGAAAGTCTAAAGTCTAATGACAGAAATCTTAGTAACTTCCTTGGAAGGACCCAGGGAATGAAATATTTCAACTGATGAAAATTTCCACCAAAAAATCAATCAGTAAGCAGAATATTACTGTACACTGAATTTAATATCATCAACCAAGCATTCAGAGGCATTAAAAACCCCAGATTACAATAAGAGGTTTCAAATAAGAAAAGAAATGGTGAAAAATATAAGAAATGTAATGAGCGTTATTTGAAATTAGGAAAGAAATTAGAGGGAGAGGACCCAATCTCAGGAATAATGATTAAAAAAACAAGATGCTCAATGGAGAATAGACTCAAATGACAATTTAATAAGAGACATTTAAATAAAAGTTAGAAAACAGCTAAAAGAAAATAATATAAAGAAAATGAAAAAGGGTAATTAAATTAAACAGACAATGAAAGTCCAAATTAAGTATAATTGGAGTCACTGAAAAACTAAAATGAAACATAATGATTAAACAGAACTAATATCTGATACTGTAGTTCAAGAAAACTTCATGGAAAGGAGAGAAAACTTAACTCTAAATATTGCAAAACTCATAGTTTACCTAGGGAAATTGATGGGATGTAATAAACTCTAGTAACATTACTAGACTCTAAAGAAAAATGAAAAATCTTTAGGTGTAAATTATTTATGAGAAAATTAAATTGATATCACACTAATTTAAACAACAGTTGAGCAGCATTCTCAAGAAACTGAAGAAGATGAGAGATAAGTATTATATATTCAGTCAATTTATATCTTAAGTGCTGTATTAGTTTCCTATTTATATCTTAACAAACTATTGTAAACTTTGTGATTTAAAACCCAGAAACTAATTTTCTAACAATTCTGGAGGCCAGAAGTAAGAGACGGAGGTGTTGGCATGATCATGCCCCTCTGCAGGCACTTGGGGAGCATCCCTCTTTACTTCTTCTTCTTCTTTTTTTTAAGAATTTGGATTTTTTAAAAAAGACTTTTTAAATTTAATTTATTATATTATATATATATTTTTTTTATTTGATGAGAGAGAGAGAGAGAGAGAGAGACGATGAGAAAGCATATCACTAGGTCTGGGACTCGAACCATAGTGGGCCATGTGGGAGTCCAGTGCTCCAACCACCATGCCACCTGCTGGCCCCCTTTGCTTCTTTCCAGCTTCAAGTGACTCTTGGCGATTGTTGACATTTCTTGGCATGGGAGTGATTTCTCACATTTCCTCTCCTTCTCTCCTCTCTGTCTATCACTAACTGGCAAGCACATGTACTCTCTGTCAAAATTTGAAAAAAAGAAAAAAATCAGCAAGATGCAGCTATAGCAGTACTCAGAGGGAGATTAATATAGCCTGAGACAGATTTCTTTAACAAATTAACATAAAATATTAAACATTCAACTTACAAAGCTAATAAAAGAACACAGAACACAAAAATACTAGAAGAAAGGGAATAATAAAGATGATGTCCAAAGCAAGCAAACAAACGAATAAAAACCAACAGAGACAATCATCAAAACCAAAGTCTGATTCCTTGTAAAATTTAGTAACAGGGAAGTTCTAGGAAGGCTGACCATGAGAAACAAACAGAAGGGACAATCAGGAATACTAAGAACACCACCACCAGAAGGGACTGCCATTCTGGAAGGAGGCGTGGGCTGAGGGCAGAGGTCCTGCTCAGCATTCATGCCCGTGCAGCCAAGGCTGATGGCATCCCTGATGGGCCCCGGTCTCTGGGGGTCTTGGCCTGGCCCTCTCCCTCACCGTACCTTCTACTTACTTCCTCACATCCTTAGAAACCTCTGCCTGTTCAACCTCCTAACTTCAATGGTTTTTCTTTTCTCTTGGTTCTCCTAAAATCATTGTGTTTGAAACAAAGCCAAGCAGAGGCTCCTTTTAATCTCCTCTGCCCGCTTCCCTTCGCTGGGCAGTACGCAGGGCCAAGCAGTGCTTTAGAAAGCTTGGGGTGGGGGAGTAAGTCTCTAATAGAAAAGATAACAGTGAAAACCTAAACCTAGTTTTTTTTTTTTTTTTTTTTTTTTTTTTTTTTTTTTTTACAGGAACCCCAAGTGGGTGTGGGTATTGGGCCACAACCCATCCCCAGTCTCAGTCAGCTTAGGTCATGGGCACAGACCTGTGTGGCCAGGGAAGCCTTGAGATGTGACCCCAGGACCTCTCTGAAGTGGGTCCAGGTGCATTATCGCTGTCCCACTGCCTGGCTCCTAAAACTTTCATTGCCATACCTGTTTGTATAGGCAGATAATTCCAGAAGCCTAGAGACTACATCTCAGCTGTGGTGGGAAGGCAAACTACCACCTACTTACCTGAAGTCCTCCATTTCTGAATGTCTTTCTTGTCGTTGTCAGCGTGGGTGGTCAGATTAAACCAGAACACTGCAGGTGGAATACGCACCATGAAGGAGGCAGAGGTGGAGATAATGGAGGTCAAACTCCTAGCGCCCAGGTGCTCACGTCCGCCAGCCTTCCAGTCAGGGTAGAGGCGGCTCGTTCTCCTCGTCTTGGGACTTTTCCTCAAACGTTCGAATGGGGTAAAGTCTCAATGTGTCTTGTGAGACACTTTTGCCTGTAATTCTTTAAAACCATGTGCGACTTAATCCATATGCTTTTCATTCATTTACAATCAAATCATCAAAATACAGCCTTTAAAGAGCTATTTGATTTCAAAGAACATTTTTTAATAAGCATTTAAAGCCCTTTGAGAATAAAAATGGGATGCCACATTTTTCCAAGAGTAAACACAGCACAACCAAAAACACACCCGTGCCCAGAGAAACTCAAGCTTCCGAGTTTGCGTTCTTTTCCGTTCTTGGCTCAGGGAGCCCCTATCTCCCCTCGACTCTGGTGAAGCGTGAAGTGTTTTGAGACGAGGAAGTGGTATTTTCCAAGTTGTTCAGAAATCCGTGTAGCTACCGTGCGAACAGCTTCTGTTCAGACCTGAGTTCCAACAGGCCAAGCGTTCGAAGGGAAGAGCAGGGAGGGTCGGCTGTGCCCATTCACACTGACTTCACAAATGTCACCGCAGAAACACGGAAGTCCCCGCAAGGCTTAGCGAGGCCGCATGGAGGTACCTGTCTGGGCAGAGCGGCTGCTTAGGAAGGAGTGTCTTGGCTTCAGGGAGGCCCATGCTCTACCGTGATGCCCAAGCTCGTGGGCCGCGCCCTCTCCGTTGGCAGTTCACTGCTTTGGAGAGCCATCTGCACTGCACATCAGCAGAGGCTGAACTGAGCTGGGACATCTTTGTTTGGAGGTTAAACTGTGTTGGTGAGCTGGAGAGGAATTCGTTTTAAAATCAGTGGAGAACTATCACATGGGGCTTGCTCCCGAGTGGAGCTATGGTTCATTGCTCAAGAGAAGCAGGTCCCACATGGCGACCATCTTTCTAATCCAGGCCTGGTCAGCCCGAGTCACTCCAGGCACAGCCACGAGCACCCAGGACAGGAAGGGCCAGAAGGCTAGAGGGAGGAGGCAGCATGGCCGGGACGTGCAGGGCGCTCCTTTCTCTCTCACGTGTGCATGTGCACAGGCTCGATCATGAATAAAGGACACAGGGAACCAGCAGGTAGCGTAATGGCTATGTCGCTGGACTCCCATGTAGTCGACCGTGGTTCGAGTCCCGGACCCGGTGACTTAAACTCACGCCGGGTGCATGTGCGTGCGTGCCCAAGATCCTGAGAGGAGAATGGAGGAGAAGGGATTGCGGCATGGCCATCCCCCCTGGGGGGTGATTTCTCGCTTTCTGTCTCTCTCTCTCTGTCTCGCGAGCGCACGCGCCCTATAGCGAAAACCTCTCCAAAACAAAAAATAAATAAATAAAGGACACACATGCACATCACATGGCCTCTGTGAAGAATGTTTCATTACTGAGTAGAGGTAGCTTAGCCTTCTCTCTCCTCCCCTAGGTTTTGACAGAAACAGTCACCTGAGGTTGGCAAATAGATCATCTGGGTGGCAGAAAAAAGATTGGTGGTCGAGGAATGTGCAAAGATACTTTCTTTAATATCTTTAAAACCAATAGAAGAACATATTACTGACCAGTTGATGAACACAATAAAGACACTATTACCTAGAGACTCTGATGAGGGGATCAGCAGATGGTGTAATGGTTACGTTGCTGTATTTACACGTAATCGACTGTGGTTTGAGACCTGGACCCAGCGGTTTAAAACTCATGCAGGGTGCATGTGCGTGCCTGCCCAAGATCCGGAGAGGAGAATGGAGGAGAAGGGATTGCGGCGTGGCCATCCTGCCCTGGGAGTGATTTCTTGCTGTCTCTCTGTCTCTTGGGCAAGTGCACACACCCTCCCTAAAATAAGAACTTTTCTCTCCCCACCACAATCCTAAACAAGACCTACCCCAGAACATGCCCTAGATCAGCCAACCTCCCCGGTGCACTGGCAGTAGCTGTGAGTCTCCACACAAACACACCAGGAGGGGGTGCATCCTGCCGGCACCTTGCAGCCGGGTCAGGCTGATCCCACCCCGCTGTGATGGGAACCTCCTACCGTGTCCACTGCTCTGTCTCCAGTGGGTCAGGCTGACCCCACCCTGCTGTGATGGGAACCTCCTACCGTGTCCACTGCTCTGTCTCCAGTGGGTCAGGCTGATCCCACCCCGCTGTGATGGGAACCTCCTACCGTGTCCACTGCTCTGTCTCCAGTGGGTCAGGCTGACCCCACCCCGCTGTGATGGGAACCTCCTACCGTGTCCACTGCTCTGTCTCCAGTGAGTCAGGCTGACCCCACCCTGCTGTGATGGGACCTCCTACCATGTCCACTGCTCTGTCTCCAGTGGGTCAGGCTGACCCCACCCTGCTGTGATGGGACCTCCTACCATGTCCACTGCTCTGTCTCCAGTGGGTCAGGCTGACCCCACCCTGCTGTGATGGGACCTCCTACCATGTGCACTGCTCTGTCTCCAGTGGGTCAGGCTGACACACGCCGCTGTGATGGGAGCCTCCTACCATGTCCACTGCTCTGTCTCCAGTGGGTCAGGCTGACACACCCCACTGTGATGGGACCTCCTACCGTGTCCACTGCTCTGTCTCCAGTGAGTCAGACTGACACACCCCACTGTGATGGGACCTCCTACCGTATCCACTGCTCTGTCTCCAGTGGGTCAGGCTGACACACCCCGCTGTGATGGGACCTCCTACCGTGTCCACTGCTCTGTCTCCAGTGGGTCAGGCTGACACACCCCACTGTGATGGGACCTCCTACCGTGTCCACTGCTCTGTCTCCAGTGGGTCAGGCTGACACACCCCACTGTGATGGGACCTCCTACCGTGTCCACTGCTCTGTCTCCAGTGGGTCAGGCTGACACACCCCGCTGTGATGGGACTTCCTACCGTGTCCACTGCTCTGTCTCCAGTGGGTCAGGCTGACACACCCCGCTGTGATGGGACCTCCTACCGTGTCCACTGCTCTGTCTCCAGTGGGTCAGGCTGACACACCCCACTGTGATGGGACCTCCTACCGTGTCCACTGCTCTGTCTCCAGTGGGTCAGGCTGACACACCCCACTGTGATGGGACCTCCTACCGTATCCACTGCTCTGTCTCCAGTGGGTCAGGCTGACACACCCCACTGCGATGGGACCTCCTACCGTGTCCACTGCTCTGTCTCCAGTGGGTCAGGCTGACACACCCCACTGTGATGGGACCTCCTACCGTGTCCACTGCTCTGTCTCCAGTGGGTCAGGCTGACACACCCCACTGTGATGGGACCTCCTACCATGTCCACTGCTCTGTCTCCAGCGGGCCTCCAGGCGGCCTCTTCTGTTCCACCTCACAGCCGGCAATATTTCAGCGTGCCGATCAGACAGGTCTGCCCCTGCAATTTCTCACTGCTTCGGAGGTAAAACCTGACTCCCTGCTGTGGTCCTCAGGGTCCTGTTCCTCGACCTCATTTTGTGCCACCTTGCCTACGACACCGGCCTCGTTCCGTGAACAGGACTCTCCAGTCGCTGGAGTGGTAGTCCTTCTCCTTAAAATCAGAAACATCCTTGAAGAGTTTTTGTGATGAGATTGGAAGCCAGAAGATCCTCTCAAATTAGGACCCACAGCTCATGGTTTGTTGACGCTAATCCATGTTGTTCTGAGAATTTTGAACATTTAAAAGAGGTATTTTCTGGCTGACACCTTTTTCCTAATAGGGTACTAAAATGGTACAAGGTATACATGCAAAGGCAGTGTTCGTAGGGCTTGGCACTTACTTCAGTCTCACTTACTCCGCGTCTCACCTCTGCAACCAACTAAGCAAACTTCCCCACAGCTCACTGTCCGGGGTCTCATCTGTCACAAGAGGACAAAAATATTTACCTCCTGGAAGTGTGTGATGTAAAGGAGGTAAAATACAGGAAGCACTTAGCCTGATAGAGTACAAGAGCTTCTGTGTGAATGTCTGTGTGTGCGTGTGTCTCTGTGTATGTCTGTGTGTGTGTTTGTGACTGTGTGTGTCTGTGTGTGTGACTGTGTGTATGTGTACCTGTGACTATGTGTGTGTGACTGTGTGTGTTTGTGACTGTGTGTTGTGTCTGTGTGCGTGTCTGTGCCTGTGTGTGTGTGTTGTGTCTGTGTGTGTGTGTTGTGTCTGTGTGTGTGTCTGTGTGCGTGTCTGTGACTGTGTGTGTGTGTTTGTGACTGTGTGTGTGTCTGTGTGTCTGTGACTGTGTCTGTGTGACTGTGTGTGTGTGTCTGTGCATGTCTGTGACTGTGTCCGTGTGTCTGTGTGTGTGTTTGTGACTGTGTGTGTCTGTGACTGTGTGTGTGTGCATATGTGTGTGCTGTGACTGTGTGTGTGTCTGTGTGTGTGTCTGTGTGTGTGTCTGTGACTGTGTGTGTGTGTCTGTGTGCGTCTGTGTGCATCTGTGACTGTGTGTGCATCTGTGACTGTGCATCTGTGACTCTGTGTGTGTCTGTGACTGTGTATGTGTGTGAGTGTGTGTGTCTGTGACTGTGCATCTGTGACTGTGTGTGTCTGTGACTGTGTATGTGTGTGAGTGTGTGTGTCTGTGACTGTGTATGTGTGTGACTGTGTGTGTGTCTGTGACTGTGTGCATCTGTGACTGTGCATCTGTGACTGTGTGTGTGTCTGTGACTGTGTATGTGTGTGAGTGTGTGTGTCTGTGACTGTGTGTTAGTGTGTGTGTCTGTGACTGTGTATGTGTGTGTGTGTGTGTGACTGTGTATGTGTGTGTGTGTGTGTGTCTGTGACTGTGTATGTGTGTGAGTGTGTGTGTCTGTGACTGTGTGTGTGTGTGTCTGTGACTGTGTGTGTGTGTGTCTGTGACTGTGTGTATCTGTGACTGTGCATCTGTGACTGTGTGTGTGTCTGTGACTGTGCATCTGTGACTGTGTGTGTGTCTGTGACTGTGTGTGAGTGTGTGTGTCTGTGACTGTGTGTGTCTGTGACTGTGTGTATCTGTGACTGTGCATCTGTGACTGTGTGTGTGTCTGTGACTGTGCATCTGTGACTGTGTGTGTGTCTGTGACTGTGCATCTGTGACTGTGTGTGTGTCTGTGACTGTGTATGTGTGTGAGTGTGTGTGTCTGTGACTGTGTATGTGAGTGTGTGTGCATCTGTGACTGTGTGTGTGTCTGTGACTGTGCATCTGTGACTGTGTGTGTGTCTGTGACTGTGCATCTGTGACTGTGTGTGTGTCTGTGACTGTGTATGTGTGTGAGTGTGTGTGTCTGTGACTGTGTATGTGTGTGAGTGTGTGTGTCTGTGACTGTGTATGTGTGTGAGTGTGTGTGTCTGTGACTGTGCATCTGTGACTGTGTGTGTCTGTGACTGTGTGTGTGTGACTGTGTGTGTGTGTGGGGATGGTGCTGTGCGTTCAATATTTAGAAAGGGAGACAGGAGTTTGATTAGTGAGGAAGCCTGTGTGTGTGTCTGTGACTGTGTGTGTGTGTGACTGTGTGTGTCTGACTGTGTGTGTGTGGGGGGGATGTGCTGTGCGTTCAATATTTAGAAAGGGAGACAGGAGTTTGATTAGTGAGGAAGCCTGTGTGTGTGTCTGTGACAGTGTATGTGTGTGAGTGTGTGTGTCTGTGACTGTGTATGTGTGTGACTGTGTGTGTCTGACTGTGTGTGTGTGGGGGATGGTGCTGTGCGTTCAATATTTAGAAAGGGAGACAGGAGTTTGATTAGTGAGGAAGCCTGTGTGTGTGTCTGTGACTGTGTGTGTGTGTGACTGTGTGTGTCTGTGACTGTGTATGGTGTGTGGGGATGGTGCTGTGCGTTCAATATTTAGAAAGGGAGACAGGAGTTTGATTAGTGAGGAAGCCTGTGTGTGTGTCTGTGACTGTGAGTGTGTGTGTCTGTGACTGTGTGTGTGACTGTGTGTGTCTGACTGTGTGTGTGTGGGGATGTGCTGTGCGTCCAATATTTAGAAAGGGAGACAGGAGTTTGATTAGTGAGGAAGCCTCGGTGCTCTCAATGGCCGACCGACTTCTAGTTCTGTGGATGGAGGTGGCCGGGTAGCTCTGGGAGGCTCCCCCCTTGCCTGTTGTCCCCTTGCCCAAGGTCCCCCCCCGCTATCCCCTCACCCGCTGTCCCTACTCTTCAGGAAAGGGCCTAGGCACTGAGAGTATCCGGCCGACTCACCAGCCTTACCCTGGGTGTACAGATGGGCTACCCGGACCTGGTAATTACAGGGTACAGAAACGGTCTTTGCTCAGCGCCCTCACGGCCCCTTCACTGGCCCCGGCCCAGCAGAGGGAGGCACGGTCCACCCCCGTGGCGGGCCAGTACTGTTCTGCCACCAGCAGCAGCCATGGACTCGGCGTCAGCCCTTTCGTTAAATTAGTGGTTAAACTTAGTCCCCGTCACACGAGCAGAAAGTTCTCAGAGATAAAATAAAAAATAAGCTATGTGGGACCAGCAGGTGGTTTAATAGTTACATTGCTGGCCTCTCATGTAGTGAACCGCGGTTCGAGTCCCAGAACCAGTGGCTTGAAACTCATGCATGCATGCCCAAGATCCCGAGAAGAGAATGGAGGAGGGATTGCCGTGTGGCCATCCCCCCTGGGGGTGATTTCTCGCTTCTGTCTCTGGTGAGTGCTCATGCCCTATAGCAAAAATCTCTCTAAAAAAAGTGAAAAAAAAAAGCCATGTGACTGGCGCATGTGCTGGGAGAAGCAGCTCTGACGGGGCGTGCCTTCCAGACGGAGGCTTTTGTTGCCGTTTCTGGGTGCTGAGATCCTGGGGCTCCGTGAGAAGAGAGCCCTAGATTGGGCAAATGTACCCACCTCGTCCTGGGGGCCAGCCTGGGAGCTGCCTGGGCATTGCCGTTGCCAGCTCCACACTCGCCCCCGACCGGAGGCCCGCACTGGAAGGCAGGCGGTTAATCGGAGAACATTCTGGAGACTTGAAAGGCAAGGGTGAGGCACCAGAACCACGGTTCGAGGACTACTGGGCAGAGGACTGGCTGGCTGAGCGCCCGGGTTACGGCCGTCACAGTCTAGCTTATTTTGTCTTTCAACTTGTTTCGAGGAGCGGTGCCAGATTTTTTTTAATAGTTTTTTTGCTTTGTTTTGTTTTTGAGAACACTATTGTTCATAATGACCTTTCAAAAAACTTGGAAATCTTTGTACCAGTTTTGTCCTCTTTAATTTGGCAAAGAAGGCTTTGTGTGTTTCATTAGAAACTTCTTAATTAAAAAATGTTTAAAGATCACATTAACGATCCCAGTGCTAACGGGGACCTCGACTGCCACTGGGCGCTCGTCTGTTACTTGCTGAGGACACGTCAGCTCGCTCTGCTTGTGCTCAAGGGACACGTTTGTCAAACGGAGGCATAGAGACCTGTGGCCCTGGCCAGAAAGTGTGGTCTGTCACCGTTGAGGAATATTGCCTCAGGCCAGCAGGTGGCCTGGTGGTTAAGGTGGCTGAATCCCCACGTGGTCAACCATGCAGTTTGAATCCTGGGTCCAGCAGCCTGAAAATCATGCCAGGTGCATGTGTGCACATGCTCAGAATCCCGCCGAGAGGAAAATGGAGCAGGATTATGGCATGGTCCTCCTCTCCAGGGGTGATGTCTCACTTTCTCTCTTTCTTTCTCATTCTCCAGTGACTGTAAACACCCTACACCAAGATTAAAAGGAAAAGAAAAAAAAGAAAGAAATGAAGTTCTCTGGGGGTGTGTAACCCGAGGCCAACTTTCAAATTTGAATCTTTGCATAATTTTGAGAAGGAGCGTCTAAACAATTTTTTCAAGAACTCTTCAGGGTATGCAGATAGAAAGGGATCATGAGGCCCTTTGGGGTCACATGCCCCCATTAAAACAGAAGTACAGTTTAAGGATCAAATGCCACATTTGGATGTGGTAGAAGGTCTTATGAAAGACATTAGAGCTGAATCATCAATTTTAAGTTCATGTTGAATTAATAAGGATAAAGTATATTAGGTAGGAGTTTTGAGTAGATATCCCTTTAGGATTAGATAAATTTGTACAATGAGACATAGAGTAAGGGTTCTGCCCTGCTTTGGGGTGATTGTGCTAAAGATGGAATAAGTAGAGATGCTTAGTTTTAGCCGAGTTGAGTCTAGGATTCCAAGAAGAATATCTCCCAGCCCATATCACCCTGAGTTGGTTTGGTAAGAAGCCATTTTTTTTATGTGAGTCGTATTTTGGAGGATAGTTCTTAAGAAAAGTGCATTAATATTTAAGAAAGGTGAAAAAATCCGGGAACCAGCAGTTAGCGTAATGGCTATGTCGCTGGACTCCCACGTAGTCGACCGCGGTTCGCGTCTCAGACCCGGTGGCTTACAACTCACGCCGGGCGCGTGTGCGTGCGTGCCCAAGATCCCGAGAGGAGAATGGAGGAGAAGGGATTGCGGCGTGACCATCCCCCCTGGGGGGTGATTTCTCGCTTTCTGTCTCTATGTCTCTCTCTGTCTGTCTGGCGAGCGCACGCGCCCTATAGCGAAAAACCTCTCAAAAAAAAAAAAAAAAAAAAAAAAAAAAAAAAAAAAGAAAGGTGAAAAAATCTAATTCGGTTAGCTCCACCTCTAGGGAAGTTTTACAAAGGTGACTCAAAGGGCAGAAGATGAGTCGCAGGGGCTACACCTGGGTGTGTGGGTACTGGTGTCTGTGTGCTCAGGGCCTCTGAGTCCTGTGTCCACTGCCTCCGGAACCCTCTGCCGGGTTGCAACCAAAGCGTTCGAACAGCCAAGCATTTGCACATCTGTGGCGCCGAGCTTGTTCTAGCTGTGGCCTTGTTCCCTGGAAGGAGGCTCCTGTGGGGAACATTCGCTCTGCGGTTGCTTGCGCAGCCTGGCTGAGACTGAGCAGCACAGCTGCCCCCCGCCGGGCGCGAGCCTCTGTCTTGTGATTACCCTGGAGGGCTGAACCTAGGGAGGGGTGGTAGGAGGAGGAGCTCTTGTTTCTGAAGAAGCCAGCTGTTGTGAGGTGTCCATGGAGACAGAAGTCGGGGCTGGTGCCCCAGCTCTGCCTTCTGGCACTGTCTGACCGTCAGTAAGTCAATGAACTGCACCCACTGCCTCGCCTGTAAAGGGAGGAAGTACCCAGTACTCTACGTGTTCCAGACTCTGTGCTAAGCACGGGCCAGATATTTTTATTGTACGGTCAGGACTGTTGTTTTCTCCTTTGAGAGATGAGAAAGAAAATATTGGAGAAGTTAAATAGGTTGTTCTCGGTTAGGCTTAGTCAGTCTGAGTCCAGAACCCAGGTGCTTGGCGTCTAACGTGTGTTCTCTTGACCACCATGTTATATTGGGTCATTTTCGCATAGAAAACGGCGTCATGACTTTTCCGATAACCCGATTCCTCAGTCACTGTTGATCACAAGTTTATGTCTCCAGGTGTACAGATATGCAAACCGGCCGAAGCACAGTCCAGCAGACACACAGAAGATGCATAATAGTCAGCTCCCAGCAGGACCATCATATGGAAGCACGGTGTGCGTTGTAATGTGCTCAACCTTTACCCTGAACTGAGCAGGAGCAGGGAAGGAAACGGGGGTTAGAAAGGTTAAGTCACATCGTCAGCAGGGGAGAGGGAAGCCCGGGGCTCAGACCAGGTTTCCGCTTCCGCAGACCGTGGTCTTTTTCCCCTGCTCGTAGCGGCCGCGTGCAGTGTTACAATTCCTGGCGGGCCCAGAGCGAGTGTGAAGGCTGGAGGAACCCGTGGTTGTGCTGAGCCTTGTCTGTATACAGAACACATGATCGTATGACACGTCTCACTCACGGATGTACTATTTTCAGATGTATGACGTGGTTTGTTGGCAAAGTAACGATGCAGTTTTGTGTAGGAAGACAGAAATACACATCATGACTTTGCTGACAACCCAATAGAAAACCTATTTTTGTAATTTAAAAAGCAGAGGTTTGTGGGGCCAGCCAGTGCAATGGTGGTAAAGATGCCTGGATGACACAGGGCCAGCTGTGTGGTTCAAGTCTCAGAGCCATTTTGAAGAGGACATGAATTAAAGGAGTCTGGTGGAACCTAGCTGTTATGGACCAAATTTTTTTCACTTTTTAGAGAGATTTTTGCTATAGGGCACATGAGTTTGCCAGAGACAGAGACAGAAAGTGAGGAATCACCCCCTGGGGGTTTGGCCATGCCTCAATCCATCCTCCTCCGTTCTCCTCTCGGGATATTTGGGCATGCATATGCCTAGCGAGTCTTAGGCTGCCGGGTCCAGGACTCGAACCGTGTGTGTACCGAATTTTTAAAGATCAGTTTTGGCCATGACATAGATACCCATGATGGAGCTTGTAATAGATGTTTAATGCTAGTTCTGAGTCTTTAGAATGTATACAGAAACTGCAGGATCAAAGTCTGTGGCCTTGGTGCATCACTTGACCTTTGTCCGAGGGTCTGCTGTAGGTTAAATATGGCCTCCCCAAATCCAGGTGGGCCAGGACGATCGTATGAAACGGCAGACTTTAACAGGTGGTTTCACCAGGAGCAACGCTCCCATGTGAATGGGATTACGGCCGTTAGAAAAGCAGCTTCAAGCGGCTCTCAGCTTTTACGACTTCCCGAGTCTAGG
Source organism: Tupaia tana (assembly GCA_026018925.1). Lineage (NCBI taxonomy): Eukaryota > Metazoa > Chordata > Mammalia > Scandentia > Tupaiidae > Tupaia > Tupaia tana. The sequence continues at coordinate 3,418,867 of JAKSZU010000017.1, forward strand.
TGGTCTATTACAATAGCACAAGACGGCCTACGTCAGAGTCATCTCATCTTCACCTGATCACGGCCGCCCGGAGCTTGTGTGCAAGTCCTTACTCCAGGTAAGATGTGGCCCTGCACCACCTAGTTCCCCAGCCCAGAGTCCCTGCGGCCCTGCCTCTCATTCAGGTTCAGATTGGCAGCTCTGACTTACCCTTGGTCTGCTTGGAGCACGCCAACTGCCCTCAGGGAGTGTCCCTGGGAGAGGGAAGGCCTCCTGGGACAGGCATTGCTTCAGAGCCTCTTCCCAGCCTCTCTTCTCCAGGCTCTTTCCTGAACTCACCGGGACAGTCCTGACTTGAGACCTGGCCAGAGGCACCACTGAGTCCCATCCCCACAACCCCCCAGGAGCCTCTCAGATTCCACTGTGCATGGAGATGGTCAATACTTGGAGGGGAAACATGACCCTCAGTTTGCTGTTTTATGAATCATTGAGGAGCAAATAACCAGATTGTTAGTTTCATTGGCTGAACTGTGATTACCAATTAATTCAAGTCTATTCTAAAGAGAGGTACAAATTAGTGAGAAAATTCAGAAATGTAAATGTAAAATTGCCTTTTATAACTAACTAAATGAAAGCATCTAAGAGAATAAAACAAAAAATCCGGGCATTTTTCCTCAGTAGGCCACCAGACAGCATTTTATACTTTTTAAACTGTGGACTTCCTAAGCACATAACTGACAAATTTTGCTTAACCAAGTCAGTCTTTTGAATTCAAGATGGCGTGCGAATGAGAACGAATGTGGTGTCAGTCGTCAGAAGGTCTGAGCAAGCCTGGCTTTGCGTCTCTCCATGTCTGTCTACCGTCTCTTAGTGCGAATTAGTGTAATTCATCATTTTTTCCCTTCGTCCAAAAGCAGCCTTTTGTACAAATCCATAAAATACAAGAAAGGAACAAGTTCAGTTAAAGAGGAAGTTAAAATAATTTTAAGATCAATGTGTGTTTGAACCTCTTCAGATCTATTTGAATATATATAAGTGAACAAGTTTCTTGGAAAATATAAGTTACCAATATTGTTCAGAAAGAGACAGAATCATTGAATTGAGCCTTTATCATGGGGTAAATTGAGAAGTTTCCAGAACCTAGCTTCTTTCCTTTAGGAAGTATTAACATACTTTAAAGGGATAGTCAATTCCAATTCTATTTAATAAATTGATGAGCCTGGAATGTTTCTAAATTCTTTTTCTTAAAAAGTACCGTAACAGTGCTACCCAAGCCACACAAAAGTGGTGCATAAAAAGAAGCAATCAGGGGACTAGCAGTTGGCATTATGGCTATGTCGCTGGACTCCCAGGTAGTCAACAGTGGTTCGAGTCCTGGACCCGGTGGCTTAAACTCACGCTGCGTGCGTGTGCATGCGTGCCCAAGATCCCGAGAGGAGAATGGAGGAGAAGGGATTGCGGCGTGGCCATCCCCCCTGGGGGGTGATTTCTTGCTTCCTGTCTCAGCCTTTCTGGCAAGCCCACGAGCCTTATGGCAAAAACTTCTCCAGGAAAAAAAAAAAAGCAACTGGGGGTCTTTCTTATGAATAACATTAACATTATATTAAATAGAATGTTATGAAAGGAGACATGTTGCAATATGTAAATTTACTTGTTTTTACACGTTTAATTCATCTCTCCCTTAGCCATAGAGCGAGTGGCCAGCGCTGTGCCCCTTTGCCTCAGGCGCTGTTTGTGGCAATACGAAATTTGAGTTGCCTACGGGGCACTTTTTTTTTTTTTCCAGGTTACTGGGCCTGAAAACTTCCAGCTATTGAGGAGAGATGTAGGGGTGTTGGAGGTGGGGGAGAAGGCCTCTGAGAAAACTTACAGATAGGGAGACGCTCCCCTAGACGACTCTGAAAAGGACACGGGCCCAGCAGGGGCATTGGAGCCCTGGGTTTTGTGAGCAGTGAGGTCTGCACTGGCTGCGCCCTGGGGCACCTGTGGGTACCTGGCCTGGCCCTTCTCTGCATTAGACGTGGCAGAGGAGCAGAGGGTCCGCCTGACCTGGCGGGGTTGAACCAGATCCACAAGGTAGATCTCGCGTCCGGGTGGGAGAGCGCTGTGGTCTAAGTGGTGCTTACACTGCCCTCGCCAGAGCCCCAGTCTTCTGGAAGGCTGAGCCTTTTAGGCTACTTGGAGGTGGGGAGTGGGCTGTGGATGAGGACAGGGAACAAAAGTTAAATAAATTTAAAGAAAAAAGGCATTTAGTACTCACCTGAATATAACATCATTATATTAGCAATTAGACACATCTTCACAACAAATGAACAAGCCTCAACAAAGTATAGTCGATTTCAATTTGGTAACAATTCTCTACTTTTGAACATTTGTTGGCATAATTTACTATATAGAGATGAAAAACCACGTACCAACCTCATGAATGACAAAGATGAACACCCGTGCTCACTGTTTGTGTGTACAGTAGGCACGCATACATGCATGTGTGTATATACATTGACTACATGTGTTGTAAGTAATACATAGCTCTGGAATGTCTTACTCTTTCATCTTATTTGCTCTTACTGTGTGGTGTACCTGGAGTTTTCCCCGATACGACGCAGAGTCTCCCAGTCCTTTATGGCTTCTGGACAGCTGTGCCGGAGTTTATCTAACCAGCCCCCATCGATAGCATTTATGAATATCAAATGTTTTGTTGTAAAAATACCATGTTGCAATGAATGACCTTGAACATATATTTTTCTAAGTTTTCTTCCCTAACAACTGACCGTAAAAATTGCCATTTTTATGTAAAATTTTTTTTTACTTGTTAATTTAGGGTTAGAATTTTGTTTTATGCAAATAAAATCAAGTGTGTACTTTTTTTTCCATAGGAAAGTGTGCTCACTAGAGAGAGAGAGAGAAAGAGAGAAAGTGAGAACTCAGTTCCCGGGGGGTGGCCATCCTACAATCCCTTCTCCATTCTCCTTTTGGGGTTCTGGCCATGCACACATACAAGCCCAGTGTGATTTTTCAAGCCACTGGGTCCAAGTCTCACACCGCACAGTGGACCATGTGGGATCCAGCCATCCTAACCTCCACGCCACCTGCTGGCCCATAAGTGTGTAAGGTTAAGTCCTGAGATTCGATCGCTCTCAGGCCTGCTTATCAGTTCTGTTAGTTCTTTCTCTTGCCTCTCCAATTTGACAGGAAGACGCATCTGCAGGATTAAGTCTCCTGCAGAAAGAAACCTCACGGGGAAGAGGTGTGATGTGACGTTCTCCGTGGACCCGGCCGTCCCTAGGTTCTGCAGTCAGCCAGTCCAGCTAGTCCATGCACACCAGGCTCAGGTGTCTGCGGCCTGTTTTTGGCCAGCAATAGAAATGCAGTCGCTGTGCCCTAATCTCTCCCTGATGGTCTAGTTCTTCTGCAGGGAAGCAGTACAGTCGGTCACTTCCAGCTGAAATAAACAGACACGGACTTTAGGGCCATCGACGAGGAGGAACGTTAAAAAGCATTACATGGGGGAACCAGCAGTTAGCGTAATGGCTATGTCGCTGGACTCCCATGTAGTCGACCGTGGTTCGTGTCCCGGACCCAGTGGCTTAAAACTCACACCGGGCACGTGTGCGTGCGTGCCCAAGATCCCGAGAGGAGAATGGAGGAGAAAGGATTGTGGCGTGGCCATCCCCCCTGGGGGGTGATTTCTCACTTTCTGTCTCTATGTCTCTCTCTGTCTGTCTGGCGAGCACATGCGCCCTATAGCAAAAACCTCTCCAAGAAAAAAAAAAGGCATTACATGGAACATGGCCACTGTAAGATTCCACAGGATGAAATTAACGTTCATGGACTGACCGTTCAGTTAGTGTCAGTGGCTTGAGCTGCACGTAAGGAGATTTCTAACACCACCACGTTGACACAGTGAACTTGGTTTTGGCCCACATGCTAATTATTTTGTATCCTGGACACTGCTGGCTATTAAAAAAGACTTTCAAATGTGTTTTCCTGGGTGTCAACAGACACAAAACATCTTAGGACAAGTCAGAATTTCATGTTTGAGTCTCACAATGTAATTTTCTTTTTTTAAAAAAGCATTTTAAAACTTACTATTTAACATTTATTTATTTATTTATTTATTTAAATTTTGACCAGAGAGGGACAGAGCAAGTGCAGGAGAGAGAGGGAAAATGAGAAAGGAAGCTACCAGATCTGGGATTCGAACCGTGGCCAGCTATGTGGGAGTCCAGTGCCCTTAACGGCCATGCCACCTGCTGGCCCCCCAAGTCTCATAATGTAATTTCCTTAAGAGTTTAGGGTGTATGTCATGCATGTTCCGGGGGAATAGAGGTCATTACTAGAATCCAATGTTCAATCTTCTGGCAGATAACGAGGACTTCCCTTCTTTGGACAACATAGTTCCTCGACAGTTTGTTTTCCAAATTATTTGTTCATAATTTCTCCTAGCTCTGGGTATTAAAGTTAATAAGTTCCTGGCTTGTAGACTAGATGACATTTTAAAACAACCTTTCAAATAGCTTAGTCTTAACCCAGACATATAGTTGTAAATCCAATATGCCAATGTATTTTCTTGCTAGTTCTTAATCTATTTATTTTATAGAGATCATGGAAACCCATTCAGTGGTCTGGTGTGTCCCAGATGAAACAGGCCCTCCTATGGGCACCAGGCTGCTGTGGGGGCTGCCTCGTGTAAAGTGGACATTGACAGTTGAGCAAATAGATTACACGTGAAAACACAGTAGTGTGTGTGGCACGATGAGAAGTGAGCGTTGGAATATCCTAAAGGTTATCTATAATCTCAAAAGGAATACTGAAGCAAAAATAAGCGAGTTAAACAGTTTTGTGTCTTTTCAACAATAGCGACTTAAAATGCTTTTACTGTGCACCCTGTTGCCTCGCCGTTCTCCTGAGACAGACCTAAGTGTGCCACGGGCAGTCCAGCTGGTCACTGCGTTGCTGAAGGCCGATGGCCACGGGCAGTCCAGCTGGTCACTGCGTTGCTGAAGGCCGACGGCCACGGGCAGTCTAACTGGTCACTGTGTAGCCAAAGGCCATGGACCATGGGCAGTCCAGCTGGCCACTGCGTTGCTGGAGGCCGTCAGAGGCCATCTTTCCGGCTCACAGTGACAGGACAGGTTCAGTGGTGGGATTCCCTCCGGGTAGCAATACCTGTCTGGCACAGTTTTTTTCTTACTTTTTTTTATGCCCTGTCTTTAAATTGTGCTTCCCTGGATCTGGATTAAGATTTCTTGGATGGTGTATGTGTGCATATGTGTGTGTTTGGGAGGAGAACACGGCATCTATAAATAGTTACAGAACTAGAAATCAAGCTAAGTCCCCCCCCCCACTGAGCGGTCCCCCACACAGCGCGTCTTTGAAGTGGTTGCTGCTCCCAGGGGAATCATTATGCCATACATATTGAACGTGGTCTTGCGTGTGCGAATGGGACTACTGAGGAGTATCAGGATTAAGAAAATATGGGCTAATTTTACCTTGTATGTACGTAACAACTTTCACATGAGACGAGAGCCCCACGAGGCGAAGGGTGATTAAAGCAACCGTGGGGCAAGAGGATTTATGCTAATGTCCTCCAGAAGCGGCGTAGGGAGTCTTACTTGTTGGGTTTGATGGCTGCCTTAAAAACAGAAAAACAACACGCTTTCTGGTTTAACATGAATTTTCCTTTCTTTTTAATTTTTCGAAGTGAGACTTGTTCAGCAAGTTTTATTCAGTTGAAAAGATGTTCCTCTGTGTATGTTGTAATGGAAACAAGCCTGAACTTGGAAGCCTGTTTTCAGGATTAACCTAAAGACGTTTTCTTTTCTTAGATCGGGTAAAATAATACATAGATGAATACACACGGGAGGCGCGTTGGCAGTCAGCGAAAGGCTGCCCTGGGTGGCAGGAACGTGAGCTCATTCTGGTAGGAACGCCTAGAACAGGGCCTTCGGAGTCCTCCATGCAGAGAGGAAGAGGCAGAGACATGATGATGTGCTTGCTGGTCAGCTCCAGCTGGACTTGACAAGAGAACGAGTTCAAAACCCTGCCTTGCCTTACCTCTGGATGAGGCATGGGCAACTTCCGCAAACGGCCTGTTAAATGTCACTGTTTGCCTCTGGTATGTGAATGAAAGTGGTTTTGCCTGCTTATTTAAAAAGATAAGATGAAGGGGAACCAGCAGTTAGCGTAATGGCTATGTCGCTGGACTCCCACATAGTCGACCGCGGTTCGCGTCTCGGACCCGGTGGCTTACAACTCACGCCGGGCGCGTGTGCGTGCGTGCCCAAGATCCCAAGAGGAGAATGGAGGAGAAGGGATTGCGACGTGACCATCCCCCCGGGGGGTGATTTCTCGCTTTCTGTCTCTATGTCTCTCTCTGTCTGTCTGGCAAGCGCACGCGCCCTATAGCGAAAAAAACCTCTCCAAAAAAAAAAAAAAAAAAAAAAAAGATAAGATGAAGCGCAAGCCATAGCAACGAGCATTTGCAGGAAGGCAGTGAGGAAGTGGCGTGGTGTCTGTTGTTCACAAGAGAAAACACAACTCTGGGTTACGTGGAGGGCACTCGCTGGCTCACGTTGTTGGGAAGTGCAGAGCTCGGGTGGTGGGATGTTTGGTTGGGGCTCTGCTTCCTCTCTGTGGCTTCTGGGCCTCGTACCCTCACTACCTCGACCAGGGCCAGTGTGCTGTGTAACTCCAGGGCCCAGGTCACATGGCGGTGTGTGAACTGTGGCGCTCAGAGTGGACAAGGGCTGGACCTGCATCTGCGTCCCAGAATCCCTAGCAAAAACTACTGTGACTACGGCTGGGACCTGGATGGGCCCACACCTGCCCATTCACCGGACACCATGTCATGGGAACAGAAAGCCTTGATTGGTTCGTCTGGGGCCAAGGGGCCACTGCTGTGGAGAAGGAGAATAAGATTCACTGGAACCACATGACCTGGGGCTTATTTTAAGGGCCCAGTAAGAGTGGTAGCGGCAGGGGAAGCCGGTACCATACTGATTTAGGTGTTTTGGACAAGACCGTCCCTTGGCCCGTGACAGCTGTCGTGAACTCTCAACCTCTCTGATACTATTCAGACCACCCCTCTTTTCCTTGCACTCTTCACATGACTACATTTGCTCTCACCTTCACCAGGGTTGAACACCCTGCAGTTATACCTCACGTTGGCCCTGACGGATACTGTGGGAGCGCTTCGGCTGGCAGAGGCCTCCCGGTCCCGGCACCCTTGACCTCTGTAGTACCTGATGGCTTGGTCACTGCTCCACCCTCGGCCTTCTTGGCATCCCACACTGACCACTCCTGGAGAGTCACCTACCCCTAATTCAGTGCCTAAAATGAGCTGTAATGAGTTTACTACATTTTAAAATATAATTGTTCCCTTCAGTGTGTAAATGAAAAGTGTTTTCCGTGTAAAACAATTACTCTAGAATACAGTTATGTATCATATCATTCTATTGCTTTATAATATCAGTATGGATATTTGGAAAATTTGGAAAAGCAAATGGAAGTTTAGCAGTCTATTTGACATGTCTTCTGAAATACTTTTTAAAATTATACATCTTTTTGCTGTTAATTTTTTTTGGGGGGGTATAGGCCAGGATCATAGCAGAAAAACTGAAAAACCACGAAGTGACTCTTGCCCCCACTACTAGGCAGGCGCTAGCGGGAGTTTCGCGTGTCCTTCCTGTTGGAGAGCAGACAGTTGTTCCAAACCAGCAGGTGGCGTGGTGGCTCAGGTGCTGGACCCTACCTGACCCACTGCGTGGTGGAGTCCTGACCTGGAGGCTTGAGAAACTCGCTGGGCACTTGTGTGTGCCCCAAATCCTGAGAGGAGAACAGAGGAGAGGGGACTGTGGCTGGCCATCCCCCCAGGGAGATGATTTCTCACCTTCTCTCGCTCTTTCTCTGTTGAGTGCCTGTGCCCTATGGAAAAAAAAAAAAAAAAAAAAAAAAAAAAAAGGCAGCAGTCAGGAGCTGGCTCCCAACTTCTGACCCCTTGGTGCGGAGAGGGGGCGCTGTCTGGGAGGGCAGGTGGCGGGAGGTCTAGCAGGTCCAGTGTGTTCAGCCGGGTTTTGAGTAGACATACTTACCAGGCTTTGGATTAGGTTGACTATTGGGCCTATTCTAAGATGTAAGAGGTTTTGCCTCTTTTCTCTGTCTTCCTGGGTTTTGGTAAGACATTATAAAGGATTTTTTTCCTAAGAACAAAACCAGCTAACCCCTCAGCTTCCTGGGTCAGTCTTCCTTTGCTGTGTCCTCGTCTCTCACGCTCTCATAGTACAGCTCCCGCCTCACTTCTAGACACCAGGGAGGCCCCTACAGGCACATATGCAGCTGCACTGGGTATCTGGACCCCAATGTCCCATGGGGACCCCGTCCCACTGCCAGGCTCGTGCTGTGCCCCAGCCCGTTCTTTCTCCTGGGCTTCTGTCTCGGCTGAGAGGGCATTATTCAGTCCGTCTCTTCCGGAGCAGGGCAGTCCACCAAGAATTTGGTCTCTTCAGTGCTTTAAATCTGATCAGTAATGCCCGCTAGTTACCTAGCACTCAGCGTGTGCTTTTAAACATCAACAGTATGCGTAAGCAGTTTGCACATGTGTATTTAACCGCTATGATGCCACTGTAAAGAAGTATTCTTCATCAACGCTGAGACCGGGTGGGCCAAGGAGGGACCTGGGTGCACTCACTCTTGGGGTTATGAAGTGCTTCATCCTGTCCTGCTCTTCATTATACCCACTTTACAGATGAGGAAACCAAGGAACAGACGAATAAAATAACGTGTCCAAGCTTACACAGAGGTATGTGACAGAGCTGGGACTTGGGATCTGGTCACCTGACTCCAGGCCCACAGTCTGACCACTACACACAGTGCCCTGACCATCACCCACCCCTTTCTCGCCCACGTCCACTGTTCGAGGCCTCATTCTCTCACACCTGGCTACTGAAATTATTTAACTGCTCTTCCTGCATTCCGCATTCTCAGGTCTGTAATCCTTGGTGCTACTGGAATTGTTCCTATGTATCTTGAATAATTGAGGAAGAGTAGATTTTAATTCTTCTTAGACTTGTGATTGGCCAAGTGTAGCTTTCTGAATTCTGGGAATCCAAAGATGAAAAAGAGGCCTATTTCTCGGGCGTGGCAAACATAAGTGGGACGAGAGTGCATGTTAATCACCGCCTCGCGTCAGCATTTCCACCCTCTCAATAGGCCTCCTGGATGAGGGTCCCTGCTGTCTTCCCTCCGGAACTGCTCGTGGCAGGGCGGGCGACTGTCTCCTAGTCCGTGGTTCCCCGTGCAGGTTCTCGTGTTTCCTGGCCTGGGAAAGCAAGGAGAGACGGGCTGAGTACCAGACCTCACTGCAGCAGGCCGTCACGACCACGGGTCCTCGCCTGGCAGCCCAGGGCTCGCGTCTCCCTGGGCCAGCTATTCTGCTGGGTAGTTCCATGGTGTCTTCATTTTCATTGACTGACCTTAAAACCCACATAGAGAAATCAGAAGATGGCTGTATCCCTCTAAGTAATTTGTCTTGTGAAGACAACTTCAGTGGATAATGTGAATCACTGTGTTGGCTAGGTTTCATTGACCGTGTAAATAACCTCCAATTCATTGTCTATTTCCACCCAAATATGTTTACTGTCTGAGTCTTCAACGGGTCATTGTGACTTTGCTTCCTTCATTTCAGGGAGGAGAAGATATTCATGGACAATGATCTTAGTCCAACACCTACCTCATTCCTTCATTTCAATCCACATTAATTACACACAAGGCTTTAAGAGACATCCCAGAGAGTCACCTGCTATGTGGAAAGCCGGTGACATTTACCAGGCTTGCTTTGTGCCTGGCACGGTTCTGGGCACTTCGCGTCATTAACGCGCACACATTTCCAGCCACCCCGTGAGATGGGAATTTATCACCACCCCACTCTCCTGAGGCACAGGACAGGCACAGTTATCTTCCCCGTGGTACTCTAACGGCACACGGCAGAGCTGAGGTTCGGTCTGGTGTCAGCCACAGGTGACCTGTTTTAACAACCTCTGTGAAAACAGGATCATATCCGTGCTCCCTGGGACAGAAGGAGGTCCTCTCGCCCTTACAGATCTCATTTACCACCACCAACCTGCTTCCCGCGGCCCGCACGCAGCAGAGCAAGCCACAGCCACGCGCCACCAACCTCCGAGCAAGCCCTGCCCTCGTCCTCCATCTCCTTCCCCTTCCGCGGTTGTCCATCTCAAGTTCTCTCTCTCTCTCCAATTTTTTTTTTTTCATACAAAATGATTTCTACCCTGGGTTCTTCTGCTTCTGCGCCTTGTCCTTCCATCAGCTTCCTCCATTCCTAATGAAGGGGACAAAGCACCAGCTCATGGGGGGTGATGTTCTCTTACAAAGTGAAGATTGTATCGACTCCCTCCCTCTTCTTTCTTTTTTTTTTTGATTTTGTGCACACACACACATGTGCCTACTGTGTTTTTCAAGCCTCTGGGTCTGGGACTTGAACCTGGTTAGCCATGTGGAATCCAGCTGCCTTAATCACCAGACCACTGGCTGGCTCAGGTCCCACCTCTTAATATCGTCACAATAGCAATGAATTTCAGCATGAGTTTGGGAAGGAACAAACGTTTAAACCATAGCAGTAACTGATACAGAAAGTAAGAGCAGTGGTCTGCAGCTGTGGCTCGGCCCAGTCCCCCCACTCACCTGTGCGTGGCCTTCTCCACCTCCCTGAATATGTTTCTGATTTCTCTTAGAAGTTTAGAACCAAGTCCATCCTTGGCATTATCTAATGTACCACCTTCATCTGAAGTACGAGGGAACAGTCCCAGCGAGGCTGACTTGGTTGAGCTCACATGGTTAACTAGCGGCAAATCCCGGGTTTAGCCCGCGTCTCTGGCCTTCGAGCCACCTTGTCTCTGTCCTTGTTAAGGCCAGTGGGAGGGACGATGGGAAACAGCCTTGCTCCCCTCCCTGCTGCGCCCTTCTCACACCCACAGCCGTCCTTCCCCTTAGGCCCAAGTTCGCGACCCAGGTCTGCCTCCCTATCTAAGAGGCAGCCAAGCAGACGCTTTCTTCTCCTCTGCCTTCTCCCTAGTGTTTCCCTCAGGCTACTTCTTGCTACGTCCCAATTCATGTCTCCAATTGCCCATAAGAAAATGTTATGCACTCTGTTGTCTTTATTAATCTCTGAGGTATTTAATAACCTAAGTTCAGAAAGGCAGAGATCACGTGCTTGTCATATGGAGGGCATGTGTCCACCATGAAACATGCGAAGTTGCTCAAGCATTATCCGTGAGTGTGTAGTAAATAAAGCAACTTGACCCTTGGAGAGAAATAGGAATGTAGGACTCTGCTAAGAGCCAATAACGTGGCCACGTTTCTTCCTCCATTAAATCAATAAGGTCGTAAAGCCTCTAACAGGGACCGCATGCCTGGCCAGGGCCACAGCCGTGGAAACGTTCTCTAGGTACGGGTCATGGGAAAGAAAGCCACCACGCAGACATCAGGGAAATCTCTTGACTGACAGCCAGATATTTGAAGTCATTGTGCAGATCCCAGAGCCACTTCAAAAGAGGCTGGCCGGGAAATAGACAGTAATGCACTTGAATACTTCTGAGATTCCGGAAGTTCAAAAGTAGGGCTTTCAGATATTTGCTCTCAGGTAGATCACGTGCAATTATCTCACAGTTATTTCTGCAAATTGCTCAGAACCTTCTGTAGAAAGAAGATGAAGACCACTTAGTGTCCTGAGTGATGCTTGTAAGCTGTTGGAAACTTGGGGCGAGGTAACAAACCCTGAAAGAATGAAGTGTATCTTGTGGCCGGCCTCGTGGGACAGTGGTCAAGTGCTGTGTAGAGGAGGCCAGGTCCCACATGGGGTACCAGGGTTTGCGTCCCTGGCTTGGCAGCTGGGAAACCGCTCTGGGCACAGTGCGTGTGAGTGGGGTCCTGATGGGCTGGAGAATTAGAGGAGAACGATTGCGGCGTGATTAGAGCCCACAGTGGGGGGTGGGGGGCTTCTTTTCTGTGTCTCTTTCTTTGGCATGCACGTGCCCGCTGCCATAAACGATAATTATATATGTGTGTCTTACTTTTGAAGAGTAGCATTTCACAAATTATTTTCTCTACCAGGTAAATAAAAAATAAGCCTTGAGGCACTTTTTAAACTGGATGTCTCATTTTAACTTTTGAAAATACGCTGATATTTTTAGGTTTGTTAAACTCTGCTTTAGGAGGAATGCCAGGCGACATCAAAAAAGTTAGTGGAAAAACCCAAAACCATGTGTAGTTTTTTCAAACATACTTTTTCCATAAATTTTGTGACAACTCTTCATATTTAGGCTAGAAGTAATCATTAGTTTTAATGACCATATTGACTTTTTTTTTAATAACTAGGACTATTATTACAAACGCACTAAGTTAACAATGTTGTTTCATACATAGCAAGTGGAAGTGCTTCCTCTTGCAATTTTTGATCTTTAGGGATCTTAGGATCATGTAGTCCTCATAAGCAAATCAGACAAGACCTTTCGAGCGTATTATTCAAACTAGTAAGAACAAAATAATTACACCCTGGTCATTTCATTTCTTGGTCTTGATATTTGTAAAAATCATCCTAGGGCTACTTATTTTTAAATGAATAATTTTTTACTTATTCCAAATCCTTAAAGGTGGGATGAATCTTTCAGAAAACACGCCACTCACTGGCATCATTCAGGCGCAGTATATGGGCGTGAATTCTGCTGTACGGGGACATGGGCTCCAGCTACACCCAGTTTACAAACGTGCAAAATTGGATTTGTTTCTCTTTATGCGCATCCTTGGCTAGAAAACCTCCCACAGGGAGGCAGTGTGGCCCAGAGAATAAAATACCCACCTTCAGTTTTCCCAGTGCTTTCACTATCTTTCCTATGATCATCTCTGAGGTTTTTCTCAGTTTTTAAAGTCTCCTTCAGCCAGGGACTGAAGTCAGCCCAGAGAAGGGGCTCTGGAAAAGGACAGAGACTTCCGGAGCAATGGGAAGAGCGTGGACTAGAGCACCACTCTAACCTGGGTGGCACCTGTGCGTGTCTTGGTTAGTGTTGGTGCCGTGTGAAGGCGACTGGCAGGAGAAGAGCTTGGGTCTTTAGGTGGGGTAACTGATCGTCATTCAGTGACTTGAAGCAAGAGAAGGACATGGCTAAATTTGCATTTTCGAATAAATGCTAAAGCCAAGATGAGTGGGAGGGAGGTGATCTGAGCGTTCACTACATAAAAATGCAGTGCTGCCTTTTCCAGGCACGGTCGGTGATTTTGAAATGCGCAGTCAGGTGACCACACTTTAAGGTACACCTGTGCAATGGTAGAGCCCCCGGGCGCTCTGAAAGCCCCTGCTCTCAGGTTAGACTTTGGACGACCCGTGCTGTCAGGGACTCCACGCAGCGCCTCTCCGTTCTGGGCTCCAGGACAGAGGGGGCAGGAGGGAAGTGGCTGGGCGGGCAGGGGGAAGACATCTGAACGGCGGCGTGTCTGAGCGCAACCCAGCTCTGTCTATGGATTCATGAGAGTCTCCATTCTTCACTAATCACTTTGCATTTTCTTTTTTCTTTCTGTTTTGCTTTCTGGTTAAATTATTGCCAGAGGACACATGCGCTTGCCAGAAAGAGACAGAAGGAGAAAGTGCCTCACGAGAGGGAGTGGTCGTGCCACAATCCCTTCTCTTCAATCTTTCCATCCTTTTAGGATTTTGGGCACACATGCACCCAGGCCAAGCATGTTTTTCAGCCTCTGGATCTCAGGATTTGAGCTGTAGTCAGCCACGTGGGACCCAGCTCCCCTAACCACTAGGCGATGAGGCCAGCCCTTTGGATTTTATCTCTAAGATCTGAGCGTCATTTCAATGGCTAACTATGAGAGAAATGCTATAAGGAGACGGGGGTTGGTATCGGAGAGGCAGTGCGTACGAAACTCACAGATCTAGGACCCTTTATCTGGAAAGAGGCATGAAGTTAAAAATTGATGTCAGAAAAAGGACGGTATTGGGACCTACCTCCTAGGGTTGTTTTGGGATAAAGTGTGATCCTATATATAAAACACTTAGCAAACCTCCTGGAAAGTAATAATGAAATAAATGGTAGTTATTAATACATGTGGTCTGGTTAGATGGAATATCCATGCTTCATTCTACCCTGTGAAGATCCCAGATTTGTCCAGTTTAGGGTGAAGAAACAATGTTTATACAATGTATGTGAAATGTGTTGAGCTCTTCAGAAAATACAAAGGGGGGAAATGACCCCTTACCTAAACAAGGTGTATTCATTTTCATCACTGTCCTCATGTAAGAGTTCTTCACACTCTAACCATTTTCCTAAGGACTGGAAACTAAGTACTGTACAAAATATATTTGGCCCACTGTCTCATTTTTGAAGCTGTGTGTTTGGAAGACAAAAACTTATTACACATGTTATTAATTATTTTACACATAATTAAGGACTTCCAACCAGTTAAAAGAATTTCTAAGACTTATTTTCCTTTAGAAATTGAAGTTGCATTTTATTTAGTTTTGAACCAAAACACTAACCATGTCAGCTCTATTCAGGCAGAAACACTGATTAAAATTTATTTATTTACGTGTGTATGTGCGTATTTAACTTTTGGCTACCCGTGTATTCCCAGTAGTTAGCATGGACCTGGCAAATACTGCTTAGTATTTATTGGATAAATGAATCCTTCAGTGACTCAATTTTTTGTGATTCTAGTATTTGCATTCAAAGGTCCTGACTTTTTGAGGACTGTTTCCCTGCTTTAAAAGCTCTACACAATTACAGGGGGTTTAGTTCGTTTTTGGGGCTGCTGTCATAAGTTGCCATGGACTGGGAGGTTTAAGACAACAGATGTGTTTTCTCACAGTTCTGGAGAGTGGAAGTCCAATCTCCAGATATCCACGGGGCTATGTCTGCCTGCGGGTCCAGGGGAACATTTGCCTCTTCCAGCTTCTGGGAGCTGAGGGGTCCTGGCTTGTGGCTGGGTCATGCCCATCCCTACCTAAGGGCCATCTCCTTTCTGTCTTCTTCCCTCCCATCACCTGTAAGGACACTTGTCACTGGATCGAGAGCCCATCTGGATAATTCTGGGAGAAATCCCCCCCAAATCCTCACTTAATTATATCTTAAGTACAGATCCTTTCCCGAATGTGGTTAAACTCAGGTTCTGGGATGTGGGCATATCTTTTGGAGGGCCATCATTCAACCCACTCCACTGAGTTACTGAAAAATTGCAACATTTGCTGTGGGTTCCTCGTTGCCCTGACCTCTCTGCACAGGTTTTTCCTGAAGCTTCTGAAGCTGAGACATCGGGGATGTGGTCTTTGTCTAGGTGTGAATTAGAATAGAGAAGGTGGGGAAGCAAGTCAGCATATCGCCTCCAGACAGGACAAGTGTGCTGAGTGTCGAGTGGTGGATGGAGGGGCCATCGAGTAGGTGCTCAGGTGACACCGGTATACCCAGCCCGCTGGCATCCCTGTGGCCTACTCAGGACGGGTATCGGATACGCAGTGACTTGAGTGATGACAAATGCAAAGGAGGGTGTTCGTGATGGTGGAAGGAAGGGCATCTTGCAATCATCTCAGCGTTTTGCCCTGAGAGAGGGAAAGGTGGTTTGTGTGGAGAACCGCTAAGTCCTAAAGACAAGGCCTGAGACCCGGGACTAACCGTTTGAAGTAAACGCCCCATGAAGAATACTGGTCAGGAAAGAGACCTGGGGTGGATCGTTGCTTCTGCACGGAAACCAGCTGCACTTGATCTGGGGGCAGGAAAATCAAGGCCTTGGAATGCACACAGATCAAAGGGAATAGGAGTCCCTGTCTGCTAGCCCTGCCTTGTAGAAGGAGCTGGTGAGAGCACATTCAGAATTATTGTCATTCTGGTCAGCATTTCACTGAGAGGAAATTGAAAATGTTCAACCAGTGGCAATTGTGGCTTTTTTTTTTTTTTTTTTGGTTGAGTGAGGATAAAATTTTTGCTGAACAAGGAGCCAATACAGCCTAAGTGAAAGGATCTTGGAAAGGGAGGTGTTATGGACTAAAATAATCCTGGATGAGAACACACTGGAAAGGTTAGAAACAGACTGCGGGGGCCACAGAAGCCCACGATGAGTGAAGCACTCCTGCCGTGGAGAACCCCAGTGGTGACGGGAATGGAGTCCCTTGTTCTGAAACTTTGTCACTGGGATGAATGTTAGTGCATGGTCTTTCATGGAAAGTGAAATAAAAACTTATTCATAGTATCCAGTGGCAGATAAGTCATACAAAAATGTATAATACTTGTAAAAATGGTAAGCACCTGCAACTTTGGAGGTTAATAAAAACGGAACTTATATTTACATGTGTATGTATTTTTCAAAGGAAAATTGTCTATCTTTTCTTGTTACCGGACATTTCTTTTAGTGAATTTATCACTACATTCAAGCAAAGTCAAAGTCAAATAGAAAGGAAATTAATGAAAATATTGAAGATTTATATAGAAGCAAGGATTTGTACTCACGTGAATATTCTTGCTTCTGTGCAAATAAAATAGCTCCCACCCATTTAATGTCATGTCCTTAAAAATGGCTGACAGCAAGATACCCTGGCACCTTCAGCTTCTGCCTGCGACACTCAGAGTCCCCGAGTTTTCTGTCTTGTAGCACCAACTTCTCTTCTCCTGTTCCCCACTTCTGACTGGACACAGGGGTATCCAGCCTTTGCTCCATCTGACAGCATCCAAATTATCAGGCCGATTGTCCTGAACACCTATTTTTTATGCTTGTTTGGAATTTACTATTTAAAAAGAAATTCATCTTGCCCACACAGATACCATCTGAGGAACCCACCTGTTTCAGTCCATCCTCGCTGCTAATAACAGAATACCATAGACGTAATAGAGGCTTACTCAGCTCACAGCTCCGGACGTTCAAGGGCCCGCATCTTGTAAGGACCCTCTGGCTGGGGGGTCCAGGGCAACACGTGGCAGAAGTCAAGGGTGGGTATCAGCTCTCGCCCTACTTCTTCGAAGTCCCCAGTGTCCAGTCATGGACCTAACCCTAACCTCCTCCCGAAGACACTGCCTCTTAATGCAGTAACTGGATTACGTTTCCACACTGTTAATACTGTCATGATAACAAAGCATTTCAATGCATGGGTTTGGGTCAACATATTCAGACCACAGTACCATCCTTGATTGCTAAAAATACAGTTACCTCTTTATGTGAATTTTCTCAGTTTTATTAATAGCGTGAGGATGAGTTTCTGATATGTCTCCATGGAGGGAAAATCAACCCATTCCTCTGATGTCATTCTCGCTTTTAAATTTCTTACACTGTAATTGCTGATGTAATTTCTGACCTTGAAAATCTTTTTACCAGTTTTTAAACCCTATGAGCCATGGTCTGCTGAGTGCTGCTTAAGGCACGCTAATTAGTTGGGAAGTAGAAAGGAAGGAATTGAATTTAAATTTCTATTAAAAATCAAGAAAAAATAGAGCTTTATTAATATCCTATTTAATATGTGAGTTTATATTCTCTGTGTGTGTCTATATATAAAATATACATAATAATGTGTGTGTATCTGAGGAATTCCTGCAGTTGATTTAAATGATATTTCCTCTTTATATTTTTATCATTAAACTTTTGACTTCAAGTTAACTATTTTATAACAATTTAAAGACTTACTGATTTAATTTTACTTATTGTTATTTTTAAAATTTGCTATAGGGCATGTGTACTCACAGGAGAGAGAGAGAGAAAGAGAGAGAGAGATAGAGATAGAGAAGGAGGTGGGTGAGAAAGCAAACTGTGGAAACCAGCAGTTAGCGTAATGGCTATGTCGCTGGACTCCCATGTAGTCGACCGCGATTCGCGTCCCGGACCCCATGGCTTAAAACTCACGCCGGGCGCGTGTGCGTGAGTGCCCAAGATCCCGAGAGGAGAATGGAGGAAAAGGGATTGCTGCGTGGCCATCCCCCCTGGGGAGGTGATTTCTCGCTTTCTGTCTCTATGTCTCCCTCTGTCTGTCTGGCGAGTGCACGCGCCCAATAGCAAAAACCTCTCAAAAAAAAAAGAAAGCAAGCTGCCATGTCCAGGACTTGAACCGCTGTTGGACATGTGGGAGTCTAGCACCTTAACCACCATGCCATCTGCTGGCCCCTCAAGCTAACTTTTAAAAAGTAAACAAGTTATGGGGCCAGCAAGTGGCGTGGTGGTTAAAGGCGCTGGACTCCCACATGGCCGACCATGGTTCAAGTTTCAGAACTGGTGGCTTGCTTTCTCACTTTTCTCTGTCTCTCTCTGATCAAACTGGAAAATAATAATAAATAAAGTTAAATAAAAAATAATTCTTTAAGAAAAACAGTAGACAAGTTATTTGCTGCTATCTCAGATCTTGGAACTCAGGTTTTTTCATATGTAATTTTCTTCCTGAAAGTTATCTTTTCAACATAGATGACATACAGGGATCGTGCCACATTGCTGGGTTTCTGGAGTGGTCAGAATTTCTTCTTGCTGCACTGTTGGAAGTGTGCGGGGGTGGCTGGATCTCGTAGTAATCCCCGCAGGGCCCAGTCAGCCTGGGCTCGTCAGCCTGTGAGATCCAGCAGGCTGGTGGACCAGAGGTTGAGATTGCAGGACCACCCTGCGGACGGTCTCTCTCTCTCTCTCTGCCTCTCTCTCTGCCTCTCTGCCTCTCTGTCTCTGTCTCTCTCTTATGCATATGTATGAGCTCTATCATGAATAAATATGAAATCATTTTAACTATTTTTAAAAACTTGAGAAACAAAACCCTGCAGTACCCTGGATACTAATATGCTGAAACAAGGATTGGTTTTTACTCCTACATCTGTTTTGAAGATTTGGTCTATTATATTCCTTTCTCCTCCTTTATGTTTTTATTTCCTTTTAGCCTAATTAGTGCATTAAAATGCATAGTCATGTGAAATGTCCTCTTTGAGGACAGCAATTTAGCCTAAGTGAACTCCAGGCAGTGCCGGATCTTAGTTTAGCAGGAGGTTCCAATTTTGTGGAGTTTTTCAGGAGGATTTCCCTTGTCAAAGGTAAGATCAGCTTCTGGCTAGCTAAGCCTCCTTCACCAGCTGGTATTTCTGCTGGCATCGTTAGCCTTTCCGTGAGTTTGGTCGTCTCTGCTTATAATATAAATTTTAGTTTTAGCCTGTTTAAAATGAAATATTGATTTCTTATTAAAATAGATAATAGCAATTATTAATTATTATTATTATTATTATTAATTTTTTCTTAACATATATATTTTTTTGCCCTTAATATTTTTAGTCTTTCTTAGAAAGAGAAAAGCTCTTCTTTCAAATGCTAGATTCCGAATTTGTCCTCGCCCTCAGGCAATGGCCCAGCCGTGCTGGCCCACGTGATAGGGTGCTGTGGAGGAT
This sequence comes from Tupaia tana, assembly GCA_026018925.1. Lineage (NCBI taxonomy): Eukaryota > Metazoa > Chordata > Mammalia > Scandentia > Tupaiidae > Tupaia > Tupaia tana. The sequence goes on from JAKSZU010000017.1 coordinate 3,438,249, forward strand.
GCTGGAGCCAGATGCGAGACCCTCACTTCGGTCCTGGGTGGGCCTGAACATGCCGGGCACGCCCACGGGCACAACTATGGGCACACCACTGGCCCGGCTGCTGCAAGGCTGGGAGGTGTACTCCGCCCCCACCCGTAAATAAATAGACTTTAAAAAACATCATGCTGAGCACAGGCACTCCAGGCACCGTGCTAGGCAGGGATCAGTCACCAGAACAGACCCAAACTTTGCCCTCCGAGGAATTCTGTTCTATCTGGCAATTCAGACAGTAAAGAAGTCCTTGCATTTTTTAGGCCTACTTAAAAGAACTTCAAGTTGCATGTTTTTTTTTTTTTTTTTTGGGAGAGATTTTTTTTTCGTTATAGGGCGCGTGCGCTCGCCAGGCAGACAGAGAGAGAGAGACATAGAGACAAAAAGCGAGAAATCACCCCCCAGGGGGGATGGTCACGCCGCAATGCAATCCCTTCTCCTCCTTCTCCTCTCAGGATCTTGGGCACGCATGCACACGCGCCCGGTGTGAGTTTTAAGCCACCAGGTCTGGGATGCAAACCGCGGTCGCCTATGTGGGAGTCCAGCGACATAGCCATTACGCTAACTGCTGGTTCCCAAGTCGCATGTTTTAAAAGATAATTGCTATTATAAAAAAGCATTTTATAATCATATTTCCAGGAAAAGGTCTAGGACATTCTTTGGGACCTGTTTCTTATTCAGCTTTCTACCACGCAGTCCTGTTTTCACGTTCACACAAATAAGACCACAATGGAGGCCAATGCAGCTTGTTTTTTAATTGCCAGAGGGTGTGTGCACTCACCAGAGTTGGAGAGAGGCAGAGAGAGGGAGGAAGCACTCCCACTGGGTCGTGGCCATGCCACAATCTCTATTCCTCCATTTCTCCAACCTGTCAGGATTTGGGGCATGAACGAACACATTCCAAGGTATTTTTCAAGCCCTAGGGCCAGGATTTGAACCGAGGTCAGCCATGTGGGATCCAGATGTCTTAACCGCTAGGCTATGGGGCTGGCCCTCTGCAGCTCTTTTAATCTAATTGGTATCCAGATCTAAAAGTGAGAGTCAATTTCAGGTTATGGTATAGCAAATTCGGCAGATGCAATAAACTGCTTGCATGGTAGTGTGGCAAGGTTTGACCTCTTCCTCTCTCTTTCTCTCTTTCTTTCTTTCTCCCTTTCTTTCTTTCTTTCTTTCTTTCTTTCTTTCTTTCTTTCTTTCTTTCTTTCTTTCTTTCTTTCTTTTTCTACAGTTGTGATTCCCAAGTATCACTGACCCAGTCTTTTAGTACCAATTGTCTCAGGCCAAGTTCAGAGATGAATGGAAGGTGATTTGGAAGCCTACGTCCTACATGGGGTCTTGTGTTTTAGCAATAGAATAAGAGGTTAAAATTTGATAGTTTCTGGAATTGCATGGTATTTGCAGTTGTATCTAGTGTGAGGTAAATATTTTGCAGATGCTATTAAGATGTGTAGTCATCTTCCTGTGACAGTTTTATATGGATGAGCTGCTTAGCTTATGCAGTCCATCTGGATGACTTGACAGCACTAAAAACAGAATTTCTTCATTTAAACTCACATCATTGCATTACACATTATCTCACATATTATCACATGGAGAAGTATGGATGTGTGTGACATCAAATGTGTCCTTATAGAATCTTGGAACTGTGCTCTATTGTACCTGAGAGAAGACTAGGATTAGCATCAGAAATACTGGGAGTGTATTTTTCTAATCTGCCCTAGTAAATGGAAGAGAATGAATGCCCTCCTGATCATAGACTTCCTTCGAGTTATCCTTCAGATGGGGTTTCACGTTTTCTTTGTTTTTAGAGAGATTTGTGCTATAGGGTGCATGCATTTACCCAAAAGACTGAGAGACACAGAGACAGAAGGAGAGAAATCACCCCCCTGGGGGGGTGGCCATGCGGCAGCCCCTTCTCCTGCGTTCTCCTTTTGGGATCTTGGGCGTGCATGCACATGCACCCGGCATGAGTTTAAACCACTGGGTTTGGGACTCGAACTGTGGTCGACTATATGGGAGCCTAGCAATGTAACTATTACTCTATCTACTCGTTCCAGAGCTTTCACATTTTTGATACACCTAACGACCATAGTACAAAATAACCTTATTGGTTACACACGAGGTCTTTAAAACATTCATGGAAAACGTATGTAATGAAAAAACTGCATAGATTTCAAAATTTCTTTGCAGTAAAATAAACTAGCACTTTGTGTTTTTCCAGAAACTTTTTGAAGTCTCTTCGTTGGTAGGTACCCAGATGGTGGGAAAACAGTCAGAGGAAAGTTGCACAGATGGGTAACAGCCCGGAGGAGAACTCGGGGCTGACTTCAGTCTGCGCAGCTACGAGGACTGTAGTGCTTTTCTTCGCCACAGAAGTGCTGGGTGACTGTCTGGAAATTTGGTTACAAAAGATTAGGGAAAAATTCTTCAAGAAATTTCAATAAGAACACTATACAAACTCTCTTAATTAGATTGTTTTAGGCCATCATTTTCCTATGTTCTGAGTTCTTTGTTCCAACAAATTGGAGGAACATTGTATTACTAGAAATTAACTAGGTTAACTAGGTTCCTTTACTGCGAACTTCTCAGAATCTTTGAAGTGTTAATGTGCCCTGTAACGGACTAAAGGAGAAAAAAAGTATGTTGTATTTTTCTAATTGATTTGGCCCAAGGACCATTATTTGAGGATCTCCTATTCATATTCCACGGAGCACAATTTAGAGAACATGTTTTAGGCTCTCGCTGTGTCTTTCTATTTGACATAACAGTGTGTCACCTGGGAGTTTCTTCAAAGTACCAGGGTAGGAGGGGTCATTCCTCCGAGGGGTGATTCTGGACAGTATGGAGAGGGAAGTGGTTTCCAAGATTTGCTTTGAGTGCCTTTGAAGCCAAAAACGTCGCGCGGTCGGGTTGGCAGCAAACGGGAACAATTACTCCCGCTGCACCTACCCCGTGAGCTGTTCCATGCGGAGCCCCCAGCGAGACGGAGGCGCCATCCTCAGGTATGGAAGAAACGGGAGAAGGGAGAGGAGGAAGCACAGAAGTCCTCGCGAAAGGGTACTCATGTGGTAGCCTCAAATATTCTCTGCCTACCTGAATACACACACGCACACACACATTTTAGATTCTGCTTATTGATTTATTTAGAGAGATCCTCAAGGCCTTCACGCTGCCCTCTTCCCCAGCCCCAGGGCTGGCCCCGGGCCCGGGCATGCTGTGGACACGCCTAGCTCATCGAGGCAAACTGGAACCTTCTGTGTGGGCTCCAGCATCGCCCAGCATCAGCCTGACCCCCCGCACCCCTGCAGCTGGAACCTCCCTTGAGCACTGAGTTATGAGCGTGGGGAGCTCCGTGGTGGCATGGTGACGGAGACTAAGCGGCCTCGGGAGCTCAGGGCGGCGTGTACAGAGCGGCTTTCTCCTCCTCGCAGGGCAGGCTTCGCGAGCTCCGCTCTGCCTACCCCCGTGGAAACTAGAATCTAGGCCTCAACTCAGCCACCTTAACGGGACCACAGACGGCGTAATGGTTACTCGGTGGACGCCCACGTAGTTGACCTTGGTTCAAGTCCTGGTGGCTTAAAATCTACCAGGTGCGTGTGTGTGCGTGCCCAGAATCCCAGAGAGAATGGAGAGGGGACTATGGTGTGGCTGCCCCCACCGAGGGTGATTTCTTGCATTCTGTCTCTTCGTCTCTGTCTCTCCAGCGAGTGCACATGCCTGAAAGCAAAAATCTCTCTTGAAAAAATTCCTACTTCTTACAGCGGCTGTGGAGCGTTGTATGTTCCTAACGACTGGATGCCGTCCGAACCTGGCTCTCCGCCTCTCTCTGAGGAGGGAGGAGAGGGGAACATCAGAGGTGGGAAAGAGGCTCCGAAGCGCACCTCATCCTTCGGGAACGTAGCGACCCGCGCGGGAGACTCTCACAGCCACCCACCCTGTAGAAGGCTAATTCAGAGAACTGGAGCAGAAGCGAGCCACGGTAACTACGGTAACCCCCGAAGGCGGGCCTGAGTGTGTTCTACGCATACTGAGCCCGCTACGTGATTCAGTCATGGAGATTTGGCTTTTATGCTTTTCGTGATATTGAATTTATGAATTCCATGCAAGTATTTAACAGGAACTTGTGGTTTAAGAGATATTCATCATTAAAAGCAAACATATGGGCAGAATAAAGCCATTTGGCTTCCAGTTGATAAAGCCCGTGATTTCTGCAGGTGAACAAGAGCGGACTTTCGAGTGAGACTCAGAAGAGGCCCGAGTCCACAAAAGAATTGCTTTGACTCTCCCCAACACTACGCAGACCTGTCTTCACTCGGAGATCTGAAACAGTGCATGGCGCGGCGACACAGGTGCCGACCAGGCCCGCGGCCGCCCGGCTTTGTTGGCCCTGCACTCCATGGCCTCGTTTTCCCGGGAGGCCGGGGCGCGCGTGGGAACTGCCAGCTGCTCTTCGTGGCCTGACAGCTGCCGACTCTGGGCAGGGCCCTCTCCCTCCGCGGTGCGTTCGCTGCTTCCCGCAGTGAGGCCGACATTCCAAGTCTCTTTTCTCCTGTGTGTCCTGGCTTCCACACTCAGATAAACCGAGCGAACAGAAGCACCCCAGGGAAGAAAGGAAGCGCGCCTCCTCGTCGGAAACCCCTGTACCAACCACGGTTCCGCCTAGGTGACCCCACCGGTTACTCTTGTCTTATGGTTTCTTATTTGCTTTGCTCTCTGCTTGGCTCATGGTTCTCACCAGGAGTCAGCCACGGGTCTTCACCCTATAAACCTACCTAATTCTTATCACCTCCGAGAGGATCCACCTCTCCGTAGTCACATGGGTGCACGCCCTTGTCATACTGTCACAGTTCAGTGTCAACACATGAGTTTGGGGGGGCCACTTTCATGCCATAGCAGCCTATTACTGCCAAAAAATGTTTAAGCTTGAAATACGGGCCCCAATAAAAAGTTAGTAAAAAATAAAACCATCCCTTCAACATTACCCCACCCTGTCCCTTTAAATACAGAAATGAACGACGAGACCCGCCTGGCTTCTGGCCAGCACAGCTGTAACTTCAGGTGCTGTGTGGGCGACAGGCATGTTTCTGAATGCAGGCGCCCCTATCAGAAGTGGGAAAAACGCCCGGGGTATTCCGAGCTCTGTGGCCATTCTTCATTCTTTGAGAAGGATGAAGATGCGAATATAAATTGCTGGATACATATATTACCTAGGCTGGGGTGGTGATCTAATTCGTGGTGGCTGAGAACAAAGAAAATACGGAAGGGAAAAGCCGTGGGGCCAAGGTATATTCCTGTTTCCTAGGGTGGCCTAGGTGAGGATGGAGGGCAAGACTCCAGGGTGGGCTCTTACAGGAGCGCGGAGTGGCTGAGGATGCCAGGACACCAGAGCTGCAGGCGTGGGGTGAGGGCGAAGGTGGCGCTGGTGACGCAGGAGGAGGAAGGGGGTGGCGGTGGGGTGTCTCACACAGACGCGGCACAGTGGTTGCACCGTGAGGGCAGCGAGAGTGAAGCCAAGGCGTAGGCTGTGTAGATACGCTGCAGGTCAAGCCGCTCTACCTTCATGCCGAGGCAAGTGAGAAGTGTTATTCATGACTTTTAGGACTGAAAGCCTCTTGGTGGGTCCAAGGAGGGGGAAATGGATGAAGAGCTACTCCAACCTGAGTGCAAAATACGAATTTGGGGAATACCCCTTCTCCCTTGCCTTTTTTCTATTATACTCAGTGACAATATTTAAATGTATATAAGGAAGCACACATTTCCTCTTATTTAATTCTCACAGACCCTTTGGCGTAGTGCTAGCATTGCTTCTATTGTACAGAGGAAGAAGTGAGGTTCAGGGGCCAACAGATGGCATGGTGACTCAGGTGGCCGATCCCACACGGCTTGAATCCCAGGCTTGGCGACTTGAAGCTCACACCTGGTGCATGTGCATGCGTATCCAAAATCCCCAGAGGAGAATGAAGGAGAAGGGATGGCATTGTGGCCACCTGCCCTGGGGGCTAATTTCTCACTTTCCCTCTTTGTCTGCCTGTCTGTTTCTCTCTCTCACTGTCTTTCTCCTCTGTGTCAAGTATACATGTCCTGTGACAAAGATCTTAAAAAAAAGAAAAAAAAGAAAAAAAAGAAAAAGGCAGGGTCTTTGGTAGGTGGTTAGAATAAGGTAAATTCTCTCCATCTCTGATGAGTGTGCACACCCTACAGCAAGAAATGAAATTCAAAGAAGAGAATGTGACTTAACTAGTCTGCAAGTGGCAGATCTGGACTCAAATTCAGTCCCTCTGCATATACTAGAGTCTCCATAACCATCTTATTACATGGAGTCTTCACCACATTCACAGAAAGGGTATATCATTAAAAAAAAAAATCTTGGATTTCAATTTTTTTGCACCAAATAAATTTGTGCTTTGATTTCATTTTCCATGCATTATTTTTTTCAAGAGATTTTTGCTATAGGGCACATGCACTCGCCAGAAAGAGAGACAAAAAGTGAGACATCACCCCACAATCGCTTCTCCTCCATTCTCCTCTCAGGATTTTGGGCACACACACATGCACATGTTCCTGGCATGTTTTAAGCTGCCTGGCCCAGGACTTGAACCATGATTAACCATGGGGGAGTCCAGTGCTTTGACCAGTATGCCACCTGCTGGCCCCTTTTCCATGAACTTTTAGAAGTCTTGTAGTTTTCATCAACACAGAATCCTCCTGGTTCCCCAAGGATTAGAACTGTTTTCACAGTGCCTTTGAACATCGATCAACGAGCCAGATTCTAAGCTTGGATGACGAAGAGATTTGATAAATTAGAACTACAGAGTCCTGAAGGCATACTGAAAACTCAACAAACCATATTCTTGCTCAGTAAAAGTCCTTGATGATTTTTTTTCTCCAAAAATACATTATGGTTATTAAATTCCATGAAGAAAAACTGAGCCTGTTGAAATGTAAGCGGGAGCCAGAGAGGACTTAATTTCTTATGGAATAAAGTTTCAGATACTATTTTAGGAAAAGGAATAGACAAGTGAAATGGAAAATGAGGAAAAATAACAGGTTCAATTAAACACATTGTTTCTTGTGAAATCAAATCAAATCACAGTTTTTATTGGGTGGTAGGGAAAGTCATGATGCATTTTTATGCAGGAAAACAGAAAAATACGGCATGACTTTCCTGATAACCTAATAAATTCTAGTGTACTTGGCAACATGTGGGACTTCCAAGTCCTCGTAGAATATACGAGTTGAAGCAGGGTCCCTTAGATTGCGTCAAGGCCGCAGCCCTGCATTTGCAGACACTCAGGAAAGCACGTCTCCTGCTGGTGGGGGTTAATGTGGACCAGTCTGGGCTCTGCACAGCATTCGTTTTCCCCAGAGCAAAGCAGTTTATCACGTGGGCCTGAGCCTGCTAGAATTTCAGCCTGCCATTCTGGGCACTGGCAAGGTCCTGACCATATGTTCAAAAATAAAAAGATCAAAGAGCTAATGAGTGGTGGGCAATGTGCTTCTAGTCAGTACAAAAGAAGAGACGGGCCAGGGCGGCAGGCCTCACTGCAGCAACAGGGCTGGGAAGACCCCACCCCTCCCACAGCAGGAAGGGCCAGCACCGCGGGGAGCCATGTCTATAAAGCGTGCAATGTGTCTTCTGGGAGAAAAAAGAAAATCAAGCCAAAAGTTCACTCTAGATGCAATTGGTGTGCTCAGGTACAGCAGACAGCAAGCTCTTATTTGGAATTTTTTTTTAATATAATTTTGCTATAGGGTGCATGCACTCACCAGAGACTCAGAGTCAGAGAGAGGGAAAGCAAGAAATCACCCCCCAGGAGGGATGGCCACACCACAGTCTCCTTTCCTCCATTCTCCTCTCGGGATCTTGGGCACACACGCACACACACCCGGTGTGAGGTTTTTTTTTTTTTTAAATCTAACTTTATTTATTCATTCATTAATTTTAATTTGACCAGAGAGAGACTGAGAAAGAACGAGAGAGAGAGAAAGTGAGAAACCACCAGGTCCGGGACTCAAAACTGTGGTTGGCCATGTGGGAGTGTCCAGCACCTTAACCACCACGGCACCTGGTATTCCCGCCCCCCACCCCCCGCCCCCGTGTGAGTTTTTTAATCTGCTGGGTCCAGAACTTGAACCATGGTCGACTACGTGGGAGTCCAGGGATGTGACCATCAGGCCATCTGCCAGTCCCTAGTGGGCAGTTTTTATGCTGAGCATGAAGAGTGGTTACAGATGATTTTGGTCCCAGTGAAGAATGGGACAAATCATTTGAGCTGTGAGACCTGAGGAGTCAGAGGGCTCTGGTCGGTTTGCCTCACGTGAGCAGTGCAGCGTTGGACAATTACATGCATGCTTTAGTTTCCGGATCCCACCCTCTTGTCGGCCTGAAGTCACCTCCTGCAGGAGGTGGCAGCTTCTCTGTGCTGCTCTGACGTCCTAACAGGCCCCAGAGCGATTCCTGCTGCCGGCGCGGGCTCCCCGGACTTCCTTGCTGCCCTTGTTGAGAAGGGCTGTGCGTGGATTACCGAGGAGCAGGAGCCCCGCACACAGCAGGCGGGCCGTGAGCTGCCGAGCAGAGCTGGGGACCAGGGTGTGACGAGCCGGGGACAGAAGCTAAGCCGCGTAGCTGCGATAAATGAGTGATTCAGATTCCTCGGCGACCCAATGCTGGAGACCGATATCAAAAGCAAACAGCCAAGGTGATTTTAGGTTGTAAGAGAAAGAGCAAAGGGTCAAGCGTGTGCCCGTATTTTAATGCACACGCAGGTGTGGCAGAGAGGCGGTGAGTGCGGGGCTGCCTGCCCACCCCCTGGACCTGCAAGGAAGGGGCCTGTGGCTCTGAGACATTCCTGAAGTGCCTGGGTAGGAAAAGTGGTCATTTTAGATGTGCAGCTTCTCTTGTGACTGCCCCCAAAACGTAGCGTCCGGGAGGACAGGGCTGCGACGAGCTCAGAGACCAGGCAGCTGGTGGTCCTGGGGAGAAGTGCTGCGTCCACCCGTTTAGTCCTTCCGTCCACCTTGACTGGTGCTTCCTAGCTGAAGGTGCTCCGTCCGGTGTTGGGCAGTTGAGACGCTGCTGTCCCTGCCCTCGCCGCGCTGCTCTGCGCAGAGAGGGGCCCTGAGACCGCCTGGGCACGGCACTCGGGTCCCGCGGCAGCCTTCTCCCCAAGGTGCTGCAGTCTCCCGCCCCTCTGTTCCAGCGAAGCAAGCCTTCACTCCCTGGGCGACCAGAGGTAAGAAAGCAGGCCTTACACCTGTGAGCTCAGGGAAACCAGTTTCCCAAGGCAAATCCAGATCCTTGGAAATTTTCTGAGGATTCACATGGAGCAGTCACGTGAGCGGAAGTTTTATTAGAGAGATGTCTGATTTTGAGACCTAAACACAGCTGTTATTTTCAGAAAAATGGTGACATTTCCTTTTTATTTCCCTTTCGTGGAGTTCTTGGGTTCAGTCAATAAAAGAGGTATCAGTGGCCTTTAAGTTGGAGAGAACATGGGAATCCCACAGAAATAGCCACGATGGGTATTGAGAGGCTTTAACTTCACTGAAGGTGATAAATGAAATATTCATTCCACTCTTTACAGCGGAAATTCACTTCGGGAAAAGATGCCTCCCTGTCCTTAAGATGATCTGGTAATACTTTCTGGGATAATGGCCCTTCTGGTCCGTTCTCCCAGCTAGTAACAGAAATGCACGTCCCCTGGAGTTCTGGAAATCAAGGCCAGGGGTGCATCTAGGAAGGGTCTTTTGTTGGTGGGGGTTCCAGAGTGCGTCGGCGGCCCCAGGCATCACTTGGTGAAAGGGTGAGGGCTTGCACGTCTGTGTGCGTTTACTTAGAAACCCACCAAGATCCCTGTGGGGGCCCCAGTTCCATGACCTTACCCAATTTGAATTGCCTCCCCAAGGCCCCCCTTTTTAATCTCATAGTTGGATTAAGTTTCTACCCTCTGTACACTGTTACGTCTAATTATAAACTTGAATTCAGGGGTCTGTGAAAATAAGTAAATAAGAGGCTGACCCGCGCGTCGTTTCGCTCCCAGTCGGCTCTGGGCTCAGAACAGGCTCAGCAGAGACCGGCCCAAGGAAGAGCAGCCGAGTCCTTTCCTGCTCTCCTCTCTCGACCTCTGTTTCCAGACCTGGTTTAAATAGTTCCTTTGTTAAAGTGAATTCTTTGAAATAGCGAGTAAAAGCCCAGTAAGATTTACAGGACTGCCTGAAGACACGGACTTTGAGGAAGAGCATAGCTGTGCTCAGACTTCGGGAGGGCAGCAAAGCGGACAGAAACCCTGAGATGCCCACTGTACGCTCGGCCTTGCCAGGAAGTACCCATCGACAAAATGAGAGCGGCCAAAGTTGTTACTCCCAAGAAAGCACTCGGGTTTTTTTCCTCTAATAAAAGTAATTTCGTTAGGGTTTGGCGTAGTAGAATAACATGATTTGTGCCCATATAAGCCTTGCAGTCTCTCGTGCAGAACTTTTGATCAGAATACACCTCTCAATATTTTTGTGTTCAAAAAACTACTTTCATAGATGGAAATCAGATAAGAAACAATGTAAAATGTGTTACTTTTTATAAACTATTACACGAGAATTGTAATAGTCTGTGTCATTTTAAATTGTCACAGAAGCATCTTAAAAGATCTCAGGTTCTCAAGGACAAGTTTAGTAAATGAGGCCGCTTGTTCCTGTGCCTGGTCCTTGTTGAAAAATGTTAGCTGTCAGGCCTGTGGCGGGTGTAGTGGTTAAGACCCTGGACTGCTACGTAGTTGACTATGTTCGAATCTTGGACCCGGCAGCTTGAAACTCATGCCTGGCACATGTGTGTGCACGTGTGCCCAAAATCCCAGGAGGACAATAAGAGAGAAGGGATTGCAGTAAGATTACCCTCCTCCCGGGGGCTGATTTTTCCCTTTGTGGCTCTCTGTCTTTCTCTGTGTCTCTGGTGAACACATGCATACTTTAGCAAAAATCTCTCTCTCTTAAAAAAAAAAAGTTAATCATTTATGAACAATGAAATTTCTCTCATTTTGGAGCTTCTGTCCTTAAAGTTCGGTTACTGTATTTATATTAGTTTATTAGCCACAAGATATTTTTCATTTTCTAAATCAGGCATTTTTTTTTAAAGATTTGTGGATCTTAACAAATATTAAGTCTTCTGGTTTAATGGGTAGAAACTATACTCACAAGTATAGATGTGTATATATATATATATATATATATATATACACATCTATATATACATATATATATATACACATATCATTTTAGATATTGATTGTTCATTTCTCATTTTAACAGTTGTACTTTTTATGTGTAAACTTTCAATATGCACTTAACAAAATAGTAAACTTTATTGCTTCTATTTTATCCAAAGAACAGATCTGATAAATTATTAATCTTGATCCTACTTTGAGAACTTTGAGATCATTTTCTGTGGTATAATGCAGATGCTATTAAAAGGTACGGTGGTAGAATTGTTCATTGCTTTAGTGAGTTCTCTTTTATTTTAGAAGTTTTAATGGTCTGTTTAAGTTATTTGCCTGTGCCAGAGTTGGCTGGCCTTTCTTATTGCTTTGGAGAACCTTTGAAAAATTCTGGGTAGTTAAGTCATTGTATCTGTCTTATAATTATTTTTCTTTCAGCTAGTTTTTTCACATCCAACTTTGCTTATGGTTCTGCTTTTGTTGGAAAACTATAAGGTTTCTTATAGCTAAGTCTATCTTTGTTTTTTATTTGTTTGTTTTTTGTTTAGGTTTTGCCATAGGGCACATGCACTCACTGGAAAGACAGAGAGCGGGAAAGTGAGAACTCACGCCCCACGTGGGAGGGCAGCTCTTTCTTCTCCATTCTCTTCTTGCCCGTGTGCCGGGTGTGATGTTCAAACCCCCAGGTCTGGGCCATGACTGGCCCTGTGGGAATCTAGTACCTAACCCTATGCCAGTTGCCGGCCTATTTCTTCTCATGTTTAAAAGCTTTTTCTTTATATTAGCTCTTTATTTCATCTGGTCTCAGTGATATGTGTTAGTATATTCAAATTTTCATCTAAATAACCAGTTGTCAGTGTCATTTGAAAGGTCTAACCTTCGGGTTCTAAGGGTCAGCTTCATCATGTATCTAATTCCACATACGAGAAACGTCCGTGCCACCATTCTTCAGCGTCCCTGCACTGTCCTAGTGCCTGCTTGACATCTAAAGCAACTTATCATTTGCTTTATAATTAATTTGCTTATCATTATGAATTCGTAGTCCGTATAATTTTAGGACCAGCTTTCTAAGTTTCATAAAATACCTTCTTACTATTTCCTTCACCTTAAAACGTTGTCATATTTAAAATGGAACCTCTCTAGGAGCTTGATGTATCGTGTATTCAGCTCTTTAAAAACTTCACAGATGTGGGGCCGTGGTGGTTAAGGCACTGGACTTCCTCGTGGCCTGCTGCAGTTTGAGTGCCAGATGCAGTGGCTTGAAAAAACACACCTGGGCGTGTGCATGTGTGCCCAAAATCCCAAGAGGAGAATAGAGAAGGGATCGCAGTGTGGCCATCCTCACTGGAGGGACATTTCTCAGTTTCCCTCTCTCTGTCTCTCTCCAGCAAACACATGCACCCTATAACAAAAACCTAAAAAAATCCCAAAACAAAAACTCTACAACTTATGTAAAATGTTACCTTTTCCCACATAAGTGTTGTGAACTTCTTTCAGTTTTATTTAGGTATTTTGGAGATTTTGATTGCTGTTGTGAATAAACTTTTTCATGACATTTTAATGTTGGCTTATTGGAGAGTGACTGATGTTCATGTAGTGTATATCCAGACATCTTACTGCTTTGCTAGTAGGTTCTAATTTTTCAGTCAATTCTCTTCTGTGGCAGACAAGTATTATTATCTATAAATAATGGCTTTTATTTTCATTTATAATATTTATAACTTTATTCTCTTTTGCGATTTTATTGTTTTGGCAGTGTAGTCAGTATAGACTTAAAGACTGATGGACTCATGGGCATTGTTGCCTTAGTTCTGTCTTATTAACTTATTCTAAATTGTTGGTAAATATCTTTTATAGGGTAAGAGTTGCTCCAGTTTGTTATAGTGGTGAATTATATCATACAATCTCTCTGGTTATATGGATTAAAACTAACTTTTTCAGAATGCATTATTCTTTCAAACTGTTTTTTAATATTATTGCTTGAGGGTATTTTCACTTGCCAGACTGAGAGAGAGAATCCCTCCCACGAGAGGGTGTGGTCATGCTGTAATCTTTCCTCTATCTTTCCTTATTGCCAGGATTTGAGCACACATGCACACATGCCCAATGTATTTTTCAAGCTTCCAGGATTGGGATTTGAACTGCAGTCACCCATGTGAGATCTGCCTCCCTTAACCATTAGGCTACAGAGTCAGCCCCAGAATGTATTGCTTTGAAAATTGGCAAATATTATGTTTACTATTTTTACCTAGGTTTATAAATTATATTTTAATTAATTTTCACTTTTGGAATGTACATAATATATATTGCAGACCAAATAAGTAACTTGGACCCAAGTGTGTAAAAGGTGAGTGAAGCGTACCCTGAGGAATAGCGTGCGTGAGTGTGTGTGTGTCTGTGCACACGAGTGTTTCTTTCTCTTAGGGTAAGAGGATTTAAGGGACAGCACACAATTTTCCAGGGAAATGAGGTTGGAGGAAAATATTGAAGCTGGATTTGAAAGTCCTTGAACACATGCTTAAAAACTTTGTTCTTTGTTCTGTTGGGAAGCTATTGAGTTTAAGCACAAGAGAAGCATAATTTGATTTGTGATTTGGAAATTGGAGATGAAAAAAGTATTGCTTCAAGCAGAGATATTGAATATGAAAAATCCGGAAAAAGGGCAATTGGATTTGGAGCTGCTGGATCTCGTGACCTTTAAGAAAGTAGTGTATGGAGAGTGTCAGGGTGTGATGAATAAAACATCTCTTGGGTCCTCGGGGAATAGTGAAGGGAAGCCTTACAGCCCGTCCCTTAGCATTAGAAAACAATAGCCAGGCTCGAGAGCAGGGCTCCTCTAGGTAGGCAGTGATGAGCATTCCGCAGTGCAGACGACGCTGAGAGCGTGAGGATTTGTGCAGTGAAAGGTTGGGGGAGAGGACTTCGTGAGAACTTGTGCATCACAGTTCATCACGCAGTGGCAAAGTGGGTTTTTCACTTTACACTAACGTACTTGTGACTCACCACTGGAGAGGGAGCCCGTGAATACAAACCCAAGGTCATCTAAAATGGAGTCCCTTAATTCTCTCAGGGGTAGTTTGTTCAGTACATGTGCGTTCCTTAAAAGCTTTTTAAAATTTTCCCATGAAATATAACACATATGTAGAAAAGTATTAAGGGACAGCCCCATGGGGGAGTGGCTAAGGAAACCAGCATAGGAATGCAGCCTACTGTGGATCAAACCCTGGCACTGGAGGCTTGAAAAACATGCGTGCCCCAACCCTGAGCGGATGGAGAAGTGGAGGGAGGAGGCAGCACAGTCGGGCCATGGGAGGGCGCTCCCCTCCAATCCCTCTGCGTCTGCTCTGTGGGCGCCCCGTCCTCTGACAGTCAATCATCATTAAGTGTGAGCCATCAGTTCAGGCAAGAAATGGAGCATTAACAGCTCCGAAGTGCTCTCTCTTCCTAGCAACCACCTTGCCCCAAAGGAAACCTTGGTCTTTACTTTCATGGGAATTGTCTTTGTTTTTTTTTCTTTTAATAGAGTGTCATCAAACAATGAATCCCTAAATAACAGAGCTAAGTTTCCCATTTCTGGTATTTTTTTCTTTCTTTATTATTTTTTCATTGCCAGGGAGTACATGTGTATGTGAGAGAGGGAAAGAGCCCTCTGATGGGGCATGGCCACGCCAGATCCCTCTTCCTTGGCTTCTCCTTCCCTTCAGGGTTTTGAACACACACGCACATGTGCCTGGCATGTTTCCCAAGCTCCCAGGGTCAGGATTCAAACTGCATTTGGTTATATATACATAGCACTGAAGGACCAGCTCTCCTCCCCCTTTTTTGATATATATTTTCTTTTTCCTTAATTTTCCAGAGGGTATTTGTACTCACCAGAGAGAGACAGAAAAAGGGAAATGGAGAGAGGGAGACAGAGCAAGCAAGGACCCTTCATGGGGCAGGGTCGCACCGTAATTTCTCTTCCGTCCTGATCCTTTCTTGTGGGATTTTGGGCATGGATGCACACGTGCCTGGGGTGATTTCTAAGCCCCCAGTCCCAGGACTTGAATGCACAGTCAGCCTTGTGTGAGTCAGCTGCCTTAACCACCAGGCCGTGGAGCTGGCCGGGGCGTTTCAAAATTTCTCCTTATCATTATATATATAATAATATATATATAATTATAGGTTGTTCATTTTGTTACCATAGGATCCCATGTAAGAACATACAGAACTGATTTGTTCATTTTGTTTTAAAATCTTGTTTCTTTCTTTTGAGAGCGAGAGATGAGTAGGGTCTTCAGGCCACCAGGCTCCTCCAGCTGCTCTCGGCCTGAGTCAGGGTGCACTGCGCACACACCCAGCGTGTGGGGGCCCGGGGTGGGGGAGCCAGGGCCTTCACGCAGGTCCAGTTGTGTGCCCCTACCTGGTCCCTGTATGTTCTGCAGCTGGGGACAAATTGCTGCTGTGACACTTAGCTCTGAATCTTGAATCACAGATGTGTGCAATTCTGTTAGGAATAAAATTATGTCATCAAAATGCATATTTTCAACTGTAGTAGATAACAAATTATTTTTCAAAGCAACGCAACCAATTTATATTTCTAGGAGCAGCAAAAGACAGTTCGTGTTGATCAGCACCCCGGGCAATACCACTGAGAACAGGCTACTGTCTGAAATATGATTTCTGAGAAGATACTTAGCTCTTCCTTCCCAATGGTAGAGTAGTGGCTTGCTTCTTCTCCATGGGCGGCAAAGAAGTACCCCTCAGATCTCTTGCAGTCAGGCACCAGCAGAGCCCCCTCTGGATTCATCACTGTGTGTGCCAGGACCCCAGTCCTTTCAGACTGCTCCCGGCTAATGAAGATTGCTCCCTGGGCATTTTCCCAGGGCCACTTCCCTGCTGACCTTGTCTGGAGCCTCGCTCAGTCCTTTGCCACATGGACTTTCCTGCCATGATGGTTTCGTCATCAAAGCCAGTGAGAAAGAGTCTTTGGGGGACCAGCAGTTAGGGTAATGGCTATGCTGCTGGACTCCCATGTAGTCGACCACAGTTCGAGTCCCAGACCTGGTTGCTTAAAACTCACGCCAGGTGTGTGTGCGTGTGTGCCCAAGATCCCGAGAGGAGAATGGAGGAGAAGGGATTGCGGCATGGCCATCCCCCCTGCGGCGTGATTTCTCGCTTTCTGTCTCTCTGTCTCTCTCTGTCTCTCTGGCAAGCGCACACTCCCTACAGCAAAAAAACCTCTCCAAAAAAAAAAAAAAAATAGTCTTTGGGACCAGCAGATGGCTTAATGGCTATGTCACTGGACTCCTATGTAGTCAACTGTGGTTTGAGTGGTGGCTTAAAACTCATGCCAGGTACATGTGCATGTGTGCCCAAAATCCCAAGAGGAGAATGGAGGAGAAGGATTTGAGGTGTGACAATGCCCCTGGGGGATGATTTCTCACTTTCTGTCTCTCTGTCTCTGTCTCTTCAGTGAGTGCATGTGCCCTATCATAAAAAAAAAAAAAAAAAAACTCTTTTTTTTTTTTTTTTAAAAAAAAAAAAGGCATCTTCAGGGGCTGGCAGGTGGTGTGGTGGTCGGGGTGCTGAACATGGCCAACCATAGTTGGAGTCCTGGACCTGGTGGTTTGCTTTCTCACTTTTCCTCTCTCTGGTCAAATTAAAAAATAAATAAATAAATAATTTAAAAGAGTAATAATAACAAATGGAATTGAATAAGTAAGTCTTAGAAGATATAAAGGAAAATGAATCTTCTAGATGGAAGAAGATGGAAGGCATCCCTTCGCCTTTCCTCAATCTACTGATGGAAGAAAGTCACTTGGCCAGCTTGCACTTAAGAGGGAGAGATTTTATAGATTCATAAGCCAGGAGAGGGGGTTACTGGAGGCTCCCCCAGAGGCCATCCGCCACACACATCTAACGCCATCTTTCTGTTGTGATTGTTTAGTATGCAATAAGCCTTTTGTTGTGGCTTTATTTTATGTATGGGCTTTTCAAATTATTTCCTCAAGCTCTCCATACACAGCAAAAATAAGTGTGTTATTTACCACACGGGAACCTGCAAACTTGATCATTGCTGGAGAAGGGAAATGATCCCCAGAGCATGCCTAACCAGCAGGCCAGCCGTGTGTGGCCCTCCGAGCGCACGGAGAGGAACTGGCCGGCAGGTGTCCCTGGGCCTTCCTCCTCCAGCCTCCGATAGCCTTCTCAGCCCAGGGCAGCGGCACGTGTGCTGCCAACGGTCACAAACATCCAGGAAACGTTCTTCCTTTCTGCGGCAGGAATCTGGGTACCCCCGAAAACGTGTTGGTGCTTGAGAGGAAAGGCCATGGAGAGCAGGACCCCAGTCACCCCAGGAAGGATTTCGGCTGGGATTCCCTTGCGAGTGGTCTTCCCAGAGATTAAAGATTTGTCGCCACGGGGCAGGGCAACCTGAGCCTTAGCAATGTCGTCTGCCATCTTGGTCCTTTCCTGAAAGGTGGCCAGGAGAGGCGCTCAGGCAGAGGAGAGAACGAGGGCGAGGGAGCCAGCGGAGGCAGGAGCACGGGGCCACCCCTGCTCTCTACCTCTGGACGTTTTCTGTTCAAAGGCCCCACACTAACACAGCTTTCCCAGAAGTAGCTTTGCTCACTCGGACATTTGATTCTGACAAGGAGGTGACCTCATAAAAATGGATACATTTTTTGTTATGTTAGAAAAACTTTTGACAAATGAAATTTAACAGTTTATTTGAACAGCAGTGAAAGTGTTGAACCGGGAGACTCTCAGGAGCAGAGGCGGGTCTGCGTGCGCGGGGGGTGCTCACCACAGAGTACTGAGGTGGGGTGCGGAGTGGCAGTCAGGTCGGCAGCTAGGCATTGGCTTTGTTTGGACGCGGTGGGCTCAGCTAGCAGTTTGCACATGGCTGAAGCTGGCTGCTTGTGATTGGCTGAGACCTGGCTGTATGCTAGAAAAATTAGACTCACAAGTTGGGTTTTATTTTTATGCTTGATGGAGCGTGTGCACGCAGGAGAGAGAGAGAAAGAAGAGCAGCACCCACCACGATCCCCTTCTCCCAGTCGTCCAACCCGCCAGATTTGGGGCACACACACCTTCAGGACGACTGGGCAGGGTCCGAGGTCAGCAAGTGGCTCGCAGCTCCGCAGCCCTGCACAGGACTGCTCCACGGAGGCCAGCGCAGTTACGTCCTGCCTCATTACGTCCTGCCTCATTACGTCCTCTGTTAGGTTGTAATTTGAGGCATAGGAGCTTAAGAGGATGCAGACACCTCAGGCCAATGGCCACCTGCTTATTTAATTTAACAGCTGTTTAAAAGCTTCAGGATCAAGGGATTTAAAAAAGATTGTTTCATGGGAGATAGGACCTTCCGTCACAATGACTGGCATGACGTTTCCTTCCTCAGTAACTGCACCTCTTAGTAGACACTTCATTTCTAGCCCTGGTCGGGAAGGATTTCTTATGTCCTATGAATTAATAGTCAAGTTCCACCAGCGGAACTACAAATGGAGTGGAACTCAGATGAACCGCCTACAGGCAGGGGGACTGTTTCCTGGGCTCGGGCAGGTCTGTGTGCCTCTCCTTTCTTCTTTCTGCAAGTAAGATCATTTGTTTCACATCGACTGTTTCAGAGCAACTTCCTGCCATTTGATAGCAAATCCTTCAAGGCTGGCTCCCGGGGAACGTGGTCGGTGGGGTGAGAAAGCGTATAGGCGGGACGTGTACTGCCGGCTTCGTGTGTTAGGACTAAGTGTGAGGCAGCGCGATAGCAATGCGATTGTTTAAATCACCGCAACGCCAGATCAATAGGGAATCATTTTTATTTGGGGGAAATCCAGTGTTACAGGAGGCAAGCGGAGACCACCAGTGTATCATTTCAGATTCCATGACTAGGACAGCTAAGACAGATAGTTCCCACGTCCTTTCTTTTCTCTTTAGAAACATACGAATAGAAGCAGCCCAGGCTCATGCCCAGCACCCTGGCCCATCACCTGTTCTTTCTATTCTAATGCGTCTATTTCAGCTCTCAGGGTCACCCGAGGAGCCCTGCGAGTTGGAAGGGCTACAGGGAAAAGTGACCCCTGCATCAAAAAAAGGTAAGACCTAAGCGAGAAGAATCGAGATGAAGTTCTTCGGGGATAAGGCGACTTTTTTTGTTTGGTTTTGTTTTAGCTTTGTCTCCAATAGATATGGGAAGAGATGAAATTAGGAAAAGATACATTCGGACTGACTACCCAAGGCAGGGGGTTGAGGATTATTAAAGGAAATAGTGAAAGTTCATTATATGAGACAATGAAAACTGGGACCAGCTGTGGCGTTCCAGAGCGCACCCAGAGTAATCCGAGCCGGGCTCCAGGGAGAAGCCTGACCTGGCAGTCATTCCCAGCTCCGACTTACAATCTCTATTATTGCATTAGTTTTGCGGTTGGCTCCAGGCACACATAGTTTACAATGGTGACTGTCTATTATTTCCTGTAGTTGAATCCATATTTCTGTGGTCTGCCTCATGTTCAAGGCTGCTAAAATCTTCTACCTTCTTCATGGCTCTGGGGAATCTAATAGGAATTTTCACGCTGCGGTATGGACAGCTTGCAAAATAAAAAGCTTGCAACGGGATCTGTAGCGTTCGTGCCAACGGATATCCATCACTTGTTACCTGTGGGTTCAGACCGGTCCGGGACTGTCCTTGTCCAGAAACTCCGCCATATGACAAAGAATAAAACAACGAAAAACACAGAGCCCTCACAGAGGGTACATCCTCTTTTATGAGGTGAAAGATTTAGTGCTAAAGTGGTAGGGGAATGGCTCATGAGTTTGAATGAAAACTTTGGTCAGTGCTGTATACAAATGATAAATGGGAGGTGGGATTACTGGCCTTTCGCGAGGGTTTATGCAGCAAGTGTATTATTATTATGCAAAAAAATTCCTTTTTTATTTTTTAAGTGTTGAAGCTAAGCCTCAGTTCTTTAAAGCTGTATTTCATTTTACTCCAGAGTTGACCACTAGAAAGAATGGTTTCCAGGTGTGCAACTTACTGTTGGCCTGAGTCCTTGAAGTGGGCATGGGGCCCAGGGCAGCCGGGGTCACTGGGACTGTCACCTTGGGCTGGAGGCCACCTGTCCATTTGCATCAGTGTTTGTCATGATACACTCTTGTTTTAATATTTTTTAAAAATTTATTTATTTTATGTCTTTCATGAGAAAATGAGAGAGAGAGGCATATTCCATGAAAACCCACTCCAACCTCAGCCAACCTGGGTCACCAGTGTGTGCAGGGAGGCCATGTGACACAAACCAGGACCTAACCCTGTGGGCCCAGTGGGCATACGGAGCCGCCAGGTGGTGACCTGGCCTGGCCATACACCGTGGCACATGCACGTGGGGAACGCTGCCCTTCCCTCTGCAGGGTCCCTCCAGGGGCTTTGCTGTCCTGAGCCACGCAGAGAGGAGTCAGGGGTCCCACATGCCGGCTCCCACAGGCAGGTTTTTCCACCAAAACTTGCCCTTGGATCTGCCCAGACAAAAACGTGTCTACACCTGAGTTCCGAATCTTTCTAATGATAACACATCAGAATGGATTTCACTTCAAAAGCTCTGCTTTAGCCAAAATGACCTGCATGTTTGTCTATGACATAATAGGAAAATAAATGCATTGCAAGAAATTTTGAGATCTAGCTGTGTCTTACTATTGGGCCGATTACCTACCAGTAGCTTCTCTGGGCCTCATTGGTTTAAAAAAAAGAAAAAAGAAAAAAAAAAAAGGTGATGGTTTATAATGTCCTTTCAAGCACTATCAATCTACAGAAATAATTATGCTACTGTCCAGTTATCACTTTTACTGTGATTCATGATCGTGTAACATAAAAGCACTGTAAGTATCATAATAAATATTTTTGGTTCAGACAACGTACATGTTTCTATATCCAGCACTCCAGAGTAGACTTCCTGTTAGGCTCTGTGCTGGTGCTGGGGTGTGAGGGCGACTGATTCATAGCCTTCACCCCTGAGGCTCACCGAGTAGGGCTGATGGGATATGGAGGGCGAGTCCCGTGGGGTGGGCCCGGTGACAGAGGTGTCTACCCTCGGCTGCCTTACTGAAGGAGGAGCTGCCGCTGCTTCCAGAAGGTGTCTTAGGTTTGCTGAAGGAGTGCAAAGGAAGACAGCGATGTCAGGGGCCACACGTCCTCGACTCTGCGGGTTCCACATGCGTGTTCCTGCTGCCACAGCCGATGCCCTGTCTACCTCAGTGACAGGGACGGACCTGCAGTGCTGTCACATGCACCTCGGTGGCCTTCGTTGTGTAGTTGGAAGACCCCCTTCTGCGTATGAGGGGTGGGTTGAGGTATCGTTTTTACATATTAAAATGCACATTGTACAAAATACTAACGTGTGATAGTCATGGATTGCCTGGGACACCTGCCTCTATTGTGCAGTTTTGAGGATGTGACACAGATGCGTTAGATTTTAAGGCAACTGAACCAACTTGGGAGAACAATTGCTATCAGGAATCCATGCCATAGAAACAAGAAACCTGCTTATTTTCAGAGAAAGGGGAAGAGCTATTTAAATAGTAAAACAATTTGAATTAGAGACTCTCTTTCTAAAAAATAACTTTGTGATTTTCACATACATTTAGAATCTGCGACTACCAGGAAACACTGAGCTCATGAAAACCCACTCCCTTCCTGGCTTGTGATCTGGGGTTTACTAGTGCCTGCTGGAGCTCGGCCCATGTTTAACTTTTTAACCTCTTTCTTCCTCAGTTTTTCATCTGTGAAAACATAGGGTCTATTGGTACCTACCTGGTGGAGGACTAAATAGAACATACATGGAAAGACCTCACATGTGTGGTTTTAGAAAACATCCAGTAAACACCAGCCTTGAGACGTGCTTCTGTGGCGTGCTTTACCTAAGGCACGTTAGCACCTCACTGCTCATTTGATCTCACTTCCCCGTGGATGTTCTTAGGTCGTGTCTGCTAATCAAGGTGCAGAAAGGCTAAGTGGTTTGTCCAAGGAGAAGTGGCCGGTTAAGTACCAACTCTGTTCTTCCTTTTAGTGCCACAATAATCTCACAATAAAAGAGATGAAAATTATGGCTTGCTGGTTTTTCTGGGTCTGGCCAAGTTAAGTCTTAAAGAGATACTGTCAGCCCTTTTCCACGGGTGTCTTTCCATCCGTTGTGGCACAGCATCTTACTGGACTCTGACTGCAGTTGGGTTGTAAACTTTAAGGCTGTGGACTGGATTTCCATCTCTTTTGTTCTTTTCAGTGCTCAGCTGAGATTCGTTCCGCATCAGTCTGACTTCAACACCAGTCTGTGGTTGGTAAATACAACATGAGATTAAAGCGAAAGTTGGCTCATAGGCAGTTTTCTCAGGCAAGAAACGCTGCAGGGAGGAAGCAGACTGCACACTGAGGTGGAAAGGAAGACCCTTCAATATGGCAGTTGCACGGATAAGAGCCCTTCCAGCTCTATTTCACAAAAATTCAAAGCATGCTCTTGTACCTTGCCTCTGTCCTCAGAAAAGAGCACCCTTATCTTGCAGGGTCCCCGCCCTGCGTCAGTGCTCTTCCAGTGCCTACAGCTCCTCCAGGTCCTTGCAGATGTCCACATCCCCAAGGCAGCTGCAGCTTTGCTGAGCTCATCACACACTTCTGTCAGTTAGTATTTACCGTTTTGCTAGTTATCTCAGGAGGTATGCTAATGATCAGTATTTTTCTTCATCCTCTGTCCATGAACTAGCACGGGCTAGTGATGAGTCACAATCCTGACTTCCCGGAAGCTTACCGTCTTTGCTGAGCAATGTTGCAGGATGCAAGATTTCTCTAGGATGCACATAGAAAAAAGGCCTGCAAAATCATTCTCAGTTTTCAATACATTCCCACCTTCCCGATCTACAATCAGAGGGCCAGGTCTGTTTTAGAATTTGCGTTTTTTTCGGATTGGGAAAGGACATAGACTGTCCATTATTTATAGCCAGCACAGTGTAATCCAACAGTAAAGTAAGTGGAATATGTGGACATTGTAAATAGCTTCATGTTAGTTTAGGTCACACTGTCCATCAAGTGAGTTCTGAAAAACACTTTGATTTTAGAGCTTTTTGGGATTGGAATTGATGGCGTAAGCATCTCTTGGGCTGCTTCTTTCTGCTGCTCTGTCCCGCTGTGACCCTCTGCCCTGTGAATGCTGGGAGGTGGCTGGCTTGCTGGTGCCTCTGGGGACATGAGGAACTAGCCGTTGGCCTCTCCCTTCCTACCACACACGCTGGGTGATTCGGCTGCTTTCCCATCTTGGTTGACCCTGGCTGGGAGACGGAGAACAAGGATGCACTTGACTTTCAACTCCTTTTCTGTCTCTTCCTGACTCTCCCTACTTGAGAAGGGCTCCTCTCTCACACCCAGTGGAGACTTCTCTAATGTCGTGTGCTTTCCTGTGTTCTTCTGTGGCTTGCAGAAACACCTCTAAGATCTAAGGAAAATCTCTTGCAATGTAAAGACAAGCTTTTTGAATAAAGTAAGCAAGTTTAAGTTGTAATGATTAGACTTAAAGAAGTTCACTTCTTTGTGGCTGAGTGTCACTTTCTCCAAGAAGAGATGATCGGGAATAAAAATATTTCAGTTTACTATTCCAATATATTGAGCACATTCCATCAGCATGATAGGGTTTTACAGTGACTCACATGACTATATGCTTTATAAATATATATGCATGTGTGTGCTTTTCATGTTTACACAAACATGCCTTATGTCTTGAACTTCTAAATGATATCAACGTTCGTGTCCCAGTAGGGCATTATATCACCACTGTAAGCATAAGAACCATTTTACTTCTTGTTTAAAAATGTTTATGACCATCCCAGTTTGAAGAGTGCTCTAGTTGCAAGTATCGCAGATTTCAAATAGTTCATTTAGTAGTGAGGTAGGGCTTCTTACTGCCTTAGTTTCTCCTTGACTCTATTATTTGATGAATCCTGGAGGTAACACTTGCATGTGCACACACACCTGTGGACAGACATGTGCACACACACACATACGTATATTCATGGTAACGCTTTCGAAGTGAGAGATGGGCTGAGATTTCCCTGGCTCACTCGCTGTGTCAGAAAGCCATCCTAGGCATCAAACACAGACACGCACGCACACTAGCAAGCTGAAGGCGGGCCCTTCAGCTCTTTAGGGGGCGGGGGTAGGAAGCTTTGGGAGTCAGGACAGGCAGGTGTCGTGGGAGCTGCAATGCTGAAACGTCCAAGTTCACGGAACCCTGAACTTGCAGTCATCATGGACCCGTTTGTCTACTCGTCATTGACACACCGGCTCCGACACACATCGTGTGCGAAGGGCAGGCTGGACACGCTGCTGACGTTAGCAGGATAAAATATGTGGCCCGACAGCCACAGGGAGAAGAACTATTTCCTCGGGTTTTCCCCGCTAGCCATAATATTATTACCAGGATCAGCGATTCTGAGCCCTGCTTCCTGTTCATACGAAGGGAGGTTATGATGAGCTCTGACAAACAAAGCCACGTGTTTTAAATATAGTGTGCACTCGCTCCCTGTTTCAGGAATGAGCAGCAGGAGCCTGGCGAGAGGGGGAGCTCATCAGCTCGTTTGCCACTGTGCTGGGGAAGCGGTGGAGACCTTCTGCGGACCTGGCTTCACACACGTGGTTCGAGCAGACCCATCTCGCCCCACCGTCTCAGTGGGTAGAATCCGTTCCGAAGACTGTGGTGACGCCCCCTGGAATGGCAGCGTGAAGCGGTCAGGGGAAGCTGGTACGGAAGTGGGCACTGGGGTGGATCCTGCAGCACTCGTGCTCCTGTCCACAGCCATGGCCAAGTGTCCTGGAGGGGCCAAGTCGCCTAGGGCTAGGGTTCTTTCAACAGGGAATAATGTGATCTGACTTACATTTGAAAATATAATTTTGATCAGTTTCTAGAGAATGGAATGTTAAGAGTAACAGGTAGAAGAAATAGACTAGTTCCGGGAGAGAGGTGATGGTGTTTGGAGTCAGGTGGCATCAGAGATGTTTATATCAGTCCTTAGTACGCTTTCTCACCATTGAGGTGATATGAAGTATTTTGTAGAAAATGCGTGCACTATGAAGCTACAAACGCACCATGCCTGGCACCCGGCCTGCACTCTCTGGACGAATGCCGAATGGATAAATGAGTAAACACGTTACGTGGGTCCAGCAACCCCTGCTGTCATGAGCAGTTACGGGGTACAAGTCCACTCTCAGGGTACCGGCGGCACTGGCTTCGTTTTGGGTACGCACAGCTTTTTTGGTGTTTGGAGGTAGACACTGTCGATGAGGCAGGACAGTTCTCCGTGGTCCTCGGTACAGACCAAATGGTCCTAGGACAGAAGGGGCCCTCAGGGTATTCCACATTACAGGGACACCCTAAAACAGCCACATCTCCTTCCTTCAGCTTCGGATGACCGCACACAAACGTGAACGGAAGATGTCAGGGAAGCAGCCATTGCTTCCAGCATGGGTAAAAGCCACCTCCTGTGTTTTGCATTTTACAACATGCTCTGAGTAGCAATGCCTTTAGCTTGAGTAGATAAAACTGGCTTGGGTTTGCATCATTATTATTATTACTATTTCGCATTGGTTTTGTTTGGAATAATACTCAGGGGTAGCCATCATCCACTGTGTGACACCCCTGACCATTGAAGAATGGAAAGTACATCAACGTGACAGAGGCCCAGGACCGGCTTGGTGTGACGAACGGCAAAAGGTGTAGAGGCTCCGGTTTGAATGTTTCCCTGGAGGCTGCAAAGTTGTCCTGGATATTCCATAAGAATATATTTTCTATGATGTATCTACTTTCTCCTGCCAACTGGACTGGAAATATCACAGATAAGAGTGGCTTTTGTGGTATTTTCATACTTTTTTTCTAGGTCCAGGAAAAACAATATGCATGAAATATATCACCGTGAAAGACTTCATCTGAAAAACGATCAATCTTCAGGGATGTTTGAGTCATGTCGAAGTTTAGGTAAAAGCAGTGCATTCTAGTTTTTCTGTGAAAGCTGAATTTCAGTTCGGGCCAGGTGATTGGCCTTGGTTTGCCAAAGAATGACTGTACCAAGGGCCTCTCTGCGTTCGTGACATCTGGGTACCTTGGCGAATTCTACAAACCTTACATAAGGTTCCTGTTTGGAATTTTTTGTGCTAGGAGTTTGAAGGTCAAGAAACTGTGGGAAAGGAAGGTAAAACATTGAATGTGATCAAACTCCTTAAATGTAATTTGTAAATGCAAATGGAGTTTCCAGGAAACACTGCAAAAGGGTCCTGCTCTTTCTCAAGGACGAGGAGGCAGTTTGGAGGAACATAGGAGTAGTCTTTTTCTTTTTTTAAAGAACATAAATTATTTCTGTATTATCTTTTCTACTTAATTTGTTATGCTGGAACATAACAGAGAGAAAAAGGAAGTGAGAAAGCACCCATGGGAGAACGGTCACACTGCAATCTCTTTTCCCGCTCCTCTCCGGATTCTAGAGATTTGGGGCTCGCATGTACGTTAACGTGCCCAGCATGTTCTTCAAAACTGTGAGGTCTGGGACTCGAACCACACAGTTGGCCATGTGGGATCCAGCCTCCATAACCACCAAAGCACCAGCCAGTTCCAACAAGTCATTCTCAACTTTTTAGTAATGTTGAGTGGGCTGAATGAATGCAAAACTAAGGTGCCTTCTTCATCTTTTTGTCACTTGAGAATTATAGAGATGCTATTTTCTACGTGTCCCCTTTACTCTCATTTTAAATAAGACAAAAATAGCATTTAATCATGGTCTTCGAATCTCTCATAGTACTAGAAAGAAAATAATTTTTAAGAGGTTTTTGCCTTAGAGCGTGTGTGCTCACCAGAGAGAGAGAGAGAGAGACTGTCAGAGACAGGGAGAGGGAAAGAGAAATCATTCCCCAAGGGGGATGGCCATGCCACAATCCCTTCTCTTCCATTCTCCAACTAGGATTTTGGGCACATGCACCTGGTATGATTTTCAAGCCACTGGGTCTGGGACTCAAACCGTGGTCAGTCTTGTGGGAGTCCAGCTACATAACTACTATGCAATCCACTGGTCCCAGGGAAGTAAATTTTCCTGTTAATACTCTTAAAGAAACAAGTAGAGGTATTTAGCAATTCAATACACTTTTTACCTCTATCTCACATGCTTCTTTATCTGAATACACAAGCAAATAATGTGCTGTATTGAAGCAGTCCAAAATAAGTCATCATTATTCAAGTTCCTACTCTAAGCCAGAAGAATGTCTTGCAATCATTTCTATTTCTTTCACTGATGAGAATTTGTACTTCTTTGTTCATGTTAGGTCCCAAGAATCATTATCTAGATTTTGGTTTTAGTTTAATTAAAATATATATATTTACACTGGGAAATTGCAACCCAGTTCATTATCTTGGAACATAAAATGTGATAGGTGTGACTGAGTACACAGTGCCTATTTATTATTATTATTATTATTATTATTATTATTGAGAAGCTTTTGTCTTAGGGCATGTGTGCATGTGTGTTCCTTGGAGAGAGAGAGAGAGAGGAGAGGAGAGGAGAGGAGAGGAGAGGAGAGGAGAGGAGAGGAGAGGAGAGGAGAAATGCAGACACAGTGAGAGGGAAAGTGAGAAATCACCTCCCCAGGGGGGATGGCCACACCACAATCCCTTCTCCTCCATTCTCCTCCCAGGCTCTTGGGCACCCACGTACACATGCCTGGTGTGATTTTCAAGCCACTGGGTCCAAGACTCGAACTGTAGTCAGCCACGTGGGAGTGCAGTGACATAACCGCTTCGCTACCTGCTGGGCCCCACAGGGCCTGTTTGTGGTTTCTTTCTCTGTCTTATGGGTGGGCAGGGAGAGGTCACCTGAGCATGTTCCTCATCAGGAAAAGGTAGGACTCTGCCCCGGGGCACTGGGGCATCTCAAGGATAGGGGCTCAGTGTCTCTGCGGGGAGGAGACGCCGTGTGATGGCTACATGACAGAGCAGTGCAAAGAAGGAAATGAGTTGTGTTTGTCACAGGGGGAGGGAGGAAGTTAAATGGTTTAGCCAAAGTCTTTCAAGATAAATCAGTCCCAGGGCCAGCAGGTGTTTGGTGGTTAAGGTGCTGGACTCCTACATGGCTGGCAGCAGTTCGAGTCCTGGACCTGGTGACTTGCTTTCTCACTTTCCCTCTCTCAGACTCTCTAGTCTGTCTCACTCTGGTGAGTACATGTTACCTATAGCAAATTAAGAAAAAATAATAATAAAATTAAATAATTCTAAACAAATAAATCCCTATTGCTTGAATGACAAAGATGAAACGTATGCTATTTTTAAGCCACAATATGTGACCTGTAGCAAAACGTGCTGGTGAAATGAGGAGGCCTATGGTTTCTGCCCTGTGTCCAATCTGAGGATAGTGATTTTCGCTGTACATCCGGAATATGTCCCTGGTCTGGCAATGCGTCTCGCGTGCTGCGCCTTCGCCAGCACATCACAAAGCTGCGGGGGAGCGTGGTCCGGGCTCGCCACCCCCTTCCCCTGCCGACTGCTCCCTTCCCCTGGGACTGCCAGAGAAGCCTGCCCCAGGGCACCTGGCACTGCAACCAGGCTAGCTTCTCACAGACCCTGTACTCCCCTTTTTTTTCTTACGTTTATTTATTTGTTCTATGAGAGAGACAGAGAGAAAGAGGCACCCCAGCAGGTCTTCACACCGTGATCCACCCAGCCTCACTGAGCTTGGATCGTGGGCACATGTGTGCACCTGGCATGCACAGGAAGCATTGGGAAGTGACCCTGGGTCCTTCCCACGTAAGTCCAGCATTAAAGGGTCTTGTGCAACTGCCATGCCACCAGCTGGCCCTGGTGACACATCCTGTTTCCTCGGTCCTGTTTAAGGTATTTTGTAATTGTTCTCTAACACCTGTCTTCTCTGATACACTCTATGATCTGTCAGGACTAGATGCAGTTTCTGGCATGTTTGCCACACACATCTCCATTTCCTGGATTAATGTTTATCACATCGAGCCCTAAAGCTTTCCACGTGTACATAACACACTCCTCACTCAGCCTCGTTTGAAACTGCGCAAACAGGTCTTCTACCAAAATTCAGGCATCCTTCACTTCAGAAGACGCACGATTTTCATTCTTAGATCCTGAGGGATATTGTACTCTGCTCTCCATGATTTTTGCTGCCCATCCGAGCTCATTTTTGAATTTAAAAACTACAGTGCAATGGTCCAGAATATTGGCTTTTGGAAATTGAGAACAGCTGTACGCTGCAGGCATTCGGCTCTCCGTGGCGTTGCGATGTATAACGTATTGTATTCTCCTGACCGCCTTGTGAGTCCCGGCAAAATAATGCACACCTGTCTGTCACTTCCAGGATAAACAAAAATGATCAAGAAGCTTTATTTCCCAACTAGTCATCCGCTGAGCTCAGGTTTAAAGTTTCACTGCTCCCCATAACTTAACCTAAGAGAGACTGACCGCGGCCGTAGGTGGGAAGAGAGTCACATGGCGCTGCGATCGATCAGAACGTAACTTGACCACGGCAAGGAGAATCTATTTTAAAGCCAAAATGTTTTTACAGAGAGTTAGCTTGAATTTGGATCTACTATAAAATATGCAAACTTAGAGGAGAAGGTCTCCATTTCGGGACCTGGGGACGGGGAGGAAGATGTGTACACGTATTTAATGACCTTTTACAGCGATGGTCTGCCCTCATTTTTCCCTCCTAAAACAAAACCAGAGAATCACTGTGACCGCGGATTGACTCTGTAAGTGTACATTTTCCTGATAAGTTATAACTAGTTATGATGATTTTAAATTAAAACCAGAAGTTAAATTTGGGGCATGGCAGAGATCTATAAGTTAATTCCCAGCAATGCAGAGTCTTAAACTGCCCTATCGTATATCACATCAGAAACTCTCCAGAGGTGCTCTCTGCTGTGATCAGCCTGCTCTTACAGTCGGCGTTGTCTCTGGTAGCCGGAGTCTATGGGCTTCTGCTTCGGCAATTTTACAGTCGCGAAGCCGTTCACCCACGCTGGCTCTCACATTAATCGCTAATGATGTGATAGTTAAAACTGAAAGCTGAAATCCCAGAGTATTTGCAACTATTTTAATAGACTGAAACAGTTTAAAGCATGGGTAATGGTATTGGGTAGAAAAGAAAGTCATGGCACATTTTTGCGTAGAAAAATACATCATGACTTTCCCAATGACCTCTCGGTGCTGTTCGAAAGATCACAGGGGACAGATGACTGCACCTAAAGATTGAGCCAAAGACAGAGCCTGACAATAAGTAAGTACGCTATGAGCAACGGATGGGTGAGGAGGGGTGTCAAAGACCAAGCCCTGTAGACTGAACACGTCGGTTCGGTTCCACCTTTCCGAAATACTATGGCATAGCAGAATAGCAGCAGGCTTAGACCTCAACTTAAACCAAGGCTCTGACATTGTCTTGCTTGTGGAGGGACCTCTGGCAAATTGCTGACCTTCCTTAATCTCAGCTTCTGCAGCTACAAAGTGGGGTTATTAAAGTGTTGTCATGGGTCAGTGTTAAAAAATGTAGTGTGAGGGAACCAGCAGTTAGCGTAATGGCTATGTCGCTGGACTCCCACATAGTCGACAGTGGTTCACGTCCCAGACCCGGTGGCTTAGAACTCACGCCGGGCGCGTGTGTGTGCGTGCCCAAGATCCCGAGAGGAGAATGGAGAAGGGATTGCGGTGTGACCATCCCCCCTGGGGGGTGATTTCTCGCTTTCTGTCTCTATGTCTCTCTCTGTCTGTCTGGCAAGTGCATGTGCCCTATAGCAAAAAACCTCTCAAAAAAAAAAAAAAAAAAAAAAAAAAAGAGATGCAGTGCGATAAGTGAGAAGCACATAGCAGGTGCTCAGGAAATGATGTGGATTATATAAGAGGCATAAGTTAGCGTGGTTTAATATCCTCACTTCATTATTTACTAGCTTTGTGATAAGATGCTTCATTTCTTCTAAAAAGTTTATTTCTTCCATGAATGGGAGGGGGGACAGTATGTCTATCAAGGTCCTGATGCAGCCCTCCACCCCAGCTTCAGCATCCTGGGTCAGGGGCACTGTTTGCCTCACACACTAAGGGAGGGCTTCCGGCCCAAACCTGACGTGTCCTGTGTATGTTAGCCTTGCAGAAATGTCACATCTTACCATTCTGCCACCACCTGGCCCCCACGTCATTAGCTTCTGAAAGTTTTTCTTTGATCTGCTAACTAAGAAAAATGACGCTGAAGTTGCAGACCTGGTTGAGGAATAAAATGAGTTAACATATTGACATGAGATAGCACATTACCTGGCGTGTGGTTAGCGCTGGGTACCACAGGCTTAATTTCAGTTAGTAACAGAGTGATTATTGCAGTGGATAGTGGTATTCAGTCTTAATATGTTTTTTTTTTTTTTTTTTAATCTCTAAAATAAATTTCTGTAGAGTAGAAGTGTTTTCTTGGTCTGGACGCAATATTGTGACAAAATCCATAGGAATAGGGGAGTGAAGATTTTAGGAAACTGGAGACATGGCCGGGCGGGAATTTGGCCTGGCCTCATCTCTTAGGAAAAGGAGTAAGAAGCAGAGATAATCGATCCTACAACCTTCAAAGAATACTATATATATTCTCTTTTATTTTTAAAGTACTTTGAGGCAAGAAACATCAGACAAGTCTGGAAGGCTTGGTAATTTTTTAAAGGTCTTACTATTTCAATCCTTTCTGTGACAGTGTTTCCAGAAAACGGCTTTAGTTTTCACTTAGTTCACGTACACGTTGGATTAGGAGTGGAATACCGATCATGACCCTAAAGCGCTGGTATTCGCTGATTGACTTCCTAGTTTTTAGTGACGAGTTTTCAAACATGTAAAGCAAGACCTAGTAGAGAATGTAAGCAGTATTGTCAAGTTTGTTAACTAGTCTCACACCCTCCCACAAATCCAAACAAATACTTTCAATTACCTGAAGAGTGACCCGGGTCTTCAGGGTAAATGTCACATGAAAATCAGTCCTCAGTTCCATTCACGTCTTTGTTTTCTGTATTCAACTCGTACCCGTACTTAGTAGGCTAATTCATGCTAATAATCTACAGAGAGAACCTGTCAGTGCACACATCTGTTTTCATGCTAGGGCTCTCGAAACGTGATGAAATTAAGCAGTGAAATAACGAATCGATAAGCAGTGTCCTTCATTTTCGGAGTTGCTCGTCATCTGGTCTAAACCTGCCCGCAGTGAACGGCAAGGGAGAAGGTGCACTGCTGGGGACGAGTAAGCGGGGTGGGGTGGGAGAGATCGCTTCCCTTCGCCCCAGTAGCTCACGCCGAGGCTCCTACAGCAGAATACAGATTCACAAGGCGAAAGCGCGCGCTCGTGTTACTGTAAGTGCTGACATGGGAAATTCATTCAAAAATGGAGACCGAGAAAAGAGGTCAATTTGTAGTTTTCGTTGTAGGTTTGACCAAGAGGGGAGCGTCGTGGAGTTGGCGATCAACTGGGAGAAACGTAGCAAAGCCTGGTTTTCTCCCTCCGCCCGCCGTCTTCAGATGAAGGAACGCTCCTTTTCTCTGGGCAGAGAGGACGCTGCCCACGTGTGGGTCTCGGGGCCTGCGCTCGGAGGTCAGAGATCACACTCCTGCTGCTTCTCCAGCTGACAGCACTCAGCATGCCGAGGTGGTGTATCTGGGCAGTGTGGCCGCGACGCCGTACAACACACGTAGCAAAAACGACTGCGAGTAGCATGTTTACTCTCGTGGTTGTCCTCAGTGTCAGCAGTTGCCCTGAACTTGTAAGTCAGCGACAACATGCAAGTTCCCTTCCAGATGGAGCATTCGGTGCCTTTGGAAACCGTGAGCTCTTTCTGGGATCTGCGTCACTGTTTAATACCATGTGCCTTTGGTAATGGGACACGCTGGACGAAGGGAGAATTCCCAGACTGCTCTGGTGTCCACAATCACTTGATACAGGGATGAGAGACGTGTAAGTGAGCCACGAGGGGAGGTTTTGCTTGTCTTTATTTCTACAGGGAAGGCGTGTTCTGGTCTCAGCAGGTTCATGCGGTCTGCCTGACGGTCTGTGACTAAGTCTGTTAGGTTTTATTGTATTCTTAGGAGGTTCGTGGAATGAAACTGTGGCGTGAAATGTAAAATTCCACTTCTACAGAGAAGGGTCCTCAAACTGCCCCCTCGTCTGTGTTCTCTCTCAGGCCATGTTCCCGTCCATAGTCCTTACCACAACGTGTTAATGAGCTGAAAGACAATCCACTGGTGTGGCCGCACTAACCTTGACAAAGCTCACCCCTCTTCTAGACTGCTAAAAAGATTCCATGTTTTTTTTCTTTTAAAATATTTTTGACAGGCTGCATGCGCTTACCAGAGAGAGACAGAGACAGAGACAGAGACAGAAGGAAAGTGAGAAATCTCCCCCTGGGGGATGGCCACATTGCAATCCCTTCTCAACTCCGTTATCCTCAGATTTTGGGTATTCACACACACGTGCCCAGTGTGATTTTCAAGCCACTGAGTTTGGGACTTAAACCATGGTCAACTGTGTAGGTGTCCAGTGCCTTAACCACCACGCCACCTGCTGGCCCTAAAATTCCATAGTTTTATAAGGTCCTCAATCCCAGGTTGATTCTTAGACAGTTGTGATGCAAAAATCTGAGAAAAAGTGGTGAATTCTTTGAGAGGTTAAAACAATCTACACGGTTAAGAAAGTGGAAGAGAGGGGGACCAGCAGAGGGTGTAATGGTTATATTGCTGGACTCCCATGTAGTCAACCATGGTTCGAGTCCTGCACCCGGCGACTTAAAACTCACACCAGGCATGTGTGCACATGTGCCCAAGATCTTGACAGGAGAATGGAGGAGAAGGTTTTGCAACATGACCATTCCCCCTGGGGGATGCCTTCTGTCTCTCTGTACCTCTCTGTCTCTCTGGCGAGTGCATGTGTCCTGTAGCAAAAATCTCTGTCTAAGAAGAAAAAAGATAGTCTTTTATAGCCAAAAGGAAGGAGGGTATAGAGAGTTTGCGATACAGTGGATCCTGACACTAGAGGTATACGTGTGCGTATATACTTCTGTAATTTATTGAAGAAATTACCAATGCTGTGCAAATGTGCTTTACGGGGAAAAACGCAAAAACAGTGAAATCTCAAACTTTACAAAATTGATTTGGACCAGCTCTGTGGCACAACTTCAGAGGAGCTGGACCCCACATGGCAGCTACAGTCAGATCCCTGGCCCACGCAGCATGGAACAGGCCAGCCATGTGCCGAGTGCCTGGGACCCAGCAAGCTGGGGGGCAGAGGAGATGGAGTGTGAGCCATCACTGTGCTTGTTCTCTCTCTCTTACTTCACAAATGTTTACGCTATAATAGATTTAAAAATTCATATAATTCTATAGCTCAAATTTAATTCTATAAACTATATACCCATTAGATCAAAAACTATTTCAAACTTTGCTAATTTTCTTCTTTATTACAGGGTTGTTTTGCTTCTCTGATATACTTAGCTCTGAGGAGCAGCCTGTAAGAGAAATTTATATTATTGGCAAGTTAGTGGCAAAATGCTTCTGTTCTTTTCAGATAACAATTTACTGGCAAAATGCAACCATCCTACCTATAAATAGGATAAACCTCAAACACATGTGTGAAAAGTTGCTTACATAATCCTGAATTGTCCCCCCAAGGGGAATGAAGTTAATGAGCGTGTAGGGAAGCATTTGGAAGAGAGAGGTATTGGGGCTGGCAGGTGGTGTGGTGGTCAGGGGCACTGGACTCCCACAGGGCTGGCTGTGGTTAAGTCCCAGACCTGGCGGCTTGCTTTCTCACTTTCTCTCTCTCTCTCGCTCTCGCTCTCGCTCTCACTCTAGCTCTGTCCCTTCTCTGGTAAAATTTTTAAAAATAAGTAAAAAAAATACAGTTAAATGAAATAATTCTTAAAAAGAAAAAAAACAAAACAAAAACCTGCAACCAAATCACCAGGGAATGTAGACAGTAACTTGTTGCTTAAAACAAACAAACAAACAAACAAGAAAAGAGCTAGGTATTAAAACATAGAAGTAAAAGTAAAATATACAGATACTGTAAGGGGGTTGCATCAGGAAGGTATGAAGGTAGAGGTTCCATCTTATGAAAGGGATCATCCTTTTACATAGGATTTGGGTCGGGGTCATACTTGCGTGAATATGTCTTTATTTAAAACAAGAGTTTCCTAAAGTCACATTGTCTACCCCCATTTCTGCCTTCTTAGCAACACAAAAAAAAGTTCAGTTACTGCATGAGCATTGACTCAGAGTCCAAGCAAAGGTAGGAGGTAAAAGAAAGGGAAACGATGATCGCGTGAACACGATGCCTGCTGGAATGCCGGCAGCTCACCTTCTTCTGGGCTGTCGGCTTGGAAAGGTCTGTCCTGCACTTGGTCACCTGGGCCTCTGTAAGTGCTGGGAGGTCCGTTGTGTTACAGTGAGTTGTGGACTTCCTGGTGGTAGTTTAATTAATACTTTACATTCTCTTTATATTTCCCAGTGTTTTACCAGAAGAGAGATTTAGGAGTTCAAAGGAAGGTTTTTATTATAACAGTGATGAGAGATAAAAGTGCTTATTGATCTTAGAGGGAAATGAAGCTGTGTAAAACCAAATTCTTTCCTCCTAAGTCAAATGGCATGGCAATGCAAAGGTTGATAGTTAATCTTCTAAATGGTTTCTATATCATGGTCTTCATTTACTAATTTCATAAAGGATTTATTCATAAAGGAATTTTGCTATTTTGGACTTCAAAAGTTTCCTCAAATCCTTTCTCTGAAGGCTGGAGTAAGGCAGGCATTCCCTGACATGATTCAGTATGAATTTACCAGACTAGGTGGGGGGCTTTGGGCGAGAGGCAAAGGTGGGTTCCTGGCTGTG
The DNA here is from genome assembly GCA_026018925.1 of Tupaia tana. Classification (NCBI taxonomy): domain Eukaryota; kingdom Metazoa; phylum Chordata; class Mammalia; order Scandentia; family Tupaiidae; genus Tupaia; species Tupaia tana. The sequence goes on from JAKSZU010000017.1 coordinate 3,474,380, forward strand.
GCCACAGTGTCACCTGGCGAGAAGCAGCAGGTTCCACATGAAGTACCAAGGAAGCAGAGTGGCTTTCTCGTCCATGAGGCCAAGGAAAGGAAAAGCCCCAGGATTTGCTCGAAACAGATTAATGGGCTGCTATATTTTAAAGCTGTTGACAGTTTGTTTTGGCACTTCTAGATGCACTATAGTGTTCATGCACAGTAAATTAAGAGAGATTAGTGATCATTCAGTGTAGGATGAGCTAATGGTGTATTTGTGTCAGAGGACTTAATTTACGCAATCATGTTTCCAGAACTAAGTAAACACAGCAGCCTTGGGAAGCTATAAAGTGGCCATACCAGGGCCAGGCAGAGAACATGGTGGCAATCAACGCCGTGAGGATGCGCACTACCTTTCATGTTCTAGTTTGCGCAGTGCATTTGAGGTCTAAGAGCAGAAGCTGCTCTCCAGCATCTGCCAGACAAACCCATGTGTTCTGTTTGTTTGTTTTTTCAGAACATTAAAAGCAGTTGTAAAGCCGGAGTGCCTGTCCAACAGCTGGCCAGCAGTCTGTGCTGGGCGAAGCCGCTTCCTCATATTCGTGAGTATAGATTTCCCGGAGTCGCATTGCCATGTTGTGTGACTTTAGACTCCAGAAAAAAATCATAGGCTAAAAATTGGGTCATTCTTTGAAAATAAAGTTTATTAAGGACATTATTTAATTCCAAACCGCTACCACACGGCTTTTGGCTTTCCCTTCCAAGAAAATGGTATTCAAGAAATTATTCATTTATTTTCTCCATAAAAGACAGAGAAAGAAAGAGAGAGAAAGAGAAAGAAAGAGGAAGAGAGGGGTGGAGGGAGGGAGAGAGGGAGTGGGGGAGAGAGAGAGAGAGAGAGAGAGAGAGAGAGAGAGAGAGAGAGAGAGAGAGAGAGAGAGATTATGCACTCCCCAGTTTCAGCCAGCCTCGGTGGCGGGTGTGTGTACCAGCTTGTCCAGGGAGGTCCCAGGACGCGAACTCAGGACCCGGTATTGCTGCTGTGCTGCTGCTGCCTGTGTGACACCCACACTGAGAAACACGCCTAATCCTGGGTCCGGAGCCAAGATCAGCACGTTCCTGCTGTTCTATTTCAGTGGTATCCAAGGAAAAAAACAGACAGAAGAGAGATGTCACTTTTGGTTTCAGCCTCAACAGGAAGCAACTCAGACTATTGTTTAAAGTCCGAGTTTTCAGCAGACTGAAGGACTGTCACCCTAGGAAAGGAATTGTGACACTATTTCACCCTATGGGGCAAAATCTAGCTATGCATATTTGCCCTCTTGCAAAGTGACATTTGAGACCTTGCTGCATGTGTGCAAAGTTTAGGAATTTGCAGTGGTGCCAGCAGGGTTCGACATGCCTTTCCAACCCAACAGTCAAACCTTTTCATTTCCGATTTTTCTTAGAGCTCTGGTTGCTGGTGCTGCTATGTGGTGATAACGCTTCTAACGTCTTCTCGTAAGTAAGCATTGTGCTTTTCCTGGCACTGTCTTTCCAGCACATTCCGAGGCTCACGGAGTCTGCTTTTCAGGGGCAGTCGCCCTATTTTCCTTACATTTTTTTTTTTAGCTGGAGATTCTTAAACTAACGTTGTGGTTGAAACCTGGGTCCTTAAAGACCTGACAAGGTGAGCATTTCTGCCGTGTGTTTTCCAAAGCCCGGTGTTTTCTCTCCTTTTCGATTTTTCAGGCATTGAATAGCCTCAGTTCTTTCAAAGGCAGTGGAGAGGTTTTTTCCAGTTGCATGCTTTCCTCGTGTCGGGAGCTACGCCTCTCGTCCGTCACTTCCCTCTGAGTGTGTAGCGGTTAAAGCTTGTTCTGAGATTGGTTCTTACGTCGTTTTCTTTGCGAATCCATCCTGATGCGCACAGCGATGGAGCGATGCCGTGCCTTCCTCTTCCCTCTCCTTTTTGGACCCAGGTTTAGTTTTCTAGCTTGGCGACAGAGACTGTTAACTCATTCCCCACTTTCGCTATTTCCTTTTATGTAATAACAGGCCTCCAAGTTTTAGCTGGGCACCCTACCACCTCACTAAAAGGCTGTATTTCTCAGCCTCCCTTGCAGCTGGACATAGCCTGACTTAGAGCTGATGAGGTGTAAGAGAAGCTCTGTGTGGGAGAGCTTCGAGACAGAATGTGTGCCTGCCTGCCTTCTTCCTGCATTTTATTTAGAGTGCAGACATACAGTCACCTTTTCTTTCTAGTAACATCTTCCCGTTTCCTAATACCCTTCTTATAAAATAACAAAGTTCTGTTTGGTAAATCATTAAACATATGGAAATGTAGAGAGAATGACACGAGGAATCTCTTTGTACACATCACTCTACTTCAGTAACTACCATCTTGTACCAGGTACCCCTCCACTTCCTCACTGATAAGAGAAGTAAATTCATTTCCTATATAGACAGCCTTTCCTACATAAAAACATAGCGCTTTATTTGGCATCAGTGCCACCCATTAGACTCTGAGGGATGAGAGAAAGAACTTACACCTGTAACGTCCAACACGAAGAGTAGCCACAGGCCCATTTTTCATTGAACCTTTAAGATGAAGCTGTGTGACTAAATCAACTCTAAAACTGCACTCGAGTTAATTCATTGAGACTTAAATGGCTCCGTGGTGCGGGTTCCCACGTGGGAGAACACAGGTCGGGTCGAGACAGCTGCCGGGAGAGATGGCGTCCATTTTCCTGAGAAGAGCTTTCTCTTCTTCCAACGGTAGCAGCCTGTTTCCTCTTGGTCATTTTTATTCTTCTGTGGCTTCTTTTCTGATAGTTAGTCCACATCGTATTTTTTAAATGCCCCTGGTTGTCTTGGGAGAAACTTCAGGCAAAGTTTTATCTAGGTCTGCAATGATTGCGCCTATCACTCCCCCCACTCCCTGCCCGCGACCTGCTCCCGGCCAAACAGTGTACCAGCTTTACAATAAAGACCTCCTGTGTCTTGTTATTTGTGCATTAATAAAACGCACCACTCTTCCACGGGTGACAATAAATTGGGATCCATAAAGTCTCAGAAAAGTTCAGAACCGTGTCTGTGAGGAGGGTTTCTAGGCAAAGAGAAGAGCGAATGCAAAGACTTTAGGGTGAGCATCCCTCATGTGTGAGATGAGAGGCTCACGTAGGGGAGACAGAGACGAGAGGCTCACGTAGGGGAGGCAGAGACGAGAGGCTCACGTAGGGGAGGCAGAGACGAGAGGCTCACGTAGGGGAGACAGAGACGAGAGGCTCACGTAGGGGAGGCAGAGACGAGAGGCTCACGTAGGGGAGGCAGGGACGAGAGGCTCACGTAGGGGAGACAGGGACGAGAGGCTCACGTAGGGGAGGCAGAGACGAGAGGCTCACGTAGGGGAGGCAGGGACGAGAGGCTCACGTAGGGGAGGCAGGGACGAGAGGCTCACGTAGGGGAGGCAGGGACGAGAGGCTCACGTAGGGGAGGCAGGGACGAGAGGCTCACGTAGGGGAGGCAGGGAGAGCTGGCGTCAGAGGAGGGGCAGTGCGAGGACGGCGGGACGGCATGGGGACCCGCTAGGCCCTTGCAAGGATTTGGCATTTCTTCAGGTGAAACAAGCAGTTGGAGGGTTGTGCATGGAGGAAAGATGTATTCTGACTTAAATTTAAAAGGATTACTTGGTGACTGTGCTGAGGACAGGCCGTGGAGATGGCAGGGGTGGTGGCAAGGAGGAAAGCAGACAGACCTGGTCCAAGGAGGTTGAGGTTGAGAAATCGTGTGGGCTCTGACCTCAGTGGCTAGTGCAGGTGGTGAGGAGAGGTGGGATTTGGGATATAATTTGCAAGTATAATCAGCAGGAATTTTGAGATTCAATGCAAGATGTGAAAGAATGAGAGGAAGGAGGGTTGAATTTGGTCCGAACATCTGGACAGGAGGAGATGCTTTGAATGAAAGGTGACAAGCTATAAGGGGACCACGTTTGAAGTGGAGAGAGGAGATTATTCATTTGCAAGTGAATTTTCTTATGACAGTATAATTAGCCTGTAGCTAGTGGCTCCAGAGAAACGAGGGCAGGTGCAAACACCGTTCAGTCTCTGTCCTGCCCGAGGGTGTCTTTGGGCGCCCCTAGTGTGCAGTGGCCAAGTTCCAGGTTTTCTGGAGCTTGCTTCTGATTAGCCTGACTCTGGTGACCTGAAAATGGTCTCCTGAAATTACTAATTTTATCTGTAGCAGTTTCTTCTAACTATGTATGATTCATGCCTTTCCTCCTCCAAAGTGATTGATTTTCTTTATAATTAGTACTAGCTGCTGCTCACGTTTTTCTGGGTAGCACCTCCCTGTTCTTTGGAGGAAGCGTTCCTCCCATTACTTCCTACCTCAGTGGCTCTTACCTCGGTGAAAGCCTGCACCTGCTTCGCCAGCCTCCCATTCATTCTTTGGGCCCACGACAACCTTCCAGTAAATTTCCTTTCTTTAGGACGGTCTGAGTGGTTTTCATGGTCACAATGAAGAACGCCGGCAGGTAGGCCTTGCTTCATTTCATTGAAAGAACAGAGAAATGTTGCGTTTAACATTAGAAGCACATATTACAAATACTGTTGTATGTTCACTTCATAAAAGTAATTATGTATTTTATACAGTTTCATGTGAAATGAATCTCATGGACTTTAGTCTTATGCCATTGTCAACAAATACTATGAGAACATGCCAGAGAGATTGCCCGTGCTCCGTGTAATGGTCCCGGTGAGAGTGACGAGCCGCGCTTGCTTGGTTCAGATGGTTAAGCTGAGTTGTGCTCAGGAGCTCACTGGTCTGTACAAAGACAGAGCTGAAGGGCGATTTTGCACAGAATCGTTATTTGGTCACCATCGGCAGACATTCAGTCTGTCTCAGCCTCAGAGTTGTCTCTGGATTGATGATTTATTCACCTTTTTGCCTTAGTTTCAGTACTTTCTCCAGGCCTGCATCGAGCCACTCAGTACCATGAATACAGCAATCCAATCAGTCCTTTTGGGTTCGATCCTGAGTGGAATCCTTTTCAGACCCTGAGTTTAATCCTGAGTCACCATTTGCCTTCTGAGTTCAATGGACCTCTTTTATTTAAAAAAAAACAAAAACAAAAAATGTTAGACCATTTAACCTATAAATTATAGAAGTAAGAATAAAAATATGGTGAAAACAGCTATATTAAAATATTAATAAGAATTTAAACATTTGCATTGTCAAAATGTCATATCTTTTAAAATGTCAGTGTCTCCTAATTTCATTGAATAGATGACTGGCATCTTCTTTCCTATAGAAGACACTTTTATTTTCAGACTTAGAAACACCAACCAGAATGATGATTTCCATGAGCTTTGTAAAATACATTTTATACATTACATGTTTCCTTCCAATTAATTTTAGTGTATGCGACAGCTCTAGTGTTTTTTTCACTTATCAACTCTATCAAGTAAATTTTGTTGCATAAACATCATAAAAGATGACAGATTTTTTTTTTTTAGCAAGAATACAGTTCAGTTTCTTATAAAATATTCCAAGATATAGTTTTCTTTCTTTCTTTTTTTTGAGAGGTTTTTGCTAGAGGGTGCATACTCTCGCCAGAGAGACAGAGAGAGACAAAAAACAGAAAGCAAGAAATCAACCCCCCCCCCCGGGGGGGGGGGATGGCCACTCCACAATCCCTACTCCTCCATTCTCCTCTTGGGATTTTGGGCACGCACGCACATGTGCCCAGTTTGAGTTTCAAGTCACTAGGTCTGGGACTCGAACCGCAGTTGGCCATGTGGGAACCCAGTGTCGTAACCATTTACATCATCTGCTGGGCCCTGAAGTTAAGTGACTAGCTGAATGATAATGCCGTATTTTCTAGTTGTCAAGTACTCTTCTAAGCACTCCAGGTGTGAATTAGTCTAATCCCTCAGTCTTCACTGAACCGTGTGGGATAGGGAGTTGGCGTCTCACTTGATGAGAGAGGAGCAGGGTGCACAGGAGCTCAGTGGCTTGTCCATGATCACGGACGGTAAATGGGAGGGCTAGAGTCAAACTCGGGGAACCTGCCCTTAGTCAGTACACTGCACTCCCCACCTTAGAAGTAAATGGTCCAGACATATGGCCACAAATCTCACAGCAGTTTGGAACGACAACGTTTTAAATAGATGGCAAGCTTTAGAGCGGGGCTGCATGGTCCAGAACTTCTCAACCTGTGCACTGCAAATGGCTCAAAGGTCTACCTGAACACTTGACCCCGGCATCCTTGGGAGGCTCCTCCATTTACCCAAGTGTGCTGTAAATAGTATTTTCTCTGTGTAGTGTGAGATAAAAACGGCTCTGCAAATATTCGTTCTTGGTATGCCATCAGGGTCCAATGTTAGTTCTTAAGTTTATTTTTTAGTTAGTACATTTGTGAGGTAAACTTTATCCTTTCTTAGAGATTTTCCATGGGACAGAGGAGGGCTAACAGAAAGATGGAGGCTGGAGGCACGGGAGGGAGGGGGCAAACACGGGATCCCATTCCTAACGGGGTAGAAAGCCAGTGGAGAGACAAAGGGAGTCCACGTGGAGGCATTGCCTTGGTTTACTGCAGTCTTTTACTGATTCAGTCAGCAAATACTTATTAGTCACCCGCTATGTACTGGACACTTGTTGGACACAGAACAAAGCAGGGACTCTGACAGACGTGGGTTCCTATCTTACGTAGGTTTCAGCGTGGTAGGAAACGTGTGGGACCAGTAACTCCACATATGATTAACTCCGCAAAAGGAGAAACATGTTTGAGTCTGTTCCCTAAATCCTTTCCCTTCACTGTTCCTTAAGGACATGTAAACCCAGGACTCCAGCTGTGCCCTCTCAACTTTTCATTCAGAGCTTCTCTGTGGAGTCTCATAAATCCGCAAATGTCTCTTAGCCAAGGTACTGTATGCAGTGGTTTTCCAAATATATCAATACATCTCTTCCTCCCCCTCTCTCAGATTTAGTGATATATTCAACCACCGTTCCAATATTACCCACCATGTTCGATAGTTGACCTCTCAAACTCAACTGGACTGAAAATTAACTATTTTTTACCTCAAAGGCTATTCCTCCTACTGTACTCCAGTGCTAATGAATGGTGGTGCTGTCCACCCACTTCTTCAGTGAAAAGCCTAGAAGTCTCTAAAGATACTTCCATCTCCCTCACCTCACATCTCTACTCACTGCTTGTCTCAGTTGATCCTTCCCACTGCTCACTGTCCCACTGTCTTACCTCAGGGTGCTGTAACTTCTCTTTCCTTTTCTTTTTTTTTTTTTTTTTTGAGAGTTTTTTGCTATGGATTCTTGCACTCACCAGAAAGACAGAGAGAGACAGACAGAAAGCATCCCAGGGGGATGGCCATGCCGCAATCCCTTCTCCTCCATTTCCTCACGGGATCTTGGACACACATGCACACGTGCCAGGGGTGAGTTTAAGCCATTGGGTTTGGGACTTGAACCATGGTCAACTACATGAGAGTCCAGTGACATAGCCATTACACCAACTGCTAGTCCCAAGGGTGCTGTAACTTCTTGCCTGCATTATTGTAGTTACTCTTCGAGCTGAATTGTACAAGTAAGTGGTAGGGATTCTGATTTAGTTATATGATTCGTTTTACTGCTTTTGACTAGAAACTATTCACTTTAGAATTCCTGTTTCTTTTTTTCTTTTTTTTTCTTTTTTAGAAGTTTCTGCTATAGGGCGTGTGTGCTTGCTAGAAAGACAGAGAGAGACAGAAAGTGAGAAGTCACCCCCCAGGGGGGATGGGCACACTGCAACCCCTTCTCCTCCATTGTCCTCTATGGGATCTTGGGCACACACGTACATGCGCCCAGCGTGAGTTTAAGCCACTGGGTCCAGGACTCCAACTGCGGTCGCCTACATGGGAGTCCAGCGACATAGCTATTATGCTAACTGCTGGTCCCAGTATTCCTGTTTTTTGATATGTGTTTAAGTTTTCCTTTCGGCTTAAGACAAAGTTCAATTTTGACAATGTACTACTTGTTTATAACAATCACTTTTTCCTTTCTTTCTTGTCGCTACCAACATTCTCTGTCTCTGATTTTTGACAACTTGGCTAGAAGGCGTCTTGGTGTAGGTCTCTTTGATTCATCCTATCAGAGGCCTGTTGAACTTCCTAGATCTAGACTTCTAGTTCCTTTCCCAGACTTTGGAAGTTTGGGGCCGTGATTTCTTTGCACATGTTTCTCTTTACCTTTCCGTCTCTTTGGTCCTTCTGGGATTCTGATGTATATACTATTATTTTTTATGGTGTCCCATAGTCCCTTGTCTGTTCTCATTCTCTTCATTCTTTTGCGTTTTAGTTCTTAGATGCTTTTCAATGACCTGTCTTTGAGTTCTCCAGTCCTTTCTTCTGTTTGATCTAGTTTGCTGTTACTGAATTTTTTCAGATTTGGTTAGTGTATTTTTGAGTTTGATAACTTCTGTTTAGTACGTTTTATATATTTTCTCTTTGTTGAGATTCTCAGTCTGCTCACACATGACTCCCCTTACCTTGGGGAGCATCTTTATGATTGTCCTTTTGAATTCCCCATCAGTTGAATTATATATCTTCAGTTCATTATGATCAGCTTCAGAAGTGCACTTGCCAGAGAGGGAGAGGGAAAAAAATCTAGTGGGGCGTGGTCATGTCACAATCCTTTCTCCTCCATTTCTCGCCCTGTCAGGGTTTTGGACACACACACTCACACAAACACACACACACTCACACACACACACACACACACACTCACTCACACACACACATACACACACACACACACTCTCACACCCTCTCACACACTCACACACACACTCACACACAAACACACACACACACACACACACACACACTCGCACTTGTGCCTGACATGCTCATCAAGCTGCCAGGGCCAGGATTTGAGCCACAGTTGACAACTAGGGACCTGGCTCCCTATGTACACCGCTAACCACTGTGCTCTGAGGCCAGCCCTGGTAATGTATTTTGTTCTCTTATTTGGAACATATTTCCCTGCTGTTTCATTTTTGCTGACTTTCTGTGTTGGTTTCCTTACACTATTTGGTTATTGGAAAAGTCATGATTCATGTTTCTATGTTTATTTATGCAAAAATGCATCATGACTTTTCCAATGACCCAATAGGTAAAAGAACCACATCTCTCAGTCTTGTCACACTGGTCTCAGGTAGGAGATGGTTCTTCCCAATCAGCCTGGAGGAGACTGGATGTGCTTCTAAACTCTGTGCTTGTCCAACCTGCTGTTTGTTCTTAGGGGCCTTAAGACATCGGAGAACATCTGGTCATACTGTTATCTTGAGAGAGATGAGCTAGAAGCCGGTCCCTTGGGGATGCAGCTGGAGAGGCTGGGGTGTTCGAAGTGTGCTCCATCTCTTTCTTTCTATACAGACGAGCTGAGAACCACTTTATCTCCTGTTTGTTCTTCCTGACACCGAGGACGGGGTCTAAGGCAGATGCCTACCCTCCTGATCAGACTGCTCACTCTGAACCTGGGGAGATTGCTGCTGTATGTTTGCATGTTTAGAAATCACCTTTTCATTTTCTGGTCTAGGATACTCTAGAGCTCAAATACTGACCAACTTCTAGAGATAGGTGATGTAGGGGCCTGTTCCTTGGGTGAAGACTAATATTTTGAATGCTCAATGCATGAAGAAACTGCTTCCAGGGACAGCCTGCAGATCTGGATTTATTACTAGGGCAAGCCAGGGAAGAAAGTTCAGGGAGTGCCTACTCTCCTGTTTAAGCAAGCAGACCTCTCACACTCTCCTAGCGAAGGAGCCTTCCGGTCTAGAGTCATTGCTGAAGAAAGCTGGCAAAGAAGGTATAGGAGTGTCCACTTTCCTTTTCATGAAAGGAGAGGGCTGCTAACCTTCCAGTGAGTGATTTCAGGACTTTACTTGTAGAGCAAGCCAGGGCAGAGGCTGTGGGGAGCCGTCCTTCTTCTCTTGTGGGATGAGACCTCTGATCTCTTTCCCTGGGCAGAGTGCAGATATGGGGTTCTTGCTGGAGGAAGCCAGGGAAGGCGGTGCAAGGACTGTCTATTCTCCTGGTCATGTAAGAAGGAATCTCAGACCCTCCTTGCGGGAGGGAGCCTTTTAGTCTGGAGTTATTGCCGGAGCAAATCAAAGAAGGTGTAGGGACCGCCCCCTTCCCCTTTCAGGCACCGAGAAGTGCCTCAGCCTCCCTCTAATAGAAATTTTCTTGGAAGCAAGCCAGAGAAGGAGGCATGGACAGTGTCTTCCCTCTTGTTCTTTCTGGCAGAGATCTCTGACCTCCCTCCACAGAGAAACTGTAGGGATGGAACTATCACTTGTAGCAAGCCTGGGGAGAAGGCAGGGGGAATGCATCCTCCCATTTAGGCTCCGGGAGGGAGGCCTATTACTCACTTGCCGTGCAGGTTCCCAGATGCTGGTTTGTTGGAGGCCCAAGCCACAGGTTGCAGGGGCAAAGCGCATGGTGAAACCCTTCCTAGGAAGCAACTGGGAGCTGGCTGATCCCGAAGGCTTCAGCAACTGGAGCGCGTGCGTGGTTCGATACACCCTTTCCTTCTTCGTATTTGCGGGAGCTCTTTCAGCTCGCATCTCTGCCTTTCCTTAATGTGGTGTTGAGAGCCAAGCCCTTTCACAGGGACTGCAGAAGTCGGGCACTAAGGTGTGGTAGGAGCCCCGCAGCACTGAGGAACGGCTTGGGAGTGGGGTTCCCCCCCAGTTATAAGATGTCGACTTCAGGGGGGTTTAGTGCATGACTGCATCTCTGTATTTCCTAGTCCTTTCGATGTGGCTATTTTTCAGTTGTCTGGTGTGGAGAAGCTCTAATCTGGGTTCTGGCTCACTGTTGGAGAGAACCGATCAGTGTTTAGGTGTGTACTTAGGGTGCCCGTGGGGGAGGGACAGGCAGGAGCGCGCTGGACGCCCACGGTGACGTTACCCTCCCTTAAATGTCCCTGTGTGTCCCCTTTCCTCGTTGTGCTCACAGTGTCTTTTAAATCTGTGTGCATAACGAGCACATTAACACCACCACCTTAACTGGAGCATCGGCTAATTCCCTCCTCTCTGTCCTTTTTTCTCTTGTTTATGTTGTTTATTCTTTTTTTCTTTGGGTCAAATACTTAGATTTTGTTTGTTTGTTTGCATATCTAGAAAATGCATTTGGTTGGCAGACATTGTGAAGTTCTCATTTTTGAGTGTTTGGGTTTTGTTTGCGAGAAATCACCCCCCAGGGGGGATGGCCACGCCGCAATCCCTTCTCCTCCATTCTCCTCTCGGGATCTTGGGCACGCATGAACACACGCCCGGCATAAGTTTAAGCCACTGGGTCTGGGACTCAAACCGTGGTCGGCTGCATGGGAGTCCAGCGACATAGCCATTACGCTAACTGCTGGTCCCAATTTTGTTGTGGTTTTTAAAGATCATTGATTTTGTTCTGGCAGGAAGTTAAGGTACCTGTGGGTCATACTGATCCCTGCAAGGCTTGTTTTATTTTTTTTAATAAATAATTTTTTAAAGAATTATTGATTTAATTGTATATATTTATTCATTTATTTTAATTTAACTAGAGAGAGACACACAGAGAGAGAGGGAAAGTGAGAAAGCAAGCCACCAGGTCCAGGACTTGAACTGTGGTGGCCCATGTGTGAATATTCAGTGCCTTAACCACCATGTCTCCTGCTGGCCCCTTCAAGGCTTATTTTTAAAACTCTTTGAGGCAGGTATAGAGTAATCTTTATTCTAGGGCTAGTTAAACCCCTCTACTGAGGCTCGAACTTCCAGAGGTCTCCACTCTATTATCTGTATGTATGATGGGGTCTCTTTCACGCCGAATTGTAGGAACGGAATGATTATCAGCCCGTGTGCTTGTCCCAGCTTCATGGCATTTCATTCTAGGCATGCAAAGGTATTATTCACCCAGAATCTCGGGGAACTCTCACACAGATTTCCAGAACACGCCCCGCACACCCTGCCATGTATCTACCACACGAATCCCGGGCATTTCTGCCTCTCTGCAGCCATTGCCTGTCTCTCAAACTCAGTAAGTCTCCGGGCTCTGTTTGAGTGCTTTCACCCTAGTCTTCCATTTAAAAACTGCCCCCGGTGTAATCTGAGGCACTCTGAGGCTGGCCTTACTTCTTTCTCTTTTCTGAGGAAGCAAGTCTTCTCCTTAGTGATGTCAAGACACAGTTGTTTAGTGTTTTGTCTAGCTTTCTAGTTATTTATAGTGAGGATAATTCTGGATCCCATTCCTCCCCGTGGGCAGAAGTGTAGGCAGAGGCAGTGGTTTTATCACATGATTAAAAGTGGTGGCAGTTTTAAAATTAAATATGCGACTCTTTATGAAAACATGTATGTGTACAAGTGGCCTGAACTTACAAGGTTTTGCTCACTGTGTAAGATGACACTATTCACAAAGTGGTCTCGATACTTTAGAATGTAGTCGTGTTTAAACTTCCTCGTAACAGGGTCAGACTCTTTATAACACGTAGTAAAGCATTTGTAAACACACTTGTTTCTTCCCGTTTCCAGTAGTTAATGGCGCAAAACAGAAGCAATAAGAACATTTAATTTTTGGAAATATGATTTTCCAAGGGAAGCATCAAAGTTATAATTGAAAAATCAGATTTTGTGGCATTTCTTCACACGCAGTACTGTGTGTATGCATGTGTATGTGTGCACATGTGTGCGCTTAGGTGAGTCTGTAGACTTTTTAGGATACTTCCAATAATTAGAGGTACTAAAGATTTTAATTTCTTTACCACATTATTTTTAAAATAATAGAAGAAACATTCAACTATACATTTACCACAGAAATCCTACTGATAAGCTTATGCAAAATTTGAGTTTTTGCTTTTGTTTTCAGTTGCCAAAGGGTGTGTGAGAGAGAGGGAGAAAGCAACCTCCAGGGATGTGGGTGTGGTCACGGGCAATGCCTTCCCCTCCATTTTTCCACGCGGTGGGGGTTTGGGGCACACATACCCAGGATCCTGTGTGTTTTTCAAGTTGTCAGGCCAGGATCTGAACCATGACTGGTCATGTGGGATCTGGCTCCCTTAACCACCAGGCTACAGGGCCCACGGGCGAGTGTGAGTATCGAAGACAGACATTACTACAGTTTTTGATGTGCGGTCGTCCACAGTGCTGGCATTGTTGACCGACACCTTCAAATGCACATCACAACGAGCGCTAAGTGGCAGTTCGAGTAATCTGGGTCCTGTGTTTCCACCTGCGTTCTCTCTTCAGCGATGTCAGCTTCCAGGTCAGAGCTGCAGACTCTCCGTTTCAGGCCAGGGCCAGCCTGCAGACACACCTCTCAGCCTCTGTGACTGTCTCACGGCGCGCCCGGCTCCCAGCAACCCTGACGCGCAGCGGGTATTTCGAAGCTGCCCGCTTCACACATGTTACATGCCTGATCCTAGCCTACAGCGCGAGAGAACGGAGGCCATTCCAAAGGACTGCGAGGCAGTGTCACCTAGGTCTGCGGGGTTTCTGTGCTGTCGTTTCAGGTTACGGATTTAAGACACATTTATCTTTAAACACCAAGAAGTGCTATTGATCCCAGCTCCACGCTCATTTTCCAAAGCAGCGGACAGTGAGTACGACGAGATAAACTTGCACTCCTCAACTACAGAACGCAAAGGCTGCATCAGGAAGGAGGGAGGAATGAGGCGGCCGTGCATGGAAGAGACCGAGGGTGAAGTGTATCTACTTCCTTTCCCTCCTTTTCAGTCGGGAAGAACTGGCTGCTCTCTCCACCTAAAGCTCTGTCCTAGGAAGACATTTGTTAGCAGGAAGGCCTGCTGGACCTCTGACGGGCGAGCCCAGGTCGATACCCGGGACTAGGCAGATCAGAGGTCCCTTTCTAAATGAATACAAATGAAACACTCTTTTTTTTTTTTTTTTTTCTTGGAGAGGTTTTTCGCTATAGGGCGCGTGCGCTCGCCAGACAGACAGAGAGAAACAGAGAGACAGAAAGCGAGAAATCACCCCCCAGGGGGGATGGTCACGCCGCAATCCCTTCTCCTCCATTCTCCTCTCGGGATCTTGGGCACGCACGCACATGCGCCCGGCGTGAGTTGTAAGCCACCGGGTCCGAGACGCGAACCGCGGTCGACTACGTGGGAGTCCAGCGACATAGCCATTACGCTAACTGCTGGTTCCCATGAAACACTCTTTAAAGGGAAGAATGTGAAAACACGTAAGTCTGTTTTATTTATGTTTACCTTAGGAGAAGCAATCAGGGAGGCTCGGAAAACACGTGTTCTCAGAGCCGTTTTCTCCAATAATTCGCGCTTGCTTAGAATAGCAGGGGTAGGCTGCAGGCCGATCGCACCGCGTTTGGGAAGCGCGCTGAGGCTGGCCCATCTGGTGCGAGAGCGTGTTCTTCTCCTTTGGAAACCCTTGCCTGTGCGTCATGACATCATCCCTTATAAAGGTAGAGATAGATTATTGTGCACATATAACATAATGAATTTATATGAGATACAGTGACTATCCCATGAGTGAGGGAACAAGACATAATTTGGAGTTGGAGCCTAGAGTGATTTATGAAGGTCATTGTCTTACAAGTTCAGATGCTTTCCATATGGCGTCGGAGAAAGCCCCTTATGTACTGTATGCATAAAACATATGTAGCAAATTAGTTTCACTTACATTTTCTCCCCTAAATATGTTTTGGTTTAAAAACGACAGTGTCTTTTGTTTATCTGGTCTATAAAATACTACACTTCTTTTTTTTTTTTTTTTTTCTTTCCTGAGAAAGGGGTTATGTGTTAATAAGGACTGAGAGTTTTTAAATGAAACAGAGAATTAAATTGAGCCCTTTGACACTGGGCCTCGCTGGGCCGTGGTGCCAGAGTCTTCCATCTCATTGGGTTTATGGCTTAACTTCTGTATCACGCTTACCTCGAGTGTGCTCGGCGGTGTGACCTCGTCTGGAGGGGGAGTAATGGATTGTTCATTTCCAGCTGCAGTGTATTATATTTCTATCTAATTGCATTTTCAAATAGATGTGAAGATGCAACCACTTCCACTTAAAAGGAAATTGCTCGACTTAAAGAAAAATGGGGAATGGATTAGGAGTAATATCCAAAATTGAAAGCATTTTTTACCTAAAATAATAAGCTTTTGTTTGGCCTAAGCAGCAATCCTATTGATGGATTTTTCTTTGCATCAATGTTTTAGTGGTAGAGACTTAACCTGTACATGCCTCAGCCTTTAGTCCAATATTTCTGACCCTTAAGGAACTGTCTGACTTTGCAAAACTTTCCCCCACCAGACTCTATGGCATACATATTCTATTTTAACACTGCAAAACCTGGGTGGTTTTCCAAGTAGAAGTTCATATTTTATTTGGAAAATTTGTGACACGCTTTAAACATTCAGAAACTCACTGGGATGCCAGAGAACTAAGACTGGAAATAATTGCAGATATTATCCCAAAGTACGACACTACCTAAACTTTATGTTGAAGACGTTTCTTGCACTGTTAAGCACGTGTCTGGCTGGATGTGTTCAGTTGACAAGTACCTCACCGGGGCATCTACCAAAGCTGAAATAGGTAGATAGAATTTAATTCTAATGTCTAGGTCACCCATCCCAATAATGCAACAATCATTCTTGGTTTGAAAACCCTGATAGTGTGTCTTTATAAAATATTATTTGGAGAGGCCCAGCAGCGGTGGCAGTGTGGGAGCGGGATGATCTGCAGTGCTAGAAGCCGTGTGGGAGGCCCAGCAGGGGAGGCAGTGTGCGAGTGGGATGATCTGCAGTGCCGGAAGCCGTGTGGGAGGCCCAGCAGCGGAGGCAGTGTGGGAGCGGGATGATCTGCAGTGCCGGAAGCCGTGTGGGAGGCCCAGCAGCGGAGGCAGTGTGGGAGAGGGATGATCTGCAGTGCCGGAAGCCGTGTGGGAGGCCCAGCAGAGGTGGCAGTGTGGGAGCGGGATGATCTGCAGTGCCGGAAGCCGTGTGGGAGGCCCAGCAGCGGTGGCAGTGTGGGAGTGGGATGATCTGCAGTGCCGGAAGCCGTGTGGGAGGCCCAGCAGAGGTGGCAGTGTGGGAGCGGGATGATCTGCAGTGCCGGAAGCCGTGTGGGAGGCCCAGCAGCGGTGGCAGTGTGCGAGTGGGATGATCTGCAGTGCCGGAAGCCGTGTGGGAGGCCCAGCAGCGGTGGCAGTGTGAGAGCGGGATGATCTGCAGTGCCGGAAGCCGTGTGGGAGGCCCAGCAGCGGTGGCAGTGTGGGAGCGGGATGATCTGCAGTGCCGGAAGCCGTGTGGGAGGCCCAGCAGCGGTGGCAGTGTGGGAGCGGGATGATCTGCAGTGCCGGAAGCCGTGTGGGAGGCCCAGCAGCGGTGGCAGTGTGGGAGCGGGATGATCTGCAGTGCCGGAAGCCGTGTGGGAGGCCCAGCAGCGGTGGCAGTGTGGGAGCGGGATGATCTGCAGTGCCGGAAGCCGTGTGGGAGGCCCAGCAGCGGAGGCAGTGTGGGAGCGGGATGATCTGCAGTGCCGGAAGCCGTGTGGGAGGCCCAGCAGCGGTGGCAGTGTGTGAGCGGGATGATCTGCAGTGCCGGAAGCCGTGTGGGAGGCCCAGCAGCGGAGGCAGTGTGGGAGCGGGATGATCTGCAGTGCTGGAAGCCGTGTGGGAGGCGCAGAGGTGGCAGTGTGGGAGCGGGATGATCTGCAGTGCTGGAAGCCGTGTGGGAGGCGCAGAGGTGGCAGTGTGTGAGCGGGATGATCTGCAGTGCTGGAAGCCGTGTGGGAGGCCCAGCAGCAGTGGCAGTGTGGGAGCGGGATGATCTGCAGTGCTGGAAGCCGTGTGGGAGGCCCAGCAGTGGTGGCAGTGTGGCAGCGGGATGATCTGCAGTGCCGGAAGCCGTGTGGGAGGCCCAGCAGCGGAGGCAGTGTGGGAGCGGGATGATCTGCAGTGCCGGAAGCCGTGTGGGAGGCCCAGCAGAGGTGGCAGTGTGGGAGCGGGATGATCTGCAGTGCCGGAAGCCGTGTGGGAGGCCCAGCAGTGGTGGCAGTGTGGCAGCGGGATGATCTGCAGTGCCGGAAGCCGTGTGGGAGGCCCAGCAGCGGAGGCAGTGTGGGAGCGGGATGATCTGCAGTGCTGGAAGCCGTGTGGGAGGCCCAGCAGCGGTGGCAGTGTGGGAGCGGGATGATCTGCAGTGCTGGAAGCCGTGTGGGAGGCCCAGCAGTGGCTCCCAGGCTGCCCTCGACATGCTGGCACACGCATGCTCACGGCCCTGGCTGGGGAGGAAGACCTGGCAGGGTGCAGGGTGCGGGTGGAGATTGTGGCATGAGATTCTGCAGAGGGTGCTTGTCTTTCTCAGTCTTTCTTTCATGGAAAAAAAAAAAAAAAAAAGAAAGAAAGAAAGAAAGGAGGAAAGGCAGAAAGAAACAAAAACTTGTTTGAAGATAAAAGTAAAATCTAGGATATATATAACTTTCTTTTTAGTTGGGCCAGAGGAGAATATCTAGAAAATTAATAGAGACATGGGCGGATTAGCATTTGAATGCAGAGCTTTTTAGCTATCAACTTCCAGATTGAATTGAAAACAAATATGTGTATGTAATGCATATTTAAATAAAAATGCATTTGGCTGAAGATGAGTATGTTTATTCATATAGGCACGCACATTTCAATTCAGCAGTGACATGAGGTTGTCACTAAGTGATTGATTCATGTCAGCTCATCTTGGTAAAGTGTTAGTAGGCCATAATCCCGTTCACCAAAGTTTGATCCTGAACCACAATCATTATGAGACATTCAGCACCTCTTTCCCTGCGTGTTGTCCTCTCATTTCTGGAGGCGGAGGAACTGTTTCAGGGAAACTCTGACAATTGTTTTGGCAGCTAGCTCCTGAGATTGCGCTTCTTCTGTAGATAAAGAAGGGGAGCTGTCAACACCATCAGGTCCCTGGGATTCACCTGCTGGAGCGAAGTCCCCTCGCGCCAGCGGGCACAGTCTGACCTCAGCGAACATCTCTCCCCTCCTCCATTCTGCGGCAGACGCTGGGCCGCTGCGAGCTGTGTGTCCACAGTGAAGTCACTTACAGCTCCGTGGTGTGGCCGTGGGTGTGAGGAAGTCCTGGGGGAGCGGGTGCCCCGGCGCCGTGCTGCTTGCTCTCTGAGCCTGAGCTGTAAGCGTGCATGCCACTTTGCTTAGCAGCTTTCCTTGGGGGCCTGGGTGGCTGTGGGGATCAAAGAAGCACACAGCTCTGTGAAGTCTGACGTGTGTGAGAGTCCCGCTGGCTTGGGGTGAACTCTTCCGCAGGTAGGCCACCTGCTGCTCGGTCAGCCACCACCATGTTCCGAGACTCCCTGTGTGTCTCATGGACAGGAGACTACGTAAGCCAAGGAGCCATTTCCCTAGAGGCTGGAGGTGGGTGTAGGAATGAGGCTAGAGAGACGGGAAACGGGAAAAGCGAGTTTGAGAACTTCGAGCCACTCACACCAAGGTGCACAAAAACAAGCAAACAAACAAAAACAAAGCAAAACCGAAACCAAAGCAACAAACAGTAATAACAACTTCAAAAAGCCTGGATTGGCACAACTGAGCTCTGACTTCTCCAGAGACGGGACTCAGCAGATCTCGAGAAGGGGCGCCAGCCCAGACTGGAGCTCCGTCGCGGGCCAGTCGTTCCCAGCGACGTGCAGGACGATGCTGCGGCTCACCAGCGGGGCTGGGCTCTACCGATTCGCAAATGGATGACAAAACTAGTGAAAGGAAAGAACGTGAGACCAGCCGGTGCATGGCTGGGCCCTTCTTTCTTGGCGACGCTTTCCTCTCCCATAACTTGTTCCTAGTGTTCCAGATGAAGTCAGCAGGGAGGACACGCTGCTGCGCCCTTGGCCTTGCAGCGCCCTGGGCTGGCCGGTGAAAGCACCCACAAGGCTCCTGTCCTTGGTGCCCTCCAACCGGAGGGGCGGAGAGATGCTCGGATCTTTGGCCGCATTGGGACGCAGCAGAAGCAGGCCGGCAGCAAACACCCACATGGAGCAATTTGGAAATGACATTTTCTTAGACGCTGTTGAAGTGGTCGTTTACATACGTAAATACATGTGGCTATGCATGAACTATATTTTCTGTTACTGGAATCTTCCCACTTTATGGGATGGCTCTGACGATGGTGTGGGGGAACTGGCCTTCCCTCGCAGCTGACAAGCAGGGTAAACTGCCGCACGCTTCCACGTCTGCCTTGTGGGCTGCGACTTCACTGTGGGATTGCTGCAGACCTAGGGGACAGAGCAGGCTCCCTCTGCTGCTTCCCCTCAGGTGGGGTGCAGCACAGTGTGGGGACTCCTATGCTGGGGAGCACGTTTTATGGTGATGAAATAATCATGGCTGGGAAGAAACAGGGACTCAAATGCTAATCATTTCATGAGAATTGGTATGGGTGAGCTATAACGGGGCTACAGCATAGCTGGGAATTTGCCAGCCTTTAACCAGAGTTTCCCCGAATTACTACCTGTGATAGTCGGCGTGTCACTCCTTTACCCTTACCGTAGCACCTGTGGGTGTTCCCTCCTGATCTGTACAAGCATCCTCAAGCATGTTGGAGTCATTCCCATTTTGGAGATGAGAAATGGAACTCCCTGTTTTTTTTTTTTTTTTGAATATTTGTTTGTTTGTTTGTTTATTTATGATTTGACCAGAGAGAGAGAGACGGAAAGCAAGAAAGTAAGCCTCCTTGCCTGGGACTCAAACCATGGCTAGCCATGTAGGAGTCCAGCTCCTTAACCACCATGCCACCTACTGGCCCCGTTTGTTTATGTTTGAAAGTTTTTTGATAATTCCTTCCATAAGCGAGCAAGAGAGCGAGTAGAAGAGAGACAGCAACCCCAACAGGGCCTCGACTCCATGTCCCACCCTGCTTCAGCCTGGGTCATGGGGACATGCATGTCCAGAGGCCTCAGGATGCTCTCAGGACATGGCCCCGGGGGGTTCTCTTGTGAGTCAGCCTCCAGGGCGCAGAGCAGCAGCCTCACGGACAGCCTCACCTCCGCCCAGCCCCGCTGTCTGCCCCCAGGCCTCTCTGCTGACCAGGGCAGGCTGGGGGAGAGCTGTATCGGCCTCAGGGGTCTTTCCTCTGGCCTGCTGGTAGTTTACGTGGCTTATTTTTCAAGTGTACAGATACTTACAGTCAGGTAAGGAGAAAAGTGGTGAAGATCATTAGATCATTAGTATTACTGTGGCTGGTTACTTGCTTATATTCCCTTTTATAGAAATTTTAATTTTCTTAATTTTTTCGAATTACTGCTGGACAGCTATGCTCCAAAGTGCCCTTTATCACTCATTAAGACTGAAAACATTAGTGATCTTCTGAGGCTATGTTTGAAAACAAAACTTTGTTCTTTTTTTTTTTTTTTTTAGTAGACTCATTTTTTTTTTCTTCCTCACAGCTGGCTTTGTTTCTTTTTGACTTTTAAAAGCATGTCCCTTTTCACTTGTGTGTTAATGTTTTTCAGAAATGTTCATTAAGTGGATCAATTTTTCCACTCCTTTCAACACTAGAAAACAAAACAAATTGAATCATGTCAAAAGCAAGTAGTCTGAAGGGATAATACGAGCAAAATGTTTTTTCTGGATATAATTTAAAAATTTGAGGGGTGTATCATTTTGTGAGTTCTACAGGGGTTGATTAAATACCACTCGGGATACAACATTTGTTATACAGAAATCCAAATACATTTTTGTAATTGACTCCCTCAGCTTTGAAGATATATTATGATAGTGATTCATAGATTGGAATTTTTACACTAGGTTACAAGTTATGAATCAAATAAATGGTTATGTAATATAAAAATTACTTCAAGATTTACGGCTCTTAGGACACATAATCACTGTATACCCAGAGAGCTGTGAATTACTTCACAACATATATTATCAGTAACTGGCTGATAAGATATGTCTACGTTTGCATGGGAAGTTTGTCATCTCAGCATTTCAAAGTCCTCCTTGCCAAGATGCAGCTACTAGAGAAGGCTTGTTCAAGGAACAGCACGGTCCTAGGAACTGCCTTGAAACCATCCAGTTACACTCTGGAAAGGGGGTCTTTATGGTCTAGGGTAGAGGCTCTGCAGATTCAACAGAGCAATGTGCTGTGTGTTTTCTGGTATTTCCTTTAAACCTTTTTTTTTTTTTTTTGGCTAGAGAGTGCATGTGCTCATCAGAGAGAGACAGAGACACTGAGAGAGAGAGAAGAGGAGAAAGCACCCCACAGGGGGCAGGTCTGCTCACTCATTTCTCTGTCCTTTTGGGGTCTGGGGCACACAGGCACACATGCCTGCTGTGCTTCTCCAGCCTCAGGTCAGGGATTCGAACTGCACAGTTGGCTCCGTGAGACCCGTGTCTTAACCACCATGCCATGGAGCCAGTCTTCCTTTTACACACTTAATATAAACTCCTCAGTTACATGAGATAGCAGGTGCATTTGTTTCCTATAGAGTCATAATTTTGATAATGTTGGGCTCATCACTCTCAAACAGTTATGTTCTATTGAGAAAAATGTAAAAGAACACGGAGAATGCATATGATCAAGAGAGAAAATGGTTGTCAGCAGTCTCCTCAATAGCTATTTCTGACGTTTCCTGACGATCGCAGCACAGTTCATGAAAGGTTTTGCTGGATGAGTTGAGACAATTTTGAAATATAAGTTGCAGTTCTTTTTTCTTTGGAGAGGTTTTTGCTATAGGGCACGTGCGCTCGCCAGAAAGACAGAGAGAGACAGAGACAGAAAGCGAGAAATCACCCCCCAGGGGGGATGGTCACGCCGCAATCCCTTCTCCTCCATTCTCCTCTTGGGATCTTGGGCACGCACGCACATGCGTCCAGTGTGAGTTTAAGCCACCGGGTTCTGGACTCGAACTGAAGTCAACTACATGGGAGTTCAGCAACATAGCCATTATGCCAACTGCTGATCCATTAAGTTGCAGTTCTAAGCTCAAATGTATGCTCTCAGTGATGCGGAATTCCTTTTTATCATGTGGTCAAGACCTCATAAGGTCAGGTGAGCAAGGCTCACCCATCCTATCTGGCAGGGCAGGTTCTTCTTGAATAACGTTATTCTTGAATAACGAAGCAGCACGACCGCTGACACTTCCCTCAGGTTCTGCAATTGTCAGTGTATTTCGGGAGTGGCTTATTTAGGACTCGGTCAGGTGGTACGATTTAGTGAGAGGAACCAGGGACTTCGATCACAAGAACTGCGTTTTATCCTGGGCTGGCTGGCTTTGAATCTTGCTTCCCATCGTAGGATGAAGGTCATACTTTCTCGACTTCCCTCCCGGCGGGCTGTATGGCTCAGGCAGGATAACGTAGGCTCTTCGTAGGCTGCGACTAGCTAGGATTAAGCTACGGTGTTTGTGGGCACGGTGACTGGCAGGCTCGGCCTCGTCCCTCCGTCTCCCGTAGCTGTAGCTGCAGTGGTAGTGGTTGGAAGAGCTGGATTTGGGCCTCCTTCCCGGGGTGCTGCTTCTCTTAGCTGTCATCAGCCTAGTTTCCTTCCTATGAGTCAAGGTCGCCCTAACATCGCTTCTTCACCTCTGGGTTGCTAAGTATCTCCAAGGGCAGTAGGCCAATTAAAGACGACTCTGTCATTACGATTCTAACTCTCCAACAGCTTCCAGCTCATGTGGATTGAAGCTCAGATGACTTCCGAGGGACTCCGAGGCCTCTCCCTGACTTTTCTCAGGTGCCTGCTCTCCCGATCACTTTATACCCCTCTTCTTTCTTGGCTCTGCTCTGGCCACAGGGCTCTGTCTCTTCTTTCAGTAAGCCTGATGCCCAGTGCCCTCGTACCAGCTAGTGCCTCTGCTTAGGAATATTTCCTGTTTCTCTGTTTCTGCAGATCTTCTCATGGCTAGTTACCTCTTGTTACTCCTGCCTGTACTCAAATAACCCTATTCTCGCTCATTTCCAATCCTCTGATCTCAGGTAAGTCTCTGAACTCATTCTGTCTCTTTAACATGACCTTGTTTTATTCTTCACCATCTAAAATGTTTTTGTTCACTTATCTGTTCACTTATTTATTATCTGCTGTTCCTACCCTTCACTCTTGTCTCGTTCAAAGCTGGACACACAAATACGTAAAAGGGGATCTTACGTGCTGTGGGCACTTGATAATGCTTTGCAGATTGGATAAATTAATGAATACCAATACTTCCATTAAAAAGAAAATAATATTCAAGCATATACCAACATATAAGTAAATGCTTCATTATGCAATTATGTTTATTTCTCTTTTGTAAAAGCATTTTTCATTAACCTATCACGTAGATAAACAGTTGTCTTAGTTGTCTGTCATTTTGTTACAGAACACCTTTAGTGGTCAAAATAATGCTATGGTTCGGATGTACCACAAAATTTGTGTGTTAAGGTTTGATGGTAACAGGATTAAGATGGTGAGAAATCGATCCAATTATTGTATTGAAAGGTGAGGACATTGGGAAGTGATTAGAGAGTGAGTGTTTAGGGTGGGGGGGGCACCACTTTTGAATTCTGGTGGGATTATAAAGACAGGGAATGAGACAGACAGACACATGGAACAGAGACCATGTTCTGCCTGCAATCGAGTTGTGATATGGCCAGAAAAATATTACTAGAGAGAGCCCCTGGACATTGGACTGCGATTTGAATCAAACTCTATTTTTATAAATCACCCAGCTTTAGGTATTTCCTGTTATTAAAATGGAAGGGACTAAAATAAGCGATTTATTATTCTTTACCATTCTTCCTGTCGACTGAGGCTCAGCTGGGTGGTTCTTCTGCTGGGAAGTTGGTGTGGAAGCACCCATGATGGTGTTAGGTCCCCCCCAGCACCATGTGGTCTCCTCTCTCCGAGAAGTTAGGCTTTTTACATAATGACTGGCTTCTCACAGAGATGATACCACGCAGACAAAAATATAAATCACAATTCCTGAGGCACAGGCATCACTTCTGCCACATCCTCTCGGTCAGGGTAGTCAAAGGCCAACCTAGATCGAAGAGGAGGGGAAATAAAAGAAATAGATAAATTAAAAAAAAAAAAAACCCTGTTACCTTTCATTTTGAGACTTTTCTTTCCTTCCTTGTTTGCTAACATATTAAGAATTAACTCAGTCACCCACCTTTATCACACCCATGGCTGATTGAACCAAATCAGCATTGTTTATCAAAGTCAGTATAAATGACTTTATTTTTTGTATTAAAATTTTTATCAGTCCATAAGAAAACTCATAGAGAACAAAAAAAAATTAGTTTGCCTAAGTTGTTCTCCAAGTTACAAATTATTTGCCTCATTCTATATTGCAAAGCAAGGTAATTTGTTTAAAATTCTCATTTTTCAACAACTATAAGATTTGATTAAATATTAAATACTATATATTTGTCTTTGATTCTGACTATGTAATTAGTAGGGCTAATTTTATTTTGTTTAAACTTAGACTTTTAATAATACCGCCCAACTGAAACTGTGTAGAACACAGGAAAAATGGTAAATACTGGATTCCAGTGTTGACTGATTTCCTGACAAAAGCGACACACTCTGAGTCATCTCCCTGTTCCGTTCAGGAGTGTGGATGTTCTTGACTCTGGGGCAGCCAACTTTCAACAATTACAAAACAAACAGAAGGCCTGTAAAATTGCTACCACCACCCCCCCCCCCCCCCCCCCCCCGTTGTTCTTGAATAGCAGCTGTGTATTTAGTTACTCCGCCATGTATGAGAAGAACCTAACCGTTGTGTCTTTGGTAGGAATGTTAAGAAGGGTGTTCCTAAAAAACAAGTCTGAAGACAATAAAGGAGGCTATTTTAGGTGAAAAAATAGTTGTTAAAACAGCTTGAGTTGATTAAATCTCATGCTGATTTTATTTGCTTCCTTGTCTCCATACCTCTCTCTCCCATTGTGGGCTACCTTGACCTTAACTGGCTTGAACAGAAGGACCACACCCTTAATATGACCTTTTCCCTGAGACACTTCATTTCACAAAGAAAATTTACTGAGATTTATTCTTCAAAGTCTTTTTAAATACCTCTTGTTCTGGTGTCCAGGAAATAATTTTGGGTGTGTCTATTGGTACACAGAACATGGACCTGACTGGAAGCAAAACGATTAGAGGTTACTGCGAATTTAAGGAGTTGATTCCCACGTGCCCCAAACACAACACTGATTTAGAAACACTTTGACTGGTGGTGACAATGCAAACATCGGAGCCCCAAATTCTCAGGAATAGAATGCAGCTTTGAAGAGTTAAGAGCTTTCACGAAGGGCATTCTCCTCATCACCTACTTTGGAAGGGTACCTGCTAGAGGGCAGGTCCAAGGGCCAAGGAGAACCGTGGATGAGGGAGTTCCTCAAAGAGAACAGGATCAAACTCAAATCTAGAACTCCTTCTGTCCCAGAGCAGGGGCCATCACAATGATTCTCCAGTGACTGCCATGGATCTCCATGCTTCTCTTCCTGAATGAGGGTGTTAGTTGGATATTGAGGAGGGGAACAGAAACACTATTTGCATCAACTAGACATGAACCACAAGGAGCCATTTATGGACCTGATATAGAAGACTGGACATCACCTGGAATCTGGTGACTGGGAGGATTTGGGAGGGTGACGTACCTTCTGGTAGGCCATGCAGTGGACCTTACCTATTGGAGCCTGTTGGGACTGAGTCTAGCGATAAGTCTAGAGTCAGAAAGGGCATGGGATGGGTCTTGAGGAGAATCAGCATTGCCTCACATAGCAGCTGCCTCAGGGGAGGCCGTTATCCTTTCCTCAAGCATTGCAGAGTTACTCCCCCAGGCGGAAGCAGAAAGGCTGGTACCACTGTGGGTGGAGAGGTTACTTCCACTGGGTTTGGGTAGATCACTTCTGCAGGGAATGGGGGAAGCCAGTTCTGCTGGGAGTGGAGGGACTGATTCCACTGACAAAGACAACTCATCAGAATTTAGGGGATCAATGTCCCCAGCTTCATCAGAATCTTCTCACACAACTTTATCCCAGCTTAGAAGACGCTGTTCTCTACCAGTCAGTGCTCAGTCTAACAGCAGACACCCTGTGAGGCTGGGAGTTTCGACTTGTGTTGTAATTCACTCAGTTGCTAGGAAAAGCTGCACCTTATTTTCAACAATTTCCGCGTGGGATATGGAGACAAGGGGCAGCTCCAGGTCACACAGAGAACCTCTTACGTCACTGAAGCAGCATGGGAGCCGGGAGTTTGGGCTCCTGAGCTTAGGGTCGCTTGTTCCACTTGTTGGCAACATTAGAAACAATCAGCCATCTCCAGTGTAGCCACTCATTTCTGAAACATTCAGAAGTGTACTACACAGAGGCGCCCAGCTCCTCGCTTCATGTAAAAGGGTGGACTAGGAGTGTCGAATGCAGATATTTTGCATGTCTCTACTACCAGGTAATACGAGGGGCTACCAGTGCTCTCTTTACTACTGGAAATAGAGTCAGTAGCACCTTGAACTCTAATTAGATTAGAAAGCCAGTTTCAGAGTCTTCAGAACTAAGAAAAATCAGCATTCTCCCACATCCATGTTAGGAGTTAATTTTCTGAAATTTTTCTGGGAGGTATCACTCTTGGGGCCAATATCTGTATTAGTTAAGGGTCTCCAGAGAAGCAGAACAAGTAGGACAGAGATGTATGTAGAAAGATTTATTCTAAGGAATTGGCTCAGGCGATAATGGAGGCTGAGAAGTTCCGAGATGTGCTGTCTGTAAGCTGGAGACGCGGAGAGACCACTGCTTCCCGATTTCCAGGCTGCTCTGAAGATGGAATACCACAGGAGCCAGGGGTGTGCCAGTTCAAGGGCAGGAGAAAACCATGTTCGAGCTCAATCAGGAAGGGGTCAAAATCCTCCCCTCCTCCGATTTGCTGTATTTTCGTTTCCTCAGTGGGTCAGATAATATCACCCGCATTGGGGAGGGCACTCTACTGAGTCCCACGGATTCAAATGCTAATGTCATCCAGAAGTAGCTTCACAGATATTTTCAGAAACAAGGTTTAATGTGAACACCCCATAGCCTGGTCAGGTTGACTTAAAATTGACCATCACACACAGTGTTGTTTATATTAAATAAGTTATACTTATCTATTTCAGTATCATCTATATGCTATCAAATCTTCTGTCATAAATTACGAATCATGCCTTATATAACAAACTATCTTTCTTTGACTATTGTGATCTTCTGGAATCAAATGATCTAACTCTGGAAATAGGTTTAATCTAGAGTGGGTCAGACCCCTTGACACTCGGACTTCTACTCGATGATGCTAAAGTATAACACCCAAGCTGTGCCGCTTTATGTCTTAGGCCATTATGAGATTCAATGCCTTCTATGAAAGCAAATAGCACCCTCACTTGAGCCCCGTAATGACAAGTGATGGTGACATAATTATTCCCGGACATGAGGAGGCAGTCTGTGTCCTAGAGACTAGATAGTGCCAAATGATCAGAAATGGTACCCCAGGGGAATGCTCTCACACCGACGGTACTTAGGGTGCAGTGTTGGGGCGTTCAGTGTTTATGGTGGACAGGAGGCTCTTAAATGGGGGCCCTTGTCTCAGAAGTTCACCTGATGTTCTGATCTGGGAGCTGCACAGTATTTGTCAACCACCACACAGTTTAGAAAGACGTTCTGAACCACCCAGAGCCCTGCAAACCTTAGCTCATCATCCATTTTCATGCTGTTATGCCAGAAGACTGGGAACTGATTGGAGGTGAAGGAAGTAATGGAATAAATCACAATGGGATTTCTCTTCTCCTAGTGGAGAATGGGAGGGGATGATTTCCCTCTTAAACAAGGAAGAAGACCCCAAATATCCCTCTGAGATAAAGAGATTATTTGCCAAAGAGGAAACTGTCTCTCCTTGTTGGGTGGATGTTTACTGACCTTTTGAAACCATTAGATCCTTGGAATGGACCTTAACTGGATACAACGGGAGTCCTAGTAAGAGGAAACACAGACACAGGCCAGTACAGAGGAAGACCATGTAAAGACAGCCATCTACTAGCCAAGGAAGGGGGACTCAGAAGAAACCGTCCCTGCCGATGCTTTCATCTCGGACTCCCAGCCTCCAGAGCTCGGAGAAAATAAATTTCTGCTGGTACTTTGTCATACCAGCCATAGGACACTAATATGGGATGTAAAGAGAGTTATTCCTCTTCCACCCAGAATTTGAGGCAAGAGACTTCTTTGATATACTTTTCTTTAAAATTTTTTAAATTTATTTTACATTTAATTACTGTACATCTTTACCACCTACAAAATGGGTTTTCCTATCTTGAACACAATGCATATTAACTAAGTCATAAATATTATCATGTTCATTATGTTCATCTTTGTTTCTTTTCTTTCTTTTTTTTTTTTTTCCCCCAGAGATTTTTGCTATAGGGCACTTGCTTTTGCTGGAAAAACAGAAACAGAAAGCAAGAAATCACCCCCCGGGGGGAATGGCCATGCCGCAATCCCTTTTCCTCCATTCTCCTCTTGGGATTTTGGGCATGCATGCACATGTGCTTGTTCATCTTTGTTTCTGTTAAATGTTTTTTTCCCTGATCCCCTTCCTCCTACCTCCTATTATCCACCCCGTCCTATATTGTTTCTAGTATCTTCAGTTGCCCTCCCTTCTCTTATACTTTCCAATCTTTCAGTCTGCCATAGAGTGCAGACATGGTATAAATTAAGCAGGGACATACAATGCCTGTCTTTCACAGTCTGGCTTGCTTTGCTTAGCATTAACTCTTCTATATTCATCCACTTTGTATCAGATATCAGAGTCTCGTTGTTTTTATGGCTGAGTAGTATTCCATAGTGTACATGTGCCAACTTTTTGATGACTGAGCAGGGAGAAGGGCCTCAGTGTGCGCCAGAAGTACCTCCATAGTAAGTACCTATGTCCTTCAGGCTGTGTGTATGTGACCATCGTGACTCGGGAGAGCCATCTTGAAAGCATACAAATGCTGGGACAAATAAATCTTTGGTGTGAGTTTATGAAAAGTAGACACTAAAAGGGAATTAGAAGAGATAAGCTAAAGAGTAAGTGGTTCAAGTTGAGCAGCTGAACTGTGTGGCAGTGATTAGATAATTACTTTCCAAACCAGGGCATTTTAAGAGTGTTTATGCTGAGCATCCAGCCTTCACCAGAACGATCCAGCTCAAGTCCTGACATATGGTTGCCCTGGGCACCAAGTGTTGGCGTCCCAGTGTAGACAGTGTAGGCTGGGGCTGTCTAGAGAGTTCCTGGAGAAGAACCGTGCAGGGAGGAGCTGGTAGTTGAGCACCTGCTCTAACAGAGGGCATTTTGCAACTGAGAGAACTTCAGACAGGACCCACTAGAGGAAGTGGGCTCTCCTCCTTTGCCTCTAATCTTGCTTCCACACTGACACTAGAAGATCTATGAACAGAAGCAACATATTAGGTAGGGAAAGAAAACTGCAGAGAAATGTAGGAAAACATTAAAAAGATGAGATTGTGGGAGCCAGCAGGTGACATGATGGTTAAGGCACTGGATTCCCACATGGCTGATCATGGTTCAAATCTTGACCTGGCGGTTTGAAAATCATGCCAGGCGCGTGTGTGTATATGCCCAAATCCTGGGGGGGGGGGGCGAGAATAAAGAAGGAGATGTGGTATGGTCCCTCCCCTGTGAGGTGACTTCTCATTTTCTCTCTCACTATCTCCCTGTGGCAAGTGTGGGCATCCTATAGCAAAAACCTTTAAAAAAAACTATTAGGATTGTGTTTTGTCTTCCCATTACTGGTTTGCAAAGGTCTAGAGCAGGCCTAGCCTATGGAAGAAATGAACTTTGAATGGAATGAATGACTGGAGTTTTTACTGAACTTGAAAAAAAATCTGCAAATGAGGTTTTTTATTGGTCTTAAAAAGCTAACAAATGATAGGATATGCTTGAAATAACAGTAATAATAATAGCTATTACTTACATAGTACTTTTCATGTCACATTCTAAACTCTGTTTTAATATACAAGTTGAACACCTTTCATCTGAAAACCCCAAATTCAAATGCTTCCACATAAGAAACTGAATGATGACATGAGGCCAAATGGAAATTCCATTCCAGACCTCATGTGACAGGTTGCAGTCAAAATGCTACAGTACAATTTTATACAATACCAAATATTGAACAAAATCACGTTCTGGCTATATTGATAGGTATATATGAAACATAAATGAATTTCATGTTTAGACTTGGGTCACATTCCCAAGCTATTTCATTTTGCATGTTTAAATATTTCAAAATCTGAAAACATATGACATTCAAAATAAAACATTTCTGATTCCAAGCTTTTTGGATAAAGGAGGATTGAGACTGGTGGTCTGATTCTCCTGGATTTGAACTCGCCACTGCTGCTCTGTTTTCCATCCTTTGGCTGAAGTCCCTCCACAGAGAGCAAAGAAAATAGTGCAGGAAGATACAACTGTTTCCTGCCTGCACCCCCGAGACTTGCTGTTTAATTGAACCATTAGGCATGCACAGGAGTGTGGTCAGTCTTTAAGGATCAGTGACAGCCAGAAAACTGGAGGGAAAGGCATGAGAATGCAGATCTGGTGTCATACCCCCAAACTACCAAAACATGGAGGACAAATCAGTTTCTAAGGAGAATACACAGTATTTGAGCCTGAGTCTGGTGGGTTATGCGCTGTTAATGAGCTTGATCGCTGTAGAATGGGAACAGGAAGTGCAGTGGGGACAGTATGAGAATGAAGAGTTCTGAAAAGAGGAATGAGGGAGGTGGCAGCACGTTGCATTCCTGGAGTCAAGACTTACTAGGGAGAGCCGTCAGTGTCATAGAAAACAAAAAGGGCACAAGTGCAAATAATCATGACTAGAATATTTGTAAGGTCTCTCCGTTTTTGAAAGAAAACAAATTTTGCCTTGCTAAAGTCAATTTTCTGCCCATAGAATTTGAATTTCTTTAGCTTCAAGTGCAAAATAAGAGTTCAAGTGAAATACCTTCTCCTTCTCTTTTTTTTTTTTTTTTTTTTTTTTGAGAGATTTTTGCTATAGGGTGCGTGTGCTCGCCAGACAGACAGAGAGAGACATAGAGACAGAAAGCGAGAAATCACCCCCCAGGGGGGATGGTCACGCCGCAATCCCTTCTCCTCCATTCTCCTCTCGGGATCTTGGGCACACACGCACACGCGCCCGGCGTGAGTTTTAAGCCACCGGGTCCGGGACTTGAACCACGGTCGACTACGTGGGAGTCCAGCGACATAGCCGTTATGCTAACTGCTGGTTCCCCCTTCTCCTTCTCTTTCCACATCTGCCTAGACTCGGCAGCAGCACTGGCCAACCCTGGGCTGGCCGCGTCCAGTTGGCAGCCCTGGGCTGGCCGTCCAGTTAGCAGCCTTGGGCTGGCCGTCCAGTTGGCAGCCCTGGGCTGGCCGTCCAGTTGGCAGCCCTGGGCTGGCCGTCCAGTTAGCAGCCCTGGCTGGGCTGGCGAGCTCCTGCCTCAGCACACATGATTCGCCTCACCTGGAGGACTCATATCTGTGGGCTCCTCCAAAGACGCAAAAGGGTATCTGCGGCTCTTCCTGAGAGGGCTAAACATAACAGAGTAAATCAAGACCTTCTCTTTTCCAGTGACATAAATTCAGTGTCACGAGTCTGGGTCAGAAACTAGGTTTACGACAGGGTGTCTTGGATGTCTCTGCAACTTCCTCTTTGCAGCAGACGCCAGGACGCAGACAAGTGGGTCCAGATGGCTGCTCATCTGCGCGGCTGCTCTCCCCCTGCTTCCCCCTTGGCTGTGCTGAGGTCTCGGGCTGTGTCCTCACAGACGGGGTCAGGGCGCTGTCTTACACAGGTGAGACTGCCACCGGCTGAGGTTACGCCGATGGCAGAAATGCTCCCCAGAACGGCAGCGAGGGAGCCCTGACCAAGCACCTGCCTCGTCTTCCACCTTCCTGCGCTCACTCCTCGGTCAGGCTCGTGTGTGCTCTGGCCGCGAAGGCGCTTGTCTCCTTCCTGGGCACCTTGAAGCAACAGAACCTGACCCCTTTATTTCTGCTTCCTCGTTGCCTTTAAATTATGAGATAGTCTACAGGGCTCTGTTTCATTGCTCCATTAGACAAGGAGTGCAGACTTTTCCTTCTGAGTCCTTTCTAAGTGTTTATTTGGAACACACAGACGCACGGTGGGCGTCCCAGTGTGTGCAGTCCAGCAGCACCGCCGTAACACGTTGCCTGGAGTAACGGAGAAGAGGAGATGCAGAAAGTGGGCTGCATCTGTTCCTAACGATTTAGGGACTGCAGGGCCACATCCCGCCCTTCCTGCTTTCACTTCCAGTTTGACTCTCATTCTCTAAGCTTGAGAACTTTAGTTTCCCACGTTGTTGTGACAAACTATCACATGAGATAAGCACTTACCTTTTCTAAATTAAAAAATATTTAATCTTATCATTATTATTAATTATTTTAATTTGGTATAGGGCACATGCACTCACCAGAGAGAGACAGAGAGAGGGAGAAAGTGAGAAAGCCAGCCACCAGTCCAGGACTCAACCCATGGCAGGCCATCTGGACGTTCAGCCCCTTAGCTACCACACCACCTGCCGCCCCCCGCACTTCTCTCTTTACTATATTAGAGCACATTATCTGAGGAAATACTGAACCTAATTCTTCTAGTGCCTGAGTTGCTCACCTGTCTACATTTTCTGACATATTCTTGGGACAGTTTACACACACGACGTCAGGTCTCTCACAGGGGAAGATGTGTGAAGATCTGAAGGGCACTGTGAGGATATAGATCAATTTAACAAATGTACTAGAGGAGCCCTCCTCGTTCTTCTACTCTTAGTGACCGAGGAGACTCACGCTTTTCTGCATACAGGCAAAATCTACGTGGCATTGTCAAGTCCCGCGCTCCGACAAATTATCTAGGGTTTTGTTACTGTTGACTCTTCAAAACGCCACATTCTTAGGAATACTCTTGAAGGAGGCTCGTGAGGAAGACCCAAAAGATATCTTGGACATGTTTTTTAAAAAATGTAACATTTTATAATGATTTAAGTGTAAGCAAATCAGAGACACATGGATTACATTTCCCTCAGAAGACACATGGGTTTGAATAATTAAGGGAAAAAAGGCTTGGCACATTGTGGTCGGGTATTATTGAACACAAAACATTTGGGGAAAATATTTAGCTTTTTTTTTTTTTTTTGACAAGCACCAAAAGTGACCAAATGAACTCATCTGTTTTCTCTCCTTTGCTTCTTAAGACTGGCTTAAAGTTGGGAGGCTTTTGAGGTGAGAGGATATAGGGAGTTTTGTATTTCTTTGTATTTAAAAAAAATTATTGATTAATTTTATTTAGTATAATAATTATTATTTTTAAAATTTGCTACAGGGCACATGTGTTTACCAGAGAAAACAGAGAGGGAGCGGGAGAGAGAGAGAAAGAAAGTGAGAATGCAAGCTGCCGGGTCTGGAACTCAAACCGTTGTCGGCCATGTGGGAGTCTAGCTCCTTAACCACCACACTACGCTGGCTTTGTATTTCTTTGTCAGGAAATGAATCTTTCCCTGTCTCTCTATTTCCCCATCTTCTTTACCCTATCTTCTACCCCAAAGGGGAATTAATAATTCCTTACCTTAAAAAAGTTTTGGGACAGTCTGTTTCAGAGCTGAGAAAAGTAACAGAGTGTTGGACACTGCAAAGCTCATTGCACTCTGGTCGGTGTGAGGAGGAGTTAACTAAATCCCACGGAGCCAGACGGACTGAATAGCTTACTGAGCAGGAGCCGGCTCACGTCCTGTTGTGCAGTCATCCCCTGCATTGCGCCTTGCTGCAAACTCACTCCTGCCTTCCGGAGCCCCTCCTCCTTCCACAGATGTTTACTGACTACCGATTGTGTACAAGGTCCCACACAGTACTGCCAGGAGCTGAAGATCGGCCCCTCAGGTATTTCTGGGTGGACACAGGCTTAGTATAAACTCAGAGCAGATAAGCACTACATTAGGTATTTCCAGCTTACATTTCTTTTAGGCATGTGCAGATGATCATGAATAATCCATTATTTGGTCTCTTGTTCACCAAATCTTCACTGGTGTGCTATTCTGTCAGGTATATATCTCTTTGATAGATTCTATAATAGAAGAAACAAGGTAAGTTATTCTTAAGTAGATGGTCAGACTCTGCATCCTTCAATGGTGGTCTAACGTGGATCTGAAGGCAGCAAGCCACTCCAGGGTAGGAAAAGGTATGACCTTGCCCTAGCATCTCCTTGGGGTTTAGCTTTTTAAGCCAGTGCAGTAATCTTCCCTACCCCATTTCCATTCCCATGGTTCTGGGGAGATAGATATTTTAAAATGTAATGAGTGGGGCCACAGGTGACATGGTGGTTAGGGTGCTGGACTCCCACATGGCTGACTGTGGTTTGAGTCTCAGACCTGGTGGCTTGCTTCCTCTCTCTCTCTCTCTCTCTCTCTACCTCTCTATGGTGAGTGCACAAAAATTAAAAATAAATAAGTAAAATTAGATAGATAATTATTTTAAAAAGATGTAATGAGCATGACCAGCAGATGGCATAATTGTTCTGTCACTGGATTCCCATGTAGTTGATTGTGGTTTGAGTCCCGGATCTGGCGGCTTAAAACACGCCAGGCATGCATTTGATAGAAAGTGGTCAGATATGGAGGATCTATTGCTGAGTGAAGTGAGCCAGGCTATGAAAGAAAGATATTGTATGTATCCACTCAATATATACCGACTATCTGCACTATATGTAGAGTGAAATATTGGAGGACATAAAAGCAGTGAAAATACTTAACGAGAATAAGACAGTGTGGAATGGGGGGGGGGTGAAGAGAAGAGGATAGAGAAAGAAAGCAAGAGAACAAATGGAGAGGCAGGACGTTAGTGGGACCCAGATATGGCTGATTACCTGTTGGTGATGACGTGTATAGTATTCTCAACTGGGTTGGTCTGAGAAGTATTTCATGATGGGTAAAGTCTTTTTACAAGCAAAATGAGAAATAGTGATTGACTGATTAGAAAATAATTGGAATAATAATAATAATAATGATCAGGAAAAACAATGAAAAGATATTGGATGACGAAGTGGGGATTTTAATGTCTCTGTATTGACTGACATGCATGGCATTCCCTTTTGAAAAAGCAATGTAATATATTGTACAGTTATATGCAATTCAATGTAATATAAACAAGATTAGGATAATAAATAAATAAATTAATTAATTTAAAAAGGTAAAAAAAAATTTAAAAAGCAAAAAAAAGAAACTTCAGATTGTGTTACATTAAAAAAAAAAAGCCAGGCATGTGTCCTCAGAGGAGAATGGAGAAAGGATTGCTGTGTGTGTGTGGGGGGGTGATTTCTCGCTTTCTGTCTGTCTGTCTCTCCAGCAAGCACACCCATCCTATAGTAAAATCTCCTAAAAAAAAATAAAAAATAAAAATAAAAATTTAATGAACAAGAATGAGTAAAAAAAAAAAAAGGGAACTAAAGGTAATTTATAACAGGTAAATCCGGGAGGTAATCTAGTCTCCCAAATTAAGGTCAGGGAGTTCTCATCACCGCGCAGTTTAAGCCGTCTCTGCCCTGGAGTGCTGCATTCCTGGGGCCTGAAGACGAAGACCAGGCCTGGAAGGGCCAAGATCCATTTTCTGAGGGCTTTGGGAGGAGATCTTATAACTTTCTAAACTCATTAGGCCTGGAGAAATGGAATTCCGCCAGGTTTCAAATCTCTCATTGAAGTATGGGAGCTGGAAAACTGACCGGGGTACTTAGTCCTAACAGGGAGCAACAGCAGATGGCCCAGGCACGCTGAGGCCTCCCGAACAGGACAACGTCAGAGACCCTTTCCAGGGAGCACAGTCCTCCCATCTACAGCCGCGTCCCCATCCTTTCTCTCCTCTTTCCGACAGATGGTCCCCAGTGGACAACTATCTCTTCGCTTAATGGTCCAGTTAAATTTTGGAATATGTGGAAATTGAAGCCAGACGTTGTAATAGGGAGTTAGGTACTTGAAAACTTATTTGCCTCCCCTTTCCCTGTCTCAGAAGAACTTGGTTTCCATGACTGAGATTTTGGAGCATGGCTGAAACATTTTTACTTCCATGGTTTCTTTATATTTTAATTTGTTAAACATCACTGACTAGATTCGGAATCGATTATGTGTCTTTTATATGACTCCAAAACTTTCAGTTAAGACAAATGAGTTTAATTTTTAGCTCTATTTGAAATTTTTAATAATTTAAAACTATTAAATCCAAATCTCACTTTAAAATATACCTTAAGCTGCTCTATATCAAAAGTTGCAAGATCACACAGCAACAAGACTTGGCAGTGCGTCACATAGCTGTCCATGCACTTTCCTGCTGACTCTTATTTGTCTACACAGCATCAGCAAGCAAACCCCTTTAGGGTGAAACAAGAAAACGAGAGGAAAATGAGTCTATGAATATTGCTCTATTCTTCGACAAGATGACACACTTGAAAAAATTGGTTACGTTGATACAGTTTGGGGCTCTAATAAACACAGAGCTCATCATTCCTCGGGATCTTCACGGAGTTTTCCCCTCACTCACTCACTCCAGCTGGTGAGCGCCACGCTTTCCTAAGACCTACAGCCTTCTCTGGGATGATACTGAGGGATGGGAAAAGGCAGGGAGTTGTTTTTGTATGCAATAACACGTCATGACTTTCCTCCAACCCAATAGTAGTAGAAAGTTTCTAGAACGTATTCCATGGTGTTGAAATCTATTTCTGAGCTCTTACTCCAGGGAAATCTATCTATCACAAAATGGATAATGCAAACAAGACACCACGTGCATGTAAAACAATTAACGTCCTTAAGGAAGATGTACTGTGCAATTGTAGATAGAGAAGTCCTGCTAGGTTCGTGGAGTACACAGGTGTTCAGTAAATATCTGAATGAATCCTAGATGTGTGTGTGTGTGTGTGAGTTATGCATTGCTGCAAAGCACAGGACTCTGACACTAACATGAAGCAGCAAGCCTGATTTGGGTGCAGTTTCTGTGGGAAGGACCGGGTTGAGGGGAGCTGGGTGCTCTGGCTCAGCCTGTCTTGTGAGGGCCAGCTGAAGGCGACAGTCCGGCCACTCTTTAGACTCAGCGAGGGAGGGTCTGCTTCCAAGCCCTGGCTATGACCAGAAACTACCATTTTCACCCAGTGGGGCTCTCCGTGAGCTGCCTGAGTCCTTATTCCACAGGGCTACCTCTCTCAGAGCAGGAGATCAAAGAGAGAAAGAGCGAGTGAAAGTGTGCATGGATGCACCTGTGACCAAAGTCTTGGTCTGTGTATCTAATCTGGGAGGTGCCATGCCGTCACTTCTGCTGCCTGCTGTTGTCATACCGACCAACACTGATCCGTATGGGGAACTACACAGCTGTGAATGCCAGGGTGGGGACTACCCAGCCGGCTTCCACAGTGTGTGTGTGTGTGGGTGTGCACCAAACGTAGCAGTGGGTATTTGCTCAGTACAGTCATGCAGTTGTTATGCTTACTGTTTTTTCCCCAACTCTCCTAGGTTACTCATCATTTACAAACAGTATTTTTTTCTCAGAGGTTTTGCATGCTCACCAGGGAGAGAAAGAGAGAGAGACGATGAGAGGGAAAGTGAGAAAACACTTCTCCCCCCAGGGGTGGGGGATGGCCACACCACAATCCCTCTTCCTCCACTCTCCTCCTACGATCTTGGGCATGCACACACACCCAGTGTGAGTTTTAAGCCATCAGGTCCAGGACTCAAACCATGGTTGACCATGTGGGAGTCCAGTGATGTAACCACTATGCCATCTGCTGGCCCTCATACAAACAGTATTTTTCTTTCTTTCTTTCCTTTATTTTTACAATTTTTACAGGTATTGTTTATTTTAATGAAGCTGGTACAGGCAATGTCCATTTAAAACCCATATCTCAGGCCAAAAAGTACAAATACAATAAAAAGAGCAGCGTTCTGTTGTATACATGAATAACTTTATTAACTACTCATGGAAATTCGAACTTTTCTGGGATCTTCTGACCAGAGGGAAAACATGAGGAATGATGAAAATGGAACAGCCTGGTTTCTGTGGGAAAGAAAGCAACTCCTGCGTATTTCTGGTGCTCAAAAGGGAAATGAGGATGAGCGTCACTGAAGCCCGTGGGATGCAGGCGTCCTGTCGCGACAAGAGCACAGCCAGGCCTGGGCTCCCCTCAGGTGATTTGGAGACTTCTCTTTTTGTTTGTCTTGGAGAGACTTTTGCTATAGGACATGTACGCTCACTGGAGAGACAGAGACAGAGAGTCAGAAAGCAAGAAATCACACCCCATGGGGCCAGCAGGTGGCCTGAATGAGAAGGTCTCATCTTTTGAATTATAATGTGATGAAAAAATTATCACAAGTGGAGCTGAGAGGACTATTAACCAAGAATTTCACAAGAGACAATATATACCACTTAGAAAACACATAATGCATACATCACGTGTACACACATACCTTATATGAGAAAATTATAGTCAGTTTGCTAATTTGCTGATGGTCTGATGAAGGCAAGGTTTGAATGACCCTTGTTTCCTGAAG
The DNA here is from genome assembly GCA_026018925.1 of Tupaia tana. Lineage (NCBI taxonomy): Eukaryota > Metazoa > Chordata > Mammalia > Scandentia > Tupaiidae > Tupaia > Tupaia tana. The sequence goes on from JAKSZU010000017.1 coordinate 3,512,911, forward strand.
TTCATCTTTGTTTTAGTGTAAGGAAAGGTGGTTTAGTAAGTAAAAGTACATTCCCGAGAGGTAAGAGTGGGTCTGAGCAGACAGAGAAAGAGTGGCTTAAAAGGCCCTGGCAGTTGCAATGTGCCAGATTTATCATTTTCAACCTAGGTCATGGGGGTTGGTCATTGGCTGGGCCCCTTGATTGTTTCCGTCTTATTGGCTCTATCAAATGTGGCTGTGCCCACTGACTTATCTCATTGGCTATTTCAAATGTGGCTGGGCTGGCTGATTTATCTTATTGGTTATATCAAATGTTGTTTAATCTTCTAGACACACCTCTCATCTCCTGCCTACATTGCCTTGGGCAGGAAGCTTTCTACCTTGATTTTTTTTTTTTTTTTCCCATCCAGGCACACAGGCAGATGCTCCAGCCCCCTTACCCGCTTCCACTTGCTAGCTTTCTCCTGCCTCATTCTCCCCGAGAGGCTGAAGTTCATCTTCACACTACCAGACTGTGAAATGGATGCTTCCCAAGTCTATGCCATGTTTCGCTCACTGGAGATGAATTCGTACTTTATGTCATTTGAGTAACACTCGCGAGTGTTGATAAGTTTATAGCACTGCACTCGGTGTTCTTATGCGAACTGTTTATGGCAAAGGAATGGCCTGGCCATATCTGGATATATTTTAAGGCTAATGAAAAAAAAATTAAGACATTTTAGCTTGTGACTAGTCTTTAGAAGATAGCATATTATATTCTAAATGAAAAATGCTAAAGAATGAAAAGTGCAAAGACTGTCCTTTAAACCATCACTTGTTTGTTTCATATACACACGTATTTCCACAAACATTTTATGCCAAAAAGATGCATTGAGCCTCTACTATAGATATTGTAGTCCATAAAGATGATGCAAAATTTGTTATCCATGCTTTTGAGTTGCTCACAAAATAGGACAAGTCAGAAACTCATTATGATAAAATTTCACGTAGTCTCTTTAATGTTTAAATGACATTGAACTCTCTCTGTCTCTCCAAGCTCCTGGAAGGACAGAGACTCTCTTCCTTGTTCACTGCTGTGACTTTAGTGTCCTGCCAAGTGTGTGGCCTACATACTTAGCGAACGATTAGTGGGCCCTTATCTGACTTGTTTTCTTTGCTCATTATTATATGAAAAAAAACCCCCAAAACTCTACATAACCCTCTTTGGTGGTTTAGGTGAACCTCCGTGTCACGTAGGGTTACGTGTGTGCTCCATCCAAGATGATGACAGTGCTTATCGTCCCCATTATCCCAATGCTCTGTCGCGACAGCTTTCCGTTTTGGCATGCCAGGCCGGCAGGTGACCTTCTACCCCCGCGAGAACCTCTTAAACAGCATGCCTCTGGAAAAGGGGGTTGGTGAGAGGTTAGAAAAACTTGCTTTCAGGGTTCCTCTGTCTTATGATTTATGAGTCTTTAACTGCCAATCTCCCTCGATAGGTAAACATGTGGTCCTTCCGTGTTGATAAATTCATTTTATTTTCTTGTTTTATTGTGCGGTATCCCCTCAGGACATCAGATAATACTGACACCATGGAGATAAATGGGGCGGACTTAGAAAGGCGTTGGTTTTTAATGATCTCTGTGGGATCGGCTGCTGATGTGGTAATTTGGAAAACTTTTTTTTTCCCATCAGAAATACTGTCTGTACAGAGACATGGCAGAAGGAGAAAACGCGTAATCGTTACCGGTTCCTTTCTTTCCGACTCTGTGCTGTAATTGCGGAGTCACAGAGGCTTCGCAGTCCAATGCAGCTTCTTGTGAACGAACTCTTTATTCACCAACGTGGCCTTGAATGTGCATTTTGATGTTCTTTTAGGGGTTTTATTGATTAAAGGGAGAAGTGGAAGATAACTATGAATTTACAATACTATTCTGCCATCTCCTTTCTTTTCGGAACATAAATAGGATTTCATTTTACTAAGTAAGCCATGAGAAAAGATGTCATATAGAGTTTATTCTTAGTCTTGTCAACCTTTGACCAAGAACCCTTTCAGAGGGGTGTGAGTACATGTGTGTGTGTGTGTGTGTGTGTGTGAAGGAGGAGAGAGCAATATTACAGGATCATTAGCTTTTAACTATTATGGGCAAATTAGGGAGCTGTCCTCATTTGGGGTGTTTCTCTTTCTTTCAGATGAACAATGTCTATGAAGTCGCTGTGGGAGGGAACAGTAACCACGAATGCACAGGCTCGCCCTTAGTCCCAGTGTGGTCTTGTGGGTTACGTGATTTCTAAATTCTCAGAGCAGGTAGATTTGACTTCCGTTCTCAGGATAGTGGCATAGCAGTGAGCGCAATGTGACCTAAAGAGTGTAGATGTTAAATATATGGTGCTGTGGAGTTACATTACATCCTTACTGATTCAGCATCTGCCTCGGAAGGTTTTTTCTTTCTTTCTTTTTTTTTTTTTTAGGGAGTTTTTTGCTATGGAGCACATATGGTCTCCAGAGAGACAGAAAGCAAGAAATCACCCCCCCCCCCCCCCCCCCCCCGGGATCCTTTCTCCTCCAGTCTCCTCTCAGAATTTTGTACACACATGCACACGTGCCTGGTGTGAGATGTTTAGGCCACTGAGTCCAAGACTTGAACTGTGGTTGACTAAGTGGGCGTCTGGCGACATAACTATTACACCATCTGCTGGTCCCATGCCTCTGAAGTTTTAATAAACACAAGCATATTTGCATTTTCTGAAATAGCTTCCAAGTTCTTGCTTTGGAATGGATGTTATTTTTCCTCTTTAGATTACTTATATTAATTTTGGGGGTGCCCCCTTTAATAGTGGTCAGGCAATATTTACTTGCTAATGTAACTTTATAGAGTAAATAATGCACAATAGAATATAATTTTAATTAGAAAGACTTTAGGAAATCTATTCTAATGGCTCATTTTGGGTAGAAGAGTGTATTAGTCAGCTTGGGCTGCTGTAACAAATTACTGCGCAGTGGGTGGCTTAAAGAGCAGACAGCAGACATGGCTCCCCGCGAGGGCCTCTTCCCATCCTGCAGACATGGCTCCCCGCGAGGGCCTCTTCTCATCCTGCAGACATGGCTCCCCGCGAGGGCCTCTTCCCGTCCTGCAGACATGGCTCCCCGCGAGGGCCTCTTCCCATCCTGCAGACATGGCTCTCAGTAAGGACAGTGAGGGCCTCTTCTCATCCTGCAGACATGGCTCCCCACGAGGGCCTCTTCCTGTCCTGCAGACATGGCTCTCAGTAAGGACAGTGAAGGCCTCTTCCCGTCCTGCAGACATGGCTCCCTGCGAGGGCCTCTTCCAGTCCTGCAGACATGGCTCTCAGTAAGGACAGTGAGGGCCTCTTCCCGTCCTGCAGACATGGCTCCCCGCGAGGGCCTCTTCCCGTCCTGCAGACATGGCTCCCCGCGAGGGCCTCTTCCCATCCTGCAGACATGGCTCCCCGCGAGGGCCTCTTCTCATCCTGCAGACATGGCTCCCCGCGAGGGCCTCTTCCCGTCCTGCAGACATGGCTCCCCGCGAGGGCCTCTTCCCATCCTGCAGACATGGCTCTCAGTAAGGACAGTGAGGGCCTCTTCTCATCCTGCAGACATGGCTCCCCACGAGGGCCTCTTCCTGTCCTGCAGACATGGCTCTCAGTAAGGACAGTGAAGGCCTCTTCCCGTCCTGCAGACATGGCTCCCCGCGAGGGCCTCTTCCTGTCCTGCTGACATGGCTCCCAGTAAGGACAGTGAAGGCCTCTTCCTGTCCTGCAGACATGGCTCCCGCGAGGGCCTCTTTCTGTCCTGCAGACATGGCTCCCCGCGAGGACCTCTTTCTGTCCTGCAGACATGGCTCCCCACGAGGGCCCTCTTCCCGTCCTGCAGACGGCGGCCTTCATGCTGCGTCTTCACATAGCAGAGAGAGAGCTTTCTCTTATGAAGTCACCGCGTCCATCATGAGGACGCCATCCGGAGACCCTTTCTAACTCCAGTTACCTCCCATACGCTGCATCTCCAGATCCCGTCAAGTTGGGTGTTACGGCTGCAACATATGAATCTGGGAGGGATACAGTTTAGTCTATAGTGAGAATATTGGGAATCTGGAAGGTCAAATGAAGTTTTAAGCAGGCCTGGCAGGTGGTGTGGTTGTTAGGGGCACTGGACTTCCACATGGCTGACTGTGGTTTGAGTCCCAGACCTGTGGCTTGCTTTCTCTCTCCTCTTTTATTCCTCTCTGGTCAAATTGAAATAAAAACATAAATACAGAAATAAATGGATAAATAAAATTAAATAAAATAATTCTTTAAAAAAGTTTTAAAAAATGATGTTTCAAGCAAGTTACTTGTTGAAGTGGAATTACAAGTCATGACTTTTGAGTGCATTACGATACCATGGATTCCTTGTTTAAACTCACACTCAGTCCATGAGTGCCTCGTGTCGATCCTGTCCTCTGCTGCACGCCAGTTCTTCTAAGGTTGTCTTTAGGTGGAGAAGTGTTGGTTGCAGGACTTCTCGTGGAGGCCATCATGGTCCTTGCTGTCGTGTCTGTAGAAGACATTTTCTATGTCTGGGAAACATTAACTAGGAGACGTGACGGGTCTGTACAGCTCTTCCATTACCTTCTCAGTATTCCTCCTCCTAATCCTAACAGAGGGCAGCCTGGAGGACAGGCATGTTCTGAAGGCAGCTACACAGCGCGACTGCCAGATGGAAGAGAAAATTGGACCAGTTAGCTTGACTGGCAGGAACTACAATTCTCTAGCACCACTGATGGACAGTCTTAAGATGGAGCTTCACTACTGACAGGCAGGTGACACAGAGCGTGACCGGGGCGTGACGAGAAGCCATGTGTGGCTCCAGGCCCAGCCGAGCCCCGACTGGACATTGCCATGGGGAACTCAGCTACCCCGTGTTGTGCAGAATAACTTCCCAGCTCAGACCGGGTAATGGAAGAAACGATAAATTAAGGCACTGAATTAAAAGATATGGCAGAGGGTATGAGTGTTTGTCAGAGACACACAGAGGGGAATGGAGAAAGCGCCCGATAGGGCAGAGTCGTGCCCTTCTCCTCCATTCCTCGGCCCCGTTGGGATTTGTGCACACACACCCATGCACCCAGCATGTTTTCAAGCAGCTGAAGCCAGGATTTGAACTGCGGTCAGCATGTGGGATCTGGGTCCCTCCACCACTGGGCTATAGGGCCCGCCCTAAGACACCAGGTGTTGGGGTGGTATGTTATAAGACAGCATGAAAGCGCGGAGTTTACAGCATTGTATGTTGGCCACGAACCTTCTCTATTCTGTGCCTTGAAGTCGTCTTTGTTACTGTTATTTTCCAAACTGAAGTAAGAAAAGACAGAGTTTTACCTGTTGGCATTTGTTTACTGCCTGATTCGATTGCTCTGTTCCTTCCTCTCTGAGGCCTAATAGTCCAGCTCATGGAGGGACCTTCTCAGTTTCTGCCAGGAGGGGGAGAAAATGAGCAGCCCTCACCTGACCACGCTCCTCAGTCGTGAGTTACAGCTTTCGCATGCCTCTCCCATTCTCCTGCCATCCCTGCCAAGGGCGGAACCGATCAGACTGGAACCTGGTCACCACAGTGGGCCCAGGTAACCAAGTCATTCCGGAGTGGCAGCCGGCCGTGGAACCCGTCTCTGCCCGGAGCTCGTCCTCTGTGGAGGGTCCTCGTTCACCTTCCTAGACTGGACAATTCTCCTGCTGAACCCTAAAGGGAGCTGGAGCCCCAACTCAGCTCCTGAGAGTACTTTGTTCTTTCTTTTCTTTCCTGAGAGATTTTTGCTATAGGGTGCATACGTTAGCTGGAGAGACAGAGGGACAGAAAGCGAGACATCGCGTCTGGGGGATGGCCACACCAGTCTCTCTCCTGGGATTCTGGGTGTGTACGCACATGTGGTCGGTGTGGGTTACAAGCTTCTAGGTCCAGGACTCGAACTGCAGTTGGCCACCTGGGAGTTCAGTACCTTAACCACTTCGTGACCTGCTGGCTCCAATTCTTTGTTCTAAAGTGGGTGCTGTCCTCAGCCCACAAAGGCTGGCAGGTGAACAAAACAGAAGAGTTTGTGGAATCTCTACGGACAAACACTCAGGGTGGGTGACGGTGCTGTGGAACAGTGTGGGTTTGGCCTGGCTTACATTCCAGAATGTCATTCACTAGCTTGCGATTTTTCTTTTCTTTTTTTCCAAATTACTTGGTCTTTTTAAGATTCAGTGTTCTAATTTGTGAAACAGATACTCAGTAATTAAAACGTAGCTGTTGGTTTCAACCACTTAATACCTGTTCCACAGCTCGGCTCGTCCTCAGCACACAACGCAGGCTCTGGCGTGCCTCTCACCCAGGACCGCTGTGTTCAGACGCTTAGCATTTTGGAAGGAAAACAAGCCGTGTGACAGTCTACCGAAGAGAGGGTTGAAAGGCCACGCTTAGTGGATTCCTTTAGTTCTTCCACTGTAGACGTGGACTTGTGACCACGACCACGTTCTAACCCGTGTGTCTGCGCCTCTCCTCATTCTTCCTGTAACATTCTTTGGAATTAAGTTAGCAACTGTAATTGAAGACTGTGAGACAATTACGCTCTGTCATTTTGAACAATATCTATCTAATGTGCTTAATTGCCTGTGATTTCCCCTCGATAGTATTAAGGACGTGTGTGTGTGTGTGTGTGTGTGTGTGCTTGAAGACAAATTCGTTACACAAGTTGTCAAAATTTGAGGGATTACAAAACAAAACACTAGCCTCTATACCTTTGTGAACAAAGCCACCCTCTCGATGCCGCACATACTCCGCGAGCTGCTGCCAGTGTGCAGGGAGGACAAAAGCCTCTGGAAGGGTTTGTTTGTTTCTAACTCCAGAAATGTATCTCTGTGAATGTGCTGGTCGTCCAGTGACTGGGAGTGGTGTAGAAAAGAGGACGAATTATGTAAATACACTAATCAGATCAATGCAGATCACAATAATACATTCCTCCACAGGGTCTGGGAGCCAGCTGTGTAAAACCGAGTGATTTTCATTTTCATAGGTTTGGGCGAAGCTCTCGAGCAAATTCCGTCCCCCTGCGCTGTGATTCTAGCTCAGCTGGGTTTTACTTTGATTGTTTTTTCTTTCTGGTTTTTGTGGGAATACATATGGTGGGAGTTGGCACTTCAGGCCTAAGTGGCTAGTTTTATTTTCTTCTCTTTGTGGCCGATTTGCTTTGGAACTTTTGTTTCCAATAACGTAGCTACAAAACCACACGCGCAGAGCTTTCGTGAGGTTTTCTGCATGACCAAGGGGGGGTTGGTAAAGCGACAACTGTCGCAGAAGTTTTCTAAAGAAGCATAGATCTCCATCTTTGAAAAAGATTTTTATTTTCCCCCTAAAAGATTCAGCTAATTTTTCAGTTTAGCAAACTTGTTGCCATAATTTCAATGTTCAAATCAGGTCAAAACTTCTGACACTTGTTTTATATGGAAGAACTATTGTCCCAGCACAAAATAAAGATTACAACCCAGACGGGTGCCCTCACTTTCTTGGGACCCCAAGAAAGTCCACAGAAAGGAGCACATTTTGGGGGGGAAGTTAAAGGAAATCAGGTCCTCACGTACCGTGATTTAAAGGGAGGCATGAGAAGAAGAGAAAGTAGCCTTATGGAGTAAGCTTCATCAGCATTTTTATGTTTAAACAAAATTAACAAAGCAAGATTGAGGCACTATGAAAGCATTTTAATTGCAAAATACGAGTTTTAGCAGTGCAACTGTATGACCCTTCTGTAAATAAACTTTTGTTGGTCTTTAATGCCTGGGTGAGGAACCTGGAGTGATCTCTAGGGACGGGGCACCTGAGCCTTTCAGATGTCCCCTGGAACACGGTACCAAGAGAGAAGACGTTTGGGTGTACGCCCCCAGGCCCTGCCCTCATTTCTGGGGAGGGTCGACTGGGAGTGGAGGTCTCTCCGGCTGAGACTCTGGGGAAAGTAGAGGAATGCATCTTGTTCGGGGGTGATTCTTCCTAGAAGGAGGAAAACAGGCAGAACTGCTGATACAGCTTCCAGAGGTCAGATGCCCCTAGAGAATTCATGATTTCCTTTCTTTTTTCTTTTTTCTAGAGAGCATGTAGGGAAGGTGAGAGAGAGAGAGTGAGGAGAGAAGGCACTTCCTGTGGGGAATGGTCACACACAAGCACCTCTCCGCCATCTCTCCCTTTTGGGGGACTTTGGGCGTGCACACACATGTACCCACATGCTTCTCAAGCTATTGGGGCCGTGATTTGAACCATAAGGTTGGCCATTTCGGATCTGGCTGGCTTACCCACCAGGCCCAGAAGCGGGCCCCTATAAATCATCGGATCTGCTTACGTAGGTGTGCAGTGACATTTACCTGCTCATGTACACTTTGATCCACTTCTCTGCCTGTCGTGTAGGTAACAAAATCAATCAAACAAAACCCAGAAAGCTTTACTCTTAGCAGATGTAAATGCATTTCAAAAACAAATTCCCAAGAAGCCCAAAGGAAAGAGTGTGAGGGTACATGGAGCGACCTCACTGATAGGTGAAGGAGAAATGAGACGTAAGACTGAAACAGAATTCTTGGGAATCCCACTGCCCACTGAGAGGCTCCTGGCTCCTCTGCTCCACTCCTCCCTCTCTGCGTCTGCCACGACCACAGTCCAGCAATGAAGCTTCCTCCCTGGACCCACGCCCGCCCAGGCCCTCTCCTGCCCTAGCCCAGCCTCTGCAGTTGTCCCGCATTGCCTGTTGGATACTATCGAAGCTCCGTCCTGGGCAGGCAGGCCTCCGTCTCCTGGTGGTGGGTTCCGCCTCACTGGTGGCTTAGAGCGCTCTTACTGCCCTGACCCTCAGCCTGGCTCCTCGGTGTCAAAGCCTTTGAACTTAGGACTTTGGGCCTGGAGTGACTTTTTAGCTTCTTATTTTTCCTATCCCATCTTTTCCCCAATGTTGTTCTCATGTATTAAAACAAACAGATAAATCAAAGCACACCCTCCCAAACGGGACAAAACGGTACCCTGTGACTGGAAGGTTGGGATGAGAGACAGCTGAGGCCAGTGAAGGGCCTCAGGACCGGTCTCCCCTGAGGCAGGAGGGCCCGCAACACACGCCTCCAGCTCCTTTACTTGGTACCGGCAGGAGGGTGTAGAGCAATCGCAGCTCCGCTGGGCGGAAGGCGTCGACTGCTCGGCTCTCTCGGGAAGCCTCCGAGGTTTCCTTTAGTTTATTTTCACTCCAGCTGGACTCGGAGTGAGTTTGGCTACACTCAGTGATGCCCTGCTTCGCACATGCAGTTCAGCTTTGCCACGGGTGCACCTCCAAAGTGTTTGCAAGCCCACTAAGAAGGCCGTGCACTGTGGGGATGAGTGGCGTGGACATTTCCCTTATCATGTCCCAACGACTTAGTCAAAGGTCACAGCTGAAGTAGCAGTCAGGGCCTGCCCATCTTCACCGCCATTCCTGCTCCAGATGCATTTATTCCTCCCCACGGGGCCTCGTCCCATTCCCCTGGGACCTCCTGGCCCCGTGTGCATCCCTGTCTCCGAGAGCACGGGTCACAAGCTGCTTGCTCATATGAAGGCCTTTCCCAAGAAATAATAAATCGTGAAGATGGGTCACGATCATCGCCCTTTGTGACTCTCAGGCATCACAGCGTGTAATAAATGTTTATTGAGTGGATTAGACTCCATATTCAGAGTACGGCCGACGAGGTGATTATTTTTAACTAAAAACCAAACCAAACCAAAACAAAACGAAGTGAAAACCGTGGTCTTCTCTACCGCTGTCCCTACTGCTTTCCTTGGGAGAAGGGCTTCCCTCTTAGCACTGATACATTTATTTGCTCAATTTAACATTCACCTGTTGACAAATAGCCAATAATGTGCAAAAAACAAAATCAGGCCAGGTGGTAGTGCAGCTGGAGCCACATGGGGAGGGTCCTGGGCTTGTGTCCTGAGTTCCCCAAGCATGCTGGGAGTGGAGGACCCTGGGTTTGTGTCCTGGGACCTCCCCAAGCATGCTGGGAGTGGAGGGCCCTGGGCTTGTGTCCTGAGTTCCCTGAGCATGCTGGGAGTTTGTGTGCATGTCCTTAATCCAGGCTGACTGAGAATCTTATTGGGAATGTCTGTTTCTCTCTCCATCTCTCTCTCTCCCTCTCATGGAAGAAAGAAATAAATGAACTTTAAAAAGAAATAAAAGACTATAGTTATGTTACATGCAATTTTTATTATAAAGAAGTCAAGGCTGTAAAATATCTAGTTGGGAACAGAATTTTAAAATAATGTATAATTAGAATCAGGTCACAATCAAAATTTGCTTCAGTAAATCTAGTCTAACCTTTTTTTGGGGGACGAGATTTTTGCTATAGGGTGTGTGCACATGCCAGAAAGACAGAAAGTGAGAAATCACCCCCCAGGGGAGATGGCCACGCCACAATCCCTTCTCTTCCATTCTCCTCTTGGGATCTTGGGCATGCATGCACACATGCCTGGCATGAGTTTAAGCCACCGGGTCTGGAACGTGAACCACAGTTGACTACATGGGAGACCAGTGACAGAGCCATTGCACCATCTGCTGGTTCCAATTTAGTCTAATCTTTAGAACATTTTAGTTTGCTCCTGAAAAAGGATTTGTGCTCCAATTATTTTTCTGCATTTAGTAATTTAACAAACTTACTGATTTATTGATCAGTTCATTTCATATTTGTTTACAATACCTGTTGAAAATACCAGCAAAGGGGTTATAAGGAGGGAAAGGTATGAGAAAGAAATGAAGGCAAATCTGGCTTCAGGGAACAGCAGTAAAAGGCTGCTTGAGAGAAGCCAGATCCCACATGCTGGAGGTGGGTTCGAATCCCTGAGCCAGCCAGTCTGAAACTCTGGGCATGCGTGTGAGTGGCCAGGATCTGACTGACTGGGAGGCTGGAGGGTGGGGACTGTGGCATGACCAGCCCCTGCAGAGGGCGCTCATCTCTGTCTCCCTCATTCTCACATGTGTGTGCATGTATTCTATCATGAATAATGAAAAGAAAAAGCAACTAAAAGAGGGGAAAGAAGCAAAGAAACAAAAAGATACATATCTTCTTAAAAATTTGCAATCTGATTTGAGAAGTACAATTCTGAGCATTAATCTATTCCAATATTTATCGGTTATCTCTTGGTACATAGCAATGAGAAGATTTGATAAGATAAAATTTTGCATTTTAAGAGCTTACTATATGGATGTGAACAACTATAAATATGAAATATGCATAGCTAGAAAAGAGTCCCAGCAAAGCTCAGAAAACAATACAAGATGTCTCAAGGACATTTGTAATTGTCAAATGACAAGAAGGGCACTGGGTAATTATCTGCTTATTTTAGTCACTTCACTTTCTGGAGGAGCTGTTGGCATGTCACTTTTACAGATCACGATGAAAGTATGGGAGGGGGAAGGGCAGGACATTAAGGAGTTTCTTTGCTCTTCATTGTGCACCTTTAAGGTGCACAGCAGAGGTCTTGATTTACATAACACAGGGAAGTGATCATGTGCAGTCAAGCTGACTAACATGCCTGTTGTCTCACCTGGATACTTATTTTTAATTTGTGTGGCAAGAGCACATAAAAATCTACTTCCATAGGAAATTCCCAGCATAAAGTACAATATTATTGACTGTAGTTCTCGTGCCATCCATTCGCTCTCTGGACGTATTCACCTTGCATAACTGCAGTTCTGCACCATTTTACCTGTAGCTCCCCATTCCTTTTCCTCCCAATCACACATTGCTTTGCTACACATTCTATCTTTGTTTCTATGTATTCCTTTATTCTTTTTTAAAGAGTCTCCATATAAATGAAACGATGCCATATTTATTTCTCTGTGTCTGGTCTTTTTCCCTGGCACCCTTTTTCCCAGTTTCACCTGTATTGTCTCAAGTGGCAGGATCTCCTTCTTTCTGAAGATCGAATAATATGCTATTGTACATACACCGCATTTTCTTTATCCATTCATCTACGGATGGATAGTTAGGGTATTTCTGTATCTTGGGTATTGTGAATCATATTGCAAAGGACTTGGGGATGGAGATATATCTAAGGTGCTGATTTCATTTCCTCTCATGCATACTTAGGAGAGAAATTACTGGGTCATATGGTAGTGCCCTTAATTGTTTTTGAAGAATGTCCATACTGTTTTCCATAATCATTGCACTAATTTATATTCTCACCAACAGTGTGCAAGGATCGCATTTCCTCTACACCTGCACTGATACTTTTTATCATTCATCTTCTTGATAATAGCTTTCCCCAACAGGTGTGAGGCGATAGATGCTCCACTGTGACATTGATTTGCATTTCCCTGATGACTATAATCCTGAGCAACTTTCATAGGCCTGGTGGCCATTTTTTAGTTCTTTTTTAGAGAAACGTCTATTAGGTCCTTAGCCCATTTTGAACTAGGGTTGGTTTGTTGTTGCTGTTTTTTTTGCAATTCAGTTATATGAATCCCAGTTATATGAATTCTAGGCATTAACTCCTTATGAGATGTATAGTTAGCAAATACTGTTTTCTATTCCATAGTTTTTCTTTTCTCATTTTGTTGATGGTTTCTTTTGCTGTGGAAAAGATTTTAAATTTGATGTAGTATCATTTCTTTGTATTTACTTTTATTACCTGTGTTCTTGGTGTCTTTAAAAAAACAGCGCATTGCCAAGGCCAATATCAAAGAGCTATCTGCTATGTTTTCTTTAGGAGTGTTAGGGTTTCAGGTTTTATGTTTGGGTCTTTAATTCATTTTGAGCACAATATTTTGAGTAAACTTTATTTGGATTATAATTCAAATAAACACTGATGATATGACAAAACATGTAATGTCTAAGTAGCAGGAGATTTAAATATTGAACTAAAGCACTGTGACAATAATATAAAATTTGGAGGCAGTGATTAAAATCAAAACACTCTAAGGATCTTGCATTACATGAAAGATGTGAAATAAAATACATTATAGAACTCAAACCAATGATAGTAAAGTGGATTAAAGAAAATTAGGCAAATCCAGTGGAAGTTCTGATTTAGGAGTGTTGGGTAAGGTAGCTTCCTGTACAACCTTTTGACCTTCTCTCTGTCACACGATAAGGGGCCTTGGGCTGGAATGCTTCTTCCCAGCAGACAAGGAGCCCACACAGCCTGTGCTGGCCTGATACCTTGTGTGGGGACACCTTTCCTGTCTCAAACTCAATGGCTATGCCTTTGTTCTGCCTAAGTGTTTAAGACAGTGGTGTTAGCAGTTTTAGTATTTCATACTCAGTAGGAGGCCAGGGTTCCCCGCCTTTTTTTTTTGAGAGAGAGGGAGAGAGAGAGAGAGAGAGAGAGAGAGAGAGATTTTTGCAATAGGGCACATGTGGTTGCCAGAGAGGCAGGGAAAGACAGAAAGTTAGAAATCCCCACTGGGGGATGGCCACACTACAATCCTTTTCTCCTCTCAGGATCTTGGGCACACACACACACACACACACACACACACACACGTGCCCAGAGTGTGTTTTAAGCTACCAGGTCCGGGACTCGAACCACAGTTGGCTACATGGGAGTCCAGGGATGTAACCATCATGTCATCTGCTGGTTCTTCTATGGCAGGAAAGGACAGGTGTGCCTATGCCAGTTGCCCTCCCTGGACTGCCGGGAGACCTGTCAGCCATGAGGGGGTGACAGGTACTGTGGGAGATGTCCTTTCTGCCTCTTCTCTGTGTGGGTAAACTTCATTCCATGTAGTGCTTGGGGGTGTGGTGTGTTTCTCGGTGACTTTGTTTCCGAGATGCAAAAGGGCAGAAGCGTTTGGATTCTGCCGCTGGTGGCCGGCCTTCTGCTGACCTTGCCACCCTCCGCTGTAGTCCGAGTCCCCCACGTGCTGGTAACTGATGCACTGTATTCTGCTCGACAAGTAGGAATAAAACCAAACTTCAAAACATGGAGTAGAAAAAAATGGGAGTGAAACAAATGGAATAAAAACCATAGGAATCATAAATGGAAAAAAGAAAAAAGTTAAATAACAAATGACCTGATCAGAACAAGTCCAAAGAGGTAGAGTGTCAACAGTTCGATCTGCCTGACCATATAAAGAGAGCTCAGAATAGGTTACAAATGAATTATACACTCTCTGATTTGTAAAAATTAGGCAGTTCAATGAAGGAGGCTGATTCGTAAATTTAAAACCAAAACCTTCACACCTCAGGGCTCCTATTTTGAAATAAAATATATATAATTTCACCAGGAACAATATTCTTCCTTGGTGAAAGAATCCGCTCTCTATGAGAATACCATAAAAGGACATAAATTATATTGGAATATTAATTGTTAGCAATGTAAATGAGGTAGTTAAGAAAGGAAGTGATTAAGAAGTGTTTGACAAAAATTAAGATGCGCACTCATAATATTACTATGGGCTGATGATTGCCAGTAAATAGTTTCAAGTAAACAAACTTCACTCCTTATGAGGGAAACCACACCTATTATTCTGCTTGCAGCCAAGTAGGTGAACCAAAGATCCCACCGGAGGCTATGCATCCACAGTTTATATTTGAACTTGGTGTTTAAAAAATTGTTACAGTCTAGGTGATTCATCTTCAAACTAAGTCTAACCCCGCAATCAAACAACCCATTGAAGAGCATGTAGCAGAATCAAGATTTCAAGTTTACCACAGGTCCCAGACGCGTACATCCCGGAATAAATGTGTTCCACTCAAAAGCCAACAGAAATCGCTTGTCAACATAAAACGTCCTGGAGTTTCAAAAGCCCCAGGAAAGGAGTACTTCATGGTGCAGATCAGCTGCTCTCAAAGAGAAGGCAGCGAGCTGTGCCCGCTCTGGTGGTACGAGAAAGGCAGAGACTGTTTCCACCCTCCTGGCCGGACGGATTCCTCATGCCACAGCTGAAGTGACCACCCCCCAATCATTCATCCTGAAAAGGGACATTGTAAAGATTATTAAAAAGACGTTCCGGGACCAGCAGTTAGCGTAATGGCTATGTCGCTGGACTCCCACGTAGTCGACCGCGGTTCGCGTCCCGGACCCGGTGGCTTACAACTCACGCCGGGCGCATGTGCGTGCGTGCCCAAGATCCCGAGAGGAGAATGGAGGAGAAGGGATTGCGGCGTGGCCATCCCCCCTGGGGGGTGATTTCTCGCTTTCTGTCTCTCTGTCTCTCTCTGTCTGTCTGGCGAGCGTTTGCGCCCTATAGCAAAAAAAAAAATAATAATAATAATAATAACCTCCCCCCCCCAAAAAAAAAAAAAAAAAAAAAAAAGACGTTCCAAATGCTGAGGTTCAGATGAATTCCTTTCCTGTGGCCTCTGAGTTAGCGTTAAAGGAGCAGCCATGGCAGAGTGGCTGGAGACCGTGAGGTTGGTGTCCTTGAATAATGGTGACCGCCAAGTCAGGAATCGTCGGGACAAACTCGGAGACGTAGGGACGGCTGTAGTGGGCGGTGCCTAGGCGGGTCACCACCGAGAGCTCGTCCCCTCTCTCTAGTTACTAAAACGTATTTTAGGAACTGAGGGTTCAGGTTCCCAAATGAAGAGAAGAGACAGGAAGAGAGGGCATCTGGGTTTGAAACTGACAGACTCTCAGAAGGCAGAGCTGCTGAGGTCTCGCCGTGCCCTTCGGGGCTGTGGGGCAGGGGTGGAGCGCCGTTTAGAAGGCACCTTGTCGTAAAGCCCTTACATGGCATGAACATAGGGACCCAAACAGTGGAGAAGTGGGGTAGATACAGTTCCTCTCTTTGGGGCATGGTGGCCGCTAGAGAATTTTAGAGAATTAAGGAGGTGAGTGAAAATAACTTACAAGGTGTATGGTATATTCGGATTCAGTTTACTTTCCTAGAGAAATGCACATAAAATTTTTGAGTTGTTCCTAAATTTTCTTTTAGAATCAGCACTATTCTTGAATGCAACCTTATTCTAGAACCTAATGGGAAGAATTTTGCACCAGCCCCTTGACCTGTTACTTAAGGCCTCCGGATCCTGCAAATCTCAGACCCTGTGGCTTGAGAAACGCGCTAGGCTTGCGTGCATGCCTGCGTAGCATCCCAAAAGAAGCAAGAAAGGAAGGAAAAGTATTGTGGGTGACTGTTCCCCACCGGGGACTGATTCTCCTTTCCTTTTCTCTCTCTCTCTGGCAAAGGCACATGCCTTTGCTCTGGCAAAAACGAAGGAAGAAGAGTGCTTCTAAGTACACAGGCGTTTGCTTCTGTTGATCGATGAGCAGCCTGGGGCCCGTGCTGCTGGCTGGGGGTCCTTAGAGAAGGCATGGGAACACAGACTGGCTCGGTCTCAGCGCTCCCTGCGGGGCAGGCCAGGCCCCAATCACTGCGCAGCTTCAGCCAATGTTTGATTGGAGACCATCTGCAGACATCCTCCCTCCCCAAGGGAGGAAGCTCCTGAGAGGCTTGGAGGAGGCCGGCAGAGGAAGCTTCCTGCTGCATCTTAGCCTGGAAACATGTCGAGAAGAAAGATCTGAAGACGTGAAGTCAGGAACCCACTTCCTCAAGCCGAGAGAAGTTACGACATCGATCACCAGCCTGTTACACGGGGCACACCATCTGGGTCAGGGGCCTCTCAGGAAAGGAGGACTTAGGATCTTTCTTGAATTAAGTGTAGACAAGAAAATGAACCTTTTCTATCTTTTTTTCCCAAATAATTATTTTTATTTAACTTTATTTACTGATTGATTAAATTTGACCAAAGAGAAACAGAGTGAGAAAGCGAGAGAGAGAGAAAGTGAGAGAGCAAGTGAGAAAGCAAGCTGCCAGGTCTGGGACTGAAACTGTGGTCAGCCATGTGGGAGTTCAACGCCTTTTTCTTTTCTTTTTTTTGGAGAGGTTTTCTCTCAGGGCGCGTGCGCTCGCCAGACAGACAGAGAGAGACAGAGAGACAGAAAGCGAGAAATCACCCCCCGGGGGGATGGTCACGCCGCAATCCCTTCTCCTCCATTCTCCTCTCGGGATCTTGGGCATGCACGCACACGCGCCCGGCGTGAGTTGTAAGCCACCGGGTCCGGGACGCGAACCGCGGTCGACTACATGGGAGTCCAGGGACATAGCCATTACGCTAACTGCTGGTTCCTGGAGTTCAATGCCTTTAACCACCACGCCACCTGCTGGGCCCATGCCTTGTCGATCTTGATCACGTGTCCACGGTCTACCTAGTCTCTTCTGTCCAATCACATGGGACAGTTTCTCAGTCAGTCTCCAGGGTTTAGCTGGAGCTCAGAAATTTGCCTTGTCCAGTGGGCACATTCGATAGGGCTTTCTGTTTTGCTTTGTTTGTAAAAATCAGTTAATCTGCCTATCTATCTATGTATCTATCTGTCTGTCATCTATCTCTAACAGACTAATAATTTGTAAAATGACGGCATTTTCAGTAAAGATTTTAAATCCCCTTGACTTTTATTCTTTCATTCATTTAGTTTTTCTATAGGGCACATGTACTCACTGGAGAGAGACCGAGAGAGAGAAAGACAAAAAGTGAGAAATCGTCCTGTTGGGGGATGGTCATGCTGCAATTCCTTTTCCTCCATTCTCCTCTTGGGACTTGGGGCATGCACGCACATGTGCCTGGAATGTTTCTCAAGCCTCTGAGTCCAGCACTCAAGCTGGGCAGCTGTCCATGTAAGATACAGCTGCCTTATCCTCCATGCTACCTGCTGGCCCCTTTTACATCTTCAGGAAAATGTCAATTCGTTTAGCTCAGGATTTCCGTCATTGTATTTGTTAGGATGCATGTATTGCAATGCCTCGTTAGCCAGGCCACTTACTGAAATGGCCACCCATTCCTTTACTCTGTCGTGTAAGAGAGCTCGTTGTTATTTCCGTTCTTATCTGAAAACACTGCGCTGTACTAGGAACAAGATCATGAGCATCTAGAGTCATTCTGGGCTGGGAGTCACAGTGGATGAAGACAGAGTCAGCATTGCTTATTGAAGTAGCAGAGGCAGGGGCCGGCAGATAGCGTAGCAGTTATGTCGCTGGTCTCCCACATGGCTGACAGATGTTCAAGTCCTGGACCTGGTGACTTGAAAATCATGCTGGGGGCATATGCATGTGTGCCCATGATCCTGGGAGGAGAATGGAGGAGAAGGGATTGTGGTGTGGCCATACCCTCTTTGGGGTGATTTCTCACTTTCCCTCTCACTGTCTCTCTCTCCAGGAGAGCATACACCCTAAGGCAAAAACCTCTTTAAAAGAAACATAGCAGATACAATTATGATGTTGACTGAGTTCAGTGTAATACCATCTTAGCCTTTGCATTCAGAATAGGGTCTTCTATTTGAGAATGAGGTAAAGGAGAATAGAGCAGTATGTAAGATTTCTGCAGCAAGACATTAATGTAGAATACTAACTCCTTTTAAAGCAGTAAGCAACCACTGGGAAGAGTTCTCCATTTGTTGTTTGAAAAATGTACTTTGAAGCAAAAGTTCATCTTACTAATTGAATCTTAAAGCATGATTTTTTTTTAAAAGTCGGTTTGATATACTAAAACATTTATTTAAAAAGTTCATGAAAACAAAATATGGGAACTATGGGAGGCAGATATACTTACAATTTATAGAGTCATGAGAATTCTTTTTAATGCTTGAATTGTTGGGCTGGAGGCCAGATCTTAGCTTTTTAACTGAGTCCATTTGCCTCTGTAAATCTGCAAGCCTTTTGTATTTGATGATTAAATCATTTGATGATTCTAAACTATTCCTTAGTTTCCATTCTAAAGGATAAAATATTCATTCTATTGATTATGCTTTTTGCTTACTTGGTTACAGACAATTTGGTTCTAATTCTTTTATTTACTAGAAAGTGATTTAATGACAAAGAACACAGCAATGGCAACTTTTCCCCTCGAGGCAAACTTTCTTTGATATAACAAATCTAGATTTTGAGTAAGAATAGTCTAAAAAACATTTCTGAATTTGCCCTTGTGGTTTTATTTTGGAGATGATCATTTCCTAGAGTAAATTCCGCAATGGATCAGGAGATAAAAGTGAAATATGAAAACAGATGCGCAGAGGGCTCTCCACAGTGGACACAGCTGTCACCGTCCAGCGTTGTCTTCTTTTTTTTTTTCTTTTTTTGGAGAGGTTTTTGCTATAGGGTGCATGTGCTCGCCAGACAGAGAGAGGCAGAGAGATAGAAAGCAAGAAATCACCCCCCGGGGGGATGGCCATGCTGCAATCCCTTCTCCTCCATTCTCCTCTCAGGATCTTGGGCACGCACGCACACGCGCCTGGCGTGAGTTTAAGCCACTGGGTCCGGGACGCGAACCGCGATCGACTATGTGGGAGTCCAGCTACATAGCCATTACGCTAACTGCTGGTCCCCCCAGCATTGTCTTCTATGAGCGAAAGCAACCGATGTCGACGTTTTGTAAACAGTCACAGATATGTCATAAATGTAGAAAATTTCTCTCACAGTCATCTCCTGGGGTTTTGAAAGTAGGATTTGGTAACTATCAGTTAAGGAATAATGAAATTATACATCACAATAACTCACTGGCATGTACAGCACCCGATAGCTGGCACCTTGAAGAACGGACGGACTAAATGCAGTGCTAGGCGATTTTAGTGAGTGTTTTGATGTTTTAGGTTTGCTCTGTATTAATAGTTTTGGAAAATTCAGTTCTATCTAATTCAGCAACTCTTTTGAAAAAATAATATGAAAAACCCCCTATGAAACGTATTTCAGTTTGTTCTATTAAAACAATCCTTCACCGTTCTTTCTTTGAAATGTCATTGGCTTTATCTTTTCTTATTTTTTATTCCTCTCCCCCACCCCCAGGTAATGTCACCTAAGTGGTTTGTTGATAACTTCCTTCGGTTCCTTGTAAGCAACAGGTTTAACACTAATTTTAATATATTACCTCCTTGATGAAATCTTCAAAGAATGAGTGACTTCAGGATAAGATAAAAACTTACTTGCCTTTGATACAAAACGCTCCAGAATCTGACTGTATCCAATATTTCAGATGAGTTTATCACTAAAAATAGATTCATTTACTATTTTTCATTACCTTTGTTGTTGTTATTGAAGAGCTCATGCTCTTGCTAGAGAGAGAAGGAGAGAAAGCGCCCCAATGGGGTGTGGTCACACCAAACCCCCTTCTGTAGCCCTCCCCCTGTTAGGACTTCGGGCACACACACACGTGCTCTGTTTTTCTCAAGCTGCCGGTCAGGGATTCAAACTTTGTGGTTGACCATGTGGGATCCGGCTGCCTTAACGCCCTAACCACCATGCAGACCTGTTCTCATTTACTGTTTTCTGTTTGTTTTAAAGAGAAATTTTTGCCATAGGGCACATGCACTCACCAGAGAGACAGAAAGTAAGAAGAAATCATCCCCCCCACCCCAGGGAGGGATGGCCACACTGCAATCCCTTCTCTTCTATTCTCCTTTTAGGATTTGGGGTGCGTGCACGTGCACACACACACACACACACACCCCTGGTGTGAGTTTCAAGCTGCTGGGTCTGGGACTCAAACTGTGGTCAACCACATGGAAGTTCAATGCCTTAACCACAATGCCATCTGCTGGCCCCTCATTTATTATTTCTTGAACAAAATAAGACAAACAAACAAAAAAAACCCCTCAACAATAAACGGAAAAACAAGTTCTCATTTTCAAGTCTGAATTTTTCTTTTCAACCACCTTTTTCCTATCAAAATTCTTACTTTTTAAGTAAGAAGTTTTTTTTAAAACTTTGAGGTCCCTCTTTGTAGTAAGACTCTGAAGGTTTAGAACCCCAGGAGTACCATGCCCCAGGACAGAGCTCTCGCCGCCCTCTGCCATCACCTGGCTTCCTTCCTGCGGCAGCTGGTGGCCACCATGTTCCATCCCAGCCGCCGCCTGGCAGACGCCTGCCCCTGGTGAGCCCCGCACCATCAGGCTGCGCCGTTCACTTACCTCCTTCCTGAGGTCGGTGACCGCTTCCTTGACCGTTTCCTTTTACCCAGTGGAGTCTTTGAAGACTTGCACACAGTGTGCCTTCACAATTGTCCCCACCGCCTGTCAGAGACGTTTCACGCAGAGAGCAACGGCACTTAAAACTTCCAGCCTGTCTAATGTCAGGCTCAGAAAATGATGCCCCAAAGCATGGTGCTTCAGCATGCCGAGTGCTTAGAACCGAGCAGCGGCTCAGAACCCAGTGCTCTCTGACACTTCTCCAACCCCGATCCACCCCGGGGCCTCCCCCAAACTGCAGAGAGGGCTTTCTCTGAAGTTCCTCCAAGCGACTAAGAGGAGTTCCTTTGGAAGGGATGTGATTGTCTGGGCTCTCCCTGTGACCTTACCAAGCAGAGATGGACTCAGAGGAGGGTGCTGGTTGGCCTCACAACCGGAGAGCAATCAGACTGTTCTAGGCTGTTCTTTGTGCTCATTCCTCTCCCCTGAAACGAGCCTCTTCCTCTGCCATTGCCTGCGTCTCCGTGTGCCTCTTCCCTATGAAGAGGGTCTTTAAGCTCAACCCCTGGCCTTTCTTCGAGTTTCCCACTCTGTGACTCCTGCGTGCTTGCATGTTAAGAAGTGTGTATACCTTTTCTCCTGTTCATCTGCCTGTGGTCAGTTTGTTTTGTAAGTTCAGATTCTTAAAAACTTCAGGGTCACAACCAGCAGATGGTGTAATGGTTATGTTGCTGGACTCCTACATGGCCGGCCACGGTTTGAGTCCTGGACCCGGCAGCTTAAAACTCATGCCAGGCTGTGCGTACGTGCCCAAAATCCTGAGAGGAGAATGGAAGAGAAGGGATTGTGGTGGGGCCATCCCCTTGGGGGGGATTATTTCTCCCTTTCTGTCTCTATCTCTCCAGTGAGTGCACGCACCCTATAGCAAAAAATCTCTCTTAAGACAACAACAATGACAACAAAACCTTCGGGATCAGGGAACAAAAACTCTTTCACCCTTACCCTTTTTCCTGTTGATTTAATCTCTACTTGAGTGGAGCCATTTATTTTTTAAAACTATTAATACATCATGGATTGTTTGATGTGTTGATATTTGAGGATCCTAATTTTATATATCTCACTTTGACCAAAATCTCTGGTCCAAGCTTCACTTCCGCTCCCTACCATGATGGCTGCTCTGAGAACACTGGTCCCTGGATTTCTCTTTTTTCTCCCATCAGTTCACCTCCTCCGGGACGTTTCACTCTTCTTGCTCAGCCTCACCCCGTGGAGGTGATAGCGTGCAACGGTTCTCTGCTAGGCACCCTTGATCTCCTCGCACCCCTACCTTTCCAAAGGGTGCCATGACTTTTCTGACTAGCCAATGGCAATGCAGCCCAGAATCGGAGCCACAGATTCTATTTCTCAAGAACCCTAAGTGGACGGGGAGGCCAGTAGTTCAGCTGGCGTGCCCATGTAGTTTGATCCTGTTTAATTTATGAACTTCATAAGGCAGGAGATAGGGATAGTAAACATACAGACAGGGTAAAGGCCCAAGACAGACACACAGTGAGCCCAAGATGGAGTCACAAGGGCTCTGTTTTAACCAAGAGCTGGCTGCACTAGGGCTCAAGACAACTCTAGCTAAAGGCAACACTTTCTATTTACAAACTGCATTCTAAGAAGTACAGATTGAGATGGTCTGCTGACCCCACAAAGAATGGGGTAATAAGCCACCCAGACTACCTTGTAACTATTTTCAAAAGCCTACTTCCTTATCAGAGGGCCAGCCCATTGCTAGGACTGTTATGATAGATGAAAAGCCCTCACGAGAGCCCCAGGTTGACAACTCTCCTTCAAGACCCCTCCCTGCTGGTAGGGAGGGGTTCTCTTTTTCAAAAAACATTGCTTTGTTATCCTCTCCTGTTGTCCATGCTTCTAATTCTTCATGATTATAGGACAGGAACTCGACACATCAGAAATCCTGCGACATCACTGCTGTGCATAATTTTCTCCCGATCCTTTGGTTCCTGTTCTCAGGCACGTCCAGCCAGCCGTGATCAGCGGTGCACGTGCACAAGCCTGGGCCTGCCGTGTGGGTCCGCACTGTGTGGTGGGACCCTGCCACTCATGGCTGGACTAAAAGTATTCCTTCCGGTGTATTTTGGACAAGTTTGGTCTAGAATTTATATAAATCTTCTTTAAATGCTTGGTGGTATTCTAAAGTAAAGACATCTTGGCCTGAGCATTTTTTGGTATGTTTTAAAATTCCTGATCCAATCTATGGTTATGGGTCTATTCACATTTTTTAATGTAATGCTCTTGTGGAGGGGGGAAGAAAGAGAGAGACAGTGAAAGGAAAAGTGAGACATCATCCCCAGAGAGGTATGGCCACGCCACAGTCTCTTCTCTCATTTTCCTCCTGGGATCTTGGGCACTCACGCACACAACGCTTGGTGTGATTTTCAAGCCACTGGGTCCAGGACGCAGACCGTGATCGGCCATGTGGTAGTCCAGCGATGTAACCACTGCGCCATCTGCTGGTCCCTTTTATACAGATTTTTTTTATTTCCTTTTGAGAGCAGCTTTGGCAGTTTTTGTCATTCTAAGAATTCTTCTTTTTTCACCTGTTACGTAATTGGATGACATACGGTTGCTGAATTTCTTTTTGTACATATTAAAATGTAGTTTATGTACAGTAAACTATTTCAGTTTACAGTTCTGACTTTAGATAAATGCATGTAATCCCAAATCTTATGAAGATATAGAACCTTTTTATCACCCAGGAATATTCTTCATGTTCTTTCCCAGCTCATTTCCCTTCCTCTGCTCAAGGTAACTATTCTTCAGATTTAAGTCATTGCCTATTATTGAACTAAATGCAAGTGGGAGTGAAAGATTGCCTGCTCCTCTGCGTGTGACTTTTCTCTCTCACTCTCTTTTTATTGACAGAGGGTGTGTGCAAACCACCATCTGAAAGACCAAGGATGGGGGGAAGAGAGAGACCCTCCCCGGGGGCGGGGGCTGGCCATGCCACAGTCTCCTTCCCTTGGTTCCTTCTCTACCCAGGATTTGGGACACACCTGTACAGGTACCTAGCATGCTTTTCAAGCCACCGGGGCCAGAGAACGAGCCATGCCAGATGGAGTCCCCTGTGCCCACTCCACTGGGCTGCCTATGTCCGACTTCTCTTGATAACAAGTGTTTCTGAGAGTCATCCGTGGCAGGTGTAGCAGTAGGTTATTCCGTCTTATTGCTAAGTAGTATTCCGTTGTTTATCCATTTAATAGACATGGGTTTTTTAGTTTTATGCAAGAATAGAGCTGTTTGTGAGTTGTAGCCCTGAGAGTGTTTTTGGAAGATGAATAATTTTATTTATCTTTGGTACGAAACTGCTAGATTGCAAAGTTGTTACATTTTTTAGCCATATGAAACACTGCCGTTTTTCAAAAATGGTTCTTGCTCTTTTGTGTCCTACCAGCTGAGTATGAGAGTGCAGATTATTTAAAACGTGTGTCAACATTTGGCAGTGTTGATCTTTTCATTTCTAGCCATCCTAGTGTGTTCGTAGGTATTATGTTGTGATTTTTATTTTTAAAATAGTTTTATTGAAGTATAATTGATATACAATAAAGTACGCATACTTACAGTACACAAATGCTAAATTTAGACATACGAATACACTTATGGAATTACACCAGAACCAGCATAATGAGTACGTGCATGATTCTGACCCACTCTCGCAACTCCTCCTTCCTGTCTCCCGCCATTCTCGAGGAACCACTGTTCTCCTTTCCCCCACTATGAATTAGCTTGATTTCCTAGAATTTTCTATAAGTAAAATTAGAATATATGTACTGCATGTTTTCTGGCTGCTTTTATTTTTTGTCATCATAATTGCATTAAGACCCACTCATGTTGTGTGTGGGTCAGTATTTCATCCTTCTTTATGACTGAGTGCCATTCCATTGTGTAGATGTACCACAGTGGGCTTACCTAGTCTCCTTTGGATGGGTAGCTGGGCTCTTTCCAGTCATCGGCAGCTACACAGTAAGCTGCTGTGCAGCTGTGTCCAAGCCTTTTATGTAGGCATGCTTCTGTTTCTCCTCAATAAACTCCCAGACAAGGACTGCTGGGGCACAGTTGGGAAAGTCATGACGCATTTTTGTACAGGAAAACATAGAAAACTAGGATTTTCCCTATGAGTTAGTGTACATGATTAATAGGTTAAAAACAGCCAAACTGTGTTCCAAAGTGGCTTTTCCATTTTACTACCCCAGCAGCATGCATGAGAGTCCCAGTCCCACCACTTCTGTGTCCATGCTCAATATGGTTACTCTTTTTAAATTTAGATAACCAAAAAGGTATGTAGGGGTGTCTCACTGCAGTTTTAATCGGCTTTTCCTAACGACTAATGAAGTTGGATGTCTTTTCATGTGCTATTTGCCATTCACATGTCTTTGTTGAAATGCCTGTTAAAACCTTTGGGCCATCTTTTAAATTGGGTTGTTGGTTTTGTTTACTGAGTTTTGAGACCTGTCCCTCTACTCCATATGCAAGTCCTTGATAAGGTTTGCGATTTGCAAATATTTCCATCTCCTGTTGCATGCCTCCTTATTTCCTTAGCAATGTCTTTTTAAAGAGCAGAAGTTTTAAATTTTGAGACAGTATAATTAATCAAGTTTTCTTTTATGTATCATGATTTTGGATTTTATTTGAGAAATATTTGCCTAACTCAAGATTAAGGTAAAGATTTTCTATTGTGTTTTCTTCTAGAAGTCTTGTAGTTTAGGTTTTACAGTTAGATTTATGATTCATTTTGGGTTAAAATTTTAAAGGCCCAAAGTATAAATTGACTTTTTAA
Source organism: Tupaia tana (assembly GCA_026018925.1). Taxonomy (NCBI): domain Eukaryota; kingdom Metazoa; phylum Chordata; class Mammalia; order Scandentia; family Tupaiidae; genus Tupaia; species Tupaia tana. The sequence continues at coordinate 3,538,638 of JAKSZU010000017.1, forward strand.
AAATATGGATGTTCAATTAGTCCACTACCATTTATATATTATCTTTTTTCCAATGAACTACCTTTGCATTTTTGTCATAAAACAATTGACCACTATACATGGGTAAAATAATAAGCTCCATCTTTAATTAGTATACTCAGAATCTTTATACCCATATTGCATTATCTTGATTATAGTAGCTTAATAATAAATCTTGAAATCAAGTAGCATAAATGTTTCAACTTGTTGTTTTAGAAATTGCTTTAGGATCGTTCTACCTGTTCTAGATACCTATCCTATGCACTCGTAAACATTTTGAGCCAGTTTATCATTTTAGAAAAAAAGGCCTATGTGGACCTTGATTGCATTTATGTGACGATGTTCACACTGGGTTTTTCTTCTTATATTCTCTTTTCTGGCCTTTTAATCGGGGCCCCCTTTGCGTAATCGTGGGCTCAGTTTTATTCCCTCCCTTCCCCGTTCCCTGGGCACGAGGCTCCGTCTCAGTCTCCTGTATCCTCAGTCTCCTGTATCTTTTGTTTGGCTGAGCTCCAGGCTCTTCGGTCTCACCCATTATTTGTCTTCTGCCATTGTTCGGTATGAAGAACAGAGACGTGGTCCGTGTGTGTCTCCCAGAGGGTGACGGCCTTAGCGCAGGAATCCGGGCGAGGCTCTCACTCCGAGGGCCCTTCCTCACGGCCGCTCGGACCTCAGGAGAACTCAGATGTGCTCATTTGTACTTCAGGGCGCGTGGCCTCAGAACCACCCGCGGAAAAGCAGGGGATGAATGATAAAGAAAGAACGAACCCTTCTGTACCAGTCTTTGATATGCCAGGTGTGGCTGAAGGAACTCCTGGTAAGTCCTGGATACGGGGCATTAAGGCGGATCTGTTATCTATTATTAGGGCCTGGATATAGGAAGCCCATTTCTGGATGGTTTCTTCCCCCTGGGTATCTTGAACTGGGTGTTAAAGAGGGGAACATATGTTTTAGATGTAGACGTTCATGAATAAAATGGCCTTTGGGTAAGCCTAGGTATTTCTAACATCTGGTCCTCAAATGCAGAAATGAATTTGTATTCCTCTTGATGTAAGAGCCATGGCGTCCGCGGGGGATTCCAGGGCCACAGCGACTGTGCCCTCACTGCTCTGTCATCGGCCTCCTCGCCTCGGTATTGTCACGTTTTACATTGCAGTTTCCTAAGACACAGACAGGGCTGCTTCCCTCTGATTTACAGCATCGCTCTCTGAGCTCTTCTGCCTCCCTCAGAGTGTCGGCACTCTGGTTTCCTTCCACTCTCGCCTCGACGTCTCTCAGCCGTCCACCAGGCAACGCGGCTCACGGGTTCTCAGCTTCCCCTGCCCGGAATCTCTTTTGTCTTCTGAGGTTCTTTGCTCAGGCGTCCCCTTCTGGGAGCTCCACACACGCGTCCCTTCTGCGTCCCGGCGTCCGCTTCTCTGGCCGCTCTTCTGGAGTGACCACGGCGGTCACTGCTGCTTACGGAGGGGCCACTCTCCTGGCTCGTGGCAGGGCTAACCAGCACCCCGTGGGCAGAGGCGGAGTTCAGGTCAGCACCGAGAGTGTGGTCACCGGCAGCCCGAGCCCTGGGGGCCTCTGGTCGTCGTACTTACAAGAAACGTCTCAGCTCATTCATCCAAGAGCTCACAATCCCTCACAGGGCGTGTTTCATCACATCGATCAATAAAATATGTTTGATAAATTCTTTCTGGTCATACCATATAGATTTACTCAGGCTAATCTAAATGAATAAGAAATCCCTATAACTGGAGGGCAAAAAATGAGAAGCTGGAAAGGCACTGGGAAAGGGGGCGCCCACTTTGGGACTCCCCCGAGCTGCAGCTCCTGTGTCTCCTGGACACGTTCCTTCTTCCACTCTTGCTCCCTCTTCCTCCCGGCAGGAGTGACTGCCCAGCCATGCAGAGACATCGCCTCTGTGCCTGGCCTTCCCTGTCCCTGGTTTCATTTAACAAGAGAGGTTTGGATAGGACAGGTGTGCCCTGTGGTCCCCTCACCTGTAGCCAGAGAACCAGTGACACTGCCACAACGACCCCATTGCACAGAGGCAGTTCTCAGGGAAGAGAAGACCCTCTAAGCTAATACTTGAGATAAACTCGTGGTCTTATCTTGATAAACTCATGGTTTCTTTTGGCCGTGTTTACCATGCTATGCGGGCAAGAATGATCTGTCTAGCTGCTTCTGAAGTGAAACCAGGCGGTGGATGGTGTGTGTGTGCATTTTCATTCCGGAGTCCTGCTTCTCTAATCTCATTAACACAACGGCCCAAGCCAGAGACTTACTTATGCTGTGGGGTAAGTGTCTATGTGTCGGAGAGTATTTCGTGCTCCGTGGTTGGGATATTTTATTTAAGTTTACTTTTCCAGTATGCTATTGCTGTTGGTGTTCAGTCCGTATGGTAATCCACTGACATACTGCTCTTTAAGAAGTCTTTAAGTTTTCCAAGGAGAATCTAACCCTTGGAGGAACCTACTTGGATCTGAGAGGACACAAACCCTTCTCAACGCATCTCAGCTCTGATCAAAAGCCATGCACAACTGCACGGTCTCTGACAGGCACTGGAAAGAAGCCGTTTTCCTCCTTGCTTCGCTCCTGGGTAAGCTGGTGGGTCCCCCTGTCGGGGGTTTTACCCCTGCTTGAGTGAAGTGTCCGATGGTTTCCCTCGTCAGTGGGAACAGCAGCGGTCTGCTACTGCACGGTGAGCTGTGGCAGAGGGGAGGTGCCTCGGGGTGGGCCGCAGACCGCCTCCAGGACTCCGAGCCGTTGTTTATTAATTGGGTGCTGACAGTGTGTTCACCTCCCTGGTAAGGGGGGAAAAGAAACAGCTCAGCCGTCTGAGTGCCGGGTCTGAGCGGCCCGAGTGCAGGGTAGACCGAAATACTCCAGCGGCTGCATCACAAGGTACCAGCCACTTCCCTTCTGTGGTGGAATTTCCTCTTCCGCAGTCATCACCAGGGCAACCACAGGGCATTCAAACACAGCAAGTTCAGAAAAGTTCTGCGAGGCGAAAGTGCCTAGTGAAAAAAATCGGTTTTTCTTTTCCTTTTGTCATCTAAATCCTTTCTCTTTACCCTAAAAGCAGTTAAGTCATTGGCTTTTATGTGCAGAAAAGAATAACTCCCAGAAAGGAGCACACGTATTTTACTTCCCTGGGCATCGCGGTGTCAGTATCAGTACAGACTCCTTGCCCGTGTGATAAGGGGCGAGACTGGGTGAAAGTCCAGCGGAGACCTCACAGCCTCACCACGCCTTGCAGATGCGTAGCTCTAACTGGATCAGCTCTCCCGTTAACAAGTTCCCTCGCTGTGTTAGCTACGTAGGGAACTCCCCGCAAGCTCTTCAAATCTTATATACCCAGATGTTGTCTATATAAGGATAAAAATGTGAACGAAATCTTGAAAAATTTGGAACAACTTTAGACTGTTAGATTCCCTTGGGTTTGCATAGCTTAAGAATGTGTTTCCTTCAACTCTGTGGTAAGTGACTGATGAATTCAATAAGGGGATTTGACTTTTGATAGGAACAATTTCTTGGAACAAGTATCAGTGAATCATGGAAGAGAGCTAATTGCACCTCTATGTTACTCTAAACCTGTGAGGATGAATATGTATTTATTTTATTAAATAGAGAGAGGAAGAGGGATGCAATTATGGTGCAGGAAATGGGAGTCCAAGTGGAACAAAATCGTTTATTGGCAGGTACAGCGGGGTACGGGTTACAACTAAGAACACATCGGAATTTGCAGTTTCCAGGGTAAAGAGAACACTTACGACCATAGATGTACACATAACCTCACGTGGCTTCTAAATTCTTCCTTGGTGGCAAAATATGGTGTCTTATATCTCGATGCAGAAAACAATATGATTATGATTTCTTCTGCAAACCAAGCGTGCACCTTGTTCAGTAAATCAAATGATTCACAAGTGATTTCGGTTGTGACTAATTTCTTCCACGGAAACAACGCTGTGGCTAGGCTCTTTGCTTTTTGGCCCCATAAAGGTATGCTTCTTGTGCATCTGTCACTTGTTAGACTGGGTCTTGGAATTAGCGTCCATGTTCGCTTTACGACCGTGCTTTTTACAGTCCTCATCTCAACAAAGAGAGACGCCGTCATGCTCCTGTTGGAAGGCGCATTTGATTCATGGCTTTTAAATATTCAACCTTACTCTGACTCTTGGATGAGAGAAACCTCCTTCAAGCCATTTTCCTGATCTTTTCTACATTGAAAAGATTCTGGCCAGCAGAGCTGCCATGGGATTTGAGCTATGGTTTGTTGTAAGTTGACTCGCATGGATGTCAGTCCAAAGGCCACTCTGTGTAGCAGAACAGCCCTTGGGACTTGCAACACTTTGGACTCTTCCTCCAAAAGCATCTATAATAAACAGAGTTATTTTAATAGTATTCCCTGCAGTTCGTGTCTTAATTCAGTCATCTGGGAATAGGAAAGCAGATCCCTCTCAGTACACCACTAACGTGGGTTTCTACGGTATTATGCACAATCCTCTCATTTATTTTTACAGAGAAAGGGTGGTTTCTGAGCCAAGTTCCGCAGGCGTTTGGGGAAAAAGAAAAGGTTTAGGTAACTCCAAATTCTTCAAGTGACAATTGACATTTTTTATTTTCTTATTCTTAGAAGTAAAAACACATATAAAGAGCTACACACCCTAGGGCAAAAGGATGCAATTCTTGGCCCTGTAGCTCATTTTTGCAAAAATTGACCTCTTCAATTCAAGACTGTTGTTTGTACCACTTTTAAATCCTGTTGTCTGTATTCTGAGATTGCTTATCTAGCTTTTTCCTAACTTGCTGTATCACTTTGAATCAGAAAATTAGAAAAGAGATACTAAACAGCATAGGAGTGTGTATGATTCTGTCTCAAAGTTGAAAATAGCAATGTTAAAGATAAGTTTTGTTTCTTAGGAATAATCAACTCTAGAGAAAATGTTATTGCCCTAGGATTCTACACACACATATGGACTTCAAAGAGTTCATGGAAAAATAGAGTTCAAGTATGAATTTATTTTGGTACAAAAAAATGTGAAAGCTATGTGTAATTTTTCCATTAAATGTATTTTCCATGAATTTTTGAAGGGCCTACATGTGTGCACATGTGTGTATGTGTATTACACAATATCCGGGAATTCTGACACAGTAAAGAAATTAGATGTTGCTAGATGGAAAATATCTTCCAAGGCAAAAGGGAGTGTGAGAAGCTCTTGACTTAATCTGTAATTAACCCTCTGTTTTCTCTGGTTATTTATGTTGGGCTGAAATTTTGTGGCGCAGCTCCTGAACTGAAGACAAAAATTTCTTCAGCTTTATTTAGGACAAAAGAAAAAGTCTCTTCACTTTTATTTTTGATTTTTAAATTTAGAAATAGATAAAATAGAAAGTTGAGAGGATTAAATCTAACTCTAGAATTAGATAGTCAATGTTAGATACTAAAATCCCAGAACATTAGGTCTGAAATAGATTCAAGTAACTTAGTAGTAGATATTCTAAGTGGTGATGATGAGAATGAGATAAAAAAAATTACTTGTGTAAGACAACGATTTTTCGCCTGGATTAACTGGGGCTCATTTGAACCTCAATCCTCACATAGTACTATAAACTGGCGGATGTCGTTTGTTGAGGGTGGGATTTTACCTCTGATGCTTTGAGATAGGACCATTATCGAAGAATGATGAACTCTCAAGAATCACAAACCACCTATACCCTTCTCTCCGAGAAGCCCAGGATAATCGTGACTGAACCAGAGTCGAAAGCTCTGCCTCATCTCCAGAAGTCCTGGTAGGTGTTTAGAAAACTGGATGAAGAAGTGAGTAAATAAAACCGTAGCCCTAAAACAAGAGCCCAAAAGAACACATGGCTCTTTCCTTACTTCCAAAAATGGTTAGAACTGCTATCTTGAGACCGAGCGCATGCACCGCTATAAACATGATTCATGGCTTCCATTTCTGGTCGGTGCGCTCTCCAGTGCAACATGGGCTTAGAGGGTCCAAAACTGTGTTACACTTGAAATGGCTTGTTGAAATAATTCCCCGTGAAATGTAGCAAAAACACATTCCAGAAAACAAACAAAAAAAGTGTGTCCTTGGAATCTGCAGGCCTGAGTATCATACAAGAGAGTGAGTTGCTCTAAGAATCCTAGTGAGTTGAGCTGGAGCTAGGGAGAAAATGACCCAGACAACACAGAGGTGTCGTGTTTCTGATTCTACGAGAGCTCTTCTTTAGACTCAACCTTTTCTATCTCAGTATCTTCTCTTAAACTTAATAATTCAATTTTGAAAAACATAGGTTATGCTCCCAGGGCAGGAACTCTGTTTTCTTTCTTTGTTAGTTTGGGTTGACTCCAACATAGGGCCCTGATTATTTGCCAGGTCAGGTTAAATTTGTTTTAACCAGTGGTTTTGTAGTGCTAAAAATAGAATGAGAATCCAGAACCTCATAAAATTAGCACCCAGGTTACCAGCGGGTGGCATAGTGGTTGGGGCACTAGACTCCCACATGGCCAATCATGGTTCAAGTCCCAGACCTGGCAGCTTGAAACTCATATATATACTGGTGTATACCCAAAATCTCAGGAGAAGAATGGAGAAGGGATTGCAGCATGGCCATCACCTCTACTGGGAGGCGATTTCTCACTTTCCCTTTCCCTTTCACTGTCTCTGGTGAACATACATGCCGTATGGCAAAACAAAACAAAACAACCCGAAATTCTGCAAGGAAAATGTAAATGTAACAAAGTGAATTATCAAAGTGAATTGTACCTCCTCTTTCTATACCTACAGACATTCTGATGCTCATTCTCATCCCACCCTCCTGGAAGTGGGATGCCTTAACTCCTGTTCTGACATTCTTGGTTGGAACATGATAGGGAACCTGTGTCACCCTAGGCTCAGAGTCTGGGTTTGGTGTTCATCACGATATGCTTAGTATTTGTTCTGGGCCCATAGCAAAGACAGCCTGAACTGACACTTCATCTTTTCCTTTAAAATTGTCAGTACAAGGGCTGGTTTTGACAATGTATTGATCTTTGGATGCAAGAAAAGAGAAACTTTTTTTTTTTTTTTTTTTTTTTGCGTGGGTTGTGGGGGTTGTCTGGAAACTTTCTTAGTCATAGTCTTTCTGTGAAAGGATGTGTGCCTATTTGACACCAAGTTCAAGCCCCATTAGCTTCCGATGGGGCCAGAGTCATAATCTGGCTGCTCTGTGGGTATAAATTTGGATACATCTCAGCCGATGTCTTGAACATATTCTTACACCTTCTTTGTGTTGCCAAGAAACGAGCAATCAGTAGGTCTCAGAAACCAAGAGTCAGGGCATGGTCGAGCTGTCAGTGCCAAAACATCACTTCGACAATCCAGTGTCGGTAAGGAAGACTAGTGTTCCGTTTCTATTTTGCAATGTCTCCTATAAACCAGCTGTGGCACATCCAGACAGTGGAATACTATTCAGTGATAACAAGAAATGAGCTATTAAGACAACAGACATGGAGAAAACTAAATGGATAATACTCAAAGAAAGAAGCCAGTCTAAGAAGACTGCGTGTCCCGCGACCCCAACTGTATGACGCCGTGGAAAGGGCAGAACTGAGAAGACGGTAGAAAGGATGAGTGACTGCAGGGCTCAGGGAGAAGCAGTAGCACAGATGGCTTGTGGGCACTGAAATGATTGTACGCTGTACCCCAATGGTCAACGCATGCCACCGTCCCCACCGGTCACACGTACGCTTGCACATCCGTACCCTTGTCAGAACTCACAGGTTATACAACACGAGAGTGAACCCTGACATAAACTGTGGACGTGGAGAGGTAACCGTGCGCCAGCGCAGGCTCCCCAATGTAAACACATGTCGTTGTGAAGCAGGCTGTTCGCAGAGGGAGAGGTTGTGTTCGTGTGGGGGCAGAGGTTTAGGGTACTATACCTTTGCTCAGTTTTGCTATGAACCTAAAACTGCTCTAAAAAATTGTTTAATAATAATTTTTAAAAACCTTCCTTATTTAATCATAAATTTTTAAGAGAGTGTTTTGCTCTAGGGCACATGTGGCCACTGGAGAGAGAGAGACAGAAAGTGAGAAATCACCCCCCTGGCGGGGGGATGGCCATGCTGCAATCCCTTCTTTATTCTCCTCTCAGGATTTTGGGCATGTACACACTTGTGCCTGGTGTGAGTTTCAAGCCTCTGGGTCCAGGACTCAAACTGTGGCTGACTACGTGGGAGTCCAGCGATGTAACCATTATGCCATCTGCTGGTCTCAGTCATTATTTTAATAACCTTATGAAGTGGCTAAAATGTTTGTTTTCATTTTTTTCCCAATATTGATTCATGAGGCCAGATGGTGCAGAGGCTCACTCACATGGGGAAGTTCTAGGTTTGTGTCTGGAGGGCTTCCTTACTACACCAAGCACGTGTGTCCATGACCAGAGGTTGGCTGGGCCTGAAGGTGGACTGCAGTGTCAGGACGCTGTCGGGGTCCTGGATTTCTGTCTTTCTGTCTCTGCTCTCACTCATGAAAAAATAATAAGTAAAGTTAAACAAATTAAAAACTAAACGACAAAAAACAAGTACTGATTGAGGGCCTCCCTCTTCTAGGCACTAGGGTCGCGGTGCTGCCTAGTCCTTGCCCCGTGGAACTTACGTGGCTCTGCTGATTTGACTGCCAACTAGTTTTACTTAAAATACAAGTCCAGCTCTTCTAACTGCGTGTTCCATCCTCTTTCTTGTACATTTCTCAGCATCCTTTGACTTAGCCTGCCTGGGCAGGACAGAGCATGAAGGATATGAGAGAAAATGGTAATTAAATGGTCAAAGAAAGCATTCCCAAGGGAAACACATAGAAAAAAGAGGGAAGTGTTATACCTAGACAAAAGGAAATCACTTGGGACCGTTTAGTTACCTACAAAACCAGCATTTTAAAATATAAAATATTAAGAAATGAAAAAAAAATTCTTTTTGGATTTGAGTTGCTTTTAGAACAGCAGAAAAGAATGAGTTTCAGAAGTATTTCTAGAATTCCCATGGTAGATTTGACCAATATGTGGTCGTTTATAGCTTGGCTGTACAATGGCTCTTTTTTCCTTTGCAAATATGTATTTTTTAATAGACTGTCTGGAAGAAGTTTAAAGGGGACATGTTGATACTTAACTCTACTATAACAAACATTAGATGTGTTTAAAATCGTTTTGTCAAAGTTGGTCTAGGTTTCATCAAGGTTATTTTTGATTACAGAAATTTATTTCATCAACATTATTCTTTTATCACAAGGATTTTCTCCTGCTTTGGCTAAATTAAACATTTTTTCAAAACCAAAATTTCATCATTTTTGAATAATCTGTTTAAAAGCTCCACCTTAAAAATTGGAATTAAGTCCAGATTAATTATAGTAAAAAGAACCCTTGGCATTTCTCTAGGGTTCCACCCAAGGGCTTTTCAGTTTTATCACATTATAAAATAAACTCAGTTTTTGTGCTGATGGTTAGGTAACATTGACTTCTCATGTTAAGTGGTAGAAAGCGTGGTCTTTGGAGTCAAAGTTCTCTGGGTCTGGATCCTAACTCTGTTTGTGCTGCCTTGAGCAAATGGCTTCGTTTCTACATTCTCTAATTTCTCCATAAAATTGGATTAGTAATACTTGCTGTTTCAGAGGGTTATGTGAGCTCATCTACATACAGCCTGGGAAAAGAGCATTTATCAGGACACATTTTAAAAAAAGTTATTACCAAAGAAGATGAAGGAGAGAGTTAATATTCTTTTGATTCCTTTTTGAGAGTACAGAGCGTTTTGGTAGTTTGCATTTTGTATTTTTTAGGTTCTCACTGTTGTGATATTTTTACTGTATCATCTGGCACTTGGTTAGGGGTCCCTGACCTTCTCAAAGATTTCATGGGATGTCTCTTAATTCATATACTCAATCTCAGAGCTTGGTTGAACTTGCGTTTCTGAAATAATTGTGATTTTTACAAATTAAACGTTTGTGGCAACCCTGTGTTAAGCAAGAATTTCAATGCCATTTTTTCAATAGCATGTGCTCACCTCATGTCTCTGTGCCACATTTTGGAAATTCATGCAATATTTCAAACTTTTTAAATTATAATATATTTGCATTACATTACCTACTATTATGGTAATCTGTGGTAAGTGATCTTTGATGTTTATTTTGTAATCATTTGGGGTCACCAGGAGCAGTGAACTTAGTTAATGTGTGCACACATATGCAGAAGAATGAAGCTAGACCCATATCTCCCACAACATACAAAAATAAATATCAGAGGAATTAAAGGCTTAAACAAAGCAGAAGAGCTTAAACTACAAAGCTACTAGGAGAAAATGTAGGGAACCACTTCAAGACATTGGAATGTGCTGAGTTCTTAAATAAAACCTCAAAAGCAGATCATCTGGTGAGATGGTGGTTAAGGTGGCTGGATCCCACATGGCTGACCGTGCAGTTTGAGTCCTCTACCCTGTGGCTTAAAAACATGCTGGGTGCATGTGCATCCCCAACAATCGCAAAAGGAGGAGAAATGGAGGAGAAGGCACTGAGGCATGAGCATCTCCCATAGAAGGTGTTCTCCTATTTTCCTCTTCCTGCTCTCTCTTTCTCTCTCTCTCTATCTCTCTCTCTGGTGAGTGCATGCATCCTCTGGCAAAGTTATAACAATAATAATAACAACCCTCAAAAACACAGGCAACAACAGCAATAGACTAAAGGAACTGTATCAAACTAAAAAGATTTTGTGCAGCAAAGGAAACAACAGAGTGAAGAGACAACCCACAGAATGGGAAATAAATGATTATAAGCTATTCATCTGACAGAGGATTAACGAAACATACAAGGGATTCAAACAACTCAGTAGCAAAACAAACGAACAAACAAAAATCAACCCAAAAACCAAAAACCAAATTTTCACATTAAAAAATGGGTAAATGACCTGAAAAACAGTTCTCAAAAGAAAACATACAGATGGCCAATAAGCATACGAAAAAATGCTCAATATCTCCAATTATTAGAAAAATCTAAGTCAAAACTGCAATGAGATAACACCTCATCCCAGTTAGAATGACTATTATCAAAAGGAAAAAAATAACAAATGCTGTCAAGAATAGGAAGGAAGGGGAAATCTTCTATATAGTTTATGGGAATATGTATTAGTACAGTGATTATGGAACAGTATGGAGGTTCCTGAAAAAAAAATAGAACTGCCATATAAAAATGTAATCCCACTACCAAGAATGTATCAGAAGGAAAGGAAACCAATATGTCATAAAGTTACCTGCACCTCAATGTTTACTGTAGCCCTATTGACAATAGCCAAGGTGTGGAATCATCCTAAGTGTTCATCAACAGGCAAGTGTGTGTGAATACAACACACATATGAATACTATTCAGCCATTCTAAAGAATGAAATCTGTCATTTGACGTTAAATCGGTAGCCTGGAGGACATTAAATTAAATGAAATAAACCAGGCACAGAAAGAGAAATAGTCACGTTTTCACTCATATGTGAAAGTTGAAAAAATGATCTCACAGAAGTCGAGAGTTGAAGAATGAGTACTAGAGACTGAAGAGGTTGCAGGGAGGGGTGGATGGGAATGTAGAGCTGTTGGTTAATGGAGAAGAAATTACAAATAGACAAGAGGAACGATTTCTAGTGTTATAAAATACAATTGGGTGACTATTGCTAATAATTTACTATTATATATATCCCAGAGTGATTTAAAACAAAGGTTTATACTATTTCTGACACAAAGTAATGACAAGTGTTAAAATGATGCACATACCGATAAGCCTAATTTAATCCTTATACATCATATTCTTGTGCTGAAAAATCACCTTGTACCCCACAAAGATGTACAGTTATTCCACAGTAATAAAAACTGTGTGTTCTGACTGCTCCGCCAGTTGGCCATTCCCCATCTCCCTCCGTCTCAGGTCTCCTTATTCCCTGAGACACAACAATATTGAAATTAGGCCTATGCACAAGCCTCCAGTGGTATCTAATGTTCAAGTGAAAAGGAGTTGCACATCTTACTTTAAATCAAAAGCTAAAATGATTTAGAGGAAGCCGTACTGAAAGCCGATAGGCCACGTGCTCAGCTTCTTACACCAAACGCTAGCCAGGCTGTTGCGCTCACTGTTCCGAAGGTTCGAGGTAAGAGGTCTGCACCTGCTGAGGTTCTTCTTGCTGGTGGATAACATTGTGGAGGGCATCACAGGGCAGGAAGAAGAGTTCCGGAAGGAACTTAAAATGCCACTCCAGTGAAACGTGAGTGATAGGAAAGTAAAGCAGCCTATTGCCAATATGGAGAGGGTTTCCGCGATCTGGATAGAAGATCAAACCAGCCGCCACACTTCCTTAAGCCAAAGTCTATTCCAGAGCAAGGTTCTAAATCTCTTCAAGTCTAGGAAGGGTGAGAGAGATGAGCACGCTCCAGAAGAAAAGTCTGAAGTGAACCGAGGTGGCCTCACGAAGCTGAAGGAACAAAGACAGCTCTCTAGCGCAGAAGTGTGAGAAAACCTGCACCTCTGAGGTACGGGCCGCAGCGAGATCACCGATGAAGGTGGCTCCAAGACACAGCAGAGTTTGAAGGCAGATGTGACAGCCTTACATTGGAGGAAAGTCACCTGAGACTTCCATAGCCTGAGAGGAGAAATCAGGGCTTGGCTTTGACGCTTCAAGGGACAGGCTTATTCTCTGCTAGGGGCTTATGCAACTGTGACTTGAAGTTGAAGCCAGGGCCCATTTCCCTTTCTGAAAGTCCTGGGCCCGTTCAAATTATGCTAAGTTGACTCTCTCTGAACTCTGTGAGGGACCCATAGAAGTGGAACGACAAAGCCCGGGTTACAGCACACCTGTCTACGGCCTGGGTCCCTGAGTACTTTAAGCCCACTGCTGAGACCAGCTACTTAGGCAAAAAAAGATTCCTTTGAAAAATGCCCATTGACATTGCGCCTGGCCATCTGAGAGCTCTGATGGAGATAAACAGGCAGGGTCACGTTGGGTAGATATCAGACGTTTCCTGTAGCCCAATCTCTCTGCGGCTTAATACCTGAGCCGAGGCGATTATGAGACTAGAGGTTAATTAAGCTCGCGGTTCTGAAGGTTCGAACTAACGTCTGCACCTGGTGAAGTTCTTGCTGGTGGATAACATTGTGGAGGGCATCCCAGAGCAGGAGCTTGCATGTCTTATCTCTGTCTCTATCTTATTCTCTCTCTTTGTAAACCCACCAGGAGTCAATTATGCCAGCCCCACCCTGAGGACCTTAACCCTAACCACCCACCAAAGGCCCCACCTTTTAATCTCGTAGTTGGATTAAGGTTTTACCCTTAACAACCTAATCTCATCACATGATTTTGGGAGGAACAAATTCAAGCCATGGTATTTACTCTCACTTTGGTTCTTTTCTGGGGGAGGGCAGAGCCCCAGGCCCTTCCAGACAGTCCTCGTTGCTGAAGTCTGTCATCTATGGTAAAACATCGCACCACCTGATTTCCCCTCTTCCTCCTGATGTTAGTCATTATTGTTCCAGGATTTTATTTCCATTCCAAGACTTACTTATTGTCCATGGCTTGGAGTTCAATAGCAGAACAATTAGTACTGGGTTTGTGGTTGCTGTTGTTCTTTTTTTTTCTACATAATCCTGTTCTTGTAGTGTTTTGCCAAAGATGCTTATGATTTCATTATAATAACAGGCATTTGATGACTTGTTCTCTGATATTTTCCACTGTATTGGAGTAACTGTCTTCTCCTCTGTGTGACATGCCACACTATATTCATTAAAGAGAATTAGGTATCTCTTTAACAAGGTTTTGAGCTAAATATTCTGCTTTTGTAACAGGAGTTTTTTTATTTATTTATTTTTTTAAGCCAGACTGACTCCATCTTGTTTAATATAAAATGGTTTTTCTCTCAGCCTGATACCGTTTGTTTGCGATTTCTCATAGGAGCTCCAAGGAGAAAGACCATCAACCTGGAGCTTGAAACAACGAGGGCCGTTTTACCTGAGCTAAAATTGAAATTCCTGTCTTGAAGATGACTCGCTTGATTGTATCCCTCAGCTAAAAATTAACCAGGCCTACGCGTTTCTGTAGATAGTGTTAGCCCCTGGCATTGTCTCCTTTTAAACTGGCTGACCGGTCGAAGATATTTATACACGTCTTCCTGCTGTGGTCACACCGTAATAAATCACCCTTTCCTCTCTCATTAACAATTTTGTCTCTGTCTTTTTGAGTGGCAAAGGGTTGACCTATCGTGGGCCTCTAAACTAGGGGTGTAAGGCCTCTTGCTTGGCAATACTTTTTTTTATATTAAGTTTGTGCCATGGATGTATTTCAGATGTTTAGCAGATTTCTCTTCAGGTGAAGATTTCATGAAGTTTAGTCAGGGATTCAATCACAAGTTTTCGTATCTGTTAACAAGGAGAGGGGACTTTCTAGAAATTTAACTTGAGTTCATACTAGAATGAAGTTTAGTCTTTACCTTGAGTTCATACCAGTAAACTAAAATTTTACTTTACTTTTAAAATGAAAAAGATTGAAAAAAAGTCCATCACTCTCACCACCACAAAGATATTATTAACATTCAGTAAACATCATTACAGATCTTTTAATTCACATAGAGAGAAGATGGAGCAATAAAAATGCTCTAATGAAAACAAGCTTTTTATACATGCTACATTTGATAAAAACTTATGTGTAACTTGAATCAAATTAAACACAAAAAATCAAACTGAATTGAAATACAAAGGAATAATAATAAAACATGCATGGTCATAAAAAGTTCTTCAAAAAGTTCATGGAAAATGTGTTTCATGAAAAGATGATATTTGGATTTTTAACATTTTGCACCTAAAGTAAATTTGTCCTTTAATTAGTTTTCCATGAACATTTGAAGTGCCCGTGTGTGTGTGTGTGTGTGTGTGTGTGTGTGTGTATCTTCATTACAAACACTATCTTTTCTAAAAGATTCTTCTAAGATTAAGAAAATAGAAAGGACTGGTCCTGCATCCTAGCAGTGAAGGAGGCGATTCTGTAATATGTGGTCTACCACGTTTGGGTCCTGGCCTGTGCGTCCCAAATCCCAACGGGATGGGAAGAGAAGAGATTTCGGACATGACCACGCCCCCCCCTCCCCTGAAGTGGTCCTCTCTCTTTTCCTGTTTCTGACGAGCACACCTACCCTCTGGCAATTAGAGAAAATAAAATAGGAAAAAATACAAAGAAGTTGAAGTTACTATGCTAAAAAATTTTTACAGTTATTCATTCCATGTTAGAAGTGCTTCACTCACTCCAGTAAAAGAAACTGGTCATTTGCTGGCAGGGTAGTCCATTTCCCTAGTTTTTCTTTATTGTTCAAGCACTGACTACCCATTGGTTTCACTAACCATAATTCTCACAGTATTTAAAAAGTTAATTCTATTTTTGGAATCAGCAGTTAGCGTAATGGCTATGTCGCTGGACTCCCACGTAGTCGACTGCAGTTCAAGTCCCGGACCCGGTGACTTGAACTCACGCCGGGCGCGTGTGCATGCGTGCCCAGGATCCCGAGAGGAGAATGGAGGAGAAGGGGTTGCAGCGTGGCCATCCCCTTGGGGGGTGATTTCTTGCTTCTGTCTCTCTGTCTCTCTCTGTCTGGCGAGCGCATGTGCCCTATAGCAAAAACCTCTCCAAGAAAAAAAAAAAAAGTTAATTCTATTTTTAAAACTGCCACCAAGGGCTTGCCACTCAAATTTTTCTCATTCATTAATTTCTCCCTAAATGCTTTTATTTTTTCATGTGCGTCTTCTGTGATTATGTCAGGTTTTTTTTCTGTGACAGTAATTTAGCTTTCTAGTTGTGCCTTCAAAAGGCTAATAATTTAATTATTTCCGAATTAATTGGTATTGGACACCTATTTATTAATTCTAAAATTAGTTCATTATTATCTTCAATATTTTGTTTGAATTTTCTTTCAATGTTACTCTACTGCTTTATTATTTGTCTTTAAGCCTTTATTGAATTTATATTCTTATTAAATTATGAACAATTTTCTTTGTAGGTACAATTCTTTCTAGTCTGCGTTCTTGTTCTTTTGATATGATTTCTCTTTTTCTCTCTTCATAGTTTCTCTGTTACTTTTTAGGAATTTTGTTCATGCTTAGGTGGTTTTGAATAATTTTCTGTTGTATATAATGAGAGAATTTTTATTTTTAAATTTGCCATAGGGCATATGTGCTTGCTAGAGGGAGCGCGAGAGAGAAAGAGACAGAGAGAGCGAGCGAGCCCCCTGGGGGGATGGCCTCTTCGCGGGCCTTTCTTCTCCGCCCTCCTCTCAGAGTTCCGGCATGCACACATACGTTCCAGTGTACCTCTCAGACCTCCAGGTCCTGACCTTGAATCATGTAGTCAGCTGTGTGGGATCTCGCTGTTCCGATCACCATGCCCCTGGCTGGCCCATAGAATGAAAACTTTTAATTTCCTCCCAACTTCGTTGTGTTGTCCAAACCACAGGCTATTGAAGGAAGAGAAGGAAAGCAGAGAGGAGAGGAAATATTTAGCCTTTGTTAGGACATGTGGACTCGGTTCTCTTTTCTGGAATATTCTTAATTTTCAGATTATTTCTTTTTGGAGGAACTTGTGAAACTTGCTTCTGTAAGAGAACATCAAAACCGTATTTTAAACCTGCTGCACCTTTTTATTTATATCAGAAAAAGACGAATATATAATTAATGTCTGTCTATCCAGATTTGGAGACCTAATAAAAATTTTCATGATTTTATCTTTCTTTATTAAAATTTAATCTTTTCAGAGAGAGAGAGAGAAAGAGAGACAGAAACCCACTAGGGTTTCCCATTTGCCACCCACTCCAGCCCCACCCAGCCTGGCTCATAGCTGTGCCTGGTGTGTGGCCTGGGAGCCCCTGGGGGATCCCAGTCATGCCACCACTGCACCGCCATCTGCCTTTGTGACGACTTTACCATTTAAAGATTTATAGTAAGCTGTGGGGGTTAGTTGTTACGCCCTGAAGCAACATTTTCTGTTTTTTTTTTTTTTTTTTTTTTTTCCTTCTTGGTATCTTGATTTCGCAGTTACCACAGACTTGGCCTTGATGGAAAGTTGTAAAAATTGCCACACATTCTTTCTACCCCAGTAGGCACATCCCTTTCCATTGTGACTTTGTGTTTCTCCCATCAGGAAGGTGGCATCTACTTCCCCATCCCTTGGAAGACTTTGAAGGGTTTTGCCATGTGCTTGCTTTGGTTCAGGGGATGTTAGCAAACAGAGGCGTGACAAGTACTGGAGCAGGGAAGTCTGCTCCTTCCGATGCTTGGGGAGCCCTGTGTCACTATGTGTAGAGTCTAGGCCATCATCTAGAGGATGATCACATGTCACTCAGTTGTCCCAATGTCCCAGGTGACAGCCAACAGTTTGCAGACATGCGAGTGCAAAGTCTTAGGTCCTGTAGCCATCTGCAGATCAACCAGCCAAACACAGACTCATGACGAATCCAAAGGAAATTAGCCAAACTGCTTCCTGTCAGGATGACCCAGATGACCCAAGAAATTGCAAACCAAACAAACTCCTGTTGTTTTTAGATTATGTTTTGGGGGCTTATTTGTTACACAGCACAAGCTAATTGATCTAGCCTTTTGTTATTGGTATTGTGATTATTGTTAGGTACAGGTAGATGGCAAAATTTGCTCAGCCAAGTTTGCAATGCTTCACTCTAATTGAAGTTGTTAATTAGGACTCATCTGAATATTAATTACAATATATCCTCAGCCAAAATTACTTTCTAGTTACCTAATGCTTTGTAACCCACCTGTCCATGAGAAAAAGTCCGGGACTTCTCATATTCAAAACACTGTGCTAGTCAAATCATGATTTTTTTTTTTAAAATAACCTAGCTAGAATAGCTCTACTCTCAGAATCTTGCACTTAAAATTTCGTCTGAACAAAAAAATTCAATTAACTGAATGCAACTTCTCTTTTTTTCTATGCCTATCCTACCCAACCTCTCTTTTGAATTTTATTCAGAAAGGTATTAATCATCCACCAAAAGAATTTACAGTAAGTTCATTTTGGCCTGTTAATCTTGGAAATCACTGAAAAGATCTTACCAAAGGGCCACAGAAAATAATGGTTAACAAACGCTCAGAAGCAAGTCATTATTGAATGTGGCAGAATGTCACGATTGTTTTCAGCCCTAAGGCTCGGGACCATTTTTATGGGCTTTGTTGGAAAAGATCTAAAGGCTTTCCTGTCACAAATCCTGGAAGGTTGATCATTTTAGCTGTTTTCCAGCTTGACCTGTTCATTCAGAAAACAGTCAGGCTGCAAACATAATTTTAGTTTTTGGTATTGATACAGGAGGTTAAAGTCTAGGCAGGTGTCTCCAACATTGATCTAGATGGCTTCAGATCCCCAGATTTTACTAGATGTGGGTAAAGTCTATTTGCATGTTTCGACCTCTCTACTCCAGACAAAATTCATACTGTTTCTGGCTTTGGATTTGTCCCAAATATAGCAATAGCATTTTGGTTTAGTAAAAAGTCTGAAAATTATGATTTGGACTTGGCTCTGCAACCTGCCAGTTGGGCGACCTCTAGTGAATCTCTACTAAACTGAATTAACGAATTGAACCTCAGTTTTCTCATCTGCAATGAGAAAATGATAGTATGCTGTTTCCCTTAAAGAATTGGGAAAAGGCTGAACCTGTATTGAGGTGAATACTTCGTAAATCTTAATGCAGTGTGTGGTAAAATAGTTACTATGTATACAGAAACTTTGGTTTACCAGATACCCCTTCCTCTTAATTCTTCTCCTTGGATAATCTTTTTGCATTAAGGTAGCTCACAATCTATGCATCTGTAGCCAAGATCCCTTTCCTGGATTCTAGACCTATTTATTCCACTGATCACTGATCATCTTCCTTTTTAGATATCACTGAAGCATCTCAGACTTAGCAAGTCAGAAAAAGAGCTCGTCCCTCTCCCTCTTAGACTTCCGTCTTGTCTTCTTGGTTAAGAGCATTGCCATATACCCCACTTCGCAGGGCAGGACTCTTGGCATCAACCAAAATATCTTTTTCTTTCTCATTGTCTGCGTCCACAGAAGCCCCGAGCCTGGGATTTGACCTCCCGGGTACTTTCAGATGCATCCACGTCTCTTCATGGTTCTTGGCCTTTACTTCCCTTACCTGGATGACCGCCACTGGTTTTTGTTTGTTCTTAAGATTTTTGCCATAGGGTGAGTGTGCTTTCCAGGGAGAGACAGAGAGAGGGAAAGTGAGAAATCACCTCCCCGGGGGATGGCCACACTGCAGTCCCTCCTCCTCCCATCTCCTCTCAGGATTTTGGGCACACACGCACATGCGCCTGGTGTGATTTTTCAAGCTGTCACATCCAGGACTTGAACCATGGTTAGCCATGTGGGAGTGCAGCGCCTTAATCACTATGCCACCTGCTGGCCCTGCAACACTGCTTTTTTTGTTTGGCTCTGGTTTTCCACCTTTTTCTCTTCCTTCTCACACTGCAGCCTGTTCTGCCCCTGCCTCTCCGTGCACAGTGCATTGGACTCTTTGTAATTATTTTTCAAATTTTTTTCTTTATACATGATAGAGCATGTGTGGCACATGTTAGAGCTCTCTGAGTGGATCTAACCTAATCTAATTTGGTTGGATTTTGTTTAACCACATACATACACACCCTTATTATTATTTTCCAAATTTTGCCACAGAGATTGGAGTGCCTCCCACCGGGCCTGGTCTCACCGCCAGCCCTTCCTCCAGCCGTTGCGTCCCAGGCACTGGCATGCATGCTGGTGTGCTTCAGGTGTGGCGACTTGAACCGCAGTCACCATGCGGGATGAAACTTCTCTCGGGATGTGACTTCTCCGTTGTGTCACGGAGCTGTCCTGGTCCTTTGTAATTCTTGCATTTGCTATAACGTTGTTGCTGGTGTTCTTATGCGTGTCTAGAATAGCCATTTCCTACCTATCTTACCTGAATCATTTGTCTCCCAAGTCTCAGATCCAGGTGCCATCTTCTCTAAGAAGCTACTCCTGCCTCCCTCCTTTCTGGAATTAAGACTGGCCTGGCTGCTCTGAGTTCACTTTGCCTCTTGCGTGTGGGTCACAGCAGTGAACAATGTCGCACTGCACGTTTCGGGTTTCTGCACCAGACAGACAAGCAGAGGCCAGCACTGTGGGTCAGACCAGTGGCTGTCCCTTCCTGCCCACTTCTGCCCGCTGCCCCTCTCCTCACCAGGTAGCACAGGACGGCAGTTACTGGATTTGGACTCAGACAGATACGAATTCAAGGTATAAAGTCCCATTAAGATATCTGCATTTTATAATCATCACATTGTCAGCTGAGGGTGAAGAATGAGTCTGACGAAGAGGCTGCTCAAAGGTTTCAGTGAAGGGGCCAGCAGGTGGCATGGTGGGTAAGTCACTGGACTCCTCCATGGCCGACTCTGGTTCAAGTCCCATACCTGGTGGCTTGAAATGTGCCCAAAATCTCGAGAAGAGACAGGAGGAGAAAAGATTATGGCATGGCTATCCCCCCACCTTGGGGCAGTAATTTCTCACTTTCTCTCTCTCTGGTGAGAGAGACAAATCCAATAAGTCAAATCTATCTCTCTCTGGCGCCCTATGGCAAAAACCTGAAAAACAAACAAAAAGTTTCAATGAGACATGATGAAGATCTAGACGCAGGTATAAACTGCAAACGGCAAGTGTTGACAGCTTCGAAAAGTGTGCAGGAGCTGAGAGGGCCCCGACCGCCCAGCTGATGGGGAGTCGAGGTACAGCGAAGTCCGTCCTGACTCCCAGCTGCGGGCTTGGACACCCAGGGTGACAGCATGCTCTAACGATCTGAGAGACAGAGGGGGTAGAGGCTGGCAGGGTGGTGGGGGCGGAAGTGCAGGCTGGGAGGATGAAATGGACAGAACATGATCGATACAATTAGAGACGTTGAGTCTGGGGTGGTAAGGGTGACTGAGTATTTGATAGGAGGGAGGGAAGTGGATCTAAAACTCAGATAAATGTCTAAGGACCAGGTTCACCTCTTCTAAGGAAGTGCTCGGGCCTGCCCGGCTGGTGCTGATGAATGCGTCCATTTTGAGGAGGTGGTGGGCACCCCTTTCAGAATAACCCATCAGGCCCTTTCTTGACATGAGAGATAACACGTTTACTGTGTAATTTAAAACAGTTTTATGTGTATATCATAAATCAAATTATGTTATAAACTGTTTTTAAAAGATTATACAGACCTACATGAAGTCACAACTAACCTTTTAAAAAAGTTTTATTGTCTTTATTTCTTCTATGAGCAAGAGGGACAGAAAGACAGCACCTCCCTGGGTCTCGCACTGCCCCCACTCCAGCCTCAGCCAGCATGCGTGTGTCCACGTGCGCAGGGAGGTCTCTGTGTGCAAACCTGGAACCGTCCAGGAGGTCGGCCCGGAAGAGTGTTGTCTCTTACTGCCATGCCTCTGTCTGCCCCCCACAAACTGATCTTTAATTAATTTAAAAAAATGCATTTATTTCAGTGCCAGCCGGTGGCATGGAGTTTGAGGCAGGGAGATCCCACATGACTGACTGTGCAATTCAAGTCCTAGACCTGGAGGCTTGAAAAATACACTAGGAGTGTGTGTGTGTGTGTGTGTGTGTGTATCTGTGCATGACCAAAATCCTGAAAGGAGAATGAAGGAGAAGAGATTGCAGCATGGCATGGCCATCCCCCTGAGGGGTGCTTTCTCACTTTCTCTCTCTCTGTCTTCCTCTCTGTCTCTCTCTGGTGAGTGTATGCACCCTATAGAAAAACTATATATGTAACTATATATATATATATATATATATAATGAGAGAGAGAAAGACATCATATGTGTGTGTGTGTGTGTGTGTGTGTGTATATATATATATATATATATATATATATATATATATATATATTTATATATACACGAGAGAGAGAAAGACATCTTATGTGTGTGTGTGTATATATATATATGAGAGAGAGAAGGACAAGCACCCACCGCAGGATCTTGCACTGGGAACCCTGCACCCAGGCTGGCAGCCAGGATCCCGGGCACCTGCAGGCATGTACTGGTGCCTGGGCACGAACCCCACCTTGCATATAACCTGCAGCACCACAGAACACTGTAGCACACAGTGGCACTGCAGCTGGGTCAAAAGTAATTTGAAAACAATAGAAGTTTCTGGAATACAAAACAATTCTATTTTACATGAAAATAAAAAGTACAGGTTGCAGTCCAGCAATCTCTCCTCATACATGCAGCATGTGCAGGGGCCAGAAATTACACGGAAGTGGCAGTTGTGCCTGAGAAGTGTTTTCTCCTTGGTTCATTTTCTATAGGAGAGTACATTTTTTTCATAGTCGAGATCCCTTCTTCAGGCTAGCTGCTATCGAGAATGGAATGTGCTTTTCAGATCCAGACTGAAGTCATTTGGTAAATTCAGGAAATATCTATGTAAACTAATGCCAGAGAAGTGGCTCCCTGGACACCGGGGCTCTGCTAGAGCCATTTATCGGGGATCCCAGACCTCACTGAAGGGCTTACTTTGCAGGTGTGCACCTGGCAAGCACGGAGACAGCGAGGAAGACAGAAGGGGCGCATCGTGACAAAGGACAGACGTGGGCTGAGCGTGAGTTAGAGACCCACGGACCAAGACGCTGGATGGGCGGGTTTGGGGTGGGGTGGGAGGATGGAGCAAGAGGTTTGTGACAGATTTCGCTGTTGTCTAGTGTCTGCTGTCCGTGTCTGTGTGGAGCTTACCCTCCCAGCCTCAGACACCAGGCTTGCCCTCCTGGCTTATTTGACCAAACACAAGCCGGTAGAACGGCTGGGTGTCTGTTTCGAGCAGAAGCGTTAAGAGCCATTGCAAACTTGGCCATCTTTGTCCTCCTGCCAGGTGACCGGCCTATTCCAGTGGTGCACATGCGATGTGAGTGAGACATTAATCTTCACCATTGCAAGCCACAGAGATTTGGGGATCATTTGTTATTGCAGCAAACCTCACGACAGCTGACTCGTTCAAAACGAGCAGACAGGGATGGGCAGGTCCACGGCTGTGGAGATGCGGCGTCCTGATTCTGTTACTCCTGCCAGACCACAGCGCAGGGGCCTAGCAGCAAGTGTGACGTGGGTATGGGGACATGGGACAGGGGTCACACGGCAGCTCTCCTGCTCAGTGGGCAGACGACTCACTGCCTCTGTCTCTCTGTAATGGAGATAAGAAAGCCTACTCCACAAAGTGTGTCACGAGGCCAAGCAAGGTGACAAGTAGTCCAGAGGACCTGGCACCCAGGAAGCACTGAGTTTTTGTTTTTGTTTTTCTGAGAGATTTTTGCTATAAGGCATGTGCACTCACCAGAGAGACAGAGAGACAGAGAGACAGAAATCACCCCTGGGGGCAATGGCACTACATGGGAGTCCGGCGACATACCCCTCACGCCATGTGCTGGTCCCGACCAACAGCACCCGTTCTTATTCCTCGCATTCTGAAGAAAAAGACCAACTGAGAGACCAAAAATATAAAGAATTTGGAGTTGACGCTCAGAATTCACAGCGTGAGTTCACGTTGAATTGAACTGTGAGCCTGACAAGAGCTAAAAGAAACCTGTGGCGATGCACACCCACACTCGTCACGCTCGCGTGTCTGGGGCCAGCTCTTCCTCTGCACCTCTATGTGGTCATTTCATGCGAGATACTGTCAGCATCTCACAGGAAGTTTGAATTTTGAGGTCTCTTAGAGAAGACTCCTGCAGCAGCCATCTGACTGACTACACCGTTCACGTGTCATGGCCCGCTGGGCTGTTGGAGTACAGTTTCCGCGGTGGTTGGCGAGTTTCTGGCCTGGCGAGAACCACTGTGGTCATCTGTGTACCCCAGATGGCAAGAGTCCCCCATCTCATCAGGAAGCAGCTCTCCCAGCAGACCTGGGCTAAGCCATCGGTGACCTAACGGTGCCAGACGGGGTGTGCTGGGGCGAAGTCGCGTGTGTAAATTACTACGCTGCTCGTCTTTTCCTCTTGTCTTCCTGCTTCCTCTTCATTCTCCGCAGGGAAGAACAATCCTTCCTGGGTCTCCTACTTAAATCTATTGTTTATTTTTGCCCACTTGATGACAAAATCGTTTGTTGTTTTATTTATTTACTATTTTAATTAATTAAGTAAGTAATTAAATTTACTAGAGAGTGCATGTGCTCACCAGAGAGATATGGAGAGACCAGGAGAGACAGAGATAACAAGAGGGAGAAAGCATCCCCTCACCCCTGTCTCCAGTGGGTCCTGGTCACGCTGCCATCCCCTCTTCGTCCTGTGCGGTTTTGAGCAGGCAGGCACACACACCCAGCCTGGTTTTCAAGCCTCCGGGGCTGGGACTTGAGCGTGGTCATCAGACGTAAAGGCTCCAGCTCTTAAGCGCTCGGCAGCAGGGTGGGCTCCGTGGCACAGTTCATGTCGGTGTTCGTTGTCAAAGCTAGCCCGCTGATTGGCTTTCGCTTTAGTTTTTAGGTGGGTCATGAAGATGCTCAGAAGTAGATGTGTCATTTTGTAAGTGATGCCTCACGTCCCCGGAGATCCTTTCAAACACTTTGCTTCAAGTGTGTGGCCACGGTGACGACTAATCCTCTTAAGTCAACAGCGAAGTGCACCCTACCCTGCCGTGTCTCTGTGCTTTCCTCCGCTCCCTTGCTCCTGCGTGAGTGACAGCGACGCGCTGTGCTACCCATGCTCGGAGGCCGCCTGAACAGAACGCATCTGGGTCCCCATGGGGTGCCGGCTGCTCTAAATACTGCCTCGTTTCGGGACTTGCTCCTGCTATATGACCATATGCTCAGTATAATTCCGGGTGAGAGCAACTTCTAAACTGTGGGGGTTTGTTTTGCTTTTTGTTTGTTTCTTTGGGTTTCTTTGGACACCTATGGACTCATAGCAAGTGACTGCTTTGCAGAATATTTAGAATGAAATCTCAGACCCGTGCTTTGGTAGTTGACTCCGTTGTTGAGTTCCGTGAACTCTCTCAGTTTGAGACATGGTGGAGAGCAGTGTTTTGCCAGCTGGGTTTTCAACGTTAGCTTTTTTGGATTAAAAGATGTCACTCCATAGAAAATATTTCTGATTTTCCTTCTTTCTGCCTCATACACAGTACTGATGTTAAATGTTATATGTAGATTTGATCGCTACAAATGTTCAACTTTTCTGTTTAACAATGTTATTTTAAGTTGTATTTTATTTGTCCCCTGAGAGACAGAGGAGGGGAGAGGGGGAGAGAGAGAGAGACAGAGGCACAGCCGTCAGAGTCCCCTCCTGCCATCCACCCCTCAGACATTCAGGATCATGGTGTATGCTGGGAAACCTCGGGACGCCGACCAGGACCCTCCCATGTAGTTTCCACGTCGTGGGGCATTGGGTTACCCCTGAACCACCACGGCTGGCCCAGTGACAGATGCTTCCCACAGTCTAGCAAGAAAGAGCCCGCATATCCACACTGACAGCTAACTCCACAGCATCTTACTGCACTGGTGAAATAAGACAACTACAGAACAAACCAGCACAAGACAGTCTGCATTTATACAAGACCTCTTTATTTTTAATTAAAATTGCATGTTTATTTTTATAAACCATTCATCACTTAATTATCCATCTTAGACACATTGTTATATGTGGCTTATCATGTGCTCAATCAAGAGTGAAAAGCCGGGACCAGCAGTTAGCGTAATGGCTATGTCGCTGGACTCCCACGTAGTCGACCGCAGCTCGAGTCCCGGACCCAGTGGCTTAAACTCACGCCGGGCGCGTGTGCATGCGTGCCCAAGATCCCGAGAGGAGAATGGAGGAGAAGGGATTGCGGCGTGACCATCCCCCCTGGGGGGTGATTTCTCACTTTCTGTCTCTCTGTCTCTCTCTGTCTGTCTGGCGAGCACACGCGCCCTATAGCAAAAACCTCTTAAAAATAAAAAAAAGAGCCAAGAGCCTGCCTGCCATGCTCAGGAAGGGGGCGCTGGGTTAGAAGAGCCAATCAGAGGGAGGGCTGGACGGGGCAGCCTGGCCACATAGAAGCCGTACTTGGCCATGTTTCCCCTCAGGGAAGGATTTCAACCCTGGCTCCTGTCCCCCCCGTTCTGAAGCCGAGATGGTGAAACTCTGACGTGGCTACCTCAGAGGGAGGTGGTGAGTGCTGAGTGAGGTGACATGGTGAGCAAGAAGTGACTGTCATGACGTGTGATTGCTTTCAGCAAAGGTCCTTACAATAGCACGAATAACCTTACCTTGTTTTCTGCCTCTCGATAAGATACACTAAGAACAAAGCAGGACGAGAAATCGGTCAGTGTGGGCGTTTCATCTAGAATGCACGTTTGTTCCCGCGTCCCCCTTCTGTTCCAGGTGAAGATTTCCTAGCTTGTCTGAGAGGGAGTCTTCGGCCCCACGGAGGCAGACAGGGGAGGCAAAGGCAGCCGGATTTGTGCTTCGTTCCCTTTGATTTGTACCTATCTGGTCTGTGCTGCTCGTCAGTGAAATAAGGGATCATTTATTATTGCAGCAAAACCCTGAAGCCCAAAGTCTCACCAGGGTTTTCCTGGTGGTCTTCGCTCAGTTAAGAGGTGGCGTTTGCCAGGGGACAGCATTTTTCTTCCCTTTGCTTGTCACAGTTGAGTTGAAAGATAGTCCCTGCTCTTCTAAGATCTGATAATGGTCTCTGTATTGATTTTACCTTTTTTGTACCAGAAAATGTGTGCGTTTAATCTCCTTAATTCAGTCTCTTGGCTTTACGACCCTCTTTCTATGCTCTTACTTGTAGAGCCCCCATTTGGTTTTACTTAGCTTTTAGTTTTGTTTTCTCTGCGTCTACGATGAAAACGCACGTGTATCTTGAAGAAAGCACCTAGGGCCTGCTGAGAACCCGTGCGGAGGGCGTGGAGTGACACCGTGGACTAACCGGTGGTCTGGGCCCTTCTCCCCTGAGATGTCACAAGCTGTCTTCCAGGTTTCCGAGCCTCTCCGTTCTGAGTGCACCTCAGCTTCCGTGCTCTTGGTTTTCCTGCCCACGTGGAATGTTGGCGGTCCCTTGCTGTCCCCTCACTGCCACCCCCTGCCCACCCCCCCCCCCCCCCGGAAGATTTAAAGAACTCAAGGAGGGACCACCCAACATTAAGGAGCACCTCTTTTTTTTTTCCTTTTGTAAGCATTCCTTTTCCAGTACATTGCCACCTACATCACTGGAAGCCTAGGCTGACCTGAGTAAATATCTCGGGTCTCTTTCCCCTTCTGCGGCAAGCCTACGTCATGTGTTTCTCTCAAAAAGTCTTATCACAAAACAAACGGTACGCCGCGGGGACAACACAGATTGATTTGGGATGAAAAGACCTATGGGTAACCAGAGAGGGATTGTTACCACCTGTAAGTGCGTCTGAGCTGTCAAACAGGGCGTGACCAGGAGCGGGAACGTGCTTTGTGGCGGTCACCGAGCGTCAATTTTGAGAGCCCAGAGGACCTTGTTGGTGCATTTGCTGGGAGCCCAGGGGACCCAGGCCTCTGTCAGGACGATTTCCTGCCCCGCGGGCGGAGCCTGCACTGCACACTCCAGGCAGGTGAGTGTAGGGCAGGGGAGTGGAGTGAAGTTTCGCTTGGGGGCAGACATTCTTGGTTGGTCACTGAACATCCGCTCCCAACCCCTCTGCTTTTGCCACCTTCCACCATGAAGGATGGAAAAGTTACTGATTTTCTCTACTTCACGTAGAACCAGAGCAGCCGCATGCCCGTCTAACCAGTAAGGTGTAAGAGGGAACAGGAGGCCTGTCGCGCTCTGCATTTACCTTAAAGGGCATCGGGCGGGCTTCCTCTTCTCCCTCCTCTCCGCTTCCAGAGCAAGTGCGGGGCCGGATCTGTGGGTGGTGGGCCCCTCCTGGAGGATTCAGAGCTGCGAGGTGAGAAGCCTGCGTCTTTGCAGGGGCCAGGAACGCTGCCCACCTGCAGGCGACTCCCTGGTGAGAAGACGAGCCCCTCTACTTGTTTCAGCTGCTCGGAGCCAGGGTTTTGATAAATGTAACCCAAAGTACGGTATATGAGCTTTTTGTTTGTTTCTGAGAAAAACTTTATTTTATGGTAAGAACTCTGAAAATACTATAAACAATGGAATCGCTAGTGGGATGGATTCCCTAACACTCTTTTTTTTTTTTTTACTTACACAGATACACTCCGTGCGTATGTGCAGGTATTAGGAGAAGTACGTTAACTCACTTATTTTAAACTTGTGCAGTTACTCACATGCTAGGATGTCTTTCACAACGACTTTTCCATCTCTGACGTCGAGCCTTGTGACAGGCTATTACTGCTGTGATTGCTGTCACCATCTCTTATGGCTTGAATTTAAAATTAGCATATTGGGGGCCAGCAGATGGCAGAATGATTACGTCACGGGACTCCCACATTGTCGACTGTGCTTTGAGTCCTGCACCTGGCAACTTAAAACTCATGCCAAGCGCTGGTGCGTGTGTGCCCAAAATCCTGAAAGGAGAATGGAGGAGAAGGGATTGTGGCATGGCCATCCCCCCGAGGGGTGATATTTTTGTTTTCTGTCTCTCTGGTGAGCTTTTGTGCCCTATATCAAAAATCTCTCTCAAAAAGAAAAAAATTGCATATTGAAGTTAGGTTGCTATTGTGAAAGTATTAAGAGGGCTGAAACTGAGACCGGCAGATGGCATAGTGGTTACGTCGCTGGATTCCAATGCACTTGACTGTGGTTTGAGTCCCAGACCTGGCAGCTTAAAACTCACACTGGGCATGTGTACATGCATGCCCAACATCCCGAGAGGAGAATGGAGGAGAAGAGATTGAGGCATGGCCCTCCCCTCTGGGGGATGATTTCTTACTTTCTGTCTTTGTCTCTGGTGAGCACGTGTGCCCTGTAGCAAAAATCTCTCTCTAAAAAGAAAAAAAAAAAAGAAGGCTGAAATTTAATCTGACTGTGGTGTTTGGAAGGGGCCTTGGGCAGGTAACTAGGACCAGACAAGATGATCAGGATGGGGCCCTGTGGTTGAATACTGGTGGCTTTATAAGAGGCAGGAAGGGGACCAGAGCTGACACTGGCGCTCTCCCTCTCGCCGGGAGTTGCCCTGTGTCGCCTCGGAGCTCTGCTGGAGTCTCCACTCACAGGAGGACCCCACCCTGATGCACTCGCTGACCTTGAACCTCCAAAACTGAAAGCTGACCAAAGCTTTATTCTTTATAAATTCCCCGGTCTGTGGTAGTTAGTCATTAGCAACAGAAAAAGGAGCTAAAACAAACCCATCCTTCCACTTCTCGTGTTTTGGCCTGTAGTGCTTACTGCTTTGTTCTTACTGTTTGAAACGATGCTTGGCACAGAGAGGTCGGTGAGTAACTAAATGAGTGACTTTCAGGGGAAGGATAAGACACGAGGTGGAAACCGGGGATGAGAGGTCGACAGGAAGGTTAGCGAGTCAACGCGGAGTTGGTCAGAGAGGACCCAGATCTGAGAAGGGCAACTTTGCAGACTTAAAAGTGAACACAGGCAAATTTTAAACAGAAGAATAACTAGGGAGAGAGTGCATGGCTGGCTTACAGGAAGAAAGAGGCCTGAGGTGAATCTGAAAGTGAAGAGAAGGAGAATACAAAAGCGAGAAGTGAAAAATTGGATTCTGGGAGCCAGCCGGTGGCGTGGTGGTTAAGGCACTGGATTTCCACAGGGCTGACCATGGTTCAAATCCTAGATCCAGCAGCTTGAAAATCATGCCGGGTGTGTGTGCATGGGTGACCATCCCCATGGGGTATGATTTCTCACTTTGCCTCTGTCTGTCTCTATCTGTCTCTGGTGAGCATATGCACCCTATGGAAAGAAAAAAAAAAAAAAGAAAAAGAAAAAAGAAAAAAGGAAAAAAACTGGAATCTGCTTCCAGGCCTTGCCCCTGGTTGTACTGAACAAAGCTGCCATCAGTGACCCACGAAGGGCTCTCCAGGATTAAAAGTAGACTTGATGAGTTTTGCTCTCAACGTTGGGATCCCGTGGTCTCTGGGTTTATTAACAGTGCAATCACTTCCAGACTGGCCTTGTAGAGTTTCCTACTGTCAAAAATACTTAAAACACTCATATTTCCAATACATTCTTAGTTTCTCTTGCTTCCTGAGAGGAACTAACTTTTCTAACAAGGGTGCCTATAGAGAAATTCTGAGCCCTCAAACGAAAACACATAGAAAGGTTTCCTAACTCTGAGCTAATTACAGAGGCTTCTTCTTCCGTGAGCCCCTGGGACGAGGAGCACGTTATATATGTTTTCTTCCAAACTATCCAGCGTAGATTTATCTCATAAGTGAGCAGCGCTGTGTGTCAAGGGGAGAGCCAGAGGAGGGAGCTTACGAGAGGCCTCCCTGGCCTGCAGTGTCGTCAGGACGTTCCGGCAGGGGCAGACCCCTTCTCAGTATGTCCACATTTTTCTTTTGTTCCAAATTGGTACTTTTTTCCTCTGTAAATATTGATGGGAGGCAAAAGAACCCCCTGTCCCGCTGCTTCCTGCAGCTAAATAATGACTAAGCCTGTTTCGAGACCCAAGTCCAAAGGGCCTCCTGGCCGCCATGCTAGGCAGTGGCAGTAAACGCTTCTTGTCACAGTCAGCGCCACCAGGAAAGGCTTGTGCTTTGTCAGTTGTGTTTAGATAAAATGGTTTTGGTGTAAATAAGGTATGGCTGTGCAGCTGTGGAAGGAAAATACAAGACATGGTCTCTTTATCACTTCATTTACTCCTTATTTCTAGTTTTTGAATCAACTGTTTGCCACATTTTTTGTCTTCTTTTTTTTTGGAGAGGTTTTTCGCTATAGGGCGCGTGCACTCACCAGACAGACAGAGAGAGACAGAGAGACAGAAAGCGAGAAATCACCCCCCAGGGGGGATGGCCACGCCGCAATCCCTTCTCCTCCATTCTCCTCTCGGGATCTTGGGCACCCACGCACATGCGCCCGGCCTGAGTTTTAAGCCACCGGGTCCGGGACGCAAACTGCGGTCGACTACGTGGGAGTCCAGCGACAATAGCCATTACGCTAACTGCTGCTTCCCATGTTTGCCACATTTTTCAAAGGAGATGAGGTAGTGAATGAAAGCCGAGGGAGGAGAGAGGGAGGGCGGGCATGAACATCTCCTGAATCCCACCCACCGCGATCAGCTCACAAGGAGACCTAGCGGGCCTAGTTTTGAACCGCACTTATTTTACTAAAGCCGGCCCTATTTAGGACGAGTACGTGCTGTGTGAGCTTCTCATTTCCCATGTCGAGAACTTGTGATTGTTAGAATGGGTGGTAATTATCCTCATTTAGAATTTTCATCCCTGGACTTCATACTTTCCAAGAGTAGGATAGAAATTATTATTGTTTTTTTTTTTATTTAAAAATATTGTATTGACTGAAATTTCAATGGTAGTACATACATTGATACTAAAATTTAAATATACCAGAGCTAATGCAGTGAAAAATAGATTTTTTTCCTCTTTTGATGCTTAAACTAGTTTTTCTCTTTCAGAGGCAACCACTATAACCAATTCATTTTACTCTCATCAAAATGTTCTGTATATACAATACATACTCTTTCATTAAAAAACACAGATGAGCAACCAGCAGAGGTTGTAAAGGTTACGTCACTGGACTGCCATGTAATTGACCGCAGTTCGAGTCCCAGCTTAAAACTCGCGCTGGATATGTGTGTGTGCGTGCCCAAATCCTGAAAGAAGGATGGAGGAGAAGGGATTGCAGTGTGGCCATCCTCCCACGGTGGCTTCTCGCTTTCTGTTTTTCTCTGTCTTTCCAGCAAACTCATGTGCCCTATAGCAAAAATCTCTCCCTCAAAAGGAAAGGAACACAGGTGAAAGTCTTTTACCTTCACTTCTTCACCTCCTCTCTTTACCACACTTTTGGGATCACTTCCTGTCAGTACCTGTAGAACTGTAGAGTTGCTCTGTTATTTTTAAAGGTTGTGTTGTGTTTATTTTATGACAGTGATGGATTTGTTCAGATAGTGCTCAACTGATGGGCATATAGGTTTCAAAAATGCCTATTCTTTATTTTATTTTATTTTTTGGAGAGGTTTTTGCTATAGTGCGCGTGCATTCACCAGACAGACAGAGAGAGATAGAGAGACAGAAAGCAGGAAATCACCCCCCAGGGGGGATGGCCACGCCGCAATCCCTTCTCCTCCATTCTCCTCTCGGGATCTTGGGCACACAGGCACACACGCCCGGCGTGAGTTTAAGCCACCGGGTCCGGGACTCGAACTGCAGTCGACTATGTAGGAGTCCAGCGACATAGCCATTACACTAACTGCTGGTCCCTGGAGAGGTTTTTGCTATGCAGTGCGTGCACTCGCCAGAGAGACAGAGAGAGACAGAAAGTGAGAAATCACCCCCCAGGGGGGATGGCCACGCTGCAATACCTTCTCCTTCATTCTGCTCTCGGGATCTTGGGCACGCATGCACATGTGCCCGGCATGAGTTTAAGCCACTGGGTCCGGGACGCGAACCACGGTCAACTACATGGGAGTCCAGCGACATAGCCATTATGCTAACTGCTGGTCCCAAAAATGCCTATTCTTGTATATGCATTTACACCTATATGACAAATTTCTAGGAGTAAAACTGCTAGATTAGAGTCTGTGCTTTAAAAACTTAATTTTTTTCCCACATTTCCTTCCATACAGTTTGCACAATTTTGAAACATGACACTGTACTTTATACCTCCAAAGTAAAAGAGTTTTGACTCTGGATACAGAGTCAGCAAAACTTGTGCTCAAGTTCCTTGTTCTCCTTTCATATTCCATTTAATTTTAGAAATACTCCCTGAAATTTTCTTTTCAACTAGTTGATGAGTATTGTTTTTCAAAGTGGAATTCTGGCTGAGAAAGAAAAATTCCAGCCTTTAAATTCTGTTCTTAATGAGATGTGTAACTTTGATCTATAACTAAGAATAACAGTCCTCATAACAAATGTTTGGTAACACATTTAAAGAAACTTTAAAACATTCAATACTCAACAAATATTAGCTATTACTTTTATAATTACAAAAAGTTGAGGTATTTTCCTACTCTCTCAGTGCTTACAGTAGGGAGGGATGCCAAATTAATGAGTGTGGCAAATGAGCTCATGAGTATGAGACTCTAACCTCAACGGTGACTTCACAGCATTATTGCGTATTTAAAAAATACTTTTTGGAATAATGAATAAATAAATGAATGGCCAACTCACATGTTTAACACATCAGGAAGTATTGGAAATATCCAATAATTGGGATCAGCAGGTGGTGGTGGTTAAAGGTGCTGGACTCCCCCATGGTCGACCATGGTTTGAGTTCCAGACCTGGTGGCTTGTTTTTTCACTTTCTCTCTTTCTCTCTCTGTGTCTCTCTCTGGTCAAATTAAAATAAGTGAATGAACAAATAAAATTAAATAAATAATTCTTTAAAAATTAAAAAAATATATATATCCAATCATTGATCTGTCCAACTCTTTGTGGTGGTTGTTCTTTGCTCATTTAACTAGCATACATTTTTAAAGATAGAGGTTATTATTAATTTTTATATAATAGGCTAAATAAATTTTAAGCTTTCTATTCTAACAATTCTTTTCTTGCACATCTTATGAAAAACAGGTGACAGGGTTGGACTTGACCCTCAGACCACAGTTTACCAATATCTATGATTGACGTTATAACACAAATCTTTCACTCACTACAGTCTACTTGAAAAGAGAGCATTTACAATGACTGCTTTTATCCTCTCCTAGACAACTTTGAACACCCCCCAGTTCCTTCATCCTTTTGCCATTAGTCACATATTTGAATGCTGTATATATTAAACATTTTAAGACCTGAAAATGTACTGTTTTACAAAGTCAAATGCGTTCATATATTCCACATATTTACTTTTTTAAATTGCATTTTGTTCCTTTCTGCATATTTAGTACCTTTTTAATTTACCAAAGAGAAAAACTTTTTTTAGTATTTGTTTTGGCATGAATCTGCTGCCAATATTCTTTTTTTCCACTTGGTTTGTCTGAAATCTTTTTTTTTTTTTTTTTAAGTTTTGCTATGGGGCATGTACATATGCAAGACAGATACAGCGAGGAAAAAGAGAGAAAACATCCCCCTGGGGATTGGCCACGCTGCAGTCCCTTCTCTTTTACTCCTCTGGGGATTCCGGGCATTCACGCGCACACACCCAGAGCATTTTTTAAGGTACTGGGTCTGGGACTCAAACCACAGAGTCAACTATGTGGGAGGCAGCACCTTAATCACCACAGCACTTGCTGGTCTGCTATGTTGGGTTCTTCATCTTGGTTATTGTATAAAATAACACATGCACATAATTACCTGGAAAGGACTTTATTAGAATAAAGCATGGGAGTGCTGTAAAAGTTCTATTAACAATATGTGATTATTTTGCCTTTTTTTTCCCTGTTTTTATCTCCCTCTGGAACATAAGTCCCATGAAAATAGGGTCACATTTGTTTTATTCGTCTCTGTTACATAGCACAATCTCAAAGAATATTTTTTGATGAGCGATTACATGATATATGGTTATAATATTTGTATATTCTTTCAAGGTTATGAAAATTACTTAAGTGGCATGTGGAGAGCATACTTCTTATATACATTTTCCTACCACTTTGAAGACAATTTTTTTAACTTGGAAGAGGGCAAATGCACTTATGAAAGAGAGACAGAAAGAGCGAGAGAGAGTGGGAGGGAGAATGCACCCCCTAGTGGGTTGTGGTCATGCTGCAATTCTTATTCCTCCATGTCTGCTCCTGTTGGGATTTGGGGCACGGGCGTGCACAGGCCTGGAGTGTCTTCTAAGCCAGTGTGGCCAGGATTGGAACCTCAGCTGGCCATGAGGGAGACAGCTCCCTCAGCTGCTAGGCTACGGGTTGGCTCAGAAGATGTTTTTAAGTCGTGTAGTGACATGATTACTGACACATGGAGGTACCTTTTTCCATGTTACACATCAGACACTCGAGATATTAATATTAAACAATCTGCTTGGTCTAGTGACTGAGGTAGAACAGAACCACAGGGTTCTTTGCTTCACTTCAAGTCCAGATGGCGTGTGCAGAGAGGACTCTCGGGGATAAGACAGTGCTCCCTCTTGCTCTCTCTTCTTCCTCGCCTCAAATACTCTATTTTACCCTTTTTAAGTCTGTACATTAAATCCACTGTAAAAACTGTGAAGTGGATTTTTAAAATATTTACGTATAAAGCATATATATAGGTACACACACAGACACACATCTATACAGAGGACATTAGAATTCAAGAGATACACAAATAATATTTATGTACTTCATGTTTGGAGCTGACACTTTGACCCTGAAATGCATTTCCAGTGGCAGCTCTGACAATCTTGAAGATAAAGTGCTGGCTGCCCTCCGCTGCTGGGTGTCACCACCGACTGTGGTCGTCACACTCCAGACCATCAGTTCCTTCTTTCTGTTGAGCTGCTTTTAATTAAGCATACTTTTAATTAAGCACTACTTTACTGCAACATATTTTTTGCCCGGCGTGAAAAGAAAATAAAGCATCATAGCTTATGCAACTCCAGTTTTCCAACTCAGTCTCCTTTCAATTTTATTTGCAGGAAGTAGAGAACAGAGATTCGCATGTGGAAACCCTACTTTAAACGGCACCCTAATTGCGTGCACACGCAAATTTGACACATTGCCGAGGGCGAGGTGCTTTATCTGGGTCTCTGTCTAGAGATGCCGGTCTCGAAGCCTTCCAGCGGCTTCACACAGTCAAAAGGGTTGGCAGAGCCTGTGTGAGTACTGTGCTGTCATGATGTATGTACACTTTATTGCATTTTCTCTAAGACTTTCCAGCATTTTACTAACCCTAGTATAACAGTCACTAAAACAGGTGGTGAAGCTTGTTTTTTAACATTAATTTTATGGGCAATAAGCTGGTTGCAGCTAGACTTAAATTTACATAGAATTTGTCAGATCTCCTGGAAATATGAATTAGCTAGTCCTTTTATTGTAACTGTCGTACAAATTAATACCTGGTCATGTCCTTTGGTCTCAGGTCATTAGAGCTGCAGGAAACACCCCTTCTCCACTTCCATTTATTTCTCTTTCCTTTTAAAAACACTTCATGAACATTCACTTCTCTTCACATTCAAGAACATAGTTTGGAGGGAAAAACGTAAATAGGCCTTAGCGTTAATTTGCCTTTGTTTCCTCTTAGTTCTCTTTCCCATTAATTCTTTTTTAAAAAAAGAATTATTGATTTATTATTACTATTTATTTTTTAATTTGATCAGAGAGAGAGAAAGGGAAAGTGAGAAAGCAAGTTACCAGGTCCAGGACTAAAACCATGATTGGCCATGTGGGAGTCTACACCTTAACCATCACGCCACCTGCTGGCTCCTACCACTACTTTTTATTTAGGTCTGAAGGACTTTTGCATATGCAGGATGTTTCTGAAATCTCGGACCACAGCACAGGGTGTAGACTTTCAGCCTGGGATATCATAAACCTCACTAAATGGTTCTACACAGTGAAAAAGGTCATATATTAAATTATCCACTGAACACATGGGATTTGCGTATCATGTTTTTACATCAATAACATATGTACGTTTACATATACTAGGGAAGTATACCTTCTACGATTTTAAATCGTGGCCTTCTAAAGCTGAGTTATATCACAACATTGGATTTTTAATACCACTGTGGGCTATTATATCCAATCACCACTTATGGACTTCTTTTTCTTGCTTTTTCCACTCTTTACAGCATGCATCTTGTGATCCTGAGGTTTCCTCTCTTTTTCTTTGTCCCTAGTCTTTTTTTTTTTTTTTTTTTTTTTTTTGAGAGGTTTTTGCTATAGAGTGTGTGTGCTTGCTGGAAAGACAGAGAGAGACAGAGAGACAGAAACAGCGAGAAATCACCCCCCGGGGGGGCTGGCCACGCCGCAATCCCTTCTCCTCCATTCTCCTCTCGGGATCTTGGGCACACACGCACACGTGCCTGGCGTGAGTTTAAGCCACTGGGTCCAGGACTCAAACTGCACGGTCGACTACATGGGAGTCCAGCGACATAGCCATTACGCCAACTGCTGGTCCCTGTCCCTAGTCTTAAACAACAGGGCTTAAACAACCATTCGGATGTGATGTGACTTCATGGTTAGGTCTGTTTCTCAATCAGGGTGGTTCAGTGTTCCACGACGAACGTGACAGTCTGGAATTGTGAAAGTCCCCGCATCAGCATGTCAGCAGACTGACAGGAGGGAGGACAGTGGGGGCAGACTGACAGGAGGGAGGGAGGACAGTGGGGGGCAGACTGACAGGAGGGAGGGAGGACAGTGGGGGCAGACTGACAGGGAGGACAGTGGGTGACCTGAGGAGATTAAGCTGGTCCCCAACTCTCTTCAAGATGACAGTATTTCTACTTCTGTTCGTACCAAGAGGGCGATTCTGCCGCAGCCCGGCTCCATTTGTCACAAGGGTGTTACCGTCTGGTTGCCCTCGCTGTTCTCTCGTTCACATCTGTCCCTTCATTGTTCTACCAACGCTAGCGTTCCGTATTTGATGTTCGTTTCCATAACAATCCCACATTCATGAACCTGCCTGGATTTCACCTGTAGGTTCCCTAGGATAGTTGCAGTGAGACAGCCAAGGCCAGGTCAGGAGAAGCATCTCCAGATGAGACATGCTATTGCCTGGGAAATCTGGGTCTGAAGGCGGCCGGTCGGTTCCGCCTGCCCCGAGGACGGCAGGAAAGGATCGCAGCAGCCTGACCTACCCTTCCTGGTCTGGTCACCACATTAAGTGTGCTTAGCTATTTGTAAAGCTATCTGAGAGAAAGAGCATGTTATTGGAAACAGATGGGCAGAATGACACGCACAGCTCTGGAATCCACAGCGCGGTGCGGCGAGTTCGGTCAGAGCCTGCCAACCTCGTCTCTGCAGGGACAGGAGCACTTGGAGACCGGGTCCGGCGATGCGTTCCCGCTCAGGGCCACTGGCTTTCCGATTGGCTTCACTTGCTTTTCCTTCAGACGAATCTTTCCATTGACAGTCTTTTTCCTTCTGTCACCCTCACTACCCCTCTCTTGCCTCCATCCTGTCATCCCCCAGCCCCAGTCAATTTAAGTGAAAATCAAAACTCTGGGTAGCGGTTAGAGGAGATGCGACAATCCCCACTGTCCTGTCCTCGGCTTCTGGTGTTTCTCCATGCTCTCCGTGATCACCAAGCTTGCTAAATTCTTCTGTGCAAGGGGCTTCAAATGTTCACAGAAAATATGTAGAAATATAATAAAGCCAGATTTAAAAAAAGTTTTTTGCACCAAAGTAACTCATACTTTGGTTCCATTTTCCATGACATTTTTTTGAAATTCCCTTGTACTTAAAAGAAAATGTTTTGATTACAGTTTTATGCAGTCTGTATTCATACAAAATTATTATAAATCCAGTAAAGAGGCAATTTTTAAAAGTTTTTTGTTGTCGTCATTCTTGTTGTTATAGGGTACATGTGCTCAATCCTCTCACCTTCCTTCTCCTCTTGGGATTTTGGGCATGCACGCACAGGCACCCAGCACGATTTTCAAGCTTCTGGGTCCAGGACTCAAACTGCAGTCAGCCATGTGGGAATCCAGCACCTTAACCATCACGCCACCTGCTGGTTCGTGAAGAAGCAGTTTGACGAGTAAAAATTGGCCTGCTTTCTGTAGACAATGTATTAATTGTATGTAGTGTCAGAGGAGATACACAAACATATAAAGCATATTTACCAAGTAATGTATTTAGAAATTAGCACATTTCTCTAACATCACTGTCAGCTTTCCTAGAGTGAAAGCAGTAATATGAAGAAATGTAAATGTATTTGGACATTTTGTTAGGTAGGAGGCAGTATGGTATCTTGATTAAGCAGAGTTAAGAGGCATTTGGCTTTTCATTGGCTTTGCTATTAGCTGGCTCTTTTCATTTTACTTATGAAGGGATTTATCTTAGGTGGTCATTAAAATCTTGGCTGGTTTCAAGAGAATGTGGTTTCTCCAAAGTAGTTTTGAGGCTGACTAGCTTGGGGTTGGGCAGGACGGCAGCCATTTTGAAATCAAGGAAGGCGTCCAATGAGACCCAGCACTGAGCCGCGGGGAGGTCTGCTTGAAGAATGGTCAGGTGAGAAGCTGGAAGTGGGTAGTTAAAGGAAAACAAGAATCTGGGTAACTACTCAGGGGAAAGCCGTGGATGGTGTTGAGAAATGCTTGGCACCTCCTTGTTCCTGGTATCTCCGATGGCTGGCTGTCTCCCTGTGACCTGGCTGCAGAAATAAACTCCTCAGCCTTTATGTCTTGTTTCATGGACCAGGAGTAGAAGCAGCCAGACTTAGTGTGTGGAAGTAGTCTGGGTAAGTTAATGTGGGGAGGGGCGGTATAAAAACTTTTGGCTTAGGTTGGGACTGGGGAGATCCTTATAAATGTTCTTAAACCGGAGAGGGAGAGATCTTTGAGGAGGCAAGATACCTGACGGGTCTTAGAATGAAGAACGCAGACTTTCCTGAGCTGTCACAAAACAGAACTTGAGCTTAAAAAATATATAATGAATAAAATACTTAGGAACAAATTACAATTAGAAGCTGATATGTGGAAAGAGGAAGTAAGTAACAAAACAGACTAGGATAATCTTGAAAGAGTTGTTAAGTTGACAAAAGAATTATCTTTTAGATGCCAGCAGGTGGTGTGGTGGTTAAGATGCTGGACTCCCACCTGGCTGACTGCGGTTTGAATCCTGGGACTGGTGGCCTGAAAATCACACAGGGTACACGTGCGTGCATGTGTGCCCAAAATTCCCGAAGGAGAATGGAGAAGGGATAGGGATGTGGCCATCCCCCCAGAGGGTGATTTCTCTCTTTCCCGTTCACTGTCTCTGGTGAGCACACTATGGAAAAACCTTAAAAAACATTCAAGATGGTCAGAAAAAGAAGGCCTTTTCTTATGACTGACTCAGAGCCACATGCTGTTGACCGACAGTATGTTCCTCTACATCAGGGCTTCCAGATCAGGGCTCACTGTTGACCTTGTGAACTGAACAGTGCTCTGCAGTGGTGGGTGGTCACGTGCGTTGTAAGGTGTTTAACGTCAATCCTGTCTGTGACCACTAGATGCTGATGGCTCCCCACCCCAGTCTTTAAAATATCTCCAGGCATTGCCAAAGCTGCCCCCAGTGGAGAACCAGTGCTTTAAATGAATTAATAATTTTTGAGAGACCCTATAGCCTAATGTTTAAAAGCTTGGGCTCTAGACACTGAGCTCCAGAACTAGATCTGGGTCCCAGTTCTACCCCTTCGTTTACTGTGGTCTTGAGCAAATTACTAAGTAACCTAGCAATATTTTCCAAGCCTCGCTTTCTTCATTTGTAAAATGGGACCAATAAGAGTCCCCACCTTCTAAGGTTATCGTGCAGATTCAGTGAAACACACAGGTGAAGCCTTAGAGTGATGTATGGCATGTGACCCACCAAGTGGTAGAACACCTAGTGAATGGTAGAATTTATTCTATTATCTGGTAGTTACCAAAGGGCACAATGAGGAGATGAACATAGTTATTCTTTTTTTTAAGTTCACTTATTTATTTTGAGAGAGGAAAGAAGGGATAAAGAGGGGTATGGTGACAGAAAGAGAGGGACTGGACCCTCAACAGAGTCTTACCATGTAGCAGTCCTCCGACCTTCCCACAGCCAGGATCTTGAGGGTATCTGGTGGGTTCAGGTCATCCCGGGATCTGAACCTGGGCCTTCCCGTGTAACTTCAACATGGTACAACTTTGCTGTATTGTCTGCATGCCATGCCCGGCTGGGCTGATGCAGTATTTCTAAAAGCAGACTCTTGGGCATCAGGGAGCCATGACCAGCGATATCTGAGTTTCATTCTACTGGAGTCTTCAGAGGCATTGACTGACCTGATACATCGGCCAGTCAGCAAATGCTACTTGGTTGTCTGCCAGTGCAAGTGCTATACGATTGCAATGCCGAGCACGCAGCAGGAGCGAGACAGACATACATCCCGCCCCAAAGAGCCCACGCATCGACGGGAAAGGCAGAAATCTCATAGAAATGACTTCAGGCTAGTGTGGCAGATGCCGAGAGCTGTCCATCCAAGTTAATTCTGCTCTTCTTTCACCACAGCAGTCACATGGCTACTCACTGCACAGAACTTCTAACCTTTGATACACTGAGTACCAAGTGGCCCTCTGAGTAAATGCTTTCCATTGGTTCATGGCAGAAAAAGTGACGTGTGCGATTTTTAGACCTGGCCCATAAACCCTTCCTCCTATGGTGGTTAGTGCTTTTTATTTCTTCTTGTGAGCTGTAAGGCCATAACGATGACCAAAGTGGTCAAAATGGTCTTGGGAGCCTTCTGTTAAAAATGGCGAAGTCAGGACCTGCAGATGGTCTAGTGGTTACATCGCTGGACTCCCACGTAGGAGACCACAATTTGAGTCCCAGACCTGGCAGCTTGGGTGTGTGTACGTGCTGCCGAGACTCCCAAGAGGCAAAGGGAGGGGAAGGGATTGCAGCATGGCCGTACTCCCTGGGGGGTGATTTCCTGCTTTCTGTCTCTCTGTCTCTCCAGCAAGCTCACTCACCCTGCAGCTAAAAATCTCTCTTAGAAATAAAAAATGGCAAAACTGATGTCAGCGTGGATCCCCAAGCAACTCTGTGAGGCAGAGCCCTGCTCTTGCCCTGGCTGCAACCCGCGAGATTGGTCTGAGCTACTGTCCAGAGAGAAAGGAGCGTCTATTGTGTTTAAATTGTTACATTTGGTTTACCGATTAAAAAATGTGGGTTATGAAATGAACACAGGGTAATCTGGAAAAGGCTTTCATGAGGAGGTAACATCTGAGCTGAAACTGGGCAGAAGAAAAAAGGATAGCTCTATACGCACCTGGAAAATTGTTTCCAACAGGTCCAGGCGGCTGTCCTTGACAAGTGACTGGAGACTTCCATGAGAGCCCCTGCAGTATAGGGTCCATGGTGGCAGTGAGGCCAGCACAGCTGGGTAGAAACGCCATTAGGGCAAAGTGCGGCAAGGGCCCCTAGACTGACCTGGGGTAGGGGCCACTCCAGGATGACTGGAAGAATTTCTCTCCCTTTCCCCAGAGAAGCGATCGGCTCTAATCTGCCTCTGTTTCGAATTAGCGTGTCATCTGTCACATGGTAGTTACATGTTGAGATAAAAAGTTCCGTTGAATTTAACTTGGGCAAAGACTGTATCTGAAATTATTTCATGAAGATTAGTAAGGTTCTTTCCTACTTAACCTGACATAGATTTTGAAAGTTTGTTTTTGTTTCAGGTTTCTCTGACAAGGCCCATATAGGCTCTGAAAATGCCTTAAATGCCCAGGTATGGTGTGCGGTTCGATCTCCATGGGGCCTTCCTTGTGTTTAGTGTTTGAGGGGAAGAACCTCTGTTCTGTTTGAGCTAAGTTATTTCCATACATACTTATTTTCAAATTATCTGGAGATCTAAAAAAACTTCCTGAAACATTCGTATTTCTTTTATTAGGAAAATTCATTTTTGTTTTTAATTGCAACTCCAAAATATGGCTGCTTATATAAAATAGAGGCAGCTTTTTGAAAACAACCAATATTCTTTTATTTAACAGAACTCATATTGATGTCCTGCAACAGTTTTTAATCGAAAGTCTCTTTATTTCTTCAAAGAGAGAGGGAGAGAGAGAGAAATAGAATGAGCAAGCAATCCTAAAGGGTCTTCAGGATCCACCCCAGGCCCAGGAGGCACCAGATGCAAGACCAGCACCTCCCCTGTAGGTCAGGCTGTGCTACTGTGGGGGCCACTGCCTGTCCCTTCTGAAATACTTTTAATGTTAGGGTGAATGTCCACAGATTACGTAAAATCGATACAAGCCATAAAGAAGCACACTACTACATGTTGGCTTCCAAAATCCGGTGTCATTCTCCCTTCAAATTGCATTAGACTCAGCACGAATCCTTTGGTGCTCCCATCTTAGAAAGGATGGTTCAATCTCCCACTGCCTTTCAATTCACAGGTTTACAGCACACAGACCTATGAACTTGGGTTGGAAGGCTTGAGGGTCTGAAGAGAAAGCGAAGAAAGACAATGCTATTCTCCTAAGGAACTTAAAAGACTTGGAGATGTGATTTAAAAAAAAAAAAAAGTTTATTTGTTTAGGGAGAGAGAGAGAGACAGGTAGCAGTCCCTAGCAGGGTCTTGTCAAGCTATGATCCACCCCTTGCCAGCCTTCCAGTCAACCAGGATCACAGACACGCCTGAAGGTGGGCTCAGCATGCCCAGGTCACCCTGAGAGGCAAACCCAGGGCTTCCCACATTCCCGGGTAGCCCCAGCACTGCCTGGTGCCGTCCCAGCCAGCCACAGTGTACTTCTTATTAGCATTCTGGTTTACTTCATCAATTTTCTGTTTCTGGACTTCCATCTCTCAGAAAATGATACCTTTTGAAAAGAATGTACTGAAGTCCAAACTCTAGATTTATCCTCAATTAATTTTATTGTTTGCTCTTCATGTCCAATAGTCCATTTTAGTTCTGTAGAGCCTTCGTCCATAACACACCTCAGTCCGTCTACTCGTTGCTATCTCTATTACTAATCGACCACTAGCTTTTCTTTTTAAAGAGGTTTTTGCTTTAGGGCACATACACTTATCGGGGAGAGAGAGAGAGATGGAGAGACAGAGACAGACAGAGACAGTGAGAAGGAAAGTGAGAAATAACCCCCAGGAAGGGTGGCCACACCAAAATCCCTTCTCCTCTAGTCTCCTTTCGGGGTCTTTGGCACTCATGCTTGGCATGAGTTTCAAGCTGCTGGCTTCAGGACTTGACCTGTGGTTGGCCATGTGGGAGTCCAGTGACATAACTGCTACACCATCTGCTGGCCCCAGTCAACCGTTAACTCCTTAGTGGTGTACAACAACAGGTTTCACTAATCCCTACTTGGTTTCTCCATAATTCATTGTTTATGTAATAGCCAGAAAAATCTTTTAAAATTACCAGTTTTGATCCCTACCTGCTTAAAATCCTGCAGCTTCCCTGTCATCATTAAATAAAATGCAAATTTCTTGTCCTAGCTTATAAA
The DNA here is from genome assembly GCA_026018925.1 of Tupaia tana. Classification (NCBI taxonomy): domain Eukaryota; kingdom Metazoa; phylum Chordata; class Mammalia; order Scandentia; family Tupaiidae; genus Tupaia; species Tupaia tana. Next base: position 3,582,776 of record JAKSZU010000017.1, read on the forward strand.
TGCCACCTGTTCTGGCCCTTTTTACTCTATTTCATTCACCTCTTATTTCTTACTCTACCACCTCACTGGACTAAGCAGGGGTGAGCCCACGGGGCTTTGCGCTAACTGCCCTTTGTGTGAAGCGTGCGTGTCCGTGCTCTCTGCACCATCGCCCCCGTGCACCGCGCTCTCAGTCCCGAGGACACAGCTCCCGTTACACGGAGGCATGGAGTGAGTATTTGTTGAAAGAGAGTTCATGGGAAAATGAATCCCTTTGCAACACGGAAGAAAGTGACTTAATAGGCTGATGACACACAGTCATGTACTGAAGACTTTGGGGATGCGACTTTTCCTTTCAAATTTTGCTAAATCGTACTGAAGATCTATTGATTCCTTAGAGAAGAATCAGGAAAACTTTTTTTTTGAAGCGTTGCTGTCCTTAGATCGCATTTCCAGCTTCTATAGCCTCTGCCTAGTTTTCATGGGATATTCCAAAGAAGCACAGAGCCTCCGAATGGGAGCAGGCCATAAGAGCGAATTAACCCAAAGAGATCCGAATAGCCTCATTTCCTGCTTCCTGTGTATCTCTCTCCTGGGGATGGAGCTCTTAGTACCCGGGACTGAAGATGAATATGTGATAGAGGACTGGGCCCCAGGATACTTTCACTCACTAAATCTTTCACAGCTTCTAATGCTGGAGCTTCCAGAAATCAGACTGTATTCCAGCCCACGCTCTTATCCACAGTCACCTTCTAAACCAGTTTAACCTGTCATTTTGACTTATCATATCTTTAAAATTCCTTTGTTGCTCCAAACAGTTACTGCTGTGGTTCGGAATGAGTGTATTTTGTTTCTGCGTAGTGTCAAAAATGGCAGTGGTAATGTATCAGTCCGATGGCATTGGCCATGAAATCTCGGAGGTCAAAACCGACTTCCTTCAGCTAAGTTATAACACGAAGCCCAGAGGAAGCAACTTACACATTTCTTACACTTACGAGCTGGATGATGCAGATAGGAATGAAATAACAGCATGTGTCCCCTTAGGCCGCGGCCTACCGTCCTTACTGCCTCTGCCTCAGACGGGAGCAGATGCCATCCGGTACCTTTCCAGCCCCACTCCTCACCCTGACGAGTGCTAGGGCTGCCCTCTCAGGAAGGCTTTCTGGGTTTTGATTCTGACGATTCATCTACAGTTTACAGAAAGTGTATGCAGATGTTCACTTTAATGGTGTATTTCGCAACAGGAGATTTTAAACCCTGTTTAGGTTATTGATGGAGTCTAAGCTTTGCTATGTAAATTCCAGAGGAACCTCTGAGATCAAAGGGGAGCGATGCAGCTCCTTCTGTAACAGGAGTACAGGGCTGTTTTCTGAAGCTTCTAGCATTACTTTCTTTGGTTTATAAATGGCTTCTTTTTTCATAAAATACCTGTCTGATGCCATGCCACACTAGGTATCTTTTGATTGCCGTATATATATGTATGTGTACACACACAAACACACACACACAGAGGGATTATTCGAATATAATATTTCAAGCATGAACAGTCACAGAAATGCTTATTTGAAAAGATAGCAAAAAACACTCTTGTAAATTCTTTCAAAATAATTTAATCTTTAAAAAGTCCGGACATGCTGTTTTCTCGTACCTTTGCACTCAGCGAAGCTGCCTTTGTGTCCTGCCCCTCGTGTGCAGGTGAGGTGGTGTGTGCTGTCCCAAACACATCCACTAAGAGCCTGAGTCCTTACAGACGTTTGTGCAAGGTCTGCCATACGAGAAAGGGACAAAGACAGGTAAATGTGATTGAGACAAAGTATTGGGTCATTGGAAAAGTCATGATGCATTTTTGCATAGAAAAATATGTCATGACTTTTCTGATGATCCGATATGATTTCTTTTAAGTGCTCTCTTCCTTTCTCTAATCCTCTCTATTAAAGTGATAGTTCAAGTCTACTAAAATCTACACAAGGGGTAAAAAACAGGCAGCCGAAAGGAAGGGAAATAAGTGGGCTTATTAACAGAAACACACACACACACACACACACACACACAATCCTTCCAGCCAGGACTTCGCCCGTTTTCACAGCCTCTGAGTCGCAGTACCAGCTGCTGTCAACACCATCAATGTGGAAAATCGCGCTGACGAGTGAGCTGGCTCTGCAGTGTGGTTTAACAGTGCAGGGAGCGCACATCCAGGGCGCTCAGCTGTTGACAGTCCATGGTCCCGGCATCACGTGCAGCTCCGGGAGGCTTCCTGAGACAGGCAGGCAGGGTGCGAGGGAAGGAAGTTTTCCATCGTTTTGTTTAACGTAATGATCAGCTTCTATATCTGTTTTCAAGCTGGTTTAAAACAGGAGCAGCAAAGAATGCTTCTGGAGCGCAGCTTTTCTCCCATCACGTCGGGGCTCGGAAGGCTTCATCTCTCCGGTATTTAAGGTGCAGAGCTGGGCCTGGGTGCGGTGGCTTGCGGTGAGCACCTGTCGTTCGCTGCTCCAGACCGTCAGTAGCTGCGTCTCTCTTTCCTGGTGAGAAATTTGACTTCTGCCCTTCTCAGGTAAGATTAAAATAATTGATGATTAAGATTTCCAGTGTCTCTAGACAAGCTTGTGTGCTCTGACATAATCACAACCAGCGGCTGCATCTTCTCTTCAGAGACCCCTCTGTGTCTGACAGCCAGAGACAGCTGCTCTGACATCTCGTCACCTCCTTCCTCCACTCATCTTTCCAGCTAAGGTCTCAGCTCGTGAGTCCTCCTTCCTGTCTTGAGCCAGCGTTTCTCTAAAGTGCCACCAAGGTAGAGTGGTGACAAGTGTGGAATTAAGGCAGTACTTCTTCCGTGGAGAAATGAAATCCACCCATTTGTAATACTCCTGCAGTAATTCACAGCAAGATTGTCAAATACACATAAGATGCAATTAGATGTATTCATGTGCTTATTCGTCAATGAAAAAAGGTTTATGATATATATATATATGCAGAGTGTTATACTACATTGTTTAGATAATCATTCCTATTGGAAATGTTCCTTTTTTTAAAAAGACATACAAAAGGCTGTCTAATCGGATTACATCGCTATACGAAAACAGGCTCTGGGTCCCGCGTAGTAGTTCATGCTGATGCCTGCTGCTGCTTGGCTGAAGCCACATGGGAATCTTGGTTCGATTCTTGGCCCACCCTAAAAATCAGGCAAGGGTAGGCACCTGTGGTGTCAGCTACTCCGAAGGTGAGGCAGGAGGACTGTGACCTAGTGAGACTCTGTGTAAAAGTAATCATGGGCTGACCCCAGAGCCGAGTAGTTAAAGGAGCAAGATCTCACATGGCCGACTGCAGTTCAAATCCCAGCCCTGGCAGATCAAAAAACATGGTAGGTGCATGTGTGTGCCCCCAATCCCGAAAGGATGGAGAAGTGGAGGCCACGGGATTGAGGCAGAGTCATGCCCCGTGGGGATGGTGCTTTTTCCCTCTCTGTCTCTGGTGATCATGTGGCAAATGAAAAAAAAAGGGGGGGGGGAGAAAAAAGATAAACATGGGTATTAATATTAGTTTACTGATAAAAACATGTTTTTTTTAAATATTAAATTTATTGGTAAAGATTTTTGGCTTATAGATATGGGATAATGCATTTATTTGAATGAAAAGAAAATATGTTTAGGGAATTCGAGTTGGGGCACAAGTTTGTCTTTAGTAAAATTTTCATGTCACCCATTATGGAAGGAATGTTAAAATATTAAATGTGAACAGTTCCAAAGACTACAATTCTTACTGTCATGTTCTTCAGTTAGCACAGTAGAGATGCAGTTCTTCTGGTAAAATATTCTGGGGGCCAGCCCCATGCCCTAGTGGTTGAGGGAGCCAGATCTCACGGCTGACTGTGCAGTTGGACTCCTGGCCCTGGTGGCTTGAAAAATATGCCAGGTGTGTGCCTATGTGTGCGCGTGGCCAGATTCCTGAAAGAGCGGAGCCGTGGCGGAGAAGAGGGGGTGTGTGGTCATACTCTGCCAGGGGTGCTTTCTGCCTCTCCCCCCTCTCCCTCTCTCCTTTTCCCCCTCCGCCCACCTCTCTGCCTCGCTCCCTCGCTCCCTCTCCGCCTCTCCCTGTCTTTCTATGACTAGCACTTGCACCCTCTGGCAAATAAGAAATCTGTTTGGACCTGAAGTCATCGCATTGAGGCGTGTGATGCTGTAGCACCTGCCAGAAACCGGCGTCCTACCCCGCTTCTCTCACTGCGGAGGCCAGTTTATTTGCTAACTTCTCCTCTTTTCCCTTTAAGATACTTACGCTCTGTGATTTCACTGCTCAAATGCAGCTTCTTTTGACCTCTGAAGGCTGTGACTAAACCGTGTCTAGCCTCGTACTGTCATTCTGTCACAGGCCATTTAAAGTTCTCCTCCTTCAAATACTCCCGTGGATCCCGCTGCTACGTTCTTACAGGGTCCTCCTCTAGACTGCTAAGTGCTCAAGTTCTGGATCCCAGCCACCTGGAAACTGCCTAATCCTTTAAAGCTCAGAAATAGTTCCTTCCCCAAACTAAAATAGCACGTCTATTTGACTACTTTTCCCCTTCTTCTTCATTTTGTAGAGATTTACTTTTCAAAAAAAATTAATAGCCACATGTGGGGCAAGAACTCCCATTTCTCGAGTGTTTGCTGTATGTTAGACGTGTCACGCGTGGTCACGGTTCCTGGTCTCGATGGTGGGGGATGGAGCTCGGAGGTCAGGGACCGTAGAACTGAGGAAGAGCCGAGTCCGCTGGCCTCTCCTGCCCAAGCTCTGACCCGCACGGAGCCTGCAGTTTCCCACTGATGCGGGAGAGCGCGCATTAAACGGAACAGAGAAGCACATATTTTGATTTTGAGTTTATATGTAGAGTTTGAAAAATGGCTTAAAGCTGTCTTGTGTCTTTGTTCTTGAAATATACGGGCTGGTATTTCTCAATTTCTTCTTCTTCTTTTTAAATTTTTATTCTCACTCCCCTGAGGAGAACTCTTGTTATCCTCTTTCCCTGTTATTCCCCTGTCCATGAAATGTTAATACCACGGTGCATTGCCTACCCTTTTATGTACTGGGACTCTTCAGAGCCCCCCCAAACTCTGTAATAGACATTTCTTACCCTCTCGGGGCAACTCTGCCCCATCGAGACTGCATACGACAGGGTTTTGCAGTGAGACCTGCCCCTGCCCAGCGGACGGTTCCTAGAGAAGCAGGTGGGGTGGAAGGAGCAGGGTTTTCCATTTGGAAAGACACCGCCTGGATTCTGCTTCTGCCGCTCGGACCCAGGAGAACTGGGGCAGGTGACGTAACCTCGCTGAGCTCCAGTTCACTCCCAGCAAAGGGAATTACAATCCCTAGCTCGGGAAGTACTTCAGTGCAGGAAGGTGATGTCCCTAACATACCAGGGGGTCATCAGCAGGTTCTCAGAATGCGCGGGCCCCTCTTCTTCCTTCTCGGGGAGGTCGCTGGGCTCCACGTTTTCTGGGGGGAATAGGAGGAGCCTCGGCCCAGAATGCGGAAAAGGGACCTCGCACAAACTCCCAGCTACTCGGCATGTGGCTTTCTCTCTGCACTACACAGGGGCGCATTCCCGATGTTCCTTTCAGACTTTCTGGTCTGTGATTTTGCAATAGCACACGAGGCCCTCCTAGACATCAAAGAATCGTGCCTTTTCAAATTTTTGTTGGTACTTTGAATCTCAGTGCCAAGAAATCTGTAACGGCAGTTCCCTTCACATATCTTTTAGGACCTGAACACTGAGAGGTAAAAACCACATACGATCGGGGACTTGTTACGAAGAAAGCCATTGTTTTCTATGAAAAACTAAGGAGAAAATTAAAAAGCAATAAAGTTATGAGTGTAAGAGAAGGCCAACTTCTGACAAACTCAGGTCGAAGAAAAATGATGGGACTTTATGTGCTTGGAAAGTAGGTACTTTAGGATGAGACCAATATCTTGAAAAATCCAGATATCAACATAACGTGTCTCTGCATTTTCATGGTATCTTATATAAACCCCTGCAAGCATTCGTTACACCATAATGTACCGTAATTAGGTGCAATCTGTCCACCCCATAAAACTGTGAACCTCTTGGAGAAGACCATGGATGTTACTAATCTCCTAGTTATTACTACCTAAAATGGTGCTGGGCATATAATAGGCATTCAATAAACTCATGTCGAGTGAATCTAGTAGGTTAAAAAGGGACGTGAGCTTCCACTAGACAGAGCCGGCCTGGACACCGCCAGGTCCCTGAGCCTCCGGTGTTTTCCCCAGCGGCTGGGTGGCGGCGGGCACCGGCCTACCAGCCTGGCATTGCGGGCGTGCTCTCGGATGCCCTGAGCACCTTCCTCCGGGGCCAGCCTCTTGCCGCCATCACAAGGTATCCTTTCATTCCCGAGACCCTGACACAGTGACTGACTTTTAAAAATACCCAATACAGTCAAGGATGCATGTCTGAGCATAAATTGTTTCTATGACCTACGCCGAATGACGGGAGGAGCAGGTCAGAACATGTTTCTCTGAGTAGAGGGAGAATTTTTTGGCAAGCTTACATGAAAAGAAATTTCATTTCTCAAAGGATCCCACCTGCAAGTGAAATCCATGAGAGTTATTTATTATTTGTTGAGTACAAGCTGTGTACTCAGGGCAGTAAACAAAAATAAATTAAAAAAATAAACCTGAAACAAACCACAGGGGATGCTGTTGTCCATGCCTCAGGGCTACACACCAGCTCCATGCGCGACTCACATGCGGTGGGAGAGGAAAAGCGGTCGCATGTCAGAAGCAGTGAGCTCTTGGAGGGTCTACACAGGACATCTGACTGAGGAATTTTATGAAAATGAAAAATTTTCAGGAGGAATATTTGGTGAGCAAAGAAGCAGTCACATGGCAAATTGTTATTTCGACCTGATCCTAGGGTGAGCTCAAGTCTTAGCTCTCCCTGTGAGGAAGACATGTCCAACTGATCACATGACGATCTCTTCCTGGGGTCCACTGCTGGCTACGCAGGCTGCATAGGAATGGCCACCTCCACGTCTTGCGAGTCCCTAATGACACCAGCCTCTGCAATCCATCCAGCCCGTGCTAGTGCTCCTGGCTTGCTACTCATGTAGGTGAATGCACATCTCGCCCTTCTTCCCTTACCACCAGAGACCTGTTGCACAGCGCTGGGGACCGATACACCTGGGCGTGTGTTCAGTGTCTGTGAAGCGTCCCTTCATTGAATGGGCTCCTGGTCTGTGAGCTGGCTCATGTCTTGGGATTTGTTAGAGAGCTGTAATTGATCTGGTAACTCAAGTTCAACCTAAATTCACTAGACCTCTACGTACAATGGCCATAATGCGTTTCCAGTTAGGCAGGTACCATGGGGTAGCACTGGATTTTTAAAGGTAAGGTGGGTGTCATTACCCAATGGGCAGTGGAACCAGAGTGGTAATCGGTCTGACTAACTAGGCGCAGATGTTTGACGTTAGCTGGTTGACCTGGTACACCTAGGGCTGGAGCTAAGCGCCTGTTAAGATCTCATTCCATCTACATAAGCGGGAAAGCTTCCTGGGTCTCCCTGGACTGAACGCACATGCCCTCTGGCAAAATTCACCACTCCCTCCCCAAAAGATAGGCCTTTTCTTTTTTTCTTCTCTCTTGTCTTTCTTTCTTTTTATTTTTTTAATCATTGATATGAACACATAAATTGTCTCTATTTCTGGTACCAGCAGATGACATAATAGTTATGTCAGTGGACTCCAGCGTAGTTGACTGTAGTTCAAGTCCCGGACCTGGTAGCTTGAAACCCATACCAGGTATGTGTACATGTGTGTCCAAAATCTTGAGAAGAGAATGGAGAAGAAGAGATTGTGGTGTGGCCATTTCCCCAGGGGATGAGTTCTTGCTTTCTATCTCTCTGTCTCTGTCCGGTGAGCACACATGCCCTACAGCAAAAATATCTCTTAAAAAATGATATCTATTCCTTTAACTAATTTTTCCATGTATAATGCACTTTTGCCGATATAGATAGAATGTTGTATAGAAGACCTATATAATTCTTCCTTTTTTTTTTTTGGAGAGTTTTTCACTATAGGGCACGTGCGCTCGCCAGACAGACAGAGACATAGAGACAGAAAGTGAGAAATCACCCCCCGGGGGGATGGTCATGCCACAATCCCTTCTCCTCCATTCTCCTCTCGGGATCTTGGGCACGCACGCACACGCACCCGGCGTGAGTTTTAAGCCACTGGGTCCGGGACGCAAACCGCGATCGACTATGTGGGAGTCCAGTGACATAGCCATTACACTAACTGCTGGTTCCCAATTCTTCCATTCTTTAAACAATTCTTTCATGCAAGAGTGTGTATGCATGTATATATGTATATGTTTATGTATACGCGTCCACATGTTTATGTAGACCACAGATATGTATACGTACATAAGTATATATACGTTTGTGTTTTACAAACTTGAATATATGTAGAGAGATTACTCTATGACTTTCAGTCAGATCTAATTTGAATATAAATATAAAATGAAATTCTGTTTGGCCTGTCTCACCACTGACCACCAACTTAAATGGAATCATGTAGATTAAAAATTTTCTATTTTAGGGACCAGCAGTTAGCGTAATGGCTATGTTGCTGGACTCCCACGTAGTCGACTGCGGTTCGAGTCCTTGACCCGGTGGCTTAAACTCACGCCGGGCGCGTGTGCGTGCGTGCCCAAGATCCCAAGAGGGGAATGGAGGAGAAGGGATTGTGGCATGACCATCCCCCCTGGGGGGTGATTTCTCGCTTTCTATCTCTCTGTCTCTGTCTGTCTGGCGAGCACACACATCCTATAGCAAAAACCTCTCCAAAAATAATTTTTTTTCTATTTTAAATCTTTGCACATTTAACACATTTAAAGAGATTGCTCATTAGCAGAGAAAACCCTGGGCATTTGTAAAAATTTTATATTTTCTTTTACCACAAAAACAACTTATGTTTAGATTCTATCTTGCATTTGAAGTTGATGTTTCTAAATATCAAATCAATGCAACTCAGAGTTCGGTTACGCAAAGCAATACAAACATTCCTGAAGACATTTCTTGTGGTTTAAGGATTTCATGACACATGTCAACACATTTTCTTATTCCACAGCAGTTTATGATATTTATGTCATTGTTGTGTAAATCGTGTGGTTGCTGGAAGATGCTGGACATCTCTGGTCTACTCTGATTGAGGGCCAGTGAGGTCGGACTGTTCTATTAATCCAAGTGAGCACATACAATGTGAAATTTTTACCTTCACTTTAAAAACCGTAACAACTGAAGCCGTGCAAGATAGGAATGAGTACTCCAGGCTGTGCATTTTAAGAAGATCCCTGCCACGGGTGGTGGGAGCCCCTTGAAGCCTGGCTGAGAACCGTTGTGTAGTCCCTAAGGAATGTTCTGCATCTCCTCTGGGTACTTTGGGAAGGAGTAGCCTTACCTTGTAATGTAGATTTTTTTGGTCTGAACCATAAATTCAAAATGGTCTCCATTCTCGATTCAGACGAACTATGAAAAAGAAGCAGCAGGCAAAGACACAATGGTTCAAGCAGTGTGGTGCCGCTGTGTGCAGCAAGGTCACAGGAGAGACCAGGGTTCAGGTCCCGGACCAACCTGAACAAACTGGGTGCAGTGGTGACCTCTGTCATCCCAGCTCACTGAGGGGTGGTGGCAGAGGACTGCGATGGTGAGGCTCCTGAAAATACCTCTCTCCTGTCTCCTCCCTACACACACACTCTCCTAAGAATAAGTATCTGTGAGTCAACTCCATTTTGATGTTCTGCTTTTTTAAAAAAGCTTATGAGTGCACCATGTTTGGGCATAGAATTTGATAGATATTCAAATGTGAAACTATTTTTAATTTGTCATTTTTCAAGTGGTTTCATGTTTTTTATATTTCAGTTTGTATTAATATATGAAATGTATTTCTTTTATTTTTGGAGAGGTTTTGCTATAGGGCACGTGTGCTTGCCAGAAAGACAGAGAGAGACAGAAAGACAAAGCGAGAAATCACCCCTCAGGGGGGATGGCCACGCAGCAATCCCTTCTCCTCCACTCTCCTCTCAGGATATTGGGCACGCATGCACACGCTCCTGGCGTGAGTTTTAAGCCACCAGGTCCAGGACGCGAACTGCGGTCAATTAACATGGGAGTCCAGCGACATAGCCGTTATGCTAACTGCTGGTCACCATCTTTCTTTGTTTTTGATAAATTTGGATCGAACAGATTGAGAAATGAAAATGCCCGTATAGTTTACTTGGTAGATGTGTGTTTGTCTAAACATGGCAAGAAAACCTGTGTCTGCCCGTCTATCTGGAATATTCTTAAAGTAAATGAGCAGCAAACTGCTTGAAGAATCGCACATTAGTACCCTGTGACCATGCGATGGCCCACGGGGCAGGGCGTGAGCTGGGCGATGTTTCCTTTCAGTCCCTCACACGGACAGACACGCGGACATCCTGGGAACTGGGAAATGAGTCAGTCAATTTATCCTGGCCTGGAGTGTTACATGGGCTGTCAAACCATTTCTGCTAAATAAACTATGAACTAAATTGACTCTTGTTCTCTCGAACAAGAGAGACACTTACCCTGCAAGGCATATACCGCTGTCCATGACAGTTTCCGCGATTTCCACGGGGTCCTCAGCATCGTACGGTGGAGTAAAAGCGCCTTGAACTTTCCCTTGACATTCCTGGATGCCAGACAGGGAGATGGAAAATGACCTGTTAAGCCAGACCAGGAGATGCGTCTTTGGCAATCGGAACTTCGAAATTGGAAAATATCTGACCAATAGCTAAAGAATGAGAATGAGGCTGAACCTCCTTGCGTGTGTTTGACTTCTATTGAAGTGGTTACTAATTTTAAACAAGGAAGACCCTAGGACAGCTAGGAATAGCTATGAATTTAATTTAAAACCACCACATAACAGACTGTACTGCCAGCTAAGCAATGGAAAATTATTTAATTTTTCCCCAGAAAAGAAATATTTATATAGGACATCTTCCAGTCACGTGAGACCGTTTAGCTAGGGTTCGGAGGAATATACATAGCTCTTGTGCCATCAGTGAAGTTCCTGGCTTCTTTTTTCCTGTGAGCTGTTGATGACAGCATCCAGAAATGTCAGTGTCAGGTTTCTGCAGTTCGGAATCGCCCAGAATACAAACTTCTCTCCTTCCGTGAGTCGAAGGAAGAAAATGCATGTTTTCATCCCCAGTGGACCTCACCGTGAGTCCTAAACTGGGTTCCTCCGCAGACCACGCCGTAGCTCCGAGTGAAGGGGCTATAACCAGCGACAGACACCCCCTACAGGAAGGAGTACTTCCTGCGAAGCACAGAGTGGGAGCTATTTACTTATCGCTGATGCTAACAAGTGTCCTGGCTCTTAGATGCTCCTCCTACTTTAAGATGCCTTATGCTACAATGTCAGTAGGGGACGTGAAGTTGTTTATCTAGGGGGAGGGTGTCAGACAGCGACTTAATCTTAGTGCCCCATCAGCTCCAACATGCAGCCGGTGTCCTGGATGTGCACCGGCCCGTGCCAAGCGCAGCCTATGTGACTGGCACTCCGTCTTCTTCCTACCATGACAGAATGAATGGCAATGTGCCCCAGGGCTGTGCAAAGGCAAATATTGGAGCCAATAAAGTTATGTGGGGAAGGCTTTCTAATGCACATGCAGTTAGTAATGAGTTTATGATACACTGTGTGATGCACTTATCAGGCAAACTTGAGCTTATTTTATCAGACATAATGTATGTGTGTATATATGTGTATATATATATATATATATACATATATATATATATATATATAAAACAGCATAGGATATATGTGTGGATATATAAACACATATTATAAGTACACAGAGTGCAAGCATTCACTAGAGAGACAGAGGGAGAGAGAGAAAAGGGAGAGGAATATGCACCCCCAATGGAGGATGGTCACGTCGCAATCCTTTCTCCATCCTACAAGGATCCATGGACCCCATGTAATTTCAAGCTGCCAGGGCTCAGCCTTGGTGGCACGCGGGCAGAGCCGCTGCATGGGAGGCCAGATGGGGTACCTGGGCCAACCTGAACACCAGGTCACCTGTCATCTGGGCTCACTGGGAGGCTGGGCAGGAGGATTACCACACAGCGAGACCTTGGCAAAATATCAACTCCTCCCTTTCTCCCTTTCTCGTCTCCTTTTCTCTCATAAAAGAAAAAGAGGAAAAACATCTATTGTAGGAGACTAGGCAGAACTAACCTCCTCTGTTAGCCATCGGGTGATGGTTGACTCCGGGTGGGAAGTGATGCTGAGGAAGTGAGTCACTGTGGGCAGGGAAGGGCGTTCTGCTTCTCAGACTGGGTGCTCGGTTACTGGGGAGGCTCAGATTATGACAATTCCACCAGCACTATAGCTGACATGCACACTTTGCTGTATGTATGTTACTTTGCAATACAATATTTTGAAACAAAGGAACAAAAAACTCTAGGGATGAAATACTTGGGAATCAATGACTTGGAAAAATAAATTCAAAATGTTTAAAATAAATGGATAATTGTATGGGATCCAGAAGTTACTCAAATAAAAAAAATCTTTTGAAGATGTTTTCCTAGATCTCAGCTGCACCAGGAGACAACCTCATGCAAATGCATTTTTCTCCCAGAAATGAATTATGGTTTCCAAGTTGATTCAGAATTGGCTTAATGCATTATGTATTGTTTTAATAAAGGTGCCTTTAGACAGGCCTTTCAGACATCGTTTTGGATGGATAATCAGCTAGTCAGAACTAGTTATCTAGTTGCCCTTCATTAGTTTGGAAGTGTTAAATGCTGTTCCGTAATGAACTTTAAACTAGTTGCAGAACAGTAGGCTTGGATGTGCTGAAGTTTTTATTAGTCAACTGACACCTATCCTCCCTAGTAGGAGAGTGCTGGGGCTTTGTTTCTCTCATTTGGGTTGCAGTAAGGTCTCTGAGTGTGGCTCAGGGTCTCCTTAGCTGATGGCATGTGTACATTTAGGACAGGGGAATTTGGAGTAGGGAAAACTCTGTCCTCACCTTCCCCGGGCATTTGCCCTGTGGCTACTCCATGCTTTGACTTCTATTGTGGGTACTTCAAAAAAATTGGGGGAAAGTGGAATTAAGGTACATGTTTATTTTGGTGCAAAAACATTTTGAAATCCATGTATAATGTCCTCATAATACACATTTTCACGCAGTTTTTGAATGCCCCTTGTCCATGGAGGCTGCAAACTCTCGGGACTCACAGGGAGGAAGACTGACAGAAGAACAATCACAATTCCGCCTTCTTGGAGCAGGTTTCCGTATGCAGGGAATCGCATCAGGTAGAGTTCTGACCTTCACTGTCCTTGCTGAAAGAGGTCATGTGAGGTCTTCCCTTTATTAGCATAATCCTGAGTGGGGCAGTACCTCACAGAAGTCTGGTACTCCTTAATCTCAGAAGGGATAATGCCTAACGCTTCGCTATGAGAGAGAAGAATGGAGGAAAAGCGGTTGTAGTGACCATCTCTCCTGGAGGTTATCTCTCCCTCGTTTTCCCTCTCTCTCTCTCTTTCTTGGTCTCTCTGGTGAGTGCTTGCGCCCTAAAGCAAACTAAACAACAACAACCAGAAAGAGCTGGAGTGGATAACTCAGTATGTAAAATGACCTTGCACTAGAACTGTGAAAGCAAAAAGCCCGCAGGGTTGGTTTAGAATAAGCATTCTCAATGTCATTGTGATGGTGAGAAAGTACTACAGTCAATCTCCAACTTAGATGGCATGGCACCAGTGCTCAATGCTCACTTGAATCCTCACCATTTCTTTAATAATGGACAATTCCAAGGGTTTTGCTCATATTTTCCCTAGGCCCAGAGAACAAACTGGAGCCAGCATGCAGCCAATATTTCAAATGACGTAAACTACATTGCAGAGGGTTCCATTCATTTCTTTAACCCATGTCAGGTAATGGAAATCAAACTTGCATCTCGGATCACCTTCCAAAAATGAGAGAGAGAGTCAGCGGTTCCAGTAATTGAGAGCAGGGCGGTGTAAGATTTTCCTCCTTGGTTATTATGGTTCACTACTGTGGTAGGACTGTGTCTGTTTTAAATAATCCTCTTGATAGCAAAGAGGAGATGCCTGTTTTTAGGGGGAGGGGAAAAAAAGTATGCAGTTTTACTTCAGATTGACAATGACCTTACGAATGTTTCTGGCTACCAGTACCTAACAGCTCATGTCGGAAAGGGTGATGAATCTAACCAATAGGAACAGGCTGACCCATAAGTCCAGCCTTCTGCAGCCAAAAAAAACCCTCAGAAAACAACAAAGAAACAAAAACCAGCGTGGAGCAGCCAGTGCCCAACCACGTCAGTGCTCAGCTTGCTTAGAAATGGGACGCACCCATAATTCCCATCGCAAATCGAGTGGCAGGTTTAGACACGGGTATTAACCGTGGTGGAGAAAACACAAATCATGATGCTTATAATTAGGATTTCAGCTGCAAGTCCACATTTCCAAAAGTCTTTATTCCGTCATGCACATTATTTTAAAACTTACTGCTTTTCAGTTGGATTATCTGACAAGAAAAGGAACATCTGAACTAATGTTTTGTGATTGCCTGGCCACCACAGCAAGAGGGACCAAGGTGATAAGCAGATGTTCATTATACGGGTAGATTCTAAAGTTGTCCTGTGACCACCGGGCACGGCTTTTCACTAAGGCTGGGTTTCTAGAGGAGCCCCCAGAAGGCAAGTTCCGCAGAGCAGGGTCTTCAGGGTCTGACTGTACCACAGCCCCTGAGCTGACACCTAGCTCGCAGCGTGTCGTGCTGAGTGTCCGGGATCTACGACAAAAGGACTTACATACAACAGGCACATCTATTGGCACAGCCTGATGGAGAGTCATACACTACTCGGTGTTTTTAATCGGATCTTATTTTTTTAAGTGGAAGGAGTACTGGGTACGTAAGGGAAATTTAAGCTAAGATTTGTGCTGAAACCTAAGTGTAAGTTTGATAGCTGACAGGGTGAGTGAGCAGAACGATGGAAAGCTTAGAGTCCTGGAAAATGCACCGAGTAGTCGCTTTATGCTAAGGCGCTTGCTGGAAGTGGGGGAAGAGGGAGTGGAGGAGCTTGGTGTTCAGGTAGGCCAGCTGATGCGGTAGAGAGGATCAACGTGGACGATCCGTGTCCTTCCACCATGCTCCTAACCTGCTCTCTCACCTCTCTCGACTTGCATCTGTGCCCATAAATTCTTTGCTCCACCCTGGGACCATGGATAGACTACCCATTATCATCTCATGGGTATTCATCTTTTCCACTTCATCAGCCCGCACCCCACTTAGGATTAGCTTCAGGAATTTCCTCCTCTCCCATTCACCGCCATTTTACATCTCTCCGCTGGTTAACTCTTTCCAAGAAGCCTAGAAGCACTCTGTAATAGCTTCCATCTTAGACTGCTCTTTCAAATGAAATGGATGTGTACCCCATGACCCAGTACGGGTCCCGAAGGACCCAGTTCAAAGGATGTTCATTTTAATAGCAATATGGAGGCAGGGAATTGAAGGCAGCTTGGGTGTTTATCTCTGAGAGAGTGGATGGGTAATGTGTAGTCAGTGTTCATCATGGATATTTTATAATAGCTAGAAATACCCGCTGAGATAGTTACCTCGCTACAGGGGCAGATCTTAAAAATAGCTGTGAGGAAAACTAATTTAAAGTGCATACACACACACACACACACACACACACACACACACACATATAAAGAGAAATAGAATATGTACGATTCCATTTATGTAAATTAAACACACACACAATACATTTTGTATTTATCAGAAAGATTTAATTATACACAGAATAAGTTACTCATGGAGAGGTGGGGAAGAGAGAAAGGTATTGGTAAAAATGCAGAGATGAATGATGAATGAACAACAGAGAAATTGTACGTGGCCCAATGGTGATAATGTTCTTTGAGCTAAGAAGCATAACTATTTCAACTCCATGTAGCTGAAGCACACCACAAGGGGAAAAAAGCTTGAATAAATAAATCAGTGCATAACTGAAAGTTACCCAAGACCCCTCAAAACAAGAACACACACACATCACAGTGTTTCATTCTATGCATGTATTACCTTTTTTATGGGAGGCATAAATCTTTCATAATACAATTTTTCTGCATTGTAGACACTTCCAAATTTTAATAGAATTGTAATACCATTAGAGTTTAAAAGCAAAATTCTTTATTGCAGAATTGGTTTTAGCTTTGCTTCTCTTATTTTTCCATCTTAAAACTTTTGATTTCTCAAGACTTTATTAGCTGGCACCTTCCCAAGAGAATTTGGATAGAGGAAAGAGAAGGAAGGGATGGAGATGAAAAATCAAACCTTTAAAGTCCTGAAAAGGTATCTTAGAGGTTGTAGAACCCAAGAGCTGTCTCTTTCACTTACTTATTAGTTATTTTCCAAATGCGTACTCTGTGCTAAGCTCTGGGTTACACATACCAGATTATAGAAGAAGGTACGGCTTTTAAACGAGTCTTTCTAGACGCTGTGTGTGCAAGCATGCGTGCACGCATCCGCTGATACGGATGATCAAAGGCCACGTGCAGTCTCACTCAGCTCCTGCTTACTCTGTTGGGAAAAAAATCCATGATATCCTGACAGTCTTGATAGAAGAGTTTCGACAACTTTGCCCTTTCTGATTTCCATTCTTCATTTTTTTTAATGAAACATTTTTGAGCCCTTTTTCTGATCACAATGTGCCACCATTCTCTGCCACCGTTTTGGCTAAGTGAATCAAAGACGTGTCAGCTATTCCAGGCTTTAGTCTGAATACACTGTCCGAATCTCCCCGCGGATTGTCAGAGGAACGCAGACTGCCAAGCACAGAGACGCCACTCAGTGGCAGGACATCACCCTTGGACTCCGAAGTCAGGGAACCTCGACTCTGCTAGGGCACAGTGATCAGACGACAGCCGACGCCCCCGGTCCCCTCCCGCTGCTCTGCCTCCAGAGAGTCCAACTTGGCTGGGGGCCTTGATTTCTGACACCGAGCATTCATTTCTGTGATGTTCCATCCTTGCCAACTAAGATAAAACGTCTTCAGGGACAGTTATTTGGCAACTTTCCATTTAGATAAAGCTGAGATGTGTTTTAGGGCCTTTTGGTATCAGGATTGACATCGTCGAGCTTGCGTATTCCTCTATTGATTGGTTGGTTGTCTGTCCTGACTCGGAAGGCACAGTTCCACGAACCTTAGGTGTTATTACGCACGCACCCCACCCATTCAGCTTCCAGCCTGGGAACCTGTGCGTCTCGCTGGATGGAGAGCTTAGCTGGAGAGGTTCTTCTCTTTAAAAATAGTGGCATACTGGGCACAGGTCACTGTGGGAGCGCTTTTGGCCTTTTCACATCCCTCCCCAGTGGGTACCGTGAGGTCAGGGCCATGAAGGCTTGCCAAGAGCAGCTGGTGACTACCACGAGCCCACCCAGAGGTCCTGTTCTTGGCATTGTTTGGCTTGGTCATTGTTGCCCTCACTGGTTGTCAAGAAGTGCTCTGAATCTATTCTAAGCATACTCTGTTTTCACAATGCCTGCATGAACCTGGGGCGAGAGAAAAGCATTGCTATTAGTGTGCTCCTCTGCTTACTCCACAAGCCTGGAGGTTTTAGGTTATCTGTAGGAGTTATTTGTATAATGTTATTAGTCAGAATCTCTTAGATTGAGAAACATAATGAATACTCAACCATCCAAAGACATCATGACTATTAGGAATCAAGTCTTGATTTGAAGTCTCAGTTACATGAACCAAATGGCAGTTTTCTTTATTTAGGGCAATGGAAACTATTCAAGATTTATCCTCAAGTTGGTTTTCTTAAAAATAATATGCTTTTCAATGATCAAATCAATATTAAGGCTATCTCACTATCTTTATATCTATCTATCTGTCTAATTCATATTTCCTTGTATTTTCCACTTGCATATAGAGCTGTATGCAATTTTTATAACCAGTTTCAATAAATTATTTCACAATTTTTTAGCAGCATTATGTCCAGAATAGCTTCTCCACTACTTCTTGTAGCTTATTCTAACCACATCTGATAGACTGTACCTGAATGCATCCAAATGAAGTATCATAGCACTGCTGTTCATGTTAGGTATTCCACACAGACCCAGCACAGAAGATATTTACTGATATGAAAATATTAGAGCACTTTTTTATTTTTAAACTATCAAAGCTGTGAATAGAAGAGCAGTTCTCCTTTCAAGCTCTCTGCTGTCATGTAAATTTAGGAATTGAAAGAAACTTCAAGGCAAGTAAAGAGGAGCTAAACATAAACAGAGAGGCAGATCCGAAAAGCTCCTAGAGCTGGCCATAGCAGAAATGCCGACTACCCAGTGAAGGCCCAGTTCTAATCAGACAAAGAAGCTGTAGATGGTTCTCTGTCACCGAAGCTTAATTTCACTAAGCACATTTGGACTATTCCTTAACTCTTGATTTTAAAAAACAAAAACAACAACAACAACGGAACACAGTGCTCTAGTTGACCCTGATTAGAACCCCCTTTTGCTCTTTGGCCACTGTATTATTCTCTCTGTCCGCACGCTCACGCTCGGGGCGCCATGCTGACACTGCTTTGTGTTTCAGCTGATGGCACATGTACTCACAGAGTGACAGAATGAGGGAGAAAGCACCACCCTGTGAGGCAGGGTCATGTCCCCATCCTTCTTCCTCCTTCCTCCAGTCCTGCAGGGATTTGGGACACAGCCCCCACATTCCCGTGGTGTTTTGTAAGCCACCGGGGCCAAGACACGAATCTGAATCTCCATGGTTGGCCACAGGAGATCCAGCTCCTAACCACTAGACTACGGAGCTGGCCTGACAAATCACTTCTTAGCGACAGATGGCTTCTGTGAGCTTGGCAGTGTCTGCCCCAACAGCGCCTAGCGTTACTTTTGTCTGTAACGGACGGCCGACGCATGGTCTGCTGTTAGTGATTCCTTGTCGTTCATGGTGCTTGTTCATCCTGAAACAGTCCAAGGGCCTTCAGATCAACCCAGCAGGGGGCTCGCCATCCCTAATATCATAGAGTTTTTGAGACTCTAATGAAAGTAACGCATTTGTCCTTAGGAAAACATACACATATATTTTTCTCCCAACCCCCTCACACACACATGCTCACTTGCACACATAAATACACACCCACTTACACACATGCATGAACACATACACTTTTTGGGTACTCCTTGGGACCTACTGGGGACCCTCTTTGGGTGTCAGGCTTAATGTGACTGACCAGTAGTTTCTGTAGGTAGGAGTCTATTATTATTTCTGTGGGAGTCTTACAGAATGATGATAGGAAAGAAATAGGGACAATACAGAGAAGAAAAGGGGCAGAACGAAGGAACTGGTAGTGTGCAGAGGAAGCCAGAGGAGTAGGAGATAAGAGAGAAAGGAGCGGAAGCGTCTTGAGTGGGCAGAATCATGGGTAATTCTCTAGGCCCCGGAAGGCCCAAGATTTAGGTTAGGTTTGGATGGGGCTTTGGCTTGAATAGGGGACATGGCACAAAGTGAGGTCGTGTGTCCTTCCACATATTGGCTCAGTCTGCCTGGGCCAGGTCAGCCCAGAGAGGACAATTCCTTAGTGTCCCAAGTGATAGATTTACATTTGGGATCACCAGATCTTGAGCCTAGCAGTGAAGAAAAACGAGACAGTGCCAAGAAAATAGCACGTCTGGAAGAGCAACTCAGCCCTTAGGCTGCAATGGGGAGTGGGGAGAGGAAGCCAGACGTGCTTATGCCCAGGAAGTTTAGAGTCCCCGCGTCCTGTCATCTCGGGCCTAGCTGGAGTTGGGAAGAGGACTTGGCTGTAACAACGTGGCCCTGTTCTGCAGCCTTCCAGTGAGGACAGTGACTGCTAGTGATGCCTGGGAGGTTGCCAGCCAGAAGCTGAACTTGGCGCCCCACAGGAATTCTTCCACGGGGTGCTCAGCACAGCCCCAGGAGGTAAAAGCGGAATTTTTCCCATTGTGTAAATGGAAACTAGGGCTGATAGAGATGGCCTAGCTTGCCCGCCCGTGTCCACAGAGCCAGGAGGCTGCCCGGCTGGGCGTTCAGCCCCGTCATCTGACCGTTGAGTATGCTTCCTTAGCCACCGGGATAAACCCAAGTGGTGACCTGACTCAGCAGTGCAGAGGGGCTGCTGGGGTCCAGGGAACAGGCACCCCTGGCCCAAGGACCCCCAGAGCCGTCCGCGATGCTGATGCATTTCATTTCTTCTCAAATTTTGAGCAGCTGTGCAGTGTTAGAATGCCGAGTCCAGCATCGGTTTATATAAATAACCCTGACTTGATCCCCTTTGATTTTATTTTTGGATGCCATAGCTTCGTTCGTTCTTTATTTCAGCTAAGCCTCCACTGTGTGTTCCCTCAGCAGCAAAATGATCCATTTCGGGAGCATATTTTATGTGACGCTGACACCAGCTGCCCCGCGGAGACCTTCGGGCTTCTGCCAGAGCATACCTGGCACCTGGAGCAGGCAGGACCCGAAGCACCAAACACAAATGTGTTTCCCAATAAGTCTTCATCTCAGCATGAACAAAGGCAGTAAATTGTGATGAGTCGAACAGCTATTCTCTAAACACACACATTTCTTAGGTTAAGACACAGCTCCTTGCCAGGAAGGAAGACTACCAGACTGTCTTTTTAACAGCCTTCATGTACTTGTCTGTTATGCTAATTAAAGTCCTTTAATATTCAGTGATGGATGATTTAAGGTATTCAATCAACATTCATTCATTCAGCAGACATTTGGAAACACTTACTATTAATGTATGTCAGGCAACAGTCTAGGAACCCAAACGAAAACACAGAGACATAAATTACTATCTTCGCGGAGTTTCCACAGTGGACGTGAACGTGCTTGAAAGAAACAGAGACAGTCGGGGAAGTGACCCACCTTGCTAAGGTTCCAAACACTTCCCTGCATCAGGAAATGCCACTTTCTATGTCAACTGATTGAGAAGGTATGTTACAATAATTTCTATGGATTTAAAATACATCCTTTATATTTTACCAGCCACAATTGCAAGATAGGGACACAATGTGGGTGAGGCACGTTAGTGACTTTGTCTAAAGACTGCCTTGAAGGCGATATGGCTGGCTGGGGTCTCGAGTGGTTCTCTCACGGCTGCCTGTGGGGCCAGAACTGCACGTTGGGATGATAAATTACACGAGCTCTGAGAGTCTCTCTGTGAAGGTGGAACCTCTTAGAGAACTCCTAGATGTTTCCTGCTGGGAGAGATTTTGAAATCCTAGGCATACTCTTATTTGGCTCATCTTCTCTGTAACAGAATATTTTAGAAGATTTAATATATTTCCTTTATCTTAAAATGATTAGGGTGTGATAGTGTTCTTTGAATTTATTTTGTCTTTGCTCTATATTAGATAATTCTTTCCAAAATGGTCTCATAAAACAATCTGTTAAGTTTCTTTCTTTCCCACTTAAATGTAATGCAATTAAAGCCCTTTTATCTTGGTAATCAAGAGAAGTTAGACCTCAGGGTGCCTAATAATAGCGTATTAATTTTTTAATTTTTTTAATTTAATTAATTTTTTTGAAAGGTTTTGCTATAGGGCGCATGCGCTCGCCAGAAAGACAGAGAGAGACATAGAGACAGAAAGCGAGAAATCACCCCCTGGGGGGGCTGGCTACACCGCAATCCCTTCTCCTCCATTCTCCTCTCGGGATCTTGGGTATGCATGCACATGCGCCTGGTGTGAGTTTAAGCCACCGGGTCTGGGACTCGTACTGCGGTGACTACATGGGAGTCCAGCGATGTAGCCATTATGCCAACTGCTGGTCCCAGAAGCATATTACTTATGCTTGATAGAATTCTTTTTCTTCTTCTTCAAATAATACAGGTTTTACTGAGCACAAAAGCATGCAGCTGTGATGATGAGTGTCCAAGTGCACACACACACACACACACACACACACACTGAAATTTACAGGCTTGGATGCTTCTAGATTCACAGAGGAAAAACTGTAGTGAAGAGAGCCTTTCTTTCTTTTTTTTTTTTTTGAGAGAATTTTTTTTTTTTTTTTTTTTTTTTTTTTTTTTTGCTATAGGGCACGTGTGCTCACTAGACAGACTCAGAGAGACAGAGAGACAGAAAGCGAGAAATCACCCCCTAGGGGGGATGGCCACGCCGCAATCCCTTCTCCTCCATTCTCCTCTTGGGATGTTGGGCACGCACGCACATGCGCCTGGCGTGAGTTTTAAGCCACCGGTTCCGGGACGCAAACCATGGTCGACTACGTGGGTGTCCAGCGACATAGCCATTACGCTAACTGCTGGTTCCAAGAGAGTCTTTCTGTATTGCGCACTGAAACTGAACACTTCATTCGCATGTGGCTCTTGTCTTCTTTTCTGTATTCTTAAGACTTCAAAAAAAGATTATCAGATGTGTGCAAGAGGACACCTTCAATGGGGCATGCTCATGCTATAATTCCTTCTCCCTCATTCCTCCATCCCATCAACATTTAGGCCACCCCCCCCCCACACACACACACACACACGTCTGGTGTGTATTCCAAGCCAGTGGACTGTGGGATCCAGCTGCACAACTGCACCTAACCATTGTGCAACACAGCCCACTTCCTGCATTTTCAAGGTTTGATATAATTCCAATTGAGTTCATGTTAAAAATACTTTTAAAATAAGAAGAAAATATTAATCCTAAGGAAAATCACAGCAATGTTCAGAAAATGTTTTGAAAGTTAAAATTAACACTGAATGAATCATCTTGCTTTGTATATAATGTCTGATAAATCATTAAGCCTTTCCTAAATTTATCCAGATGGGCTTTTTTTTCCTCCTATAGTTCTTCAGAGTGGTGATCAATCTTCCAATTCTTACCTCAACAAGGTCATAATTTATAGCTCTCACTCAGTTTTGATCTCTTGCACAAAAACATTGGCATTATCTTGTGGGTTCATTGGATGCAGGAAAGTTTCCACTAAAATATTTTCATCGTTTGGAAAATTCACTTTTATATAAGAAATCTGAGATCGATTCTAGAATGCTCTGGAAGGAAAAGATGTTTCTGTAGAACTCGGTCTTATCAGCTCGGCCTTTTAAATGAGCTTGACGTGGTTTGCCACGAGCTGCTTTGATCCAGTTGGTTACACAGAATATAGCTGAGACCAGCGAGTATCGTGATTTCTACTTAAGCTGTAATTATAACATGAGCCCTGGGATTTTGACTTTATTTTATCATTGATTTCAACTCCTTGGTTTAGCAATGAGAGGAGAGGAAGGAAGTGTGGAGATATTTGTTTAGTATCAATTGTAATTGAACCTGAAAAAAGGCCAAACAAGAAGCCTAAGTTGTTAACTAAGCATTTTCACTGGGGCGGAGCTCTGGTTAGGTGATACAAAAGGGGAAAGTAAGTTCCTTGTTCTTAAAAAGTTTTTCTGGGGGACCAACAGATGGTGTAATTGTTACATCACTGGACTCCCATGTAGTTGATCGAAGTTCAAGACCCAGACCGGTAGCGTGAAACTCACGCTGGGTGCATGTGTGTGTGTGTGCACCCAAAATCCTGAGAGGAGACTGGAGGAGAAGGGATTGCAGTGTGGCCATTCTTCTTGAAGAGTGATTTCTCACTTTGTGTCTCTCTGTCTCTCTGTCTCTCCAGTGAGTACATGGACCCTATAGCAAAAATCTCTCTACAAAATAAAAAAGTTTTCTATATCAGATTTATTTTTTAGCCTTTATTTTTTATTTATTCATTTCTTTTTCTGCTTTTATGTAGTTTTTTAAAACAATTTTATTATTATTATTTATACATTTAATCACTATACATCATTTATATTTTTAAAGAGACTTTACCCAGAATGATATACACCTCAGTCCAGCCCAGTTGAGAATACTATACATGTCTTCATCAACAGATAATAAACCATATTGGCGTCCCACAAATCACTTACCTCTCTATTTTTTCCCCAAATTTCCTTTCCTACACTCTTCCCCTCCCACACTCTATCCACTTTGTCTCTAGTGTCCATAACAATTTTCAATGCTTTTATGTCATCAAGTCTTTCAGTCTCCACCATAGAGTGAGGACAGTCGGTATATGTTAAGTGGAGACATACAATGTCTCTCTTTCATAGCCTGACTTGCTTCACTCAGCAAAAATCTTCCATATTTTTCCACTTTCTATCAAATTCCAGGGCCTTGTTTTTAGTGGCCGAGTAGTATTCCATGGAGTATATGCGCCACACTTTTCAATCCATTCATCAGTTTGTGGACATTTGGGTTGATTCCATGTCTTAGCATTCGTGAATAATGCTGCAATGAATACAGATGTGCAAGCACTTTTCTGACTGAGCATTCTCCTGTCCTTTGGGTCGATACCCAGGAGTGGAATTGCTGGATCATATGGTAGCTCTATTTGAAGGTCTTTGAGGAACCTCCATATTGTTTTCCACAATGGCTTGGCCAATTTACATTCCCACCAACAGTGTGTATGAGTGTTCCCCTTTCAATGCATCCCCTCCAGTACTTGTCTTTTTTTTTTTTTTTTAATCTTCACCATTCTGACTAGGCTTAGGTGGTATCTCATTGTGGTTTTGATTTGCATCTCCCTTATGATGAGAGACGTTGAGCATTTCTTCGTATGCTTTTTGGCTGTTTGTATGTCTTCCTTAGAGAGTTGTTTATTCAGCTCATTTTTCCATCTTTTAATTGGGTTAATCTTTTTCTTCTGGGTAAGCCACTTGAGTTCCCTTCTATATCATATTTAGATGATGGATGAGATGACAATAAAAGATCCCAAATGAAAGAAAAATTAATAGGAAAAAATGCCAAATATTCAGTTTACTATTTTTATGTGCCTATGTCTGTTATTTAGACATTATTAACAAGAACAAAATGCTTATTGAGATTCAAAGGATTGATAGAAGGGAAAGCTGAATTGAACAATTTTTGTGAGTAAAACAAAGTAAACTACAGTAAAGATCTTAAAAGTGATTATGAAGCAAATACAGATTTCTTACAAAGTAATGGCAGAGAAGACACAGATAATAATAGCATTAGAAACCCAAACACAGTTGGGGGGAAAATGATACCTTTAAAAAGGTAGTGAGAGAAAATAGTCTTAACTCTGGTTTTCATACCCAGCAAAGCTATTATTGACGGATAGGAGAAAGACTAAAGGAACATATCATCCTCAGAGTCTTGCTGAGTGAACAAGTACAATTTGTGTTTGGTAAGAAGGGAATCTAATCTACAAGACTGAAGCAAGTAGAATGGTAAGCAAAGACACTGAAAGACAGGTGGATAAATCTAAGCAACAGAATATGATGATAATGATGATAACAACTGTGGGGTTCAAGATCAGTTCAATTTAAACACTAGACAATGGTATATGTGAAAATAAAATAATTCTAAGGAGCTTTTATTAACAAGGAAGGAAGGACAGGATGCAACCAGCAAATTCCACCTTACGTGAGCTGTTGTAAGACCTCTGGAGTTGAACTGCCTGGGTTTACCATTTACCTAGGCTGTGTGTCCTAAGACAACTTATTCAGCCTCTCTGTTCCTTGTTTCTCCATGTGCAAAATGAAGTTAATGATAAGTGTACCTATCTCATACTGTTATAATGAGTTTGGTGCTTATAAAGGATTGAAAACAGGGTCTAGCACTATGGAGGAATTACATTTTATTATATATGAAATACTTACTAATAAGCATAATAAAGAAGTAGACAAATAGCATCCTGATTAAAATTCGTTATTATAGGTGTTAAGACTGTTAAAGGTTTTTCGAATAGAGTGTGATATGAGAATGACATTTGAAGGGCACTAAACACCAACCTTTTGGTTTCAGGGCCAGAGGCAGTGAGCTCCCTCACCTTTATTCGCAGACTGTAGAGAGCCACCTTTCTTCCCCATTTGCCATTTAGACAATGATACTAGAACCAGATATCTTAAGCACCTGGCAGGACACCTTTACTTAATGCTCTTAAGTTTCTGTGTTTTTCAGTTCAAGGCCATGCTTATAAAGAGATTTTGGGACCAACAGATGGCATAATTGTTACGATGCCGGACTCCCACATAGTCACCTGCGGTTCAAACCCTGGACCTGGTGGCTTAAAACTCACACCGGGAGAGTGTGCGTGCATGCCCAATACGCTGAGAGAAGAATGGAGAAGGGATTGTGGATGGATATCCCCCTTGGGGCTGATTTCTTGCCTTTTGTCTCTCTGTCTCTGTCTCTCCAGTGAGTGCTTTCACCCTACAGTAAAAGTCTCAGCAGCAACAACAACAAAAAGACTTTAGGAAGCAGTATAATACACATCAACCAGTTTTTTTTTTAAAAACAACATCTTTCCTAAGCCTGTTTTATTTTCAATGGAAATAATATTTAGATTACAGGGCCTCAAAATGATCTGGTTTACACGCGGACACGCGCTGTCTGCTGCCCACTCGGGACCGCATTTCCAGGCTCTTCTCTAACCGTGTTACATTTGCTCTAATTGTTCTTGGAGACATTAAGGCTTCTCCCATGATACAGGCCACACCCTAAATCAAAACGGTAACCTCTTTTCTACTGTGTTTTCTCAGAAAATCAGAACTAAAGACAGAAAGAGGTAAACTGGGTAGCAGTCCTTAGCTAGAGGTCGTTTCCCTTAGAAGCTCTTTTAGAAAGACAATCCGCTGGACTGGCCCTAACCTGGACGCCCGCCCCGCAGTGCTGCGAGTGTGTGCGCTGCGCCCTGGGTTCTGACTCCGCTCTCTTGTGGTCCAGTGCTGGCTGTGGTTCTGCCCCGGCGGGGGGCCTGGCGGGCTTGCTGTCTTCTCTAACCACCCCCGCACTGGGTACCTGATTATTTCACAGGGCCTTCCAGCGCCGGCTGCACCACTGTCCCCGGATCAGTCCCAGGCCCGCTCCCTGCGGCCCACTCAGCCCAGGACTCTCCCCCGTGCCCTCGGCACCCCCACAGCCCTGGCTGCGGTTCTGAGCGGTGCTTGATGCCCAGTGAAACCATTCTGTCCGGCTCTTTGATCTGGTCCCATCTGGTGGGCGGGAAAGCGCGCTCAGCTCGGCCCTCTGCAGCTCCAGGTTGGCTGCGGGCCTCAGGGCGTCTGTTCTGACGCTGCGGGTTCGAGCACTCCCAGCTGCTCACCCTGGCACGCCCGCCCTGGCGTGCTGATTGATCTCAGCCGGGCTCGGCTTTTGTTTTCTGGATGCTGCTGTTTGGCCCCTGACTCCTGGTGAACTCCGTCATGCCCCAGGAAACCTGAGAGGCCGGCCTGGTGCCACTGCTGCCCGCTGTACCGATTAAATCAGACGGAAAACAGGAGCGGCTGGGGAGAGGTCGCCAGCCTTGACCCATCCCCAGCCACGTCAGTCGGAAGAAAATGACACACACGCTGAGGTCTGGATTCCAAACCAGGCCTGGCAGTTTGCAGAGAGGTGAAGAGGCTGCTTTTAATATGTGCGCGGAGAGTCAGCGCAGCTTTCCTCTGAGTTACAAGGAACCGCTTGGAAAGACCTGCTGAAAGCTCTCAGAGACAGTGGGCGCAGAGCCTAGGCTAAGAGTGCGTTCAAGCAAAATGAGTAAAACCTATGTGGGACATTCTTGTGCCAGTCCTCTCTCTGCAATAATACTAATGTCTCTTGTCTTCACCTCTGTAGGAGGCCTTATTTATTAGAGGTGGTTTTGTTGTTGTTGTTGTTGTTGTTATAGGATGCGGGCGCTTGCTGGAGACCAGGCTTGCTGGCCACATGCCAATCCCTTCTCCTCTCAGGGTCAAGGACACGCACTCACACGTGCCCGGCATGAGTTTAAGTTGCTGGTCCGGGACTCGAACTGCACTTGACTACGTGGGAGTCCAGTGATGTAACCATTATTCCATCTGCTGGTCCATGCAGGGGGCCCTACTGCAGTGTGGATTCGCTGGTCAGAGACCCCTCTCCTGCTCTGCAGCGGGGGCTGACCCGCCCGATCTGCTGCCAGTGATCTGCTGCCGGTGTTGAAGTCTCTGCTCAGCTGCAGCCTGGAGAAGCAGGCCGCTGAGGGGATGAGCGCAAGTGAGGCCAGTGTGGGGCCAGCAGGTGGTGAGGTGGCTAGGGCACCGGACTCCTAGATGGCCAAGCACGGTTCGAATCCCAGCCCTGGTGGCATTAAGATCATGCCGGCCACATATGTGTGCACGCACAGTCCCAGGAGGAGAATGGAGGAGAGGGGATTGTGGTGTGACATCTCCCCGAGGTGGTTTCTCACTTTCCCGGTCACTGTCTCTCTCCAGAGAGCCCACCAGCCCTGCGGGGGAGGGGCTAAGAAGAAAAGGTGGGAGGGGCCTGGAGAAGGTCCTAAACAAGTGGAGGAAGGCTGGTTGTGGCGTTTTCTCTGGGGCTGGCGTGCAGCGCTGTGCTTTGTTTCCCGTGAGCCCGAGGCGCCGTCACGAGCAGCACCAGTGCTGGCTTCGGTGAGTCACTCTGTGGAGTCGGATGGACAGGTCAGGGTGGGAAGTACACTAATGGGAAAGAGAATTCCTTGTTTTTTTAAAAAATTTAAATTTAAGATGCTACTAAAAAATACTTGGCTCAAAGGAGAAACTGAAAATTGCACACTTGTTGAAAAATAACTGTTATAAAAACAGAAAAAAAGACTGGGTGAGATATAACTAAATCAGTTTTCAAAGGAAATTCACAGCACTAAATGCCTGTGTCAACAAAAATAAACTGAAAACAATAGAATTAAACACCCAATTTAGAAATCTAGAAAAAGGATAACAAAGTAAATAAAAAGACAAAAAGAGGAAATTGAACTATATTAATTTAACATTTAAAAATATTTATTTAAAATATTTAAAATTAAAATTAATTTGTTTTTATAAAACAGAAAATAATGACTTAGAAGACAGGAAAACAGTTTCAAAGTAATAGTAAGCTATTTATTTACTATAAAAATTGAGAAAGTATGACCTAACATATTCAAAAAAAAGGAGAGAAAGAAGGAAAGATGAAAGCAGTGTAAGCCGGTAGGGCCTGGTCCACCTTGGAGACGCGCAAGTCTTAGACAGCTATTGGACGTCGGCGCGTCACCCCGTAGGACGCCCAGAGGGCGCTGTGCCACTGAGCCATTGTCTAAGTCGCCAGCCCTTTCTCAAGTAGTTTGTCACCTACCTGCCTGGTGACCAGTTTAGCCTTTCTACTGTTTCTTTTCCCCCTGGTGCGAGTACTGAGCGATCATTCATCAGATGTTTCCAGAACTTCTGCTACTCCCCAGGTCTGTGCCAGGGGCTGGCGTTGCACCCTGGCCTGAGTTCCTAGTCTCACCGGGAGAGAGGAACCGGCATCGAATCTCAGTGCACACTTAGCAGTGGATCAGCGCTGTAAGGAAGGGGTAGGAGTCCGTGCTGTGTAGCTCAGGCAGACATGACCTGTGTGGGCTGCAGGCCTAGGATCAGCCTCTCGAAGGAAGTGGGGTTGGAAGTGAGCTCCAGAGGGTTCCGGGAACGTGCCAGAATCCGCGCAGGTGGAGCCAGGCCTGCGTGGTGAAGGAGAGGAGAGGCGGGCGAGCACAGACGCCGCAGAGAGGCAGTGGAAAAGGAAGAGCACTTGGGCAGAGACCAGGCCTGCAGGATCTGGTGAGTCCTTCCTGGGCTTATAAGATGTGGAAGATGGCTGCTCTGTCTGGACTAAATGCAGCTCTCGGCGCTAGGCTTTATTTATAAAAGGTTATGTTTGGACCCAGCCGCGGTGGTACCGGCAGTGGGCGCCATTCTGCAGTGCCGGAGGTTGCAGTTCAAGTTCCGGGTTGATCTGAAACATGCCAGGTGCCACGTGCCTATGATCCTGGACAGCTGGCTCGCTGGGAGTGGGGGGACCACGGCGGATGGACCCTAGTGAGGGCGCCTACCTCTGTTTGGGGAGAGAACGGCAGGGGAAAAAGACAGGACCCTCAACTGGGCCCCTATGCGATGGGCCACTCCTAGTCTCAGCCAGCCCAGATCACGGATGAGCATGTGTGTGCTGGTGTGTGCTGGTGTGCTCAGAGAAGTACTGGGATCTGACCCCAGGACCTTCCCATGCAGGTCTAGTTGTGTTCCCACTGCTCTACTATTTGGCCCCAGTACATATATAAATATATAGAAATATATATATCATATATGTATGTATATATATACACTTAAAAATTTAGGTTTACCAAAATGTCCACTTTTTACTCATTTATAAATATTTACCTTTATGTTGCTAACATCTAAAAC
Source organism: Tupaia tana (assembly GCA_026018925.1). Taxonomy (NCBI): domain Eukaryota; kingdom Metazoa; phylum Chordata; class Mammalia; order Scandentia; family Tupaiidae; genus Tupaia; species Tupaia tana. The sequence goes on from JAKSZU010000017.1 coordinate 3,613,036, forward strand.
TCCTTTATCTCCTAGTGTATTCCCCACAAGTTAAACTTAGGAGGTAGAGGCATACTTGGGAAGTGTCCTTAGTGTTGTGGGCAGTACGGGCTTAGACTTGGGCAAGGAGGCTGTGTCCTGGACTCTTGTTCTGGCCCCTTCCGGCCGGATTTCCCCCTGGGAAGGAGTCTGTGAGGGCAAGAGGCTGAATTTGAAGGACTGTGAGAAGTCTGAACTCAAACCTGGTCTTCTGGGTCCCTATGAGATACTGGCCAGACAAGGAAGATAGGCTTCCACTTAATGTAGCAACTCACTGCTGTTTGAAGATAGGCGTGTGTTACGGGGTCTCCACTGTGCTCTCTCAGTGGGCTAACAGTTTACGACCTACCTCGGAAGTGCTCAGCTGTCACTGTGATACCAACAAGGGCATTTCTACATGCACGATTATCTTCAATGCACAAGATGTCCCGAGACAGCTAACTGATTCAAACTAACGTGGTCGAAAAGCGTCACCGATAACAAGAAGATAGTCGTTCGTATTTGTTGAGTACTGTGTTCCGTTGTTTTAAACACTTCAAAAGTGAACTCATCCAAGTGCCACAACAGCGCCATCAGGTAGGTAGGAGCTCTACAGGAGAGGTGGTCGAGGTGGAGGAATGCAGTGGGCGGGTGCTTGGACCTGAACCCCAGGGGCTCCAGGGTTTGCACTCCCACACCAGACTAGACTGCGTTTGGCTTTTCTCTTAGAGAAGGATATGTAAATTAGCCAGAATTACAATGGCCACTATGTTAATTTATTGTGAAAAAAATTTGCTCAAATGTTACCTTTGGTATTAGTGGGCATTCTCATAGATAATCAATTTTATTTAACTAACAACTTAGAAAAAGTGGACTTTATAACTTCATTCACCCAAATCTGGTTTCAGCACTTTGGATGCTTTAAGTCTTTACAATAGTTTGAAAGTTAATTTTTACTTCAAAATAATACATGGTTATTGAAAATATAAAAAGGAAAATGGTAAGCAATAAAAGCATAAAATATGTTCATAATCCACCTATCCAAGACAGTCAACATTTTATTTTTTTTATCATGATCTTATGCTTTGCAAAGCAGCGACATATAGTTGACATCATTACCTAAAGAGTCTCTATTTTAGTTTTCCAGTTAGTATTACAACATAAGTCATTCCTCTATTATCAGTAACATTGCTGGCCAGCGGTAAACCTTACTGTATCTAATCGATAATTTGTTGTTGGGTTCTCAAAGTGTTTCCTTTTCGTTAGCTCATTAATATATTTGCCATTATAAATATCACAGCATTAATCATATGATTGTTTTAAACTTTGTTCACATATCAGTTTATTTCCTTAGGCTGAATTTTTTTTTTTAGAGGAAGGGAGTTTATTTCTGTATCCAGTTACAGGGAGACAGGCAGTGAGAACCTTGAACTGTCTCAAAACTCCACATGTTCTCAGTATTTAGATACAAGATTCGAGCAGATGCAAATCATCCTCAGTATGACCACTCAGAGGATTACTCAGTGATCCCCGGTATTTTCAAATACCCACTCCCGGTTCCTAATCCGACCACTCCTCACCAGGCCTCCCCACGACTCCCGTGTGTCAGGTTGTTCTTAATTTCAAAATGGCTAAATTTTAAGAAGTCAAATTGTATGAGAACTTTTAGGGTTCTTCACCAGTATTATCACATTCATTTTTTAAAAAAATTTACCCTCTTTTAAATTCCATATGACAGGCTAGGATTGTGCTGATCCCCCACATTTTTTCTAGCATCTAGTTGAATCAGTGGAGGAAAAAACAAAAAAACCTGCTAATATGACAGTTATAGTGGTTTTTTGTGTTTTTGTGTTTTTCTGTTTATGGGTCCTCGTCATTTTATTTATGGAGATTTTGGTATTTGTTGTGACCATTGATGTAGGATTGATATTTAACTGTCTTTTTCTTTTCGGTGAATGCTTTTTTTTCTAGTTGTTTGCCTTCTAATATCGATCAGCTTAAAATGAAATATTTTTATGTAGTTAAATGCATTTATCTTTCCTATTACAAATTTTTTTTCATTTCTATTAAGTATCATGATCCTTCCATATGCAGAAAACAAATTACATTTCACAATAGTTTATTTTGTTCTGTGCGTGACCTGGAGAGTGAACTCTGTAGTCCACACGGAGGCCCTTTCAGTAGACGCCATAAAACCTACACTGACCCCATGTTGCTTTCCTCTCGATAGCTACTTGATCCTCTCACCTCTCTTGGTGAGCCAGTTTTCCTTGCCACATTGGTTTGTGATGTCTCTCTTTACCAGTTTCAAAACATAAATTAGTCTATCTTGATGCATTCGTCTACATTTGGACCAGTATAGCGAGTTAAATCATTATAACATTATAACATATAGTACATACATAAAATATGTATGTACTAATTACATCATTAGTTGGAGGACTTACATAAATGATTGCATAACTGGGTCAGAACGAGGAATGGAAGGAAACATGATGTTACTCTACCTATTTTTCAAGTCTCGATTGTTCTAAATCTCTTTGAAGAAACAGCTACCAGCTCTAATATATGGGGTCTTCACAAAGATCACAGAAAATGTATGCTATGAAAATACTATGCATGGACTTCAAAATGTTTTGCACCAAAATAAGCTCATGTTTTAACTCCATTTCCCATGAAGTCTTTGAAGTAGCCCTGCAATTGTTTGGAATGTGGCCACAGGCCCCAGCACGGTGCTCTGCGAGCTCGGTTACTATTTTCTGTTGTCTGCCTGGTCGGAAGCCAGCAGGGGAATTGATTTCAGCAGCCTTGGCTGGAGAGACTGTCCAAAGTTCTGCTTCCAATGCTGCCAGGGTGAACACACACCCACGGTCTGCTGATGCTTTGTCTAGTCGCACCTCTGCTAAGCGCTGGAAAGACAGCCGCCGTTCTCCTGTGCTAAGCTGCTAAGTATAGACCCAGATGAGATTTTCCCCTGTGCTTTGTGTGAGTACAGGATGGGCTTCAATATGTCCACATGAGATGTGGGTAAACTGTGTTAGGAGTCGTTGGGCTGGTGTGTAATTGGATCGATAAGTAACTATTTGGTGCACTGAAGGCTTACCTAGGAAATCAGAAAAAGAAGAGCTCTCTGTAAACCTCTCATATATACCTCGGAAACAATGATAGGATTCAAACAGCGATAAGTGATAGGAGACCTGAGAAATCATCTACTCCAGTTCTCTTACTTTATAAATTAGGAGCAAGAAACAGCCAAAGAAGCCAAGTTGTGTTTTCATGGCCAAACAGTTCATTAATTAGTAGTAGAGTTTCCTAACTCCTCTTTCAATATTCTTTTTACTCTGCTCTGATTCATAAATTAAAATGACAGTGCTAGTTTTGGCCTTCTAGAACCTCTAATGCTTTTCTTTTTGCATAGTGTATAGGTGGAGAATTCATCCTTGGAAAATTCCTAATGAATTGCCCTTAGTCTCTTAAGATTTCCCCATATTTATTCTTGCTCCAAATCCTAATGAGCTGGACCAAGGAGTCAACACTTCATTGTAATTTAATAGCTTTTCCCTTTGTTCTTCTTTAAGAGTAGAATCTCCTGAATCCCAGCTGTAAACTCAGGCATGTGCTTGCTTTCTGGTGTTGCTGTTAAGACAAAAGTCAAAAGGAAATAGATGCTGCTGGACCATCACAGAACTGTGGTCTTCAGGACAGAATTTTCACAGCAGTGCTGCCTGCGCTCCCAGTGCTGTGAATCACAGGTGCTTCCATCCAGTATCCAAAACTCTTTTAATTTAAAAAATTTTAATCGCGGGTAGGCAGGTGGTGTGGTGGCTAAGGGCACTGGACTCCCTTAGTGGACCTCAGTTGGTGGACCTCAGTTCGAGTCCTGGACCAGGCGGCTTGTTTTCTCACTTCCCCCGTCTCTCTCTCTCTCACACACACACACACACACACTCTCTCTCTCTCTCTCTCTCACTCTGTCCCTCTCTGGTCAAATTAAAATAAATAAATAAAGTTAAATAAAATAATTCTTTAAAAAGAATTTTTAATATCTCATGGTGAAAAGAGTCAGTTGTTTAATTTGAAAAGGAAAATGCAAACTATGAGTAAGGACATATTTATGTGATATTTTTTTGAAATGGGAAAGAGTTTTGGAATGCAGATTTTTTTCTTGTTTATTCTCAAGAGTGATTACTTCCTCAGGATACTGAAAAATCACCCAGAAAGCAGATAGCTAAAGGTGCATGGAATTCATAAATGTCATACGACTTAAATGAGTAGCAGTTACTGGATCAAGAAAGTCTGTGCATGCCCTCGCCTTGCGCGCCCCACCTGTTACCACGAAGTCAGATGTTAGATTCTCCTTGGAAGGACACTGTGCTGAATTGCTTGGTGGAGGTTTGTTTTGTTTTCAGTGAATTAAAGATGTTCCATGGATCCATGGGGAGCTTATACTTCAGAAGTTCTCCCTTATTTATTTATATTTTTAGTGAGAGATTTTTTATCTTTCTATAGGGTACATGTGCTCACTGGCGATTCAGAGAGACAGAGAGCAAGAAATCGCCTCCTCCCCGGGAAGGATGGCCATGCCACAAGCTCTTCTTCTGGGATTTTGGGCGCTCATGCACATACACCCAGTGTGAGTTTCAGGCCTCTGGGTCTGCGACTCGGACTGCAGTGAGCCATGTGGGAGTCCAACAACGTAACCATTACACTCTGCTTGTCCCAGAAGTTCTCTTCTTTATGTCCTTAGTGTGAATGCAGGGAATCAGTCATAAAGACATTCTTGGGATCAGAATGTCCTCCGTGATTCTGAACACAGTGCAGTGATCTGGCCACACCAAGCGTAGACTGGCCGGGCTGCTGCATTGGCTGGAGATGATACACACGCTCTTCTCTTTACAAAAGGAAGGGTTCCACTGCTGCTTAATGGTTGTGTGAATGTTGCCTTTTATGCTTTGAGTCTTATGCATTTTACAAAAAAGTCATAGTTTGAGCTGAGCGGAGAAACTCATCTGAATTAAGTTTGTTGAAAAGTCTTCCCAAATGATATTATGCAAAGGCAGAAGAAGTAGAACTGCCTCAAGATTTCTGGAACAGAGACCTTTAGGATGAAGAAATGGTTGTGCTAACAAATATTCTCAGGTGTGAGAGGCAGAGTCCTTCCAGAAAAGCTATGGCTCTTCCCTCGAAATCACAGAGAAGCCCCCGTCTTTCTAACGGAGTGACCCAGATCCCTCAGCTGTGAAGCACATAACCCCACCACTTGTTTTTAATTTCCAAATGAAATGCATTTGGCTAACCGCATCCCAGCACGTAGCAACGCAGACGTTTCTCAGCACTGACGGAGCACGGGCCGAGCCTGCTGCAAACATGGCGTGAGATGGGGCCAGCGCGTCGGTGGGAAAACCATCTCAAAAAGGAAGATCCTCAGATAGTAGCAGTTCTTTTGTTTTTAAATCTTTATTAAAGTATATGGGAAAGTGGCCACAGTGAACTTAGAATTCTGGTAACAATTTGTTTTTAAAATTAGATGTCAAAACTTTCTAGCTTCCTTCTACATTAAAAGAAATACAGGGGACCAGCAGTTAGCGTAATGGCTTTGTCGCTGGACTCCCACGTAGTCGACTGCAGTTCGCGTCCCGGACCCGGTGGCTTAAACTCACGCCGGGCGTGTGTGCGTGCGTGCCCAAGATCCCGAGAGGAGAATGGAGGAGAAGGGATTGCGGCGTGACCATCCCCCCTGGGGGGTGATTTCTCGCTTTCTGTCTCTCTGTCTCTCTCTGTCTGTCTGGCGAGCTCACGTGCCCTATAGCAAAAACCTCTCAAAAAAAAATAAATACATATATATGTGTGTATATGTATATATGTGAAAAAATGTATGTATATATGAAATATATATAGCTTATATATATGAATGTGTATATATGTTTATATAAGATTTATATATGTATACATATATACATATATATGTATATATATACACACATGTGTGTGTGTGTGTGTATATATATATATATCTATAATTTATTGATATTGTTTCTATCATTTATATAAACGACATCCTCCGTGTGGCTCCAGGATCTGGACCAGACATCATCGCTGTGCTGTGCAGCCAGCCCTTCCTTCCATTTTTTAATCCGACCAGCATAGTTCTTCTACTGCACGCTCTTGTCAGCGCAAATTTGGAAAAACACGATGCCTTTTGGGAGGGATGTTGCTCATGGGAAGTGTGATTGCTTGAAGGATGGGGGAAAGAAAAGTAGAATGCAAAAATGGATGGTTTCTAGTACATCTCAAGATTCAAAATAAGAAGTGGTCTGGGAAAAAAGTACACAGATTTGGCTTTTTTTATGAAATTTTTAAAAATTCTTTGTGAGAGAAGTAATGAAAACATGGTTTTCCATGAGTTTTCTCCCTGTGTATCTCCGCTTTCCTCCTTCTCCCTCCCTCCCTCCTTCCTTCCTTCCCTGTTCATAACCACCTGGAGAAGACAGAGTCAATGAAGGGCGTGTAGATGGGCTTGTGAGAAGCAAAGTGACTGACGGCTAGGCTACTCCTCGTACTAAGAGTGGTGCTTTGTCTGGAATCAGGAATCTAAGGACGAGCTTATAAACTGGTAGCGTATAAACTCCAGGACTGCCAGCATGGACCGATTTCATCTCCTGGGGAGGCAGTGAGCGCTCAGCTTGCACCAGATGCTCTGGAATTTCCATGGTCTGGCAAAGTCTAAGGACCCCTAAAGAAAGTATCTGAAGCAAAAGCAATAAACAGGACTACAACTTAAATGCTATTTTGACAGGACTATGAATCTTAATATGTATTTTTCCCATACACTTCAGAGTATGATTTTTCATGTAGCATTACTAGAGGAGGATTTTTTTTCCTTTCTTAGAAGTCTGCATTTCTCTAAAATTTGGAGCAGAAATTTAGAGGACAAACAGGACTTGAACAATCTCAAATGGGCTCCTCCAAAATATTTATTACCTAGGATGGATGTGATTACATATAGAAGGCTGGGATTTAAATGTCAGGCCAGGGGGAAGATAATCTACAAACTGAGTGGGCATTTATACTGCACAGACACTCCTGGGCAGTTGGAAGGATGAGATGAGGTGAACAGACCCAGGAGGAAGTGGAATGCTTCAGGGGGCCGTCCTGCAGAGATAAGAATGACAGAGAGTCTGAGAGTGAGCGGGCTGAGCAGATCTGCTTACCCAAGGCCCTACCTTCAGGGCATTCACAGATGGAGAGGTGCCCATTCTCCCTATAGGTGAGAGTGGGTGGACATGCCCTAGATTCCCTCCTTTTAGAGGAGGCATTAAAGAATGTGCAATTCAGGGCCACCGGGTAAGGTGCTGGACTCCCACATGGCCCACCGTAGTTCGAGTTCTGAACCTGGTGGTTTGACGATCATATTGGGTGTGTATGCGTGCATGCCCAAAATCCCAAGAGAAGCATAGAGGAGAAGGGATTGTGGTGTGGCTATCCCTCATGGGGGGTGATTTCTCACTTTTCTTCTCACCATCTTTCTCCAGCAAGCACATGTGCCCTATAGCAAAAACCTTAAAAAAAAAAAAGTACAATTAGTAAGCCTCCAACTTCTGCCCTTCGCCTGTTCCCCACTCCTTAGACTATGTTGTCTTTTTTCCTGAGCTCCTCAGCCCTGCTCACTCGTCGGATGGGTCAGTAGAATAAGCACATCATAATGACTGGAGGATCGCTTTCACATCCTCGAGCTCAAGTTAGGTCCAAAAACTTTAAAGGATTATTCTGAACTTGTCCAAGCTGGCTTTTCCCAGGTAATGACAGCACTCCAGTTAGCCAACACTCAGGAGTAAAATTGGGAATGATGAAGTGTTATTTCGCGGTGCTTGCCGCTTAGAAATTTTTATTTTGTCTCCTGCTGTCTACTCCTCTGTCTCTTTCCCTTCCCAGCTCCTCTTCTATCCACTCGTATCATGTTTTCACAGTTCATCATGAAGGGAAAGTAAGGACTGGACGTCCCTCTCATTTTTAACGCCTTCGACTCAGGTGGGTCTGTGGCTGTGATCGCTCCCAGAAGGGGTTCGTGGTCTGCCAGCAGATCGGCGAGCACCTTCGGGTACGCGAGCACGTGGGGCGTCTGGGTTGGAGGTGAGTGCTTTTGCCACTGCCAAGACGGTGTCATTCGCCTCTGATCCTGGTCTTTATTTAGGGGTGCATGAAATCCATGCCAGAGGCCAGCATGGTTTCTACCCCGAGTTTTCTCTCTCCCTTGCCTCTAACTCTCTGTGCCATTTACTTAGAAATCAAAATAGAAAAAGCTCATCCATTTACTCACGTGTCCACCTACTGCTCAGTCACCCGTCACTTAGTGAGTGGGTTCCGGTGTCTGCTCTGTGCTGTGTTGAGATGTTTCAGAACTTCAGAGGTGCCTTTGTGGTCATTGCTTCTGTAATGTGTATGATGTTGGAACTTCTTTTTATTTATTTATTTCTTCTGTGTGTGAGAGAGAGAGAAAGCAGGCAGCCCAGTGGGTATTCACATGGCCCGCCACCCTCCGCCCCAGCCAGCAGGATCATGGGCATACGTGCATGTGGCTGGTGTGTAGGGGGGCCACAGGACTCGAACCAGAGACTTTCAATGTGGCCTCAGCATCACAGACATTGTGCCACCTTGGGTGGACTTGCTTATGATTTTTTTGTTATAACTTCCATGCATTAACCATCTAAAATATGATCCTAAGCCAGTATTTGATTGGGTTTGTAATTGGGTGAATTAATCTTAAGCTATAAATAGTCAGGAATTCAAACAAAGGCGAGACCAATGGGAATGAGCTAAGTTACTGGTAACTGTCCAGAAGACAAAGTCTCAAACTGGCTTTGAAGAAAGTTTAGGGTTTGGACAGGTTATCCAGTGCATATACCACAAGCTTTTGCCAAATTTCAGCTCTATGTATTGAGAGAAAGTCTGCAGTAGGAGGAACTCTTAGTTCTGATCCTTTTTGGCATGTTGAAAGCTATTCAGAAATTTCCGTGGTGCATTCTTCTTACACTTTCAAGTCTTCTCTCCCATACGAAGCACCACAGTGCATGGTGCAGTCCCATCAAACCTTCTTTCAGTGTCCCCTTGGCAGGTGGCCACATTCCTAAGCTCCTGGCAGAGCACTTTTAGGGAGTCAGGGAAGAGCAGGATGATGCCCCTCAGGTGCTACCCAAGTTACATTTTCGATCTCACTAAGGTGGTCGTTGGAGGATGAGCTTGGTTGTAATCCAAGCGCTGGTAAGCTTAGTCCTCGTTGGGCAGCCTGGAGTCAGAAAGTCTCGTCCTAGACACATCCCCAGGATGCAAGCACTGCAGATGAAGGCCCTGAAGCCTCAAATGCAGTAGCCCTCGTCACGGAGCCTTGGAGAGAGGCACACACAGGTGGTGGAGACCGTGGATGCGGGCAAAATCCAGGTGGTGCCTGACTCTTCCCGGCAGCGTGACTGGACACATTACTTACACCTTGCGTATCTCTGTCTCCTCATCTTAACCCGAGGGTAAAAGTGCAACCTGATTGACAGCACCATCGTGAGGATCGCACAAGTTAGCTGTACGACACGCCCAGAAAAGTGCTGGGCTAGCTTTGTCATCACCCAGTGTTTAGTCAGTCAGCAGGAATAACACGGATGCGAAGGCGTAGTTCGGAAAGAGGAGATGAATGGGTGGTTCTCGTAAGGGAAGCGTGAAGGGGTGTAAGTGCTGAGCTGAGATCGTGGTGATCAGCAATCACTTCACGGGGTGGTTTCAGCCTCAGGTTTAGGGACAGATCGTTCCGAGTCAGGGGTTCCAGGCCTGGTCTGATCTGGTTCAGGAGGGCAGGAGGCCACTGCTCAGTATGGCAGAGAGGCAGAGATGAACCATGGAATGACTGTGCAATTTGGTGTGTGAGCATTTGTGCAGCCACAAATGACATGGTGTGAAGGGCCACCCAGTGAAGTACGTGGTCACTGCACCTGCCCTCTGCGGCACGTGGCTTTGCAGAGAGTCTGGTTCCAAACAACTTCAATGAGGTGAATTTGGAGATGCCCAGAAGACAGGGAAGCATCTCCCAGTCTGCTTTCTCTCCCTCCCTGTCCCAGGCTGCCAATCAATAGATGCATTTGGGGATCTTCTGACTGTGGCTCGAAGCCTGCCTTTCCCCAGAGGTCCTTCTCGACAGTTCTGTTGGCTCTGTCCCCCTCTGCTCTTCCTTGTCCCTCTACAAACATGCAGGCACCCTTCCGAATGTATACAGCTCTCCCTGAAGAAGACATGCTCATAGAGTTCTGGACTGCCAGCTCTCCTCGGCTTCCTGGGGTCTTCCCTGCTGATCCTTCTGGAATCGTGGATTTATTTCTGAAGATGTCCTTGCTCACATCTTCTCTCAGAGACCTTTGGAAGCCTGGGATGTCTCACCACCTTCCCTAGCACCTCAGGAGAGCCGGAACTGTGTCTTCACCCTTGACTAATACCTTTACGTTCCTCTTATCTGCGAGGGCCACGTCCATGGTGAGAGCCAGGAAGTCACATATCCTGGCACATACAGAAGCAGAGCCAGCTCTGGGTCTCGTTTGCTGAATGTTTTTCTGTGATGAATACACATCTTTTCTCTCTTTTTTTTTAGTTTCTCAGCAGGACTAAGAAAGTAGAATACTTATTTGTTGAACTATTGAAAACTTCACTTACTATAGAGCAGAATAAGTAAAAGCCTAGCTATTGCTGCAAATAGAATGAAAACTCTTAGTGAACATTGCTTTTTGTTGTTTGTTTGTTTGGAGAGATTTTTGCTATTGGCCATGTGTGCTTGCCCGGGAAACAGAGAGACAGAAAGTGAGAAATCACCCCAGAGGGGATGGCCATGCTGCAATCCCTTCTCCTCCATTCTCCTCTCAGGACTTTGGGCACGCACGCACTCACGCCCTGCATGACTTTTAAGCCACTGGGTCTGGGACTTGAACTACGGTCAACTATGAGATCAGCCATCTGCTGATCCCAGTGAACATTGTTAATAAAACCGAAGCCCTAAATAGCTGTCTCCTTGTCCCCTGAGATTCGATGTGGCATGAGACAAGAGCCATATACTAGCAGAACCAGATTAACGACTGGAACCTTCCAACTGTATGCTCAGTGTGGCTGATTTCCAAAGAACTGTTTTGTTTTTGTATGATCAGTCATTTAATTAGGTTCTTGGCGAACACTTTAGAACACCAATTTGTGTGGATAAACTCCATTTGTAAGGGCAAACACGGATCGTGGGTAGCCCTGGAGCTGAGGAACAGCTTTAATTTTTGGTAAAATTTGCGAGTCCACGGCTTTCTGATCGATCTTGTGCTGCTCTGAAATCTCGTATTTCTCCTTCTCTGTGTCTAAGATCTCACCTTCCTGGTGTCTGGGCTTCTGCAGATTCTTTTTTTTGAAGTAAGCATCGGTCAGGTGCTTTGGGATTTTTACTTTGCTGATATCAATTTTCGTGGAGGTGGCAATGACAAATTTCTGGCGTGTTCTACGCAGTGGAACTCGATTGAGAACCAGCGGTCCAGTTCCAAGTTGCAAGCCACTGCTCAGCTGCTTCAGGAAAACCACTCTCCTGCCTCTGTGGGTCCAGTGAGGGTGATCAGATGGTCCCAGGAGTGATGCTGGCTCGCAGCTCTCTCTCAGGCTGACTGAAGGGTTTTTTGCTGTGGCTCAACAGCTTTCGAGGCACATCTTCAGTAGGATAATACCTAGGCATTTTGCTCAGTTTAACCACCCGGGTACCACCGTTCTTGTCTCCACCAATTGGTTTTGTGACGGTCGCGAGAACCTTCTCCTTTTTCTTTTCGATCCTGGATTTAGTGGCCGAGTGTTTCCTCTTGTCCATGGCCCTCCTGGAGTACATGGCAGACCGGGAGTATCTGCCGATGCCCCGGACTAGGACGGGGTTTCGGCTGCAATGGGGCTTCCCCTTCTTGGGCTTTTTAGCCTTGGGGTCACCCTGTTTAACCTGGCCACTGGCATCAGCCTTCTTGGCCTCAGGTTTCTTCTCCTTAGTATCCTGCTTCGCAGCTTTTCCGCCTGCCATCTTGTATAGAGGGGACGAGAACTAAACCCCCTGCTCCGTGACTTGTAAAACACGGAGAGCCAGGCCGTTATCTACGACCTCTCACGCTGAGACTAATCTTGCCCTGACTCATCTCAGACCCTTTCCCTGGAGAAAAGCATCTGTGCAGTGCATGCCCCAGGGTAGCAGTGGTGTAGACGTTGCAGAGCAGACGGCCCAAGAGCTAATTGCTTTGGGCGGCTGCGCATTCCCGCGCCTACTGCGGGCACATGCCGAGCTGCCGAGGCCAGTCTGCTTAGTCTGTGTGCCGAGGCAGGGCGGCCAGCTGGCGTGGCTACTCAGGGAAGGGCAGGCAATGTCCCTGGACAGTGCTGCCTAAATTCCTGGCAGAGTGCTTTCAGGAGTGAGAAAAACGAAGGTGATGTCATTCAGGGGACATCCGACTTCTGTTTTCAGTCTCCCTAAGGTAGTTGCTTGGGAGCTCTGGGGAGTGGATTGACAGTCAAGCTCTGGAAAATTCAGGCCACATTCTAGGCCAGCCTTGTGTCGGGAAGTCTTGTCCTAGACACGTTTAGAGGAGAAAGAAGCTGACAGAAAGGAAAAGCAAACGATAGAGATGAAAGTGCCCTGGGTGACCTCAGATGTGGTCCCCCATCACATCTACACTGTAAGCAAAGGCCACAATTCACAGTTAAAGTCGTCTCATTGCTTCACTGGGCCAATGAACAATGTTTGCATATAGACATTTATTAATCTACTTAAACCGTAGATCCAGAAAAGAAAAAAAAATCAACCAATACTAGAGACATTGAGCTTTTCGTTCCTTAGTTCACTGAGGCTTGGCATAAGTCATGTGCAATTCTGTGTCCTTACAGAGTTAGGTCTAATGTGAATGCGATTAAAGCCAGGTGAGTTGAAAGGTCATGCTGAAACCCCGTGGTCTCTACCACTGTATTTTCCTGTATCCATTTAATTGAATTTTAAGTGAGTTCATAATGAATGGATAAAACCACTGTACATTTCTGCCATTTGGTTTTAATCAGTGACTGGGAATAAAACAGCCCTGGTTTAATTTAGCAGTGAAAGAGTTATTTTTGAATCCTAAGAAGAAACAATGTGCTGTTAGGTTTCATTCTGGTTTTTCTGACTTTTCTGAAATTTCTTCAAATGCTTGCTACATCAGCCTGTACCATGTACTGGGCTGGGACAGGGCGTCTTGTTTGCGTGGTGCTTGTGTTGTTTGAGATCATTTCATTGTTTAGACTTGAGCTGGAGTCTTTTAGAAAAGAACTCTCCAAGAAAAACCCTGAAACCAATGGTAAAACCAATGTGAACATGAATGTAAATTAGATTTAGCATCCTCTGTGCCCTTTGTTCGTTTCTACAAATGACCATTTTTCCTATCCAAAATGCTTTTCTGCTCTCATTGAAAATATTGGTTACAATGCTCACTTTCTTAGGATATTATTCAGTGTAAAAATTACCAAAAACTTTTAAAATCATTCAAACAGATCATTTTTATACAATTTGTGTAAAAATTGCATAATAGCAAAATAATAGCTGTGGCTTTTTAGTTACATAATGAGGTGACCTTCAAGCTAGCAGGGCTGCTGAGGGAAGCTTCGCAGGGAACACACGGGTCTTTAAGCAGAAAGGGCCTTTTAAACTTTGGGTCTACGTGGCTATAATGTGTTTCTTTCTCCCTTCCCTCTTTGACTTCTTTCTTTTATCTGGAAGATGCTCGTATGGAGTAAATAACATGGTGAAGTGGCTTAGCTTTTACAGTTTCCTAAGGCTACGACTATTGTGCAGAGATCAGTTCCACGGGAAGCTCCAGGTTTCCTGTTTTTATTACCCGCACTTCACACCGTGGTTTACACTAAATCGTGCATTGCAGAGTTTGGACAGTGCTCGGTGCACTCAGAACTGTCCTGCGCCTCCGATCCCCAGCCCACACAGCCACGCTCTGGATCGGGCACGCAGACACTTAGAAGGCACAGGCCTGAGGCCTCACCTATTTTGGAAGGTAGCACTTTTTCAGGGTTGACTTACTCTGGCCTGTTTGTTTGGCCTGTGGAGAATCAGGAAACAGGTAACTCGGAAGGAAAGATGGCATTTGGAAGGCAAGTTTCCCCATGTGGTGCTGAAGGCGCAGTAAGGAGCTCGGGTCTCCCTGTGAGTCTGTAGCGGGGGGAAAAGCAAATGTCTCTATTTTTTTTTTTCTTTAAGTTCACTTATTTCTTCCTTTCATGAGGAAGAGGGTTGGAGAGACAGGGAGACAGCACCCCCAACAGGGTCTGGATGATGTGGTCCCGCCCCAACTCCAGCCAGCTGCAGACGGTGGGCGTGCGTGCCCAGCATGCTCAGTGAGGTTGCTGGAAGTGAACCTGCCCCCCACCGTGGGTCAGCCTTGTGAGACACAGTTTCCACCCTGGCCAGCCTGGCCCAAGGACACTTCTCTCGATGTTAGCCAGACAAATCCCTGGTGAGCTCTTTTAAATAAGACTTTTCTTCTAGAGAAGTCTTATCATACTCAGCACAAAGTCGTCCGTTCCACGTGCTGGCTGGTCTGCAGAGGAGAAATGGGACCCGTGCCCAGAGGTCTGCAGCGCCGGGCACAGAGGCTGACGAAGCTCAGAGTAACCGGTGACGCGGCGGCGACTCAGAACCACCGCGGTGCCCTGGGCAGCTGGCGAGTGCGAGGCCAGTGGGGCCTGGGGGCTCCGTGGTCTGAGCGGCCACAGCTCTGGGCCCCCTTGCACAGATGCAGACCAGGGTAGCAGCCCAGTGGCCACTCACCTACCTCCCAGCACACAACAGACATCTCTGTCCGGCCTCAGAACTCCTTGAGACCGTCAGCGTTGCTGTTTTTCTTCTGTGTCTGTAACTTTGACAACGTGTCAGTAACTCGTCATCTCCATATTGGGAGGAACTTGGATGGCAACGCTGAGCACAGTTGGGGCCTGTCAATACCTCCTCGTTCCAGGCTCCAGACCTCCCAGCCGCCGCGGCAGCAGGTGCCTGCCACGCTGACCGCACGCTCAGCCAGTGAGATACTGGCGGCGTCCTCGGTTCAGACAGCAGGACGCTCCTCTCCACCACAGGCAGAACCCTCAGATCCGGGAAGTCTCCTGGCCAGCTAACCCTGTCCCCTCTGGCAACGCCCTGAAATGTTTTCAGTTCTACGAAGCCTTCTTGCAGTGTCATTGCCTTCTTGTTTCCGTGCCGGCTTCCCTCCCCTGGTCTTACAAACGGGCCATGGGAGGGTCCCAGGGAACTAGATGTAGGAAGCTGGGAAAAGAATCCTAATGGCTTTGTTCTTCCCAGGGAGATGTAATCCACTGTGCACTGCGTTTGGGGTGGCCGTCTCCGACCTCCTCTGACCCATAGCCTAAAACTGTCTCAGCTGAACTTCCAGTTCTGCCCCCCCTTCACCCGAATGATGGTGCGTGTGTGTGAGTGTGCATGAGCGTGCACACACAGAGACAAGGGTGTGTGCCTTGTTCTTGTAATTCATGGTCAGCCTGCAGGATACGAGCTGCTCAGTGATTTATGGAAGTTCCGTGGAGACGCTGCTGTATGCCGGTGACTGGGTACACACAGCTGTGACTGTCGGTGCTTCTGCAGTGCTGACGGAGCAGCAGCCACCCTGAGAACCGACACCGACTCCTACAGTAGACAGTGCTGCCATCAGAGGGGTCGGGTCACTGTGCACGTCCACTTGCCTGCACTGCAGGGTCGGGGTCACTGCGCACGTCCACTGGCCTCCACTGCAGGGTCGGGGGTCACTGTGCACGTCCACTCGCCTGCACTGCGGGGTCGGGGTCACTGCGCACGTCCACTCGCCTGCACTGCAGGGTTGGGGTCACTGCGCATGTCTACTGGCCTCCACTGCAGAAGGGGGGGTCACTGCATGTACACTGGCCTCCACTGCGGGGTCGGGGTCACTGTGCATGTCCACTGGTCTCCACTTGCTGTTTTCCTATGTACTAGTCATAGAACAAGGAACCATTAAATTATCAACAGGTATCTCTAATGGTAGGAGAACAACTCAAATCCCCACAACATGAAGAAGTGAAAAGTGGGGCCAGTGGGTGGTCTAGTAGTTGTCCTTGGACTCCCACATGGCTGACCACGGTTCCAGTCTTGGACCTGGTGGCTTGAAAATCATGCCAGGCATGTGTGCCTGCATGCCAGAGATCCTGGGAAGAGAATGGAGGAGAAGGATTTGCCGTGTGGCCATCCCCCTGGGGGTGTTCCTAACTTCCCCTCTCACTGTCTCTGTTTCTCTCTTTCTGGTGTGTGCACATGCCCTAAGGCGAAAACCTCTTTAAGAATGTATTGAAACGATAAGAAAGAAATTATGCTATTCCCTCTATTCCCTGAGTAATAAAATAGTAGTTGAAGAGGAAAGGTTCGTTGTCTCCTGTGAACACTGCCTGGGTAGGAATCTGCTCGTGGTTTACCTGTTCTCAAGTACACGTTTGTGAAACTGAACACCCTTCCTGTCTTCGGCTCCGTCCACACTCAGGCACAAACAGATGGAGCCAGCGGCTGCTCAGTTGTAGCTGGGGAAGGCAGTCCTGACCTCGCCTCACAGACACTGCCTTTGCCCAAGAGCTCGGCCTGAGGGCAGGCCACAGAAATTCTGGCCTTCTGTGAGACTTGACCGGTTAGCAGGCAAGGGAGCAGAAGAAGACCAGCTCAGAGCTCTTGTAGAGTGCACCGGGACAGAGATGAAGTGGGCGGAGCCCTGGAGGCTACAGTGATAAACAAGCAGAAAAAGCAAATCCTTGTTTCTGGGGTTTGCGGTTCGATCACTGGCTGGGAGGTCTCAAGTGCACATTTTCTCCCTCAGAACTCGGCTCTCCTCGAGGGTGCTCTTCTAACAATATTGCAGCACTAGTTACCCAAGCTCATTCATCAGTAATGACTCCCTGGTAAATATCAGAGGGCCTGCCAGTTTATTTCTTATTTTCTGTCCTGGAAGTGGCGTTTTCTACTTTGGAAGTGTAAAAGCCAGAATTGCATCATTGCAGTAATACTTTTAAAGTGTTCATTATCTTTTACAGCAAACTTCTCGATATAAAATATGTCTAAGAATGTTCTTTTCTAGTGTCGATACCTCTACTACTTTATATTAAAACGGCCTGGGCTGGTAATAGCTAGTAGGTACACCTGAGCTATAATATATATATTTATATATATATATATATGTATATATATATATATGTGTGTGTGTGTGTATATATATATATATAAAATATCATATATACATATAAAATTATATATAATATTATATATTATGTGGCTATATCAGAAATAACATAATAAATAACTATAAATAGGTGCCACTAGCTTTCCGAGAATCTCCTGACTGAGCCGACTCTGTAATGCAGTCAGTCCATGCAGCCTCTCCATGGGACCTCCTGCAACACCTGACCACCCACCCCCCAAGATCCCGCCATTCAGTGGTTAACACCCAGGAAAAGCAGGCCCTTCAGAGCCTGGTTTACTGCAGAGGACTGCATTTTACCTGGTTGGAGTCTGTGCTCTGCCACTTACTGTATGTTTTAAATATCCCACTTGAATGGAGTCCGAATGCAATGTGCACACTCACACACACACACACTCAAGCGTGAGTTAGACAAGCGTAAGTGTTAAGTCTGTGCTTCAGAATTTTTCTTTGAGGAACTTACATGTTTTGTAATCAATAACTCTTCTGTTTTTCTATCTTTTTCATTGTAATGTCCTATCTTAGGCTGGACATTTCTTTTCAAAGCAGCTCAAAATGTTTGAAGAGCAGGTATTTATACAGCTCCATATAAGGGAGTAACAGAAAAGTGTTGTTGTTGACATTTTGAAGGATGTTGGAGGCTCATATTGAAGTACTTGCCGGTTTAGGAATGAATCGCAGTGTCTCCTTTCACTTCCGGATTATTCCCACTCTCAGTGCACACACGGAGTCACAGGCAGGTATACCAAACAAATCATACTCCATCCCCAAATGGGCCAGTTACATATTTTCTGCCACTGATCTTCCCCCTTCTCTCCACAGCAATTATATGGAAACATTTTATACAAAGCTTTGTTAAAGTCATTTTCAGAATCAGTTACTACGTAATGATATTGCTTAACATGGTTTGTGGTCACGGTGGAATCATATCTTAATCTAATGATCATGTTGTTTGATACACTATTAATATTGTGCATGTATGTCTAGTGTCATAATCCTGCTTTTAGTTTGCTAACTAGAAAGTGTTTACAAGTTAAAAAACTATTAGCAGTGGTTAAGGTTACAAAGTTAAGGTCAGACAGACATGGGTTCAAATCACTCTATCCCATGAGATTCACCAATGACTTAATTTTTCTAAACCTGTAAGCTTCTAATTTTTCTGAGTATTTCATGAGGTTATAAGAACTGAAAAATGTGGGAACCAGCAGTTAGCGTAATGGCTATGTCGCTGGACTCCCACGTAGTCGACTGCGGTTCGCATCCCGGACCCGGTGGCTTAAAACTCACGCCGGGCACGTGTGCGTGCGTGCCCAAGATCCCAAGAGGAGAATGGAGGAGAAGGGATTGCGGCGTGACCATCCCCCCTGAGGGGTGATTTCTCGCTTTCTGTCTCTATGTCTCTCTCTGTCTGTCTGGCGAACGCACGCGCCCTATAGCGAAAACCTCTCAAAAAAAAAAAAAAAAAAGAATTGAAAAATGTGATGCATGGAAAATTTTTAGTACACAGCCTGACATAATACACGTTTGTTGTTACTGTAGTAACATTTTATTTCCCTTTACATTATGACAAGCATTTTTAAGGGAGTATTTTCTTTAGTTGTTTCCTACCAGGAAGCTTAGGAAACATTTAGTTTGATTTAACAGTATGTTTGAAATCTCTTTTACTGGAACTATTGGAGTGTTCCTTTAAGAAAAGTTTTCATGGGAGAATAAGGCAAAAATAAACATTCCTCGAGATATGTAGTACTTTTAACAAAACAAAAACTTTTCTATCCCTGTTCCTGTCATGAAGCCATGAGTGCATCTGTGCCCTGGTAGCCTTGAAACACGCCAAATTAGGGACGTGTTTTCTGTGACTTAGATAAGTTCCTCCCTTGACATGCAAAGGAGACGAGAACGTCTCTGGGAACTTGCGGTGCACTGGACCGATCTCATCTGTTTTCCAGGCACATGTATCGGGTTGTCAGAAAAGTCATGATACATTTTTGCATAGAAAAACAGAAAAACACATGGCTTTTCCGAGAACCCGATACATAGATAGACAGACAGACAGATACAGCCACATCTGCAGGTGCACGTCTTTGTGGTTGGGCCATCAAGTCTTAATGTATTTCTAAAACCTAGATAGAAAAAGAGAGAGAGAGAGAGAGAGAGAGAGAGAGAGAACTTCAGGAGCAAGCAGGAAGCCAGGTAAATAAAGCCAAATGGTGTCAGAGCTTAAGTAGTTTTCCAGAGATGATATCAGATTCAGAAATCGCTCTGAGAGAGTTTTGCAAGTTTTTCAAGGTTCTATATGATTTTGCTTTTGGCTTGATCATCTTCTCCACCGTAAGATTAGGCTCGTTTCGCACCACAGCTGTTCCATGTCTGACCCACGCTGCCACTCACCTCTCATACACCACTGATAAACCACGCTGCATCTTATACTCCCATCCTTCCGGTGTTACTAGGCTGAAATTGCCTTGAGGACAGAGAGTATTCCTCCTCCGTTTTTGTGTCTACTATGTTATACAGCGTAGTACTGTGCCTTCCAACGTGTAAGCTGTTGCTACATGTGTCTCATTGACATGAGCTGGACTCAGCACGTGTCTAAGCTCTGGGTGCATTATCTGGCATGGAGTGGAGCATTCCTTCTTGTAGTAACTCGTGTGATGGGTGTACAAGTGAATCCAGATTGTCATTTGTAGGATTATATAAGGCAATAAGATTTAGTATCATAAATATATTTAATTAGGATACAAGATTTTTTTATAACCCTAAGATGATTTAAATGATTGAAGATGACCCTATAAATCTTTTCATTCCTCTAAAATGTTTGTGTGTTGACAGAGTACTATTAAAAAAAGTAATGACCAGACTAACAGATGGTGTAATGGTTATGTAGCTGGACTCCCATATGGCCGACCGCAGTTCGAGTCTCAGACCTTGAAACTCACACTGGGCACATGTGCACGTGTGCCCAAAATCCTGAGAAGAGAACAGAGAAGGAGGGATTGCAGTGCGGCAATCCCTTCTGGGGGTCGATTTCTCACTTTCTGTCTCTCTGTCTCCCTCTGCCTCTCCAGCAAGCACATGTGCCCTATAACAACAACAACAAAAAAAAACCAAACAAACAAACCCCCACTAAACTCAGATTATTATTTTAAACTATATCCTGGGAAAATACGTTTCCAAGAATCTTTCTCATTGGGCAACTTACTCCAAAATCCTGCAAAAGTAGAGCCAAAAGGGTTGGTGGGGTGGGGACTGGAAAATGCATGCAGATGTTTTGCCATCAGCACCAACTCTGGTAAAAGAATCGGCACCCTCAATCCAGCGAGGAGAGGAAATGCCAGCATGTGCGTCATCCGGTTTCTTGGGCCCTCTTCTCTGTTCCCTGCCTTCTCCTCTCCTTTGTCATCCCTAATGACTGCGGTTCCCCAGAGGGCTCGCTCTTACACTCCTGAGTCCGACTAGCAGGCTAGCCCTATGCACGGCCCACTCTGGAGCTTTTCGGCTCCACGTCCCCCCAAGGAATCTCTCAGAACTCCTTCACCTTGGCTGTCACAGCACAATCTGGAACAGAAGTGCTGGCCACATCTCTGTCATCGCCTAATTCCCTTTCTCATGAAATCCTAGATCCCTCTTTTAGAGAAGCCTTCAGCAGGGTGAAGCTGAGGCAGGACGTGTGTCTGGAACCACAGAGCATGTGGAATTGGGCTTCTTCTGGGACACCCTGGAAAGGCGTGGTAGCTTTGGATACTCCATCTCTGAAAATACTGGTTCGTCGGAAAAGTCATGACTCATTTTTGCGTAGAAAAATACATAGAATAGGGAACCAGCAGTTAGCGTAATGGCTATGTCGCTGGACTCTCACGTAGTTGACCGCGGTTCACGTCCCGGACCTGGTGGCTTAAAACTCACGCCGGGCACGTGTGCGTGCGTGCCCAAGATCCTGAGAGGAGAATGGAGGAGAAGGGATTGCGGCGTGACCATCCCCTCTGGGGGGGTGATTTCTTGCTTTCTGTCTCTATGTCTCTCTCTGTCTGTCGGGTGAGTGCACACACCCTATAGCAAAAACCTCTCAAAAAAAAATACATAGAATAATAGTTGCATAGAACAATAGTTCATTAGGAAGAGGTATTTGGTGAATAATATAGAAGCCCTTTGCAGGATAAGCACATATTTCATTTTTTTCTTTCATTTTTTGGTTAGAGGTCATGTGCCAGGAAGAGAGATGAGAGAGAAAGAGAGAGAGAGAGAGAGATCACCTTCAGTGGGTTAGAGTTAGGCTGAAATCCCTCGCCCTCCAGTTGGGATTTGGGGTACACTTGTACGCACTACCGGGATCCGCTTGGTCAGCCATGTGGGATCTGGTCTCCATACCACCCGCCACACGTTCTCTTAGTGTTATATCAGCAAAGCCAGGCTTGGGGAGAGAGCAGACCTGGGGTCAAGGTGACGGCAGAGGCCATGCTCTGGGCCCCCTGAGCTCACCTGCAGCTGATTCTCAGCACGAGCACCTGTGTTCTCTGTACTCACCTGAGCACTTTAACTGGCGCCCCGGGGTTCAGTTTACCACTCCGAGTGCGGGAGAGCTAAGGCCTAGGGGACAACCGTCAGTATGTGCGAGGAGAGGCAGAGGCTAGAAACCAGTCTAGCGTTCCCTGGAGCCGGCTCAGAGGTGTGTTTGTGACATTTCTCAGAGCTTCCCAGCAGAGCTGAGCCCGGGGACCCCCCCTGCGCCCCTCACTCCTACATCCACTCTGAGATCCTTCCTCCTTCCCTTCTCACTCCCCTATTCGCTCACTCACATCTCTGAGGATGGCGACCCAAAGAAACCACTTGAACCCAAGTCTTTGTCTTGGGCTTTGCTTGGAGGAGACTCCAGACTGAAGAATGGGGACTAAGTATGCACTTAACTCGCTCTAGGGCTTTGTAAAGGTGGTTTTGTTTTTCTGAGTCTAAGTCTCTTGATTTACTAGATTAGACAGTTGGATTAAATTGTTTCTATTTATTTAGTTGCTGAACTATTTTTAATCAAATCATTAAAAATATGTGTAGCAATTTATGATTCCCATCTATTCACTGCACATCTTTGTGAGTACAGAACGGTCTTTAAGAGCATGAGCATGGGAACCAGCAGAGGGCATAATGGTTATGTCGCTGGACTCCCATGTAGTCGGCTGTGGTTCGAGTCTCAGACCCATGGCTTAAAACTCACACCAGGCGGGCGTGGTGGTGCCCGCCCTATGGCAAAAACCTATGGAAGCTGGAGGATTGCGGCATCGAGTCCATCTCACTCTCTCTCTCTATCTCTCTCGACGAGCGCACGATTTTTTGTGCTCGCTTCGGCAGCACATATACTAAAATTGGAACGATACAGAGAAGATTAGCATGGCCCCTGCGCAAGGATGACACGCAAATTCGTGAAGCGTTCCATATTTTTTATGAGCAAAAATTTTTTGATATGTAAAGTAAATATTTGTGGGAAAGTATAAAAATAAAATAAATAAATAAATGAAAAAAGGAAAAAAAAAAAAAAAAAAAAAAACTCACACCAGGCAAGTGTGCATGCATGCCCAAAATCCTGGGAGGAGATTGGAGGAGAAAGGATTGCAACATGGCCATTCCCCCTGGGGGTGATTTCTTGCTTTCTGTCTCTCTGTCTCCCTGGCAAGCGCACACACAATGACAAAAATCTCTGAGAAAAAAAAGCAAAAAAGCATGAATACAGTGTGTACTAAACAAATCAGGAATATAAGTATATTCACCATCATCATCATTTAACATATTATGTTGTGAACATTCAAAACCAGCTCCTCTGGTCATTTTAGAGTTATGTACTGGATGGTCTATGATGTTCTTTACTATGAAATACAGCTGTAAAGAGAAACAAATTGATTAAAAACCGGACAATGAGAAGTCTCATAAATTAATGAGGATGGGTTTTTGAAAACAAAGATAATCTTAACATAGCCAACGAAAGAAGAAATTGTAATTTCCATGTAGAGAATTACAGAAGATCAGAGTTTATTATCTGAAAAGATCTGTTGGTATCAGTCATTGGTCCATTCAGGTAAAATTGTGCCCAACAACAGCTCACTATGAAGAGAGAGAAAAATAAAACTTACTCACCATGAGTTCTTGTAAGACCATAGTACTGTACTGTGTGTAAATAAAAAAGTCCTCATGGGACCAGCAGGTAGCACAGCAGTTATATTGCTGGACTCCCACATAGTCAGCTACAGTTCGAGCCTCGGACCCAGTGGCTTAAAACTCACAGCAGGTGCGTGTACGTGCATGCCCAAGATCCTGAGAGGAGAATGGAGGAGAAGGCATTGCAGCATAGCCATTCCCCCAGGGGGTGATTTCTCCCTTTCTGACTGTCTCTTGGGTGAGCACGTGTGCCTTATAGCAAAGACTCTCAAAAAAAAAATGTAAAAAATAGAAAGAAGTTCTCAAAAAAGTAAAAACTGAACATAATTGGAAAGACATTTCATACTAAAGATATGGTAAGGCCAGTGATTTAGTCATTGATAGACTTTGCAAAGTTCCTGATTTTAGCCTTCTTTAAGTTCATTCCAAAGGAAGACTCAGCTGCTTGTAGCATTTTGGACGTTTTCCTGTTTTACCTAGTTTTATACAGTGATAATGGTTATAGTAAATATATGAATTGAAACTTGTGGCAACACCTGTATATCAAATAATTAAACTTGTACTTATATCTGCTTGTGTGTAAAAGTTAAACGTTCATTTTTAGCTTTTTAGTTGGGAAACTTAATCCCAACATTTAGTGTTGTTATTAATACTTGCGGATTTATCCATTTTTTTCTAGTTGTTTTTGTTCTCTTACTTCGGTCTCCCTTCTGTTTTCCTGGTGTAGCATTTCCTTAAGTGTTCCTGAAAATCTGGTTTAGTTTTGGTGAATTCTTTCAGCATTCGTTTATCTGGGGATGATTTTATTTCTTCTTTCCATTTGAGGGATAATCCTGCTGGGTATAGAACTCTTGGCTGAAAGTCTTTCTTTCAGAGTTTTAAATATGTCTTCCCATTCTTCCTTGCCTGCACTGTTTCAGTGAGAAGTCAGACGTAAGTATAGTGGGGTAAGCTTTGTAAGTGACTTGGAATTTCTCTCTAGCCATTTTTAGAATATTGTCTTTGGTCTTCAATTTTTATCAATTTTTCTATGCTATGTCTTGGAGAGGATCTTCTTATGTTATATCTATTTGGAGCCCTTTGTATTTCCTGGGTTTGGATGTTTGTACACCTCTCTGAATTTGGAAAGTTTTCAGCTAATATATCATGAAAGAAATTTTCTGTGCCTTTCCTGTCTCTTTGACTTCTGGAATACATCGTACATGGATATTCGTGATGTCTGGGTTTTCCTATACACTGCCATCATTTTTAATGGTTATTCTATTCTTTTCAATCTCTTGAACTAAATTGGAGGTTTTGTCTTCAGGGTCAGAGACTCTTTATTCTACATGGTCTAATCTGCTGTTGGTACTTTTAAGGGAGGTTTGAATTTATCCAGAAGTTCTGTCTGAGTCTTTCTCTGTGTGCCTGTCTCCTTATGGAGTTTCTCCTTCAAGTCACGGGAGGATTTCCTCAAAATCCACAGGAGCTGGTTGTTTTCTCTTGCATCTCATTGATTTTTGTTACAATGAATATTCTAAGTTCTTTTTCTGACATTTCTGTGATCTCTTGTGTCTTACCCCCACTATTAGATAAGAGTTATTAGGTTCCTTTTGGTGAAAGTTATTTCCTATTTGTTTGTTTGTTTTTCCTATTCCTTGGGGCTTTGTTTAATTTTTAGTTACATGGGGATGTATTCCCATCTTCCTGCTTTTCTGGAGCGTATTTCTGTAGCTGTGTGTTCATGCACTTTGCTTTCGCATGTCACCTCTGCCAGTTTCCCTCCTCTACTGTGAGTGGGTGTGGAATTTGGAGTAGGAGTTTGGACTTCAGGTTGTCAGAGGAGAGTTTCCCTCCTTTTACTGTTGGGGGCTTCTGGGAACTAATTCCTCCAGAGCCTTCTGTCTTCAGGTTTCTGGGTCCTGTATACCAAAATCTCTCTGCTCGCAGTGTGACCAGAGGTTGATCTGGACAGGTAGGATACAAGGTGTGGATCACTTTGCTATGCGGGCCAGAACAGCCCCAGCCCCACAGCTGGTTAGTCCCTGCTGATGAGCGGTGAGCTCCGACCGAGCAGACAGGCTTCCTGGTGTTCCTGGGCGGGTGATAGGCAGAGGCATCAGCCCACAGTGGGGAGCAGCTCTGGCCTTCCATCCTGTGTCTCCTGATGCTCTTTCTAGCTCTGGGGCTGCAGGAAGAGGGTGGTTGTCCTTGAAGGCCAGAGCAGTCCCTCCTGCCCCTTAACAAAGTGTGAAATATAGAAATAGTTAAGACTGACAAGCACATCTCTTAGGTGGTTTAGAGCATTGTTGTTTGTGTGGCAAACATTTACATCCTTGTGATCACTGAGGCATAGTCTTGAGTTTCTGGAATTATTATAGCATATTAGAATAATAGCTCTATATAACCATCAAGGTTCATAGAACAGCTATAATCTGGGATTCCAAGCTTGGATCGAGGTCCTTGAGGAGCTTCCTACCTCTACTCTAATTGCAAGGCTCCTTCCCAAACTCAGCCCACACAGCCCTAGTTGAGAATCTTTACTCTCCACAGGATTTATAACCCCACCAAGGCGGCTGTGCGTGTGCACACGTGAGTATGTATTTTCCTATCCCAAAGAACAAATTAAAAACAGAATTTTTTGACTCACGGCATGCCATGCTTTCCCAGGAATGTTTGTATGAAGAGTATAAATTTTAAAAAGTGGAGTGTAAGGTGCCAGGAGTGTGAAGGCTGCTGCCGATGGCGCACTGCCGGGCGCACGGGCAGACACGCGGTCCTCATTACATGCTGTCTGACATCTTCAGAAGGATTTGCAGGCCTTTCCCCTTGCTATTATATTTCACGCGTAGGAACAAGTTCGATAATATTTTTAGCTTTAACGCAGATGAAATATATATGGAACTTATAAATATTTCAGGAAGATCATGTGCTATAAAATGTGTTTATTTGACTCTCCAGTCTTAACTGCCGGCTATTTATGGAATTGTCAGAAGTTGTTTTCCTTTCCACACCGAGGTATTTTGACTCGAGCTTTAAGATAAGACGACTTTTTCCTAGAAGCGTGCACACGCCTCTTCATTTCCTCCTTTCCCACACTTGCTGCGTAGCCAGGATCTGGGCTTTCATCAGCCTATCTCCCCCTGTGATTCTGGGCCTCCTAGACTCACCACGCTGTCCTTCCAGGTTACCAGCCCACAAAATCTCAACACCTGTTTTCTCTGGGATTGCATCCAGCACAGCTTTCACCTTGCCAGTCTTCCTAGAGACACTTTCTCCTCATCTCCTAAACTCTAAACTCTTGCTTAACTTGTAGAAATCCACAGAGGAAAAAAAAATCCGTTCTCACGTTTCTAATTGCTGAAGGAATAGCTGTTATGTCATTTCTATTGTTCATCAAATCTTTGCTTTTATGATCACTTGGCTTTTTTTTCTCTTCCTCTTTTTTTTTTTTTTTTTTTTTTTTTTTTTTTTTAATGAATATAAACAGGGCATCAGATTCCAGAACCAAATTTGGAGAAGAGATAGAATCTCCTCCACCCAAGTTTCTGACAATGGTGCGGATCCTGACAATGTGCACAGATTCTGTTGGAGGGACTTTGTCTTCCAGTTATGATATTTAATGTTGTTAGCTCTGAATTTCTTAATAAGCTTAAAAATCAGTGGGAATGGAAATAATTCTTGTAACCATCTGAACCCAGTGGAGAATCTGATTTCAGAGGAGTGGATGGTTGGAAGTTCCTTTTACATGTTCTTTCTTTTTGTTCGTTTATTAGCCAGAGGGTACGTTCCCTGCCAGAGAGAGACAGAGAGACGGGGGAGGAGGGAGAAAGCCACGGGGCATGGCCACAACATAACCCTCCTTCATTCCTCCACCCTTCGGTTTTCTAAGCCACTGGGGCTGGGAACTGTGGTTGACCACGTGGGATCCAGCATCCAGGGCGCAGGGTTTAACCACTGCACTACAAGGTGGGCCCTACTGTTCTTTCTTTGCCCAGCAATCTTCTACAGTGTTTCAGTGCTTTGCAGCACAAGACAGTGTTATGTCAACACTCAGCATTTTAGAGAACTTTTACTTCCCTCTCCTCGGCTGAGTTGTTCTTGAGCTATTTGGCTACATGCATCATCCCTGAATAGTTTAGTTTCTGAGCTGTGGCTTTTGTTTCCTAAGACGTGGGCCCTGCCATCAGACTAGGCTAAAACCACACAGGCTAAGGAATGTGTCTCTTATCTCCCACACGTGGCTAAGTGTCCACATCTGAAGCTCATCTCCCAGAGCTAAGCCCACACTGGGCTCCAGATTGCTCTTTATGCATGCTTGTGGATAAGTTGCCCAATTTTTGGAACACATGCTTTGGGAGTTGTTTTGGGTAATGCTTCATTAAGAACTTTGTGAATGGCTCAAGATTTTGTGATTTGGTGCTTTTCGGAAGTCTTTGCCAGGCTTTTTGCTGTTGCCAGTTCCATGCATGAATTACTTATCTGAAGGCTCTCCTGTCCTGAGAGGCACACCATGCCCAGAGCTTCCTGTATTTCTGTGTCAGATCTTAACACTTTCTCTCATTTCTTGACCTGGCTTTTGCACCTCGGAACCAGTGTGAAAAACAAAGCTCTCTCATCTACCTTCCTTCTGTCATGCATAGCCCAAGGTTGGCTGTGGCCTTATGGAGTGTCAGCCCACACCCTGCGGAGGTGCCCACGTTCTGTGAGAGAGGCCGGGCAGTCGTAGACTCACCACAGACTAGTTTGGGGGTGCTCCCATGAGGGAGATGACGACTTTCTTTCCTGTCTTAGTTCCAAGGTCCTTCAGCAGGTGAAGCCACTATGTGTGCATGGCGTTTGGTATTGTCTCTGGGCAGGAATGACCACGGATGTGTTATCCCTTTCGCACCACTGCTCCACACAGGTGGCCAGCACTCAGCCAGAGGTAAGCAGTTGACAACTTCATACTTCTTTTCTTGTTTTACTTCTTCGTATTTTTCCCATTTGTGGAACTTCTCCTGTTACATTTCTTTCTAGGTTGTTTTTACTCTTTGCTCTTTTTTAAATTTTTAAAAAATTTTTTTTATGACACCTTCCAAGAGATGGTGCCAGCTCAAATCTTAGAGGGTGGAGAGTCCTTGGAAGCCTCCCCAGGGTCACATCGCCAGTTGCCATCTGCTTCAGGGCGTTGGACATAGAGTGGGATCCCAGCGAGCTTCTGCGTCTGTCCTCCCGTTCCACTAATCGTCTCAAGGTGCCTCTACAGGTGACGATAAGGTCAGGCAGGAATTCCTCCTCTTAATTAACTGTATTTTCAGAGGGTGGCAGACAGCAACAAAAATGATTACGTGCTGCATGCTAAGTCTGTGCCAGGCAACATCCTGCGGGTCCCACATACGTCTTCTCTTTAATCTCTAGAATGCCCGAGTGAATGAAATGTTATTCACCTGATTTCTCCAGGGGCCTCTGATTGCTTTTCATATCTGCTTGCTAACCCGGTATTTCCTGCCTGTCCCTACATAGTACATTGTTTTTCTGATAATAGTATATATTTTTTCTTACCTTTGAGTATCATGTCTATTATATTCCCTCTGGATTGATAAGAATCAAGAATGACTAACGTTTTGGGGCCAGCAAGTAGCATGGTGGTTAAGGTGTTGGACTCCCACATGGTTGACCATGGTTTGAACCCCAGACCGGGAGCCTTGAAAATCACACCAGGCACGCGTGTGTGTGTGTGTGTGTGTGTGTGTTCGTGTGTGCCCAAAATCCCAAGAAGAGAAGTGATTGTGGCTTGGCCGTCCACACTGGGGGGTTATATCTCACTTTCCTTTTCTCTGTCTCTCCTGGAAGCACGTGTACTCTGTGAAAAAAAACCTAAACATTGTTTTTTTTTTTTTTTTTTTAAAGAATGGCTGTAACTATTCATATTATTTTATTTTCCCATTCAGTGGGATGGTTTCAGCGCTGTTCATGAGCCTGAGATGGCGAAGGGAAGGAGGAGCGAATACACATACATTTGCTGCTCGAGGTCATTTTTTGTGGTGATGTCAGCTTTCAATTTACATATGAAATATCACCAAATTGTTTACATCCATGGATATCTGACATGCTTTCAGTTTGACCTGTAGTAAATTTCCTGTGTAGCAGAGAAAGAGATACACCTCGATCCCATATTTTAACTCACAAGCAGAAGAAAGTTATTAAAGGAGTCAGGAGAGAAGAAAAAGAGAAATAACTCTGCTTCTAATAGAAGAGGAGGGAACATTGGTTCTATCAGTTGATTTGCTTTTAAGTACGAGCACAGATGTTTTCAGTGAAAATGCAGTAGGCACCAGGGATGCTTTCGGACCGGTGGCTTCTGGTGAAATCGAAGGCAGGTCTGGGCTGTTCTTGCTAAACGGGGCTTCTGCACAGCAGGCCTGGCACCGCGGTGCACGCGTCCTCTCGAAGAGGCTAGCTGCCTTCTTCACGCGGTCATGTGCTTTCCGACCGCCCATTCACTTGGGCCTTTTATCCTTACACTAGGATTTTTTGCTTCACTTTTGTGTAGTTTGAAAATATTAATTGGGAAGAATTTCATTCTCTCGCTATAAATGGCTCGTTGAGTCCTGTAACTGCTGCTTCTTGGGTCCCTGCAGAAATGGTGCTGGTGTGGCCGCCCCGGCCCACCCAGGCCATGGCTCTGTGCAGTGAGTTGGGAGAGGCCGAGGCGCTGGCTCCCCGTGCCATCTGTATAGCCTGCCCCCAGCCTTGCCATGGGAACGTTAACCAGAACTCCACTCACCACAACTTCAAAGGCTTCCTGCAAAGGTTTCTAAGGTTCCACAGTCTCCAAAATGCCAGCTTTTCTTCTTCAGCTTCTTGAAAATCACTTGCAGTAATGTGAAGCCTTTTCCTGCTCATAAACACTCCAATTAGGTTCATATTCTTGGGATGTCTTTGCCAAACATAATTTGTTTTTATGCTTTCAAGTAATACCTCATCTTTTTCCTGCAGACAGCCAATCTTTCACTGGTCATTCAGCAAGCAGCTCTGCCAGACTGTAAACTCCTCATGACCAAGAAGTGTCCGATATGACCGTAGGGCCCGTGGAGAGCATGGCTCCTAATCCACAGTGGGCATGCAGAAAATGTTGGCTGAATGAATCTGAATGTCTGCTTTATAATCATTTATCAGAAGCCGTCCTTAGGCAAGCTGTCTTAGTCTATCATACATGCCTCAAAAAATAACCAAAGAAATGTTCCTTGGTTTTATTTCCCACAATGAATTACCCTTTTATCACCTATACATTTCGTATTATCTGACAACCTTGATCTATATACCCATTTGCTAACAACTAGTATATATAACCAACAGCTACAATAATATTTAGAACTATGTAATGGCTGTTTATGTAGAACGAATGAGTCTTGAACACAGTATTATGGCACTAGCAGGTGAAAGAAGCATTTTACCACCCACTATTCTCAGTCTATGGGAGACAGAATCAGTGACCACTCTTTGATACTCACACAGAATAGATTGGCACCTACTTAGAACAACAACATCCTGTTGCTTGATTAAGTTGAGTGGAAGGAATGTTTTTTTTTTTTTTTTTTTTTTTTTTTTTTTTTTTTAAAGATAGTGGGAAGACACATTGAAACTCTTTAGTGGTTCCTTTCCTGGAGCAGCTGTGTTGGGTCTGTTCGGATTTTTGCCTCTCAGTGTCACCCTTCATCCTGTCCCCCAAGTTACAACATCTGCTGTAGGAACAGGAGAGTGTTTCTGAAGCAGGAGCTGAGGAATGCTTATTTGGATGGAGCTGACTTCTTACCCTCCCCATGGGGCAGAGGTGTTGATAGTTTCCATCAGTAATGACCTCATAGGAAAGCCGTGTGCATCGCAAAAGCCACCACCACACCTGGCACTGATTGAGGAGAAGCTAGAGCCTGAGTCTCAGTGATCATTGAGACAGAACTGCCCTGTCTCCAATCTGGGTGATCTGTTGGCTCCAATTTGGAGGAAGATTGGGGGGAAAGAAAATGAAAGAGTCTTTTCAAGCCATATTTTCCATCCGGAAACAGCACCTGGCTCCTCAGCTTTAAGATATCTGATATGCATAATCTAGAAATGTTAAAATAACGTTCCTCCTCCTTTTAATCTGGTAGAGACACCACAGTTAATTACTAATAAATCAATGCATATATTAATTCATGAATCAGCTTATACTTGGTGAGCAGCTACTATGCAGTAAGCACCGTGTGGGACATGAATACCAAAGAGAGAAACAACAGGACTTCCCCTGCCCTGGTAAAGTTTTCAGTCTATAAGACAGATCTCAATCTAATAACCACACAGTTGTACAAACATTGTAAATGCTGTGAAGGGGGAGAATATTCTGAGAAAAAATGTGACAGAATAAACTTGATGTAGTTTGGGGGATAGAAGAGGATTGTCTGTGCTGTGACATTTGAAGAGAGAATACAAGTTAACTAGTGGATGGGAAGAGAGCTTTCCAGGCACAGACAGCAGCATGGGCAATGGGCCCTGTTGCAGGAGGCAGTGTGGAATATTCAAAATATTTGCAAACATGGTTTAGAGGAATCTTGAAGAGATAAACAGAGAACAAGCAGATGCTTGATCTCTGTTTCTTTGTCTTTCTTTTACAACCTGATTATTTTCAACTTCTCTCTAGTGTCCCACTGAAAAAACCCAGCCCAAAGTAGAGAAGGGGAGACTTGATGAGCACAGGGCCATGGCTGAACTTTTGCCTCTTCCTAGCACTGTGAACATCGCAGTACCTGAACTTACAAACCTCTGGAAGAAATAGTAAAACTTCAAAAAATTAAGGAACACCAGGCAGAGAGGAAATCTAGCCACCTGGTTTGTCAATTGCCTTCTTGTCACTGGTCTGGATGCCCAGGAAGAACAATTTATCTGGAAAGAGGACTTTCAGTCAAGAAGTGCTGTCTCTCTTAACTTCTATTCCAACTGATTTAAGCCCCTTCCTTTTGCTACAGTTACCCTAAATTTCCTTTTGTGACATTCTCAATGAAATGGAGACCAGATGTTCAAAGTCAGTCAATTTTTAAATTTTTATTTCTTTATGTAGTCTTGCCCTCTTCATTGTTGAGTAGACTCAAACACTTCTTGTAGAGTAGGTGGAATTGCATGTTCATCTGGACTATTATGTTCCTTTCAGATTTTAGGCTTCTAAACTTACTTTTCATTTCTATTCCTTTTTAATGTTTTGCAGTCACTGCTGTTAGAATTACTTTTATACCATGCAAAACTGACCACACAATTTCCTTGCTCAAAATCATCCAATAGATTTTCTTCATTAACGACAGGATAAAAAACTGGTTCTTCGGAGAATGATTAGAGTTCTTCATTGCTTGGCTCTTCTCTATAATTCACCCTTATCTTCTTCCATTCTTGCACACTGACCTTGTGTTTTGCTTCCAGTTTGAGTACTTCCTGGTTACAGAATCCTCCAGGTTCTTTCAATCCTAGCATTTGTCAATGCCATAGGACATGTGAGCTGCCAATTGTTTGTTCCAGGTGAACTCCTGCTAGCCACCAAATATTCAATTTCACCACTTATGCTTCTGGGATGCTGTCTCTATCTCAGGGTTAACTATTTTTATTTCTACTTGTATGCACTAAGAGAGCAAAATTAAAAATTATTTTAACTTCTCTGTGTGCCTTCTTTCACTGGATTCTGAATGGAGACTACTGTTAGAATCCACAGCACTTAACATGGTACCTTGCAAATAGCTTTTGCTCAATAAGTATTTGTTGGAAAAACCGATATATAAATGATTTAAGCTATTATGGTGTCTCTACCAGATTAAAACAACACAAAACACAAAAACTTGCCTAAAGACAAACAGGAACAATGAATGATTATATCCTTTACACAAATTCTTGAATGTAACAACTTTTTCTGGGAACTCTGTACTATTTCTGTGGTGATAGATGTTTGTAAGTGAAAACAGCAGCACTATTTCTATTGTAAAACTATACTTACCTACGTGCACATATTTTGCAGTAAAACGTTGTAGGTGGGTTCTGCCATCAAGAGATAGAATCTGCTTCCCCACCTTTGAATCTGGGCTGGATTCATAACTCTCCTCCCCCCCCCCCCGCCCCCCAGAGAATGCTATGGAAATGACCATACTGAACTCTGAGTCTGGGCTTCCAATTTTGCTGCATACATCTATCCTGTCTCTAAGAATCCTGACATTGAATGAGAGCAAACGGTGAGAACAAACCCAGGCTATTTTAATGGAGGATGAAGGACCATGTGGAGCAGATATAAACTAGCTCAGTCAGTAGAGATCTCCTTGGTTGAGCCATCCTCCTGGACTTACCAGTTGACTACAGATGCATGCATAAGCCAAGACTACTGAGCTGAGAAGGCATGAATTATAACCAGCAGAGCCTGGAGCTAAATAAATTATTCTTTTTAGCCACTAAACTATGGAGTAATCGTGTGCAGAAACACACTTCCCAGCAATTTCTAATTTTTATCTGATTCAGTAATATTTTATTTATAATGCATTTATTGAGTAACTCTTGTGTGCAAGTCGCTGTTTTAGGCTTTCATGAGCTACACAGGTAAATAAATAGTCACTGTCTGCAAAGGATTATAATGAAACTTCTCAGAGGAAGTGAACAAGTGCATATTCAAGGAAAGAAGTGCCAAATTCGGGCCACTGCTCCAAGCAGGTGCAATAGTTAAGTGTAGCTTTAAGACTCTTCTCTTGAGGTGATGGATAGTAGATGGTGCTCCAGAATGACAATACAGGATGCAGAGACCTGAGAGCTCCAG
Organism: Tupaia tana; assembly: GCA_026018925.1. Lineage (NCBI taxonomy): Eukaryota > Metazoa > Chordata > Mammalia > Scandentia > Tupaiidae > Tupaia > Tupaia tana. Next base: position 3,647,224 of record JAKSZU010000017.1, read on the forward strand.
TGCTGTGGTCTGAGGGTCTTCACTGAAAGCAGAGGGCCATCTCACCCATGCTGTATTCTCTACTATTGAGGCTAGAAGTAGGACCTGCCAATGAAAGGTTGCCTTTTATCATGCTATAAAATTTGAAACAATTATTTTACACTACGGATAAAATCAAAATGCATACTAAATGCTTATAACACTGAAGCAATTTTTGTAAAGTTCTCACCACTGTAAATTGTATTCCAACCTGATTCAAATACAAGTTCTAAGACCTTTTTCCTGAGGAGGTATTGACTGATACAGAAGAATGACTGTGAGTTGTCAAATAGAATTTCTGCACACAGTGAGAATCCAGGAAGGGCTTTCTGTGGCTGGTGTTGTTCCCAGAATAATGTTGAGCACATAGTAGGGACTTGTATATAATTATTGACTTGAATTAAGTTAAAAGCTATCCTTTTGGTCAGAAATGAAAGAATGAACATTTGACCGATATCTTAATGGTTTTGCATTTCAGTAATTTCTTATGTATCCGAATGGCTAGAGGACAGAATATTCTGACTTAATTAAATAGTCTTGACTAACAGAAGCTAAATGTTTATTTTATACATTATGGCTTACCTATAGAGATAATAATATAACTCAGTAGCAATACCAACACTAAAGTAAGGCTTGAGTGCGACTTTTTGTTACGGCCTTCAGACTTGGTTGCACAATACTCAGCAGTACATTATTGGGATCTCTGCAAACTTGTGCTCCATGCAGCTGGGAATCTCCCCAAAAAGCTGTCACCAATATGTTACATGTACCCTCCTGAAGTCAAGTGATAAAATCCTGAATTTTTCACTTTTATGCCATTGTTTTACATAGTAGCACACAGTATTTAATTGTCAAAATAGGAAGTTAGTTAGAATGTAGACTGTTTCTTCCCACACTGAAAAGAATTTATTTTCTCCAGATGTGTAACAAAACTTTTATATGTTTTTCTATTTTGTCTGTAACCACGTAGTCATAATACCAGAGTTGTCAGATTTTTTTTTTTGAGATTCATTTGGAATTAAAATAATCTAACAGAGAGAGAACGCTTACATAGAATGTAGCAGAAAGTCAGAAAATCAAGTTAAATGATATCTAGCTAGCTTAACACCCGGGCCAAACCAGCACGATTCCCCCATTACAGCTCAGGTTTGCAATACAGGTGTCTCAGTGAGATGTATGTCTCTTCTTTGTCAAGCTGGGAGGTCAAGAGAAACTTATGTTATTGTGTAAAACATTTACAATAAATATCCTTAGGTACTGACTGAAGTCAGATGAAGCAAAGCTTCAGGAACACGAGGTGAAAAAGTGTCCAAGGGTCATTACTGTCTCGATTCTCATTAGGGTAAGTAAAGACATCTGGGAACTTCATTCAAGCGACCAACTACCCAAGTGACTGCTCAATGAACTATATCCCAAAGACGTTCAGCTCTGTATTCCGAGCTCACTCCCAAACCGCAGCGGTTAGCACCAAGCCAAGGCGTTTAAGCACTCAGTGTACGGCAGCTGAGTTTAGCTGAATCAGATGAAATCTATGACTAACCCACTAGGTAGCTGTGTGTCTTTGGGTAATTCCTTTAGCCTCTCTGGGGCTCTAAAACGTGACAACATCTTGATTTATAAGTTTATAAATCTTCCTAGGTCCTACAAATCATCAAAATCAAAACATGGTCTTTGTTTTCTTTGGGACCAAATATCCTTCTGAGGCAAGAAAGGAAATAACCTCCACACTCGTGAGCTGTGTGGCTCTTCCATTTATTAGTATATCACTCAGCTTGACCTTGGGGACAGGTAAGCCCTCCAGAAATGATGGTGGGTCATTCAAGGCCTTGTGATTTGTTTATCTCAGCACGTAAAGATATCCTCAGGCCTGGCCTCGGCCATCTAGAAGAACTTCCATGGCTTTTGCTTTTCTTCAGAGGTCACCTGGTCTGTGTCATTAGAGCCCATGCCCACTGTGGTAATTGCCCTAGACATGGTCTCTGTTGGTCTGAAACAGGGTGATTTCATGGGTACACTTAATACTGTGTACAACATGACCTTCCCTTTTTGGAAAAATTCCCGAGAAAGTCTTGGGATGTAATTTTGGTAGCGTTCTCATGCCGGGGGAAATACATGGGCAGGACTCCTGCCTGCTGTACTAAGGGAATGGGGTAGGCAAGTGCGATATTCAAGTCAGATGTCTTCCTCACATATTAGCAAATGCGGTCTTCAAGGTGGGCCTACAAGGTAGATCTAACTACCCCCCTTCTGCGGGGGTGAGGGGACAGTTCAGAAAGGTCGTGCGCTCTCAGCCGTGTTCAGGGCGTTGATCAAGTGCCCGCCGAGGCCACACCCTGCTCCAGGGACTGAGGGAGAAGCGGCAGGCGGCCAGCAGGGAACAGATCCTGGTTTCAATAGCGTTGCATTCTCGCGTGTGGTGGTGGCAGGAGATGGCAACCTTAAACAAATAGTCACACAGACAGTAATTTCAGATACTGGGAGGTGCTATGAAGACATGACTAGGTCACGGGAGGAGTGGCTGTGATGGGGGCCAGAGGTGGTGCACACCACACTGAGTCTTTGCAGAAAGGTGACCTTTGAATTGAGCTCTCCCTTGTCTAAGTGGGGTAAACAGGATTTAGACTTGTGGTTCTCTGGGTGTTTGATATTCTAATAATCGTGTTTATTTTAATGACATTTGCTGTGGACATTCAAGCACTAAAATGTCTACATTAATAACAGAGAAACATGCAAGGTGTTTGTAAGTCTCTATATCCTGCTCCCTCTTGAGATTATTTGGGCCAAATAAGAACTGAAAGGAATGTAAAGCTATAAAAAATCACATTCACTGGATCTTTATTCTTTTATTGTGTACCCTTGTAGACTGGCATGGGATGCATGCCGAGAGAAAAAAGGAAAGGCATGGGGCCAGCTGATGGTGTGAGGGGTAAGGCAGCTGGGTCCCGCATGGCTAACAGTGCTGTTAGAGTCCCAGACCCAGTGGCTTGGAAGACACACCAGGTGTGTGTGTGTGTGTGTGTGTGTGTGCCCAAAATCCAGAAAGGAGAAACTGAGGAAAAGGGATTGAGGCATGACTCTTCCCCATGGGGTGCTTCCTCACCTTCTCTCTCTCTTCATTTCTTTCTCTCTCTAAGCAAGTGCATGAACCCTCTGGCAAATTTTAATAAAAGAAGGAAGGAAGGAAGGAAGGAAGGAAGGAAGGAAGGAAGGAAGGAAGGAAGGAAGGAAGGAAGGAAGGAAAGAAAGAGAGAGAGAGAGAGAGAGAGAGAGAGAGAGAGAGAGAGAGAGAGAGAGAGGGAGGGAGGGAGGGAGGGAGGGAGGGATGAAATGAAATATGTATGCAATTTTAAATGAAGAAATAAAAAGTACAGTAATTTAACCACAGATAAAATGTTTGAACATTTGCTTTCCTGACCCCAAGTGCCTTGAAGAAGCAGCTTTCTAAAGATAAAAGTTAAAAACTGAAGATCTAGTACCCAGTTAAAAGAATGACTGATGTGTTGCTGTATTTCTTTCTAGGAATTTTTTCTATGAGTAAAACTAAACTCAGATTTTTACATATGGACTTTTCCTTGCTTGCTGCTGTTTTAGTATGAGTCTTATGTTTTCTGAAACTTCACGAAACGACTTGTCATGGCCACAGAATAGTCCGTTACGTGCTCTGCGGGGTCGTATCCAACCAGCTGCCTGCACTGAGCACTTCACTGTATCTTTATTTTTTCTGGCATTTTAAATAATGATGGAGTGGAACCACCCCCTCATGTGCATGCCCACACACGGTCACTTATTTCTTCCATGAGAAAGAGGGAGAGAAAGAGAGAGGGACACACAGTTACCCCCATTGGTGTCCATCTCCGGCCTCAGCCCGATTACAGGCATGTGTGTGCTGCCAGCGTGGACAGAGGCCTCTGGACATGGGCTTGGGACCTTCCTGCATGGGTCCAGCATCACAGAACTTAATTCCTGCTGCACCACCACCTGCCCCATCCCATACGCGTTTTCATGTTTGCTTGCCTGATAGTGTATCTAAAGTAGATTTCTAGAAATAAAATGTCAAAAAAATGGGAAATTCTCACAGCCCTCAATAGGAACATTTCGTTCACAAGGTTTCTGAGCAGAAGTTGCTGGGTAGTTTCAGGTTGTTTTGCAAAAGTCAAGGGTGACATCCTGCTGCATCCTCGCTGCTTCTGGTAGAGAGTTTAAAGGGAAAGTCTGTCCAGTGGGAGTCGACAGTCCGAGCTGATTAAGTCTGGTGGCTATTTTCCCAGTGTCTTGTTACAGAGATCTTTAACTAATTAATTAATTAATAATTAATAATTAATTAATTAATTATTTTTAGTTTTTGCCTTAGGGCACATGCACTTGCCAGAGAGATAAAGAGACAGAGACAGTGAGAGGGAAAGTGAGAAATAACCCCCCAAGGAGGATGACCGTGCCTCTATCCCTTTTCCACCCTCCTCCTGACATCTTAGACACAAACACACACGTGCCTGGCATGAGTTTCAAGCCACCGAGTCTGGGACTCGAACTGCGGTTGGCCATGTGGGAGTTCAGCAATGTAACTGATCCTCCTTTTGCTGGCCCCAAGACTTTATTTAAATCAACAGCTGAGCTTACATTTAGTGATAATTGATATCCACAGAACTATACTGAGACTCTGCAAAATCCTAATCCGTAATCAAAACTGAGTAAACACAGTAGAGTTTTGTCTTATGTATTTATAATATTGTATGTTATTTACTTAGAGTTGTAGTTATAATTTTAACTCTTTAAAAATAACAGTTCTTTTATGATCCCTGCTGATTATTCGTAATAGCAGCTGACTGTAAAACCCCAGTCTCTGAACTTCGGTTTAAGAACAGAGTTTACTGCATAGTTTTCACACTTCATTCCTATTTGAGGACGTGGGACAGGATATTAGATGGACCACATCCCCATTCTGTGCCATTTTGCATTTTATGAAATAAACTTTGCTCAATTGTACTTAAAACATCCTTTATTTATGTGGAAGTCTGTCAGAAGAGTCATGAAGCCCATCAGAGGGCCTTCAGGGATGAGCGAATGATAATTTAGCTGAAAAATGACAATTTTAGCAGAGCTGCGTTCCTCTCTGGAGGCTAAAATATATGCACGAACTAGAGTAAAAAGAAGGATGTTTATTTGAAACTTATCCAAACAATCTGAAACCCCTAGATGGAAATCTTGAATAAAAGGAATTTCCCATAGAGTCCTACGCTCCTCTTCCTTACATTTAGATGTTCTAGGAACTTAGTGTTAAACAGCCCATCTGGCACTGCTTCCTGGGGTAAAAATGGAGAAAGGGGTGTTCGTGAGAGAAGGGGAAAGAGACAGGGAGGCGCTATTAGAAGTCACGTAAGTGTGTCTATCATTTACAGTCAGAAGAGAGAGGCGAGAGAATATCGTACCTTAAATGAGGTATACTTGGAATCGTTCTTGATACATAAAAGAATTACATTATATAGAGCTGAGCTTTAAACCACAGAGGAGATGCAGGAAGCCGGCACCCACTAGCTGGGAAGACCTGTATCCTTCATCCATTTGCATTAGGCGAGGGAACTGGATAGTATTTCCCTCAGTGAACCTATGTCCAAGGGTAGCTGAGAAAAACTGTCCATTTTACATTCCGCATTTCTTTCAAAGTACAAATCAGACAGAAACTCAGTTCTCGTAAAGGAGGGTGGGCGATTTCATGTGATACAATGACTTCTAAGTGGGATTTAGGACCCAGTGATCCACTTACTGATATAGGCCTTCGAGACAAACCACATTTCTGGGCCCTTTATTTTCTTCCCTTAAAAGTGACAGGATTGGAACAGATCATGTATTTTCACAATCGCTTCTGTTATCTACCCCTTAAAAACATTAACCCCTGAGTTTATAACCCCGATGCGTCTTCTCCTGTGCTTTCTCTCCTCTGCCCCGTTCTTGTTATTCCCAATTGCTTGCACATTTGATTCGTCCATCGAGGTAGAAGAATAAATCAGGCTTGAGTCCTCTCTTCCCATTAGTTTTTTATTTCATTTTATTTTTTTTTTTTTGGAGAGATTTTCACTATAGGGCACGTGCACTCACCAGACATTAGAGACAGAAAGCGAGAAATCACCCCCCAGGGGGGATGGCCACGCCGCAATCCCTTCTCCTCCATTCTCCTCTTGGGATCTTGGGCACGCACGCACATGCGCCCGGTGTGAGTTTTAAGCCACCGGGTCCGGGACGCGAACCGCGGTCGACTACATGGGAGTCCAGCAATATAGCCATTACGCTAACTGCTGGTTCCTTCTTCCCATTAGTTTTTAATGGACCTCCAGGTAGAGACCATCCTTTGAGGCTTCCTATAAGGCCCAGTTGTTTTTCTGCAGAGGACTTCCCTTAGCTGACCAACCAGTGCCTTTATAAATCCCAGGTTTGTAAAGAATGAACAGATGCATAGGAAACATCAGTCAGTCCACCACGGAGTGTGTTTTTGTGATCCTGAGGTCATGAACAGAATGAAATGTTAGAGAGGTCATGGTCATTATCTGTCAGTTACAGTATTTTCATCAAGCTTGACAAACCCCTTTAAGATTTCCATTAGGAACTTGGAGAAGGGCTCATGGCAGGAAAAAACCATTTTCTTAAAGGGCAATCTCCATCTACTTGGCACTCAGGGCAGCAGCATTGGGGACCGCTTCCTTCCCAAAGGCTTTGCCCTGGCCTGGATGGGTTCCCTGGGGTCACTGAAGGCAAACAGACATGTGATGAGTCATGCTTGCCACTAGAGGTCAGTGCTGACCATTCCCAGGGAGTGAAGTCACCGCGATGGACTTCGGACTCTGACTTCTGGATGTAGGACAGGCTTCAAAGTTTCTTTGTGCCCTTGGTTGAGACGAAATGGTCACTGAGTCCATTATGCATTGGGTAATAATAATTTGAAATAACTTGAAAGTGACTGAGGATACATTCAAGAATATTATCTAGTATTGCTCCCCATTCCTGGATAGAAACGTAAACCAAATCCTCCTCCTGGAATATCTAGCAGACTCTAGGCTTCTCTATTCTATTCCAGTGCCTCTTTTAAACGCAGAGGACAGGGGGACGGTTCTCTCTCAGCACAGCCTAGAACACTTCATTCCCCTCACAGAGCTTGCCGTTTCATCGTTAGGGTTAGTTTCTGTAAGTCAGGCCACGCAGCTGCCGTTGTTCCTACTACAAATATTCCCTTGCTCAGCGTTTGACAGCAACGGTACCTCGATTTTGAGCTCCAAAAGTTGGCCTGTTTGAATAGTAACCGAGAAGAGGCGAAGGCAGGACATGGACTTCACGCTTATTGGCAGAGCCCCCCTTGGCTTTCGGGCTGCACCTGGGTGAGCTGTTTATCTGCAGCCAGCCTTAGCGAAGCAGGAAGCGCTAACATTTATTGAACACCCACCACTCCAGGTACTCTTGAGCATGCTCCCTCACCTCATGCTCACCGTAACCCGGGTAAGGATTGCTCGTTATCGCCGTTTTACAGATGAGGAGGAGCCCAGGTTCACCATGCTGGCAGCTTAGGGCCACGCAGGTGCTAACAGAAAAGGGCAGAATTTGAAACGTGGTCTGCTTTTCTCCAGAGCCTGCGTTTTCTCGCAAGTGTGAGGTTGCCGTACGTGGTGAACACACCACAGTCACTGCCTCCTTCCTTTCACCTCTTCTCTCTCTCTTCCTCCTGCCGGGCATCTCTGCATCCACTGCATTCAGAAGTTAATGCTTCTCAGACACCTGCTAGTTTACCTGCTATTCTAAGGGGAATGTATTTGTTAGCAGAGCTTACTGTCAGCTACAGCAGGTGTGGCACTGAGTAGCTGTTAGAGCATAGCCCTGCCCTTCCGAGTCTCCTTAGCGCGTAGTCAGTTGAAACTCTAAAAGCCGCAGCCCCTTGTGTGGACAGCGCAGGCTGCCAGGACACCATACCACACAGTGGGTAGTTTAAGCAGCAGAATTTGTTCCTCACAGCCTGAAAGTTAGGAAGTGCAAGACCCCAGTCCTCGTGGGGCAGGCCTCACTCCGCAGTCTCTTCCCTGGGCTTGCAGATGGCCACGTCTTACTGTCTGCTCCCCTGGTGCAGAGAGACTGAGGGAGAAGCCGTCTGCTGTCTCTCCCTCTGAGGACACTGACTCATAAAGGTGGCCCTGTCTCCATGACTGCTTGTACACTCAGTTGCCTCCAAAGGCCCCATTTCTAAATATCATACAGTGGAAGTAAAGGCTTCGAATTAGGAATGTGGAGGAATGCAATTTAATGTCCAGCAGCCCCAGATGTTAAACACCACTATTTTCCCTTCTCTGAGCTTTGGGGAAGGACATTTTAGAAGGCAAAATATTGGATTAGTATTTTCCTTTTGTTCTCATATTCCACACTTTGGTGGGAAGGACGGACACGGTGTCATATTCATTCTACTCCACAGGCCTCGGAGCTTCTTGAACACCGTGCCATTCGATGACACGTGGCAGCAGTTCCATACAAGTGACATGAGGTGTTGAGGGAGTCAGTGACCCTGCCAGGATGAGCGCCACCAGATTCGCCTCTGTGGTGTGGGCTAGGCTTCCTGTGTCTCTTGTCAGTTTTTTTTTTTTTTTTTCTTTTTTTTTGGAGAGGTTTTTCGCTATAGGGCGCGTGCGCTCGCCAGACAGACAGAGAGAGACATAGAGACAGAAAGCGAGAAATCACCCCCCAGGGGGGATGGTCACGCCGCAATCCCTTCTCCTCCATTCTCCTCTCGGGATCTTGGGCACGCACGCACACGCGCCCGGCGTGAGTTTTAAGCCACCGGGTTCGAGACGCGAACCGCGGTCGACCACGTGGGAGTCCAGCAACATAGCCATTACGCTAACTGCTGGTTCCCTCTTGTCAGTTTTTTATATTCAATTTGTTTTCTTTTTTAAATTTAAGTCAGGTATATTGAGGCATAAATGAAACACAGTAAGATTCACATTTTCAAGAGCAGTTCGGTGGGTTTTGATAAACGTGTGCAGTCACTCGTGCTCTGTCACTGCCGTAGGACTAGGTAGAGCGTTTTCATAGTCGCCAGCACTTTCCCGTGTCCCCGTAGATCTTCCCCACTTATCCGCTCGCAGCCAGTCTGATTCCTGAGTACCGCCTGCCTTTCCCAGAATGCCATGCGAATAGAATCATAGGGTGTGTTGCCTTTTTAATTTGACTTCTTTCTTGAGATCCATCTATGTCTTTGCATGCATCAGTAATGGACTTCTCTTTACGGCCCGGCAGTGTCCCATTGCATGGTTACACCACAATTTATTTATTCATTTCCTCTTAATGACATTTGAATTGTTTCGATTTTCACTTTCGTGGCTATTTGAAATAGAGTTCCTATACAGCCTCTGTGGACTGTGTGTCCCTCCAAGTGTATGTGCTGAAGGCCTCACCCCTGGTCTGATGGCATTTGGGAAGGGGGCCTTTGGACACCATTGCATTTAGAAGAGGTCATGAGGATGGGGCCTCCATGATGGGAGTAGTGCCCTCAGGAAGGGACAGCAGGTGGCTTCTTCGTCAGCCTCTCTTCCCCATGCAAGCAGACAGTAAGATGTGGCCATCTGCAAGCCAGGGAAGAGACCTCAGGGCGAGGCCTGCCTGCTGGCATCCTGCCTCTCCCAGCTTCCCGGGTGTGAGAAATAAATTCCTGTCACTCCAGCCACCCAGGCTGTGGTACTTTTATCACAGCAGCCTAAGCAGGCCAATCTGACACCCATGTCCAGGTCTTTGTGAAGACATCCATCTTCATTTTTTTCAGATAAATACCTAGGAGGCAGATCACCGGGTCACGTGGTAAGTTAAGTATGTTGCACTTATAGTAAGAAACTGCCGATAGTTCTGCAAACTGGCTCTCCCGTTTTGCATTTATCTGAGAGTTCTACTTGCTTCTGCTCCTAAGCCAATGTTCAGTATGGTCTGTCCTTCGAAACTGTAGCCATTCCAGAGAGCAGTGACGTCTGAGCGTAATGCCCTCCGCGTTTTCCTAGTAAGTAGTAATGCTGAGACTCCGCCAATGCTTTATTTTCCTCTTTTCTTTGGCAAAATATTTCAACAGATATTTTAGAGGTCGAGTTGTTTTCTGACTGTGTTGTAATGGTTCCGTATGTTCTGGGTATGTCCTGTATCAGACGTACGTTTTACAAATATTTTATCACGGCTTGAGGCTTGTCTTTTCATTTTCTTAACAGTATGTTTTGAAGCAAAAAAGGTTTCAATTCCAATGGAGTCCGAAATCTACTTTTCTTTTGTGTTTTCTCCTTTTTCATGTGTCCTATCTAAGAAATCTTTGCCTAATCCTCATTTACAAGGGTTTTCTCCTGTGTTTTAGGTTTTACATTTAGATCTAAGATACATCTGACGTTAGCTTTTGTATATGGTGTTACATGAGAATCAGCATTCACTTTTTAAAAAGAACTATTTATTTAATTTTACTTATCATTATCATTACTGTAATGTGCTAGGGGACACGTGTGCTCACTGGAGAGAGACAGAGAGAGAGTGAGAAGACAATCTGCCAGGCCTGGGATTCAAACTGTGGTCGACCGCGTGGGAGTGAAGCGCCTTAACCACCATGCCACCTGCTGGCCCCCGACATTCACTTTATAAAAAAATACCAGCATCTCTTCTCAGTTTTTAAAGAGTAAAATGTAGACCTGAGACTTCCCCTTTCTTACCACATGATGAGTTACAATTATTTTGATCTAATAAAAATAGAATGGCATACACTGTTTGCATTGCTTTGAAAAGCCTTATAGTACCCCATGAAGATATATAACAATTAAGAATAAAAATGATAAAATTTTAAAAAGACTTGAAAAGGCTAAGTGGCGTATTGGCTTGGAGAAATGTTCTCTGTCTTTTCTGTATCTCTCCTGTTATCTAGAACTGCAGCAATACTTACATCTATGTTTTCTAAATTATGGACTATTTTCACAAAGAAGCAAAAAAAAAAAAGCCGACTGTAAGGAGAGGGGTAAGAAGGGATGTCATCCCGGTATTCCTTAACTGATCCTGAATCCCTGAGATTCCGAATCCATTGTGTAGGAGAGAAAAGGCGTTCTCAGGAGCAACTGTGAGGCTCTGAGGGAACCCTCTCGGCTGGCTTCCCTAGAATGCGAGGGCTTTCAGGAGGAAAGGGTGAAGAGTGACCTTCAGTACAGTGCATGGCAGGACACTGGAATCTGTGACGTGGGTCAGACTCCTTTCACACACTCCATGAAAACGAACTGTTCAATAAAAGACGAAGCATTAGAGGAAACTTTTATAGTTGTTGCCACGACATCAGGAGAAATGTTTTCTCTCAGGTTAGTGCTTTTTGGAGACAGGAGGCAGAGGGCAAGAGTAAGTGGCACTTTCCTACCTGGAGGATGGCAATGGGACCCCTCTAGAGAATGCCTTTTTCCTTCTATGTGTTTTTGACAGAGGAAGCACATGAGAGAGAAAGAGAGACAGAGACACAGAGAGGACACTCTCGGCATACGGCAGCCCCCTCCCCCCGGCCCTCTGGTTCCTCAGGACCGTGGGCCCCTCAGCATTCTCCGTCTTGCAGCATGGCTGCCCAGGAAACTACGGACCGTGCCTCCTAGGCTGGGCCCAGGATACTTTTAAAAATTAATGTTTTACTAAATTGTCTGAATAATAAAGTCTGCACCCTAAGCTAGTAGTGCTTTTTTTGACATAGAGAAGTTAGGCTCATGGGAATAAATTTAAGGATGAATTCTCAGTTATATCAATATGGAAAACTGACAGATGGACTTTAATGTGTCTATAAGTAAGAGGTCTGCTTGAATAGCATGGTGGCTAATGTGCTCTCTCATATGGCTAACCATGGTTCGAGACCTCGACCTGGCAGCTTGAAAATCACTCCAGTCACATGTGCATGCATGGCCAAAATCCTAGGAGGAGACTGGAGGAGAAGAGGATTGTGGTGTGGTCATCTCCCTGGAAGGTGATGTCTCACTTCTTTCTCACTCTCTCTCTGGTGAGTATACACATCCTATGGCAAAAACCTTAAAAAAAAAAAAAAAAAAAAGAACTGATGGTGTTGAGGTGTTAGTTACTAGTTACACTCAGGGACTGATTTAGGAACAATTGTAGTCTGCTCCCAAAGCTCCGACCCAATGTCCTGACTCATGGAGAAAACTGGAAAGAAATCACCAAACTTCACCCCATGCTTGTGTAAGAGCTGGGATGCTCTCCACTTTCTGGTCACCACTCTTCTAAATAGGCTTGGAAGAACCCCAGAGCACAGTACATAAAATGATCACGGGCTTTCATAGATTAAAGACATTCCAGTGCTCTAGGTTAGGAACATGAAAGGGAACAGGGAATGTGATCGAAGCCTTAAAATCATCCCGTCCCTATCTAGGTGGAGTACGGGCTAGCTCACAGAATCACAGGTGGAAGAAGTGATATTCAGGTAGTATAGTTAGTGAGCACGTTCCCTTTAATGGCTATTTAGGTTGACTAAATAAATAATTTCTGGGACTAAGATTATGAATCGTTGATGGAGCCACAGAGCAAAGAAGGTTTGAGTAATATTTGAGAACTCTAAGAAGTATATTACTTTGCAGTAAAGCCATATGCATCTTCACTGTCAAACATTTACAAATATAGATTGAAGTATTAGAACATTCTCCATACTAAGGAAAACAAAGAAAATGTAACAACTTATTTTCTCCTATGATGGTCTCTATGTACAGTTTTTTTATATATGTGATCATATCATATACACAATTTTTAATGAAATGTTTTGAAATAATTTTTCTTTATTATGATGAAATTTTAATATAGTATATTCCTAATAATTGTATGGACCTATTATAACTCGCATAATCATTTTTCTCTTTCTGAAAATCAAAGTTCTTGCCAACCCCAGCTGAACCTTTCTAAAGTGATATTAAGGAAAATTGTCATACTTCTTTTAAAATAAGTACATTAAGGGACCAGCAGTTAGTATAATGGCTATGTTGCTGGACTCCCATGTAGTCGACCGCAGTTTGCATCCTGGACCCAGTGGCTTAAAATTCACACTAGGCGCATGTGCATGCATGCCCAAGATCCAGGGAGGAGAATGGAGGAGAAGGGATTGCGGCATGGCCATCCCCCCTGGGGGGCGATTTCTCACTTTCTGTCTCTGTCTCTCTCTGTCTGTCTGGTGAGCACACGCGCCCTATAGCAAAAACCTCTCAAAAAAAAAAATACATTAACGACAACGGAAGCAGAGTAGAAGAGTAGATTTGGGGAGATCAGGCTATTGTAAGGTGTTGTAAATCTGTAACTCAATAATTAACTATAGAAAAAAATAAGTAATATATGCCACAGAAATTTGAAATATAATTTCTGGTTTTATGTGCATGCATGCTGCTGTGATTAATAAGATATAAGTTCACTTAAAAGTATTATAGCATGCAGAATAGCTTTTTGTTACACATTGTGTCAAAAGTACAATCACTAGCTTCAAGGAAATTTATAATAGTGTAATTAAAAGGAGATTTTCATGCTTACAAAGATTAGGTATAATTGCTCCATAGTCATCTCTCAAATATGAACATCAACGCTAGCAATAGTCTTACTAAAAATTTCATTAAAAGCTGCCAGTGCAATTGTTTGCTTCAGTATGATTTGGAACAATTTATTTTCTCTTAAAGTATTTTATTTGAAGGGCATGAAAGAAAAAAATAAGTAAATTTAGCAATTCGACAGGTAATTTCCCTTGGAGAAATATGAAGATGAATAATACACAGTATATTTCCTCATGATAGTTGATATTCCAATTAAGGAATAGAAATACATATGGAAATACAAGTAAGATTTAGGCAACCAGTATAATATAAAGTCATCAAAGAGAAAGAAACTAGAAAAAGTTGTAGAGGTTTAAGTGAGGTGTTGAAGAATAGGGCAACTTATTCAGGTAGATAAGAGGACTGAGATTTTCCATGAGCATGGTAAGTGACCTGGCAGGGGAGGTAATACCGCATAACTAGAGGAATTGAAAGGTTATTTTGGTTGAAGTTGGGAGGCTTATTTGTGAGGGTAGTAGAAAATGGAGATGAAATAGAGATGAAAGATGGGTAAAAGATTATAGACTTTATCTCGTTGTATAATGGGACTCTTTAATGAGTTGTTTAATAGCAAGATGACATGAAAATGATATTCTTATATGATTTGATCTAGTAACGATGCATATAATGGATTGGAGTGACAGGAAACTGAAAGTGGGAATACCAGAAAAAATATGGGGATGGGGGGAACAAGTCGTCCAAGCAGGTGAACGTAATGTCTTAATTGGCATTTTCCCACAAGAATAGTGCCTGCCTCCCTGGCTGCTGGTGGTCTGAAGTCGCCATCTTCAGCTGTCAGAAAGAAGTGCTGCAGCACAGGGGAACGGAGACAAAGAGGACAGGTGAGGACGTAAGGGAGCCATGAGTTCCAACGTCAGTCACTCTTTGACGCCTGCCTGACAGCGTAGGTGTTTTGTTGAAGAAACCTGTGCCCTTCTCCATGGTGTCTATTTCTTTATGGAATTCCTCCTTCAAGAGGTGGAAGGATTTTTCTCATCTTCTGGAATTAGTTGTGTTTTCTCTTTTATCTCATCAAGTTTTGTCATGATGAATATTTGGAATTCTTTTTCTGGCATTTCTGTGATCTCTTTTGTTTTATCCATTGTGGGTGAGAAGTTATGTTCCTTTTGGGGGACTGGGAATTTCTTGGCATTCTCCTATTTCTTGGGATCCTGCTTTAATTTGTAGTCATCTGGAGATATACTCACTTCTTCCTATTCCTTTGGAGTATGTTTCTGTAGCTGTGTCTTCCTGCGCTTGCCCGTGGGGGTCAGCTCTGTGCCAATGTCCCTCCTCTGCTGTGGTGGGAGTGTGGAGTCACAGTGGGAGTTTTGGGTTCAAGTTTTCAGAAGGAAGTTTTTCTCTTTTTACTGCCTTGAGTGGTTGTAATACGGAGGGAATTCCTCCAAAACCTCACTGTCTTCAGGTGTTTGGTTCCTGATACACAAACCTCTCTGCTCCCAATGTGACTGAAGGCTTAGCTGGACAGGTACTCCGTAAGGTGAGAGTCCGGTTCGCACACCACACGACAGGCAGCTCCCAGGCTGCAGCAGCCCTCCTCCCCCACCGCAGGCTGGGCAGGCGTCTTTGCTGCTCAGCTCAAGCAGGTTGGCCTCTGCTTCCCTGTTGCTCATGGATGGGTGAGGGGCAGATGGGGTGGGGCAACAGCTCTACCTTCTATCTCTGGGACTGCAAGTAACTGGTTGATGGTCCTTGAAGCCTGAGCAGCTCCTCCTCCCCCACTGCATGCTGGGTGGGGGTCCTCCTAGTCAGCTTCGCCAGGAGGCCTTTGCTTCCCTGGTGCCCCTTCTTCTCTCTGGGCCATTTCTAAGTGCCTGGTGCATACAGTGACTGAATGTAGAAATAATTTTTAAATAAAAATAAAGAAGAGCCTGGAGTGGAGGGACCATTTTGATTTGCTCTGTGTGTGGGTTAGGGTGACTCGGATGGCCTCTTCCCACGCCGTTTTCTTTAGTTGGCTCAAAGGCATTTGGAACAAGATTGGACGAGAGATCTTATTATCAAGTTTTGATATCTTTCTCTAAAAGAGCATTCTGGATTTCAACAATTACTGTGCGAGACTGTTCTGGGCTTCCACTGTTACTCTGAGAAAATATTCTGGCTTTGAACACTGAGCAGATAAGACTTTCTTCCACGCTGTGTTGATGCTCATTACCAAGTCATGGTTCTTTCATTGAAAAAAAAAAAAAAAAAAAAAAAAAAAAAAAAAAACTCACAGAGTAAAGAGACAACATGATGTAGTAGAAAAAGCACAGGGAATGGGTCCTGGCTCTGCCCACAGCATGACGTTCAGCGGTTCCCGAGCTAGGTGCCTTAACTGGAAGTGGGGTTCCACTCATCACCTCTGTGGAAGTAGGTTGAGTGAGAAGGCAAAAATGAACTGAAAAGAAAGACGGCCCTGAAGTGTGGCTCCGCCCCTCAAGAGCACTTCTCAATTTACTCTCCCCAGCGCCACACCAGGTCTTTGATGCTGGGTCCCTCGACCCTCCACATCTTCCCGCCATTCCCATCTCTCAGGCCTAACATACGATCACTCTCGTTGCGCCATGTTTTCACTTACCTGGTTCTGCTGGCAGAGAAGAAGAAGAAAAGTGAACGGTAAAAATAGATGGGAAGATCATGTACAGGGTTATAATGACAGTGATATAAATCTGGAGAAGATTTATATATTATTTTAATATCTTCCCTTACGTTTCCAAACTTACTTTCAATACATAATAGGAGATTATACTTCAAATGAATATAAATGACTTACAAAGATTATGATAGGTGAAAATTCTTTCCAAATGCAATTGAAGTTATTTTCCTCTTGATTGGTTTCAGGAGAGTATTCAAATGATCCCTTCGACATCTGAATTTGTTTTCTGCCTGACCATTTAAAAGATTAAAATGTAGGAAGATTATTGTAATCTGCATATAGACCAATGCTGTATAATTCGTCAAGTGTCTTTATATTATGAATAAACCCAATCAAAAAGAGTTACTGAGATTTTGCGGGCAGAGAATGCAATTGGCTGAAGGTTGGCTAGGCTGTGGTGAAGAAGGAAAAGTGAGGCTATCCAATTTCTCAGCATACCTTGTCTTTCCATGTTTAGTGATTCCAAAGAAAATTTGGTTCTAAACAGAAAAAAAAAAAAATCCTCACCAACACAAACTTGCTATCAGTTTTGATATGATACAGTGATATGTAGATTATTTACAAATTGCCAGGTAATGTTCAGCTCTTTAGACAGCTTCCTCTAAAACCAAAACACCCAATTTTCTGCCTATTTAGTAGAGTTTTCCTAATCCAGGAAACTTCAAGTCAGTTTCAAGACAAAGTGGAAAATACCAGAGGAGACCAAATTTATTTCTATTTGGCAGACACTTTCAAACTGACTCACTTCTAGGCCTTCATTTTTTTTCTCTTTCCATTTCACATTTTTATCTTTAGCTGTCTCAATGATGTGCTATCTAACAACACGGCACATTCTTCCCTCTCCCAGAGAGATAGTGGGTTTTGCTCCAGACATAAGAACCAAGTAAGTGCTTCCAAATGTGTGGGTCCTCCTTTCTGTGCTCGGTGAGAATTTCCTGCCCGCTGCCATCCTGGCTCAGGCCGTGGTGTAGCTGAGCAGCACAGGGGAGCCCGTCAGCACCCGCCTGATTGGCGCTGTCAGGGAGAAGGTATATGGCTGGGCACTGCACGTGCTGACTGACACAGGAGGTCCCCAGAGAACCCCTTTTCTCACCACTGCAACTGCATGTCAGCTGTTCCACCCAACACAGAGCATGGCGTGGCCTGGGCCGGTTCTGTGTGCCCGTGAATATGCATTATTTATTTAGCCTCAAACTTTGTAGGATCTCCCATGGTGGAAGATTTTTTTTTTCTCGACTGGTTAAGTACTTTTTTAAATGTTGATAAAGGCAATTCTTGCATCCAGTTCTCAAATAATCCCAGACAGTTCTGTAAAGTGAGTGATTTGTCAGGCAAAACTGTAACTCAGACGGTGAGATACAGATATCTTTGCTCTGGTTAGTCTCATTTGGCTCTTAGTTGAAACTTCAGAGCTTAAGGTAATTGTTAAGTAGTTGTTTAAGTGTTAGGACACAGCCCTGCCATCACGCGAAGTGTGGAGGGCTGATTAGAGAGGGCCAAGGTGAACTAGGTAAGTGAAGTCACTGTGATCATTTAGAATGAAAATGATGAGGCACCAATATTCTCCTAAATGAATGCAGAAACAACCTCATCAACATTTATCATACTGGGACCAGCAGTTGGCATAATACCTATGTCACTGGACTTCCATGTAGTTGACCGTGGTTCAAGTCCCAGACCCAGTGGCTTAAACTCACGCTGGGCACGTGTGCGTGCATGCCCAAGATCCCGAGAGGAGAATGGAGGAGAAGGGATTGCGGCATGGCCATCCTTCCTTGTGGGGTGTGTGTGTGTGATTTTTTCTTTCTGTCTCTCTGTCTCTCTCTGTCTTTCTGATGAGTGCAAGCACCCTATAGCCAAAACCTCTCAAAAAAAAAAAAAAATTCATACTATGGGTCCAAGCAGTGACACAGTGGTAATGCAGCTAGACTCCCATGGGAAGGGCCCAGGGTCATGTCCTAGGATCTCTCTGAGCATGCCAGGCACACACAAGAGCACATGATCTGGGCTGGCTGGACCTGGGGTGGCCTGTGGCCTGGAAACCCTGCTAGGGTGCCTGACTCTCATAGAAGAGATGAATAAGTAAACTTACCCTAATTTTTTTCCACGATAGAGAAATAGTTGATTTTTTTCCTCAGAATAGTATTTTAATTTCCAACAATAGTAGTTTTAATATTTCTTAGTCATATATAGAATACATATGCACATATATTGGGCCCTTGGAAAAGTCATGACATATTTTTCTGTTTTTCTATGCAAAAAAATCATGACTTTTTCTAATGACCTAATAATATATATTTTATTTATATAGTCCTAGCTCCTTTTTCTGTATGTGAAGATGATTTACAGATGATTAGTAAATCTGCCAAATGCTTACTGAATTAATATTGTAAATGTTCTTGTGATTCTTAAGTATATAAATATTTATATTACTGTTTTCATTTACAGTTCCAGAAGTAGAGTTTTACTGAAGATGCCCACATATTCTTTTTTTGGAGAGGTTTTCGCTATAGGGCATGTGCGCTCAACAGACAGAGACAGAGAGACAGAAAGCGAGAAGTCACCCCCCAGGGGGGATGGCCACGCCGCAATCTCTTCTCCTCCATTCTCCTTTTGGGATCTTAGACACGCATGCACATGCGCCCGGCGTGAGTTCTAAGCCACCAGGTCCGGGACGTGAACTGCGGTCGACTACGTGGGAGTCCAGCGACATAGCCATTACGCTAACTGCTGGTCCCGATGCCCACATATTCTAAAAGAAATATATTTTATTCAATAGTTCCACTCAATTTCAAGCCTTTTACTCAAATTGAAAAGAAAAATTTTCAGAATTTTGAAAGAACAAAAATTAAATGAAATCATTCTAATATCAGTTTATCTTCCTCTTTCCTTCAAATCTAAGAAATAAAATTGGTATGACCATTTACAAATAAGATAGCATTCCAATACTACTTCATGCTAGTAAATGAAATGAAACATTGAAATATAAAGGGTCTTTTTACGAAGTTCTTGGAAAGTATAATTAAGACTTTCACATGTTATAAAGGATATTGGTATTCTAACTGCAGTATGCTTTGTTTCTTTAAAAGTCATTGACATTTGAGGAGATTTCTTTTGCTTATTTTTTGCAATAAATGAATTCTAAACACGGTTATGTTGTTTCTAGTTAAGAAAACCTTCCCTCACAAAAAAAGTGAAATTGTAGCTTTTTCTACATGTAGTAGGAGAAATCCTCTTCTAATAAAGAATTATGTAGACACGTCTAAAGATCAGTGATTTGCTAAAGGAAATGGAGATGTGCATGGAGAGGAACAAGCAATAGTTAAATGAAGGGCAGGACCACGCGGAGCCTGGGCAGTGCACACCCCCAGACCCTTCATCTGCCGGGTCACAGACTGTTACTTCTTCCACGAAACCACGATTTTAGAGATACAGATACCGCCAGCATGTGTTTGCCATATGTCTTTTTTTTTCTTTTTTTTAATACTTGGCTCTGTTGCCTGGATAGAACATACAGTCCCTTATATAGAGTATATTTAAAGTATGGTCAGTGGGTCATCACCATACAATTCTATTTACAAATGTTGCTCAATGGCAAATAGAACATGAAGATGCGCAGAAGAAGAGGTAGTCTTCGCCCGATGGAAGCTCCGTTTCCGTTCAGTGATCCCTCCTGCTGTGTGGTTAGCACTTCTCATGGGGGCGCTTTGTTCTCTAAGGTAGATTTCAGTGTGGCATTTTCTTGGAGAGCTGAAGAGGATAAGACTCCAAGTCAGACATGGATTATCTACATCTTGCACCTTTTCTGATTCACAGGCCCATCAGGAACAAGTCTCAGCAGAAAGTGCGACAAAAAGACGCGCTTAGAGCAGACAGCCCTGAGCCACGTGCGGGGTGACATTTGCAGGGCAGCTCGGTGGGCCTTACTCTTTTGTTCGTGAAACCACATTTTCAGTGGGGACAGTGAGAATCACATAACTTCAATCACCATGAACATATTTTCAAAATTGTTTTCTGGAAGTTCCAGGGAGACGCTGGCATTTACATGTTAAGAATCAAGATTTTTCAAGTTTACCTTCTTTTAATTTAGCCAGACCACTGCTCTAATACCCATGGATGTAACAGAAATTTCTATACAGTGAACGAATTCTGAGTCTTAAGCAGTGGCTTGTTCATTTCGCACTCTAGTACAACTCACATTTGTCCAGAATTTAACTTGTGTTTAGGGAAACCACTTTAATAGATGATACGAAAATTGTCCAGACTTCCCCGGCATGTCATTCCCCCTTACAAGACAAAGGCTTGATGTAGGACAGAAATAAGAGAAGGAAGAGAAAGAGGGAAATAGGAGAAATTGGGAAGTAAGGGGAGAGACAGAGACGAAACTTGTCACCAGCAACGGTCTCAAAAGTAGCCATGTTAGTTTAGCTAAACCTGGGCAGAAGGTCCAGCTGGCCAGGACGCCAGATCAGAAGTGTTAATAACTTGCTCTTAGAAGGAAGCCTTTATGCGTTTTCATCATGTGTTGACATTTCCAATGAAAGAAGGGCTGTTCACTTAAGACTCTTCTCTTTCTTTTATCGTTTGTCTCTACCTGAGTCTATGCCCTAAATCCGATCTATACAATGGGGTCGTACCGAAGTATTTTATGAATTTGTTTGCTCTTATTTCAAATGATGAACTCATTATTATATATTATAGGGGTTTTTTTAAATATGTTTCAGCTTCCCAATTTGTCCCCCCTCCCTTCTTTTAAGATTTTTTGCCATAGGGCTTGTGCACTCACTGAAGAGAGACAGAGAGGGAAGTTGAGAAATCACCTCCCAGGAAGAAGGTCCTGCTGTAACCCCTTCTCCTTCATCCTCCCAGGTTTCTGGGCACGCACATGTATGTGCCCGGTGCGATTTTTCAAGCCACCAGGTTCGGGACTTAAACTTCAGTTGGCCATGTGGGAGTCCAGAGCCTTAACCACTATGTCACCCACTGCCCCTCCCCCCAAATTCTTTTTTTTTTTTTGGAGAGGTTTTTGCTATAGGGCGCGTGCGCTCGCCAGACAGACAGAGAGAGACAGAGAGATAGAAAGCGAGAAATCACCCCCCAGGGAGGATGGCCACGCCGCAATCCCTTCTCCTCCATTCTCCTCTCAGGATCTTGGGCACGCACGCACACACACCCGGCGTGAGTTTAAGCCACTGGGTCCGGGACTCGAACCGCTGTCGACTACGTGGGAGTCCAGCGACATAGCCATTACGCTAACTGCTGGTCCCCCACCCAAATTCTTTTAATACTGGATTTTGTGTCATGGATCTCCAAATATTGTGCTCCTTTGGGTTTGAATTTAATATCTTAAAAACGCTATGTTCTTAACTTAGGACCTGGCGTTGTTCTTGGGTATCGTGTTAGTTGTGTCTAGACTGGAACTTCCCCGTCTTACTATTTTTCTCTTCTTTTCAGGCCTTTTCTCTGTTGGTAAACTTCTTATATTTAAATGTCCAGAGGAGACTAGGTCCTAGTCGGCTTCTCTATCCTCTGCAAAATTGCACTTCGTTCTATTGCAGTCAAGGGCATACATTTACTGTGCTGGTTTATAATAGAAGTAACAAAAATGGTTTGCTCCTTCTGCATATCATCAAGTTGGTGGCAAGTATTACTCTAAAACCTTTGACTATGCTTCCAAAACCTTTACGAACCTGATCTCATCACAGCTCACCAAGGCAGATCACTCGATGCTTAGACAATTGCAAATACAGACGCCAACACCCTCTCAAAGATACAGCCTGGAAGGTTACGGGCCCCACTAACGTCCCCGCCCAGTCTGATTGTTCTATCTAGTGAATTCAATATGAAATCAGCACGCTTCTCTCCTCGGAATCTCTGCTTAGCCTTTCCCTCCTCCCTGAAAGCCCCGGACAGGTGTATGAGTACTCCTGAGCCCCATGGTGCCTGCGACAGCCCACACGCGTGATGAGACCCGGTGTTACAGCTAGTTACGGCAAGGCTCGGCTTGGAACTGGGGTCAAAGAGAATTCTCTTCTATTGAAATTTTTAGTTTTCAAAGTCTATTCTGGCAACCAACGACATTCAAACTTGCCAGGTTAAAACAAAAATACTATTCCTGTCATTTCATGTAACATGCCTTGAGCATTTCTTTACAAGTTTTCAGCTCTTTATTCAAGCTATTCATAAAAATTAATATGTAGAAAAAGATGGTAGGACTCCTCTTAGACGTCATTGTGCTTACTTACAGCAGATACGTTGTGTAGTACACGGTGTTCTCGGCCCCTCCCTCTGGGAGAATGCATCAGTGCGGGCTGGGTGATGTGCTGTAGCAGGCCAGGTGTGAGCGGAGGGACATGCTCTGTGTGAGCAGAGTGGACATGTTCCATGTCTGCATGCTTCATGTCTGAGCAGAGTGGACGCGCTCCATATCTGAGCAGAGCAGACATGTTCCATGTCTGCATGCTCCATGTCTGAGCAGAGCAGATGTGCTCCGTGTAAGTAGAGTGGACATGTTCCATGTCTGAGCAGAGGGACGCGCTCCGTGTGTGAGCCGAGGGGACGTGCTCCGTGTCTGGGCAGAGGGACGCGCTCCGTGTGTGAGCCGAGGGGACGTGCTCCGTGTCTGAGCAGAGGGACATGCTCCGTGTGTGAGCCGAGGGGACGTGCTCCGTGTCTGGGCAGAGGGACGCGCTCCGTGTGTGAGCCGAGGGGACGTGCTCCGTGTCTGAGCAGAGGGACGCGCTCCGTGTGTGAGCCGAGGGGACGTGCTCCGTGTGTGAGCAGAGGGACGCGCTCCGTGTGTGAGCCGAGGGGACGCGCTCCGTGTGTGAGCCGAGGGGACGTGCTCCGTGTCTGGGCAGAGGGAGGCGCTCCGTGTGTGAGCCGAGGGGACGTGCCCCATGTCTGGGCAGAGGGACGCGCTCCGTGTGTGAGCCGAGGGGACGTGCCCCATGTCTGCATGCTCGTATGAGAGCAGAGGGACATGCCCACGCCTGAGCAGAAGCTCCAGAGCTGTTCCTGGGAGCTTTCATTGCCCTGTCCCTCTTCCTGGAGGGGAACACCTCCAGCTCGGGGCTACTCTTTCTGCCCAGAGTTGGAAGAAGGAACCGGCCTGGGCAGGGCCACCGATACCTCACAGACAACGTGACACATGAGTGACAAGGCCACGGTGTGGTTTGAAGTCACTGAGGGTCACACGCTGGCTGCTGTCACCGTGCGACGCAGCAGTGCCGAGCACATGGATGGGTGTCAGTCGGTCCACCCAGACGCCCTCCACGGCTTCGGTCCATTTTCCACGGCTTTAATATGACACATTCCCAAATTAATTGGGCTCGGTCAGGTCAGTTACTGTGCCAGCAGCTAACGTCATGCTGCCGCGTTGCGATGCGCCGATCTAAAAAGCACAAAGGCACACAGCTGCTACGTTAGTGACAGTGCCATACTTACTGTCACCTTGCGTTCATCCTCACTTTCCGACAGTACATCTCATTTTAGAGAGCAACGATTCTGTGCGACAGTGTTGTCATCTCTAGCTGATGGGGGAAACTGCTGAGATGGAGAGAGCTTTAAGCTCCAGCACCGGGTGGCGGTGGCGTTTGTCAGATGCACGTCCCTGTGACCTTACCCTTTTTCTCCTTTTCTGTCCTGGACACTCGGAAGGCAGGGGTCACGTGCAGTTCACACTGTAGGGGTGGAGACTGTACCTGCCCCCCGGAGGGTGGAGTGTTCCTGTGCGTGAATTCTGCAGGACGGCGTGGTCTCTTCTCACAGTTCTCATTCCCTGGTTGCTTGTATCTCTGAGGGCCAAGGACAGGTCCGCTGCACCTGGGGGCCCAGTCACCGATGCCTGATTTCTCTCCTTGCTCAAGACGTCCTGGCTCCGGCCGGCGGGACCGTTTTCCTTCACGCCTGTCTCCTGAGATACACTCATTCGCTTGGCTTTCTTTTATCTTGACCGCTTCACTACTTTTTTGCTACTACAAAATACTCCAAAATCATCCTATAGATTTCCTGCCCCAATTATAGAATCAGACCTTTTTCCTAAAACATCTTCGTTTCTTTCGTGGGAGATTGGTATTCAAAATCAAGATGTGGGCGTTAAATCTGCCCGTTTCTCTTGAGGCCTTCTTACTTCGAAGTCTTCTTACTTGCCAGAGAAAGAAAACATATGTGTTTATGTTTCATTTTACCTCAGTCTGGTTATCAGAAGACAGTGAAAACATAGATTCTGGAAATTAAAATTTATTAGAAAAACTGAAAATCTGTAGTATAAAGAATAACAAATGTAGCAACCATAGCAACCATTTTTTATAGACAACAAAATAGTGGTGTGTGAAACATCGAAATACGATAAGGAAGTTCCTACCATGTATTTTATAATAAAATTAACCTATTTTAGTGATGTATTTCTAGTTATTGTGGTTAAAAATCTCAGTCTTTGTTATTTTATGTTTAATCATTTAACTTGCATAATTTACACAGGAGACTGTAAAATTATTATTATTCAAAAAATCAGTGACATTTTTCCTTGAGGAAGACACAACCTTTCCCAGTTCACAAACATTTGGAATAGGGAAGCCTCTGAGAAAGGGAACTTCAAATTGCCAGTTTCCCACTTGGTACTCTCACACTTTTTGTGCACGGTTTGGAGTACAGGGAGCACTTAAGGTACAAACCTTCAACATCTCGGGCCAACTCGGTGACTCAGCATCAACTTGCTGCTCGAGAAATGCCACGTCCATGTGGGAGATTGTGGGTTCAATTCTCCAGCCAGCTGGCGACACACGGCCTGAACACAGATGGTCCAGACTGTCCGAAATTGTGGGTGACTGTGGTGGGAGACCCTGTTAGGGTGCGTGTCCTTCTGCCTCCCTCCCTCTCTTCCTTGCTCTGTCACTCATGCTTATGAAATAAAAATAAAAAGCACCTCACTGGGGCTGGCAGGTGGCATGGTGGTTAAGGGCCTTGCATCCCCACAGGCCAACCACAGTTCAAGTCCCAGACCTGGTAGCTTATTTCCTCACTTTCTCTATCTCTCTGTCCCTCTCTGGTCAAATTAAAATAAATTGATAAATCAATAAAGTTAAATAAAATAATTCTTTAAAAAACAAAAACACCTCACATCTTTCAGTTTTTAAAAAATCTTCTTGTATCTGTTGGTTGGGAAGATGCACAATAATTTAAAGGCAGCTGTAGGCATGGTAGCACAAGCTGGATTTGTACAATATTATCTTACACTTAATAGATCTACATACCTTTGAAAGGTGGAGCGTCCTTACATATTGTAGCACGTAACGTATTATATGTGTGACATCTATTTCACAAATGCTGGGATGCATTCTGTAGCTGACCAACGGGCGAAGCTGTGTGTGTATGTAATCATTGCCCGTTTGCCACAATTCTCGGGCCATGACTTGGCCTCACGTGACACTACGTTGAAATCGTGTCTTACAGTCCTAGAAACATGATTTTTTATCTTTTGAAACATGATTTTATACCAAACTTAAGCCACGTTGGTCAATCTGCCTCAAAATTATTGTACTTTTTATTAGCTCCCTCCCTTGCGTGGTCTAGAGGATACACCTGACCACAGCTGTGTCGTGCTCTGATGGACATTTGCTGGCTTTCGGCTCTGGTCGGTGCGGGGCTTCCGGATCTCAGCGCAGCACGTGTGGGTGGGCCACGACCAGCGTGCAGGCTACAGGACGGGTCTGGGCCCTCTGAGATGAATTCTAAGTTCAGGTAGCTTAGATGTTGGAGGGTATTGCCAAAATCTTTTTCATTCCTTAAAAACACTTCAGTTTTTGAATTTTTTCCTCATTTGCTCAACCTAATCAATCTCGAAAGAACCTTAAAAATGAACTCTACTTTCAAAACAAACTATTTCCTCTCCATCACAGGAGAGACAGCTATTTATTACTGGGTCATTCGAGCAAAACATCTATCCGTGAAAACGCTCCGTGTACCCAGATTTCATGTGTTGAGCGAATGCATGTAACTCAGGGCTGTGCTTCCCACCAAGCCTTTGTTTGCTTTGAGATTAGGAAGAAAATGGTGTGATTTCCTTGGTCACTTACTAGCTCAGAAAACCCTCGTGATACAAATCTTTGCCCAACAATCGACTTCTCACGCACGGGGAATGCAGTTTCCTGAGCAATGACTTTCAGAAAAATGTCCCATTCTTCTAAGTCTTGGTTTCTTATCTTTGAATCTCCAAAGAGTTTTTCAAAATCCAAGGTATGTCTATTCTTTCCAGCTCCTTAACTCAGTAGTCGTTGATTTCCATGGAAGACGGTGTGCTAACCCGTGGGGATTCCCGAAGGACAAAGAAACTGCCCAGGGCTGCGTATGTCCTCTGTGTCCTTGACACCGTCATGACTCCGTGGACCACAGGTCTCAATGGTAAAATGGACCTCTCTAGAAGCATCGGGTCCCTCGGGTCCCCGGCAGTCTCTAGCAACTGCAGCTCAGCGCGCTGTGTCTGAGGACTCTCTGTTGCTATTTCTGAGACTGAATCTGTATGCTTGGTGGCAAAACAGTTCCGAGGAAGGGCTCCAAGAGCACCACCTTTCTAGAAAATAAGTGAGTAACACCCTTGGCACGGGCGCGGGGCTGTGACGACGGAGGTCCCAGCTGCCCTGCTGGGCCGTAGGGTCGGATTGAATCCAGCCTCGTGGGAAGAGCTTGGACGTTAGTGGCCTCGGGCTCCATCATCGTGTGGTCTGGGACCAGCTCCCGTGTGGGCCTCCATCTTTCACATGCTAAATGGGAATGATATTTTTCGGCTTGTGTGGTTCTTCTTTTATTTTTTTTTTCTATTTTTTTAAAGAGGTTTTTGCTATAGGGCATGTGTGCTCACCAGAAAGACAGAGAGAGACAGAGAGACAGAAAGCGAGAAATCACTCCCCGCCCAGGGGGCATGGCCATGCCGCAATCCCTTCTCCTCCATTCTCTTCTTGGGATCTTGGGCACGCACGCACATGCGCCCAGCGTGAGTTTAAGCCACTGGGTCCAGGACTTGAACCGCAGTCGACTACATGGGAGTCCAGTGACATAACCATTATGCTAACTGCTGGTCCCAAGGGCTTGTATCTTAGTATTTGTTCAGAAATGGTGCTGTGCTGCAATCGTGGGCAGTAACCGCTCGGCCCGCGCGGGTTGCCTGATACTTGAGAATCCGTCACTGAGCATCGTCACTTCGTTCTCGGTTCTGGTCTTGTCACCTCTTCTCCTTTGCTTTCCCACTTCGAGTTGCTGAAATGCGACTTTCCCTTTCCTTAAACACGGAGGGTTTTTTTTAACCCATTTCAGTCCCGAGAAACACCTAGGTTTTTATATCTCTCACTGGCTCTTGTCCAAATGTCATGTGAAGAATTTATTAATATGATCATGATACTTCAGAGGACTGTGGAATGTTCTTTGTAGGCAGATTTTTTAGGCTCTGTGGGGGAAGGGAAGGAGCAGAGACAGAGGGGTGATGGAATTCCGGTCTCCGCAGGAGGGAGGACAAAACTTTCTTTATGCCACTCGCTGTGGTGCCAATCCCATGCAGACACAATATTAAACCATTTTTTTTCCTAACAAGGACCACTCACATCTTCCCAGTGACTTAAGAGGAATTTAATAAGAATTTTAAAAATTTACTGATGACAATAAAAAAGTAGAGACTAATATGTTTTATGAATTTTGGCAAAATAATAGAAAAATGTTACACTTCATTGTTAATTCTTTCACTTGAAATACATGCCATTCCTGTTTTTGTTACTGATGTTTTGTATTATTAATTATCATGCCCTATAGATGTAATAAAATACTATTTAATGATTTTAAATTCTTAAAGTAAGGAGAAAACATCCATAACTGATTAATCAAAGATATTGGAAATAGTTTCTAAGGTTTTTAAGATAAGTTGGTCCAATGCTTACCTAGTTAAAAATATTTTATTTATAACTTAACCACCAAATTCAAGTCTTTGACCTGTTTGCAGCATTTTGGGGGAGTTTCATTCCCCCTTCTTCTTGAACATCTCTCTTCCTTTGGCTTCTGCAGCGTGCGTGTCTCTAGGTGTGCGGTTATTTACGGCTGTCTTTCAACTCCAAGAAGTCTTTTCCAGTCTGCTCCATAAGACAGGGTGTGGAACTCTGGACGACTCCCCGGATCCCATCTGCTGGCTTCTTGTTAAGATCTGCCAGTAGGGGGCACTGGAGAAAGGTTGGAAAGGCGAGAGAGAGAGAGAGAGAGAGAGAGAGAGAGAGAGAGAGAGAGGCAGGCCTTCCCAGTTTTGCGGTTCCTGGTCGTGTTGTTCCAGCCTCTGTGAACGTTGGCTCCAGCCTCAGCTTCTTTGGCCACTTTTCGTGTCTGTGTGTGGGTGACCACATGTGATGGCTTTAGGGCTGGGGAGTGAGATGCCCCCGGGTGCCCTCGCTCCCTGCAGCCTGTCCTGCTCCCCTGCTGAGCTACAAACCCCCCCCCCACACACACACACACAGTTCCTGGACCCTGCCAGACTAGCTCCCTCGTCCCCCAGCGTGGAGGGTGAGAACCAGCTTCCAGGAGCTTCCCCCAAAGGACTGAGCATCATTACTTTGGCGCCCCCCACACTCACACACACCAAATTCTAGGTTCTGGTCGTATCACCTCTTACCCTTTGCTTTCCCAGCCCTGGGGATACCAAGTACCTTCTCTCTGCAGTTATTATTGCTATTTTAAGCCAGAGGGCAAGTATGAGAGAGAAAACCTGCCACAGAGCCTGATCACGTCACAATCCTGTAGCCTCCAAGTCTTCATGCTGTCGAGATCCTGGCTTCACACACGTATGCCCAGCATATCTTGTAAGATGTCAGAGCCAGAACTTGAACCCTGGTCAGCCATGTGGGATCCGGCCTCCTCTGCCCCGAGCTCCACCCCGGCTAGGCCAGCCGGGCTCCCTGTGTGTCTCTGCAAACTTGGCAACACTTCCTGTGGGCCAGCTCCGAGGACTCAGGCACCTGCTGTGTTAGCGTCAGTCCCATGACAGACACCGACGCACCTTCTCTTTTCCCGAGGGGACTCAGAGCTCCCTCGTCACGCTCTCTCCCTTCCTGGTTCTGTTCTCATCTGTCACACGGGTTCCTCACCTTGGCTGATTTGTATCCTTGGGTATTCTGAGTCTGACATCTAGTTCCTCAGATCCTCAAATCGCATCTCTCCTTGTTTACGTTATCCACAGTTAGCTCAGTACTTCTGCTGGGAGTTTCTAGCACCTCATCATATTTAGTAAGCCCCGAACAGAACCTCTTTCACATACCAGTTCCACACCACCGCGGGCCCCTCTTCAGATGGGCCTCTTTCCCCCAGTGGCATCTCAACAGACCCAGTCAGGGAGACTCCTAACTCCAGTGTTTTGAACGCCTCCCTTGTATTAGCCCGTCACGCTAACATAACCTAGATGTCCGTGTGTGCTGTACTCTGCATTTATCCTCACTGCCTCCCTAATCGCGCCCCTCATCCCTCACTCTAATGACTCAATTAAAGCCGTGCAGTTTGCCTGTCCTCACAGCTACTGTCCTCTGTGCGTTGGTCTAGACTGTGGATCCCAGGCCCTGAAGTCCTCTACACACCTCAGCAGTTCCTAGCCCACAGGAGAAGTCTAGCCCTTCTGCAGAAAACCTTGCCTCCACGACGTGTTTGTCCTCTGACACCACGGCCCCAGCTGAAATTCCCGGAAATCAGTTTGCTCTGTGACTTCCTGCTCCCTCTCCGCGTGTCTTTTTATGAGCTGCCCAACTCGACCAAGCTCTACTCTGTGACACCTTCCAGTGACATCCGGACAGAAGTGCTCTCTGCACCCCTTGTGGCACCAGCCACGACTGGCATGTGACACTGCAGTGAGAAGAGAGGCCAGTACGAACCGAACAGGCGACCAGTACGATGCCGCGTGGGCCGTCGTGCCGCGTGTGTGATGGCTCCGGGAGTGTCTACTAAGGTCAACCAAGGGGCCACAGCGTCGCTCAACTGACATTTTGCTTTGAATTCTTTACAGTGGTTTAGCAAGAGGCTTTCTTCCCCTGTTCTTAGATTCTGAGGCCACCAAAGTTATCCGCTCAGTTGCCGTAAGTGCTTTAGTAGGGGTGTGTTAACACACCTGACCTTTCTCACACCTTACGTTGTGGCAGTCTGTGCTCCGTCTTCTATGACTTTACAATTCTTTTCTTGTATTGACAGATCTGGATAAATAAGAACATGTAACAAAAGCTGATGTTCATTTTAGTACTACTTAAAGACATATAAAATATTCTGAGGAATTCTTACTTAGAAAGCGTTCCTGACAGCCGTCTTCCTCCCCTCCTCCCTCCTTGTCCTCCTCCTCCCTCCTCCCTTCCACGTGTTTAGTCATTTCTGCTTCCAAAAGTCAAGATTCTGATGATGTCAGATGTCGTGATTAAATTTGACTCATCAGGTAAAGGTCACACTTTGTAACCCCTAGAGATCCTGAGGGCTTCAAAGGAAGAAGGTGTGCAGACAGCGGTGTGCGAGCTTAAATGACAAGAATACAGTCAGCTTGGAGGGGTCACGTCCTCGGCCTTCAAAGAATATGGAAGGCCTCCAAGGAACTGGAAAAACGTTCGGAACTCTGTAGGTTAGGAAGGACCCTGAACATCTTAACATTTTGCTTTCAGACAGTTGTGTAACTATATCATTTAAATGCAATTCACAGAAATGGCTTGAGCCCCTGTGATGTGTAAGAACGATTGGTTCTGAGCAGAGACTCTGAGCTCCATGGATGACAAGTCTGCACCTCTCAGAGCATCTGTTTTTAACTTAATATTTTCAAAGTCAAGCTGATCTAGTTATGTATGATAGCTGAAAAATGAAAGAATTCAGGGACCAGCAGCTAGTGTAATGTCTATGTCACTGGACTCCCATGTAGTTGATTGCAATTCGAGTCCCGGACCCTGTGGCTTAAACTCACACCAGCGCGTGTGCGTGCATGCCCGAGATCCCAAGAGGAGAATGGAGGAGAAGGGATTGCGGTGTGGCCGTCCCCCCAGGGGGTGATTTCTCGCTTTCTGTCTCTCTGTCTCTCTCTGTCTTTCTGGCGAGCACACACGCCCTATAGCAAAAACGTCTCCAAAAAAAAAAAAAAAAGAAAAAGAAAATAAAGAATTCATATAAAATGTATATCTAGTAATTGAGTAATGAACTCAATGATACCCAGGTCCTCCATAAACATATATAAAAGAACCCCCGCCTCCCTCAAATAAGTTGTCCTGTTTTGCTTTTTATTTGATCTTTCATGGATAAGGAGAATAAATGATCATTATTTTCTCATTAAAATCTTTCATGTAGGGCCAGCCCATGGTGTGGAGGTTGAAGAGTCTGCATTCCACATGGCTGACCCCATGGTTTAATTTTCAGACCTGGTTGTTTTAGAAACATGCCAAATGTGTGTGTGTGTGTGTGTGTGTGTGTGTGTGCGCGCGCGCGCACAAAATCTCAAAAGGAGGGAGAAATGGAGGAGAAAGGATTGTGGAAAGACCATCCCCCATGAGGATTGCCTTCTCACTCTCCTGCTCTCTCTCTTACTCTCTCTCTCTCTCTCTCCGGTGAGCGCACACACCCTCTGCCAACTTAAAAAAGAAAAACTCCTTCACAGCCTTGAAGGCAGCCAGGGAGTCTCCCATTCACAGACTGAGCATGTCCCCTGTTGGCCCGAGAGTCTCAGTGTGGGCTGGTTTTCTTGGCAAAATTTGTAGTTACCGCCCACCCCACTTCTTTCTCTGAAAAGTATACCAGATTGGAAAGTCTGAGAATTGGGAGCAGCAGTTGGCATAATATCTATGTCGCTGGACTCCCATGTAGTCAACCTGGGCTCAAGTTCTGGACCTGGTGGCTTAAACTCAAACCAGGCAAGTGTGTGTGTGTGTGCCCACAATCCCGAGAGGAGAAGGGATTGCGGCGTGGCCATCCCCCATGGAGGGGGTGATTTCTCGCTTTCTGTCTCTCTGTGTCTCTCTGTTTTTCTGGCAAGTGCACACACCCTATAGCAAAAACCTCTCCAAAAAGGAAAAAAAAAAAAAGAAAGAAAGAAAGTCTGAGAATTATGAGGTCTATCTATCAGTAGCCTCTCAGTCAGTGAAATACTCCAATATTTAAGCCCATCCGTTTAGGGCCATCTTTGTTGTTTTTCTCAATCATCTCTAGTGATAATGAAGCAAGTTGCAATTTTGGGCCCATAGTGGTGTGGAGACCTCTCAAAGCTCAACATAGCCGCTTTCAAAGAAGAGAGCATCAGACCCAACCCTGACATTTCTAGTGAAGGTAACGCAGGAGGGAAGTGGATTCGCCAGTGACGGTGCTTGGAGGGGGAGTGTGCCACTGACAAGTCGGTGAAAAGCGATGAATTCCAGCTTAGAATCACACACCACCCGGGCAGCCCCCATCAGAGGTGCAATGAGAAACGGAATCCTTCTCTGCTTCCTGCCCCGCTGTCATGTTGTCACGGGCCATGCACTGTTGAAACAGCTGCAGGGCCTCAGCGCAGGGGCGATGGGATTGCACTGGTGACGCCGAGCCCCGTGTGGCGTTAAAGTGGGGAGGAAACCTGATCGTGTGCAGACTGACAGGAACTGGGGCTCAGTCCTGCCAGACAGAGGAACACTCAGGGTAAAGCGAAGGGGTCTACAGAAGGGGAAGGCCTAGTACCGGCTGTGCTAAGTAAACACAGTTTTGGACTTTCTCTTTCAGTACGGACGGGGAATCAAAACCAGCCTAGAAGCACATGTTCAAAGAGTAAATTTCAAAAGAATGTTTAAATATGGATATTTAAACTCACATTGGAGTCTCTGGTTCAAGGAAATAGGAAGATGTCACTTGCTTTTTTTTTTCTGTAGTCTTCCATTCTCCTTTTCTTTTTTTTTTTTTATATTTTTGTCATGGGGCACGTGTGCTCACCAGAGAGAGAAAGTGAAAAATCACCCTCCAGTGGCCCCACTGCAGTCCTTCTCCATTCTCCTCCTGGGATTTTAGGCACGCACACACATATTTGTGTGATTTTCATGCTGCCGGGTCTGGAGCTTGAACCGTGGTCAGTCACGTGGAGTCCGGCGCCGTACCCACCACGCAACTTGATTCTCCTCTCCTAACCTGCATCTTCCTGCCATTATCACTCCCAGTCAGTCCACTCTTGAGTGAACAGATGCCTGCTCCTCACATTCTAATCCAGCATTTCTCAAGCTTTGCAGTGTATTACAAACACCTAAAAGGTCTGTTAAAACACGCATTGCAAAGTTAGTCCCAGACTTTAATCCGTGGGCCTGGGCTTCCGAACGGCCCCAGCCTGTGCAGTCTAAGGCTCCCACGTGGTAACGCTGATGCTGCTGGTAGGCGACACCTCACTTGGAAAACTCGCAATTCAGTGACTCCCTGAAAGGTGATGGCGACAGTGCACTGCGGAGAGAGAAAAGGGAAAGCAAACGCATCATTAGGAAACTTGTAGGTCTGAAAGAGAAGTTCTGACTTCACCCACTGGGCCGAGAAAGTAAGGGTAACTGTAACAATTAGGTTTTAAATTTGGATGTCAAAAAAGGTTGTGAATATAATATACATTAAGTCGACCTTTGGGGGCCAGCAGGTAGTGTGGTGGGTGCTGGACTCTCACATAGCCGACCCGGGTTCGAGTCCTGAACCTGGCAGCTTGTTTTCTCACTTTCCTTCTCTCTCTCATGCTGGCTCTCTCTGATC
The DNA here is from genome assembly GCA_026018925.1 of Tupaia tana. Lineage (NCBI taxonomy): Eukaryota > Metazoa > Chordata > Mammalia > Scandentia > Tupaiidae > Tupaia > Tupaia tana. The sequence goes on from JAKSZU010000017.1 coordinate 3,681,214, forward strand.
CAATTAGAATAAATAAATAAAATTAACAAATAAAGTTAAATAAAATAATTCTTAAAAAATAAAGTCAACCTATGTAGGTGACAGCAAAGACGAAGGCAGCATGGTTTTGATTTCCCTTAGAATATTGTCTCAATAACACACAGGCATGGTGTGCGTTCTTCAGGGAGCTCTTCCCTTGAAGGGTTTTGCTGTTGTCTGTGTGGAAAGGATTCAGCATTCTTGTCATGCCTTCAAGTTCCACCATTGGGACTTCACTTCTTTCTATTTACTACATTCTACTCTGTATTTTTTCCCCTTTTTTGTCAGAGTCTCCTTCGATCTTATTACATGTATATTAATCTCAATATTTTTACTAGTTACTACTTGTGTCTTCCTTATCTTTAGTACTCGGAGATTTTCCCATCACCATTTTATCTCGACTTTTTCTTCTCACTCATCTCTTTTCCAGAACCTTCTTACAACATAGTAGGATATCTAGATTTTGTTTCTATTCAGGTTCAGTTCATATTGTTTATCAAAATGTTTTAGGATGTTTTTCAATGATCTACACAAGCCCCGGAAATATATGCATAAATTAAAAAGCCAAGATCATGCAAATTATTAGAAAAAGAAAATCCAGGGAAATTTTAGGAAAAATATATGTACCGTGAAGACTTAAATAGCTGTATACTTTTAATTGATATATTGAACTCTGAGCTTCTTGGTGGTTGAAGCAGAAGGAGATGTGTCATCATATTCCCATTTAAGAAGACGACACACTCGCTGTTTCTAAGGTCGAGCACACAAAGCCACGTGGCTTTGCATAGCGAATGGGCTTTGTGTAGCGAATGCTGGCATGCAGCGGGTGACTTGTCAAGGGCATTATTCAGTGACTACACTAACCCGTCTCATATACCGTTTCAAGAGCACCCCTTAATCCAAGCTGAAGGCCAGCTACCACGAAGCAAGCATCTTGTCACATCGCTAGGAAAACATGGCTTAAATATGCAGCTTTTTGCTAGTACAGCATGGTTTAGGGGTTAAAAACTTGGATGTCTAGAAATAGACACGAATTTCATTTTCAAAACAATCTCCAGGAATGAAATGCCTTTCAAATGGCTTCTGATAGATGTTAACTGGCAACCAGTTTGAAAGAATGTTCTCTGGCAAGAAACAATTCCTTGTTGCTGATTAAGGGCAGACTGTATTTTAAAAATCAACCAACTGGGGACCAGCAGTTGGCGTAATGGCTAGGTCATTGGCCTCCCATGTAGTTGACCACAGTTCAAGTCCTGGACCTGGTGACTTAAGCTCACACTGGGCGCGTGTGTGTGGGCCCGCCCAGGATCCCGAGAGGAGAATGAAGGAGAAGGGATTGTGTCGTGGTCATCTCCCCTGGGGGGTGATTTCTCGCTTTCTATCTCTCTGTCTTTCTCATTTTCTGTCTCTCTGTCTCTCTCTGTCTTTCTGGCGAGTGCATGCGCCCTATAGCAAAAACTTCTCAAAAAAAAAAAAAAAAAATCAACCAACTCAACAGGAAGGTTGACAACCCTTTCTGAAAACTGGACCAAAAATCCACACTACTTCTTGAATAGAGGGCCACCCCATCTCCACATCAAGGTGGAGTGGTAAAACCCAAGAGTTTACTGAAGAAAGCTTCTGAGTGTTTTCCTCGCGTACGAACAAATGAATTATTGCATCTCTAAATTCTTCGCCGTACCACGTGGTCGAGATGACTTGGGCTGGAACATTTTCAAAGCACACGTTACCAGCCATCCACCATGGCTATAGAATTAATACCTCAGCAAATGAACTGATAGAACATACGGTTTTAATAAATGAATTTCCTTGGTGAATCTGCCAGGATGTATTGATTATAAATGTACACTACAGTAATCAAATAAATTAATTGTCTTGTTATATATTGTTGATATAGCAAGATTTTGAAAGATAACTGACCCTCATAATAAGTTTTGACCTAAAATAAATTATCTTTTTTTTTTTTTAAGAGAGATTTTTTGCTATAGGGTGCGTGTGCTTGCTGGAGAGACAGAGATAAAAAATGAGAAATCACTTCCCAGAGAGGATAGCTGTGCTGCAATCCCTTCCCCTCCATTGTCCTTGTGGGGTTTTGGGTACACATGCACACATGCCTGGTGTGTTTTAAGCCGCTGGGTCTGGGACTTGAGCCAAAATCGACTATGTGGGAGTCCAGTGACAACCATTATGCCATCTGCTGATCCCAACCTAAAATAAATTATTTTAAAGAGTACTTTCTGACATTTGTGGAGAGCAGAATTAGCATGTAGAACCAATTTGTTCCTGAAAGCCCTGATAGGCTGAAAGATCAAGGTTTATAACATTGATCTTTTACAGAATAATCTTGCCCCCAAATCAATTATTTCTTATATAAACTATTTATCCATGAAATACATATTTGTAGTTAAGAAGAAAACCAGCATGGAGTTTTTTGTTTTTGTTCTGTTTTGTTTGTTTGTTTGTTTGTTTTTTGCTATAGGGTACATGTGCTCACCAGGAAGACAGAGAGAGACAGAGAGACAGAAAGTGAGAAATCACCCCCCAGAGGGTATGGCCACACCACAACCCATTCTCCTCCATTCTCCTCTGGGGTCTTGGACATGCACGCACACATGCCCAGCGTGAGTTTAAGCCAGGTTCGAGACTCAAACTGCAGTCGACTACATGGGAGTCCAGTGACATAGCCATTATGCCAACTGCTGGTCCCCGGAGTTTGAGATAGAATGCATATTATAATGATATCTCCTTTCGGAAAAACTGAGCCCTACAACTCTCTTGCTGCACACCCATGTCTTCATTTTTCCAGCCTGAGAGGGCGATTGTTCTATCAATGGAACAAAGGCTTCCTGACTTTAAGAGAGTTAGAGAGTTCTGAGTGCCTGTGCCTAAGAACTGGCATGCTTCTCTTATTTTCCATTTCACTGCACTCATTTAACGATAACCAAATGTCACTGAAGCTCGGGACTCATGTGTGTTACACCAAGTAATTTTGCATAGAGAAAAATTCTAGCACCTTTTAGAGATATGACACAAGGGGAAAAAAACATAAACATAACTGGGGTCAACATTGAAGTTGATGAACTTGTTTTCAGAACAAGCATGAAGCTGAACGAGCTGAAAGATGTTTGTTTTGCTCAATAGAAAAATGATAAACGATTCGAATGCACTGTGCACCATGGGCCGTGTGCTTGTTGCACACGCTTTTCATGCCGCTCCTGGTGTGAGACATACATGAAATATGTTTGTCTTTCAAGTAGATACGTGTGCTCTCTTCCCCATGAGCTGGCTTGAACAGTTAATTTATCTTATCTTTTTTTTTAAGAGATAATTTTGCTATAGGGTGTGTGTATTTGCTAGAGAGACAGAGAGATAGAAAGCAAGAAATCATGCCAGGGGGGATGGTCACACTGCAATCCCTTCTCCTCCATTCTCCTCTCAGGATCTTGGGCACGCACACTCATGTGCCCGGTACGAATTCTAAGCTGCCAGGTCCAGGACTCAAACTATGGACTACATGAGAGTCCAGTGACATAATCATTATGCCATTTGCTGGTCTCACAGTTAATTTGTCTTACTAAGTGATGTGTACTTAGTGAGGATGAAGTCTTTCCCACTATACAAAGCTGTCTCAGACGAGCCTAAAGACATGGGTGTGAATGAGTAAGACTCTTAAAAAAATAGTAACAAAATAAGATAAAAATGAATAAATCAAAGACATGGTCTACCCTTTTGCATTTACTAGATCTAGAATGGGCCATGCAGGTTTAGAGACCCCGGTAAGTTAGATTTACTATGCAGGTTGAAAATTCCTCATCCGTGACCAGCAGTTGACCTAATGGCTATGTCGCTGGACTCCCATGCTCCCATGTAGCCGACCGCAGTTCGAGTCCTGGACCCGGTGGCTTAAACTCACGCAGGGTGCGTATGCGTGCATGCCCAAGACCCCGAGAGGAGAATGGAGGAGAAGGGATTGCGGCAAGGCCATTCCCCTGGGGGGTGATTTCTCACTTCCTGTCTCTCTGTCTCTCTCTGTCTTTCTGGCGAGTGCACGTGCCCTATAGCAAAGACCTCTCCAAAAAATAAAATAAAATAAAAAGGACAAGAGAAAGAAAATTCCTCACCCAAGTTCTTTCACTGCCTGTCTTCCTCCTCAGTGAATGTTCTCCCTGTAGAAAACACCTGCATAAAGATCATCTGAAAACGTAGAGAGACTCTAAAATCACCCTTTCTCTGTGGCCTGGTGGTTAAGGCAGATGGATTGAGTGGTTTGAGTCCTGGACCTGGAGGTTTGAGAAACATGGCAGGTGCATATGCATGCCTGGCTGAACTCCAGAGAGGAGAGGTGGGGAAGGGGTGAGAAGGGGCGCTTTCCCACTTCCCTCTCTCTCTCTGGGAAGTGTACATGCTCTCTGGCAAAATTAAACAAATAAACAAAAGAAACAAAATGTATTCAAGTCATGACTGTAATGTAATAAGTATTGATATGGATAAATTGCTATAGGAGCAATTAGAGGAAGAAGTCATTCATTCTCTTGGAATATTCAAGCATTGATTCTGAAAGGATAAAATACATTGGGCCAGTCTTGTAGTTCAGTGGTTAGAGAGCCGGACCCCACATGGCCTACCACAGTTCAAATCCCAGTCCCACAGGCTTGAAAAGCATACTCCCAGCATGTTCACGCCCCGAATCCCAGCACACTGGAGACACGGAGGGGAGACTGTCATGGCTGCCCCATGGGGAGCCAGGATATGCCTTCTCTCTCTGTGTTTGTCTCTCTCTGGTAAGTAGATATGTCTTTTGGCAATTACGGAAAAAAAAAAATCTCAAGATGTGAAAGTTTCTCCTTTTGGAATGAATTAGAATTTTCTTTTTTCAAGTGAACAAGTAAAAAAGCACTTCTAGCAGTAAAACTGAGTAAGAGAGGTGTCTAATAGTGAACCTGAGTGAGGACGGAGTGATTGCTGTCACCTTGTGTGAGAACCAGGAGGCATTCTGGTGGGTAGAGTGTGTGGAGTGTGGTAGAGAGAGCCCTGATTAGATGAGGGAATGGGTGAGCAATGTCTAAGTTGAGGAAGGCCACTCAGGATTCATTAGTTAACCCAGTGCAGACAGGGTAGACCCACTCAGATTTTAATTAAGATGTGAAAGGGTCAGACAGTGTTTTAGAAATCCTGGCAGACATCCGGGGGGATGGATTGCAGAAGGAATTTACAGACAAACTAGAAATTCAGGGAAAAAAATATTTTTGATGAGATCAGGGTAAATAATGAAAGTAGTTTTTGCCTAAATCAAGAACATCGCTGTGGCTGGATGTTTTCTGCTGTGCCTTTTCGCTGACAAGACGCCTCCTTTTCATCTTTTCAGATTTTTATGTCCGTGCAATAAGGAGAATGATATTTCCCTTCTCTGTCTCCTGTCGGTGGGTTGGCTCAGGGCGTATTATTTATCAGAGGCTTTGAAGTCTTTGAAAAGGGGAATGTCATAAAGTTTATAGAGTGCTATTGTCCCTTTTGATCAGAGACTCACCATATTTGTCTTACTTTTGCTACCTTCGAATGAGGTCCTACACGATGCCAGCTGTTGACCCGTATTTTACATAAAAGTTTCTCTTCCTGAGTGAATTCGAAGATCAAATATTTCCTGGAGCTCAGCCCAGCAGAAAATGTTGCCTATTGACAAAATTTCTTGGATAACAATAAGATCAGTTCTTATAATGACAAATGTATTGAAAATTCCTAGCTTTTGATGGTGTTTTGCCATGAACATATAAATTATTTTCCTAAAGAGAAAAAAAAAGCCTTTCTGGAAAGAACTGTTGGGCTTTAGCAAGGATTTACACTGCTTTCTAGAGTGTTTGATGGCCAAGCACTTTCCACGTGGTTCACAGCTCTCAAACCTCGTGCTATCGCAGACTTCTCATTTCTGAAACGGCTGCTAAGGACGGTGTGCTCTGGGCCCACCTGAATGTCCTGGCTTTGGAGGGAGGCAAATCACAGCAGTCTGGTCCTGGGAAGTAAGTGAGGCATCTTCGATTTCCTTGAAGGGAAAACGAGAAAACCAGGAGGGCTTGGTTCGATTTGTAAGGTCAGGACACTTCAGTGTCTTTTCTTTTCAGTGTTCTGACTTTAATAAAAATAAAGTGATCTTTTCTTTCCATGATCAGAGATTGAGGAAACTGCAAGAATAAAATACTTCAGGCCGGCCAGTGGCCTGGTGGTTAAGGCAGCTGGTCCCACATGGCTGACTGCACAGTTTGAGTCCCAGACCTGCTGGCCTGAGAGACATGCTGGGAACGTGTGTGTGCGTGTGCCCCCCCACATCCCCAAAGGAGGGAGAAAGGGAAGAGAAGGGATTGTTGTGTGACCCTGCCCTGTGGGGGGTTGCTTTTGAATGTTCTTTCTCTCAGTTTCTCTCCAGTGACCATACAAGGCCTCTAATAAATTTACTTAGAAACAGAAAGGTTTTAACCTTCCACTTTTGCTCTGGAGTACCCAAAGTGTGTGTGTGTGTGTGTGTGTGTGTGTTTCCAGGTCATTTAAAAACTCTCTAGGAATGAGAGTGTAAGGTCGTAGTTTATTTTTGGGGTCTGTGTCATTTAGAAGTGTGGTATTTCTTCAAGTTCAGTGTCATAAATGAGCACATACTTCTACCAATTAAGATTTTGGGTTTTAAACTATTTGATTTTATATGGTAATTAAATATGCCTCAACAAACATTTAACCCTTTAGAGCTAAGTCTGGAAAGAAGTCTTCATACATCTGGTCACAGCTCCGGGTGTCCTTGTAAATATATGGGTTACAACAACTCTCAAAGTGTGTCAACAACCTGAAGACACGAGGGCGAGGGATCTTGGAGAGGTTTTTTTTTTTTTTTTTTTTTCCGCTATAGGGCGCGTGCGCTCGCCAGACAGACAGAGAGAGAGACATAGAGACAGAAAGCGAGAAATCACCCCCCCAGGGGGGATGGTCACGCCACAATCCCTTCTCCTCCATTCTCCTCTCGGGATCTTGGGCACGTACGCACATGCGCCCGGCGTGAGTTTTAAGCCACCGGGTCCAGGACGCGAACCACGGTCGACTACGTTAGAGTCCAGCGACATAGCCATTATGCTAACTGCTGGTTCCCACAACACGAGGGATCTTGAAAGAGTCCATGGAAAATGCATTTTATGAAAAACCTATGCATAGGTATCAAATTTTTTGCACCAAACTAAACTGATATTTAATTGCATTTTTCCATGAACTTCTTCAAGTCACCTTGTACTACCACTTTCCAACCATGAACGCTCGCACTAACGGGAGAGGGGAGTCATGCAGGATCAGAGCCCTGCTTTAGCTGCTGCTCCTTCGCTTGTCTTTCTTTTCTTTTCTTAAAACTAACAAAAGTTATATGTATCAAATGTAGACCACATGATGTTTTGAAGTATGTATACATTATAAAATGGCAAAATTGAGCCAATGAACGTACACAATATCCCACATACTCTTAAACCATTTTTGAATCTATATACATAGTCTCAATAATAGTAAAACAAAATACATTAAAACCGAAGTTAATATCAGTCTATTAAACTGTAAAGGAATGGAAAATGGGTAGCTATGTAAGGGATATGGATTAAACATTAGATTTTCTGCAATGTTCATGGATAGATGACTAAAATATGGTGAGTCTACCTGTACATAAAGAAATGTACCACTTCTGTCCAATGATCTAATGTTCTGGTTATATTGCCAGTTATTTGTAAAAACCAAATCTTCCTGCATTTCAACATTTTGTTATAAAAATTATCGGTATACAAAAGTAAACAGAATAATAAAATAAACTCCCTCTTCCCAGAATCCGTTCAATATTTTACAATTTTTTTTTGTCAGTAGGTGACTGTGCCCACCAGAGAGAGATAGAGAGCAAAGGAGAGGCAGGAGGCACCCCTAACGGGGTGCAGTTGCACTATAATCCCATATCCCTCAGTTCTCCATCTATTGGGATTTAGGGCATGCATGCGTAACATCTAGAACTGTGTTCAAATCCCTGGGGCTGAGATTTGAACTTTATTGTGGGCCAAGTGAGGTCCAGCTCCCTTGACCACTAGACAACAGGGATGGCCCTCAGAGTTGTTTTAAACATCACTTGTTTTTAGTTCCAGATATGTGTGGGAGATAGGGAGTGGTAGATACAGAGGTCTGTCTGTGCGTAAAATATTCCATTTGGGCATTTAATCAAAGCATTTTTGAAAAAAAAAAAAAAAGTTTAAATTTGGACCACAAATGCAACCGCCCAGTGGGGATGAATCCTGCGGGTAGGGAATGACCTTCAGCGCTTGTACCACCACCAACATTTAAACAGTCAGAGCAAAGCAGGAGGAGAAATGTGCTTAGCCCAGGGTGGGTGGCGCTACAGGAAGTCAGTTCATTTTCTTCACCTGACTGTTTGGAAATGCACTAAGAATATTAAAAGAAACAAACACACACGAAGAAACAAAAACAAAAACAGCTCTCATCAGGGCCCAGCAGATGGTGTAATGGTTTTGTTGCCGGACTCCCACCTACTTGACTGCCGCTTGAGTTCTGGAACTTGTGGCTTAAACTCACACTGGGCGTGTGTACATGCATACCCAAAGTCCTGAGAGGAGAATGGAGGAGAAGGGATTGCAGTGTGGCCATCCCCTCTGGGGGTGAGGAGGTATAATTTTTCGATTTCTGTCTCTCTGTTTCTGTCTCTCCAGTGAGCGCACACACCCTATAGCAAAAATCTCTCTAAAAATAAATAAATAAATAAGTAAACCTCCCATCATGAATAATGAAAAGCGCAATTACATCATCCCACCCTCCTCCATGTGGCACCAGAGTCCTAACTGCATTTTCTGTATGCTTCCACACTGAGCTGTTTCCAGGACAGCGTAGGAATTGGAGTTGCTCAGCTTCTACTTTCATCTTCATGCATTGAATGAGGGAAGGGCAGAGTGGGGGGACCCTGTACTGTAAATATCACAAGTGAGAAATGTGGGAGGGTGAGAGGAAAGGATTCAAGGGGGAAAAGAAAAAAGCCAAATATTTAAGGATTTAAGGGACACAAAAAATGGAAAATTATCTGTTGATGATAACGTGTATGACAATATCTTTAACTGAATTAATATACAGCGTATTCATGCTGGGAAAATTCGTTTTGTAAGCTCTAATGATATACAGTGATTTAGTGTATAAAAATAATAAAGAAGATTACTTTCTGAGCAAATTACAAGTATACCATATAGTATTATTTTTAGTCATTATGCTGCACTTTAGAACTCTGACTTTTTCATTTTATAAATGGAAGTTTGTATCTTTTGGGCAATATCTTCTCATTTTCCTCATCCACACCATTCTACTCTGAGTTTTTGCTTGTTTTTACATTTTTGGCAGAGGGTGCATGTGCTTGCCAGAGAGAGATGAGGTGTGGAGGAGCGTGAGAAAGCACGCCGGGGGATGGTCACACTGCAGTAGTGTCTCCTCAGTCTCCCTCCTTCTGGGGTTTTGGGTATGTACATGGTCTTGGCGTGTTTTCAAGCTGCTCGGTCTAGAACTCAAACTGGTGGCCAGGTGGGATCCAGCCACCTCAACTATCACCCATGGTTGACCCTACTTTCTACGAGTTTTATACCTTGCTGCTTTCTGCATATACGTGAGATGGCACAGTATCTGTTTCGCATATATTTCATTTAGCACAGTGCCTCCAGGTTCATCCATGTTGTTCCATAGAGCCGAATTTTCGTAGTTTTTATTTCTGAATAATTTACATTACACACACCACATTTTCCTTTATCCATTCATCCATGGACAGACACATACTGTTTCCATTTTTGGCTATTGTTAATAATACTGGGGTGCACATGTGGTACATGTGCAGATGTCTCTTTGAGATACTGATTCTATTTCCGTAGGACATACATGTAGAAGCGAGATTGCTGTACCTCTTGTTTAATCACCAGAGGGCGTATGCACTTCCTAGAGAGTGATGGAGAAATGGAAAAGGGAGGTGAAAGCACCCCCAGTGCAGCTTGATCATCTGCTCTACCTTCTCCATTTCTTCATCCTGTTGGGATTTGGGACTCTCTCACACACCTGGCATGGTTTTCAAGCCCCAGGGCCAGGATTCAAACTGCAGCGGTCCAGGTGAGTTACAACTCCTTTAACCATGAGGCTACAGAGTCAGCCCTGGTTACTGGATCTTAGGGTTAGTTCTCAATTTTTGAGGAACTGTCTCGCTATTTTCCATAATGGAAATCATTCCCACCAAAGGCGCACAAGGGTTCCCTTCTTCTCTCATTCTCGGCAACACTTGTGATATCTTGTCTTTTTGAAAATATCCATTTTAACAAGGGTAAGGTGATTTTTTTTTGTTGCTGCTTTTTGTAGTCTTATTTGGATTTCCCTGATATTTAGTAATATCGAGCACCCTTTGGCCATTTATATGTTTTCTCTGGAAAAATATCTCTTTGTGTCCTTTGCCTATTTTTTAAAATTAAAAAAAGGGTTTTTTTTGTTTGTTTAGATTTTTGCCCTAGGACACAGGTACTCACTGGAATCAAACAGAGAGACACAGAGAGAGAGAGAAAGGAAGAAATCACACTCCAAAAGGGATCCCTTTTCCTCCATTCTCCTCTCAGGATTTTGGACACACATGCACACACACCCAGTGTGTTTTTCAAGCCTCCAAGTCCAAGATTCAAACTGTGGAGTCAGCCATTTGAGATCCAGCACCCTAAATATCATGCCACCTGCTGGTCCAATTTTTAAAAATAGTACTATTTGTTATTTTTCTATTGAGTTGTATTAATCTTTACATATTTTTTCTCCATTCTGTAGGTTGCTTTTTCATTTAATTGATCGTTTCTTTGCTGTTCAAAAGTTTTCAGTTTGATATATAGTCCCACATGGTTTTTTTGCTTTTGTTGCCTATGCTTTTGGCATCACATAGAAAGAATATTGCTGAGGCTACTATCAAGGAGCATTACTCCTATGCCTTCTTCTGGGAATTTTGTGGGCTTAGGTTTTACCTTTCAATCTTTATTCCATCCTGAGTTAATTTTTGTAAATAGTATAATACTGGGGTCCAATTTTATATCGTTTGCATGTACATATACTCAGATACCTATGACAACAGGGAGATTATTTTAAAATATGAGAATGCCGCATGTCACTGGACTCCTACATAGTCGACCATGGTTTGCATCCCAGACCCGGTGGCTTAAAACTCATGCCAGGCGCGTGTGCATGTGTGCCCAAGACTCTGAGAGGAGAACGGAGGAGAAGGGATTGCAGTGTGACAATTCCCTCTGGGGGGGTGATTTCTTGCTTTCTGTCTCTCTGTTTCTCTCTGTCTGTCTGGTGAGCGCACATGCCCTATAGCAAAAACATCTCCAAAAAAAAAAAAAAAAAAAAGAAAAAAAGAATATGAGAATGCCGCTCATTAACCTATACATTCTTTGAGTATATTGATAATATTTAGAACTTTGAACCTAAGAAGACTGATGTCAAAAGAAAAGAGTTAAAGAATAAATGCATGAGTAAATAAACAAATAAAGTATTGAATGAAAAATAACTCATTGCCTAACTTCAGAACGTTTCGGAAACATATATATGTCTGGCTTTATTCTCTTCGAAGTTGGTTCTTTACTTCATGGATTACTGATTTATTTTTGGAATGTTAAACATAGATTAATGAGATCTCAGAAATTTAATCTCATCCTTTCATTTCAAAAGAGAGACTTGAGGGATAAGCGAGATCAAGGTAACAACAACAGAGTCAGGCCCAGAACACAGACTTCCTACTCAACCTGTGTTCTTTTCACCATAGCATTCTTCTAAAAAAGTACATTAACATTAAATATATGAAAAGTGACATTTAAAATTTTAATTTTAATATTTAATAATAAGCAATGTTCAGGATTGGTTTGGAAATTTCTTCCACAATGCTGAAAGTTAAAAGAGGTGCATTCAGATTTGAACCACTGTCTCCTAGAGAATACTACTCGTGTGTAGGCAGTGTTATTTAAAATTCTTTTTTTTTTTAATCTTCTATTTTGAATTTTAAAAATAATACCAGGAAAGTTTCAGGGAGACATGGGTTAACTCACCGTTTCTAGTAAAAATTAATGCATTTATTCAAAGTATGTGCTTTACGTGGTGTTGCTTAAAAAGTGCCCTCATTTGTCATCACAGTGAATGCTGCTGTTACCTCTGAGCTATTATACAAGGCTGACTGAAAACTAGGCCTACAACTTGTTCAATTGAAGTGATTTCACATAATGGCAAAGAACACAAGGCTAATACTATAGTATTCTCAGAAACAATGACTAACAATGGCAGGATATAAATGGAAAAAATGCCATTGATGATAATGCAGGGGATTTGAAACACTTGTAAGGGAGTCCAATTATAGTACCTCCTGCTACCTTCTGCCTTTCAGTACTACCCTACCACCATGAATGGGAACATGTATCACTTCCTCCAAAACAATTCCATTCAGTTTAATCATGAAGAAAACCTCTTTTATGCAGATCCCCCACTTCCTTCCCTCTGATGTCTAGATCTTTCGAGCTCACTAAGGCACACAGCATTTCTGTGCATTGTTACCTCCTCCTCAAAGAGGTTGTTGGAAAACACTTCAAACAGTCTGCTCTGGAGGGGTACAAAACTGGCAGGGGTGTGGGGAAGGAAGGGAAATCAAGTCAATGCTTGCCAAACAATGAAAAGTAATGCGGGGGTTGGTGGTGGTGGTGTAGAGGGAGTAATTTTTACTGAGTCAAATGAAATGGTACCTGAGAAAAATGTTTAATTTGTTCTATAGAGAAAATCAATGCAGGACATAGATGATAACTTAAAATTTGTGAAAGTCATAAAAAGAAAATTGGCATTAAGAGAATATTTTGAGTGTAAAAACGAAGCCTGGAAGCATGTGGAGGTGACTTTGATTTCCAAGGTTTCTAGAGGTTCTGAACTTCCATTTTAACCCACGAGATAGCAGGCAGTCTGCATTAGTACAAAAGATGGTTGTGGCTGGTATTCTTTTGTGGCTACATTTACTGCAATGTAAAAACCTATATATAAAATTTCTCCCAGTGACATGTTCCCTGCTCTAATAATAATAATAATAATAATAATAATAATAAAACATTAAATATGTATTGCATAAAGGCCGGTGGTTTTTAAACAGGAGGCTTTTCAAGGTTTACTGTAAGGCGTCAGCCACTCTCTAAGTTAAAATAATATTTGACAGGTCAGTAATGAGACATAAAAGATTTTTCTTTTTACCCAGACAATTTTGTACAAATAAAGGGGCAGAAAGGAAACATCAAAGCTCAGGAACTGTATACATTGCAAAAGCATTAAGAGTTTCTGTTCTCTTTAAATTTTGACATATGTTGTGCAGTGTGGTTAGAGCTATTAAGGGAATGCAAACTTCTTTCCAAGCAGTGCTTTTACCAACTCATGTCTTCTCATGGCCATGGGAAGGCTGCTTTGAAGTTTTCCAGGAGTAAGGGCAAGGTATCCCTGTGATTTGCTGGGTAGGCTAAGTAGCAGTCACATGCTGATTAAGGCGTGCAATATAGTAATCTATCAATTAAATAATATTCTTGATTTAAATGATATTTTGATTTCTTAAAATGGGGGATTCCAAGAGAAATCTTCTGTGCTCTGTAATCACTCCAGTTCTCTTAGTTCACTTAGTTCTCTACTATGGTTGAGGCGCATTGGAAGTGAGTTCTTGCAGGTTGACTGTCCAAGTTATGCAGTATGCGCATAGTCCTTCCCAACTGGAGGATGTCAAACACGCATATATTTGGAAGAACTTTTTTTTTTCGTAACTATTATATTTTTTATTGATCACTTATTGTTTGATTGGGTAGTTTTCCATCTCGCTTCAATAGATTATCAGGAATTCTTGGGTGGAATAAGATAGGTGTGATCATTTCTGAAATCAAGTTTGAATACCTGAGAAATGCTTCTGTAGAGGAATGCATTTAAAAAATGTTATAGTTTTGGTCTTTCTACCATTTTTTTTCTGAGCCTGACTTCTGGAGCCAAATATTCCTTAAGTAGTGCACAGCGAACATCACATAACGGAACAATCACGGATGTTAGGACCAGGCACACGGGGACGTACACACAGCCTCTACCAACTGCGGGACCTTGAGAGAGTCCAGTAGTACTTCTGGGCTTTGGTTTTCCATCTGTAAAGTTGGGATAATGACACCTACTTACGGAGGTTTATTGTAGGAATTAAAATGCAATTTATGTACAGCTTTAACATTTAACAGATATCACTTTTCCTACTCTACCTTCAGCAGAAGGAAAGCTGATTGAAAGGCTTCCATTTGGGAGTCAGAAAGAAGCATGTTCAAGATTATGAAAAGGTATACTAGTCTTTCTCTTTATACTAGATGTTTATTTTGGTAGTTTCCAAATCTCTCATTCCAAAAGTTCAGTTGCTGGACTCAGAACAAACGCATGAGGAGATTATATATACTCACTTTCTCTGCTCCTCTTCAACCTCTTAAGTCCCTATCCCTACATGGTTGCCTTTCAACCTACACTGGTTGGGACCGGCATGTGCACGTCGAAGGTTTGCACAGACTCCTCAGATTCAGCTTGTTCAATGCTGAATGTAGGGTCTTTTTCTGCCATTACCAGACACTCAAACTAGAATGGCAGGATTTATCCCTCCACCATTTGTGACACTTCCTAAATATATCCACCTCCAGGAACTCTGACTGCTACCTTTAAGTTCAGAGTGGTTGTTCTTTCTCCCCTTTCCCTTTGGCTCTACATAAATCTTGGTCTCTCTGGTTCTTTCCTAGGTTACTATCAAGACCTTCTAATTGGTATTTCTTCATCTGTTCTCAATATCTGCCACATCCAAGGCTAATTATACAACTTCCCTGCTTAGAGCCATTGGAAGTCTGTCCATAACATTAAGAATTAACAGCTGGGGACCAGCAGTTAGCGTAATGGCTATGTCGCTGGACTCCCATGTAGTCAACCGTGGTTCGCGTCCCGGACCTGGTTACTTAAAACTCATGCTGGGCACGTGTGCATGCGTGCCCAAGATCCCAAGAAGAGAATGGAGGAGGCAGAAGGGATTGCGGTGTGGCCATCCCCCCGGGGGGTGATTTCTCGCTTTCTGTCTCTCTGTCTCTCTCTGTCTGGCGAGCGCACCTCCCTATAGCAAAAACCTCTCAAAAAAAAAAAAAAAAAATTAACAGCTGAATTTCTTAGTGTGGTGAATCAGGCCCTTTCTGACGTGGCCCCGCCTGTCTTTAGCCACATGTCCTGCCACGCGTCCCCGTTTCCCACACTCCTCCACTGAATGACAGCCCTTGCTGTGGCTGAATATGCACCTTTGTACATGACACTACCTCTGCCTGCATCTCCTTATCTTACTGTCCCCTTGGAACACTCCCTAGTTCAAACATTACCTTTCCAGGACTATTCGCTGACTTTCCTTGCTTACCAGTACCTGATCTTCCAAACCAGGGAGATGACTCATTCACCTCTGTACTCTCTGAACCTGTCTCCACCTCTACGACTGCACTCGCCCTACTAGATTAGATGTATGTACCTTCCCCTGGGCGATGCATGAACTCCCTGAACAGTGACCTATCTCTTCATCCTGGTGGTCTCAGGCTGTTACTCATAAAATCGTATCAGTTAAGGCTGGCCAAACAACTCAATTTAGGAGACAGAGTCAGGTTACATGGATGTGGCAACATAGAGAGAGAGAGAGAGAGAGAGAGAGAGAGAGAGAGAGGATGAGACCAAACTGAGTACAAAACTTGGGAAGGAAACAAAAGGACAAGCTCAAAACTACTTCAAATGATTTTGGCATGGTACTTTCTATCATGAAAATATACTAATAGTAAAAAAAGAATAGTAGACAAAATTTAGTGGCAATGGTATCTTTGTTTCAACATGTCATTGACTTCACCTTTGAACTTTGAGAGCCACTGTATCAGGCAGGGTGTGGCCTACAGAAATAGACTACAAATTGCTGTAGGCGAAGACAATCATAGTGTGTTTCTCATGATTCCATGATGAAAGTGTTGGTAAACTATCAAGAGACAGAGGAGGAGTGATTGATTAAAAAGTGGGATTGAGGGAGGTCTTCCAAAGAACTGATAATGAGGTTAAAATGTGAACAATACAATGAACTTTCATAGGAGAAATAAAGGCAGAAGCAAGACAAAACTGTTAGAGGGACTAGCATAAGAAAACAGTTATGAAACACGCAGTACCCAGGGAAAGCATGTTGTCTGGTCCCATGAAGTAAGAAAGTGGTGTGGTCTGAAACTGAACAGGTAGGCGGTAACCACACTGTGAAAAACTTTAAATCGCAAGCTGAATATTGGGATTTATGGAAAGTCTATATATGGTGTCCCAAATGAGAAGCTTACTTGAGACCTCTAAAGTCATGACATGACCCTATTAGGTTATCAGGAAAGTCATGACATATTTTTCTTTGTTTTTCTATGCAAAAATTCATCATGACTTTCCTGATGACCCAATATGTTCTAGAAGGATCGTTCAGATAGCAGCGAGTGGGAAGAAATGGTCTACCACTGTAAGGTTATATGATACTCTGGTCATTTCTGGGTATGTGCCCTGGGAAAGGTGGCTTACCGTGCTTGAAAGTTACACTTTTCTAATTCCTGATAGAGAGGAGAGCTATTTTGTGCATTATGTTGAAGGCTGGCATGAGTGCCTTGGCATTCCCATCTCCTTTCACATGCCAGAATACCTGGAAGAGGGAAAGGTCAGAAGGTGAAATGTCTCCTAGGCCACAGAGAAGAGCAGGATGTAATTAACTTCATGAGACACAGCAGGAGCTAAATGGCTCACTTCAAACCCAAGCAAACTTGAAATGGATGGCCCTGAACTACATGCCCCCAGTCTATCCACAAAAAGGACTTGGCTGCGTACTATTTCCTTGGGGGTGGGGGAAGAGAATAGAGTATACATTTCCTCACACATCTAAAGATTCCTTTGAACTCATTCTACTTATATTCATACACACTTTTATTTGAAGGCTGCAGTGCCCACAAATCCAGACAGATAATTTACATTTTTATGTAAGCAATTTTGAACAATTTTTTTTCTCTCTGTATTTTTGGCCAAAATTTTTGGTTGGAGAAAAGTGAATCATAGACTCATAAAAGAGGCATCTGGACCATCAGAGATGGAGCCTGTAACGGATTTCGGGCTTAGCTGGTTGTATTTTAACCTCGAAACCCATGTTGTGTGTTGTTGGGCCGGGGAATTCAGTGGATATCACTCCTGTCTTTCACCTTCCTTCTACCAGGACATTGTTTCCCAAAGGAAGAACAAAGACCAAGAGTCCATAAAAGGTGACATCCTGGTGTCGGGAGATCACTGTGAATTTCACCAAATAAGGCCTGTAAAAAGTTAGGATTTGGATCTATGAACCCAACAGAAAGACATTGCTCAGATGAAGGGGAGGGTAGGTAATGAGAGGCCCACACTCATCCACAAACACTCAGTAGGTGCCTACTAGGTGTCAAGCACAGAGCTGCAGACTGTGTAGATCTTAAGGAATGATGAAGGGTCAATCAAAAAAGATAAACAGGAGGTGGAGTGTGGAGGGGAGCCCGAGTCACTCCCAAGACATCTGTAATTTATTTTGGAGGCATTAATGAGTCATTGAGAAGAGCCTCATGTTGGAGAGGAGCGTTGCCAGAGGACTAGAAGGGGAAGAGAGCACGGCTCAAGAGCAGTGAAGGGGAGCCCTGTAATTGTCTGAGGAGGGGGAGGCAAAGGCTCTTGGTTGATGACTGTTGGGTGAGGAGGAGAAGATCGACAGGTGAGGCCATGAAAGAACAGAAACATTGAGTAACTGCAGAGAGTGTGTGACGGGGGAAATAGGAAACCAGTTTAGTGAGGGCAGTTCTGTATAAATACCGTTTTTCATCATATCTAGCTTGGCATACTTGGGGCACAGGAATTTTTCTCTTCTGAGTTCATTTCTGTGAAGTCTAATCAGACCTGGAATATTTAAGAACATGACTGGCCATCTAGAGAAATATATGAAAATTTAAGGTTAGAAAAATATTAAGTTTTCCTTTCATGTCACGGTATAAAAGGGAACATAAGAAAATATGCTTAAATTTTTTTAAATAACTTCTCTCTATAAATAGGCAAAGTTCCATTAATCTCTACATAGGAGTCAAGCATTAACTTAGATATTATTTTAAAGTAATTATACAAAGATACAGGAATATATGCTTTGCTTGAGACCTAATGACACAAAATTTTAGGAGTAGATTCCTATACCAAGTCATTGTTATTTTCATGTGTGGTTTTTTTCTTTCTAATTGCCAGGGGGCATCTGTGGGTGCCAGAGGAAAGAAAGAAAAAGAAGGGAGGAGGAGATAGAGAGAGAGAGAGAGAGAGAGTTAGGAGTGGGGCTCCACTGGTAGGTAGATGTGGAGGGGCTCCTGTCATGGACTTACTGTGGGCTTGCTTTCTATGGTCTGGTAAGTGCTCACCATGCCCCTATTACAAGTCACAGAGAAACTTGCAACTCCCTGTTGCTGGGCTAAAATCAGACCTAAACCAGTCCCTGTCAGGGCACGAGATAAGATAAAGTGATCTTCATCATTAACTAAAACAGAGCCGTCTGGCTTCCTACAGACAAAGAGTAACTCAAGACACCTTGGGGTCTTAAGTTCCAGGACCTGGGGTGATAACCCATTTCAAAGACAAACATTTTCTTCCTTGTCAGGATCCTATATACCTCGGCCATTTTGGCCTGCCTGCGACAACTCCCTTGGGCCTCCTTCCTTCCACTGCCCTGGAGGCTTTTCCTCCTTCAGTAAAACTCTGCTTGCTCTCCGCTCCATTTGTGTGTGCTGGTAGTGGCAGTTAGACAAGAACCAGCAAGGGGGCTGGGCCTGATCACTCTCGCATCCCCATGTCAGGCACCCCTCAATGGCGCGTAGTCACACCATAGTCCCTTCTCTTCCATTTCTCCTTCCCATCATGGTTTTGGGCATGTGCACACAGGTGCCTGGCATGGTTTTTGAGCCATTAGGACCAGGATTCAAATAGCGGTCCGCCATATTGGATCTGGCTTCTTATGCTCTTTGCCTCACCTCTATGCTATGGTGCTGGATGCCAACTTGGTGTTGTAAGTTCAAAATTAGTGGCAGAAAGCCAGATATTAGAAAAAAGATATTTCTGCTTGGTCAAGAAGCTCCTGCCATTTTGCTGAACTAATATATAGCATAGTTAACATTTAATGTTACGTAAGATGGAAAGTGTGAAGATCAAGTATGAATACAAACCTTCTCTATCAGAGCTGTTAAAAAAACAACATTTTAGGGACCAGCAGTTAGTATAATGGCTATGTTGCTGGACTTCCATGTAGTTGACCACGGTTCAAGGCCCCCTGGGAGGAGTTGGTGCACCCACGCACATGTTCTCAGCGTGCTTTACCAGCCTCTAGGGCTGGGATTCAAACCGCCGTAGCCATGTCAGCCATGTGTAATGTGGGATGTGCCTCCTTTCCCCGCTAGGCTGCGGCGATGGCCCTGCCTCTTTCTTCACGCACATCCATCCGAGGTATACCCCTAGACATGGAGTTGCTGCTGAGTGGAAGGGCAGGTGCATTACAGCTTGTGTTGCTCTTGCCTTTCAAAAACGTCCTCACCTCCTCACACTGTCAGTTTCTCCATACCGTAGCCAACCGTGGGTATGAAAACCTCCAGTTCTTCAGAGTGTGATCTTTCTACTTTAAAGTCTGTCTTCTATTTTACTTGTCCATGAACTCTTTATTTTCGGGTCACATGTACACATACTTAGCGGCCAGACCGTAGGCTATGCGGTGAGGAGAAGGGACGCAGTGAGCACAGATGGTCTTTTAGAGAGCCTTGAGTGAAGGAGGCGAGAGGAGCAGGGTCCAGGCTCACACAGGGAAGAACTTATAGGCTGGGGACGTTGAGTTGCCCATCAGCAGACGTGGAGCAAGCTCTCTCTGAGATGGTGAGATCTCTAGCATTGGAAATGAGCAAGTGTTTATGAGACATTGCTGAGAATACACGCACTGGGACAGTGGCTCTGAAACTGTCTCCTCTTAGGCTCGTGTGGGCGGAAGAGTCAAGCAGGCAAGTACCTAACATCTAATTGGATCCTTCCAACAACGTGTACACTTCGTGGATCTGGAGAGACCACTGGACATCTCCAATCACAAAGAAGTCACCAAAGTGGAAAGAATACCTTCCTAAAATTCCCTCCAGTTGGAAGGTTTTATGACTCATACATTAAGAAATGTTTGTATTTAATATCCAAACGGGAGCAAAATCGCATGGCTGATTAAATCCCTGTGTTACTGGGCATCTAAGTCAGGCTGCTGCTTCTCGTGGTCAGTGAGATGAGGGACAGAGGCTGGAGAAGGGAGCTTACTTCTGTAATGGGCTACAGGGAGATGGTCAGCAAGTGCCAGCCCACTGCTTTGAAAAGCTCAGTGTTTGCAGATAGACGTCCAGACAGAAGCAAGTCACTCCGCACTACAGTCAATCAGCGCCAGTCCCTTTCACCTCATCCGATTATTCTGATTCCTATTTTACCTTAAATGCCCGCTCCTGATTTTGCATCTGCCCATTCCTCAAACAGCCCTCCCTGCGACTCAGCACGGGGTCAGGTTGTTTTTGATAGAGGCCTTTCGTAATTTCAAAATGGCTGCCATCCTGCTTTGACTCTATAACTGTTCATTTTAGGGCCTTAATTTTGCAGAAGAAAGGAGACTAGAGGAGGTATAGTTGCTCATAGATTCCTGTTTCTTGAAAAACATCATACAAGACCAAGAAATATTTTTAAACCAAAAAAGAGGTTTACGTTGTAACTTCTGCTTTCCCGTCGTACTACACACACTTGCTTTTTATCACACTGTCTCCGTCTGTTTACACGCAGTGATTCTTCCATCCAGTCAAACACATTTCGCACACACGTGATTTTATTTACGACCGCCCATTTCCTGTGAATCTCGCACATTACAGACTTACTTTCTCATTTGGGGTTTATGCAAATAAGTAAGATGCTTAAGCACCAAACAAGATAAAAATAAAAACCCTTCTCAAATATAGAGATTGAGGCCTTTTCTTTTTCTTGCAGTTTTCTTAGGATTTTGCCAAGAACCTTAGGTAGTACATCATGATCGCTCAGTTTAAAGATAGCCATCAAGGGTGTTTCAAAATATTTCAACCAATTTACATCAAGATGCCTGGTTTCAACTTGGGCAGTATTTCAGATGGTTGATTAAGTTCGTTGGAAGTTTCCTTTGCTAAAACATTTCACATCCTGGGAAAATAAAACCAAATATGCTGTTTTTCTTTGTTCTCCACTGAGCCATGCAAAGTTAAACAGAGCTAAAAAATAAAAGGGGAGGGGGACGACAAAAAATCTGAATAAGTCCCCTTTAAATCAAATTGACCTTTTCTAGGCTTTTTTTTTTTTTTACATCTTGGAAGGGCCTGACTCTGTCTCCCTCTCCTCTCCCAAGCACGCTCTGTGTGTGGTCCACTTCCTGTGGTTGTTCCAGTCTCTGAAATGACAACATTTTACAACTACAGTAGCGTAGAACGCATCGCTTCCCAGTCATTGGAAACAATCTCCCTTTCATTTAAGGCAAGGAACGGTCCCTGCTTTCTGACATTTGAGCTTTGTCGCTGCTGATGTGAGGCTGCCTGAGCCTGGGGAGGGGCTGGGAGTGGTGAGGACAGGTTTGTGGCTAACCACGGTCAGGACCGCCTGCCTTTGCCACCAGCTCCCATCCCTCAGGCCTGGGGGAGGCAGGGCAAGAGTGCAGGCCTGGAGGATTCAGTTAGGTATGTTTAATCGAGCGGTGAACTTGCACTTTTCTTTTTGTGAGTCAGAAAAAGATACTCCCCTTAGAATGACAACTTGGGAACTGCCACTGAGGTGCAAGGGCATTTTGAAATCCACGCATAGTTTCCTCATAATGTTTTCCATAACGTTTTCAAAGCTCTTTGTATATTTTTAAGGAACATAATTGTTGCTTCACAGCTTTCCAAAAACTAGAGACATTTGATATGGCCGTAAAACAGGCATTGACAGTAACAGAGACTTTCAAATACGAGCTACCCTTAGACAAGTGGTTCAAATCTAGTGACACTCAAACAAGACCAGCTGGCTCAAGCATATTTCTTGGAAGCAGAACCCAAAGCAAGGATTTCGGTGTAT
This sequence comes from Tupaia tana, assembly GCA_026018925.1. Taxonomy (NCBI): domain Eukaryota; kingdom Metazoa; phylum Chordata; class Mammalia; order Scandentia; family Tupaiidae; genus Tupaia; species Tupaia tana. The sequence goes on from JAKSZU010000017.1 coordinate 3,703,483, forward strand.
GTGCTTTAGAGATTTTATTTATTTATTTTTTAGAAAAAGCAATAGGGAATGAGGGAAGCAGAATATGAAAGTGGAAAGAGTAGGGCATGAATGTGGTCTCTGAGAAAGCGTAGCTGTGGCCTGACCCACCAGATGGAGGGCTTAGGGCCCCATTATTAGTCAGCCATTGGCTGGCCATGGCAAATGGGTGGCATACCATTCTCCCAAGGGACATCTGGCAAGTTGGCTCCTGTCAACCAAAGGCTCCTGTCCCCAAGAAAGTCACAGATGGGAGCCCTCGGGTCCCCATTATCCTCAGCATGTGGGAGGGGACGAATCCTAGCAGGTTCCACCCAGCAGGGAAGGCATTTAAGGACTCAGGGATACACGACTTCTCGCTATTTCCCCCGGATGCTGTTTACTGTATGTCTCACCTGCAAGGACCTCGGAGTCTAGCAGGAGGAAAAGTCAGTTGGAACAGGGTCACACTGGAAGTATATTTGTGATGTGATGGTCTGTTTAGTATGGAGATTTGTCAAAGGTTCATGGAAAATGCATGTTACCAAAAAACAGCATGGATTTAAAAAAATTTTATAGCAAAATAAAGGCACACTTCAAGCCCATATTCCTATGAACTTTCTGAAGCATTCTTGTGTGTTTGGAGCTGGCGATGAGGAGAGGAGGGCAGGAAGGATGGAGAGGGAGGAAGTCCAGGGATGACGCCAGAGGGAATGACCCCGGCGGGGGCGCGTGGAGACCCCTGGAAGTTAGCACGTGAGGTGAGGAAGGGTGTCCTGGGCAGTAGAACAGCATGAACAGGAGGCTTCCCCAGTCGTGGCATCTCTCGGGGACAGCGTTCGTCTCTGCCGTGGGTGAAAGGACGCTGTGAGTATATGGCGAGAGAGAAGCAAGAGCCGCTTTCCGAAGGGGTCTTGAGCTTTACTCCTAACAGTGGAACTTAGTACTGAGGAAGAGGGAATCTGAGTGTGGAGAAAACTCACTGAGAGTCTCAAGTCTGCGGGCCACATCTATTGAATGTGGCAATAATTACGTACAGACATTTTGCTCTGTAGTTAGACTCATGCGATATTGCCTAGTTGGCTAACACTTCTCTTCTCCACTGTCCTAAGAATGTCTGAATACCTGGTGGGCAGCCTGGCCACAGTACTAAAGTTGATTAAAGAACATCACGGGTAAGTCTAAGGTTGTGTGGAAAGGCAGAACATTGCCTATTCTTCAGGTCAACGAAGTATGTCTTTGGGCGTACTGGTCCACCTTGCTGGGGCTGGTCATGGCTCTTCCCCAGGCTTCTCTCAGTGTGCGCACACCCAACACTCACCCCTAATCTCTGAGCTTGCCCCACTTCCCATTCTTTGCATGACATAGCCACTCGTGGTTAGACTCAGCTAGCTGCACTGACACTGCTTAATCTCCGATCTATAGCTAGCGTCATCCAACACTCAAGACTTCTTCAGGGTGGGAACTGACTGATTTAGTTTTGCTTACAGTTACCATTGTTTTCTCTCCTTTTTCATACTTTTTCCTTTTCCTGTTTTAGAGTCATATCGCTTTTCCATATGGCCTCTCCGCGGAGCGGGTCTGCCGTGGACTGTGTGGGACTCTCCTGAATTCCAGCCAAGATGAATGTATTAGCAATGCTTTTCTGAAAGGGGTACAGAGCACGGGCTTCAGTGCAGAAAGCTGGGAACAGAGGTGCAGGGTGCAATGTTCAATAGGATATATATATTGAAAATCTTAACAGCACTGTTTATAACAGCAAAACCTGGAAGTAACCCAAATATCCTTTAGGGAAGGGGATGACTCACGATGGTATAATCACACAATAGAATATTGTATAGCTGTCAGAAGAATGGATTACAGTCCCACCCAGCAATATAAATGGAATGACCATATAATATTAATTATAAAAAATCATTCCCAAAGTTTACATACAGCTTGATATCTTTTTATAATGTTAAAAACAATAAAAATAAACATTTGGAAAATAAAAATAAGGTAAGAAAATCATAAAAATGAAGTCAGGTGCGGGCCAGCAAACATGGTGGCTAAGGTGCTGAACTCTCATATGGGCTGACCATGGTTCAAGTCCCAGACCTAGTGGTTTGAAAAGCACACTGGGTGCATGTGTGCGCATGCCCAAAATCCTGAGGGGAAAATGGAGGAGAAAGGATTGCGGTGTGGCTAGACTCTCTGGGGGTGATTTCTCACTTTCTTTTTCTTTTCTTTTCTTTTTAGAGAGGTTTTTGCTATAGGGCATGTGCACTTGCCAGAAAGACAGAGAGACAGAAAGTGAGAAATCACCCCCTGGGGGGGTGGCCACACTGCAGTCCCTTCTCCTTCATTCTTCTCTTGGGATCCTGGGCACGCACACACACTTGTGCCCAGCATGAATTTAAGCCATCAGGTCTGGGACTCGAACCGTGGTCGACTATATGGGAGTCCAGCAACATAGCCATTAGGTCAACTTCTGGTCCCGATTTCTCACTTCCCTTCTGTCTCTATCTGTTGAGCACATGTACCTATGGCAAAAACCTAAAAAAAAAAAAAAAGGAGAAGTTAAGGAATGAATGAAACAAGATTTTGAGTGATGGTGAAAGAAAACAGAAGAATGAGAGAGTGAAAGTAATTAGGTATATATACATCAAGGCTCTAGCTTTTATTTCATTTATTTTTTAAAAATAAGCTTTTAATTAATTTTTTTTCAATTAGAGAGACAGAGAGAACAGAGACAGAGATGCCCCAATGAGGTCTTCATGCCAAGATCCACCCCCTGCATGCCCATAGCAGCTCATGGGCATTCATGCACACCTGGTACCCTCAGGAAGGTCTTAGGATCAAACCCAGGACCTTTCCCATGTTAGACTCCCACATGAGGTTGCATTTCCGCTGTGCCAACACCTGCCCACTTTTTATTTTAAATTACGGGTTCATGTGTGCTTACTGTACATTTAAAAATACTTGAAAACCGTTAACTACATAAAACAGGGTCAGTTTGGACCAATGGTAAGAGCAGGTCATGAACCAAGAATGTTAGTAAACTGACTCTGTGTGCCTGAGCCCCCAAATCAAATACAACCTTTGCAGTCATTCAGGAGATAAAAGGAAGGCGTGGTATTTATGGTATGAATTGTTTTGAGAATTAAATGACGCAAGCTTAGAGTAAGTATGAATTTCTAAGTACCAAGTAGGCTGTGAAAATATTATTACATTTCCTTATTTTCCTTAAATTAACTGAAATTTGACTCTGAGTTTGAAAGGACTTCCACTTGAGTTGTCAGTGGGGTTTACTCCTTCTACAACCTGCTCCCCTACCAAGGTTGAGTCAAGGATCTTCCACAGCAGGGGAGAGTCGGGGTGATCCTGCCGGTCACTGATGAGAAGTCTGTTAGCCTAGTCTGGGGGATCCCTTAGGCTGTGATAACTTCAGTTTCCTAGCTGCTTTGGGAATGGGGGTGAATCTTTGGCGAGCCTGGGAACCGCGGTCCTGAAAGTTAGGCTTTGTTGGGTAAAACAGCACAGCCTTTCCTTCTGCGGCCGTGCCAGCTGGATCAGATTTTGGTTAATGCATAGCTATCCTGCTCTTCACACTTCTAGGGACCGTGTCTTCCTTCTTGTTCACAGGGCCATCTCCCTTGCCTCGTAATACCTGCCACATTCTTGCTATGGTTGGTCCCAACCAAAATGCGTGTGGAAGTTAGCTGCTGTGATAGAAGTATTCATCGTGAAACCTAGAGAGGTGACTGGGTCATAGGGCATAGATTCCGGTCTGTCCCGGCCTCATTATCACAAGTGCCTTTGTTATGCAGTGAGTTCTCTCTGGATCTCTTGCCCTCATGCCCTGGGGTGCCCCTGGCTTGTTTGGAAGAAGAAGGCCCTTGTCAGATTCCTGAACTGAGCTCTTGGACTTCTCAGCCTCCAGAACCACAAGTTAAATAGCTTTTTTTAAAAAACGAATTACGGGAACCAGCAGTTAGCGTAATGGCTATGTCACTGGACTCCCATGTAGTCGACCACGGTCGCGTCCCAGACCCGGTAGCTTAAAACTCACACCTGGGCGCGTGAGCGTGCGTGCCCGAGATCCTCAGAGGAGAATGGAGGAGAAGGGATTGCAGCGTGACCATCCCCCCTGGGGGGTGATTTCTCGCTTTCTGTCTCTATGTCTCTCTCTGTCTGTCTGGCGAGCGCACGCGCCCTATAGCGAAAATCTCTCCCCAAAAAAAAGAAAAAAAAACGAATTACCCAGTCTGTGGTATTCACTTAACAGCAACACAAAACAGACTAAGACAATTTTCTTCAATGAATTTAATTTTTTTTTTTCAAAAAGATAGAAAAATGTGACTTCACACAGCTTCTACTTTATGCTTGAAAATACACCAAAGGCAAGAACTATTCCATGGAAATGGAAAAAGAAAAATTGTATGGAGAAGAAATGCAAATATTACAGTAAATTTTCCTGCTCATATGGTAGGCCCTGGTCAGTGGGACATTCGATCTTCATGAAATAGTTTAGACCTGCCTCTACTCTAAATCAATAATGAGAAATACGGGGGCCAGCAGGTGGTGTGGTGGTTAAGGCGCTGGGCTCCCACATGGCTTACCACTGTTCAAGTCCTGGACCTGGCAGATTGCTTTCTCATTTTCTCTCTCTCTCTCTCTGTGGTCAAATTAAAAGATACTACTAAGAAATAAAATTCAATAAATAATTCTTTGGGGAAAAAAAGAAAGAAAAGAAAAGAAAAAAGAAAGGAAAAAATGACTCGCTTTTGTTTCCTTATTTGGCTCAGGAAATCTTTTCCTGAAAGCGTGTAAGGAATCTCAGCTGGGCACAGTAGAGAAACCTACGGTCATGTTTGCTTCTTTCAACTGCTCTCTCCCACACAGCAAAACGGGGGCTCCGGCACCCAGAAGACTGTGAATATACAGGAGGCATTCCATGAAAATTTCCTGAATGCCAGTTGTGAAATAGGAGGTGAGAAAGTACCACTTTTTTCCCTTGGGAAAGAAAAACAAGAGCCTTTCTTGGACAAAGGCAGAAAATTAGAACATGCTCTAGAAGTGGCCTCTGTCTTCATGGGGCTGGTAGAGTTCAGGCCATTTCCTGTTTGTCGTCTGAAACATGCTGGGCATTCTCTGGTCCAACACGAGGTGCACTTCCTGGAGTGCCCATGGAGCACCCCGACGTGCTTCCAGTCAGCCAGCGTCTCCCCGCCCCACCTCCCACACGGGCACGTAGAAACTGAGCCCGCGCTCAGATTGAATCATGAATCAATCTTCATTGATTCATGCAAGCAAAGCAACGCACTCTTTCCTTAAAGAACAATACTTTAATCTGAGAAAAGTCGTTCTAGATGACCAACTGGCCACTCGGGACACACTCCCTTTGCCTCATGGTGGTTGCGCGAAGGTAAGGCCTATTAATTGCCGGCATCTCCTGAGGGGGCAGCAGAACCCCGCCCGATGCCCAGATGGCCCTTCCGATCACTGGGTGTTGCAACAACATAAAAAGAAACCTTGTTTTGTGTCGGCTAATGTGAAAATGGATCTCTGTTGTGGAGATAAATATAGACACCTTATCAGGTTACTAATCTGCATTGAATGTGGGCCTCAAAGGAAAGTCATAATCGTGCTTGTCATATCTGTCTTCAAAGGCTGTCACAAACAGAGCCAAAGAATTACAAAGGCACCTGCCTCCACCTTTATCGGCTTTCCTTTACGTACTTTCTTTGTCTTTGAAAATGATATCAGCCGATTTCATAATAATTTCATGATGATACCAAACAAATAGCGACTTCTGATCTGATTCGCCACAAACCTCTTATCAGCATGTGTATGTTTTCATCCAGCTAGAAAATTGAAGCAATTGAAAAATCATCCATTTTATCTGCGGTCAGTTATAAATGTTCTTGAATGAATAACTGATGTATGCATTCAGTTATCTTAAACTCTCTCAAAGCTGTTTAAAACTATCTTTTTTTTTAGACTTACATAAGAAGTCTCCATGATTTCAATCAATAATCCATTTCAAATTCATTTTAAAAATTGAATCTTTTTCTCTGTTTAAAGATCCAAAATAGTGGATTATCATATGTCACATACAACTATTTGATATTTTAAAATTAATACTATTTAGTAATTTAAATTTACTAAATTACATTCTGGGCTTATCACTTGACTATCTTTTTGCCTTTTCTCCTTGATCTAACTTTTCAAAACTGTGTCCTTTCTGAATAAATAGTATTTTCTGATGTTTGTAACTTTTAGACTAGATCTCAGTCTTCTAATGCTAACATACCACTTGTGAGTATAATAGAATGACAGAAAACTTTTCCTATGAGATTCAGAATCATTCACTTAAAAATATGTTTAATATTAACATTTTAAAACTCATTTCTAAGTTATAAAAAATGTGATATTTTGAGTATAATGATTATCTTAAAATGTAGGTAGAAATATTTGATTAATTATTGAAAATACTTAACTTTCTATTTTGGTATTATGCATATTTGGCTAATGATCATTTCTATCATTGCAAAGTAGTTCTTTAGTGGAAGATATTGTTTCCTTTATTCTTTATCTAATCACACAATCTCCAAACAATTTTTTCTACTAAAACAAAATTCTCATGGTGGAACGGTTTTAGATTTCCCAAACATTGCAAAGATTGTGAAGAAATGTCTTACCGCCACTTCTAATCCATCCCTCTGTTTTTAGACAGGCTGCTGCCGCAGAGGCCCTCCTGCGGAGGCCAGCCTTTTTGACACAGGGTCTCACCAAGTTGCCCTGACCGGCCCCAAGCTTGGGGATCCCCTGCCTCAGGCTCCTGAGCTGCTCAGAGTATAGGTATGTGCCAGCCTTTAGGTTGGACTGGGACTCAAACCCAGGCCTCCATGTGTCCCAGCCTGTGGAGCTCAGCGTCTCAGCAGTGTGTACCACAGGGCTGGGGCTAGTTTACCTTTTAGCGACATCTCATATTAACATAGTACATTTGTTACAGTTAACGATCCAATATCCTTATATTATTATCACTCAAGTCCATATTTTGTTCAAACTTCATTCATTTTCACCTGATGTTCCTTTTTTTGGTGTTTAGAATGCCATCCGGGATACTGCTTTACATTTAATCACGTCTCCTATGAGGCAAATGAGTTGCGAATGGCATACCACACCTGAGTGAGACAAAGATGTTAGAAAAGGCATGATGTATCGTTTCCATGTTTTTCTATGCAAAAATGCATCATGACTTTTCTGATGACCCACATATATCTCAGGTGTGATGTTCTTTGTTGAAAACGAGGACTATAGTATTTATCCTTGATTTGATTGTGGTATGCTTTGAAATTCACGTTATGCCCCACGAAGATATACAATGAAATGTAAATAAGAAATCGTAAACTAAAATAGAAAGAAAGATCACGTCTTAGTCTCCTCTTGGCCGAGGTATGAGTTCTCAGACTTTTCTTGTCTCCAATGACCTTGACAGTTTGAGGAGCACTGGCCAGGTATTTCGTAGGCTGCATCTCAGTCAGAATTCATCTGCTGTTTTCCCCACAATTAAACTGGGGTTCTGGGTGTTTCAGAGAAAGGCCGCAGAGGCACAGCATCAGGCCCATCACATCTGCAGGGCTCATTGGAGCAACATCCCTCACCAAGCGATGTGGAGCTTTGTCATTCGGGGAGGTGTTCTCTGCAGCTTCCTGAGAACAGTGTTGACCACTGTGGGCTCTTTTAGTTGTTTCTATGCTCTTTGCTGTGCACTATTATTGCAGGTTTTCTGGTATCGTTTTTGTTTCTTTTTAGCACCTTCTTAATTTTTGGTGCCATAAGATCCTTTAGTCTTAAACTATCTATTTTCTGCTCTGGTTTTAGAATCAGTCACTTCTGTAAAGTGTCCTGATCCATTTCATTTTGGTGTAAGAACACACAGCCTGTTTTCTTTAGGGACATCCTTGCCTCTAGGCCTTCTTAGCTGACTAAGGAAATAAATGTGCCTCAACTAACCCAAATATTTCTGTATGTAACTATCTGTATCTATATTAAGCTATCCTTGAGTTCATACATTTTTTAAGCTTATGTTTGTTTCAATCATACAAAAGGAAGAGGGGCCCTTTTGATAAGGTCCTCACATCGTAGCCCCCCTGCAGCCCTGTAAGGGAAGGTGCTCCCAGTGCGCTGAGCGGACCGGGACCACGGACCCAGAGCTTTCACATATGCGCTCCACCGCTGTGCAGAACACCCCTACTGCCTGCACCTTCCTGCAGGGTCTTACAGCTCCATTCTGACCCATACCACATGGATCGTTTTGGCTTCCTCCCACATACATCTGTGAATTCCTGTTCCAACAGCGAGAGGTCTGGCTCCCACCGCTCACAATCCATTTACCTGAATGCGAATTCCAGCAGAATCCAAATCTTCTCCCATGCTCTCGTGGGGAGCAGCGCCATTCACTGAGGTCTGCCCAGCTCTTATGTTCCTGTTGTCCTTAGTCTTCCGGACGCTTCATTCCCAAGGTTACTTAGGTTGGCAGCATTTCCAGCCACCGTCCACTGAGTCGTTCCATGCACTTACACAGATTATGCTGAGACAGTCTGCCTTCCATGCGGGGACCCCTGATATCCTACCTGGTATTATTAAGCTTGCATACGTCAAGATTCACTTGAGTTGAAAAGTTCCCTGGCTTGGGCAGATGCAGGATGTACATGCCCAGAACCACAGTTCCACACAGAGCAGTTTTACTGCTCTAAGGTGTGACCTGTGCTTCGTCTTCCCCTCCCTGAACTTCTCACAAATACGGACCTACTTATTGTCTCCATACTGTCACCTTTTCCAGAATGTCATCTAACTGAAATCATAAGGTATATAGTCTGCTCAAACTTTTTTTTCTTTTTCCACGGCAAAACACCTTTAAGGTTCATCCATATTTCGGGAGCTCGATAGCTCATTTTTTTCTAAGACTGAATGCACCATTGCTTGGATGTGTCATGGTTTGCTTAAGTAGTGCCATGGATATTCATATTATACTTTAGGCTGTCATTACCAATGACAGACATATTGGTTTCTCTCAGCTTTTGACAATTATGAACAAAGCCACAATAAATATTCATATGCAGACGTTTGACATCACTTTTCAAATCAGGTGGTGAATATCCAAGAGGGTTATTGCTAGATCACATGGCTCTGTTTAGCTTAGAATAAAATACCAAACTAACTTCCAAGTGGCTTTTTTACATTTTTACCAGAATGAATGAGAGCCCCTGTTGTTCCAGTCCTCATCAGGATTTGGTGTTGTCAGTGTTTGAGATTTGGGCTATTCTGGTGGGCATCTATGGTATTTCAAATGTTGCGTTAATTCACAACTACCTAATGACACGTTACGTTGCATCTTTTCATTCTCTTATTGGTCATCTGTGTATCTTCTTTGCTGAGGTGGCTGTTCAGATATTTTGCTTGTTTTCTTAGCCAGGTTGTTTTCTTACTGATGACTTCGAAGATTTCTCTGTATATTTTGGATGAGAGTCCTTTATCAGATATCTATTTTGCAAAGATGTTTCCCCCACTCTTTGGCTTGTCTTTTCATCTTCTTGACAGTGTCTTCACAGAGAGAAGATTTTCATTTTAATAAAGTTCAGTTTAAAAGTTTTTTTTTTTAATGGTTCATGCTTTCAGCATTATATGTAAAAACTCTTTACCAAACCAAGGTCACGTGTATTTCTTCTAGAAGTTCTGTAGTTACTCTTCTTGCATTTAGGTTTATAATCTATCCTGCATTTGTGTGTGTGTGAAAGGTAGAGATCTGTCTGTAGGTCAAGTTTTTGCATATTTCAACAAATCGGATATTTATATGGATCTAGAATCACTTGTTGCCAAGTCCGTCCTTTGTCCATTGAATGTCCTCTGCTCGTTTGTCAAAGACCAGCTGACTACATTCATGGAGGTCAAGTTCCGTGCTATCTAATTTTTTCCTGTTGATCTGTAATAGCCTGCTGTCTGGATTACTGTAGATCACAGTAAGTCCTGAAGTCAGGTAACGACAGTGCTCCAGTTGTTATTCTAGAGTGTGTGTTGGCTATTTTGGGTCTTTTCCCTTTCTACATAGATTTTACTATCAGTTTCTTGATATGTACAAAATAACTGGAATTTTAATTGAGATCATACAAGATTAGTTATATGAGTAATTAATTAATTATACTGAGTATATTAGCTCAGTGGCCAATGTTCCCAGGTCTAGGCTAGGCCCTGATGGAAGAATCGAGGTGGCTAATTCTTACTTTCTATACACTCACAGCAAGTTCCGTGTCTATAAGATAACATGCTAATTGTACACAAGTGGCTTTTATGCAGCTCAGCAAATACTGGGAATTTGAGGCAAAGTTCTTTTATTTACTGCCAGTCAGTTAGGTAAGTTTAAGAGTTTCCAGAGCCAGTTAGGATTTAAAAAATTCCAAATGATTCATCTCTTATCAGAGTGGAATATGCTTTTAAAATTTCTTATACTGTTGCTATATGGTTAGAGACATATCTATATCTATCTGTCTATACTTTGAAAAACCAAGGGTCCTTTTATCAACTCTATAAATAGGTTTAGAAAAATTATCAACCCTCTGAAACATGCACAGTATCAGTCCGCAAGCTTTTTTATTAAAAGTGTCATAGTGATGAAATATCTGATAGCCATGAGTATTCAGCCTGGAATATAACAGTTGCATTTCCATTTGATGAATGTCCTTGTACCCATGGTCTTTTGAACCTCGCCTTAAAGTCTAATGCTACTCATAAGCCGAGGGTTGGAGAGTGAAGCCTGGTTCTTCATGACACATACTAAATTATGTAAAGGGTCTGCTTTGGATCATATGTGCTGTTAAGTATGTTTCCTAATCCCATTTTGATAAGGCTCAGTGAACGAACAGGCTCTTTAGTGCATGCATAGATAACGACAAGAGATTTCACGTTCTGTATCCAGCACTCTGCAAACTCAAACTCGAGGCGGTCCGTGCAAAGCTCTCCTTTGAAGCAGGCTCTCACTTCTGTGCTGGCCTCTGATGCTCTTGCTCCATCATTCAGTTTCCCCCAGACTTTGGCCATTCTAATTCTTACCAGAAACCCTCATTTCTCCCACTAATGGAAAATTTTCAAATTTTTCATTTCTTTATCTTTTTAAAAAACATTTTCCTAATCTATCTCAGGAATAACTCCATGCTTTTTAATTTTTTGAATTTGCTAGAGGGTGTATGCACTCAACAGACAGAGGCAGAGAAAGAGAGACAGACAGAGGAAAAGTGAGAGAGCACCTCCCAGGGGAATGGCCAAGTAGCAATCCCTTCTCCTCTGTTCTCCTCTCCAGATGTTGGACATGCACACCCACGTGCCTGGCATGTTTTTCAAGCCCTCAGACTTGAACTGTACAGTCAGCTATGTGGTATCCAGTCTTGTAAACTATCACAGCACCTGCTGCCTCATCACTCCTTAATTTCTATACATGCTAATGCAAACTTTCTCACCTTTTTGATGCTCTGGAACCCATTCTCTACTTTTTATTTTATGTTTGTTGTATTTTTTCATTTTTGTGGGGTAGGAGGATATGACAAACTGGTGGGACAAAGATAAACTTTGAAGGGACAAAGCTTAGGAGTCTTAATTCTTCTGGCCACTAACATCTTGTACAGCTGAATCACAAATTAAGCTAAGTTTCTTACTTATTTTAGCATGCATAATGAATCTCCCTATTCTAAGGCTGCTTATTGCAGTCAGTGTAGTGGGCATTCATGATTAGAATATTTTGGGGGGCTGTGATTTCTTCTCATTTTCATACTACAATTCAGAGACTAGGCTAGATATCCACCTAGGCTCAAATTTTTATGTGTTGCTCAATACTGAGCTTATCTTTGGATATATAGAAAACTACAATTTTATTTCTGTTGACAGAACAAATAAACATGAACAAATAAATCAAAGAACTGGAAAAACCAAGTGACTTTTGTTCTGACTTTCAGCTTTGGAATTAAGGTCAGCATTACATTTTCAGCCAAGGCATACGTAGAAGTGTTTAAATGATGGGAAGTTAAAAGATGAAAAACACTAATTCTGAGTTAGCTTTATATTTGGGGGGAAAAAACTCTAGATTTAGAAATCTGTCTGTTGATCTTAGCCCACATTCTTTCCTTTGTAACAATAGGTTTGGGTTGGTTTAAGTGTCTGTCAAAAGTCCTCTGTTATACAAGGCAGTCATGTTTCAGCAATCAAGAGATTTCTTATCGCCAGATCTGGAGTGGCTACTCCACCATCCTTTAAAAAAAAATTGATTATTATGTTGCGCTCCAAAAGAAATGATCATGGATCCTTTTTTTGGATTGATTTGCTTATCTTATTGCTAAAATAAAGTATATCAAAACCTAGTGACTTTCGGCTCCTGAACTCAAGGAAAAGCTGGAAATTGCAAATGACACACCCTGTGCTTATTTGTGGGAGGAACTTAGCCTTCTTGTGAGAAAGACCTTAAGCCAAGGGAGAAAATGGAAATGAACATGTTATTTGGTGATCAGGTATCTGATAAATGAACAATATATGGCAACTAGAATTTGGAGAACATTATACCATGTATACAACTCACTCAAAAACCATGGATTCAAAGTTTGGAACCCATTTCAAACTTTTTCCTATTCAACATAATTTACTTTTGGCAAAGCCACATTTCCTATTCTTCAGAAGATTCCTTTGAGAAATTTACCCTGAAGGATGGAAAAGCCTTGTAGACATTGACAAATAACATTGATAACTTTTGTGGGAAGGGACCATGATTGGATAAGTAAATCAGAAACCAAGTGAATTTTGAATGATGGATCTGAGTCAGTGTTTATTTTCCCTTTTACTCTTTTATATGATAATAAAAAATGAGTTATGTCTGAAAGACTAAGATAACAGTAAAGAAGAAAGTAGAAAGTTTGTTAGAGAGAGGCTCTTACAGAAACCACTTACTTGTTTAGAGTTCTGGGAACTAATGCAAACTCGAAAAGGCACTGACCAGTGTAGACCAGGAACCTATCACTGAAAAGGAAGCTTGAAGCCATCTTTACAAGGATCCAGGAGAGATGATTTTATGAGTCCAGATATCAACTAAAAGGAAATGGATAATGTCACACAGAGCAAAGTGGTCAGTCTTTGGAAAGAAGCAAAAAGAAGATGAAGAACTACAGAAAAGTTTACAAATAAGGGAATGAAAAACACTCCTTTTATGCTAAGTCCAGCATATGGCATTGGGTGGATGTAACTCTCCCATGGCGTTGTACCTGATGGGGCAGTTGGTGAACAAACCCATGGAAGCCATGGGGCCCTCAGATGCATTTGGGTGTAAATTTACACCTCTGCTGGGTGTAAATCCCTTCTTCTGTGCACAAGGTTCTTACACTTGTAATCATCAAGAGGGTAAAACTTAGTAGTGGGGCAGTGAGGATTTAGAATCTTCATCTCCAATTTGAAGTCCATGATCTTTAAAATCTCCTGCTAAAACAGGACCAGCTGTTTGGAAAAGAATCAAAGTCAAAGAGTAGATTGCTGAAGCCTCATCTCACCAGTCCTGCACAGTGATGAGAGGCACCATTTCAGAGGGGAGAGCATGCTCAGTAGTCTCTTGAGATTTTCTATATTTCAAGACTTGTTGTATTCTTGGTTTTGATAACACTGGTTGGGAGTTAGACCCCTTTTCTAATTAGAAAAACTTTGTTACTCTTTCTATACATGTGTTTTAAAATATGTGAAAATACACTGTTACTAAAGGTTCTCATTTATATTTTCTGATCTCTAGAAAAATATCTCTTGTTTTTGAGTTCAGCACTATCTTTTTCATGGATAGTGAAATGGCTTTTCTCCCATCTAGTATGACTGGTAGGACTACCAGTCACAATATTGCACTGATTTGGTCACAGAAATGGGTGTGGAGGCCAGCAGGTGGCATGGTGGTTAAGGCACTGGACTCCCACTTGGCTGACCATAGTTCGAGTCCTGAACCCTGTGGATTGAAACTCATGCCAGGAACATGTGCATGCACACCCAAAATACCAAGAGGAAAATGGAAGACAAGGGATTGTAGCATGGCCATCCCCCCACGGGAGTGATTTCTCACTTTCTGTCTCCCTGTCTCTCTCTGTCTCTCCAGCAAGCACACGTGCCCTATAACAAAAATCTCAAACAAACAAACAAAAAATGAAATGCATGTGGCCTAGACCATACATCTTTTTAAAACATTCTATTGTTTTAGTTAATTAACCCAAAGGAAGACAAGTGATCCAAAGCAGGACCTTTTCCAATAGGCCTCCTTTGGAGGTAGGAGCATATTTAAGTAACAGTGCCTGGCACATCTTGCGTCTGTTAGCCTATCATTCCACTGATATGACAAAGACCCGCACTGAACATTAGCTTACACCAGAAGGAAATTTATTAACCTGTCATGTCAAAGTCTGAGCTCTATGGTAGCCCTCCTCGGCTAGGTCATTAAAGGCTCGAGCCCACTCTGCCTTGTTAACCTGCCTTGTTAAACATAGACTTTCTCCTGTCTTACAGTCCAAGATGCCACTCCCCCCTGCATCAGCATTAGCCAGTGGGAGGGAACAGAGGAGCAAAGGGAGGCCCACCCCGTCCCCGTAAAGGCATGAGTAGAAGATGTTCATGCCACCACCGTTCAGGTCATATTGGCCGTGACATGCCTACGTGACCACGCCTTGTTATAGATCCCAAGATGGCACCATGAGGTCTCCCAGTGCATGCTGGGTGTGTACATGCATGCCTGCCCTCCTGGTTGGCTGGGGCTAGGGGTAAACCGCCATGAGAAGACCCTGCTGGAGCGCTTTCTCTCGGAAGGAGAAATAAATATTAGGTGGTCGGAAAAGTCATGACGTAGTTTTTTTATGCAAAAATGCATCATGACTTTTCCGACAACTCAATAAATAAACTTGAAAAGAAGGGACCAGCGGATGATGTAATGATTACATCGCTGGACCCCCATGTAGTCAACCATGGTTTGAGTCCCAGACCCGGCAGCTTAAAACTCATGCCAGGCTCATGTGTATGTTAACCCAAAATCCCGAGAGGAGGATGGAGGAGACGGGATCACAGCATGGCCATCCCTCTGGGGGGTGATTTCTCACTTTCTGTCTCTCTGTTTCTCTGGCGAGTATACACGCCCTATAGCAAAAATCTCTCTTAAATAAATTTTAAAAAAGAGTATAGCATCCTTTTAAAAATAGAATGTTTTACATTTAGAATTGTCTTAATTTTTAAAAAATTAGATGCAGATTATGCATCCTAGGTCTTTCTTTTAAATAATTATTTTATTTTATTTACTATTATTATTATTTTAATTTGGCCAGAGAGAGAGAGAGGGAGGGAAAATGAGAAAGCAAGCTTCCAGGTCCAGGACTCAAACCATAGTCGGCCATGTGGGAGGGAGTCCAGCACCTTAACCACCAAGCTACCTGTTGGTCCCTACAGTAGAGCTTAATATTACATAAATGAGACACACCCTTCTCAGGGAACTTCATGCAGGCACACCACATGACTTCTCGTGGGCAATGTGAATCCTGACCCCTCATCGAGGAATTGTCTTGTGTCCCCACAGTAGTTACTATGTACACTCTACAACCTCCAGGCAGTTATGCAGAGATGCTCTGTGACCACACCATGATGGAAGTTCGTCATTACCTGTCCTTCACTCCTCCAGGGTTTGTCATCGGTGCATGATCTCTCCTGTGCGTATTTATCTACTTACTGTACTTATAAACCCCTGTATTCTTATTTTTCAAGGGTAAGTAATGCATTATTATCTTTAATCATTTTGCTGCTTAAGTTGACCCAGACCCACCCAGCTTGAGTATCCGTTTTCATCCTTAGACATGAATTCTGTTGCTGTGGATATTTAGTTTAACATCTGGAGGTGTTAATGTAGGGTTCTTTATTAATCTGGCTTCTATTGCTGAATTCACTTTCGTATAGCTGAAGTTTTTTTTTTAAGAGATATTTTTGCTATAGGATGTGTGCTGGTCAGAGAGACATAAAAGTGAGAAGTCACCCCCCCCCCCCATGGGGGATGGCCACGCTACAATCCTTTCTTCTCCGTTCTCCTCTCAGAATTTTGGGCAAGCATGCATGTATGCTCAGCGTGACTTTCAAGCCTCCAGGTCTGGGACTTGAACCGTGGTCCAGCATATGGGAGTCCAATGACATAACCATTATGCCATCGGCTGGCCCCAGTCTATCTGAAGTTTGAATTATTTGTAGCATGCGCACGTGGAGATGCCCAGCAGGCTGTTGGACATCAGGAGAGAGTTCAGACTGGAGCCGGAGCCTTGAAAAGCACCGGTGTTAATAAATCGGTGGTCGTGGAGCCGATGGTAGGCGAGCTTGCCAAGCGTGTCTGAGCGAGCAGCCGTCTACTGCATCAGTGTGACGGAAACGGTAGTAACTAAAGCGACGACAGTGACAGCGAGAACAAGTACGGAAGTCACCTGAAGTTGCAAAGGTAGTACATTCCTACTGGAGATAGTTTAAAAACCAAACAGTGAGACGAGACGCACGTTACCTGCTGCACAGTACGTAGCAGACGGGGCCCGACTTCGCGTTCCTTGGTGCATTCACCCTTTCTGCTGCTTGTTCCAAATTTCTCACTGAATGTCAGCTTTCAGAGTAGACCTTAAAAAAGAGTCTGCTTGTAATTTTTCTGTGTTGATCCAAATACAGTCTACATTTAACTCCTCACAAAGAATCCAATATTAAAATGTGCAGGACTTAAACCAAATATCAACAGCAGAACTTACCTCTGAGAGCGGAAAGAAAACGTTCCCCGGCCCGTCTGTGAAATGCTATCTTTTACTGCTCCTGGTGGGACGGCGCGACTCAGGTGCTCAAGGACTCTGCATTTAATGATGTTCCAGAAGCATGAGGGCGAGGGGCCAAATGTTCCATGGAAATTTCCTCCACCGCAGGCCCCCCACACACAGTCGTTAACCGCGGCCAGGATCCATCTCGTGCCTGTATTTCTCTCCTCTAGGGCAGGGAGGGTTGTAAATGGATTATGTCACACAGAATTGAGGAACATGAGGTTGGAGAGTGCAAGTTCAGGGTGCACACAGATAAGGCGCTCCTGTAGAATAATACCTAGTGGCAGGATTAAAAGAAAATCACCAGAACATGTGTTTTTAGTCATGTGACCAGAAAACATAGTTTTTGAAAGAGAGACAGCATATACGCCTCAGAGGAATTCACAGAATTCTTGGGCGGGTTGTCATTCTTAGCTGAGCTGAGGGCTCAGGGTGGCAGAGGGTGGCCTTCGGTTGAATCAGTGTTCCAGCTCAGACCTCCCAGTGAGCTGTGGCAGCAGTCAGTGAGTTGTCCCTGTGGTCCCTCGTAATGCTGTTATTCGGCCTTACAAGATATTTGTAACTATAGACGACATTGTTTAGTATTCACCACATGCCTGGAACAGTTCCAAGTGTTTAGTAAGTACTGAACACTATTTAATCTTCCAAATGTACTTCTAAGTTATGCATTACTGAAACTTCCATTTATCAGGTGAGAAGACTGAGCTACCAAGAAGAGGCTATGAAACTGCCTCAATTCATGCCCGTCCCTGAGTAACTACTGGGCTGTCAGGAAAGTCATTTCACGTATTTCTATGCTTTTCTATGCAAAAATGCATCGTGACTTCCCCAACAACCCAATAAATGCTATCATGACTCATTTAGCTTCTTTTCGAAGAAGTGAGCTTGGAGAAATGAACTCTGCTTTAGAACAGCTGTGAATTAGTCCATTAAGCTAAGCTTTGGCTGCAGTCAGTTTTTAGCTCAGTCTACTCTTTTTATTTATTTTTTAAGAGGTTTTTGCTATAGGGTGTGTGTGCTCACCAGAAAGACAGAGAGAGACAAAGAGACAGAAAGCAAGAAATCACTCCCCAGGGGAGATGGCCACAGAGCAATCCCTTCTCCTCCATTCTCCTATCGGGATTTTGGGTATGCATGCGCACACACACGCACCCGGCATGAATTTAAGCCACCAGGTCTGGGATTCAAACCGCAGTCGACTACATGGGAGTCCAAAGACATAGCCCTTACACCAACTGCTGGTCCCAAGCTCAGTCTGCTCTTTTAAAAGGAGTAGCTAACGTGTTCCATTGTCTCAAAAATACTAATTGTGTAATGGATATTTCAGTGTAAATCTATATTAAATGATCAGTGTATTTCTACTCCTGTATACTGCTGAACAGGTAGACTACATTCTCAGAGAATGTTATTTTTTATAAATAATGCTAATTTGCCAAGAGCGCCATATTCTCATCATCATATTAAGAAAAAAGATCCATGAAATTGATCTTATTTTCTCCGTCACTTAAGAAGAATGTTATGTAGTTCTTCAACATATAGTATCGTTTTTTTTTTTTTGGAGAGGTTTTTGCTATAGGGCGTGTGCGCTCGCCAGGCAGACAGAGAGAGACAGAGAGATAGAAAGTGAGAAATCACCCCCCAGGGGGATGGCCACGCCACAATCCCTTCTCCTCCATTCTCCTCTCGGGATCTTGGGCACGCACGCACATGCGCCCGGCCTGAGTTTAAGCCACCGGGTCCGGGACTCGAACTGCGGTCGACTTCGTGGGAGTCCAGCGACATAGCCATTACGCTAACTGCTGGTCCCAACATATAGTATCTTAAAGATATGTTACATTATTTCATAATTATCCATTTGATCTAAAAATCTTAACCAATTGAGTAAAAAAAGCTACATAGCACCAAATTTATTTTTAAAAATTTAGGAGAGCTTCTAAATGTCACAGGCAGAGTATAACGTGTCAACTCCATTTTAGCATCTATACAGTTAATAAGACAACCTGTTATTCATGGGGTTGCCTTTCAATGTATTAATAACCCTAATGATAACATTTATCATTTTGTGGACTCTTTCACAATGATTCTGGGGACCAATTGCTGCTATGCCTATTGCAATGAATGGCGAAAACATCTGTTACTCCTCTTTTTTAAGTTGGCCTATACGTGAGCTGCCCGTCAACCTAACCTGGCCTCCATCCACTGCACCGTGCATGTCACTGGAAACTGAATTTTTTCCAAGAATTGACTTTGAAGGCTTTCCAACATAAGTGGCCCCTTTAATTGTATATAATTTGAACACAATGTGAATGCTAACACTTTTGTATTCTTTAATTTACTTTACGTTATTGTATAATAAAGCATTATTAGACACAATGGCTTCATCTATTATAATCAAAATTTCCTTTACTGTAGCTCATTAGTGGATTTTCTACATCGTTCTCAATGTCGATTTTTCTTCAAAAATAATCGTGGCTAGCAGAATAGAAGAAATTATTTCATTTGTTTTTTTTTTCTTGTCATTATTTATAAACTTTCCCTCCCTTAATAATGCTAGTTTCCCTTGGGTATCATAAATCCCATCCTATTGTGTAATCATGTGCATTCTTCTTTAAGAAACAACTGCTTAAAAGAGTTCGTATTATTATTTTCAAAGTGTGTTTATTTATTTCTTCCATGAGCAAGAGAGAGACAAACAGGCAGACGGATACAGGACCCTAGCAGATCCCGATACCTAGGTCCACGCCCGGCCATGGCTTCCGGGATCGCAGGCACGCGTGTGCCTGCTGTGCTCAGGGAGGGCTCCAGGCTTGAACTAGGAACCTTCCCTTGAGCGAACGTTTCACTGCAGCACTAGCAACTGGCCCCTAAAGCATTTTTAAATTCATCCGATGTTGGTATTATGATTTTCAGTCTTTGTCTTCGAATCCCAGGAACATAATACACATTTGGCAATTCTAAAATTTCTGCCAGTATCCCTTCCCCGTTCCTTCCCTTTCTTCTCTCCTCGGTATGTAGACAAGTTAAGCTTTATTTAACACATCCTTAACATTAGTCATTTAAGTTTGCCTTATTTTTTGCTGCAAAAAATTAACCTCTTTTTTTTTTTTTTTTTTTTTTTTTTGGAGAGATTTTTGCTATAGGGCGTGTGCGCTCGCCAGACAGACAGAGAGAGACATAGAGACAGAAAGCGAGAAATCACCCCCCAGGGGGGATGGTCACGCCGCAATCCCTTCTTCTCCATTCTCCTCTCGGGATCTTGGGCACACACACACATGTGCCCGGCGTGAGTTTTAAGCCACCGGGTCCGGGACACGAACCGTGGTCGCCTACATGGGAGTCCAGCGACATAGCCATTACGCTAACTGCTGGTCCCACCTCTTTTTTTTTGAGAGAGATTTTTGCTATAGGACAAATGTGCCCACCAGAGAGAGACAGAGAGACAGAGAGACAAAAAGTGAGAAATCTCCTCTCCGGGGGCGATGGCCACGCCGCAGTCCCTTCTCCATTCTTCTCTCGGGATTTTAGGCATGCATGCACACACACCCAGTGTGAGTTTTAAGCCACTGGATCTAGGACTCGAACTGTGGTCACCTGCATGAGAGTCCAGCGACATAACCTTTATGCCATCTGCTGGTCCTTAGTTAACCTGTTCTTAAACATGCTTTTGCACACTTTCTACGAATATGTCTATATACGAGTCACACAGCTACGACTGCTATGTGCTACGGAGGGCAGGACATTTCCCTGTTTGGGGACAGAGGAGCTGGAATGGGGCTGTCACTGGTGACCAGCGGCTAGTTTCTCATGTTGCCTCCATCTTTCATTTTTGAGAATTCTAAAATGCTATTTGTATTTCGATGCAATGGTACGTGAATGTGCATTTGATGAACAATTATCTGGAGAAAAGTTTCATTCCCTCTTTCAGCTCCGACAAGGTGTGTGCAGGGGCTTCACACACAGCACAGCTCTTCATGTGTGGATAACACTATTGATACTGTACTAGGAGTAAGGCAGATCATTCGGCCAAATCTTTTTGTTTTCCTTTTCAAATCAATTTTACTGAGATCCAATTTTAATACAATCAAATGCATTTTTTTAAAGGTACAGTTCTCTGAGTTTTTTTTTTTTTTTTTTTTTTTAAGAGTTTTTCGCTATAGGGCGCGTGCACTCGCCAGACAGACAAAGAGAGAGACAGAGACAGAAAGCGAGAAATCACCCCCGGGGGAGATGGCCATGCCGTAATCCCTTCTCCTCCATTCTTCTCTCGGGATCTTGGGCATGAGTTTTAAGCCACTGGGTCTGGGACTCGAACTGCGGTCAACTACATGGGAGTCCAGCGACACAGCCATTACACTAACTGCTGGTCCCTAGTTCTCTGAGTTTCAGTGAATGTTCACACCAGGTAAGTACACCATGGTCAGTTGTGATCTTCACCCAGCCAAGCTCCCTCTGCTCCTTTTGCAGTCTGCCCTTCCCCAGACCCGCCCCAGACGACCCTGACCTGCTTTCTGTCAATACAGATCACGTTATCAGATCTAACAGTACATCCCCACAGTGTCACACAGCAGTCTCCTGAGCTGGGTCTTTTTCTGATACCAGGTCTTCGTCACTGGAGTCACTTAGGCTGTTGAATGGATCACTAGTTTGCTCTGGTTTGAGTCTATCTTGAATTTGTTCATGAATTTACCTGTGGTGGACAGTTGTTTCCAGTCTTGGGCTATAATGGAAAAGCTGTTATGTACATTTGTGTATATGTCTTTTTGGATACAGATCATTCCTTTATTTTGCATAGATAATGAGGAGTAACATTGCTGTGTTATATGGTGGGCGTATGTTTTACTTCAGATAAAACTGACCAGGAGTTCTCCAAACTATACTTTTTCCTATTTCCTTTAGTACTTTATCTTCTTAATGTCCTTTAAAAGCAGAGAAGACTCTGCTTCTGGGCTGGCCTGTAGCCTCATGGTTAAGGGAATTGGATCCCGTGTGGCTGGTCATGGTTTGAATCCCAGCCTCAAAACCCTGATAGAATGGAGAAATGGAGAAGAGATTGCAGCAAGACCATGCCATGTGGGGAAATGCTTTCTCCCTTCCTCTTTCTTTCTGCCTGTCTGCCTCCTGATGAAACCACATACCATGTGGCAATTTAAAAAGTTATTAAAAAAAAAAAAAACAGAAAAACAAAGAATAAAAGAAAAAGAAAAAATGACGAATCATCTAAGAGGAGAAGATTTTTCTCTTATGGTTTCTTCTAGAAGTTCTGTAAGTTTAGCTATAACTTTTGTATTTAAGTTATTTTCAGTTCATTTCAGTACATGCTGTGAAGTATTGAACACAATTTTTTTTTCCAATGTGGATATTCAATTGTTTAGCACTATTTTTCAAAAGACTATTCTTTTTCAATTGAATTGGCCTTGCACCTGTGTTGAAAATTAATTGACCAACTATGTGTGGGTGTATTTCTGGACTCCATTGAGCTCAATGTGCATCCTTTGGTCAATACTGCACTGTCTTGCTTATATATCCTGAAAATAATCCTTACAGCTGGGTGGTGTGTCTTCTAAATTCATTCTTTTTCTAAACTGCTTCAAATTTTAGAATTGGCTTGTCCATATCTTTAAAAATGCCTGCTGGAGTTCAGATTTTCTATCTCTGGTTTTCAGAAATCCCATCGATGTACCTTAGTGCTGTGTGCGTGTGTGTGTGAGTGTGTGTGTATGTGTGTGAGTGCATGTGTGTGTATGTGTGTGAGTGCATGTGTGTATACGTGTGTGAGTGTGTGTATGTGTGTGAGTGCATGTGTGTATGTGTGTGAGTGCATGTGTGTATGTATGTGTGTGTGAGTGCATGTGTGTGTGTATGTGTGCATGAGTATGTGTGCATGAGTGTAAGGATGTGTGTGCACATTTGTGCAACTTCATCCAACTTTGGATTTCTTGTGTTTCTAGGGTCTGTGATTTATATTTTTCATCAAATTTGGTGAGTTTGTGACCATAATTTCTTCAAGTATTTTTCCTGGTCAGCCATTCTGGGACGTGCACTGCTCTGTTTAAGGCCATTTAGTATCGCTTCCCAGGTCCCCGAGGTCTCACTCGTGTTCACTCTCAGCCTCCCTATTCCTCTTAGTCAAGTGCTTTAAATGGCTTCTGTTGCAGGTTATGAATATATTTCTCTGGCAGTTGCAAATCGGATGTTAAGTCTGTTCAGTAGATTTTTTTTAATTTAAAGTATTGTGTATTTTGGCCATGGACATTTTACTTGATTTTTAAAAGATGATTTATCTCTTTATTATATTCATATTTTTTTAAATCCTTGAATGTATTATAAAAGCCATTTCAAGACCATTTCTGCTAATTCCATAATCTCTGTTGTTTTTCATCCTAATTCTATTATATTTTTCTTATGGTTTAGGTCACATTTTCCTGCTTTGGGACACTTAGTAACTTTTTATTGGATACTGCTGATTGTAAATGGAATATGACTGAAAATCTGAATTTTTGTGCCTTCTAAAATTATGTATTTTGTTCAGAGAGGTGGACAAATGATTAATACTTGCAGATCAACTTGATTTGTTCACGTCTTATTTTTACATTCCAGATTAGTTTAGTCTTTCCATTAAGAAACGCCCCATATAGATGTCTGCCGGGCCCTGGGGATCCCAGGTTGTCTCCTATGCGGTTCCTGTACGTTCGAGGGTCTCTCGCTCGCATCTCAGGGTCCTTTACCGGCTTCTTCAGCTGCATTCCTTTCATGAGCAACTTCACCCCAGCCAGAGGTGGGGTCACCCACACACAGGGCACGTGTGACGCTCTTGCTCGGGGTAACAGCTCCTTTCCAATGCTCTGCCCCCAAATTCCAGCCACCTCGGCCTTCCCCCAACTCTGACCTCGCTGTCCCACGTGTTCCACCTGTGCTGAACGCAGGGCAGGGGCTCCCCACGGCCTCCACTTCCTCTTCCCAGTGGCCTGGCCTGCGCGGCCTCCTGCCCGGAGCACTCAGGCCTGGCTATCCTGCGTTTTCCATTGCTTTCCCTGCGAGGGCCGGCCCAGTACCAGGCACTTCATCGTTGCTGGGCAGAATGGTAGGCACATTTGATTTTGATAAATTTTTCCACATTTCCCTTTAAAGAGATTGTAGGAATTATCACTTCCGCCCACGCTGAGTGATAGCGGGCACTTACTGTGCTACGGTTGGAGAACGGTTTCATTCAATGTTTGAATATCTGTCCACTGGGGAGGCCGTACATGGCACTGTGATGTTATTCTTTATTTATAATTCTTTGACTAAGTTAGGTTATCTGTTTTACATGTGTTATCGGCCACTGGTATTTATTTTTCTGTTTACCTTTTTGAGGCCTTTCACCATTTCCCACTGAGTGGTTAGCCTTCCTCTGGTATCTGTTCAACTGTTCATTTATTCAACCACTGGGGAAATGCTAAGTTTATAGCTGCTGTGTGCCAGGTCCTGTTCCCAGTGCGGGGCTACAATGGCAGGTTACCATGTGCTGGTAGAGTTTATGTTCTAATGAGTGATGGGGGGAGAGAACCACGTGAACACATGTAATACGGCACGTGTTGCTGCGTGTGTATGGACGAAAGTGAGCAGAGGGTAGGAAATTCAGTACAGTGGGCAATATTATAAGGGTGGCTTAGAGGCCAATTTTTCATTTCATTTTGGTTTGGTTTGGTTTTTAGAAAGAGAGTTTTGCTATAGGGAGTGTGAGTTAACTGGAGAGACAGAGACAGAAAGCAAGAGATAACACTCCACCCCCCAGGGTAACGGCCATACTGCAACCCCTTCTCCTACATTCTCCTCTTGGGATTTTGGGCACGTGTGCACACATGCCCAGTGTGAGTTTTAAGCCTCCAGGTCCGGCACTTGAACCACGGTCAACTATGTGAGAGTCCAGCGACATAGCCATTATGCCATCTGCTGGTTCTGAGAGACCCATCTTTTAATTTCATTCATTTCATTTTATCTTATTTTATTTTTGCCAGAGGGCCCTCACCTCTTCATGGGGAGTAGCCACACCACAATCCCTTCTCCTCCATCTCTCTCTCTCCTTTCAGGATTTTGGGCATACAAGCACACGTGCCTGGCATGTTTTTCAAGTTGCCTGGGCTGGGACTTGAACTGGGGTGCCCACCATGTGGGATCCAGCCACTCTAACCACCACACCACCAGATGGCCCGAGAAAGATTCTGTAACAGGTGGTATTTATGTGAAGACTTGAACGAACAGGCTGGAGGAAGAGTGTGCAGTAAGATGAAGGCTCTGCTGTGGCTGTGTCTGACTCACTCAAAGAACCGCGCAGATGGCCAGGATGGGGTGGAGGAGCGTGAGGGGGCAGAGTGTGGGTCAGCGACACCACGAGGAAGGGTTTCTAGATTACGTGGAACTTGGCCGGAAATTGAGAATGAATTGCATGCTCATTTATGGAAGATGGGAAGCCACTGAGGGGTAATGGGCAGCACACGCTCTTTGTAGCAAATTAAAAAACACAACCAACAAAACAAAAAACGCTGGAACCAGCAGTTAGCCTAATGGCTATGTCACTGGACTCCCACGTAGTCGACCGCAGTTCGCGTCCCGGACGCGGTAGCTTAAAACTCACGCCGGGCGTGTGTGTATGCGTGCCCAGGATCCCGAGAGGAGAATGGAGGAGAAGGGATTGCGGCGTGACCATCCCCCCTGGGGGGTGATTTCTCGCTTTCTGTCTCTATATCTCTGTCTGTCTGGCGAGCGCACGCGCCCTATAGCAAAAACCTCTCCAAAAAAAAAAAAAAAAAAAAAAAACGCCAACATGTGGAGGAGGGCATGACAGCGAGCGCTGCATACCTGAGCATTGTTAAGGACCTGAACTAGTTTGAAGAAGTGAATGCTTTTGCCCTTTCCCCCCAGATTTTCTACAGTGAAATATAGATGTCTTCGATTTTATCAAGTTTGAAAACATAAACACACGTTATTTGTATCCATATGCTCTTGTGGTTCCCTGGAGAAGTTCTCTCCCTACCACGCCTACACTCGTGTGCAGGGTGTAAAGCGCCCTATTTACATATCGGTCACGGAAAGCAACTACAGCCAGTGACAGAAGGGGGGTGGTGTCTCAGCCCATCGTGTGTCACAGAGCACACGTGTTAGTCTGGGAAACCAATGAAAGCAGCGCTTTGCTGAGCTCATGGGTTTGGAAGCCCCAGGTCAAGGGACCACAGCCGGCCAGGGTCTTCTGGCTGGACCTCTGGGCGGGTGAGAGAGCAGGTACGAAGCGAAGATCTCGGTGTCATTTCTCTTCCCTCCGGTGGGAGTCGGTCCTGGGGCCCCACCCGACCCCGACGGTCCGAATCTCCTAACAGCCCCTTCGTCCAGCCTCATAGTTGGGCTAGGTTTACACCCTCTTGATCCCATCACTTTGAACACAGAAACTTTGTAGGACACACTTGAATCAGAGTGGTAGGTTACGGCTTTTTGGGGGGATATGCTGCTGTCTCTTTTGCTGACCAGACCTGGGGTTTGAACCGCCATTCAGGGAAAGTAGAAATGGCTTCCCTCTGTGCCTGGGCATTCCTCCTGAGTCTGAATGTATAGCACGAAGCTGGGTGAGGGTGGTTTAGGGAGGAAAGCTCCCCACCTGCAAAGGTAGGTGACAGAAATTTCGACCATCACAGCCTAGACTTTGGAAAGAGAAAACTCTCTTGACAGTCCTTATCTATGACTCATCCACAAATGGGCGAGGTGTTTTAATTTCCTGTGTGATTTTGAAATTAACATAAAAAGTGGTCCCTAGTTACTTACACATTTAGAGCACCTGGTTAAAGCAAAACAAAACATCCCTGGAGAGATATACCCTCAACCCAGATGGTACGGTCAGAGATAAAGCCTCACAGAACATGAGGTCATAATCCAAATTATAGCGAACACGGGGATGCAATTCACTGCAGAGCAGCAGGCGACAGAGAAGAGTTTGGCTCCTTGGAATGTTGAACTTCTCAGAATGGAATGGTAATGGATATGAAATAGTGCGCTTAAATAATGGCATATAGAAAGCAAAAAAAAAAAAAAAAATGTGATGCGAACTTGTTGGTAACAGTGAAGAGTGAAAGAAATTAAGTTCTGGGTATACTCGGAAGGTAGAATTGGCAGAATTTTCTAACACATTGGATTTGAGGCATCGGAAAAAAGACATCCCAGATTGAGGGCTTGGGTTTTGGTCTGAATAAATGGAATAATAGACATGAAAGCAAAAATCATTATGACCAACAAGGGAAAATATTTTTTTATTAGGAAGACATCATGAGTACTTTAAACTTGTACATGCATACAGTCAGAGCTTCTGAGTGCATGAGAAAGTGACAGAATGACAAAATTATTGACGGAGGGAACCAGCAGTTAGCGTAATGGCTATGTCACTGGACTCCCACGTAGTCGACCGCGGTTCGCATCCCAGACCCGGTGGCTTAAGAACTCATGCCGGGTGCGTGTGCGTGCGTGCCCAAGATCCCGAGAGGAGAATGGAGGAGAAGGGATTGCGGCGTGACCATCCCCCCTGGGGGGTGATTTCTCACTTCCTATCTCTCTGTCTCTCTCTGCCTGTCTGGCGAGCACACGCACCCTATAGTGAAAACCTCTCCAAAAAATAAAAAATAAAAAATAATTATTGACGTACCCACCTTCATAGTGTGGAATTTTTAAGAAACTTCCCAGAGTAATTGACAAAGCAAACAGATAATGTAAAAGCATAAATTATTTCAATAGCACACTAGAAAGTTTGGCCTCACCAACACATATTAAGTTCCTGCATTCAATAATTAGTAAATACACATTTTATGCACCTATGTCACATTTATAAAAATGGAACTGATACTGAGCACAACATCCAAAGTGAAAAATAGATTTTTACGAGGACATCTTGTGTATATTTCGTCACAATTTCTCTATTTATGTGACTTTATGTATTTCTTTTCTGGTTATTCAGGACACATCTCCATTTGCTTTGGAAAGCATATTATCACTACATGTTATGTTATTTATTTCTAAAGTATTCATTATACTTTCAGAACATGCTCACTTACCCCCACTGTACTTGTTTTTATAGGCCACACTCTAAACATTAACCCTGCTGGTTTCATTGTATCAAAATGAAAGTCAGGGTGGGCTTAAGAAAAAAAGCGAAACCTTCACAATGCACATTTGCTATGGATTATAAGAATGTGTCAGATGTGTGTGGGGCGGAGGGGGAGGAGTAGTGGGTAGTTGCATGATCTATTAATAAGAAACAGTTAATGCCTAGATCACTAAAGTATGGCTGATTCTGAGCCAAAAGCCACACGTTCTTAACTTTCCCCAGTGCTAGACCCACTCTGCACACGCTCAGTGCAGGCGCTGGGACGGGATTCTTTGAAAGCGAAGCCAGTGTTTAGAAAATCTGAAATTGAGTTAACAGCACAGCATATAGAAGTCACACAGGATGTTATTTTAAACCATAACACAGAAATGGCAGTTCATTTGATATCTTATTCATTACAGGTGAGCTTGGCGAAAGCATGGTATGTCCAGCTTTGCTCTGTGGACTCTCTGTTGCAAGGTATTTTCAAATGTCATAGAAGTTTGAGGTCCATCAGATAGACAGGAGCTTTGCTGAACAGTTTTTGAGCTTAGAGAGAGGAACATATGCTGCTTTCTCTCATGCCTTTCCCTTAAAGGGACATTAAAAAATATCACTCAGGAGTTGTCAGAAGGGATGTCTACCTGGGAGGTCACATCGGTCAGCTGAAATGTGCGTGCCATCCACGCACGTAGCCAAGACCTAAACACACTGTGGCGTCCCAGGAAAGGGACGTGTGATGTCCTCGGGTAACGGATGTCCCTTGTCACGTGTGCCCGGCAGCCGCTGTGCCGGCCTCAGACTGACCTTGGGGTCCCAGCCACTGCACGTTTTCTCTTTTTGCTTCATGAGCAGTTGTAGCTGAGTACTCCCAAAGTGGTAACGGGCTCGGCAATTGGGGACCTGCTACGAATTAACTGCTAGAAGGAACAAGTGAAATACGAAGTTTTAAATCATCACACATGCTTTCATGTGCGCGGAGGTTGTACATCTCTGCTTCGTGTGAAATACACAAACAGCTACTTAGAAAAACTAGAATATTTAATTCTATATATCCCTGTCGATTTACTTCTTCATATATCTCTTTGAATATTTAAGTGTAATTTAAATGTCATTAAACATCAATCACATTCGAATTAGAATGATAAACATCTTGATAAAAGACAATATGAGCTCTCATTCATTTAAAAAAAAAACAAAAAACAAAACACAACTCTTCAGTACTTCCTACTTGTGGTAGACTCCTTTCTGAACGTTTTCAGTGCTGTACCACCATTTCTGACAACGGGTCTGCACAGGCTTTTTTTGAATGTCTCTTTATAAATTTTTTAGCTCGGAAGTTGAGGGGGAAGAATGGGTGTCTGCAGATGGCGGTCATCCCAGGAATAATGTGAACGGTGAAACGAGACGTGAGGTCTCCACGTGGTAGCTGGCATCTAGATCCGCCCACGGGAGGGCAGCCCCACGCCCTCACTCGGGGAAGACCGCTAACACGGCTCGGTGCTACCTCGGTCGGCTCATGGGATACAGACTTTGCTCCCGCAGACGTGCCTCAAAGCAGGTGCAGCGTGCCGACGCCAGGAACGCGGTTCCTCGCATTCTTCCCAGAGTTGGCCGAGGCGGGAGGAAGCTCAGTGGAAGACCTGGGCCTTGCGGGGCACCAGCTAGGGCGGCCGCAGTGACATTCTAGCTCATTCCAGCTTTGGTGGCAACCTAGGAGGCAACCCTGCTCCCTCTGCTCGCCCGCTCATGTTTGTGCAGAGACAAAGAGGAGTCATACAAACACACACAGCTAGGGAAAGACCCGCACAGCAGCCAAGTCCAAAGTCTCGCGTGTTCTCAGGAGGAGTACCCAGAGCTGTTTCTGGGTTATGGTCTTGAGACAGGAAGGGGGATGGGCAGGCGTGGGCTGCGGCCACGGCCACGTGCATTTGCTGCATTCTCCCTCCTCCACTCAGAAAATGAAAATGTCAAAGGCCTATTTTCTAAGTTTCTAGGATTGAGAGCTCACGCAAATCATTTTGAGGGTAACTGGCTTTAATATTGTTTAACTTTCTTTCATTTCTAAAATGTATTTATGTTTTTCTTCCATGAGGGAGAGAGAGCAGGCAGCCCCAACAGGTCTTTATGCCTAATGCCCCCATCCTGGGCTGGCCCGGACCTCGGGCCTGTGCGCCCCTGTGCCCAGGGAGATCCGAGGACACCGGCCCACCTTTCCCACACGGCCCAGCTGAATCACCACTACCAATACCCGGGCCTCATTTAGCTCCCTGGGACTCACTCTGAAAGTGCCCAGATGAGGAGGTGACGGCGTCAGCCTGGACACGCAGCAGCCTGCGGTGTTGCTGTGCCTTGGTGCTGGCCGAGGGTAGGGGTGGAGGTCCTGCCGAGGACGGCTGTCGGCTTCCTGTTCCTGAGTGAGTGCGGTAGTGAGGTGCGTAGAGCCTGGACTCAGCGAGGTTGCCTCGCGGTGCCGGCGACAGCACTGCACAAAAGCACGGACGTGCAGCCGCCTGCCAGCAGCCTTCCCTGCTAGCCTCAGCACTTCAAATTGACGTTGATTTAAGACAATCTAAGTGAAGGTTTAAATAGCAAAACAGAGACTGTGGAGAGGCATGTTTCATATAATTTGTAAGTTCGGACCAGCAGTTAGCATAATGGCTATGTCGCTGGACTCCCACGTAGTCGACCATGGTTCGAGTCCTGGACCCGGTGGCTTAAAACTCACGCTGGGCGTGTGTGTGTGCATGTCCAAGATCCTGAGAGGAGAATGGAGGAGAAGGGATTGCGGCATGGCCATCCCCACTGGGGGGTGATTTCCTGCTTTCTGTCTCTCTGTCTCTGTCTGTCTGTCTGGCAAGCGAACGCGCTCTATTGCAAAAAACCTCTCCAAAAAAAAAAAATTTGTAAGTTTATAAAATGTTTAACTAAAGAATCCTTGTTAAAAGAGAACTCAAACAGGGGCCAGCTGGTGGTGTGGTGGTGGAGGTGCTGGACTCCCACATGGCTGACTGTGGTTCGAGTCCTAGACCAGGCAGCTTGCTTTCTCACTTTCTCTGTCTCTGTCTCTTCTGGCGAGTGTATGTGCCCTGCACCAATTAAAAAAATAATAGTGATGATAAATAAAATTAAATTAAAAATACTAAAAAAGGGAACTTGAACATATGAAATTATGAGTACTGAGCTTCTTAGTACTGAATATCCTCTCTATTGTTGATTTTTCCTCTCGGACAAAACTCGACATCTCCCTATAAAGTTAAAATGTGATAACTCCAGACAAACAGGTTTCAAAATCTATTTCATGAAATTCTGGTGTTTAAGCAATAATTTAAAGAGGCGTCTTGAAATACAGCATGGTCCTGGAAGGCTTTACACCCGCACTTTGGGGACCGGATGCTGGCGATCAGAGTACATGGAGCTAGCGGATCGAGCCGTCTTCTCTGGCTGGGGAAATTCAGAGTTGCATTAGGGAATCAGTGACTAATTTATGACAATATTTGGAGAGAAGATAGTCTATCAAAATAAATGTATCTTTGGGACCAGCAGTTAGTGTAATGGCTATGTCGCTGGACTCCCACGTAGTCGACTGCGGTTCGAGTCCCGGACCCGGCGGCTTAAACTCACGCCGGGCGCGTGTGCGTGCGTGCCCAAGATCCCGAGAGGAGAATGGAGGAGAAGGGATTGCGGCGTGGCCATCCCCCCTGGGGGGTGATTTCCTGCTTTCTATCTCTCTGTCTCTCTCTGTCTGTCTGGCGAGCGCACGCGCCCTATAGCAAAAACCTCTCCAAAAAAAGAAAAAAATAAAAAAATAAAAAATAAATGTATCTTTCTCCTTTTGCGAGAACACAAGCTGTTTTATGGACTCCTCCAAAATAGCAGGAAGAAAAACGTTTCCATTATTCGTGGCTGTGTCCTGCAGGCCAGCCAGGCCAGACACCTGCGCTTGTCCAGGTGAAGCTGGGGAACGCCACGGCACGTGCCTACTGAGCCCTGGGGCCACGCCCCACCCCACAGCCTACATCCTAACCCCCTTCTCAGGCTTCCTCAGCCTACACACTGGTGCCTGGTTTTAACCATATGCAGAATTCCAGCAAATTGGAAGGTCAAACATTGGGGAGGAGACTGGGGTGTGTGGGAACCCCCAAGGTAGGTAAGAGCTTGCTTTCTAATTACTCTTCAAGTTCTTTGGTCACCCTCTTCTCTGCACAGGTCAGGCTATCTCCTGGCCTGAGAAGTCCTCACAGCTCCTGTCCCAGCCCCGTTAGACCTAACCCTGTACCGCAGTCCCGTGCCACAGGCTTACTCCCACGGCTCCAGTCCTATGTGGTTTGGTAGAAGGGACTTTGACAAATTCATGTCAAAATGGAACTAAAGTATGAATTTATTTTGGTGCCAAAAAAATGGAATCCATGCATAGTTTTTTATAATACCTGTTTTTCGTAAGTTTTTTGAACACTCCATACAATATTTTGAGAGAGAAATCACATTCCCATAACTTCTGTTGCAGCGTATTGGTACAAGAGCAATTAATACTGTTCCTCTCTTTCTGTGCCTAACCTAGGGATTAAACTTTATCACAGGCATGTGTGTAGAGAGGAAAACACAATGGCCCAGGGACTGGTACTGTGGATGGTTTCGGGCAACCACTGGGGTCTTGGAACATCCTACTCTCAGGAAAGTGGGGACTGCTATACTTTGGGAAGCCTCTGAAGACATATGTCCAGAGTTCAAAGCGCGTCCTGGCCAGTAAATTGTATATAATGTTAGTTACTTACCTGGTTATGATAAGGACCAAGTGAGGAATTTATTCCGAGCACTTAATGGAATGTTTGGGACATAATAAACCCTCCATAAGTGATGGCCTGTAGCCAGGCGTACTAAGACCCGCACCTAACCTCAGAACTACACGGCACATTCCCCGGGGGTCTTTGCTCACGCTCAGCCCCTCAGCGAGCGCTGCGTGTGCTCGTTTCCTACGTCCATATGATAAACTGCAGAGACGTTTCACCTGTAATTTCTTCTGATTACAGGACTTGTTTTTCTAGCATGCTTAGAGGCTTACTCAGGTTGAGAAATAGCTAACTTCCTTTCTCTCCCCAGGGCCTACCCTAGACACATCGTAGCAGAATACGTGGAGCGTCTTTGATAAATGATTGTAAATGGATTTTGAATATTTAAAAGCACATAGGGGCTGGCCCAATAGACTAGTGGTTGAGGCCAACCCACTTTGAATCCTGGACCACTCAGTGGCTTAAAAAGCATGATAGGTGTATGTACACGTCTGCCTGAAGTCCTGACAGGATGGAGAAACAGAGAAGAGGGGAAGGTGGCGTGAGCACATCGCATTGGGGGTCTCTCTCTCCCTCCGTCTCTGTTTCTCTCTCTCTGTCTCTCTCACACACAGACACACACACGCGCGCGCGTGAGCTCATACCCTCTGGCAATTAAAAGAAAAAAAGCATATAGACCTTACTCCTGATCGTGGATCTAAAACAAGCAGTTTTCACTCTCGACTAGAAACAAATGTGCAGGGCGAGTTTGTAGATGGTCTTGGCAGATTAGGATCCCCTCAGAAGATAAGGAGGAAAACAATGCTTCATAACGATTCTAAATTCAATTTAAAGTCTATTTAAAAGTCTTTCTCTTTGGTTATTATGATTGTTTAGAGTCTGGACCTCCTTTAATTACCACGATTTCTGGCCCCTTGAACTCCTCCTTTATTTCTTGCCAAGGAATAAAATGAAACCCTGCTGTGATCATCCTTTCTCTTTTCCCAAACAAGCACTGTCTTTCGGGAACGTGGAAAGTAACTTCTGGGTGAACTCTTCGTCTCTGAATTGCCCTCCTCTGGGGTTTGTTTTTACACCTTCCCTCCTACAAATGTCTAGCAATGGAGCTACTCCCAATTACTCATTTTCACACTAGTCCTGCCCCTGTACACACTGGTTTTTTTATTGTTTGTTTGTTTGTTTTGGGTTTTTTTTTTGTGATTTTGCCTAGGGCACATACATTCATTAGAGAGAGAGTCAGAGATAGTGAGAGAGAAAGTGAGAAATCACCCCCCAGGGGGAATGGCCACACTGCACTCCCTTCTCCATTCTCCTCCCAGGATCTTGGGCACGCACACGCAGGCACCCAGCATGATTTTCAAACCACCTGGTCTGGGACTTGAACCGTGATCGGCCGTGTGGGAGTCCAGCAGTGTAACCCTACACCCTCTGCCGTACACATTGCTAATCTTCCACGTTGTCCTTTAACTGACACCTTTGCACTCCCGCCTCCCTTCTGAGCCTGCTCACTCCTGGAGGGTAACGACTGGACCGACAGCAGCTTTGGATCGAACTGCGGCTGGGAAGCAGGATGGCCATTCCTCCTCCAACTGAATTGCGAGTTCTCGGGTCGTTGCTGTTACTTTTATTAATACATTCCACAAACGCGTCCCATTTCCATTTTGACAAGTGATCAATGGTAACTATTTTTCGAAGCCATAATTTTGAAAAATTATCTTTAATTAGGAAAAGAGAAATTTTCATAGAAAAGTAAATTACAAACATTGTCTTTGTAATAGGTTCATGTCTCCTATTTCTGAACGTTGTTTCTGTGATGTGCTTTCATCCCTGGACTCTGGGGACGGGTCACTCGAGAGTCACGGGCACTTCGAGCTCTTGGTGAAGAGGCCCGCCTGTGCTCGTCTCTGATCCATGCTTTCCTGTGGGGCACACGCACTACTTACCCCGAAATGGCACCTGCTGCCCAGCTACGTGTGCCTTCCGCCTAAGCGGGTATGTAATACCCTAGATTAAACTGCCCTCGAGATAGTTCCATGTTTCAGAGATTTACATGCCCACTGTTATTCCTCTGACAAATAAATTTAACCAATACAAAAGAATATTTTACCGAATATGGGTACTATGTTTTGTTTTAACTACCTTAATTTGGGGAGGGGAGATAAAGGTGAAAAATAAATAAATGAACAAGTAAGTTCTATTTATCCCTTTACTTCTTTTTTTTTTTTTTTTTTTTTTTTGAGAGGTTTTTGCTATAGGACCCATGGACTCACCAGACAGAGAGAAAGTGAGAAATCACCCCCCAGGGGAATGACCATGCCTTAATCCCTTCTCCTCCATTCTTCTCTCAGGCCTTTGGGCCTGCACACATGCACACAAGCCTGGTGTGAGTTTCAAACTGCCAGGTCCGGGACTTGAACGGTTGGCCATGTGAGAGTCCAGAGCCTTAACCACTATGCCATCTGCTGATCCCTCTTTCCTTATTTTCAACCTTTTGAAAGCTTATTTATTTATTTCTTATTCTGACAGAGGAAGATACACATACCCCAACGGGGCCTTCATACCATAACCTCAGCCAGGCCAGATCCCGGGCACATGTGCACGTGAGCTAGCACTGGTGCATACGGGGACCCTCAGGGTGCAAATCGGGGCCCGGCTCTGGGGGTCCAGCCCTGCAGAGACGTGTGTAACTGCTGTGCCACCAGGGTCCTTACTTGGATCTTTTTCATTGCCAACAGGAACATATTCTGGCTAGAGAGAGACAGAAAGAGAAGAGAAGGCTAAAGCATCCCCCAGAGGAGGAGTCATGCCACAACTCCTTCCCCACTCCCCAGCTGTCAGGGTTTGGGGCTCGCACACGGACACAGTAAACAGGTTTTCTCAAGCTACCTGGACTACGGATGAGGTTCAACCTGCTATTGATCACTTGGGATCTACCTATCTTAATCCTAGGCTAATGGGCTGGCCTATTCTGAACTTTTACATTTTAATTATTTTACTCTATAAACTTCCAAATATGAGTGTATTATAATGTTAATACTTAGTTTTACCTATACTCATAGTAGAGAGGGGTGTGTGTGTGTGTATATATACATATATATATACACGTGTATATATATATGCATATATACATATATATACACGTATATATATGTATATATACATATACATATATATATATATATATATATATATATATATATATATATATATACACATACAAGTCATGATGTATTTTTGCATTGAAAAACATAGAAAAATATGTCATGGCTTTTCCAATGACCTAATAGATATTTTTCATATATAAACAAATAACAATATGACCACATTTATTATTTTTTTTTTTGAGAGAAAAATTTTTGCTATAGGGCACATGTGCTCACTGGAGAGACAAAGAGAGACAGAGACAGAAAGAAATCACCCCCCAGGAGGGATGGCCATGCCACAATCCCTTCTCCTCCATTCTCTCAGGTTTTTGGGCACAGAGATACATGCTTCTGGTGTGAGTTTTAAGCTGCCAAGTCCAGGACACGAACCACAGTTGACTATGTGGGACTCTAGCAACGTACTCATGATTCAATCTACTGATCCCGATGGCCACAGATTAACAATGACAGTAAAATTATTTTCATGCAGTTAGAGCAAAAGGGCAGAAATTAATTTCATGATACAAAATTAAATATTTTTCTAAATAATAGCAAACAAGTGGGATTAAGCACATGTTTTAAGACTATTTAAAATTATATTTAAAGTAAAATGACCTCGCATTAGCTTTAACTGTTTGAATGGTATTATATTTTTATATTATTTTATAAAATCTTTTTTTTTATCTCTCTTCCATTGCTATTACTTACCCGTCAATATGTCATTTGCCTCTTTCATCTTCTGATCTGTTGTTTACTCAATTGCTTCATCAGTTCTCTTTCTAGGAGAGATTACTTCAATATGTCACACTTCAGAAAAAAAGTACTAGATCTTGGAGAGCTTGAATTTTTTTTGCTTTAGTTTCCTCCAAAATTGCTTTGCATATTAGGTCATCAAGATTTCCTAAAGTTAAATCAGGCACGTTGGATTTTGTATGGTTATAGTTTCTTTGTTTTAGATAAATATTATCTATAGCAGTAAGAATATGTTTTAAATTATTTTATAATGTCTTGAAAAATTATGTCCGTTGTAACATCAGAAATTATTTCGAACTTTTTGATTGATCTTATGGAATATTCGATGTTTTTCCATTTCCCTTCATTTTCCCTGCTCTGTCTAGTAAAACCAACATCTCCAAACAATTATCAGAGTGCATGTAATGTCTGATTTATTTCTAAAATTATTATTTAGTCTTGGAGTGTGTGCGCACGTGTGTGTGTGTATGAGGGGTCTTCAAAACTCATAGAAATTTAACGCTATAAAAAAACGTGGATGGATTTCAAAAATCATTTGCTCCAAAATAAAATCGTACTTTAATTCCATTTTTTTCCACCGATTTTTAAATTTTTAAAAAATTTCCCTTTATTAATTGTCAGAGGGCATATGCACTTGCCAGAGAGACAGAGAGAAAGCAGGAAAGGCTTCTCCAGTGGTTCAGGGCCACACTGCACCCCCTCCTCCCTGTCTCCATCCCATCAGGATTTGGAGCGTGCAAGCACAAATGCCAGTATGTTTTCCAAGACACCGAGGCTGGGATTCAAACTGTGGTTGGCCATGCAGGATCTCACTCTCAATGCACAAGGCTTAACCACTTTACAA
Source organism: Tupaia tana (assembly GCA_026018925.1). Lineage (NCBI taxonomy): Eukaryota > Metazoa > Chordata > Mammalia > Scandentia > Tupaiidae > Tupaia > Tupaia tana. The sequence continues at coordinate 3,740,976 of JAKSZU010000017.1, forward strand.
CAGGGCGAGCCCTCCACACACTTTCTGAAGTCCACTTACCTATGAATGTGTGTGTGTATGTACTCACATATACGATATCTATATTACAACGAATAGTATGAAAGTAATACTGTTGATTTTAAACTTTATGACATAATGGACAGAATAATTTCAAATAAGTCTAATGAATCTTCTAAGAAGCTTAAGGTTTTTATCATTATTCTTTAATACAGCCAAAGTCCTTTGTATGGAATATAAATCATTCGCTAGTACTCTTAAAGTATGAATTAACGGTTCAAGTCATTATGACCTGTTTCCAGATGCTATGTCTTGTGATTTTATCCTGTTTTTCCAGTGAGAAGTAGTATCAATATTCCTGTCATAATCAGCATCGTTTTTCTACTTTCTCCAATAGGAAAAGTAACCACTGCCCCACTGCTCACATCCTTTTTGTAAAGCTCCAGGGAGATGCTGACCCTAGGTAGCCTTGTGACAAGGTGACCCTGCCCCTAGAATGATTCAGACTGATTCCCTTAACCAGGAATGTGGAATTGAGAATGATTAAGCTGAGTGAATCATCTAGCTGAGAAAAACCGAGTCCCAAAATCATAAAGTCGCGATGCCGTTGGTGCTCAGCAAAGCCGAATACAACGGGAAGCCAAAGCTACAGAGAGGAGAATCCCAAGTCAGCAAAGACCAGCAGCAGAAGCAGCAGAGGCGCAGAGCTGGGCGGGGACAGCCTCCACAGTCCCACGCAGAGCAGGGGTGTGCTCTCGTCCTCGCCTTCCAGGCCCACGCCCTGGGGGTGACACTGATATGCAGACTGCTGGCTGAGCTCCACGTTCGAGCTTCTTCCGTACCTGCTCCAGACTGTCCGTGTACACTGGAGGACTTTTCTTCTTTTTTGGAGGGGTTATTGCTATAGGGCATATACGCTCACTAGAAAGACAGAGAGATGGACTGACAAAAAGCGAGAAATCACCCCCAAAGGGGGATGGCCACGCCGCAATCCCTTCTCCTCCATTCTCCTCTCAGGATCTTGGGCACACACACACATGTGCCCGGTGTGAGTTTAAGCCACCGGGTCCGGGATGTGAACCACAATCAACTACATGGGAGTCCAGCGACATAGCTATTACGCTAACTGCTGGTTCCTGAGGACATTTTTGTGAATTGTAAGCTAATACTCCCAAGAGAGGTATTTATAAATCAAGTGTATAAGAAATGTTCCTTACAGTTTCACTGTGTGTAAAACTTCCAGACCCAAAGTATATGAATAACAAAATACATTCCAATCTTAAAAAGAACTTTCCAGTCTTAACGCGCACACCCTTGTACACTCACACACACTTGTTCACACACTCTCCATGGACAAGAGGGTCAAGTTCTCCAGCAGATTTTCTAGCATAGTCTTCTTCTCAAACCTGAACTCTCGCACACGTTGGGCTTGGACCTGAGCAAAAATACACTTATTTGCTCAAGAGCTTTGATAGACAATTTTTCCTATTTGTATATAGGCTAGCCTTTTTCCAACGTGTATTTGGAGTACATATTTTTGTATGTTTTATGTTTGTTCAATCAGAGCTTTTTCCACTGTAAGTGGCTTACACGTAAGGGACGTGCGTCAGCTTCACGGCGAGGCTCTCGCTAGGGTTCCAGCGCGGCCAGGTCGCCGTCCACTGGCGTTGTTGTCTTCCTCTTGACTCGGTTTCCCTGTACGGCCTTCTCGGGCGGGTTCTCTCCTACTTACGTCCTGCTAGGTGAGAAACCTCGGCAAAAGAACGTATCCCAACGCGTTGGTGAACGCCTGGCCCTGCTGCTAGGACCCAGCCTTTGTGACCAGAGATACAATGCTCCAGGTGCCGGGCCTGGATCCTGTGTCTGCTGTCCGGGTCACCTGAAGGAAGAAGGGACAAGGGGATGAGGGTGGTTCCAGACGAAAACCAGGATGCTCTGAGGATAAGGTGAAGGCAGAGGGTGCTGGGACATGCCAGCAGAGACACCCCGTCTCCCGACGTCTCGCCGCTCTGTGCTCTCTGGCCTGACAGGGAACTTGTCAAGCCTCCGCGTACGGTGGTTTGTGGTCAGCTGCGGGTCATTGCCCTGCTCACCTCAGACCCCCAGCGTGTGTTATCTTTCAAACGACCTCTGCCAATTCCAGAATCCGAGGGTGGTCTTCAAGAGCTGAAGCCACTTACGTGATGCGATTCAAGGAGGGCCTGGAGATGTCTCCTCCGCCTTCTCCACCACCTCCTTCTCCTTCTTCAAATATTCCCATGCGCTACCTGACACAGATGTACTTCCTGGGGCCTCGGGCGGTCCTGCAGATTTATTTGAACGTGACTGCCTCCTGAGAGCAGTGGTGCTTAGGCTGCTCAGAGCTGCTGCTCTAACAGGGTCTAATTGATCCCGTGGCTTCCTGGAGGGCAGTGGCTAGTGCAGATGGACAGTGAGAGCGTTTCGATCTCAGCATGAAGATCTGCTCGCTCTGACTTCATGGTTTTGCCGATAGTTATTCCTACTTTAAGAAATCTTCTATCATTCTCAAACTCCAATGGAAAAATACAGATGGGTTATAATGGATACAAGAGAGGAGAAACAAACTAAAAAAAAAAATGGTGGAAACATTCTTTATTTATAGACGTTGAGAAAAATGAAGGCATTTTGAGTGCCAAACCACAAGAAGACAAGATAGGGTAGTTAGCCATCAGTGTGCGTAGAGTGTGAAGTCTCTCTGCCAAAGGAAGATAATATGATCTTTGCAAGTTTTTCTGGTAAGGAAAACATTTCAAAATAGCAGATGTTGAAATTATGAAGAATTTTAAATACAAGTACAAAGCAAGAAATACGTTACTGAGTTAAATTGAAGGGGATTTGTTTAACGTTCAGTGCCTTCTCCACACTAGATGTTCTGGCTACATCACTCTGTAAAGCAGGCCGAAGCCTCTCCCTCGCCCTCACCGAGCTCACCGTGGAGGGTGTGTATAAGAAACATAATAAAGGCATAAAATCTGTGGGATTATAGGGGCTTATCAATGCAGCGAGGGGAACTATCAATATGTTCGCAGAGACCGGAGGGCTGTGGGTGGTAAGGTGTGGTTTTAAGTAAGGTAGACTCAAATGGGAAGAGGACACTTGGACAAAGACTTAAAACTGGTGGGAGGGTGAGTCACGCAGACGCTGGCCCTGGGACCAGACAGTGTGGAGGGTTCAGAGGTGGCAGGTGATGTTCGGGGCTGAATGAATGAAGAGGAGGGAAGGGGACAAGGGAACAGAGAGGACGTTGTCACAATACTTTGTACAACTCAGTTGTGGAACTCCCTGTGATGGTCTGAAAACTCAGGTCTCATGTTTTTTACGTGTTTTGCTTTGTAAATAGATTTTTAACCAGTCCGAGCGGTGGTTTTCTCTGGTCAAACGTCGTTTTTTCCCCCATTGTAGATCTCCTCCATTCAAACGCTCACTTTATAAGGCCACTGAGCTTCCCGCCAGTGTCTCCCACGTGCATCAGTGGAGCCGCGTGGCTGAAGCGGCCCTGCGTGGCTGTGTGCAGCCACCACCGGCTCGTGAGGGCGGGCACAGCCTGGCTGTGAAACGTGCCCCGCACTGGGAACCCACAAGCAGTCTCCCTAAAACACCCAGGAGGGAGAGCATGCAGCCCTCACGTGCGGGGAGTCCGTTCCCTGCCATGCTCAGGTGGAGCCGGGCTGGAGCTCGGCGTGGGCCTTGGCAGGACGCCCGGGACCCCCAGACCGGCTCTTCATCAGAGCCTTCATGACATGAGGAGGAGGGGCTGCGTCCTTGTAAAACTACCTGCTAAATGCTGAAATTGATCTGAGACCAGCTTTGACTGTGAGTGTTTGTCAATTTGTAATTCAAGTGATATGTACAGTAATTTACTTCATAAACATTAATCACTATAAAACTGTGATGGAGTTAAAGCATTTTGGGGAAAACATTAAAAATATTAGTCTTTCTTCTTAACCATAATGCATTTTGGATTTTCTGTCTTAAATATTTATTCCTAACCCTGCCTCTGCCACTGAGTGACATGATTTATGGCTTCTTCCAGGAAATGTGAATGCCTAGGGGACAGCAATTCATTTAATGTTAGCCTAGGTAAAACACACAAAGCAGAGGTAGGAAATGAAATGAAATATTACGTCCCCAAAGCCATCAGGTGGTGCGGTGAGTTAAGGTGCTAGACTCACATGGTTGACCGTGGTTCGAGTCCCAGGCTTGGTGAATTGAAAATCACGCTGGGCATGTGAGCATGATTTCCTCATATCCCAGAAGGAGAATGAAGGAAAGGGACTACGGTGTGGCCGTCCTCTCTGGGAGGTGATTTCTCACTGTCTCTCTCACTGCCTCTCTCTCTCTCTCTCTCTCTCTCTCCCTGGCAAGCACACATGCCCTATAGCAAAACCTGAAAAATTAAAAATCATGTCTTTGTGTCTTATGCCATTATGTGTCTTTTTTAGTGAGAATTAATAGAATCTTTTTAAGTGATAGGATTTTAGGTCTTCATTTATCAATTATTTTAAAGTCAGTTTTTGTTTTCCCCTTAAGTCTTAAGTTTTAATTGAATGTATTGTGGGTACTAACTTTTTAATTTTTTTTTTTATTTACTCAGGTCATACTTAAATATAAATATATACGAGCATTTCAATGAGTAAAATAATACTAGAAATTAGCTGGAAAAATTAAATAATATTGAAATAAACTAGCTCAAAAATTCATTAAAAAAGGAATTCAATGGGACCAGCAGGTGGCATGGTGGTTAAGGTGCTGGACACTCCCACATGACCGACCACGGTTTGAGTCCCGGACCTGGTGGCTTCTTTCTCACTTTCCTTCTCTCTCTTTCCTCCTCTGTGTCTCTCTCTGGTCAAATTAAAACAAATGAGTGAATAAATAAAATAAAACAAATAATTATTTTAAAAAAGGGAATTCAAGTATGAGTCTATTTTAGTGTAAAATATGTTTGAAATCCATGCATAATTTTTTTTAACACCCATTTTTCCATGAACACTTTTAAGATCTCTTATACGTAATGAAAAGTTAAAAAGCACATTCATCCTTCCTCTGAATCCTAATCTGCCTTCCTCACATGCTCATGCATCTAGCAGACCCCCTGTAGTGTCTCCACACACCCTATGGCTCTGTCTCCACCGAGAGCCCTAACACGGCCTTTGGCTGGGTCTGGTATGACACCAAATGCACCTCGGTCCCCAGGGAGGCAGATGACGTGATAGGAGCACAACCGCAACCAAAGTTTGCCCTGCAGCTCTGAGAATGCAGATCAGAAGCAGTTCTCAGAGAAACACATTTCCTGCCACCTCGGTGGGTCTTCTGCGTCCATCCCAATGTTGCAACATACAGGTAAACCGCCTCTTAAAAATTCAGTTCAGCTGTAAAACCAGCCTCTCAAAGGTGGAAGCCGGCTTTCGAACTCAAACACATCGCCCTGTGTCAACAAACATCGGGTCTCAACCAATCAGGTTTTACTTGTCTTCCAGCTCACTAACCTCTCCCCAAATTACTTTGAAACGAATCCCAGACATGAAGACATCTTGTCTTTTTAATATTTCAGTATGTAATGTAAAACATAAAACTCCAAAAAAAAAAAAAAAACACCCACCCCTCATTCATGATAACCATTACCACACCTTAAAAATAATAATAGTGGGGCCATTAGGTGGTGTGGTGGTTAAGGCAGCTGGACTCCCCCATGGCCAGCCGTGGTCAGAGTCCCAAACTCAGCTGCTTGAATCTCACGCCAGGAACATGTGTGTGCATGCTTGAAATCCCAAGAGAATGGAAGAGAAGGAATTGCAACTCAGGGGTGATTTCTCACTTTTTGTCCCTCTGTCTCTCTGGTGAGCACAAACACCCTATAGCAAAAATCTCTCAAAATAAATAAATAAATAATAGCCCTTAAATTGATAAATTTCCACATTGTATCATTTTTTTAAATATGGCAGCTTGAATCTAATCCATAGAATACCCATGCATTACAATTGCTTCATGCATCTTTTAATTATCTTTTAATGCAGGAGATTTCCTGCTCCGTCTCCCCTTTTTTCTTTATAGTCTGTTGTTGCTGCTGCTTTTCATAAAAATACAGTTATCTGGGGCTTTTAAAGTTTATTTACTTATTTTATGAGTGAGAGAGCCAGAGAGAGACACGCACATGTGAAGACAGAGAGAGAGAGACAGGATCTCCACAGGGTCTCGCTCAGTGGTCCTTCCCAGAGCCTCCTGCCTGCCAGGACCAGGACCATGTGTGCACGCCAGGTGAACTGGGAATTGAACCCCGACCTCCCGTATGACTCCAGCGCTGGGGAGCAGCACAATACCACTGCACCACAGTGGCTGGGCCCAGAACCAGCTGTGACGTGAAGTCTGCATGGTGGGAACTTACTGATGGTGTTCCAGTGGCGGCGTTAAACGTGCCCCTCAGCTCCATGTGTGTCTGCAAACTGGTGCTTCCACCTAGACCCTGGCCAGATTCAGATGCGAGTTTTGGCAAGACTTGGCAGGTGGCAGTGGGACCACCAGGAAGCAGCACATGATGCTCGTCCGTCTGTTTCGGGGACCGACCATGCTCACTTAGGTCCCGTAATTTCTTCGGGGTTGCAAAATGGTGATGCTCTACTTGTACCATCTAATTTCATGTATTAACCCCTACGTGAAGAAAACGTCTCAACGATTTATTCCGTTACCCTCAGGTATCGTAAGGATAGGGAAGGCAGGATAAATGCTCGCTTTTCTCTTTTATTAGTTTTCTAAATAGTAAGCCAATTACTTGGTATTCTCCAGAGGTTGACCAATGATTTTTAATATGAAGTATGGGTTGAAATGTATTTTATGGGTTTTAATGTATTGCAGTTATTATCCTAGTAATGTTTACTGGCTCAGTGGGATCTTTTCAGTTGGCTCCTAACCCTTCAGCATGGCTCCTGTGTCTTCAATGATGCTTACTCTCTACATGTCAAGGTGACATGGCTAATTTTGCATCTGTCTTACCTCAGGCTTGCAGTTAGCCTTTAGATCCTTTGAGTAGGAAGTTCACGGTGAAACTGAGCATTTACACTCTAGCGTGCACATATCCTCGTGGACCTTAGATCCATTTTTCCTTTTTTCAATACCACGTATTTTGGTCCTCCACTACACAAATGAAATTATTATCCCATCAAAGCTGCAGAACAGTCTCAGGATGGAAATACCTACCCTGCCACTAGGAGTATGGCTATTGAAAACAGTTCAATAACAAGAAGTCATTTTGTAGTTTCGTAAAATGTTTATGTGTCTACGAAGCCAACACTGTGAAATAAATCTCATTTGTTCCATGGTCCCTACACCCTTTTTCTATCCTCCATTTTATTTTTCTGGCATGTTCTTAGTTTGTCAAAATCCTAAGCAAAGGTATAGAGATATAATTTTATATATATAGGAAGAATTACTTATTTTATTTGTTATTATTATTTATTTTTTAATTTGACCAGACAAGAGAGAGAGAGAGAGAAAGTAAGCTGCCAGATCTGGGACTCAAACCAGGGTTGGTCATGTGGGGATCCAGCATTTTAATCACCACACCACCTGCTGGCCCCTATGTGTATATTTTAACTCACCCTTTTGAGATAAGTGATAGTATACAATGCACATTTTTTTTTTGTCTTTCATTTTAAAAACTCAGTACTTCCTGGAGATCACCCTACAGTAATGTCTGTAGAAAAAACACGTGTCCTTCGGATAGACACCAGGCAACCCACCGTGAACTAGGGGCCCGTTCTCCTCAGTTCATTTAACTCATGTCCAACTGATGGGCAGTTGACTTGTCTACAGCCCCTTGATACCACAAATAGTACTATAATAAGTAAGTGTATCCCGTGTGTCTTTTTCCTATTTTTACTAGCATATTTTTGGAGTCAATTTTTTAAAATGTGATTATTCACTGAGTCAAGGAGCAAACACGTGTCATTTGGCTACAGAACCCAGCTCCCTCCACGGACGACGCCATTCTGTGTTCGCACCAGCGAGGCTGCGGGGTACTGGCTTCCTCACGGCATGGCCGCAGGGAGGCGGTCAGATGCTTGTATTTCTACAGTCTGCTTTTTCATGGGGAAAAATAACCGGCTTTACAGAATCAAGTTTTCCAGTCTTTCATTTTTTTCTTTCTGGATTTTAAGTCAGGAATAAGTCCAGGTTATGGCAAAATTCAGTTTATGGAGGAATATTCTATGTCTTCTTTTGACATGTTCATTGGTCTATTTCTCTTACTTTAAAAATTTTTATGTATTTGGAACTTGCCACATTGCAGTATGAAGAATGAATTCAGTTGTTTTTTTAATTTAGGTTTTTGTCATAGGGAGCGTGTGTTCATCAGAGAGACAGAGAGAGACAGTGAGAGGGACAGTGAGGAATCACCCCATGGGGGGATGGTCACACCACAATCCCTTCTCCTCCATTCTCCTCTCAGGATTTTGGTCACGCACACACAAGCACATGCCTGGCATGCTTTTCTTATTATTACTATTATTTAATATATTTTATTTTGTTTTAATTTCTTTTATACACTTAATCACTATATATCACTTAGCTTGTAAAGTGAATTTTCCAACATGAATACATTCTCCCCAGTCCAGCTGGGGATACTCTCCACTTTATCAACAGATAATAATGCTTCTGTGTCCCGTACATGTCTTGCCTCTCTGTTTTTCTCCTTAACGTCTTTCCTCAGACTCACCTCCTTCCCCCGGCATGATTTTCAAGCCACTAGATGCGGGACTGAAACCGCAGCCTGCCAGTGCCTTAATCACCATGCCACGCGGTGGATTCCGCCTGAGCTTGTTCAGTATGTCTGTCTACAGTTCAACCAGCGTTCCACGTTAAAACTCACCTTCCCGCCCTTGCGGGGTGCTGCTTTTATCCTGTACCGAACGTCCGTGCGCAGCTGAGTGTGCTTCAGAGTCTTTCCTTGTATCATGTTGGTCTGTGTGTATGAGTATGTGCCAAAAACAAACGAGCGTTTTCCCCCCAGAATCTTTCATTTCTGGCAGGTATATCCCTACCCCTCCAAACCAGTACCCCTCTGTCTCAGAGTTTCCCTTATGGCTCTTGTTTACTCTTCCAAAAGATTTTGATTCAGCTCAGTAAATTTTAACTTAACTTTACTAGTTTCAGAGAAAAGAAACATAGTACATTTTTACTGTGGTTGGATTTAATTTGTCAATTAATCCAGGAATAATGGCAATCTTTTAAATGTCAAGTTTTCTACTCCAAAAATGTTATGTAACTCTCCATTTGCATAAATCTCTCTCTTTTGGGGCCAGAAGTTGGCGTAATGTCGCTGGACTCCCATGTAGTCAACTGCAGTTCCAGTATCAGACCGGATGGCTTAAACTCAACGCTGGGTGTGTGTGCGTGCGTGCCCAAGATCCTGAGAGGAGAATGGAGGAGAAGGGATTGTGGCGTGACCATCCCCCCTGGGGGGGGGTGATTTCTTGCTTTCTGTCTCTCTGTCTCTGTCTTTCTGGTGAGCGCACATGCCCTATAGCAAAAAAAAAAACAAAAAACAAAAAACAAAACACCAAACTCCCCCCACTCTCTTTTAAAAAATCTTCTAGAAGTATTCTGGTTATTTTCATATATCTCAGGTTATGTTGTGTTATCAGTTTTTGGCCATTGACATGGAGTCTTCTCTTCCATTCTAATTTCTAGGTGTTTTTTTTTCTTGTATATGAAGATTACTAATTATTGGATAGTAAGTTTTCAAACAACGTTTTTACTAAGTGTTGTGTTTTAGGATTTTCAGATATTATAGCTACATATGCCACCTGCAAATAGAAATAGTTTTACCTTATCCATTTTAATTCTTATGACTATACTTCATTTCTCTTGCTCAAACAAAAATGACTGCCACTTCTCTTTTTCTCCTTAGATTTTTGCTCTACAGTGTGCTGCCTAGAGAGAAACAGAGAGGGGAAGTGAAGAATCACACCCCCAAGAGAATGGCCATGCCGCAATCCCTTCTCTTCCATTTTCCTCTTGGGATTTTGGGCAAGCATGCACACTTACCCAGTGTGATTTCCAAGACACTGGATCTAATGCTCAAACCACACAGCCAACCTTGTGTGACCCAGTGCCTTAACCTCCATGCCACCTGCTGGCCCTAATGACGGCCACTTCTAACACAGCTCCCAGCGGTGGAACTTGGGTATCCTGTCTTGTTTCCGACCTTCTCACTTAAGCATCAAGTCATGTCCCAGTAAGTAAAGATGCTACCCTTTGTAATAGGTATGTGCTATGATAATAATAATGATGATATATAAAATCATTCGCCAATCCTTATTTAGTAAATTTTTATATAAATAGTATCTGTCGAATGTTGCCAAAAGCTTTACCTTTTTGCATCTGTGGAGGTGATCAGACAATTTTTAGCCTTAACTCTGTTATGCTGTTGGAGCCGAAAATTTATTTTGGAAAATAAATTTTCCAAACATAATGCTTTTAAATAAACTCCTTTTAGCCATGGTGTATTATTTAAATGGGCTGTTGGGTTTTCTTTACTTCTGCTTTACTTAAGATAGCTTCATGTCATTATTCATAAAAAGATTAGTCTGTCAGTCTTTCTCCATTTGTCTTACAACTTGTTGGTGCATATAGCTAGTGTACACTACTCTGTCTCTCTGAAGAACATCACGTAGTTTTAGTTCTACTGCATATTTAATTCCAGGCATTCTTTCAATATCTCCTCAACCATTGTGGTTGACTAACTCTTACTTTAAGGTAAACTTCCAAGGAAGGGCTTATGTAATAGCATCCTCTTATTTTTGCATTTACAAATCATTTTGTCTAGAACCTTTGTACATGAAGATCAGTTTATCTGAATTTAGAACCCTTGGTTCACATTTTTTGTTGCTGTTGAGTGTATAAATATGTTACTTAATTATCTTGTAATATAAGACATGACTTTTGAAATGTTCATTGTGACATAGTCTGTTTGCCCACTGGTCAAAAGATCTTTTCATGTCCAGTAGTATAACTAAAATATGGTATGGTGTAGTCTGTACTGTATTGACGTTTTCCTATGTAAAGTTATGATATGTAGTTTTAAATATTTTTGTTCATGTCCTGTTTTAGAAAGTTTTCTGAAATCATTTTAGTATTTATTTGTTCCATTACTTGCTTGGCATTCTCATTTGGAAAAAACTATTTTAAGTATGTTGGATCTTCTTTATCTGCCTCCTATATGTATTCTTTTTCTTGAAGTCTGTTTATCCTTTTCCTTTTTTAAAAAAAATTTTCCTCCTTGTCATCTCACTCCTAAAGCATTACATTTTGCATTTTTGTTCTTTCCAGTTTAATTTATTATGAAATTATTTTTCTTGTTACCTCTCTTTATAAAGATTTCTTTACTGAACCTTTGCTAATTCTGTTTTATGATGCTATTTCATAGTTTGAACATATTTCCTCATTTCTTTTAGAGTGTTTTGAAATATTTGGTCACCGTTTGTATGTGTCTTCTGGGCATTGCTTTCTGGCTTGCTTTTATTGATGCTATTCTAGTCCTTCTTCTCTTTTTTCTCATTGCATTTGTGCAGACTGGGCCAGGACTCTTTCTGATGGCCTATTCTTAAGTCAATTCGTTTTTGCTCTGTTGTTGGAGAGGTTTGGGTCAGACTAACTTTTCTAGCTTTGTGCTTGGCACTTCCTCTTTCCTTGTCTGTGTGAAGTGAGTTTTTAGATGGCTTTATATTTCTGGGCTCCATCTCCTCCCCTGCTCACTACCGTGCCTGTTGTCTGCTCAGTTTGGAGTCTGTTCCTCAGTGTCTCCTCACCGAGGCTTTGTTCCCAGGTCTCGGGAGCCTGCAGAGCCCGTCCCCTCCCTGCTCTGTCTGCTGCTCTTACTGGCTGTGCACCCTTCACTGTGGGGCCCTGGGAAACCTGAGGCCCTCTCCTCCTCCATCAGAATCACGTTCCCTCAGACTTTCTCTCTCATGGACCCTGATACGAGGTGGGCCTTGTATTTATTGGTAATTTGCTAACTCACTTTCTTACCTCATTTTGCTGTAGATGTTGTCTGTGCGTGATGTTGTTCTTCGGTTTTGTTATCTTATATCTTGTATTTTTGGTGTTATTGTTGTTTGTTTTTTGTGGCATGGTAAGGCGCATTATACCATCGTGCTTTTTTCTGCATTCTAACTTTGAAGTATTTCCTGTGGGATTTTTAAATAACATTCTCCTCACCTCCCCTTGTGGGGGCTGCTTTGTGTGATGGTTTCTCTACAGTGGAAAGACAAGAATAAAGCCAGGAGAGGGTGAGAGAGAAGGAAAACAGTGGCTGGAGTGGTTGTGAAAGAACAAGGGCCAGAGATGGAACGTCAGGGTGACGGTGGTCACGGGACCCAGGGAGGGTGAGTGCTGAGGGCCTCGCGTTGTATTGCATTTTTTTTCAGGTAGCCAGAGAAAGAGAATAAAGTGGTAGTAAGTGAGATTCAGAAGGTGTTTTTAATTTCCAGTTCGTCCTGTACATTCATCGAGCCACTTACACATCGTAGAGCTGCCTTTGCTTCTGAGTAGTTTGGGAGAGCGTTTACGAGGCCAGACAGACAGCCACCTCGGCATAGGCTCCGGCAAAGGAAGGTAGCCCCTTGTGTATAGTTGTATATGCAAGAGCTTTCTGAGTTAAATATATATATATATATATATATATATATATATATATATACACATACACACACACACACACACACACAACCTATTATTTGAAGAGTATTTAATTTCATATATATATATATATATATATGAAATATCCTGTTATTTAAGGAATATTGAGGATATATATACATATATATCCTACTATTTTATATATATAGGTATACATATAAAATCTCCTATTATTTGAGGAGTACTGTAACCTTTTCATGAGGGGAATAGAATTTACTCATCAATTCTCTTTGCCTCGTAACAGCAGAGCAGGAAGGCCATGTACACCCGCTCTCCCAGGAGCATCCCACAGCAGTCTGGTCAGCCCTCACCCCCAGCTCCCCTTTCTGGTGACGAGTGTGCATTACCACCCTCTGCTGCATGGGCTTGGAGCTCTCACAGTCCTTCAGACTAATAACTGAAGTTTTTGAACCCATTACTTGTCAGAGAATAAAACCATGAGGGGTTGCAGTTCCCACCTCCCACATCTGTGGGCTTATTAGAGGCTTCCCTGGGAATGGCCCCCTTAGAGGCATTGTACCGTTAAGTGGCCACGGAGATGGGAATCAGGGTCGTGTCTGTGATGCTCAGCAAGTGCTTTACAAGTGAGCAGCGGACCTCGTACGAGGAAGCTTACAGTTCTTAGTCTCAGGCTATGTTTACACTTGGTTAGGAAAATAGAGTGTGTTGGACTGTAATGTAAGAAACATAATTTTTGTTTGCACCGTGCAACTGTGGCATCCTTAAAATTGTGTTACTACACAGGAGGTAAATGAGGTAATTTGGTGAGTTTGGGAGTAGTCCTTCAAAGGTTCTACATCTCGCCTTTACGAAAAGTCCCAGTTGGCAAATTACTGGCTCCAATGTTCACTAGTTCCAGTGCAACGAGGAGGGGGAAATGCATTCAAGATCTGATATCCAGAATATAGATGCAGATATTTTCAAAGTTGAATATTTCTATTAAGTGGTAAGATATTTTATGTACTACATTTTGGTATCTAAAAGGCAAATTGACCAAAGATTTTAAGAATTCCATTTCTTAATAATTAAATAATACAACATTGATGCTGGAGAACAAGGCTAACACAATATTAGCTGTAACAAATAAACTGTTGTTGTAATCTAGGAGATGTTATTTTATCCTCGGTAGAAACAAACTATACATATATTCTTGACACTAAAAGCTGAAATGCATTTCATAGATTTCAGAAACAACAACAAATAAATTAAATTTTAGCTTATTTCAACTCATGTTTCTTGATAATTTAAAGACTAAGTGGTCAAGTGTGCAAACATAAAAAGTTTTTTTTTTATTTGGAGAGGTTTTCGCTATAGGGCGCGTGCGCTCGCCAGACAGACAGAGAGAGACAGAGAGACAGAAAGCGAGAAATCATCCCCCAGTGGGAATGGTCACGCTGCAATCCCTTCTCCTCCATTCTCCTCCATTCTCCTCTCGGGATCTTGGACACACACGCACTCGTGCCCAGCGTGAGTTCTTAGCCACCGGGTCCGGGACGCGAACCGCGGTCAACTATGTGGGAGTCCAGCGACATAGCCATTACGCTAACTACTGGTTCCCAAAAAGTGATTTCATACATGACCAGTAAATGGCATAATGGTTATGTCGCTGGACTCCCATGTAGTCAACTGCAGTTCAAGTTCCCGACCTGGCAGCTTAAAACTCATGCTGTGTGCATGTGTGTGAGCCCACGTGCCCAAAATCCTGAGAGGAGAATGGAGAAGGGATTGCAGCATGGCTACCCCCTCTAGGGGTGATTTCTCACTTTCTGTCTCTCTGTCTCTCTTGCAAGCACATGCACCCCATAGCAAAATCTCTCTCTCTCAAAAAAAATAGATTTTATGAGCAGTTTCAAATAAATTAGGTATTTCCCCAGTTTTCACATACTTAGTACTGCCTTGAATTAATTAAAGGTACTGTGATTCCAAGTGACTATTAATTTACTGAGCAAATTGAACAAATCAAATTAAATAAATGGGCAAATTAAGTTAGTAAGAGGCCCCGTTGCTGGTTCCTAGACTCTAGTTCTGATTGCTGCGTCCTTCTACTTTGATCTGTAATGGCTTCCTTTCTGTATCAAGGTCTCCTGTGTTTTGTTGTCTCCATCTTTTATTAGCTGAGTGTTACTTTTTTTTAATATAGAAATGACCTTATCTTCTTGGCAGATAGCTTGTTTTGCTTTTATGATTTTTTTTCTTTTGGGCCACCATAGAATCTTGACTACCATGCTCAGATGCAGCTGAGATCAAACTTACCCATCAGTCACGTATAGAGAGAAATGAAAGGAGTTAATATCATGAACACAGACCAGAGGTAAAATGGTGGTGGAAAAGGCTTTAAAAATTGCCAAAAAGTATGTGCATTAGCCAGAGAGAGAGAGAGAGAGAGAGATTGAGATTGATAAAGCACCCTCCATGGGGGATGGTCACACTGCAATTCCTTCTCCCTTTCTCCCTCCTCTGGGGATTTTGTGCACACACATGCACCCAGCATGTTTTTTCAGTCCACTGGGTCTGGAACTCCCATCACACAGTCGCCATATGGAATCCAGCCACTTCAACCACCATTGCACCAGCTGGCCTAAGATTGAAATGACTTTTTATTCTTTACATTTTTGCCAGAGAATCCAAGAGAGAGGAAAGGGAGACAACGTCCCCCATTGGGATTGGTCCTGCCACAATCCCTTCTCCTCCATTTTTTCTTTCGTGATTATGGGGACACACACACACATTTCCAGCATGCTCTCAAGCTGCTGGGTCCAGGTTTTGAACTGTGCGTCAGCCGTGGAAGATCTAGTGCCTTAACCACCACACTTTGGCTGACCCATGTTAAGACATATAACAGCTCCCCGTTACGTTTAGGACCTCTGGTGGACTTCAGTATGCCTTTCATACTCTTCCCCCAAGTATTTAACATGTTCTATCTCTATCAATCAGTTGTGGCTTGAATTGTGTCCTCTTTTCCCAAACTCGGTTGTTGAAGCCCCTAGCTCCCAGTGAGCCTGCTCAGGGCCAAGCCCCTCCTCACCCACCTCTGCTGGCAGAGTGAAACCAAGATCTAGAAACATTGCTGAGAAGGTGTGGCTTTTCCATGGAGCCTAAGTGATCCCAGAGCTGACGGAGCAGAGAGAGGGTGTACGTGGGCGAAGGGAAAGGTGTGTACAAGGATGCTTGATTCTAGGTAAGGCCCTGTCCTTCTGTGTGGTCTTGTCATGCATTTTCTCTCTGAGTACATTGTGGCAAATGGCATAAAACTCTACTTTTCCAAATAACATATGAAGTTTGTATCTGGGGTGGGACCAACAGGTGAGCAGGTGGAGTGGTGGTTTAGGCGCTGGACACTCCCACATGGCTGACCGTGTTTCGAGTCCCGGACCTGGTGGCTTGCACTCTCTCTCTCTCTGTGTCTCTCTGGTCAAGTTGAAATAAACGAGTGAATAAATAAAAATTTTCAAAAAAATAAGAAAGAAAGAAAACACACAGGGGAAACACATGCGGAGGTAGGCCAGTAATCCAGAAAACTGTTTATTTGCAGTTAGTCGATGTCTACTTGTCCACATAGGGGTGTCTGTTTCTGTCTGTCAAACAATTTTACAGAAGGCATTTGGGTCATGAAGAAGATTAGGTTTTGCCTCCTTTTTATCCTAAGATTTAGCTGTGTATATTTTAACCTTTGATTCCATATGCGTGATTGTGTGTTATTATTTTTTAAAATTTGCTATAGGGCACATGTACTTACTGGAGAAAGACATAGAAAAAAAGAGAAAGAGACGAGGGAAAGAGGCACTCCCGGTTGTGGGGGATGGATGGGACGGCCACTTTGCAGTTCTTTCTCCATTCTCTTCTTGGGATTGTAGGCACCTGTGAATGTGTGCCTGGTGCTTTTTCCAAGCCACCAGGTCTGGGACTAGAACAGTGGCGGTGGCCATGTGGGATCCAGCCTCCTTAACCACCACGCTACTAGCTGGCCTACAACTAAGTTTTACTTAAAGAGTGTTTGCACAAGTAAATTTCATGTGAACTTTGATGAACTGTATTTGCCTAAGTTTGCTTCTGGAGTGTTGGGGGCTGTGTGAGCTCTTACATAAGCTCTGGGTACCTGGAGCTCAGGAGTGTCTCACAATTCAGGTGGCCTGTGCTTTTGTGTCCCCAATACCTCTGAGAAGAGCGAGGCCTGCCTATGTGGTATATTGTGTCTGTGGCAGGTAGAGACAGAACCAAAGAAATGGGCAAAGCATCTTCAAATTGTCTCCAGGTTCCTTTAAGGGTTTTTTTTTGTTTGTTTGTTTTGTTTTTTGTTTGGTTGGGTTTTTTTTCTTTTTTTTTAAGAAAGAAAAAGAATATATAAGAAACGAAATAGAAAATAATTTGTTGACGAAAACATGTATGTTCAAGCCAACAATCAGTGTGTTCTGGATGGGAATTCACATTTTGTATGCTGTGATGTGCAGTGAATGAATGTAAAATAAATAAAATTAGAAAACCCAGCAGCAGTTTACGCCTTCCCCTTCCGAGCGCACCTGGAGTGCTTTGCTGCCTTCCTGATTAGCTAGCTATCCTTTGTCTTTTCCTTTGCCCTGAAGTCCTCTTCAGAAGAACCGGTAGACTGCCAGCCCATTGTCTGTGTCTGTGATGTGTCCAGGACAGCACGTGGCACTGTGAGGCACCCCCAAGAGCGGAGCACCAGCCGCCAGGTTCGTCAGGTGTCCACCAGGGTTGAAATCAGAAATCAGGAATCTCAGGGCAGACGGATTCCGGGCTGGACACAGAAACGTGAAAAGCTGGGAACCAGCAGTTAGCATAATGGCTATGTCGCTGGACTCCCATGTAGTCGACTGCGGTTAGAGTCCTGGACCCGGTGGCTTAAAATCACACCGGGCGTTTGTGTGTGTGTGCCCAGGATCCAGAGAGGAGAATGGAGGAGAAGGGATTGCGGTGTGGCCATCCCCCCTGGGGGGTGATTTTTCTCTTTCTGTCTCTCTGTCTCTCTCTGTCTTTCTGGCGAGCGCAAGCGCCCTACAGCAAAAAGCTCTCCAAAAAAAAAAAAAAAGAAAGGAATCATGCAAAGCTGGACCACCTGGGAAAGATCCGCTTAAATCCACACGTTAGAATTCGGCAGGTTTTGGGGTGTGTGTGGGGGGTGAAGTAATCCAGAAGTTCTCACTGAGCGACCAGTTCACCTCGGGCTCCTGGACACGCGGGGGTGGGCAGGTCAGGGGTGAGAGCCGAGGATCCGAGCTCTCCCCAGACCCATCTCCTAGGGCCCCTACGTCCTGGCCTGGAGTTCCTCCTCCCTGGGAAGGGCAAACGCAGCCACTCTGCAAAAGCCACCGACCTCGCTTAGAGCGCCCGGAGCCGGGATGGAGCTGGGAGCCTGCGCGGGGCACCAGCTGGCCTCGAAGCTGCGCCGCCCCCGCGCCACCACTGGCGCCCCCAAGCGCCGCGCGCGCGTGCGTCCGGGTCCTCTCGGAGATGCTTTGGCCCTTCGCAGAGGAGAACCGAGCTGGGGAGGCGCAGGGTGACCCCAAGACTTCCCTGGGAACCCCCGGGGCTGGGGACAGGAAGGAGGACTGGGGGGGGGAACCCCGCGCCGGTTGATTCCCGCTGGGGATTTCCTCTTGGCAAAGAAGGCAGCGGCCTGGCCCGGCAAAGGTGCCCTCTGGAGTTGTGAGGTCCAAACCCATGGAGTGTGTCCAGGGGCGCCCCGTTCCTCGCTGCCCCTCAGACACTTAGGGTGCGCCACGAGGGAGGCGGGGTTGGAGGTGACAGAGATCAAGAAGATCCAGCGCCTCCGGAGGGGAGCAAAGCCTCCTCTCCCCGCTTCTTTGGTCCTCTTCTTCCCCCCAAGTCTCCATCCGGATTCGTGGGCACCCCCCGGAGCACCTCCGCAGCCCACACGCTCGGGGAGGCGCAGGCGCGCGGAAGACGTTACCACGCGGATGCGGCGCCTCCGGGGCTCCCGGGGCTCCTCCGAGCTCCCCGCGGACTCGGGGGCTGCGGGCGCTGGGCGGCCCGAGGCGGGGAGGCGGCGGGCAGGGCGCCCCTCTGCACTTCCACGTCGGCCTGCGCCCATGGAGCCGCCGTCGGGGATCAGGACCCCCACGCCCCTAAGGGGAACCACTTCTCGGGGTGCCTGGGGTGGAGGGCGTCCTCCCCGAGGGGCGCGGGGCGCGGGGTGCCAGCCGCGGAAGGAGCCGGCGCCGGGAGGGAGAGCGGCGGGCGGGCGCGCGGGGCGAGAGGGCCGTTTTCACTCTTTGTCACTCTGGGGTTGGGGGCGGAGGGAGCCGGGGCAGCTATAAAAGGCCGGGCGGGCGCAGAGCCGGCAGAGCGGCAGCCCGCGCCGCGTCAGCTCCCGGGCAGCGCTGCGTCCGGGCGGCGGGTGTGGCCCCGCGTGAACCCGGGACGGGCTTCGGGGCAACCGCGAGTGGGCGCGAGGGTCCTCGGCTCGCCCAAGGTCTCCCGAGCCCCCGTCCCGCCCCCGCGAACTTTGAGACGGAGGACCTGGGTCCTGCCAAGGCTGAGGCATAAAGGGCAGCGGGAGAGGCCAGGAAAGCCCCCGGGTCGGAGAGGACGGCGCCGGCCTCCCGCGGTTAATCAGGGGGCTCGAACCGCCGAGACCCGGGCGGGCCCACGGAGCTGCGGGCCCAGAGCCGGAGCGGGACGGCCGCAGGGCTGGGTCTCCGTGCACCTTGGGTCACGCCTCCTTGGCTGGAAGGCGCCGCGCCTTTGCTCGGCTCTGCAGCGCTTCCTGCCCGGGCGGAGAAGCGGGACGCGCTCGGGTCGCGCTCGCTCCTGCCCTGCGGCGCGAGAGACTGAGTTCACACCGTCCTGGATCCCGGAACCAGGAAGGGTTGGGGGAACTCTCTGTGAACCCCTGCGCCCCGGGCCAGGGTCGTGCGCCGGGGCCTTCGCTCCCCTGCATTCGCATTCGTCCGGGCTTTGCGCCCCCGGGACCCCTCGCCGGGAGATGGCCGCGCGGATGCGGGGCAAGGACTCGTCCCGCTGCCTGCTGCTGCTGGCCGCCGCGCTGATGGTGCAGAGCGCTCAGCTGGGCAGCTCCCGGGCCAAGCTCAACTCCATCAAGGCGTCCTTGGGCGCGGAGACGCCTGCCCAGCCAGCCAACCGATCTGCGGGCATGCACCACGGACTGGCTTTCGGCGGCAGTAAGAAGGGCAAAAACCTGGGGCAGGTAGGAACCCCCAAACGCACTCCTCAGCCAGGAGAGGTCGGGGCCAGGCGCGTGGAGCGCAGGTTCGCCTCTGCGCCCGGTCACTCGCCGAGAGCCGCTCCAGGTGCGGCGCGCTCCGCCGCTGGGGAGGGTTTCTCTGCGGTCGGGGTCTGGGCGGCTGCAGGTGCCGCACTGCTGGGTGGGCGGCTGGGTTTCGGTCTCATCTTCGCTCTGGGACGAGGGCGCGCCGCGGTGGGGAAGAGGCCAGGGCGCTGCTTCGCTCCCACGCGGCGACATCGGATGTAGCGCGAAGAGCCGCTCGCGCGCCCTGTCCTGTCCAGCACCGCTGCGTTACGTGTACCAGGTCGCTCATTTAACCGTCGCCACTCTGCGCTGGGCGCGTTGCCTTGCCCTTCTGCAGATGGAGTCGTCGAGGCTAGCAGAGGTTTAGAGATGCGCCCTTCGCGCACGGCAGAGCGTCTGTCCGCGTGGACCGGCTGCAGCCGGGTCCTGGGGCTCAACGCTTCCGTTTGCAATCTCGGGGAACCTGCTCCCTTTCAGGTTTTCTCTCTCAACCATTTCCTCCTGTGGCCCGCGGTCACAGGAAACACCGCGTATGTGTCACTCAAGTAGTCCTGCGAATAAATCATCAGGAGGAAGCAGAATGATGAGGTGACAATCTCGGTGTCGCAGGCGCCTGGATGTAGCGGTCACCCGAGGCGTTTTTTCTAGAGCGAACTTTCCTCGGGCCCCGCAGGAAAGTGTCACACAGACCGACTGATTGACAGTCACGTGCAAGCAGTTAGGCGCGGAGACAAGGGCGCGCACACTTGGTACCAGCTGCGGCCAGTGCGCTGCGGCCAGGAGAGGGGGCTCTGTGGGTACTAGAAACGACAGCTCCCTCTTCTGCTCCTTCTGTGGAAAGCCCAGTTTGCCGAACAGCATGAGGCCCACCCGACCTGTTTTCTCTGCTTCCCAGGAAGGGCCAGCTCCTGCGCCTCTGCAGGCGCTCCCGCCCTCCGCGGCGTTGTCAGCGCGGGCGGCAGGCAGGGGCGGACAGCAGGGCCAGTCCCGGACCGACTGGGAAGAACACAGCCCAGCTTGGTCCCCTACTGCCCTCTCACGGGGGAGGCACCGTTTTGCTAGTTCTGCAGGTCCAGAAAGCTTCCCGGCTCTGAAATGCCAAGCATTTCAGCTCTCCTCTCCCACTGTTCCAAAGACTGCAGTCGCAGGAGTTTTTTCTTAAGGTCTCAAGGAACGTGAGCAACCGCATCCATAACCGTGCAGGGTGCCCATGTACACACAGCGCTGCGCACCCTGCACGTGTGCTCCGACCTCGGCGCTGACCTGGTCGCCCCTCATTCCCTCCCTCTCCCAGGAACACACCCTGGCATTTTCACTAGCAGGGCACCTAGGAGTCTCCACCGAGCCCTTAATGAAAGAGGGCCAGGGTGAGAAGCAACAGGCTCCAACAGACCCGCGGTTTCTCTTACTTCAAATTCTATCAGTTAAGAGCCCTATAGGTAGCTCCACCAAGGACAGAGGGAAGGACCCAGTGACCTTTAAGTTTCTTTCGATTTTATTTCATGAGTTATCTGGGAGTTTCTATAAAGGGTTTTTTTGTTTCTGTCACTCCGCTGGGTCCCCCCACCTAACACCCCTGTGTCAGTCTATCAGTTATTGGACTCTGTCGCTAACCACGGCCTAGCGGACGATACCCAGGCACGTGTCCCCAAACCTAGCTCATCCCTTCTGTTTTGCTCTTTTATCTGTGTGTCCATAGGCATGGACTATGTGCGTTGGCTTCACTAGCCCATATGAACTTCTGCTTGGTCATGCCAAGAGAGTGTGCAAGTCTACTAGCGTCTCCTCAAATTGAGAATTTATTTATTTTACGAGTTGAATTTCTGCTATGTTCCTTATAACTTAGTGGTTCCTAAGATTAGAATTCTTAGATTCTATGGAATCTACTTCTTCATAGTTACTTAACTGTGATACCAGATCCTCAAGGTGGGACATTAGGTTTCTGAGAAAATCGTGATGTCTGGGAGATGACGGTAAGCCAAAGCCCGGCATGGGGTGGCTGTCAGGACAATTGGTGGACAGAGGGTTGATTGGAACATTGCCTTGTTTAGCGGATGACCTGAAATGCATAGTGTTATGCAGAAACGAACAGAAATGTCTTTTGCCTTAGAAGTAGAACGGTCTTAGGATTCTTATTTTCAAACACAAATAGAAACTAGGAAAACTTCAAGAGGGAAAACGTCGCTACATTTTATAGAGAAAAAAATCTGTCATTGACAAAGAGCTGGGCTGAGGTTTTATCCCCCCAATAGCAAAATACAATGGAGAAGACTGGGAGCAATGGGCCAGCTGTTTGAACCAGCTGGTTCTCTGTGACCAAGTTCGATTCCCCCTTCCCTTTATCTTTGATTGATGACAATGAAGTGCCTGCCTTTCAGGGATCCGGGAACAAGGGACTGTCAGAGGCAACTTCAAGTGGGCAGATTAGAAACGTAGAGATTTGTCTTCTTTTTCCTAAATGAAAACCGAATCATGGCCTATTTTAACTTTTCAGGACAGAGCATTAAAATAAAATTGTATTGCCATTGCAGAAGAAATTTTATAATTTATTAATCTACAAAAGTGAAAATGAGACTAAATAAACACAGGGCTCCCTTGACTCACTGCAGCCTATCCCATAGGGGAAGGACCGCTGTTGTGGACAGAAATTCGACAGTCTAAAGGCAAGGAACACTTTATAACATCGCTCTTAGAAAACTGTGCCCTCAAATTTTAGGGAAGATTTAGAGGGTCTGGAGAGAAAATGCGCTGTTCATAGGTGCTAAAGTTCTTATTTTTAGGTCTGCTTCCAAAGAAATAGCTGTGAGTTATGATGGAACTGAATGCAGAAAATAGAGAGTGATGATATTTAGATTATTGATACAGAATTAGCAAAAACAATTTTACTAAATTATTCTTATTAGTGTTAAATTGGACTCTTTGCAGCTATTGCTAATGAATTTTAAACAATAATGCATGTATGTATATGTCCATGGGGCAAATTAAGTTGCAGGACTATTACTGATATATACAAATACTTCTGAATGCCAAGATTGATACAGCTCAATTCCAGCGGACACTATTACAAAGGTCTGAGTCCAGAGGAGTTTTACACAGACTCTTCAATATCCCGAGGATAAAATATGTTTTGATTCAGTTCACATTGTTGGACATCACCTCTGGAGGTTGAGCTATCCATTTTGGCAGGTCACGCTCAAAAACAATAAAAGCAAACCAAGCAGTTGAGAAATCATTCTACCTTTGCAGTTCAGTTTCCCGTGAGCGAGTGAAAAACCTTTTGGATGTGGTTTGCAATTGCTTTCTTATTCCCTACTCTTGGCTTTGCCTTTTTGAGATTAGCAGATGAATTTAATTTGGATGCAATGCATTTTGAAATTCTTTTAAAGGTGCTGAGTGACACAGTAACAGACAACTAATTATGTTCTAAATGTAGATAAGCGTCCTGACACATGTGTGTAAGAAGGAGCTGAAACTGGTTTAAGATAAATTCAGATTCCGTGATTTGCTAATACAGCTTGGACACTTGAAGGGCAGTGGTTTGGATGAACTTGTACTGTGAGAAAAGAATCCTTGAAATGCATCGAAACGGAAGCTTGAAGGGTGGCTTAGAGAGCACTAATACGTGTAGATTGCATTTTCTTTAATAAAAATGTGGTATCTATGTATATGCATGAGCAGGCATGAAAGTGCTCACAGAAATAAACTGTAGCCCTATTTTCTGTAGGTGATCTCTTTGTTTTCTGAAATTATCTGTGACTATTTTTTTAAAAAAACACAGCCCAACTTTCCTCTCTTAGAGAGCAAGGAGCCCGTCGTCCTCTCTGGTCATCAACCGACTCCAAACAAAATCGGGACCCAACACATTCTTAGGGTTAAACTTTCCAAAACATTGAATATTTTTGAATCAGTTTCCATTGAAGTTCATTCTCTCTCTCTGTAAGTCATAGAGAATTGATTGTTACTATAAGCGGAAGGTTACTTCGTGAATAGCAAGAAAAGTATTTTAATGATAATCTAAGTACGAACATCCATCATTTGGCTTTTGGGCTGGACTGGAGTGTGCAAGAGGACAAGGTTACTTAAATTCCCTCCAGCTGTGACTCTGACCCTGGCGCAGTTCCCTCCTCATACGAACTTGCCCTCTTCCTTCCCAGTGTGTTTCAACTGGACAGTTTTTAAGGCAGATCGATGGGGGATGTCACAGCAGGGCACTCGTACGTTCTGCCCTAGGAGAACATCCGCACTTCTCTACAGTCGTTTAAAATTCGCAGTGAAGTAACGTTACGTTTTAGAGGAAATTTGTAATGCTTAATATATTTGCCATTTCAGACTCAGTATTTCGTGGGTGTGTGTGCTTTGGTATTGCAGTAACATCAAAATGAATTGCAAGTTTCTTTCTGCCTGACAATCCGCTCAGTTGCTTTACTTCATTATACTTGCATTCGCCCGTCACGAGGAGCTAAACCTGCTTCTAGTTGTTTATCTGGTCATTGAAAAGATTGATGTGACATCCATGTCTACCTGAGCCTCTTACAAACTCGTTTTCTTTTAATGGGAAGGAAAAATCAAAAGGAAATGAAAAATCGATAGATTGATTTTTTTTAAATGGTGTAATATTGCTTTATGATTACATAGAAAGATTAAATATGAACTGCATTTAAAAATTGGTTTTACGATTTAAGGTAAGCAGGGATCAATTTTCTCTTCCTTCTCTCTACACTCTTGCCAGGAACCAAAGCCGAAGGACGCATTTTTCTCTAATTGTTGTTTTTGTTAGCACAAATATAAACCATCCACTCAAACAGAGAACTTAATTGATATAAAATTTGGGAGGGTTTGTTTAGTTTTGTTTTTTTGGATAGAAACATCTGTCCACAGGAAGAAATGTCACCATCCAAATATTTTAGATAATGGATTCCTAGTGAGACTGTTAGCTAATAACTTGGGGTCATTGTCCACTTCAGGCCATATCAGTAATGGGAAGGCCGGCCACGAATCCCACGCTGATCAGAGGACCTTGTGCAGAGCTCAGCCTGTGAAGTACCGTTATCGTTTGGGAATGATGGTACATTGAGTCAGAGAAACCTTTAGGGAAGAGAGATTTGAATATCGTGTCTAAATTGTTACATTTTCACTCACGTAATAAGTTTATGTAGTACTAAAAACAGAACTGCTGTTCTTACACTCCGCAACCACCAAACCACACAACAGGCTGTATCTGTGGGATACAGTCCAGTTTACATTCATCTCTGTGCTCTGAATAATAAATGCGGAAATAAAATCAGCTAGACCACAAAGAAGTACGTTTTTCAAGAACATTACTCCTCTCTCCCCACTGTTAAGTGGAAGGGGCCAAAGGACATCAGAGATGTTTATACATACTTCGAAGTATCTCATTTAATTGGTTGACTCCGTTACGAGTAACCGATTTGTAATTACACACAAATTACAAATTCTGTGTAATTTGGCACACAGAAGAGCTGAAATTTAAATATTTTGTAATCATACATTAAACTGCCCCTACCCTGCCTAAAACGAAGGGTCAGTGAGCACGGAAGGACATTGAAGGCCAAACAAATTAAAATATCACGATTACAGGGAGAGACTTCAAAGGGCGTGATCAGCGCTTTCCACAGAGATAACGGCTCTCGGCGTCCCATGCTGTGTCCTGTGGAAGAAGGCTGTCCTGGGACTGGAGGAGTTGCGTGGTCCTCAGACATGTCCCTTCCTTATCATGGCTTGCAAGTAGTCATGGCAGTCCTTAAACTACAGGGAGAGGTGTCACCCTTGCGCCATGGCTCCACGATCATCGCTTGCATGGACACTTTGACTCTCTGATCCTCTAGGCAGCCCTTGGAGCAACTTCTAGGATCATTATTTTTATAAATGATGAGATATCCTATAAATTACAAAATAATAATTTTTCTGAGTCACAGAGAGATTATGCAGCGTGTCCAAAGTCACACAGCAGGAAGTGGAAAAGCTAGTCGACCTCAGTGGTCTGTCACAGAACCTGCGTACTTACCCACCATGTCGTGCTGTTACGGTCTAATAAGCTTATTCTGGATTTCGGAGGGGACGTGGGCTATTCTTTTACTCTTGTATTTTCTAATAACGTGGATATAACCCTAGCTTCATAAAAAGCCGTGACAAAACACAGGCCCTCGATTGCTGCCAGCAGCTTCTCCGAGAGCCCTGAGTGAGCCCGACTGGGCGGTCAGGGAGGCGGCCCGTGGCCGTGTTTGTCTCCATCCCTGCCTCCGTGTGCCTCCCTGCACGAGACCTCGCTGTTACCAAGAAACACCCCACCCCGTTTCTGCTCTTTTCTTGTAAGTTGTGTTGTTGCCCGAGCAGAAGGGGCTGCGGCTGGGTAACCCTCTGTTCTCTTGCCAACCACTGCACTCCCCCGTGCCACGTCTGGAATCTCGGCGCAGCCGTGCGCGCACAGACTCGGCGGGGCGCAGGCCTCCACAGCACTTCTCCGCACTGCTCCAGCTCGTGCCGCTGGCGTCCCTCACACCCCGGTCAGACTGGTCACGTAGGAGAACAGTCATACCTTTTTGTTCTGGTTTTTTTTTTTTTTTTTTTTTTCTTTTCTTTTCTTTTTTTGCCATAGGGCTCATGCACTTGCCGGAGAGAGAGAGACAGAAGCAGTGGGAGGGAAAGTGAGAGATCACCCCCCAGGGCGAATGGCCATGCCACAATCCTTCTCCTGCATTCTCCTTCTGGGATCTTGGGCACACACACAACTGCACCTGGCGTGATTTTCAAGCCATCAGGTCCAGGACTTGAACTGCGGTCAGCCACGTGAGAGTCCAGAGACATGAGCACTATGCCATTGTCTTACCTTGGCCTCTCCTCGCTGCCCCTCTGGAGCCAGGTGACGTGGCATCAGCAGTGCGTCTCTACTGCACCCCAACCCTTCCCATTCCGGTTCACTGCTGGGTAACCTCACAGCCCTGGGAAGGTCCCTTCATCTTTCTAGTCCTTTATTTGAATAAAAACCAATGACGACAACAAAAAAACACATCTGTACAATAGGCTAACAATAATGACAGCAACCATAATAATAATAATAATCCTGAGCTAACTGGACAAGAGCAAGGCCCCCATAAGCTAACCAGGTAGGAGCTCTGGGGGGGAAGGTGACTTCCGGCGGTGATGCCATCCCTGTGTTGGCCGTGCTGTGCCGATTCGGAGGTGGCTGCTGCAACTTCCCCACCACAGAGGGCAGGGGCGACCACTGCACAGGACGCCCACGAAGGAAGCGAAGGGACTCAGTGACTCAAAGGCGAGGATTGTGAAACGAAACAGGACAAAGTAAACACACGCACACACACACATGCCACTGCATCTCCTGTGTCGAATATGTGCATGAAGAGGGATGGAGAGGCATTGCAGTCCTGTAGAAAATAAAACAAGCTCGCACATATTTGAGCAACTGGTGACACCGTGGACAGAACACAGGGGCAGGGCACCGCAGGCATTGACAGTGTCATCGCAACGTGCCAGCCACAGAGGCGTGTTAGCTGTTCAGCCACAGAACCAGCCGTGCAACTGCGTGAGTCTGCTGCCACAGCATGGAGTCGATATTCTCCAAAGGAAGCTAGCCCCTGGAAAGCAAAACTCTCGACGCTTTCTGCCCAGCGTCTAGGCCCAGCTGTCTTGCTGAGGATCTGGAAGGCACACAACCCTCTCTGAACGTCAGCTCTCTCTCCTAAGAGGACTCGTAAATCGAAGGTTCATTATTTTCATCCCGTTCCTTTCATTTCCTTTATTTTTCACTTTGAGTTATTTTTCCATGATTCAGGTAAATTGGAAATCTTAACAATATTGAGAGTAAAAGTCGTCTCATGAAAGCATGTGATTCTTTTTTAAGTTTATTTATCGTATTTTTTTAATGAGAGATAGGAAAAATAGGGACCTTGGTAGGGTCTCTTTGGCCAGGATCCCCCAGCTGCAGCCTTCTGGCTGCAGGAGCGTAGGTGCACGCACATGTGCAGGTGAGGTTCAGCTCGGGGTCAGGAGTCTTCCGCGTGGCTGACTTGAGGACAGGACAGCACCCTCCTGCCCCGTTGCCCCAGCTGATCCAATTTTTCTTACATTGGAAACAAACTCCCAAGTGTTTCTATCTGGTAACAGAAAAACGTCATCCAGGTGGGAGGAGAGAGAGAAGACACGATCGTGGAAAGGCACCTGACGCTGCAGGCACATTCCCATGACGGATTTTTATTTACTCACTGTAACTTCAGTTCAACCTAGCCCTTTGTGTTTTGGCTCAGTCAGCACAGTGTAAGTCCCTGGAAATCAAACTCTTCTTTCCAGGAACCATGCCCCGCATGCTGTAGGTATTACGTATCGCTTACGCCTAACACATTCCCTTGCTCCTTTCCTGTTACCTTATTTCTGTTGTTCTCTCTGGCTCCTTTCCTTCCCTCCTCGATTCCTCTACACTGTCTCCCTCTGAATGTGGAGGGTCTCAGGCTCTCTCCACGGTCTCCGTGGTTTCTGTTCCATGACTCCTTTATTGGTTTCATTTTCCTCTTTTGAATCTACTTGCCACATAAACAAATGTCTATTTTTGGCTGGTTAAACCTCTGAGCTTCATTTTTTGATCAACCATTTTGAAAATCCTGTCAGAAACAACAGAACAACAAACTCTTATGAGGATTAACAGTTTATGTCAGGCCTCACATTGTCAGGAGTCGGGCGATTGTCGATGATTTCAAACCTACCAGGAAAGCCTTAGGACTGCTGCAGGCTATAAGAATCAAGCTTGCGGGAAATCCTTCCTATGCGCTGGTCCTTTTCACCACTCGCTGGTGATGAGAGAAGTCTGTGCAGGTCCTTATCCTGGCAACTGTGTCTTGTTTCATTGGCCCTACGTATTTGAATGCTCAGGTTTTAAGTGGCCTTTGATTTTTTTCTATACGATGAGGCTATTGTCAAGGATTCACGTCTGACTAGAACATGCAAATAACTGTGGCTTCTGCTCATAAAATGTTACCTAGTAGAATGTGCATATATTTTAAACAATAGATTATATTTATTTTTATGCTTGAATTATGTACTAAAAAGTGTTTTTTTGCTATTTGTTATTTATGAATGATCATTTGGTCATTTTCAAAGTTAAAACTTAATTTCAATCTGATGGACTCTTCGAAAATATGCTTGAATATTTAATGGGTAGCATAACTTTTTAAACATGTTATTTTTCAAGGTGAAGAGTGTTAAAGCAATGACCAAGAGAAAATTCTAGCATCTAAAAGTTTCAATACAATAGACTAAAGCAGGATGCAGTTAGACCTGGGAGACACAGCAGAAACCCTCTCGCGTACCTCGCTCATTTTCCACATGAGGGAACCGGGCCGGGGGATGTTTCGTGATCTGCCCAGTTTTCTACAGACAGTAACAAGGAAATGCGAGCCTTCGGGACAGTCACGAGCAACACTTCCCATTAACTCTGCACTACGGAGCTCTGTGGCAGGGTTACATTGAGGTGTCTTGAGTTGATTAAAAACCCAGTGGGAGACTGATTCTATGTAGAGCTTTCTCGGCTCTAAATTTGTGTATGTCAGAATGTATTATGAAAGAACATAATGTCATGATGACAACTGTGTCAGGAGGTTTTAAACGGGATTAATGAAAGGAAGTGGCATTGGCTGCATCATGCTCGCCCACTCTTCAGTCCTGGAATTTGAATGACATGATCAGAAAGAAGCCCATCTGAGGGTCCGCGCCAGAAACGCAGGTGTGCACAGGAGGAGGGGCAGTGCTGGCTGGCTGATTAGGAATATCGCTGGCCTTTCTACATGTGTCACCTAAGGTGGAGTCCCATGGCCTTAAAACCTTCCAAAGAAATGTATTATAGTTACATTCTGATCCAGTATGGCTGTGTGCTTTAGTTTTCTCATCAGTAAAATGGTTGTTATAATAGCAGCATTTTCATCTATTTGCAAAATACAAAACATTGCTTATTAGTGATTGCATCATTAGCTAACATTTTATATAAAGCAAAACTATTCCATCCTACTTTCACCCTGAATTTATGATGAATACATCTGAATTAGACAATTAGAATCAACCCAAGAGGGGGACCAGCAGTTAGCGTAATGGCTATGTCGCTGGACTCCCACATAGTCGACCGCAGTTCGAGTCTCGGACCTGGTGGCTTAAACTCACGCTGGGTGCGTGTGTGTGCGTGCCCAAGATCCCGAGAGGAGAATGGAGGAGAAGGGGTTGCGGCGTGACCATCCCCCCCTGGGGGGTGATTTCTCGCTTTCTATCTCTCTGTCTCTCTCTCTCTCTGTCTGGCGAGTGCACGCGCCCTATAGCAAAAACCTCACAAAAAAAAAAAAAGAATCAACCCAAGAATAATTTATGGTTCTGAAATCATAAATTCAGTTTATGTTTTGATAAAATGCCTATTTTATATATATATATATACACACACACACATACATACAAACACACACATACATACACACACACACACACACACATATATATGTAGATTGAAAGTAGGTGTTTTTTTAATTAGTTTTCCTTCTTTTGCCAATTTTGATTTTTTTGTTTTCTCTTAAAAAGTTCAGTATCAGTTGTAATACTTCTACATTTCTTATGAAAACCTGGTTTTTCATTCTCAGAGGCTGCAAGCAGCTCTCTTTCCTGCTGTTAAAATGTCCTGTATATAATATTCCATAAGACTTCAGTGCCTTTTTTTCCATCTTGACTGGCATGTGAAACTATTCATATATATATTTTTCAGTGGTTGCTATAGGGCATGTGCACTCTCCAGAGAGAGACAGAGGCAGAGAGAGAGAGAGGAAGTGAAAAATCACCCCCCAGGAGGAATGGCCATATCACAATCATTTCTAAATCCTCTCAGCATTTTGGACATCCACACACATGTCCTTGGCATGATTTTCAAGCCACGTGGTTGGGGATGCAGACTGTGGGGTTGGCCATGTGGGATGTCACCACCCTAACCTCCATGCCACCTGCTGGCCCACTGCTCATGTGTGTTCACTACCTCACAGACAGGCATGACAGGGGTGTCAGTAACAGAAACCAGTGCATGTGTAGGGTTCTGAAGCCACACTGAGGGTTACACTCTGGACGCTGTAGACTACTGGGTGTAGGACAGATGGAGTCAGAGAAACAGCCACGATGAACCAGCACGTGCTGGTGAGAAGCCACGTGGATGGAACAGAGGAAATGCATTTATCAACATGTATTTCACACAGGAAAGTATTCTTAAAGCCAGTGAAAGCACACTATTATATCGCCACGCGGATATTTCTTATCAAACAGTGTAATCATTCCTGTTATAGGACATGTGCAGGGATCTCAGCATGGTAAATATAGGGAATAAACATTAGAGAATATCAGGGCTCAAACTGTGTAAAGAGAACCAGTGCTTTCCTTTTTCTTTTCTTTCTTTCTTTTTTAGAGATTTTTGCTATAGGGCATGTGCGCTTGCTAGAGAGACAGAGAGACATCATCCCCCGGAGGGATGGCCACGCCACAGTCTCTTCTCCTCCATTCCCCTTTTGGGGTTTTGGGCATGCATATACAGTGAGTTTCAAGCTTCCGGATCTGGGTCTCGAACTGCAGTCAATCATGTGAGAAGCCTATCTGCTGGTCCCCACTGTTTTTATTTTTAAGTTATTGTTTATAATTATTATTGTTGGACTTCACTTTTTAGAGCAGTTTTGGGTTTAGAGAAAAGTTAAGCCAAAAGTAGAGTTTCCACAAACTCCCTCCTCTCCCCACCCCCCAGTTTCTCTTATTATTTACAACTTTAACGAACTAGATAAATGGTTAGAATTGTTAGTCAGGGGACCAGTAGTTGGTGTAATGGCTATGTCGCTGGACTCCCATGTAGTTGACCATGGTTCGAGTCCCTGACCCGGTGGCTTAAACTCACACCAGGTGCATGTGCGTGCGTGCCCAGGATCCTGAGAAGAGAATGGAGGAGAAGGGATTGCGGCATAGCCATCCACCCTGGTGGGGGTGATTTCTTGCTTTCTGTCTCTCTGTCTCTCTCTTTCTGGTGAGGGCAAGCACCCTTTAGCCCCCCCCAAAAAAATTGTTAGCCAAAATAGATACATTCTTGTTAACTCATGTTCACAGTTTTCATTGTTTCCTTCTTTGTGTTGTACAGTGTATAGATTTTGACAGGTGTATTTACCATCGTAGTATCATTACTTACTGACTTAAATAAGGACGCTATTTTCCCCCTTCCTCCTCTAATGCCTGGTAACCATTTATCTTTTTCCCTTCCCTGTAGTTTTGCCTGATCCATGATGTCACATAGTTGGAATCGTGTATCGTCTTTCCAGATTGACTTCTTTCATTTAGCAAAATGCATTTAAGGTTCTGCTATGTTTTTTGCTGGGTCCTTGGTATGTGTAGCAATAAGAAAAATATATGATGTATTTGGGGAATCCAGTTGAGTTTTCTTTAATTTTTGTTACTTATTTTTTAATTTTTAAAATTTTTTTGAGAGAGAGAGAGGGAAAGAGAAAGGCAAACGACTTAACACAACCCCTGCCCCTGGTCCCTGTCTTCTGAGCCAGCTAAGATCCTGGCACCTCGCGTGACCAGGGCAGCTGGCATGAGCCTGCCTTCCTCCTCTGTCCCCAGCACACACGAGCAGTGCACTGCCATGGCTGCTGAGCCGGCCCAGGTGAAACCATCAGGTTTAAAAGATCCCAGGAATGGTCCATTTCATGACCATTCCCAATATAATATTAGCGCTGGGCAAGTGAGTGAGCTTTCCTTTTTCATAATGATTTCTAAAGGTGAGCACTTGGGTCTCCTCTCCCAGTTGTCCAGCTAACTCTGACCACAGTAAGGATGAGAACATTCTGCTTTCTGCTATAAAGGAAGCCTGAAGAAAACCAAGCTGGATGGAGGGTTGGCAGGAGGCATGGTGGGTAAAGGCGCTGGCTTCCCACATGGCCTACTGTGGTGGTTTGAGTCCTGGACCTGGTGGCTTGCTTTCTCGCTTTCCCTGTCTTTCTCTCTGTCTCTCTCTCTGGTCAAATAAAATAATAATAATAATAATAATAATAATAACAAATGGAATTAAATAAATAGATAATTTTTAAAAAAGAAAACCAAGCTAGCTACTAATCTCTTTTCCAGTAACTTCTCATTAACAGAAAATAAGATCAAGTCATGTTAGCCATCCTTCCCAGATCCCACTCTGGTTCCCTGATGGAGAGGCAGCCGACCTGTGTGAGGAAGACCGTCTCCATCAACAGTCATGAAAAGTCACACGGTGCTGGATATTTCAGTGGTAACAAAGTCTCTAACTATTTTAGAAGGACTTAGAGCTTGATTTTTTTTCCCCTTTGCAAAATCTTCACTGCTCCCTGAGGAAGTCTGATCCTAATTTTGTGATTTACAAAGGGCTGAGGGAAGGTCGGTGGGGAGGCGGGCTCACACGGAATTGGACGTGTGCAGAGAAATGACAAGGGGGAGCGTGGGAGTCGGCAGTGACGCGGTGGGCACGTGTGCAAGGGACAGAAAGAGTGGACGAGGATGTGCCGTGGGGTGGAGGCGGCGTGTGCTGAGCTAGAGCAAGCAGCGAGACCGGGTAGAGCTGCGAGTTAGAACGTCGCCGTGGCCTTCGGGAGAGGAACAGGCGTTCTATTCCCAGACTCGGCACCGCAGACAGTGCATCCCGCTCAGATGGTCACGTAGATCTTTCTTCCGAAAGGAGCCGCCAGAGCAGCTTCCGTGTCGGCCTCGTAGCTTTCTAGCCGTGAACGATGGCACGCACTGGCGAGCACACCCCTCCCGCACACCGGGCTCCGAGAGGCCTTGGCGTGTCTGTACACCAAAGGCCCCACGGAGGTGACGGTGTCAGAGACGGGAGCAGTTTCGGAGCGCTTCGGAAGGTTCAGTAGCAGTTGCTGGGCTAGTGAGGCCTGAACATTCAAAAAATAATCCCGTCAACTCGCCTCGTTCCGTAATTAGGTCTCGTTCAAGAGGAGACTTGGTCAGAGTCCGTGCGTCCTGGTTATTGTTTCTGGGAGAACCCGGGGTTCCAGGGTAGCCCCCGAGTGCGAGCCGGCAGGACGTCCCCACCCACAGCAGGGACGAATCCTGCCCACCACCCCTCCCGCGAGTCCAGGCTGGGCACACACTTTCTTCACATGCCACTTGTTAGTTACAATGTGTGCACTGAGACAAAAAGTCTGTCAAGTTATTTTAAAAAAAAAAAAAAAACGCAAACATGCCCTATTAATATTGCAGAGAAAAGGCTAAACTTCCTAACGCAGTAAGAATGTTTTCGGAATTGTTCAAATTAATACAATGCTTCCAAAAATGCTCCTTGGAAATCTTGTAAATGTCGCTGCCTGCCTGTTTGTTTTGCCGCTATCTCCCCAGTGCTCTTCAGAAGAAAATGGCTTTTTAACAAGAAAAATCCTCTGGGAATTACATTTCCAGGGGGGTCCCGGCACAGCAGCTGCGATGCATGGTGCCGGATTCCGGCCTCTGTGGGTTCTCGTCGCTGGGAGCGCACGTGACCGACTCAGGTTCGATGACACGGCGTCCCGGGGCCGATTACAACTCGGGGGGAGGGTGCGCTGGGAATTGCCTTGTTAGAAAATACAAGCTTTCAACACAGAAGAACAGCTAC
Source organism: Tupaia tana (assembly GCA_026018925.1). Taxonomy (NCBI): domain Eukaryota; kingdom Metazoa; phylum Chordata; class Mammalia; order Scandentia; family Tupaiidae; genus Tupaia; species Tupaia tana. Next base: position 3,775,592 of record JAKSZU010000017.1, read on the forward strand.
ATTTGATGGCCTGGAACTCACAATATTGAAGGAAGACTAAAAATAAAGCCGTTCTTCTTCCTAGACATGAAAAAACCGCGTGGCCCCCACCCTCCGGTGATTCAGATTCGGCAAAATCCGCTTCCGTGAGAGTCAGAGCCGAGCGGGAGAAGCGCTGAGGGTGGTCTGGACTTCCGAGGCATATTTAAAGTATCTTAGAAGCCAAGGCAGCGCACCAAAGCAATGAACAAATGATTAATTTCAAATTCGTGCTATCGGATTTAAGCACCGTACTCCACAGAGTGCGGGCCGCAGCTGCAGCCGTGGGTCCCGCCCTGAGGACCAAGGGGTGACGCTGCCCGGGAAGGAAGGCAAGCCCGGCTCTGACTGTGCCTCGATGGCCAACAGTCGAGTGGCAGGGGGCCGCCCTCCAGACCGCAGCCACAGTGAGGGTAGCATGGGGGTACGGGGCCCTCCGGGTGTGCCCAGCACTGCCCAGGCTGGCCTGGCCTCTGCTCCCAGAGGCGGACCCAGCCAGCACGTTAAGCACCTACTTAATGTCAGCAGTTTCTGCGATCTCCCTTGGTCCCCTCCACGCCCGTGAGCCTCTGCCCTGTGCGGGCCCTGGGGGCGCGGGAGGGAGGCCGAGAGGTGGCACACCCGTAGGCCGCGCTGGCATTGCGTGTCTGTGGCCCCACGGCGGCTCAGCCCCTGCTCGGAATCACGTAGCCGCTGCACATGCCCTACAGCAAAAATCCCTCTTTAAAAAAAAAAGGAAAGAACTCCCGGCACGGTGATGACGACAGTCCAATCCAGAATGGTTTTGCCTCGGTGTGTGACCCGAGAGACTATCACGTTTTGTTTTTGTCTTTGACAAACTGAATGAGATATTTCGCCCATGTTAGAGTCCGGCTTGGTTGTGTTTGGGGAGGTGGTCTCCTGCAGGGAGCTGTGCTTGGTACCCTCCAAACGCTGGCATTCTGAATTAAAAATTACCTTAATCTTCAGGGGAGCCCATTGTCAACCTCTTAAAACAGCAAACAGGAAACAACAAAACAAATAAACTACAGCTCCTGAAAACATCTCAATTCCTAGGGACTAATCAAATAAAAAGGAATAGCTAACCAGAGGTAGCAGGTGGGGACGGGCCTGAGAGGTAGGGCGTGGGCACTTCAGCCTCCGCAATGGCGAAGTGCGTTTAGTTCATAGCAATACTTTCCGGACCAGTGTACGTGGGGACAGACCGTCTACACCGGCAGCTCCGTGGAGTCTGGATTGCCCGCCATGTTTTCTGGCCAGGATGGTCTTTGATCGGGAGGTGGAGGTATGAGCCCACGGCCGGGCTCTCAGAAGGCCGGGACGAGCCAGGCCCTTTCTGTCCGCCTGCTGCGACCCCGGAGCAGGAGCTGGGCAGGGCAGTTTGGAACATGCACGTGCTCCGCACCTGGGCTTTCCCGAGTTCGAGCCGCACTCCATCAGTCACCAGAAGGCACGGCCAAGCGCGCTGCGAGGACTTCTGAGGCAACTCCTCTGGAGCGGGCGGCACCCCTACTTGTCATCTCTCAGACATAAGCCTTTAATCCTCTTTTCCTAAAATTGTTTATTTTAAAATGTGAGAAAGGCTAAGGATGTCACAGCCGAGCTGCGAGCTCTCTCTTTAAAGAATCCCATCCTTCAAACCCTCTTCAGCAGAGAATCTGGACTGCATGTGCCGAGCAGCGGGCCAGGGCTGCCCGCTCAGCAGCCGATCTGGCACGCAGGTGGCCCGGCTGGACGTCCCTGAAAGCCTGACACCACCTTCTCCACGGGAAGCGTGGTGTGGCCATGCTGCCTTCCAGGATGGCAGACAGCGGCCTCACAGTAACAGCTCGGCGAAGGCGACAGCACGACCCTCCGGGTCAGGCCGAGCTGGGACCCAGGGTGCAGGCCGTCCTGAGAGCTGGGCCAACGTTTGGTTTTGATTTCCTCTTTCATACAGTGTGTGACGTTCAGGTCTCCGTCACCTCTCAGGATGCCGGTGCCTCTCAGAGGCGTGAGGACGCCCCATCGAGGGGAGGACGGCTGTGGTGACAGCAGACGACAAACTGATGTCCGCTCGGAGAGGAGTGCCCCTTCCCAGCAGTGGCGGGACCGAGGCCCGCTCTTCAAAGTCGCGCAGCCTTCAGGGCTTACGCATGAGGACAGCCAGATACGTCCATGAAACTTCTCATTCCATTTGACGAAAACGATCCTGCAAGTGATGAAAATCCAAGGTTCCAAAATTGTAGGCAACAAAGGAGAAATTTACTTGCTGTTCCTTCTGCATAATCTTTTACATAATCGGTTCAGTCTCACCAAAAATATTTCTCAGTGCAAAGCCCAGATGTTTTGAAGTTTGACTTTTTTTCTTTTTCTTTTTTTTTTTTTAAGAAAGCCATGTTTAAGGACTTTCCCGTTCCTTTCCATCTTAGGAACAGCTGCTTCTAGAACTGCCTCTAACGAGCATGGGTAACGGGAAAAACAAAGCGGAAATACAGGAGGGAAGCAGCCGTGTCAGTTCACGGCTTTAGTTTGTTCTTGCCTCCGCCCTGAGTTTTTTACAGAAACCCAGTTTTGAATATTATGTCTCTTTTGTTAAAATGTACTCGTCTTCACTCAGATACGCCCTACAGAACTGACTGGCTCTTTAGATAAACAGATATAGTTTCTCCGTTCAAGAGAGGGCTACAAAATGATTCCCCAGAAGCTGTTTACCCCTAGGTGGAAAGATGCTCTGACCACCGCCACGAACCTAAAAGGAATCATGTAATACGGAAGAGATACTTTGATTTTCAAAAAATACAGGATTATTCTCAGCACGATGAGTTTAACAATGATTCTGGACTACAGTATAGAGTAGATTATAAGATTAAATGCCTAGGGAAATTGAGATACATAAAAAACAACACAGATTTATTCAAAACAAGGTATGACAAACCAATTTTATCACTTCTTTCTTTTTTTCTTTAAATTTATTTATTTACATTCATTTACTATACATCATTACAGCATACAAAATGAGATTTTCCATGCAGAGTACACTGTACATTGGCTCAATCAAGCACCTCAACATACATGTTATCGTCAACAAATAATTTTCCATTTCTTGTTTCCTGTATGTTTTGCTTTTTTTTTCATCCTTGATTCCCCATCTCTTATCGGTATCAGTTTATTTACTTTTTTGCCATCTGTAGTCAATCCCGTAGTGATTTTTTTCTTTATTCATGAAAGCACAGACCCATGCAGAGAGAGGGAGCCTCTTCCCAGGGCCTGCCACCCCGGCTCCTTGTCAGTCCTTGACTCGGTTGGCTTTTGGGCCCTGGTGAGCATCCGGAGTGCCTCACACTGACCATGAGGAGATTCGAACCGTGGTCCCCGTATGGGAGCTGGCTCTTCTCGAGCAGCACATTCTCGCTGTGCCATGGAGCTGCCCCAGCCTACCGCCCTTTGTGACCTGGAGGTTTCCTGGCTTGGAATACCATTCTAGGGCAGGGACTTCTGTGTATATATTTGTAGGCAAAGGTCTTTTTCTTGAACTTCAGATTGATATACCCAGGTACCCACTGAGCATTTCTTTGAATAGCTATTTCGTGTTGACCATATCCAAATGCCACCTTTCCCTTTCCCAGGTCAGATGCGCCATGTTTTCCCCACCGCATCCGTAGTAAATCCACGTCTCTAACTGCAGCCGAAAGCCTTGAACTGGTCTGCAGCCTTTCTCTTTCCTTCTCACCCACCGGTAGCTCATCGGGAAAGGCCCTTGCTGAGTCTGTCTTCACGATCCATCCTCAGATGTAGAAAAGCATCCTTATAAAGGGATGATTCTACAGTAGCTCACAGAAAAATAACTTAGGAATTAAAATCAGCCTCAGCGAGACCCTCGGAGGGCAGAGTAGACGTTCCTAAGAAACTTCTTACAAATGTGAGTGACATGTTTATGTCTAGTATAGGATCTGTCTTATCTGTCTACATTTAGAATATTAAAATTTGGTATTCTAGAAACCACTTAAATGATCAAATCTGCCCTTACCAGGGCAGGAAAACTTACCAAAGTAGCATCCATTAAGCATACCCTATGAAACGATAAACTTCCCACCGTCTCACTTAATCTCGACTTTATAAACCCTGTCTTTCGTCGGTAAGAATGGGATTCCTCAAACACTGTTTAGGCTGGATAGCATTAAAGCATGCAGTTGCTGCTTTTTGCTTAACACCTCCCCCATTTTTTTAAGTGATCTTTTCCTCTGTGTTATGGTGCACATGTTGCTAGTGGTGGATGCTGAGAGACAGGAGAATGACTCCTTAAACTTTTTGCTATGCTCGCTAAGGGTCTATGGTTAGATATGACGGAGGCCCCTGAACTCGGACTCTCAGATAACTGCTCTAAGTCGGCTTCTTTGTCGTTAGGACTCAGGGAATGATCTTGTTCTCACATCATTTATCACAGATCCTAATTTTTAATCACAAGTATCAAATGTCTACCCTTTAATGTTCACTTATGTTACCAATATAATCTATCCATCGTATGGGTACATAGACTTTTGACGAAAATCGCATTACATTTTAGCAACTAAAAGCATGTTCTTCTGCCTGTATGTAAGTTCATCCTGTGACCTCGTTCATAGAAGTTTTTGTGTCTTACGAGCGATGAAAGCTAGAAAGCTTTATTAACCAACACTGTGGTACTGACAGACTAACCAGCAGGCAGACTAGAAAGTTAAGAGAGGGCCGAGGCGTCAGTCACCGAGCACAGGGGGGACTTTAAAAAGTGATGCTGGAAAAATTGTGTATCCGTGTGAGAAAATGATATTGGAATACTTCCTCACCACTACAAAAATCAATTCCCAGTGGAATTTTATAAGTGAGAATACTGGCATGGCCAGTGCCCCATAAATAGATTAGGAAAGCAGCCGCCGACCAAGAGACGTATGCACTGCAGACAGTCAGCCCAGGTCTCATGCGACTAAGGGTCAGTAAATCCCTGCAAGCCAATAAGCAATTGTCCAATAAAAATAGGTAAAACATGTGACCAGGCGTTTGACAGAGGAGTGGAATGATGGCAATGATGTTGACAACGCCGAGCATGTAGGTGCATATGGGAAACTTTAACGGACGGCTCTTGGGCGTGCAATCACCACAGTCATGTGGAAATATCTCATTACTCTGAGCATTCGCATGCTATGTGACTTAGCGATCTATTTTTTAGGAAGAGAATCCAGACACATGTTTGAGCACGCATACCAGAAGACTGATACCAAAAGGATCATGCAGCACTGCTGATAATATCGGAATACAGGACACAACCCAAATGCTCAAGAGAGTGCACATGTAGATTATGGTCGGTTAACATCTCGGAGCGAAAATACGTGAACCACAGCTAGAAGTGACTGTGAATGAAGAGTGAAATGCCATGACTAGGGACAGAAAGACTGTGTGTTTACATATATACACATACAAAGAATCTTCAAAGAGTTCATGGAAAATGCGTACAATGAAAAATGATAGATTTCAGATTTTTTGTGCCAAAATAGACTCCTGTTTGGATTATATCTTTTACGAACTTTTTGAAGTCTCCTTGTTTATATAATCACCTGTTTTTTTAAAAAAAGAAAATTATTCAAGCCAGCACATGCTAAATGATTGCTTTGGGAAAGGGTCATAGACTTGAGACAGTGGAGGTGTGCAGAGTACAGGGGAGTTCTAGTACTGGGCCAGTTGGCATTGTTCTCATTCTTGGGCTGAATAGTAGATTCAACTTGTGCTTGATAACCTAGAAATATTTATATATAGTTTGCATATATCAAAGATACTTTAAGGCAGTTTAAACATTAAGAAGTAATATGAAAGAGAGAACTGAGGTTGTCTGTATAATTGGGGATCTTCCATTCAGGTGGGAAATCTACAGGTGAGAGCCGAGGGAGAGGGAGAGGCCAGTACCTCTGAGCACACCCTCTGAAAAGGGCTCTGACTTTCGAGGTAGTCTTTAGAGTCATCTGTTGCTCACAGCAGGGTCAGCAGGGCTGAGAAATGATGTCGAAGTTGGACCCATTCCCGCTCTCACAGGTGATACGTTTAGGCTGTAGTAGAACAGGTAAGAACCACTTTAGAATCTGTGTTAAACATTCTCTTCCGCGATGTTGTAGACATGGGATATGAGATGCTTCAGCGTTTTAGCTTTGCGTGCATTATGCTTGTTAGACTTGGAGAATGTGGTTACAATAATTTTTGTGATTTAACTGGCAAACTATCTAATTAGCAGCTTCCTATTGTAGAGATGATAAAGGGTAGCTGCTGTGATGCTTTAAGAGCAAAATAGAAAATTGCCTTTTTTTAGATTATTGAGATAAAAGTTGCCTTATGCTGGTGGTTCTCAGTGTTGGGTTCATGGGCTGTCAGGTGTCCAGGACCTGTTCAAGCAGTCTTAGAGGTCAGACTCTTCCATTAGTAGCACGGTGGTGGTCATGGCCTCTTCTCACTGTGTTGACCTTGTACTGATGATGCAAATAATGGTGGTGAGATCGCTGTTCCTTTAGTGGGAACCCGACTGTCCATTGTATTCATCACTGACACGCTCATAACACACACACTCACACACACATGCTGTTTTCCCTTGAGATGTCCTTAACGAAGCAGCAAAGTTAACTCGTTTCTTCTTGACCATTGAGTGCACATCTTTGACATAGTCTGTGAGTGAATGGGAGGTACGCATAAAGCATTTGGATTTTACTACACACCACGTGTGATTTTGCAGCCCTGAGCTGAGAGCTGAACTCGATGTTTTTTATTTTTCACTTGAAGAAATGACTGACAAGCTGTGGTTATACAGACTGGAGGTTTTGGAGGGATTTTTTTCAGAAGTGAACACAGTAAATCTGTTGCTTCAAAATAAACACTCACAGTATTTGATCCAAGCTAAGGTCTGCGCTTTGAAGGTCTCCGTAATTCTATGAATCCGGTTTTCTAAATGGTTGATGGCAATGTTGCCGAGCTAGTACAAAGCAGACCAAAGGAGTGAACTGCAGAACGAAATGTGTGATGACGTGGCTCCAGAGTCCACGTTGCAATTCATCTCTGTAGTGTTTTCGTGCTGTAGTTAGCAAAGAATATTCACAATTATATGAAAAAGCTATTAAAATGCTCCTTCTCTTTCAACCTACGTCTCTGTGTGAGGCCAGATTTTCTTTATCTATTTCAACCAAAACAACATATCACAAGAGATTGAATGCAGAAGCAGATAAGAGTATCCAGCTGTCTTCTATTAACTCAGACATTAAAGAGATTTTCAAAAATGTAAAACAATGCCACGCTTCTCGGCATACTTTTGTTTGTGAGAATATAGTTATTTTTCATTAAAAAAGTTACTCATGTTAACATATAACAGGGTTGTTTTATAAATGCATTGATAAATACATTTTTTAGTTTTAATTTCTAATATGGTAACTATGGATAGTTACAACACACAGAAACAAAAGCTCGGTGGGGAGTTCAGTAGTTTTGAAGACAGGACCCTTACACTCCATGGTTTGAGAATATTTTCTTAAGCAAATCCCTTTCTTTTCCAGTGATCAGAAGCAAAGTAAACAGAAACTTTCAAGTGCCAGTAGTTAGGAGTGTAAGGAAGGCCACAGGATCTGTCCTTTTCAGTGTGAAGTTCCAGGTTCTGAGGTTTAACACCTCTCATTAAGCTGGGACCCCACATTCATTGTCCTAATCAAGTATTTCCTGAGAACCGCCTAGGGAGCGAGAACTGTCTTAGAGCGAGGAATGAAGGAAATCGAGAAGTTCCCTTGTCCTCAATAAGGAGGGATATATAATTTAACTACTGGGTTCAGCTTAGATTGATAACGGGAAACAGTGTATGAGAATACCACATTCAGATAGCAGGTTACTTCAAGTGAGGAAATAGGAATAGCAGTGTTGTCTATGTTATTGCCTGATGACTTTCAAACTTGTCTGTCTTAATAAACGTTAAGCTATACATAAAAAGGAAATGATTGGGCCTTTTATAGTTTTACGTTGATGGAGGGCTTAAACCAAGGGTCGTGGTGGCAATTTAATTAAAAGCACACATTGTGAGTAAAGATATCATATTCTTGCTTTCTACCTTTCCGGGAGGCAGCCTAGTAGAAGGTGAATCAAATCATTTAAAGAAAGGAAAAAACCCCGTGTGTGTGTGTGTGTGTGTGTGTGTGTGTATGTGTGTGTGTGTGTGTGTGTGTGTGTAAAAAGCAGCTAATTTAAGGCTGTAAATTGATGGTAAACTTTGCAGATGGCAAAATACTTTTGGATCCCTGGAGAAAAATAAATTCTTTTGAAGTACAAATTTCAGGAATTGAGGAGCAGTCACCTGGGGCCAGATTCTTATTCTCTGTAATTTGAGGAGAATTCCCACAGAATCACAGAGATTTAGGGACTGGTCAGCAAGTACTCATTTAAAGAGAAGTCTCTGTTAGCCACGGAGCCTAAAATTGCTTTTTGTGTAACGAAACGCCTGATTCCACTTTGATAGTGGTTCAAGAATGTCCCTTCCAATGCCGTGTCAAAGCGAGGGCTTGTGTATTTTATTAAAGTGACTTACTTGAAAATATTGCTGTCCCTTTGCCCTACCCCAGCTGCAAGTTCCATTGTCGAAATATGATTTCATAAATTTATTCTGAAATAAAATTTCACTTTCTCCCTGCTTTACCCCTTCCAGCTGCAAACTCCTACCCACTTTGTGAAATAAGTAATGTACGCATTTAACAGAAATCTCTGCTCTACCTGTCCAGCTGCAGAGTTCTAGCTCTTTTGTATTTTCCCCTCCCATGTGTTTGTTCGGAGTAGTATTTTACAAACGCAGAACAAGTTCGGCTTCCCGGACTCCTCTCTCCAAGCCTGCTGCCCTGACAGCCCAGCACTTCTAGTTTCTACTAGCGGGGCCGACTCCAGCCCCTGTCCAGTTGCAACGTTATTTTTAATGCCACTACTTTTATTTTATTTCAAAATTCTTCAGTCCTCAAAACATTGCAAAGGGAGCATTAGCCAAGGAAGGGGATGCTATCATTTTCTAGTGCGGAAATTAAGGAGGTCGCTTTTTCTGTGCATCACGATGATGGACGTCGCGCATTTTGAGGCGGCCCTTTAGGAAGTGTCTGTAATCAGTTTGTATTAGTATACTATGTTTAAGTATCTGGGCCGGTGCGTGAGGGAGCCGAATCTCTCATCGCTGACCTCAGTCTGAATCTCGACCCAATAGCTTAAAAAACATGGTGCATGTGTGTGTGTGTGTGTGTGTGTGTGCCCGAAATTCTGACAGGATGCAGAAATGGAGCGTGGCATGATGGCATGGTCACATCCCGTGGGGGCGGTTCTCTTTCTCTCGCCCTCTGCTGCTGTCTGGTGAGCGCACACACCCTCTGGCGACATAACAGCAATGACAAGCACAGCAGCCAAGGACGTAAATGCGTGAGAACATTCCAGCTGCTCAGAAGATGCACTTGGCTCTGCTGGGAGACCCCTGATGTCCCTGCTGGCCCCAGTTACTTATCAGATTTGCAGACAGAAGAATCTTCATTTGACAGTTTATGAAAAGGCATTATACATAATCAAATATTCTGGACCATGGGGTAAGAAATTGATATTTTTGTTAGGTACTCCAGTTTTGATCCTAGTTATTTATCATCTTTCTATGAACTCTTGAAAATTTCTACTTAGTAAAATAGCAAGGCTAAAACTTGTCTGCTATAACACTTCTGAAATATTTTATGTGACTTCTAATTGTTTTAGACTATTAGACAATAAACACTTAGAAACAAGTGTGAGCCTCACTGTACACTAAACAAAAATTCGAAGTCATGAGAAGGTCCGTGTGAACACGCATGGGGGTATGAAATACCGTGTGTGTCCGGAGCCGGCTGCTCCCCTCTGGTCTACACTGTCTGCAGTGACCACTTTAAGGCGAAGTCTGAAGGCCGCCATTCCAGCTACAGGACTGCAGCTCTGTGCCTGGCACTTGGTGCTGCTTTTAATCATTGCCAATTTTATCTGGATAACTCTTCTCATTCTGTAGTCTAAGATTCGCTATCATATTTTCCAAAAAGCATTTATTTTTTTCCTTTTTTTAATTTCTCAAAACAAAACAAGATTCCCTTCCAAGTGTTCCAGTAGCACCTTGTGTTTTCCGTTGCTGTAACTCTTGGTATTCTGGAAACTTTTGCTTGGTATTTCCTTTTACTCCCACTTCTACTGAAACCGAAAGATCCTATCTTTTTCACTATTCTGTACTCAATGTCTATCTGGATCACAAACAGAGTAGTTGAGTAGTAAATATCAACGAAATGAATGAGTGAATGGGGGCCAGCAGGTGGCATGATGGTTGGGGTTCTAACTCCCTCATGGTCGTCCAGGTTCGAGTCCTGGACCTGGTAGCTTACTTTCTCACTTTCCTTCTCTCTCTCTGGTGAGCACAGTTGCACTATAACAAATTTTTAAAAAACACAATAAATAAAATAAGTAATTCTTAAACAATATTTTAAAAATAAATGAGTGGATGAATATTGAATTGCAAATCCTTTAAGGTTGCTCTCAGCCCTGAAACATGGTCCTGCACTGCTTTGTTACCTGTGCGACCTACTTGGTCTTCATGTGAAGGTTAGAGACGGTCTGTTTTGCTAGGACTCTGTCTTACAGACTGAAACCTAAGCAGGAACATCATTTGTAAAGGGCCATGGCATGATCAAACTAGGTCCGGCTAGGAGAGGGTGAGAACCAGGAGACGGAGAGGCAGGGGTCTGGGTGGGGAGGCTCTGTCATTCTGAGAACTGATGTTTCCCAAGGAGCCAGCTGACCTGTGCAAGGACAAGGAACTGAAACCTCCTCCCATAGTCACGCCGAGACCACACCAACAGCGGCTGCTGGCCTGAAACGCAGGCGTCACTGGGCTCCAAGGCCTCGCCTGCAGCTAGTGAGAGGCACTGCACCCGAGGAGGGCGGCCGGCGGGCGGGGGTCGCTCGCATTCAGGAGCTGCTTGAGGAAAGGCGTCTCAGTTAGAAAGTCACCTCTGTTTGTGAGCAGTAGCACTGCTGCATCTAAGGTTTCTGATGTCTTTTCTTTTTTTTAAAGAGAGATTTTTGTTATACGGTTTGTGCGCTCCCTGGAGAGACAGGGAGAGAAAAAGTAAGAAATCACCTCCCGGGAGATGCCCATGCCACAGTCCCTTTTCCATTCTCCTCTCGGGATTTTGGACATGCACACACCTGCTGTGAGTTTTAAGCCACTGGGTCAAGGACTTGAACTACGGTCGACTACGTGGTTGCTTTTTCATAGTCTATGCAGACATGCGTTTCATCCATTAGTTCTGAAAATTTTGTGAAGACCTATCTTTATCAGTCTCTTCTCTGTTCCTTCATGAAGTTTTCCCAGTCTATCAGTATCTGACACATTTGTCATATTTGCACTTATTTCACTTCAAAATCCCCCTCCAAAGGATATCTGTTTTCAGTGAAGGAAGGCTATGATGTCGTTTCGGTTAGCTCTCAAAATGGGATAGTTCCCTGGAGAACGGTCCTGTGATGCCGGAGGCCACTGGGAGACGAGGGTTTGGTCCCCATGTCAACTTGCACACGACAGGCACCTGCAGGCGTGTGACCCTGTGTGTGGGACAGGCCGGGAAGGGGGCCGTGGCATGAGACCCTGGTACCCTGTTGAGGGTGGTTGTCTCCTCTCTTCCTCTCTTACGAAATAAACTTTACAAAGCATAGTACAGGTGTATTAGAAAGGTACTTTTTAAAATGACATGCTTTCTGATCAAAATGTGAGAACAATATTTTGGCCCAAAGGTTCCTCTTGAAGAGTTACACATGTCCTTAATTTTTATTCGACTTGCTCTGTATGAACACAGGACACAAGCCAGAGAGGCTCAGCTGCCCGCCCTCGTCCCTCGCTTGCGTCAGACTGCGAGGCTGCGGTGCAGTGTGGGGTGGTGCAGGGGAGGGGTGGGCGGAAGGTGGGGGGGCAAGTGGAGACCACCCGTAACCCCCAGCCCTCAGGTGGTCGCGTGGAATTTAACACTTGCAAACATGTACAGCTCACGTAATCTTGGCGTACTCAAGGTTTCAACCAGATCCTAGAAGTCTGACCCAGACAGACAAGTCTTAGTTATGGAAAGTCGGTTTGCTGAAGGTGTTTTTTCCCAAGCAGGTGTGCTGGGCAGGGAAAGAGGATGAGACCGGGGTCTTCCTCCTGGGGGCTAGTTAGTTATAGCATACAGGGAAACTAACGGCTCGGAGACAATCCCAGAGATGCTGAAATCCTCTCTGAATCGTGCTATGATACCTTCCCCACATGATCCGAATTATATAGATTAAGACATGATTATCATTAATAACATGGGAAAGACTGTTTTCCCCAAAGTCACTGTAGTGAGAGTCCCCACGCCTTTGCCGTCTGGCTCTTTAATGTTTATTCCCAACTTTGACCTTCTAGCCCACTAGCTGCAGTCTAGGCTCTGATCACGGGTAGCCCTTTGGTTTTCATTTTCAACATTTTCTTAAATGTTGGAGTTGGTTTCTGAAGTCATGGCTGGCTTTTACCCAGAAGGTGCTATTTATTTCAAATTCCCGTTGGCATTACAGTTCTACTTTCTGTATAGTAAAGTTGTCTGCAAACAGAGTCTGTAATTTCCCCTGAGAAGATTCTTCAGGCACTGTTAATGTTGCCAGATTTGGAAACTCACAGTTCTAGAAACAAAACAATGGTCATTAAATGAGGTTGAACTTCTTCTAGTAACTAGGTAACTTCACCATGAAAGAAGATATTTTGTGGGCCTCTACTGAGAATTGCCACATAGTAGTATAGCTTATCTAATGGTGAGTATATGAATCTTTTAGAAACTGAAAACAAAATAATCTATTTTAGGGACCAGCAGGTGGTGTGGTGGTTAAGGTGCTGGACTTCTACATGGCCGATCATAGTTCAAGTCCCGGACCTGGTGGCTTGCTTTCTCACTTCCCCTCTCTGTCTCTGGTGAGTGCCTATATCAAGTCAAAAAAATCATAATAATGATAAATAAAATTAAATAAATAATTCTTTAAAAAAGAAAAACCCTCATTTTACCTCCCACTTAAAAAGTCTTGGGAAGTGCTGCCTCCCTTCAGTCCCTAGTGCAGAACAGTGACGCGAATGGGCCATGTGGGCAGGGCGTGAATTAGGACAATGGTGACACCCAACAGCACCCGGAGGAAAGAATGGAGAGGGCTTAGAGCACCGGCCCCATAGCTCCATCAGTTCTGGACGGAACTGCGTTAGAGGCATCTAGAAGAAGAAGCAGATCTTCTGTGTCTTCTGCTGTTCCACATTTTTTTTCTATTTTTTGTTTCCTAGTACCACAAACATATGGCTTAAATCAAAACAAATTAATTAGCTTAAGTTCTTTAAAAATATTGTCAGAGGGCACATGCGCTCACCAGAAAGAGACAGAGAGAGAGAGGGAGAGAGGGAGAGAGCGAGAGGGAGGAAGCACCCTTGGGGCGTGGTCAGGTCACAGTCTCCTCCGCTTCTCCATCCTGGCGAGTTCGGAGCACGCACACTCATGCGTCTGGCATGTTCTTCAAGCTGCCAGGGCTGAGATTCGAATGAACTGATTAGCCTTGTGGATCTGGCTCGCTTAACCCCTAGGCCAACAAGACCGACCCAGTTATCCTGGCAGTTCTAAAAGCCCAGAGTCCCAAACCGGTCTCACTGGACTAAAATAAAGCAGTGGGTAGGGTCGAGGCCCTCCTGGAGCGCTCGAAGAGCTTCCGTCTCCTCCCTCCTCAGTTCCTAGAGGCCACCCTTGTCCTGGCACCTCGCCTCCTTCCTCGTCTCCAAAGTCAGCCATGGCAGGTCGGATCCCCTCCTCACTTCACTCTGACCCTCCTCCCGCCTAACAGTGCTTCCTTCTCCCTTAGCCTGGGAACTGCTCCGTTTTAAGGCCCTCTTGACGAGTGGGAACAGCCAGGTGGTCTTCCCACCCTGCAGTCCCTCACGCCATCACATCTGCGAGCTTTCTTTTGCCACGTGAGGTAACAAATTCACAGGGATGGGAGCATCTTTGGACATCGTTTTTTTCTGCCTACTATCACATGAGGGATCTTGGGCAGTTATTTTGTTCACCATAACTTCTATAATTCATTGTACAGTAAATTTTTAAATTTTATTGATAGCATTTTTCTAGCAATTACAGCTGTAGCACATTAAGATGATATAGACGACTTTTGGTTAGTGGTAGAATGGATGATCTAGATCCTTAACTGAACGTGTCTGAGGAAGACACCATTGCGGGACTAGCAGTTAGCGTAATGGCTATGTCGCTGGACTCCCATGTAGCGAACCGCAGTTTGAGTCCCGGACCCGGTGGCTTAAACTCACTCCGCGCGTGTGCGTGCGTGTCCAAGATCCTGAGAGGAGAATGGAGGAGAAGGAATTGGGGCATGGCCATCCCCCTGGGGGGTAATTTCTCGCTTTCTGTCTCTCTGTCTCTCTCTGTCTTTCTGGTGAGTGCACGCACCCTAAAGCAAAAACCTCTCCAAAAAAAAAAGAAAAAAGAAAAAGAAAAGGACGACACCATTGCGAATCCTGCCAACAGTGAGCACGCAGCTGCGTTCCTCTCCAGGGCCGAGAGGGTCGTTAGGTCCGTGACCTGCCTGGGCACAGGAGGCAGTAGTTAGTACGCCCGTCCTGTGGTAGGATCCTGAAGCCTCTCCAGGCTGCCAGGGCTGCACCTGGTCCTCCACGTTCTGGGAGGTGGGACATGAGCGCTTTGCTGGAGTTTTCCTGGGTGCGTGAACGGGCGAAGTCTCTGGTGGAGGTATGGCGAGGTGCCCGTGTGCAGACTGGTGTCTGACCTGGGTATCCGTGACAGACTGAGTGACATTTTCTCCAAGGGTCCGTTAAGATAGCTGAGACATGAGGGATGATTCCATGAGGAGATGAAGGCAGGGCCACCAAGGGTTGCAAGGAACCCTCTAGAAGCTAGAGGAGAGGCAGGGCCCGCATTCCTCCTCGGCGTCCTCGGAAGGAGCCAACGCTGCAGCACCTGCAGAGGAACGAGGTGCTAGTGGACGTGAGCTGAGAGCGCGCCCGCAGTCTGCCGTGATCCTGTGGTGAGTGCCAGTTATGTGCTAATCGCCGAGGGGATCCGAGCTTACCTGGTGCTGTGCTGAACTCTGTCTGTCCTCTCATTTAATCCCATGACAATGCCAAGAGGGAGACATGCCCCCACTTTACAGGAAAGGACGTAAAGGTGACAGAAGTCGAGTGATTTTGTCCCAGGTCACACCACTGAGAAGCAGCCCAGCTGAATTAAAGACAGCGACGTTATTCTAAGACCAGAGCTTAGTCACTGGACTGTGCTATCATGACACAAGGAGACCCAGAGCCCTGGGTTCAGTAGATAGACGACTAGAATAAGATTGACTTTTAATTTTTTTTAAAAGTTTATTGTTTTTTGGGACCAGCAGTTAGCGTAATGGCTATGTCGCTGGACTCCCACGTAGTCAACTGAGGTTCGAGTCCCGGACCTGGCGGCTTAAACTCACGCCGGGCGCGTGTGCATGCGTGCCCAGGATTCCAAGAGGAGAATGGAGGAGAAGGGATTGCGGCACGGCCATCCCCCCCTGGAGGGTGATTTCTCACTTTCTGTCTCTCTGTCTCTGTCTTTCTGGCGAGCGCATGCACCCTACAGCAAAAACCTCTCCAAAAAAAGAAAACAAAAGTTTATTGTTTTTTTTTTCATCAGAAAGAGAGAACAGTCTCAGCAGGGCCTCCATGCCACAATCCATGCTGTCCCGGCCACCTGGGTCACAGCGAAGCACAGCAGGGCCAGCACGCACGGGGAGGGCCCCGGATGCAGCCTCAGGACCTCCCACGTGGCCCGGCTGTTACCGCTGAGCCACCATCTGACCCGTGATTAACTCCTGACCGCTTGTGGGCCATCCCAAACTTGCTTCTGATGTGACATTTGTTCAGTGACTAGCGGTTTCCTCTTCCCTCTCTCTCTCTTTTCTTTTTCCTGTTGGCAGTGGCTGTCACCGTGATGGCAAAGCCCATGCGTGTGGAGCCCTCCAGCAGATAAACATTTGCATTCATATTTTAAACAGAATTTAAAAACCAGGTGAAAGCACCCAATGACCGACACTGTAAAGGCATTCCTTCATAAAAATACATTTTCAGAGAGGACGTCTTTCATTCGAAATTAGATCCAGCTTCTCATGGAAAAGGCAAGCAGCAGCAGAGAGCCCATAGGTGTGTTAACTACACAGCCTCACAGTGACACTGACAGTTCAGCAACACCAAAATGTAGACTTACAAGGTTCTGAACGACGTGTGTGTGTGTATCTGTACGCTGTGAAACCAGGCATGGTAAAGAAGCAGTCTTGCAGCTAGTTCAGAATGATATAATTCAGGACAGATTTTTTTTTTTTTTCCTCTAACACATGGTTTTGAAATTGAAGATTTCATCTCTTTGAAGGAAGATGGAAAAGTCATTATGTACCAAGTGCAAAAAATTAAGTTCTGAGTAAGATTTTCATGGAATGTAACATTTCACTTCCTGCTTAACTTTGATTGGGTGGGTATATTTCTGTCGGCGAAGACCAGTAAGTTTCTCAGGGTGGAGGTCTGCGGTAGTTGGATGAAGATAATGTGGCATGTGATAAGACTTCCATGTTCCCAAGGAATAGGGTTCATTTCTGTTGAGCACTGAACATGTTTATTTTTCCTAATTATTCTAGAATTGCCTTTAGTGTGTTGTTGCATGCCTTCCCTATTGGAAAACAAGTAGTTTCTCATCTGTTAGGGTTAAAGTATAATCGCTCCTTTTTTGCACGTTCGGCATACTGTCTGCCAGGAGTGAGACGATGCCCTGAGAGTTGTGAGCCGGCAAGCCATGGTCTCTGTCCTCTAGGACCTTGGGACTGCCAATAGTCTGGGTAGAGAAAAGAGAAAAAGAAATAGAATGCCTAATTCTTTCTAAAACCTATTTCCTTCATGACAGAGAGAGATGAGCACCCTCAATGGTGGCCAGTCTGTGATCCTCTCCCGCTGCCCTCCTAGCCAGCCAGGACCAGGGGCAGCGACACCTGACCTGCACGGGTGGACTGGAAACAGCCCGCCAACTCCCATATGCACCTGCACAGCTGAGCGGGTGTTGCTGCTGTGCCACTGAGCCGGGCCAGCACGCCCTACGCTGTGCTGAGCACCAATGCCTCTCAGAGCAGCGGGTCAGGACCTTTACACATATGATCTCGTTTAACCTTCACAACAACCAGTACTAGCTCAACTAAAACCTGATTTTTTTTTGGGGGGGGGGTGATTTTTGCTATAAGGCTTGCCAGAGACAGAGAGATGAAATCACCCCACAGGGGTCTGGCCACACTGCAATCCCTTTTCCTCCATTCTTCTCTTGGGATTTTGGGCATGCATGCACACGAGCCTGGCATGAGTTTTAAACCGCTTGGTCTGGGACTTGAACCACGGTTGACTACATGGGAGTCCAGCAACGTAACCATTACGCCATCTAATGGTCCCTAAACCCTGATTCTGTTGCCTCAGAAAGCTATTTCCTTAATCTCGAAAGTAAAAAATATATATGTGTTAAATTATTTGTTTAAAACATTCTTAGAAACGACTTAGGCTTATGTTAATTGCCAGTGTTGCTATATCTAAATGCCACCAAATAGGTGGCTTAAAACACAGAAACTTATCCTCTCAGAGGTATGGAGGGGGAAGTCTGAAAGCAAGTAAGCAGAGCTGTGCTGTCTCTGAGGGCTGTGGACAGAGGCCCTCCCCTGCTTTGTCCTCGCTTCCGGTGGGGTTGGCTGTTCCTGGTACTCTTTGGCTCTGTAGGGTCCTTTGAGTGTTGTACAGGTTCTTGGTGCTGGAAAGTTACAATGCTTGGTCTCTCTGGGGTTTGCGTTTCTAAGCTGAGAGTAAGGGTGCTTTCCATTGATTCGTCTTGAGCCCTACCCATATTGCCATGAGAAATGGAAATAGGTCAACCGACATACCAGTCTTACTCCGTGTTTCGTGCCCAGGGAGGCTTGTCTGTGAACTTTGCACCGATTTCACACAGTACAGTCCAGTAGGTGTGGAGTTGAAAACACTTTCCTTGGCTCTCACCGGTTTTTTTCTTTTTTTTTTTTTTTTTTTTTTTTCTTTTTTTTTTTTTTACTATAGGGCGTGTGCGCTCGCCAGACAGACAGAGAGAGACAGAGAGACAGAAAGCGAGAAATCACCCCCCAGGGGGATGGCCACGCCGCAATCCCTTCTCCTCCATTCTCCTCTCAGGATCCTGGGCATGCACGCACACGCGCCCGGCATGAGTTTTAAGCCACCAGGTCCAGGACACGAACCGCAGTCGACTACGTGGGAGTCCAGCTACATAGCCATTACACTAACTGCTGGTCCCCTGGCTCTCACCGGTTTTGAAGGCAGTGAGATCTAAACTTCCTCCTACACAGCTATAGGAGAGAAACTTCCTTGTGATGTCGCTTTCCTCATCCGTCAAATGGAGGTGGTAGACACTGCATGAAGGTTTCCGGAAGAATCCAGCTTCAGACTGGCACACAGTGGCCACAGTAAGTCTTTGACTTACCTGATATGTACATTTCAAAGGGCCGCAATTTAGAGAGCCTGGATCAGGGTTGGGGTAAAATAGGAGCAGTAGTAAAATGAAAAGAGATTGACTATAACAAACCACAATGTCCTGAAGTTACTAAATGCTGTAAGGAATTAGGTCTAAATTGCCTCCTTACTCCTTGGGTAGAAACTTCCACTGTGGGCACTGTTTCAGGTGCTAGAAGTTGTTTAGTATCTAGTTACAAAGTTGATGGTGCAAATTTTGTTTAGATTGAAAGCCTCATAATCATTTTGTCCAAATGTAAACAACATTCTTTATTCTAATTGAAATAATTGCTATATTGTTGATGAATTAAACAGAAACACTGTGATTTAATCTCTAGTCATTAACATTATTTCAAAACTCTTGAAGTGTGGTTTTTTTTTTCACTAGACCAGCAAAGCAGACTTCATAGTGAAAGCAAAAATCACCATCAGTCAAGGACCAAGCTTTTGAGCAGGAAGACTTGATTAGATTATAGCAAATCTTAAGTCTAATAAACAGTTTTAGGTTTTTTTATCTTTGATTATTCATAAAACTATGCATTGTTCAAAATATTTTGGCCTGTTGGTGTTTTCATTTCTATTTTATCACTCCTTTGCATACTTTCCTCTCCTCCAGTTATGTCTGATCTTATCACCTCTCTGTATTCCTTTTCATATGACATATTTCATGATCACATTTATTCATTTTCCTAGTGATAAGATTTTAAAACAGCACCCTTCCTTTCAAAGGCACAGTTCTTTCTACCATCATTATTTAAAGACTTGAAAGATGACAGTTTATACGTAAAATTTACATTACGTATACATCTATAGAACATCAAGTGTTAAGAAGAGGGAAAGATACAAAAGTTGACAAAGGTTTTTTTTTTAATTGACTATTTGGTTTGTTATGTGGTTATATCCTTTCTATGAAAGAAAAATTAAACTAGAATATAAGTTTACTTTAAAAATAAATACATATGTATACACATACACAAATACACAGATGCGTGTATGTATTTTTTTTTTTTTTAGTTTTGTCAGAAGGCGTGTGTACTCGCCAAAGAATAGAGAAAATGAGAGAGAGAGAGAGAGAGAGAGCAAGCATCCCCCCTCACCACCACCACCGGGAGGTTGGTCACACTTCAATTCCTTCTCCTCTAGATTCTGAGCATGCATGCACACGTGACTAGTGTGCTTTTCAAGTCACTGGGTCCAGGACTTGAACATGCTTTGGCCATGTGGGATCCACTACACCACCAGCTGCGCCCCTGTACATATATGTTTTGTAAAAAGATTTTCTTATAAAGTGAGGTCCATATGGATGCATCCTTCAGACCCTGGAGCACACAACCACCCAGGCCTACTGCCAGGTGGCTTACTGCTTGGTTGTGTTCTCATAGTGCCCCTAGAGAACAGGCATAGGATGGCCATCAGGAAAGTTAGAGACCTGCCTGCCTGCAACCATGAGAACAAAGCCGTTGGGTCAGGGTATTCTTCCTGTTCTTTCTAATTCCAAAATTTGTATGCTTTTCCTAGAGCCAATTCCTTCACCCACCCAACCCCATTAAAAACAAACAAACAAAAAACCAAAAACTGAAAGTGATGACTGTGAAGACTTACGCTTCGTATGTTTCAGTAAGTCGGCACCTCCCATTGCCGTCTTGGTTGTGCCTTTGAAAACATTTCCCATAGTATGCAGGAGCCCATTTTCATCAACTGTAAAATGACCTGGTCACAACACGACCAGTGCATAAGGTAACTTGAAATGACTTGGGATTTTATTGTCTTAGATGTAAGCTTTCTGATATGGTGCTCATGGGAAGTGCTATTTTATGGTTTCTGTGATTAGCCCCAAAATGATTTCTCTTTCTGAACGACACATGAGACAGTTTTTCTGAATTGCTGTGGCTATTGTAATATGGATCATCTTAAGAAAATCTGGCAACAGATGTACTAAACCTGCATTTTGGGGAAGTATTACTAATACTTTCTAGAACTGTTCCCTTTACATGATAATCGATTGATGACGTTCATTTAAAAGTATTATAATTTAAGAAATCATTTTTAAACTGTCCGTTTCAGAGGTTACTTTCGGAAGGAACAGACTGGTTAGCTGTCCTCAGTGGGGTAAAGGAACGTTCCCAGATACACCATTATGGCCTGGATTAACCAGAGCGGTTACAATCCCACCGAGAAACATGGACACACTGTAGGTACTCTTCTTCTGGAAGAAATTTAAACCAAAGGACTTGTTTTGGGGGCAATTCACTGGCTACCACATTTTGAGATCAAATTAAAATGAACTGGACAAGCCTAGTAAATTGAACATAGATTAGAAAAATATGATTCACTTATTTTGTAGGAAAACAGGATGTTATGACACCAGAGAAGGAAAGACAAAGTCTCCTTGCGCAACTATCTCAAGCTGCCCATGCCCGTGGTTGAGCACACTCCTGCTCACCTGTTCCAATGTTCACTCAGTGGGTGTTTCCTGCGCTGAGAGAACTGGGGTCATCCTTGCTTGAACACTTCTGACGGTGGTAAGACCAGTTCTGAGACAGGAGCCTGCAGTTCAGCATCGACACATGTTCTGCATTATTTTCTCCGGCAGAAAACAACAGTTGGGCAAGATTACACTCTAATGGAACCCATTCTCACTAAATAGGTACATGTAGCCAGTTGTAATTTGGTAGACTATAAAAGAGAAAAAGAAGAAACTTTAAAATGAGAAGAGCAAGTCTAAGCCTGTTAAAAAGTTTCTGAGGAACTGATTACATAAACACGCAGAACTGCAGACTGGAATATGTACTTCAATACACCAGAAACCTTGGACATTGCTTAGAAGGAAATAGCTACGCTGCCGGGAACTTTATCGTGGATGTTTTGGTTTGTGGACCTAATATGTTCTTGTCTCCTGTTAACTTTATTTAGATGAAATTGCAAGGACGTTTGTCATTGGCATGGTAAAGGAAGAATTGAACTTCAAGGATCTTGAGAACTGTATTCTTAGGAGCCTGGATAGCTGCTCAGTCCCAGATAATCTTGTGAAAACTCATGATCTCCTAGAATTTGGGAGAAATTGTATCCATGTGAATATTGAATTGGCATTATATGCTTATGTATGCTCAATATATTCCACAAATCCACACAGCACTGGCTAATAAAATGTCTGAAAATCATTTCATGGGATAAACAAAAAAATTAAAACATATTAACCAGAAAAGAATATTTAGCAACATTTTAAGGGTTGACCTGGAATAATTACTCATTCATTAATTCACTTATTCACTTAATAAGTGAATTTATTCATTTATTGAGAGCCTACTACAGACCAGGCTAGAGAAAAGTTTCCAGGCTGCCTCCTCTGTATGATGGAATTGCTTTGATTTTTTAAGAATTATTTTTTATTTAACTTTATTTACTTGTTTGTTTGTTTATTTAAATTGACCAGAGAGACAGAGTGAGAGAGAGAGAGAAAGAGAGAGAGAGAGAGAAAGAAAGCAAGCCACCAGGTCAGGGATTCAAACTGCGGTCACCCATGTGGGAGTCCAGTGTCCTTAACCATCATGCCACTTGCTGGCCCCGAGTATGATGGAATTGTTATTCATCCCAGCTAGAGGAAGAACTGGGTCCAATGAGTGGGCATTACAGAAATTCCAATCTGAGTTTTGCGTGTGGCAAACATTTCTAAACATAAGCTATCTTATTAAAAATAAATGGGCTATTTTGAGTCATAGAATTCTAAGTGTCCTAGAGATGACCTATGCCAGTTTGTAGGGAGTATTTCATATATGACATTTGGTGAAACTGTCCGTGTTTCCTTTCATCTCAGTGATTTAATTTTAATACAGTTTGGAATTTATCTTTTGCCAAATTAAAGTTAGGTTTTCAGAGTTAAGCTTGCCTTACAAAGTCTAGCCTGGGCGTCGTGGACTCTGTTCAGAGAAGCAGGGAAGACCCACTGGCTACGTCCCTGGTGTGGCTGCCTTCTGGGAGCGTTGGCCTTGGGCAGTTGCTTTCCTTTGGCCTTGCTGGGTTTGAAACTGCAGCATACTCACCAGGGGAACGGTGAAAACCCGCCTCCATTCTGTGACTTGTCATCTTGTGTGTGAGGTCAATCCCCAGATGTCACCTTTCTTGGCTGTGTCGGGGCGTGTTTGTAGTTGTGGCCTTCAGGGCGTGTCTGCTTCACAGTCACCGGATTTCAGAGTTTACCGTAGAGTTCTGGACTTGAAAAAAAAGCTTCATTCCAAAACCTTCCTTGGTAGCATCTAGAAACCTTACAATCTGCTGTCTTTGAGAGGAGTTCAGTTACCTTTCCTGGAAATAGAATATTTGAAACAAGAAATCTCTAAGCTTGTATTTTTCTCTCCTTTGAGTTGCATAGTCCACGTCTTCCAAAAATTGAGTTGTATATTATCTTTAAAATCTGATCTATAAATCATTGCAGGTGTGAATATCTCAACTCTATCATTTAAGAGATTCTGCAATTCTGATGATCTAGAATGACAAATATGCATCCAATACAGTTCATGTTCTCTTTGATTTTCATTAAAAATGAAAAACTTCTGAAGTAAACTTTTTACTCTGTTTTGTTTTTTAATTCTTCAGGATGATCTCTCAATGTCAGGCCAGCCTTGTGGTCTACTGGTTAAGGGAGCAGATCCCACATGGCCGACTTCATGGTTCAAATCTAGGCCCCAGCGGTGTGAAAGCACACACTGGGCGTGCGTGCATGTGCACATGCCTGAAGTCCACACAGGATGTAGAAATGGAGAAACGACCATTAGGTGTGGTCATGTCCCAGTAGAGGGCGCTGGTGCTCTCTCTCTCTGGCTTCTCTCCTCTCAATGGTGAGCATACATGCCCTCTCGCAAAATAAAAAAAAAGAAAATATCTCTTGGTATCACAGAATTAAGGCTTTGGGACAGAAATTCACATGCTCATGAAGTGAAAATATGGAAATAAAATTTCTCTTGGACTCCTTATGGAAAAAGGCTCCTCAGTGGCCTACTGCATGAGAATGATTTGCTTGCCCTCTTACATTATGTAGGATTATGTAAAAAGATATTATTGAATTTATTTTTAAAAATTCTTATTTCACGACAACAGAACAGCCATTGAGACTTTTATTCAGTCTGCAAATGTAAAGAAAAAAAATGACAACAAAATAAATGATGACTTTATGAAATTCAGTTTTAGTTTTAATTTATAAACTCATACATAAAGTAGTTTAAATAGTAAAAAGAACTTTCTCTAATGAACAAAGTTCCAATAATGTCTACAGGTAGAGTGAAGTGAAATAAAAGGATTAACAAAAATGTCACATGTATGAATTCCTGGACCATTAATTCTCAAAGAAATTGCCCTAGAAAATGACTGTAGAAATATTATTTATCTTAATATTTAATATTATTAAATTCCAGAAACAAAAAAAGAAACTGATTCCATTATAGGGAATTAATATTTTTGTTGTCTAGTATTGTATATAATGAATACTATTAATAGTATAACCTATATCCCATAAAATCGTATTTTTCTTTTCAGATTTTTGCCATACGGCATGTGTGCTCTCCAGAGAGACAGAGATAGATAAAAAGTGAGAAATCTCCCCCCAGGATGGTGGCCTTGCCTCAAGCTTCTCTCCTCCATTCTCTTGGGATTTGGGGCATGCATACGTACACAGCGTGATTTTCAAACCATGGGGTCCAGGATTGGAAAGGCACAATGGGCCGTGTGGGATCTAGGACTTTAACCACCATGCCACCTTCTTGCCCTCAGTGAAATATCTTATAAAATAACGTGCTAATCTCGAGACATTTTCTGTGGTAGAAGAACAGCTTATTTTTCTAGAAAAATGCTTGAGGAAATGAGAATGAGTCTCATCCTTCCTTAAAACAGTTGGGACGGTTGGGACCAGCAGTTAGTGTAATGGCTATGTCACTGGACTCCCATGTAGTCGACCATGGTTTGCGTCCCGGACCCGGTGGCTTAAAACTCATGCCGGGCACATGTGCGTGCGTGCCCAAGATCCCCAGAGGAGAACGGAGAAGGGATTGCGGCGTGGCCATCCCCCCTGGGGGGTGATTTCTTGCTTTCTGTCTCTCTGTCTGTCTCTGTCTGTCTGGCGAGCGCACGCGCCCTATAGCAAAAACCTCTCAAAAAAAAAAAAAAGAAAACAGTTGGGAGGGTTGGCCGCACGGGTCTGTGCACCGCCCCAAAGCCTGCAGAGCTCCCTGCATTGGGTGCCCTGACGTTCAAGCCACCTGGAGAAACCAAGACTTTGAAGGAGAGCCCCTGGGTCCAGCTGGCCAGTGACGTCTGTGCGAAGGTCAGCTAGTGAGTCCTTAGCAAGGTCTGATTCTTCCCTGGCTCTCGTCCTCTTCTTTATGCAAAGAAAGTCATGCTATTGAGTTCTAAAACAGAAAAGGAGAACCTGCCTCTACTCCTTCATTATTTTCTTCTTCAGTAGCTGATTCACTCAGTATAACTAACATTTTGAATTATTTTTTAAAATTATTTCCTTCATGAGCAAGAGAGAAAGAAAAGGACAGAGACGAACCCCCACAGTCCTGATGCTGAGATCCACCCCCAGCCTCAGCCAGCCCTGGGTCACGGGCACTTACGTGCCTGGCATGCTCAGGGAGGTCTCTGGACATGAACCTGGAGCCTTTCCGTGTTAGCCTTGCAAGGTATTGCATGGCAGCAGTGAACCTCCGCCCGATCCCATCCCTCTAGATTATTAATTCAGAATTATGATAAACTTTAATTGTGGACTTGCCCTGAGGCTAATTTGTGTCTGTGTGTCTGTGTGTGTGTGTGAGTTTGTTTTAAAAGACTTTTTCCATAAGACAGAGGGTGCATAGGTCTAAATCCTAGACCCAAATCACACAAGTGGACCCCAAAAAAAGATCTCAAGTGAATGTATGCAAAATCTTAGGTGCGTTGTGGGCACGTGGCTCTTTAGAAACAGCTAGCAGAGTGGTCCTGTGTGTAACCCGAGCCTGGCGTTGTCTTCAGGAGGGCGTGGACCTCCTTGGACAGGCTGGTGGCCACAGAGACCAAGCTGCATGGCCTTCCTCGCTGAGAGGAGAGGTGATCTGTGTCTGTGTGGAGAGGCTGCCGAGCGCCGCGGTCTACAGACCACAACGTGCTCGCGCAGGGTTCACCCTCTACGGTTACAAGGCATGGCTTCCTTATGCTGCAGCTCGCCCGTTGGTATCTTTGTTTGGACTCTGGCTGGGGCAGTTCCTTTGTTGCTCAGCCTCCGCATTTCCATGAACTCACATGAATCCCCATCTCAGAAGTCCTGCCGGTTTTCTCCCCACCCGAGCAGGACAGATAACATTCGCGGTGTCGCATGAAACATCTAAAATTAGATGCGTTTTGCCACAGCGGCCGGCCCCTGGATTTGAATCACTTCAGCGTCATTTGCAACGTTCACAATCACGGTATGCCTGCAAAGGCTTTTCTTTTTCGCTAAGAACTAAGTTTTCATGAATTTATCAGAAATTGTTTAAAGGTTTAAAAATAATGAAAGAGTAACCAGAATCACTTGGGAAATTCCTTTTGCATCCCGTGAGATCTTTCCTGCCCGTGCTGGGGGCCAGAGCAGTGGCCACCGAGGATGTGCGTGCCCCCCTCTGCAATGGCTGAGGGCGCAGTCACCACAGGCCTCGCTGGCCTAACCCGTCAAGAATCCAGGCGGCCAGCAAATGTACCAAGTATTTATTAGGTGCAAACCAAACTCATCCCTGTGGCTAGACACGCTGGCCATGACCACGTGAGTTAAGTCAACACTATTTCCCAGTTTAAATAAACATGAGAAATGAGTCTATCCCTGGGAGAGTTGAAAACCTCCATCCACGGGGCACTTTGCCACAGAGCAGGCATGCAGTGAAGTCCTTCAGGTCCACTACCTCTTGAATTCCCAATGATAACCCAGAGAGAGAACTGTAATTACTGGAATTTTACAGATTCATAGCATAGCTCCTTTAAACAACTTGCCAAGGGTAAGTGATCACCAATTTTAAAACAAAACAAAACAAAACAAACAAACAAAGAAATCCCAGATTTAAGTGGATTAAGAGAAAGTTGTGCTGTTGAATTACAAAACAGGAAAGGAGAATCTGCCTCTACTGACTCATTCTCCTCTCCTCCACTTGGTTGAAGCCTGGCAGAAGCCGGGGCCCTGGGGCTTGTGGAGAGGGGAAGGGAATGCTCTTCTCTGCATCCGACTGGTTTCTGAGAGCGCCCCCAGCCCCACTGAGAGGGCCACACTGCACAGCTCTGCAGGACGTCCATGTGGGATCCTCTCCTCTCCTTGAAAACATCCTTATTCAGGTCGACCTGTGCTGTTCTCTCACCAGGGGGTGCAGGGATGAGTGAGGTCCCAGTTAGACATCTCCATGACAAAAACAATACCAACAAACGCAAGGCCGTTCATCTTCCCGGCACTGTTTTAAGTGCTTTCTCCGCAGTACTCATTTAATCCCCCCAACGGTAAGGGGCAAGCACTAATGTTCTGGGGGCAGGTTGGAGCGAGTGGAGAGTTCTCCACGCAAGTGCGTGTGTCAAATGCCACCTACTGTATCATCTTCTTAATGATATACGTCTACATTAGCTTAGTAAAGCCTCTGAGAACTTCTGTAGGAAAGACATTTAGCTTTGTTCTACCAGGATACATTTTTATTTATTTATTTATTTTTGAGAGAGAGATTTTTGCCATAGGGCTCATGTACTCACCAGAGAGACAGACAGAGAAAGAGAGACAGAAAGTGAGAAATCACCCCCCGGGGGGGTGGTCACACCGCAATCCCTTCTCCTCCATTCTCCTCTAGGGATTTTGGGCACGCATGCATGCACACATACCTGGTGTGAATTTTAAACTGCTGGGTCCAGGACTCAAACCGTAGTCAGCCATGTGGGAATCCAGCGACATAACCATTATGCCATCTGCTGGTCTCTCACCAGATTGATTTTTATACCTCTTCTCTTCACTCACCATGGTAACATCTCCCAGGGCACAAATTGAGGATTGCTGCTCCAGGCCTTCAGGAATAGCCGACTGTAGAAGCAAGCTTCTGGGTCCGGGAGGCGGGAAGGCGGTCGGAGGTGTGAAGGTGGCTCCAGCAACTCTGGAGACCACACTCTGGTTTCTGGGCTCAGGTGAGCAGGGCTACGCTCCACATGTCGATCATTGTGCGCCGATGCAAAAACACGTGGGAAAAGGGTGGCACTAACCACAGACTGGCCCTAAGGAACCCAAATCCTAGCGTTCCCGCTGTGTCTCAGTGCAGTCTGTTCCCCGGCGGTGTGCTGGCTGCAGGACTGAGGGCCGAGTAGCGCCGTGCATGTGGCTGTGAGCTGTTCAAGCAGAGCCCGTCTCGTACGTTTACTGGTGAGAAAGCACTCTTCCTAGCCTGCTGCTTAGCTCAGATCCCAGGGGAAGTGGGATTTCATTCAAAAACTGATCGCCTTTCTGGATGTGTGGATCACTTTTAGAGCTTAATATCAAGATGGAAGTGATCCTGTTACTGCCCCGGAAGGCCTACCTGTAGGGAACGCATCAGGGACCCCTTGGCCTTGGTCATCCGTGGAGTCTGGCTGACAGGTCAGAGAGGAGCCTGAATGGCAGCAGGCCAGGCAAGGGTGTTTGGAAGAGCTGACTCTGCATCCCTCTCCCCAGGCCCTTCAGCAACATCATGCTGTTAGCTTCTAGTCAGCGTGCTGGGGGAGTTTACACCGTGAATGAGCAAGTGGTGTAAATCAGGGTTTTCTTGTTTGGAGCCAGACTCAAGCACGCCGGGAGAGGAGCGAGCTTGCAGGCCTCCGGTCCCCCTTGGCAGAGGTGTCCCTCAGGGAGTGTGGAGGGCGCTCTCCACACAGCTAGCACTCGGGCCTCTGGGGCCTGCTGCTTCCCGCTCATTCCAGCTTAGAGGAGGGCATGTTCACTGTTGGGCTGTCCCAGACTATGCCCCTCAGCACCCTCCCGCAGGGCAGCCACTAGCTACATATGCTGTCCACACTTGGCGGGACTCTCACACTGCTGTGAGTGAGGAGCTGAATTCTGGATTTTATTTTATTAACATTAATTAACTTAAATTCAGTTTTTAAAACAAAAACAGTATATAGGATGACATGTTACTTGAAGATTTATTATTTGAACAGAGGTTGATTATAAATGTAAAATATAATATACACCAGATGTCAAAGATTTAATATGAAAAAATAGAAAACATTTTAATAATACTTTTAAAATATCCACTTCTTTTAAAATAATGTTTTGATATGTTGGGCTAAACTAAATATATTA
This sequence comes from Tupaia tana, assembly GCA_026018925.1. Lineage (NCBI taxonomy): Eukaryota > Metazoa > Chordata > Mammalia > Scandentia > Tupaiidae > Tupaia > Tupaia tana. The sequence goes on from JAKSZU010000017.1 coordinate 3,804,526, forward strand.
TTAAGATTAATCACAAAGGAGCCAGCAGATTGTGTGGTGGTTAAGGTGCTGGATTCCCATGTAGCTGATGGGGGTTCCAGTCCTGAACCAGGCAGTTTGAAAATCATGCTGGGCACTTGTGCATGCATGCTCAAAGTCCTGAGAAAATGGAAGAGAAGAGATTGTGGCATGGTGAAACCTCCCGGAGAATGAATTCTAAAAAAAAAAGAAGAAGAAATAGGTGCAATTTTTCATTTTTATTTTTTGGGTGTTTTTGCCATAGGACTTGTGTACTTACCAGAGAGCGACAGAGTGAGGGAAAGTGAGAACTCACCCCTGGGGGAGATGGACACATCGTAATACCTTCTCCTCCAGTCTCCTCTTGGGATTTTGGGCACGCACACACATGTGCCCAGCATGTTTTTCAAGCCACTGAGTCCAGGACATGAAAGACACAGTTGGCCATGTGGATCCAGCATCTCAACCACCACACCACCTGCTGGCTCCCTCTTCTAATTATTTTAATTTTAACCAATTAAAATGACAGTGGCTGTACTGTCGGATAGTCCTGCTCCAGGCCCTGTCTGAACTACTTCATCAGTGGTCACTATTAACTAAACAATACTTGGCTTCTAATGGTGTTTTCTAAACATTGGATGGATTTTTTCACAGTGTGTTCTAGTGTACAAATTCTCAAAAATGTTTCCTGAGTGGAAAGAAGTATTGATATTGTTAAGAATATGTTATACATCAGGTAGTTTTTGGATAGATTACCCAAGTGAACCCTCCCCTAAATCCTGAGAAATGGGAATGTTTTGAGATCCCTTCTTTTTACCAACCGAGAGGTTGAGGCACAGAGGAAGTACTTGCTGATAAATGAGAAGTCAAAATCTAGACTGTGTTTCCTTGACTTTATAGCCCAGGGTCTTTCTGACACGCCCTAGTCCCTACTCTAAGGCATTTTAAACAAGATATACGAGACAGAGCTGCTGGTTTTACCTGATATTGATTCCAACACTTCTCCAGCAATGTGGGTGGTCTTCAGCATCCCTTCTCTCTCCCAGACTGTCTCACTCCACGTTCCCCTTCCTCCTGTTCTCAGGGGTCACTACTTTGAAATAGACCTAGCAAAGACCAGTGCTTGTAACGCTTCTATGGGAGACAGCTCCCAGGGATGGCTTCTCCGGTCACTTGCAGAAAGGAAGAGCCAGAGGTTTGTTGTGATTAGTCCACCAGTTCAGGGAGTCATGCATGCAGCCTTAACCCTCACCATAGTCTTAACCCAACCTGCCCTCGGCTCTTAACCCCAGGCTATGTGGACCATTAAACATTCTTGCTTTCCGTTTTGGACGCTGGGACGAGATGATAACAAAGGCTCAAATATGTAAACTGTGCCCAAGTCACAAAGGGATGAAGGCTGTGACTCGGGCTTGAGGACTCCATGGTGCTGCTCCCCATTCTTATTTTCAGCCTAGACATCGTTGATCCTCTCCCATACGTCTTTGAATTGAATGCGGCTCTTCAGGGAGCTGTCAAAGCTGTTTACACACATGTTAGCACTTGTCGCACTGGACTTCATGTGTCCTCCCTTGCTAAATGGGTGTGAAATAAAAACATTTTTATGAATGCATGTAGGGCCTGTACTTGAACCCACGCTAATTCTGGAATTGCACACAGCTGTGTGACATTAACCACTAAAAGGAAAGTGGGGGGAACTTCCGGGATCACTGCAAAATTGGTCATGGTTTTGTGCTCCTTATTTTGTCCAAGGAGTCCTTCGGGTGCATGATAAATACTGGCTGTCGGATTAATGAAACGAAGCTGGGGGTTGTTTCCTCTTATATCTGTTTCACATTTTCCATCTGAGCTATCGTTACTGCGTGACCAACTAGACATCCCTGCACTGGACTTCTGAAACTAGAAAGATGCCTTAAGTCTGTGTTGCTAGAACAGGAGACCTGAGACTGGGTGAGTTACAAAGAACAGAGATCTTTGGGGCTCATGTTTCTGGTGGTTGGAAAGTCCAAAGTGTGGAGCCAGAACCTGGCTGGCCTTTGGTGGCATGTCCTAACATGGCCCAGAGAAGTAGGAAGTGAAGTGGGCCCGAACAAAGAGAAATCTGTGGGAGGCCATCCATGCAATCCGTGAGAACTGCTCTGTCCCGGGAGCAGGCATTCATCTGTGCAAGGGGTCCACCTCCGTGTCCCAAGTTGCTTCCACTAGGCCTCACCCTACCCCCAAAACTGCCCCAGCGGGTGTCAAGGCACAGTGCGAGTGTTGGTGAGGGCACTCAGACCACGGCCGCTACTGAGGGTTTAGAAGATCCTAGGACCAAGCTGGACTCCGCTCAGCTGGCTAAGTGGGCTGGCCCCTCCACCTTGCTATACCAGTTTCCTCGTTTGCAAAAAGAGGGTTCCGTCACATCAGTTGAGTTTTTCAGACGTAAACAACAGAAACCAGCTGTTAAGCAACTAATAGTTTCTAAAAAGAAATTTATTGCAGAGATATGAGGTAGCTGAAGGAATCAAGTGAAAGACTAAGCTAGGGCTCAGAAGGGCACAAGCCCTCGTAGCTCCAGGGTTCTGGAGAACGAGAACTTACACGCATTATTAGGGTCCCGTAATGAGGACTAAGGAACGGATCCAGTTGCATTCTCATGCCTCTCTATTCAAGATGCCAGTTCCCCAGAAAGAATCGGAGTGGCTAGTTGAGGTCCTGCACCCCTTTCCTTGGCCAGGGGAGGACAGGGGGAGGGAGGGTACCCCAACCGACAGTGCCATTGAACTGCAGCTCAGGAGACCAAGGTCTCAGGTAGAACATCAGCGTGATGTTACCAGCAAAGGGGTCGTGGGTGTTGGATAAGTGAGAAAGACCGAAGTGCCGTACAGCTCTTGGCTTACAGCCATGAGGCTCTTACAAATGGGGCAGTTGACACTGGCAGGCACGGTGACAGTGTATATACAGCTCATCAATAAAAATCCCTTAAAATCACCATTTTTGCCAGCTTCTGGTTGGATCCCACATGGTTAATTGCCCAGTTCGAGTCCTGTATCCTGCAACTTGACAAGCACGCCGGGCACATATGCATGCCCGAAATCCCGAAAGGAAGGAGAGAAGGAAGAGAAAGTTGGGGCATGGCCATCCCCCAGGGAGGGGCACTTTCTCACTTTCTCTCTCTGTCTCTGGCTCTCTCCTTCTCTAGCAAGTGCATGCACCTTCTGGCAAAAAGATTTTTAAAAATCATTAGGAAAGACTTATAATCCAGTTTATTCTTCTGGACTATTTAGGACCATGTTCTCAAAGACCGTATTTTATGCACACACACACACACGAATATATATGGAATATTTATATATCTATATATACTCGTAGCAATCCTTTGAATTTTATTCAAAAGTTTACTAATGGGACATTTTGACTATTTGCTATCTAACTAGGTGAAGGCATATAGAAAGCAAAATAAGTAGTAATTATGTCCCAAATAGTTAGCATGCAATTATTTAATTCAAAAATCTGCCTTTTCTATTTCAAACATGAGCCAACAATAAATCCCACGCCATCTATTTTATTTACGGTAAATCATAGTCGTATGTGGTCATGATTACGGCTAATTGTGGGTAAAGGTTTTAATTTTAGAGTATGAATGAAATACATTCTTGTTGACATTTTATGCATAACAGTTTGGGAACAATAGGAGGAGAGGAAAAGCTCTGTGATAGAAATTCCCCTACAGAGAGGACAGCGAGAATAAATCAAGGACTCTGATCCTGAACTATGGTTTAGAAGCCCGGCCTCTAGGTATTTAGAACATGCCAGCTGCTCTGGATTTTAAGGTGACTGTAGACCCTTCTGAATAAGAGCTCGCTGATGAAGATGGGGTGTGTGTAAATTGACTCCAGTTACGTGCAGAGAATCTAGAACCCTTGCATGAACCACCAGCTCCGCGTACTCTGACGAGCAGCCGTCCACACCGAGAGTGCCCGTCGGCATTGAAGCTGGACTTTGCAGAGAGCGCTTAGCGCCTGGAATTGCCCGCAGGCTGCAGGACCACGCCAGCGCCCTAAAAGGAGCCAGCTACGTACGGATTTGTGAAGCTTCTGCTCTCACTTCACAGCTGACAGGTCTGCCATCAAGGCTGAGCAACCCGTCCCGTCAGAGCAAGGCTCCCACCGTGGAAGGGAGACTCCAGGTTACTCCGACAGCCCCAGTAAAAGACCGACGTCTGGGGGACCAGACGGAACCGCGTAGGCCGCCTGTCTGGCCGGGACTCCAGCGCGCTGACGCTAGCCATGTGGTCAAGACAGAGTAGCTACCTCGCCTTTTCAGGGATTCTGTAAATACACGGGGATAGAAGGACATGAGCAACTGCGCCTTTTCCTAGTGCCCCGCGCTGGGCCGCTGCCTCTTCCCCGGGAAGCCGCGCCCGCGGTGCAGTGCCTCTGGTTACCGCGAGGCGGCGGTGTGCGGAGCGAGCTGGGGACGGGCAGCGTCGGGCAGGTTCTGCGTGGCTGGCACCGCCCTGCCGCCCTCTTGGCGATAAGCAGCTGTGCTGGTTTGCTTAGCCATTTACCTGTCGAAGGACATTTGGGTCTGTGGCCCGATTTTGGCAACACAACAAAGCTGCGGCGAGAGCTGAACACCAGTGCTCCCGGAAACGGTCTCACCGGCCGCAGGTGGAAACGACTTCGTGTCCCTCGGCGGGCGGATGGACAAACGAAAACTGGTATAGACGCGCCATAGAGCGTTATTCAGCTGTAAAAAGGAGCGGGATGGGACCAGCAGTTGGCGTAATGGCTATGTCGCTGGACTCCCATGTAGTCGACCGCGGTTCGAGTCCCGGACCTGGTGGCTTAAACTCACGCCGGGCGCGTGTGCGTGCATGCCCAAGATCCCAAGAGGAGAATGGAGGAGAAGGGATTGCGGCGTGGCCATCCCCCCTGGGGGGTGATTTCCTGCTTTCTGTCTCTCTGTCTCTCTCTCTCTGTCTGGCGAGCGCACACGCCCTATAGCAAAAACCTCTCAAAAAAAAAAAAAAAAAGGAGCGGGATTCTGATGCGCGCTACGGCACGGAGGGCATCGATGATCCACGTTGGCGCCAGCACTGAAGGCATTGGTGTCGCTGATCCCCCCAGAAGGCCTCGTTCACCCAGCAGGTGGAGAGACGAGATCATATGTACACACACGAATATGGCAGTCACTTCAATGTGTTGGTCATGGGTGGTACATAAAGGTAAGTGGTTCCGTGAGAGGAAACTCTGCTCTCTAGAGTGACCGTGGCAAGCGTCCTGGGTGGCGTCAGGGGAGCGCAGAGGCGGAGAGGGGACGCGTTTGCAGGAACGCCCGGCGGTGAGAGATGCCTGTGTGACCTTAGGCCCCACACTGGCTTCACGGAGATGAGAAAAGGTTTTCAGTCACGCAGCTGCTTTTTAAGATTTAAAACGGGAGAATACATAAGATGTAATATTTTATAAGAACATTCTTTACTTGCCCAATTACAGGCTGGAGATACTCATTCCCCTGATGTGTCAACATGCGATCAGAATAAGGTTATTATTTTTCCTTCAGTTTATACCACCCCTTCCATGATCTCAGGGCACAACATCCCTCACTCGCAGTCCATCCGGCTTCTCGTACTGGCTGACCCTGATCATTAAGTAGCAGAGTCAACACTGCAATGATTTGTAAAGTATTTTATTGCACACTGCATGGGCAAAATGATGAGCAACTTCTTTCCGCTCGGTTACTTTTCACTCGGGCAGCAGGTCTAGAACTTGGCGTCCTCGTTGGCCCTGACTCAGTCTCGGGTCACCCGCCCTGTTTGCGTGGGGAAATGAGTAACGCTCATGTCGCCGTAAGGACAAGGGGCCGCGTGAGTTTTTCAAAACAGCTGGTAGAGCTCTAGTTTAGGTATGCTAGACAGTGAGCGTCATGACGGCGTGGACTGCTCTTACGGGTCTTCCCTTTCCCCAGGGCCTTTGCACCCACGGTGAGACCCCGGGTGTGATGGCAGAGCGTTGAAAGTAGCAGTGACGCCACAGCACGTGCTTCCTTCACGCACAGAGCCTGTGGCGTAAGTCTGCTGCTAACTAGTGACTTCTACGAGCTGCAGCTTACCAAGAATTCAGCAGGTACTCTCTTATTTAATCATCGAAAGTCACCCAGAATTAAAAAGTCATGTCAGAGTTATTACTTGCTCTTCTTCTGGAATGAGACATCCAATGTAGTACTGCCGAGTCCAGTGATGTGTCTTCTACTGGTTTCACTTGGCATTCAGGCAAACGTAATATGTATGATGGGACAGTAATATATAACTCGCAGAAATGTTAAGAAGTTTAAAGTATTTGAGACTAAACATTTGAATTTAATTTTCGATAACATGGATAGCTACTTAAGTGTGTATATGTGTACATATATGTGCACATGTCAATATATGAAAATATAGAGATATCATAGACATACAACCATATGTTCTTTTTTTTTTAAGAGAGATTTTTTGCTATAGGGCATGTGCACTTGCTGGAGGAACAAAGAGAGGCAGAGAGACAGAAATACGTGGGAATCCAGCGACCTGACCATTATGCCATTGTTGGTCCCTATATAACCATATATTCTAAGTTAAAATTAGTATCGGTGACTCAGAAGGTACTGAGTTTTAAATCACATTGAGAATGAAACAAACATAGTAAAATAAAACAAACATGTCTAGCAACACATGTCCTATTCAAATGAAAACTTTGATTTCAGAGGTCCTACGGCAGCCTAGCCATGAGAAGCTTCCTGTCGTGTAGACCGGCATAGCAGTAACTGTAGTACATGCACCGTATGAATTTTTAACTGTCAGAATGTAAGTGTACTCACCAGAGAAAAACAGAGAGACACAGAGAGAGAGAGGGAGAAAGCACCCCCTCCCAGGGGGTGTTCACCCAGCCATCCCTTCTCTCCCACTTCCCCATCCTACTGGGATTTTGGGCACTCATGCATGTGCGCCCACCATGTTTTGTTCAAGTTGCTGGAGCCAGGATTTGAACCATAGTCAGCCATGTGGGATCCAGTTCCTTTAACCACTAGGCTACCGAGTCAGTCCCCAAGCTAGATTTTACATGTAGGCTTGTGAGGCGTAACTTAAGACTTCCGGCAGTAAACTATTTGAAGTGACTGGTTTTATCAATTGCCCTCTTAAGAACCTGGCCATTTGTGAAAGCCACGTGTGGTTAAATGTCAGGCTGAGCACGCACACCTGGATGTCGTGATGTATGAACGGCGGCGGGGGCTGCTGTGCACGAGTGCCGCGGTGTAAGTCGGTAGTGGGTCTGGGAGCAGCGCAGCTCCGCCTGTGTGTCGCACACTCAGCAGAGCTGACCTGAACACGTGCACACGCTCACGGTCCTGGCCGCGGCGAACACCGCCATCCCAAGTGACGCGGCTCCTTCTGGGTGAGTCGTGAGCACGTAATTCCCACAGAGGGCCCATTTATGACCCATGGGAGGACACCTTGCTGTTTCTCCCCCAGTTATTAAACCGTAGCGGCAGTTAAAATCCGTGATGCAGTATGTCTCTGCACAAGGTGACAGACGCTTCCTTCACTCTTCCTGTCCCCGAAAAGGGATGATATTAAGTAGTCTCAGTAGAACTCAGGGAATGTGAGAAATGTGAACTTTGGGACGAGATAAGCCTGCCTTCAGATCCTGGCTCCTACTCAGCTCTGCCGGCCTGCGTTTCAGTCTGCTGCTCCACACCAAGCACGTGGTCCTGTGGGTGCTCGCTGAGAGCATCACGTGAGCTGAGGGTGCAAGCCGACAGTGCAGGCCTGCGTTTCAGTCCGCTGCTCCACACCAGGCACGTGGTCCTATGGGTGCTCGCTGAGAGCATCGCGTGAGCTGAGGGTGCAAGCCGACAGTGCAGGCCTGCGTTTCAGTCTGCTGCTCCACACCAGGCACGTGGTCCTGTGGGTGCTCGCTGAGAGCATCGCGTGAGCTGAGGGTGCAAGCCGACAGTGCAGACCTGCGTTTCAGTCTGCTGCTCCACACCAGGCACGTGGTCCTGTGGGTGCTCGCTGAGAGCATCGCGTGAGCTGAGGGTGCAAGCCGACAGTGCAGGCCTGCGTTTCAGTCTGCTGCTCCACACCAGGCACGTGGTCCTGTGGGTGCTCGCTGAGAGCATCGCGTGAGCTGAGGGTGCAAGCCGACAGTGCAGGCCTGCGTTTCAGTCTGCTGCTCCACACCAGGCACGTGGTCCTGTGGGTGCTCGCTGAGAGCATCGCGTGAGCTGAGGGTGCAAGCCGACAGTGCAGGCCTGCGTTTCAGTCTGCTGCTCCACACCAAGCACGTGGTCCTGTGGGTGCTCGCTGAGAGCATCGCGTGAGCTGAGGGTGCAAGCCGACAGTGCAGACCTGCGTTTCAGTCTGCTGCTCCACACCAGGCACGTGGTCCTGTGGGTGCTCGCTGAGAGCATCGCGTGAGCTGAGGGTGCAAACGGAGTGGAGTCTCGTTCCCTCCGCTTCCGATACCACACCTCCTCTCTGTGCCGTCTGTGGCTCTCTAACAGAAGAAACTGAGAGTTTTACACATCCTACAATTAAAAAACACTGGGGCGTTTCATTGAGAAACCGATCCCTTACAGGACAAGAATAAGGAGCTGTCACGTCGGTACTTCGGAGAAGCAGCAAGCTACTGCTCTAAGCGCTTCACGTGTGAGGGGTACTCGGGAAGCTCGTGGAGGGGCCGGTGGTGCGCGTGGTGGTGCGACTGGGTCCACATGGGCAAGGCCCTGGGTTCCTGCCCCTGGACTTCCCTGGACTGGACGCGTGCGTGCCTGCGACCCAGGCCAGCGAGAGGGGACGATCCGTGTGAGGGCCCTTCCGGGCCGCTTTTGTCTCCTCTCGCTTGGAAGAAGTAAAGTCGTTCTTTAATTCCACTTTCCAATGAACTTCTTAAAGCCCCCTCGTATGTTGTGCTGTTAATCCTTTCATTAGTAAATATACTGCCTGGCAGTTATTACTGTAGGCATGTTGCAGATGCAGGTCGTCGCCACAAGGAAGAACGCACAAGCTGACGCGGGCTTAGTAACAAGAAGGCCCCGTCTGCAGGGACAAGACCCGCCTTCCGGGCACTCTAACAGTTCTTCGCTTCGCACTTGCACTTCGTAGGCTGTCGGGACACTCAGGATGTTTTCTTGAGCTTTCACGGCTAAACCGAACAGCATGATGACGTCTAAAGACTCTGCTTCTTTGACCTCCGCACTAAACAAACGCTGTGGTAAAGCTCAATCTAGAGAATACCGAGGTCTGTGAGAACTTCCACAGTGAGTCTGTGACTCGGCCTTTTCAGATGTAAAGACATGGGGGTGAGCAGACAGAGGAAGAGGGGGTGACACAATGGTCCCAGTTTCAGGGATGGGAAAATGATGAATGAGTTTTCAATCAGATTGCACCTCACTAGGCTGCACTGAAAGAGGGATATTCGCGAAAAGTATTGTTTACCAGCCGGAGGCCCTTCCTGTCTGAACAGGCTAACCAGGGTCACCAGGAAACGGATGCCTCGGCCCGAAGGACTTCGAGTCCAAGAGAAGGCTGTGTCAGGTTGCTACATCTGGATTACTTTCAGGGGTGGAAAATAAAATAACGAGGATGCCAACCGGCCACCCACTGCAGAATGCGGGTGACCGAATGAGCCAGTGGAAGCTCTAATGAGTATTTACTCCGAACAACTCCACATGTAAACTGCTTCCGGACTGATGTGGTGCCAGCTCCAGGGTTAGGGCCTTTGGTGGCTCCTGCTGACCAGCCGCCAGGGCATCTAGGAACACAGGAGGGCTCCTTATTAAACGTATCAGGAATACTGCTTTCCGGCAGAAGAATGTGGAGAGCGGATCAAAGGACACCATGAAAGAGAGGGAAGACAGGAGACAGAGCAGAGAGGCCTCGTGCCTGCTCCGCACGTCGCGATTTTATTTGCTTACGGCATCGCTTTTCAGAAGACTCGAAAGCGTTGCCGCGCGTCTCTGTCTGGCCTACACTTTAGGTAGGAGTGCGTACGTCTTTGGTTTTGATGATCACGGGGGCAGGCACTTTCTGTTCTGCCCCATGGGGTGTCGTTAATATTATAGCCTTTTCTGCCTGCAGAGTGTAGCTTTAAGTTGCTTAAAAATTAATTGTGAAATACATTAAATTGAATTATGTGGCTACTATTGCTTTAATAATACAGACAGTATGAAGAGGAGCCTGATGTACTTTTCTTTTAGGAGAGATAAATCCATTATACAAAGGCATTTCCTATCTAGAGGGAATTGCGAATTGCTTAGAAAGCTGTGTCTGGGCTTACCCTGAATGTGAGTCCTGTATATCTCAGAGTAATCAAAAACCCGAAGTAATGAAGATGACAACTCCATGTGGAACATCTCGGCCTCCGTGTTTACCCAGAGAGAACACAAAGCCCGATGTCGTTTGTCCGCTGTGGCCGCAGTCATGCTAGGACGGCCTGAGATGGCCACCCAAACAAATGTTTACTGCAGTAAGCAAAGCAAAGCAAAACAAACCTCATTTGTGTTTTTGAAAGTTTGAAATGTAACAACAGCAGTTATTCAGTTCCTTTTTTCTGTTTCCAAATAGTTGTGCTAACATTTTGGAAGCGTCACCTCTCTGGCACTCTTCAAAGGAGTGGTCAACTGCATTTCATAGCAAAATCCCTTCAGACACACTGTCCACTGTGAATTGTGGCCATCGGGTACCCCTGTTTAGGGCCAAGGAACCAAACGGGCATTTGGCATTGCCTCAGAATTTTGGAGGTGCACTGTCTGGACCAAGGAGTTCCCAGTGACCAGCCAGGCCAGTGTTTGCCACAGTCCCGAGGTCAACGTGTGCAGCAGGTTGTGTGCCCAGGTAGGCCCACGGCCTGGACCCGGCAGTGGCAGAGCTGCGAGCACCTGTCGGGTCAGTCATCTGACAAGTCAGTGATAGGAACAGGGACGCCGGCGGGGACATTCCTGATGGGTGTGCCATGGTAAAAGAAAGAGGTTGTGCAGTCGGAACGAGGGTAGAAGGCGGTCGTGTGATCAGAATGATAACGCTCATCGTAACAGTCCTTGCTGACCACCTGCTGTCTGCCAAGCGCTGTGCTGAGAGCTTCGCGTAGACTCTGCAGAGTGGTGTGCAGAGACGGATACCAGGAAACCTCCTAGATGAACAACAGTCGCATTCCTGCAGCCATGCGTGTATCTAGAACGCTCCCCGAATGTTGATCATGTATCTTTTTAATTAAGCAGTCCCATAAGGTGCCAGGACATGTTCTCGGTTCTCTACATTACTTAGTTTAATTCAATCCTAGTGAGAGCCTCTGCGGGAGATAGCAATACTGGCCCCATTTTATAAATGTGAAAGCTGAGGTTAGGTGGGCCAAGGTCGGTTCTAACCCTGCTGCTGGCTGGAGCGCACTGAAACTTGACCCAAGTGCAAAATTCACGTCCCGATGAAGATGGCGGCAGTGGACGGGGCTTTCCTACAGTTTTGATCCAGCTCTCGGAGCCTGACACTGTAAGTGGCGTCTCCTTCACTTCCCAGCCGGCTCTGTACTTCTCCGGCTCTTCCGGCCCTGGGATGGGGCTCCCACAGGTGTGCGCTGAGAAGACGAGACCCTGGGAACACTCCTGTGGCCGCGAGGGCTGCCTGTTTTCCTGTGGCCAGTACTGCCTACCCCCCCCCCCCCCCCATTTCATTTCTCCCCTCTGTTTAGTTTAGAAAGTAAAATATTTCTCACACTGAGAGCAATAACTCGAAGCAAATATCAAAGGTTACATGGCCAAGGGACAAGGAAACAGGGTGAAAGTGTATCAACGGTGAAGACATACCCCCCTTTTGTTTTTTTTTAGATATTTTTGTTATAGGGTGCATGTGCTTGCTGGAGAGACAGAGAGACAGAAAGCGAGACATCACCCCCCAGGGTGGAGGGCCACACTGCAGTCCCTTCTCCTCCATTCTCCTCTCGGGATTTTGGGCATGCACATGTGCCCAGTGTGAGTCTTAAGCTGCTGGGTCCAGGGCGAACTGCAAGGTGACCACGTGGGAGTCCAGTGACGTAAGCTATGCCATCTGCTGGTCCCCCCCCCCCACAACACTCTCCTTCTCCCTCCCCACTTACACTTTCAGCGTAAAGAGTTTGTGTAACTTGGGAGTCAGCAGGGACGGGACTCCTGAGTTGGGGCAGGGAAGGACAGGGAGGAATGGACGGAGCAAAGGAAGCAGTGGCACCAGTGGGAGACTTGTTCTTGGGAGGGCAAAGCCCAGGACAGCCACGGCTCAGAGCTGGGAGCACCAGGAGGAGCTCTAAGCTACGTGGGATGAGCCCTCCGAGGGAGAGTGAGGTCTCCCAGCAGAACCCTAACAGTCTGAGCAAAAGCAGAGTAAGGGAAGCCCAGCTTTGCTTCTGAGCAGTGACTGTGAAACAGCTTCTTGGGGTAATTGACTGCTTAAAGAGAAAAAGGAAAATCATAAATCAGCCTCAACCTCCAAGAACCTAGCACTCAGTTTCAGAAAGGACCTGGATTTATTTTAGGTCAAAAGTGACCATTTCTTCTTGAGCAGTTTTGTTTTAGTGTGGGAATGTCTCTAATTTGACCAGTTATGCTTCTGTGAAATCCAGATCGGCAACGTGGGAAAGGGAGGAGGAACTTCTGTGCATCTGAGGGAGTGTCTTTTTATCTTCTCTCGAGTGAGGGAGTCCGTGATAGTAACTCCCTTCCTTTTAACCCGAAGGGTCCACGATCAGAGCCAACTTCTCAGTGTTCTGGAAGCCCCACATGTGACCAGAGTGTGGCATCTTGCCAACACGCTTCAAGCCAAACTGCCCAGAAAACCATATGGAAAATGAAGAACCAATTACTGTCTCATTCAGTTCATTTTATGCATAAATACAATTTCTTTTGGATACACTGTACAATTCTAATTAAAAGTAAATACTTGCAATAATTTTAAGAATATGTGAAGTATAATTCCATTATTTTGATTCTTACTTTAAATATTAATCACAAACACACACATACACGCACACTAATTTGCTGGAGAGAGGGATGGTGTGAGAACTGATCATATCTGGGGTCAGCAGGTGGTATGGTGGTTAAGGTGCTGGACTCCCACATGGCCAACTGCAGTTTGAGTCCCAGACCTGGTGGCTTGCTTTCTCACTTTCTCTCTTTCTCTTTGATAAGTGCACGTGCCTTGTAGCAAATTAAAATAAATAAATAAGTAAAATTGACTAAATAATTCTAAAAATTAAAGAACTGATTGTATCACCGTAAGCAAATTATTCCACTACCCTGGGTTTGTTATCCGCATCTGTTAAAGAAGAGATAAAAATGAGATTAGCTGGGAAGCTCTGAGCCATTTGCCCCGACGGAAGATGGGCTCTGGAAGGTGTCTCTAGCCTTACCCCTCTGCTGGGCCACCCCCTTCCTCCCTCCCTCCTTCCCTCCCTCTCTCCTTCCCTCCCTCTCTCCTTCCTTTCTCTTGACAGATGCTCTTCAGCTCAAAGCATCAGGTCTTGTGCGCCGGGTCCCACGTTCCACAGCGCCCGGCAGGAGACAGATGTGGACTAGGGCCACGTCTCTACCCTCCTTAGAGCCCTCTGTAACCTCCTGTTTCTTCTGGGCTAGAGACGCCATCTGGGTCGTGGCTGAGTGAGCCTCAGCTCCCCGTCCCACCTTGCTGTCCTCCCTCTGGCCAAGTGGCCTCCACCCAGGCCATCTCCACTTTCCGGCGCCTAATTCAGCGTGGCTCTCCCTCCCACTGGTGGATTCCTAGGCATCCCGGGGTGTCAACTCCATATCACTTCTCTGGAAAATTCGCTCCGACTCCTGATCTGGACCGGGTTCTGTTGCCACGTGTCCACAGCCCTGTGGCACCTGTGCACTAGGAACCCCCGAGTGGCTCGCTGTGTTATGTTGTGAATCACCCTGACTCCACTCAACAGCAGATGCTGTGGGGGCCGAGGCTGTGTCCGTGCCCCCATCCCCGCGCAGCTGGTGCCTGGTCCGATGCCCGTTCTATGATAAACGCTCAGCACTTACCAGTGCAGTGAATGAATGAAGAACTGAACGAATGCATGAGTGGATTCACCGAGGAACTTTATTGGTGTCAATTATTTTTCTTATTAGTAATTGAAGTGCTTCAAATAAAGTAGCTCCAACAAAATAAAAAATAAAAATGTGTAATATGCTCCTGAAGGCACTTCCTCGCAACCTTCCTTCTGTGAAGGCACATGCTATGTAACCAACAGCCTGTGACGAGAAGGCCTGGCAGCTCCGAGGTGCCCCAGGGCACCATGGCTTCCAGGCTACTCATTAAGATGCCCGCTGTCTGCAGAGAGAACCGACCAGGGCTTACAAAGTGCGTCCTGAACAACTGTGTGTGGGCAATGGTCAAGACGTCCAGTTTACCTCCCAATAGATTTAAATAAAAACACAGGTACGTCCTTGGGAAAAGCAGAACGGCTGAAGTTGAGAAGGTGCGCAGAGTGGCCTACTGGTAAGAAACGCTCCGGAGGGTGACGCTGCCGTCGTCTGCAGCTTCCTGACTGGAGCGTAGACAGGCTGTGTGCGTCTTGGCCGAGAGTGTGTATTCTCCCGTAAATTCCACTGGGTGAAGGATCAGTGCATGGAACGCTTTCTTTAACTGCAGGAGTCTGATTCCAGACTGAGAAGCGTCTGTCACTGTTCTTCGTGCAGGGACAGGACTGCCCAAGGCCAGCTCTCAGCACACTCCTCTGTGAGCCGCCGGTGGGCAAACTGCGGCGTTTATTTTCTAGTTGGGTATTGGCTCATGGTTTCAATCCCCGTGTAAGTATAAATTGATTATCCATGACTTAATACAAATATCCAAACCTAAGATCATTTGAAACTACGTACTTACATTCCTTTATATTTTACATTCTCCTATTTTTAAATCTTAAGTCACTGTATATATATCACTGAATTTTCCCTGGACTTCAAACACTACCAAGAACTTCTCAGAGGAATTCATATTCTTTGGAAAAAAAACTGAAACAATTATGTTAAGATTAAAAGTGAGCGAAGTAGGTTCCAGGAATTAAATCTTACTTTTGGTGAGAGCTTCTTACTGCTTTTCAATTAGGGAAGTACGGTGAGACTCCTGGCTTTGCAATTCTGGTAAGACAATTCCTGGCAAACTTGGAAAAATAAGTTCATTAGACTTACAAGCGGCTATATTGTCATAGTTTAAAAACAGTGCTGAGATTAGCTGTTCCAAGAAGTGAAATATTAATGATTTGAATATTAACAAGGTGAAAGTCTGTTTATATTTCATGCCTTCAAAACTATCCTGTGTAGTATTTAAATATTGAGAATCTAAATTTATAACGTAGATAACTTACAAAGAATCTAGGCATGGGAACCAGCAGTTAGCGTAATGGCTATGTCACTGGACTCCCACGTAGTCGACCATGGTTCGCGTCCCGGACCCAGTGGCTTAAAACTCACGCCGGGTGCATGTGCGTGCGCGCCCAAGATCCCAAGAGGAGAATGGAGGAGAAGGGATTGCGGCGTGACCATCCCCCCCTGGGGGGTGATTTCTCGCTTTCTGTCTCTATGTCTCTCTCTGTCTGGCGAGCGCACGCGCCCTATAGTGAAAAACCTCTCCAAAAAAAAAAAAAAAAAAAGAATCTAGGCGTGTAAGAAAAACGTGGAAAGAGAAAGATGTTTTTCCTTTTGTCTTTATTCTATTGGAATCAAGTAAATTGAAAGGTAATATACACTAAGGTAATATACACTATCAGGGTTTGCAGAGAAACAGAATTAATAGGATATATATATATATATATATATATATATATATATATAAAACATCTGGATTGTGTGTGTGTATACTTTAAAAGTTCATGAAGAATATAATCAGGTATGAGTTCATTGTGGTGCAAAAAGTTTGGGATCCATGCATATTTTTTCATAATACACATCTTCCACGAACTTTTTACAGATCTATATGCATTACGTATGCATACACACACATAATTTCTTCTTTTCTGTTTAAAAATTTGTTCACATACACGATTGTGGGCCTGGTGAGTCTGAAATCCATGGGCTGGAGACTCAGAAAGAGCTGGGGTTCCAGGATTGGGGCGACTCCTTCCTCTCTGAGACCCCTCATGGTTTGCCTCTAAGGCCTTTTGACACACTGGGCGAAGTCCACCCGTGTTACCAAGGAGAACCACCTTCACTTCAAGCAGTGATATAGATGTTAATCACACCTAAAACACGCCTGCACAGGAGGCCGGAGGGTGGTGCAGCAGCAGAGGGCAACACTGTCCAAGATGATCCCCCTTGAGAAACACACTGGGCATGTAGGAGTGCCCAAAATCCCGACAGGAGGGAGAAATGGAGGAGAAGGGGTTGCGGTGTGGCCATTCTCCGCGGAGGGTGCTTCTGCACTCTCTCTGTCAGATGTGTGCACATGCCCTTGGAAAAGTTTTTAAGAAGCAAGAGAGAAGGAAAATAAAGATGTCATGTTTTTCTTCATCAAGTTCAGAAACCTCTTATTAAGAGCCAGTCCAGGGGCCAGCTGGTGCCATGGTGATTAAGGCACTGGACTCTCACGTGACCCACCACAGTTCAAGTCCCAGACCCGGCGATTTGCTTTCTCACTTTCTCTCTCTCTCTCTCTCTCTCTCTCTCTCTCTCTGGTGAGGGGACACACCCTATAGAAAATTAAAATAATAATAATAAATAAAATTAAATAATTTTTAAAAATTGAAAAAACAACAGTCCAATGTTTGAAGAAGGAAAAACACGATGGTTTGACCAGCTGAGCCTCGCGGATTCTCTGACTATTTATTTTCCTGAGCTTTGCCGCGGTGACAAGCGTAAGAACAGCAGTAAGACTTGCAGCACTTACGGCGTCCAGTGGTCTCAGCGCCTAACGTGTGCCACGTCGAGCACCCGCAGGAGAATTCCGTGAGCTAGGTCTCTCCAGATTCCCAGAGATGTGAACTGCCTTGCCGAGAGTCACGCAATTCAACTGCTGGAGCCAGAAAGCAAATAATACGTAATTTTTTAACTATACCTGTAGCTGCTGGTGTCTTTGCTCTTTCCTGAGTTGTGCGGCAAATGGAAGGGCAGAATTTCAAGAGCAGTTTTTCTCAGTAGGAAAAGTTAGGGCATATACTTTAGATACCTATGTATTTGCATAAGGTGTTCATTATCCTCTATCTAACTTGCAAATTATTGTGACTAAATTGTTAATGTAAGCAACACAGGAAAGAACACCCACAAACCTGTGCTTGGAAAGAAAGTTTGCACCTCTTAACTATTACCAGACTTTATCTTTTCATTTTTTCCTCTGTTCTTTTTTCTTTTCTTCTTCCTTTTTTTTTCTTCTCCTCCTCCTTTCTCTTTCTCTCTCTCTCTCTCTCTCTCTGTTGGCGAAATTCTTTATAAGGTTAAACCATTTTGAGATTTGTTGTCATACGGTTCTTTGACTCTATTGGAATTCTAGAACCATTTTGTGAAAATGTCAAGGTTTTAGAAGTTTTAATAAGACTAAAAAATTAGGAAAATTAACATGGTGTTAAGGCATGGCTACTATAATTGAAATGCAATATTTCCCAACTCTAACAATTTTGAGTCGAAACAATCTACAACATGTACCACATTTTCAACATGGTCAAAACGCTTTATTTTTCCTGAACTACTTAGTGAGTCTAGGGTAACCATTCCACAACACATGAAGTCTAGCCAGCACAAGACTTTCCAGACTAAGGGGAGGCAAAATGGTGAGGGTATTCATATATAGAGTTGAGTCCAAATCAGCATTTCTTGATAAAACATTCACCTTTATAAGAATATAAAGCTTCTAACAATAAATGAGGTATTCAAAAGAAATTAAGAGACCAGCAGTTGGCGAAATGGCTATGTCGCTGAACTTCCATGTAGTCAACCGCGGTTCAAGTCCCAGACCCGGTGGCTTAAACTCACGCTGGGTGCATGCATGTGTGCGTGCCCAAGATCCTGAGAGGAGAATGGAGGAGAAAGGGACTACGACATGGTCATTCCCCCGGGAGATGATTTCTCTCTTTCTGTCTCTCTGTCTCTCTCTTTCTGGTGAGCACACGTGCCCTATAGCAAAAACCCCTCTCTCTCTAAAAAAAAAGAGAAGAAAACAGAAATATAAATCTGCCCACATCATTGTTCCATGTTTCATTAGTTTCAAGACTGACTTAGTAGAAGAGGAGAATTTGGTTAATTGAAGCGTTTATTCCAATTATAAATTATATCTAATAGAAGGAAAGTTTACAATTTACAAAGTACATGTAATTATCTAATTTATAAAATTATATGGTTTATATATAATCTTGTAATGATGTAAATTTAATAGGAAGCAAACTGAAATTTTAGCCAGTGTGTCAGAAAGCTACTTGAGCATTTATTTAATAAGACACAGATCATTGCCCATACAATAAATTTCCGATGGAGATCTAGACATCCAAGGTTCTTTCTTTGGAGATTTAGGTGTGCCCTCTTCGTCTGGGTTTGCCCCTCGGTTCGGTTTTCATGGCAGTTAGCAAACTGCTGAGTGTGTTGATGACACGTTGAACGGAACTTGGAAATCACATTTGAAAGCTTGCCTGAGCCTTCCTGTGTTCCAGCTTAACCATGCAACACTGCAGATCCAAAGAGTGTCTACACCCTGTGCAGGGCAAGGGGAAACCAGGTTTTCCAAGGAGCAAAAAATATCTGATATATGAATGCACAAAGTTGGAAGGGAAACGGGAGTGAGTAAACTTTTGCCAACCCTAAATTTTTTCCACGTTCTTCACTTCTGCACACTTCTGTTATAGATTTTGCTCATATTTGAGAATTCACTTTATTCCTTATCAAGCATATTCCATATTTAAATTTTTTTATGTTTGAAAATTCTTTTTAAAATCTGACTATTCTGTTCCAGAAATTAAGTCACTTAGGGAATTTCACAGAGTGTGGGCCTAGGTCCTACTCCATCTATAGGCCCTCTTAGGAAATACTTGGGTGGAAAAGGCATAAAGAATCAAGTGGACTTCCCAGATAAATGAAAAGATTTACATGAAAGGAAAGGGGTAATTTCCTTGCATTGAGTGTAGCAAGCCAACTATTTCTTAATGGCACGGAAGAGCAATTTTCTAGAGTCCCTGAGAAGAAGGAATGAGATCAATCAAAAACATAAACTTATGTGAGGCAATCAGGCACTCATAAAAACAGCTTAATAAAATGGATTTTTGTGATGTGGAGAGTTGGGATATTTCAATCTTAATCCACCAGGAAAACCCTTTTATATGTTTGGAATATTTTCCCACACAGGCAAATAAAATCTTTTTTTAGACATCTTGTGATTTCAGAAAGTCGAATATAGTAATTGAGCATATATTTCTGGCTATCCAAAAATTGTCTGCTTGATATGATCGACTATTAAGAAAAAATTTAAACATATGTTTGTAGGTAATGTCTTTTTTTTTTTTAGAGAGAGATTTTTGCTGTAGGCTGTGTGTGCTTGCTAGAGAGTCAGAGAGAGAGAGAGAGACACAAAGTGAGAAATTATCCATCAGGGGGATGGTCACGCCGCAATCCCTTCTCCTCCATTCTCCTCTCGGGATCTTGGGCACGCACACACATGCACCCAGCGTGAGTTTAAGTCACTGGATCTGGGACTTGAACCGCGTTTGACTACATGGATGTCCAGCAACATAGCCATTATGCCAACTGCTGGTCTCCCAACTGAATCTTTTTAAAAACTGTTCCGGGAGGCATCCATGAATTTCGGCTTCCTTCACAGTGCATTTGGCACAGTAGGGTTATCACGTGGCTTAGTCCACGTCTGGGCGGGGGAGAGGAGCATGGATCAGGCCTAGCTGACGCCATGGCCCTCGTTTCTCGAGTGCAGGTGCACATCGAGTGTAAGGAGCCTGCCTAGCTCGGTCTGGTATATCACGGTAGCCTCTGTGCCAGATCCTTTTAGAAAAGATTGTGACCAGTATTTATTGTCAGGCTTGGGACAGGGAGGATCTTGTGAGTAAAGATCTTAACAAAAATAAAGATAGTAAGATAGTCCGTGCCCAGACCCTGTAAATCTCTGTATCTGATCTGCATACCTAATACACCTTTTAACACACATTATCATGCCATCAGTCATTGCCATTGTCGGTCACAGGAGGAGCCAAAACCAATTTTGCAATGCAGGTAATTCTGCATAAATTCTCATTTCTTTTACTGCACTGAATGTGGTCAGCTAAGTTTTCTGAAGAACTATCGCTCTTTTTAAAAATGCTAATAAAGTACTATTTTAACAGATAGGAACTATATCTGCTTAATCCTTTGATCATCTTTCGCATTCTGAATTCCTACATGTAGTTAATAACTATTCACTGAGCCCACAGAAACCACATCACACACTGACGTACTGAGATGAGCTAACCCTTAGCCGCCCTGAGAGAAATCCTAAACAACAACGGGTGTGATAACTGCTGCGATCGAGGTAACGGAGTTCAGTGGGCCAGCCTGGGAGCTCCGCTTTGGGGCTGACCTGCAGGAAGGGAGCAAGGGGTGACCCGTGCAGTGAACCACAATACCTTCCTACTGAAAACTGTTTTTCATTGGCTCTTTTTATTTCAATGATGGCAAATGAAAGGATTTGGTTTATCTAACAGTCAGCTGCAGATCTGCCAAACGTTCCCATGGTGCTCATGCATCTGTCAGCCTACAAGGAAATGGTAATGATTCGATTTTCCGCGGCGTTGGCAGGTGTGAGAGGATGCATTGCAGGGAATTCCCAGTGAGGTCTGCGGTGCGCTGGGTGCGATTGCATCAGAGGGAAAATGATTACCCACAGACACACTGGGCTGTGAGGTTCCTGTGCAAGTCTCAGGACCCCCACTTCCCAGACATGCTCTTGCCTAGAATGTGGGTCAGCAAATGACTGTCTTTATAGAAGGTGTGCTTGCCCTGCATTACTTTCACAGGGTTTTCGCTGTAGAGACCCCTCACCATCCTGACTTCAGAACCATAGGTAGGAACATCCAGGAGAGGAAGAGGGGCAGAAAAAGCTCTCGGCCCTCAGCTGCTGGGAGGTCACGAATCTATGACAGCGTTCAGGTAGGAAACGAAAGCCTGCTACATTCCAGTCGGCTGTTCTTTTTAGGTGACGTGGAAATCCAGCACACTATGTCTTGCTCATTATTACTCGATTTGTGAGTTAGACCAATTCACACGGACAAGATGTGGGAGGCTGCCCCACTGCACGGTCCCCCAGGCTCTGCCCTGGAAACGAAGCGGTGGCACCATCATGAGCACCGCGGCCACGGTCTGCCCTGGTGCGTCTCTCCAGCCCAGCCCCCGCAGACATGGCTTTCTGTTTAACGCTGAGGGTGATTTCTGTACACCATGAATTGCCGAAGACCAGCTTTTCCCTGTCACATAAAAATGACTATTTCTCAAGTCTGATTAGGGCTGTCATTTGAAATAATGGAGTGGCATATCAAATAATGTATTGTGTCCTGATTAAAATGCACTTAAAAATCATCTTTTTTTCCTCTCCTTTTCCTATGATAAAATAGAATTCTAGGTAGTCTGAATGGAAAATGCAAGGAGGTGATGATGATGTTACATAAGCCAAGGGGCAAGATGGTGGCCCAGTGGTAACAAGATACTCCGAGGTGCTGGAGCCCACGCCCCACGCGGGGTCCATGTGCCGAGGCCTCCCTGTCCGGGCACACACACATGTCCATGATCTGGGATGACTGAGGCCGGGAGTGAACTTGGCATGAACACCTACTGGGATGCCTGTCCTTCTCTCTGTGCTTCCCTCTCTCATAGGAGAAATGAAATAAACTTAAAAAACGATGTCAGGCAAAATGAATCAATAGCCCAGCCCCAGAGCGGTAGGCAGCTAAGATGCCGTGCCCAGCCGGCTGGGGCCGCATCGAAGGCTCAGGCTGAACTCCCATCCTACCTGAAGGTGGTGCGGTGGTGTGTCCTTGAGGGAGGAGAACTGTGACATGGTGAAATCTTGTCTTTAAAAAAAAATCAAAAAACAAGACAATAATACAGAACTTTAAAATTCTGTATTATAATTAGTAATAAAAGCTTAAGGCTTTTACATAATAGCTTAACTTCTACATATTTTAAAATTTTTATTGTATATAGTGTATATTTTAGGACACATTAACTGTGTATATTGTAAATAATCACTGCAGTTTTTTTCTGTATCCATTCATCTGACGATAAAACACCTCGGCTACGTGCGCATCTTAGATATTTCAAGTGTGCTGCAGTAAATAGGAGGGTGCAGATTCCTCTTTGGCAAACTAATTTCAACTTCTTTGGGTATATATTGAAACAGCGCAATGTGGAATCCCAGTCACATCTTTTTCTGGGAAATCTAACTCGTCCGGTGGTGACATCTGAGAGAGATGTGGGGCTAACGTCACATGGGGCTGTTCTATTCTAGGACTTGATGTAAGTCAATGAAAATGACAGCACCTTTAGACCATCTTACGATGCACTTTCTATGCTGTGATTTTGTTTGATGACTCAGTGATGTAGTAAATAAAACGGTCACTATTATATTCAGTTATTTGTGAAAACTGAGACGTGATTGGTAATAGGCAAGAGATGTTACGCATACTCTATGGAAGAACTGGATCTTCCTCAACGCGGTGCTGACTTGGACTTCCACACTGCGAGGGAAGTGATGCTGTGATCCTAAGATGCACTCACCGGGGTCTTGGTGTAACCGACAGCGATCCGAAGACCGAGTCATGTGCCGGCATTACCCCAAAGTGGTGTTGTGAGGGTTACACCACCCTAAGCTCTGTGGCATATGGTTCTATGAACCGGAAAGTGGGAAGGAAGCTGAAGAATCCCCCTTTCTGTGGGGACACCCCAGATCTCACAGACTGCCTCACGTGGACCCCAGGAAAAAAAAAAAAGATCACTCCACAGTTTCTGAGCTTTTAAGGAGAGTAGGAAGGGCGGGAACTCTCAAAACTTTCCCTGTTTATCGACAGAGGCAATTCATCTCTAAGCTTGAAAATTATCAAAATGTAATGGTAAAAGCCGTGTCTCCTCTTTAAAAAAATTAAACGTTTGTTATTTTGTTCTTTTTACGTAGGGAAGAGCCACCAGGCAGGTGTGAACAAAGTGTGCCATAGACAGGGTGTGGCCACCTCTGTAATGCGTTTCTGTGGTTTCATGTCCGTAGGGAAAGCGAAGCCCAAGCCCCGTCTGGAGCATGAACTCAGGGTTGGGGGTGGCCTGCGCCCAACGCGGTTGCCCTGGAAACAGCATCTCACATCTTACACTAACATCTGGTGTTCTTAAGCTTAACAGCTGGTTGTCCACAAAAAAAATTGAACAAGGAGTTGAAACCCAAGTGGGAATACCACAAAATAAGAGGTTACCTAGGAGGAAAACCAAGAAATAGCTGAGCTAAAGCAGGAAATTAGATGCAACTTGCCAACGACAGAGAGAAATATCTCAGGGATTCAAAGAAATAGATAAAAGGGAGTGCTGTCCCTGAAAAAAATAAAGTGAAGAGTCTATGTATACATTTTGATTATTTTTATAAACTCATAGATCCATGTATGTTGGGAGGAGGGAAGATTAAATGTTGAAGAATTTGAAGTAATAGTAACAGAGTGTTTTTAAATTTTTTAAAATTATTTTATTTAAATTTGTTATTACTATTATTTTAATTCAATGAGAGAGAGAAAATGAGAAAGCAAACCACCAGGTCCAGGACTCGAACTGCAGTTGGCCACTGTGGGAGTCCAGTGCCTTTAGCCATACCACCTGCTAGCCCCAGAATATTTTTTAATTCTTCAAATCTTAACAGAGATGGCATCTGTGATTACCACTTCAGGTAAACCTCAAGGTAAGGTGCTTAGAGACTAGAAAATACTTAACCCTTCCCTCTCCGTGCTTGACCAGTGACTTATAATTTATTTCTATCCATGAAACATATTACCATCATATTTTAAGGATTTGAGCCTATTTTTAATTTTGAGAAGGTTGTTTTTACTTTACAGACTCTGAGCATATACTGCCATTGAAAGAACATACATTTTAAATAATAATACAAATAAAGAATGTTGGCATCAATATTATTCTTCGTTTTGAAGGAGACAGTCTGATTGCCTACAGAGCTGTATTGGTGTTAACCTTGATTTCTTGAAAGTCCACTACGTTGCCGGTTGCTGTGGTTAATAATGTCCTGTTTTCTTTACTTTAAAACCCTCACTAGCTGGTTTCCAAATAGCTGAACTGGAAACAGGTCTTTTCTGTGGGTGTTCTGCAAAGCTAAGAGACTTTCTTACAGTGTAAGATAAAATCGCAGGGCATTAAGTGGGACATCTGGGCTGGTTCCTTTGCTTGGTGGTTAAGGCAATCACATCTCACATGGCTAACCCCATAGTTCAAATCCTGGACTCGGCAGCTCGAGAAACATGTTAGGTGCATGTGCATGCATGCCCAAATTATCGAAAGATGGGAGAGGTGGAGGCGTGGGGGCTGCAGCGTCCTGTCCAGGTGAGGGGCGTGCACGCACACATGCCCATGTGTTTCTCACTCCTCCAGGGCCAAGCTTTGACAAGTGACGATGGCTTTGTGGGATCCTTCTCCGGTACCAAGTAGACTACGGGGTCAGCTCAAAAATGTGTTTTGTAATTAAAAAAATTTGCAAGGGAAGAAAAAGTTGCTAGTAGGTGGGAAGAAGTTAAAAATATACTCTTTCTATCTAAATTCTCTCTTGCCAAACTTAGAAAGTGAGACAAACTTTCACATGAAAAGGGAAAATAACCAGAGGAGGCTAAAAGAGAGAACTGTGGGAGGAAGACATCGTCCTTAATACTGAACGTACGCAGCTGAGTTTGTAAACATTTGCGCTCATTCGCTTATTAAGCATCTGCCCTACTCCAGGCACAGGGCTCGAAGCTGGAGCTGGAGTCACGAAGGGACAGTGAACTCTCCGCCTTCACGGCACTTCCGCCTCACTGGCAGGAGACAGGCAGTACAGACAGGCCAGGCAGGATGTTGGGTGGTGGGAAACACAGACACGGAGTGGGGAGAGGTGCCAGGGAGTGAAGACCGAGAGGCCTACATAACGGGGTGACCGTTCAGCAAAGACGTGGAGAGTGAGGGTCGTGCTGCTCTCCGGGAAGAGCCTTCCAGGCAGGAGGACTTCGAGGCTAGCCCGGGTCCCAGGACCCCTGGAGTGGAGGGAGGACGGCAAGGGAAGCAGCTGGAGCAGGGGGAGCTGGGGCGGGCAGGAAGGGAAGCAGAGTCAGCTCTGATCAGAGGAGCTCCCGCCGCCATGCCAGGTGTGAGGAGATGCCAGTGGACAGAGGGGTTAGCAAGTTCACTGACATGAGGGGACTCCGTTCAGCAGGCCCATTCGGACTGTCGTGTGGAGGATAAACTGGTGTGGGAGGATGCAGGGACGGAGGGGAGGAGAGCCATGGAGCAGGGCAGCAGCTTCGCAGGCAGGGAGAAGAGGCTGGAGTCCAAAGACACGTGGAGGAGAGGCTGCCCAGACGCAGTGAGGGCTGTGTCAGGAGAGGGGTCCGGGCAGCCCCAGTGATTTCGGCCTGAGCCTTCCCGTGCGCTGAAGGGGAAGACGCCATGGGAAAGAAATGCAGGGTCTTGAAAAGTTCGTGGAAAGTATGTCTTATGAAAAAAACTATGGATGGATTTCTAATTCTTTGCCCCTAAATAAATTCATACTTTAATTCCCTTTTTTTCTGCAAAGTTTTTAAAGTCCTCTTGTGGAATAGCACTTACAATAGTCTTCGAAGCTCTCCCAGGGATCACCCCTACCTGCAAGCAGCTTTGTGAAGTATACATAGCTACAAGGACTTTCTGAGACGCCATGGTGGAGCCGAAATGTCCAGGTTGCAGGACGCAAGACAGGTGTGTCTATCCATGGCTCCACACGGGAATCGCTGCTCGCCAGGCGCTTGGCCCGAGTGCGGTGTGCGGGAAACACTCCACAGCATAGCCGTTATTGAAATGTTTTATAACGCAGGCTGGGTTAACAGGGTCAAAGCTGTTTTGTATTTATCAAATGGCATGTCTAGATGTTGGATATATTAAATGACACAAAAATTAAAAGAAGGTTATGTCATACTAGCTCTGTAATACAAAAAAAATAAAAAACAATAATTAATGACAAATATTCCCAGGAAATATGGGAATTTTTTCATTCACTGTGAGAGGTGGCTTGTTAAAAACAAACAAAAACCACTTTAAAAGCTGATTTCCTTTATTGTACCGACAAGAAACCAGAAGCTCCAAAATGCTAAGTGATGGTTGCAAAGCCTGCATGCTAAGGGCACCCAGTGATGTTTGCAAAGCCTGCATGCTAAGGGCACCCAGTGATGTTTGCAAAGCCTGCATGCTAAGGGCACCCAGTGATGTTTGCAAAGCCTGCAAGCTAAGGGCAGCCAGGGCTGGAGCCCTGACGTCCATCTTGCAGTTCACCGTGATATTGACCACAAGGATCTTCTCTCGTTTAAATCAAAACCGTTTCATGAAGATTCTGTGTGTCTGGAGGCAATGCCTTTATGCAGCAAGGGTTACAACCCCCTCTCACCACACAGTGTGCCACTATTGGATGAACGGGCGGAAAATAAACAGGAGCCAGGGCAGTTGGCTGGAGCTGCCGTCTTTCCACTCCAGGTAAAAGGGCCACGTTAGCCACCCACACACAGACCAAGACCTAGAAATGTGAAAGTAATTCCAGTCACCTGGCACCACCGGCCCGCAGGTGTCTAACACACACCCTTTGCTGGGAAATGGTTTCCGGGTGTTGATTTAGTCCCAATGTCACTGCGTAAAGAAGCAAATCGCAGACATCAAAGGAAGGAGGATTAAGGAAGGCCAGCACTTTGGAAACCAGACACGGTTCTCCCGCCGTCGACGCCCCTGCGTGCTCGCTCCCTTCCAAGCTCAGTGACCACGAGTGTGCGGAGCGCTGGTGGGCAGATGTAGGAGTGGAAGGTTGTCATCTACACACGTGCACACGCGGCGGGGAGGGGAAAGGGTCCGGGTGGATGCTGAAACACTGGCATCGAGTCATGCTGAGACGAGAGAGGCCGGGATGTCTGCGGTGGTGGGGTCCATGCGTGAAGAAGCCCTCTCGGCGCAGTAGGCCAGGTCACTGGTGTGAGACACGGAGTGGCCGCGAGCGAGCCTCCGTGCAGAGCTCCATCCACAACCACGATCGCACAGGTCCTTCCCAGCCGTATGCTTGGAAGTGCTGCACGTGCTTCCAAACGAAGCCTTTTACTTCGGAATCTGAAGCAATTCATTTGACAGGCAGGTCAAGACGACTCTACCCAGGGCTCTGTGTCAGGCAGCCGGAGACGCCTCCGCTTCTGGCCACAGACTTCCGCGGTTCGGCAGTTTCCTCAGAAGTGCTGGAAGAGAGAAACCCAGCCAGGAAAGGAAAAGGACTGATCTTCAACAAAGACTACGATTCTAATCTACGTGTGACTTCAAGCGTTTTCATTTTGATGGTGATTTAGCCAATGAACCTGTGCAGCAGAGAAGGCAAGCACCTCCAGCCAGCCTATCTAAACATCAAAAGCCCCCGATGGACTTAGCAAAGCCTGAGTTAGAGAGCAGGACAGTGCACGGTGCCCCATTCTCAGGTGTGGTCGCTGCGGCCGGCCCCGTGGCCTAGTGGTTAGGACAGTGGATTCCCATGGCCACCAGATGCTTGAAAAACACGCTGGACACGTGTGTGTGAATGCTCCCGATTCCTTGAAATACCGCTCCTGGTTTTCCTCCTGACCATTCCTCAAACAGAACTCCCCAGGACTCAGCACTGGGTCAGGTTGTTCTCAGGACAGGCCGATCTTCATTTCAAAATGGCCACTGTCCTGCTAGTCTTAAACTGGCCTGCTTCTGTAGCTCCCAGGCGGGAGAGGGAGTGGTTGTTGCCAACAGTGTTGGGGAGAGACAGTTCACATATACACCCCTGCTATTCCAAGACCAAAAATTACAAAAGTGAAAACGAGAAGATGCTCTGGGTCTGGGGAACGTTCGGTCCGATGGCATCAGTTCTCCCCTCCCCTCGTTTGCCCACTCCAGGGTACCAGCACTCCCTGTACTCCTGAAAAGTGGGCCGAGAGGAAGCACTCCGTCACCACCTGGGCTGTGACCACTCACAAAAGCAGTGGCTTGTTTTGTTTCTGCCCTATACAATGAGTCTCCTGAAGGCAGTGTCCAGGGCTTGAGCTCTTCTTCCTTTTTTGCAAGAGTGTGTGCACACTTGTCAGACTAAGGGGAAAGCAGCTCTCACGGGGCACGGCCCTGTCACAATTCCTCCTCCATTGTTCTGGAGAAAATTCTGCAGGAACTGGGGCATGCGCACACCCACTCCCAGCGTGTGTTCCATGCGCTGGATCAGAGACTTGAACAGTGCACTTGGCCACGTGGGCTCTGGCTCCCTTAACCACCAGGCCACAGGGCAGCCTCTTAGGCGCCTCCGCCTCTGCTAAGACGCCTGCACTCTCGGGCCTCCGTAAACAGTGGGTGGAAATGGCCTGAGGGGGTGTGTTTCCTTTGGCTCCTGGGATACTGTGTGCCTTGGGGATGTGAGAAGCAGAGGCGAGAGCACGAGCTTCTAACCCGGCTCAGTCACAGCCGCCTCTCCGCGGCGGACTCTGGACAACCCGGAGGGTCGAAGCTCAGAGCTTTACTCCCGCCGTCACAGGTCCTTTCAGCCCCGCCACCTCACCCGAGGTTGCCTTTCAGCCTCTGCAGGGAGAGGAAGGGTCTGAGGGGGGCTTTGATCGACACCATTTGGGGCGTGCAGCCCTACTGTGTGTAGCTGCCAGGGGATCCGAGGTCATGTCTGGAGTTGAAGTTCAGTTTTTGGAGTCCTGTGTTGCAGAAATCCTTCGTGTTTCTTAATTAGAAATTTCAAACAGATGCCTAGGCAGAGAGAGTGAGTCCCACATGCCCTCCCTGCGCTTCCACGATTTTTAACTGACGGTGGATCTCGTCTCATCCACACTCCTCAGCTCATCCCCATGACTCAGCTTTTTAACATAACTCTAGACATCTTATTTTACAGTATTTTATCCACTAACATTTCAGTTTTTTTTTAAGAGAAAAACTTTTTCAAAATGACTGTAATACCGTTATCAAAACTCAGAATTAACAGTAATCTTTCAGTAGCATTACATATACAGTAAATGGAATTCTTGAATTTTTACAATTTTGGAAATTACTGTGAAAAAGCGATCACAGTAATTTGTAATAAAGACCAGTGGCTGGTCTTCAGCCCTCTGTAAAGTCACACGTGAAGTGCCCAGGCAAATTGCGACGTCCTTTGTGAAAAGAACATCTGCAAAATAGCCGCAGTTGCCAGGAGCCTGCTGTTTCCAAGGTCTTGTGAAAGGACGTGCAGTTAGCAGAGAAGTCCCAGTACTGTGGCGTCTGTGTGCAGGAGGAGTCTTTTTGGCTGGTGAACGTGAGGATCCAGGGTGGACTGGGAACTCTACGTGGAGTGTCTGAACTCTGACGAGAAATGGGAAAAGCCCACCCTTGCCACACCCAGGTTATGCACCCAGATTCTCAGACAGTCTTTGTATTATTCTCAGTAGAGTTTGTTTTCGATAAAAACCATAACACTCAAAATGCAGGTCTGTCTGTGATTGGGCGCTGGCTGAGGACTTGGCTTTGAAGCAGCCAGACATCGGACGTGGGTGAGCGTTGCTACTCCCGCTCTGTACACCCAGACGTGTTTCTCTAACCACAGCGGCTCCCATTGGCACGCGAGCAGGCCGGGATGCACGGGTGACGCCCCTCCTTAGGGCCCTCAAACACGTTGGCGGTTTGTACCGGAGTTACTGTGTTGGTGCTTAAGAAGCTCCCTACTTTGAAGACCAAGTCTATGTAGAGCTGCTATTACATATAGGAATTATGCTTATATGATCAGTAACTGGCTGATTACTCCTCTGACTCCTTCTGTGAAGCTGAGTTTTAAGGCCTGGGACGGAAGGGCCCCCAGAAAGCGCGACTGGACTTTTTAACAAATACACTGATCTGACTAATGTTTCTGACGATGAAGGCTTTCTGCTGTTTCTCAGAAGCATCATTTGCAAGTTGCTCATGGCTTTCCACATGCCGTTTATGCAAGTGCAGTTCCAGTTCTTAGGACGGGATGAGTGGTCTGATTTCAAGGACCTGTTCTTAGCTCTTTCAGCCCACCCTACTTACCCCACAGGCAGAATTTGATCAGTACCTATTAGACAGCGCTGCGGTCCAGGAGGGAAAACGGAACAAGGACAGGACCGAGTTCTGTGCATCCGTTCCACTTGCAGACGGGGCCTGGCTGGTGCTAAGCTTTGTAATAAAAATCACTCCGCCCAATGTTAATGTGGAAACTACTTGACTCGTTCCTGTGAACAAAGTCCTGGTGATCTCATTTAAACCCAGGAACTGTTACAGTCAGACTGTAATTTGCCCTGACCGATACCTGCTGTGCCCAGGTGTGGCTGTTTTCCCTCTTCCTGCAGAGCTAGGGAATCCAATCGCTCTCGTGTCTAGACGGTGCAGCTAGACTGCTCAGAGGTAGAAAGTCTTGACCTTTTCAGACACACAGCGACATCCCTGCCCGGACTCAAGGCACATTACTTAGGAAATTTAACCTAGAAGGCAGAGTTCTTGTTTCTTGTCTCTTTGCCCCAGTGACAGATTTATATCATCTTCCAACAGATATCAAACAGAAACCCACTTGAGGTTGAAGAAAGTCTTCGTGCAAAATTTCTATAAGCTCTTAAGCCTGAAAGCAGGGCCTGGAAAATGTATGAGTGTTTCTAAAATTCCAGTAAGTGTGGGCAGAATGTGGGCAGTTGGGTAGGTGTGTACAAAATTGAAGACATTATTTGAAATGAATTTGATTCAAAACCTAAAAGTACTGTCCACATTTTTGGAGGAAATTGACATGCCAAAGAGATCTAACTATTTTAACATGGCTGGTGAGAGCCTTGTTTAACTCCATTTGTTCAGGCCCATAAATAGATTAGATGTCAAATAAACGTCAATGGCGGTCCTTGAGCTGCTCTGTGCTGGTCGCTCTATTTATGTGACTAAAGTTTATCAAGACTTGAGATCCCTTTGTATGCCAAAATGCTTAGGTCTGATACCGCCGACGTGTGTAAGGGAAGCCGCCCGAGTACCTTCTTGCTTCTTTGCAATAACGCTTCATCGGGTGGAGGAATGTTATCAGATATAATTCACCAGTGAGAAAAATGTCTAGAGACAAGGGCATAGAAAAGTTATAAAGAAGTGTCTAAGATGGCAGTGTCACCAGCTCGTGACCCTCAGAACTACGCGGTGCCACCGTCCTCACCCCTACAGGGTGGGACAGTTTCCAGAGGACAATCCGAAGGGCCGAACAGTGACTGCTCTGAGTGCTCTCAGGGTATCATTTCGGTTGTGGCAAAGACCATCTATATTACTTAGAAATAAGAAAGGCTGTTTTTCAGGACCAGTAGTTGGTGTAATGGCTATGGCACTAGACTCCCATGTGGTTGACTGTGGTTCGAGTCCCAGACCCAGCAGCTTAAACTCATGCCAGGCGCGTGTGCATGTGTGCCCAAGATCCCAAGAGGAGAATGGAGGAGAGTGTGGCCATCCCCCCTGGGGGGGTGATTTCTCACTTTCTGTCTCTCTGTCTCTCTCTTTCTAGCGAGCGCACGCACTCTATACAAAGACCTCTCAAAAAAATATATTAAAAAAAAGAGGCTACTTTTTGCTTTTCAGAGAATATGAGCTCTCCCAGGGATATGATGTGAAGACCGGATGACAGTGCATGAAAATGGAAAGACGACGGCTCGACATGTAATACCTGCAGCTAAGATGTTGCCCCCAAAATCACTCACCAGCCTATTTCCTTTCTTCTTTTTTAAATTTTTAAAAGAATTATTTAATTCCTTTTGTCTTTATTATTATTATTATTATTATTATTATTATTATTAAAAACTTGACCAGAGAGAGACACAGATAGAGAAAGGGAAAGTGAGAAAACAAGCCGCCAGGTCCAGGACCTGAACCACAGTCAGCCATCGTGGGAATCCAGCACCTTTAACCACCACGCCACCTGCCAGCCCTCCTTCTTAAATACGTTTAACAACCTTTGCTGTAAAGCTGTAGATTATAAATAGCTTATGTAGGATCAAGCTGATTTTTAAAATACACTTTCAAATGGCCACAAAATTATCTCTTAATTTTCAAGCTATTTCTTTTTACCATTTCTTGATGGTTTTTATATGAGTCTTTTGTCAGTTTAATGCTACGAATTTCCAACCAGTATTGCAACAAAAACGCATCATTAATTCATTAGTGGCCAAACAGTGGAATGCTAAACTATTCCAGGCGTTATGTGCCAATGAGGATACAGAAATAAAAGATGACTTCCTTACTCAGAGAACGCGAAGGCAGATGAGGAATTCAACAGGGAATCGTCAACACCATGGCACAGAAAACCTCAGGGGACCAGCAGGCACAGGAGACATGGAATAGCCAGCTCTGCGGGCGGGTCAGGAGCCAGCCTGGAGGGCCCCCCAAAGTGAAGCCAGTGGACGTAGTCTCTGAATGGTGAGCTGGGTGGTCACGCGATGGACAGAGGGAAACGCAAGTGCACAGACTCCTGAAAGAGTGCGGATGGTGTGACTAAGCCGTGCAAGGAGCCCGCAGAGCTGGGGCGCGCGGTGCGGAGCTGGACGCGAGGTGCGGTGTGAAGCTTGGGGCGTGAGGTGCGGAACTGGGCGCGAGGTGCGGTGCTGGAGCCTGGGGCGTGCGGTGCGGAGCTGGGGCGTGCGGTGCGGAGCTGGGCGTGCGGTGCGGAGCTGGGCCGGGGCGCGCGGTGCGGTGGAGCTGGGATGCTGTCCAGCAAGTGCAGGGGTCATACGCCAGGCTGAGAACAAAGATAATTTCTGTTCAGCTTGTTTGCAGCATAGTTTCCTTCTTTGGTTAAAGCTAACAAAAATAACCAGGGTGGATTTCAGATAGCATTCTAGACAGAGCTCTAGATGCACTTTGATGTTTGATGAGAGCAAAGGTTGGTATTTTTGTTTTTGGAAAATGGCGTAGGATTACAGATTGACCCCAGCAAAATTGTGTAACAATTCCATTAGCTAATTGGCTAATGAATTTCATTCACTTGGTTTGCCTAGACTTCTGAGTAACAAAAATATAAGCGGATTTCAAAAAGCTGGCAGGAAAATGAAATTAAAGTACGGGCTTATTTTGGTGCAAAATATTTTATAAATCCATGCAGTTTTTCATAACATGCATTTTCCAAAAAACTTTGTGAAGACTCTCCTGCATCCTATTCGAGTCGGGTTGAGGCAGGACATCCCAATCCCTGGGGAGGGGTGGTCCTTGCTTCTCACTTCCTGTCCCCCTCCCCACCCCATCTCCCGTTGTAAAGCCCCACATCTCCGGGAAGGCAGCTGGAATGTGAAGCCAGGCATGGAGGTGTTAAAAAGAGTCCAAAGCCAGTACATCTGGGGATCCTTAGTAAAAACACAAGGCAAAGGAGACAGCAGACGTACAGAGGAGCGTACTGTTCTGCACAGGCTGGAAGGACAGTGAGAGGAGACAGAGTGACTCGGGCGCAGACACAGGTTCGTCTGGTAGCACATCTCCTGGCCTCTCCGACTGTGCAGGACGTGCTGGTCCCCACACCAAAGCCTATGACTGGGACGTGGGTGGTATGGGGACCCACATCTTCAGCATGTGCTACTTTGGGACTGCTAACACACAGAGTTTGCATCGCAAGATGCGCCACCCTTCTGAGGCTGGGACTCGAGCACTGGGGTGACACACGCCGAGGCATGGCCCATGTGGTAGTACTCCCTACTTCCACTCTGCATGGGCAATGCATTTACGTAGACTTATTTTGCTACCAGGTCATCGAAAAGTCATTATACATCTTTGCACAGGAAAACAGAAAAAGTACGTCATGACTTTTCCGATAACCCAATAGAAACAGATAGGCCAGCGAGTGCTAGCTGTACCACGTTGTTTGCGGGACGTAAACGTTCTTTGCCCTGTGTGCTGGCTTTTTCGTTCTTTTTCTACACAATAAAGATTTAACTTGGTTCATGAGGGTAAGAGGCTGAGGAGTAGGTCCATGTATGTATTGAGATATTATTTTGGGAAAAGTATTTTAATAAATAACATGTAGTCATGTTATTATTATTATCAAAACTAGAAATAAAAAAGAAAAGTTCTCTCCAAGCTGGGATTTTTCAGTTCAGTCATCATGAAAATACCTGAAATGAACGAGTAGCTTTGCGATCAGAAAATCACATCTGTCAGGAAGGCGAGCAGCTGCCCTACCAGCAGGCTTGAACCTATCACTGTGGTGAGACTGGGCTGGTTCGGACTTTCTCGTAGCTGCTCCTGCGTGTAGGAGTCCCACAGTGACTAGACTGACAACATAAGTGTACTTAGGTATTCCTTCAGAGATGAGAGATCTGTGTGAGGGCTGCCTTGTCAACTTAGCATTCCAGATGATGAGAAGAGACGGGCGGGGCACAAATCCTCACCTATTTCATAGGCTGAGTGGCAGACATGAGGTACCAACAGAGGGCCTCAGTCTCAGAACGGGGAAGAACAGGATGATGAAGCAGCCAATTAAACGAGATAACACCCATTCCTTTCTCTTACTAACAGAAAACCTAGGCTGGGCCCTGCAAAGCTCTTGAGTTAAAGCTTTTCATTTTGTCACAGATGGGACTCGTGTCTCAGTCTTTCCCTATTTCAGGTAGAAAAGCCATATTCATTTGGGCTTAAAAAAATCTTTCCTGGGTTTACTGTTTAGTTTTTTCTAACTGGGAAAGGCAGAAACACACAAATTACATAGGGAGAATTCTGGCTTTAGAACTGTGAACCCTTCCTTGTCCAACCTTTTTTAATCGAAAGATTTCTTAGTCAATTCTGTCTGTGTGGCCTCTTGTCCAACCTCTAGGGACCCCTTCTGGGGTCAGCTTTTTCTCATCTTGGTGCTCACCACATGCCACACCTGAAGGGACAACAAATGCTGCCTACTTCTTCTTTATACGCTCTGAAGTCGCAGGGCAGCGATTATAACTTTCCAGCAATATTTACATGGGACTTAAGGCATTTCTTAAACAGAAATGAAAAGTCCTTTCACTGCAGAACAACACTGAGGATTATATTTTGCTGTGCTTTTTTTTCTATCTTCCCAAGTATAAAAAACAACCCTGGGACCAGCAGTTAGTGTAATGGCTATGTCACTGGACTCCCACATAGTCGACTGTGGTTTGAGTCCTGGACCCAGTGGCTTAAATTCATGCCCAGAGCGTGTGCGTGCGTGCCCAAGATCCTGCGAGGAGAATGGAGGAGAAGGGATTGTGGCGTGGCCATCCCCCCAAGGGAGTGATTTCTCACTTTCTGTCTCTCTGTCTCTGTCTTTCTGGTGAGCATATGTGCCCTATAGCAAAAACCTCCCCCCCCCCAAAAAAAAACCCCGAAAGGTTTTTCTTCCATCAACTGGATCCTCAAAGTCAAAGTGGAATGTAGCCAGTGGCTGTTTGATGACTGGGTCTGGCCTAATACCTAGAGGAAGCATGAGTATTAAATAAAATTAAAGAAGAATTATACTTTGAAAGTTCTATATTAAATAAAATTGTTTGGGGCTGGCAGGGAGCGTGAGGGTTGGGGTGCTGGACTCTCACATGGGCAACCACGGTTCAAGTCCTGGGCCTGGTAGCTTGCTTTCCCTTTCTCTCTATGGTCAAATTTTTAAAATAAATAATAATGATAAATAAAATAAAATAATTCTTTAAATCAAGAAAATCAGTCAAGACAAAAAAGTTAGCTTAGGTAACGACTGGAACAACGTGTGTGTGTCTGCACATGTATATGGGCGCACACACACGGGTGTGTACCACCGTATTCGAATGCTGCACTGACTGCCTGACTCTGCGAATAAGGTGACATATACAAATCAGATCAGGAAATTTGGAATCTCGAAACTCATCTGCTGGATACTTCTCTTACAAGAAGTTTTGGTTCTTAGAAACCCAAATACTTCCAAGCTTCCCTAATGTAAAACCAAAAGGCACAAATTAGAAAGGAATGAGGAATTTCACTTGGACTCTTGTGATATTTGTTCTTTTGCAAGTTGTATAGATTTTAATTAGTGATACATGCATTTAGTGTGAATTATAAAATGTCTAAAGGTGTTTACATTAAACTAAATTTTTCTGTTTTCTCTGTCCTCAGTAACCTGTCTACCTTCTCATATGTGGACTCAGTTACACATTTCTTAGGACTAATTGCTGAGATAACTGGAGACAATTGTATACACACATGCATGTGTATATATATACATACACACACATACATTCACAGTAATCTCATACCCTCATTTCTAAACCCATAAAAAGTGAAAAACTAGTCAGTTAGACTTGTATACCATTTAGAATTCATTGAATGTGCATATTTTGGGCACAGAAATATTCCCTAGCCTGACCCATTCTATTAAGCACACAGATAGCATTTTCTACAATAGTCTGTTTTCATATCTTCCTGGGTAGCAATATTTAGATCTCAAATATGTCTTTTATTGAAAAAGGGAAGATTGATGCTATGCAAAGAATAGAAAGCCATGAAAACACACATCGTCTATTTATCATGCTTGATAGGGGAGGAAGAGTGCTTTGTGTAGACCCACGAAATATTAGACACAAAGAAAACTGCAGAGCTACGCACTGCCAGCGAGACGCAGGTGTACACCACATGAGGGTCCAAATGATCCAGTTATAGTGGGTGCGCTGACAGCTCTTAGTCCACACTGTGTTCCTCCCGGAGCATGCTGGCACGTTTGCTCTGCGCTTCCCTTTTTCAATCACTTAGAAATTGCCACGCCCACCCTAAGCACAGCGGCTAAGTACGGGGAGTGAAGGTGGACCTTCCTGCAGATGGTGGTGGTTGTCAGTGAGTGTCTTCCTTAGACAGTCCCTGCTTAGACCCATGTCTCTTTGGAAACAATACTGATTATCCATCTTATAGAGACCAGACATTCCTGTATGATACATACACAGGAGGCACTATCAGTCTTAGCCACACTTGTGTCATGTTTCTCTCTCTTATCATATCCTACGGTCACTGGGATAGTATTTATTTATTTATTTTTAGAGAGATTTTTGCTATAGGGCACATGCACTCGCTGGAGAGACAGAGACAGAAAGCAAGAAATCACCCACCAAGGGGCATGGCCACGCTGCAATCACTTCTCCTCCAGTATCCTCTCGGGATTTGGATGTGCATGCACATGCTCCTGGCATGAGTTTTAAGGCACTGGGTCTGGGACTCCAACCACGGTCCACTGTGTGAGAGTCCAGTGCTGTAATCATTACACCGTCTGCTGGTCCTGGGATAGTATTTGTTAACAACATAGGTTCCTGGACCCTACCCAATTTACAGAAATTTAATCTCTAAGAGAGGAGTCTATGAATAAATCATTTTAAAGGAACCCCAAAGAATTCTTATGATAAGAAAGGTAGGGAAAGACTGCTAATGTTAGGAATTATATCCATTTTATCAGCAAGGAAACAGACTCAGAAACTTAGCGATGCATCACCCTCCAAAGAGTGAACTTTGGAGGCATAATTCAGATTGCAGTACAACTCCAACTTTGTCCCACCAGGTTATCTTTCCGAAGGTCATAAGGCTGGCACATTTGAAGGCTACACTGAGAGGTTTTGTTTTACACCATCACTCCCAGATTTGGTAGAGACTGTACAGATGTGAAGTTTCCTCCTCTGTTTTGGGAGGCCAGTTACACTCACCAGCCAGAATTATGAAGGCCTCTGTAACGGCAGAAGGAGTATGGTGGGCTCTGGCCTCTGCTGCCAACCCGAGCTGCTGCGGTCTGAGCAAGGGGCAAAGCGTTTGGTTCTGTATTTCCAGTGAGGGGAAGGATCAAACCAAAAACGTCCACAAGCCGGGTAAGCCATTTAGTGTAGGTTTCTCTGGGTGCTGAGCGCACCTGGAGAAGGCCAGCTCTCCCGTCACCCTACGATCACTCACACGGTACCCGGCCGCAGGTGACCACGTGGCCAGTGTTCAAAGAAGCTGATTCCTCGGTATCTCCTTCCTGCTCAACAGCATCCAGAATGGGGTGCAGCAACCACAGTCAGAGAGGACCTGGCCTCTACCTCACAGGGTTAGCATTTCTTGGGGTCCGAGCGAGGTTCAGAATACTCCGGAGAGGCTAATCGGCCACTGGAAGAAATCCATTACTCCCAAGTTATAATCCAGGCAATTTTAGTAGGTATTTTTCTTGGCCCTGAACTTTTGTATCAAAACCCAAGTTTCTAATCTTTCTCTTTAAAACAAACATGTGTAAAAGGCACTTGAAGATATTCCCTGGGTCCACAGCATGAGTTTCTCTAATGGCATCTATTTCCAGATCCTCAACTTCGTGATTCTTTCTTCTTAAAACTGGCTGAGTGTACGTCTGGGTCTACGATGATTCTTTTGCCATTTTGTGCTGGGGGGAGGGGGGACGGCAAAACCCTCACATGTTCCAGATCCAATATACTGCATTAACCAGAGGTACAAAAGCCTTTCTGGATAATAAACCAAGTGAAATTCTGAATTTGTGTTTTAACAAAAATATTCTTAGTGATTGAGAGGGCATCTTAAGCTCATACAGTTTCTTTCTTTGTCTTTTCATTAATTCTTTAAAAAGTGAAGTTGGTCCTAGTTGAAAACTCTGGATGCAGAACCTACAAAATAATGGTGATAACTCACGTTTAGCTGAATGTTTTCCAGACTATCCAATTTTTTTTAATGAAAAATGCTTATGGATAGATGTGTTATGATTAATTTGAGGATCAGTATGTGCTGATCCATAAGGTAGCTAAAAGCTATTTCACTGCCCCATATAACGTTACCGTGAGATTTATTTGTAAGATATGTAATACTACATGTGACATTAAACAAGTTTAAACATATACTGAAAAATGTAAATGTTGAATGCATGAGGGGAGACATCTTTTTTTTAAAACTATTTTAGGGGTAACAGGCAAAGCATCTGCAGATCAGTGAACTAGCTGTAACTGGTTGTAGTCAGTGTCCAGTAAAGCTAAATACCTACTGAAAACGGAATTAATGCCCGAGCAGCTGCTGTGATGAGCCTATGGGTGATAACGAGAACGTCAAGAAATAGCTGAACTTTTCCCCTCAAATTTAATACCACTCCGTCCTCTTGGCCTTATATTTCTGAATCCTCAAAGATGCATCTCGTCCGCTCTGGGCCCCTAGAAGTAATTACCGACAGCAGGCAGTACAGCCTCTGGCCCGCAGTACACAACTGTGCATTGCCAGGCTGTGTGTGCTCCGACGGCTGGGCTGAACGTAGGCCCCAGATCTCCTACACTGCCACCAGGTTGAGTGTAGGCCCTGCGATCCCCCCCACCATGGCCGGGCTGAGTGTAGGCCCTTCATCCCCCATGGCCGGGCTAAGTGTAGGCCCCTCGATCCCCACACCGCCACGTTGAGTGTAGGCCCCACACCCACTGCAACTGCAGAGCTTGATTTTGAAATGGCCACCAAAGGGTGGTGGTGCCTCTGTGTATTCAAACAAATGTAGATGGTGCGGAATGTCACCACGAGAGGAATGCATCATTTCTCTGAGGACCTGGGGCAGGCCGGACTGATGTGGCTCCCTGGCGCCATTGCCAACCTTCTCTGTGCTGACAGTCAGATATGTTCCCACTGGGCACTGTGCTGCCCCCTCCCTGGATCCACCCACTTCAGAGTTCCTCCTTCCCACAGCCCGCCTGTTCCCTGCAGGCTTTCTTTTGCCTGTTCAGCTGATGACGTATTTCTGGCTCCAGAAAACTTCCGAGATGGTTACAAACAGTGCTTGAGGGGACAAAGGATTGTCCCGATTAAAACAACAATGAAACTAGGACGCTCTTGCAAGAATCCGGATGGGTGGCCATCCTACAGAACACTCTGGTGCTTCTCTTGCCCCTCATTGTCAAACAGGAACAATATTATTTTGAAAACCTGGGAGTCAAACTAAGGTCTATTCAATCCTCACTGCTGCCGAGATACCTGATTTCATGATTCTTAGGGATCTGATTATTTCATTGTTGCATTTCCATGTTCTATAGGATGGGTAAGTAACGAAAATAAGAATAAATTCAACCCTAACTGTAAGTCTAGAACTAATAAGCCCTTTCTCCCTGCAGTTTTGAAAATAACTGGAAAAAGAAAAGGCTCAATTGGTTCAAATAAGGTGGAGTAATGACATTTCACTTTACTTCGTCCATTATCGTATCATTTAATTATCATAATTCGCCTCTGGACTTTGCTTGGAACTCCGATTGGTGGTGCACATAAGTAGACGTAAAACTGTAGTCGCAGAATGGAACAAGAAGATGTGCACACCCTGCTGCTGGCGTTTCCAGGCCTCTAGAGAGAGATCTGGCCAAGCTTGTTTTTCTAATCTCTAACTG
Source organism: Tupaia tana (assembly GCA_026018925.1). Classification (NCBI taxonomy): domain Eukaryota; kingdom Metazoa; phylum Chordata; class Mammalia; order Scandentia; family Tupaiidae; genus Tupaia; species Tupaia tana. The sequence goes on from JAKSZU010000017.1 coordinate 3,845,049, forward strand.
CAGCCGCAGGTCACCACGCAATCCCTTATCTACAAGGACCCTAAACCCGCCCACTCACTGCTTTTGGTATTGACCTCCGGCATGAGGCCTGAGAGCCCGTGCAAGGCTCACAATCCCTCTGTTCTCCGCCACTGAGCACACAGTGCTTATTGTCAGGAGTTATTTAACTTCTCTGCACATCGCTGCAAAAATTTTGAATAAATATTCCAAATTAGCACAGAGGAAATGGGCGTTAAAATGGAAGTCCATCGCACTGAAAGGAAATGTCAGTTTCTGCTAGAGTCTTCAAGCTGTGTCCAGTGTGCTCAGTCCGTGTCATGGTTAGGGTGACAGCAGCACTGTGTTTGTAGAAGTCGCTCTGTATTTAGCTTAGAAAGGGGGCTGGGCCACACGCCTTGTCTGTCTCCTGTCATGGACAGCTCTTCCGGATTATTAATGGCGGACCAATCATCTAGTATTGTCCAGTGTCCCAAAATAATTCGTCTCTTCCTTGTGACAAAGCTGAGTAATGAATGAGTCTACGCGAAGCAGGGTCTCCGATGGGAGCCAGCCAAACGTCTGATTCAAACAGGGTCGTTTTAGCACCGGACGGGCATGCCGCGGTCTCTCCCGAGTTCCTCCACTCGATTTCCAGTCTCCCACACAGACATCAGAGTGCCTCAGACAAACAATAAACGTCATTTCCTGTGTCCGCCTAAATTTCAGGGAAATAAAGAACTGTACGAATCCAGTATCAATTTACACAGCAAGTTTTTTTCTTTTTTTCTTTTTTTGGAGAGGTTTTCACTATAGGGCGCGTGCACTTGCCAGACAGACAGAGAGAGACAGAGAGACAGAAAGCGAGAAATCACCCCCCAGGGGGGATGGTCACACCACAATCCCTTCTTCTCCATTCTCCTCTCGGGATCTTGGGCACGCACGCACACGCGCCCGGCGTGAGTTTTAAGCCACCGGGTCCGGGATGCAAACTGTGGTCGACTACGTGGGAGTCCAGCGACATAGCCATTACGCTAACTGCTGGTTCTGGACTCACTTCTTCTTACAAAACCATCATCAAGTTGGACCAGGTAAGAGCCTTGGGAGAACAAAGCAAACAGGAATAGCCTTGCCAGGTGGGAGTGGCGGACTGGCTGTCATGAGTGAAGCCGGCTCCTGCCAGCCGTCCCTTCCCAGCTCGGTGTCAGCTCCTTAAGCTCCTCTGTGGCACAGGTAACCAAACGCCTCTCTCAAATACTCTCCTGCCATCGCCAGACACTCCATAGAAATTAACGTGGGTGGGAAAAAAAAGGAAAAACAAAACCAAACAGTGGCAAGCCGCCGAGTCCTCACGCCAGAGTTGACAATGCCTTGTTTAGAGCTCTTTACGGGAGAAAAATCCCAGGTTCAGGTTCTGACCCAGGTGACTTGAAACACGCTGGGTGTGTGCACAGAGACACTCCGGGATCCCGAGCTCCCCGACTGAAGGAAGGAGATGGCAGCTCTGATGAGACCCTGTCAAGGCTCTCTCTGTCTCTCATCCTGAATGGGGGAAAGTGAGAGAAAAAGAATGCCTGATACCAAACGCGGCAATCGCTATCAGTGGGTTAGATGTGTATTTCTCATGTCCTGTGTTTTCTTGCTAGTGTTATGCCAAAAGGAGTTTCATGACTGAGATCTATGCTAGGGAGCATTAATCTCAGAAGACATGTCGTGTCCTCAAATATCACTTGCTTTCCCTGAAGTCTGCCTCGTTCAATTTACTTCATTCCTTCCTGATTTTATTCATCTATGAGACTATTAAGCAAAACTGTGTCCTGATGGTTACATGCGCTGGATCCCACACGGCCAAGGACATGGTTTGAGTCCTGGACATGGTGGATTGAAAAGCACAGCAGGCACATCTGTGTGCATCCCCAAAACCCTCACAGGAGGGGAACACGGGAGAGAAGGCATTGCAGCAAGGAAAAGCCTCGTGGGGCGCTTTCGGATTTCCTTCTCTCGCTCTCTTTCCAGTGAGCATTTGTGCACTCTGACAAATTTTTATTTTGTTTTGTTTTGTTTTTTTTTCACTCTGACAAATTTTTAAAAAGAAAAAAAAAGAGAGACATTATTGGATCTAGGACTTTTCATTTTAATTCTGTTCAGGCTTTTGCTGTAGGGCATAGTGCATGTGCTCACTGGGGAGAGACAGAGCAAGTCAGAGAGAGGAAAAGCGAGAAATCACCCACCAGGGGAGATGACCATGCCACAGTCCCTTCTCCTCCATTCTCCTTTTGGATATTTTGGGCACACGCACGCACACACGCACCTGGCATAAATTTCAAGCCACCAGATCTGAGACTTGAACTGCGGTTGGTCATGTGAGAGTCCAGCACCTTATCCACCATGCCACCTGCTGGCTCCTGGATGCAAGAGTTTTATTAGCAAACTAGAAACTATGTAATATTAACTTTACATTTTTATTATTAAATTTTTTTTTCATTTTTGAAGAGTTCCTCCTAATATGTTCTGGGATTTTTTTTTTTTTTTTTTTTGAGAGATTTTCGCTATAGGGCGCGTGCGCTCGCCAGACAGACAGAGAAAGACAGAGAGATAGAAAGCGAGAAATCACCCCCCAGGAATGATGGTCACGCCGCAATCCCTTCTCCTCCATTCTCCTCTCGGGATCTTGGGCACGCACGCACACGCGCCCGGCGTGAGTTTTAAGCCACCGGGTCCAGGACGCGAACCGCGGTCGACTATGTGGGAGTCCAGCGACACAGTCATTACGCTAACTGCTGGTTCCCTGTTCTGGGATTTTCAAGTATGAGTCCACAATACCCATAATCTTTGATAATAAAAAAATTCTGCATAATTTTTCTGCCCATGTAATCAAAGGGAGTGCTATCCCGGGAAAGCTAAAAGTCAGACGCACAGAAATAAGAGCTCTTAAACAACTAAGAAGATGGCCAGCTTAATGGTAGGGACAAGTCCAGAGGTGAGCATTATCTTCCAGAATTTAAACGGTAAGATTGGACCACAAAAGAAAATAAAGTACATGAGTTTGAACTGGTGAAACAGAATTGTATGGCTTTTGACTAAAACATTACTGACCTTCTACGCTTTGTTTTCCAGTGTTAAGGAATTTTGTCTTCTCTTGAGTTGGGGACAGGGCCATGTACCTGTATTCAAATAGAATCCTAACCTGTCTCCTGGCTTTAAGTATTAAGCAAAATTCTCTTAACATTATTAAAGCTAAAATGGCCTTCCTTGAAATTAAAAAATACCTATTTAGTGACCACAGTAAGCCATATACCCTCAGCTGTGTGCTGTTTTATAGTATTTTCATTCTACCCATAGAGTTTCGTGCCTAAAGTCAACTTTAGTTCACAGATATGGATATGTCAGCTGAACTTACTACTGAGAGTATGTTGATTAATTAAGATATTTTGTGAATCAGTACAATGTGGGAAAGACTAAGGGAATGGAAAGCGACTGCAGATACCGGAGACAGTGTGGGAGGAGGGTGGGCAATGGCAGAGGGTTAGAAACAGGGGGAAAAATAAAGATTTCTTGAAGTGCAGGAAAACTACACATTCTGGGACCAGGAGATGGCCTAATGGTTACATCGTTTGACTCCCACATAGTCGACTCCAGTTCAAGTCCCAGACGTGGTGGCTTAAAACTCACGCCTTAGGCGTGTGTGCAATCCTCTTCCAAGAGCAGAATGGAGGAAAAGGGACTGCGGTGTGATCTTCCCCTGGAGGGGCGATTTCTTGCTTTCTAACTCTCTGTCTCTTCAGCGAGTACACATGCCCTATAGCAAAAAGCCCTCTTTAATAAAAAAAAAAAAAAAACGCAACAACAATAAAAACAAACTACACACCCCCTAGTATATTTTCTGCCTTAGACAAGTAGAGCTTCCCTCAAAAAACTACATTTGGAGAATCTGATGACCTCAAAGAAAGGACTACTGTGCACGGCACTTATTCCAATATTGTCTGTGTCAGGTATTCACCATCCAGTGTGTTCTTGCTCACTCTTTTTTTTTTCCTATAGGGCACATGCGCTTACCAGAGACAGAGAGAGAGAGAGAGAAATGACCCCCAGGAAATGGCCACACCACAACCCCTTCTCCGGTCTCCCCTCGGGATTTTGGGCACACTTGCACGTGCACCCGGCATCTGTCAGTCTGTCGATCTTCAAGCTGCCGGGTCTGGGACTTTAGCTGTGCTGCTGGCCTCGTAGACCCAGTGTCTTAGCCCCACACCACCTGCCAGCCCTGGCACGTCACTGTTGTCTATTTCTCTTCAGCTGGGAATGGGAAGATGACTTTGTGTTTTCTTCAGAAAGAAAGAAACTGCTATTTTTAGCAAATAACTTGCTTCCTGCAGTTCTGGCTATTTGTGCAGGGAGGGAGGCAAACCCTGGTCTATATTCGGAACCCCCCGAGGACCCGCTGGGCGAGTTGGAAATAGCACATGACGTTTTAGGTGGCACGTGTTTGTTTCTGTTGAAAGAACATGTCCTATTTTTTTTTAACATGTCCTATTTTTGAGGAAGGAAAAATACTCGTAAGACATCAAATGTTTCTTGCAAAACAATTTGATGAAATAAATGTAAATGAATTAGAAACATGTGAACTGTATTTCAATGAAAATTAATGGGTTTTAAAATGAAGGGGGTAAAATGCTTGGGGGAAAGTATGGTACGGTGGGAAGTGGCATTTGTTTTGTCTTCATCAATTTGGGGTGCTTGAGAAATGGCCTAGCTCCCTGCATTCACACTCAGTCCAACTCCGCTCACCCTAATGTGGAGTAACAGGAAGGGACAGTAACGCTTCCATTTATTTTATAGCTTTATCTGACGCCAATTCCAATGACTGTGTCTAATGTGACCACTGTGCCACCCTTCACGACTATTTGCAATTCGAACTTAGTGGGTTTTCTGTCATTCGTTAAGAGTAAACACAAGATCGTAATGATGCTAAAATATAGTTCTTCTCTCAGACTCATACATAAACTGCATGCACACTTCCTCCTTCTAGCTGGTGGTGACCGGCTCTAAAAGGAGTCCGAGCAGATCTGAGTGGACCTGAGCATGCACTCATCAGGAAGCAGGCAGCCGGAGGCGAGGGAGGAGGGAGAAGGGAGGGACAGGGAAACTGGCCACGCACGGGGCCTCAGCTGTGGAACCGTCTGGACAGCAACACCCTCAGTCGCTCTACCCACCGGAGCCACACGCGTTTTACCCTGTAGCTTTCAATTCATAACACTTCGGCTTGCTTCAGCACAAGCACAGAGATTTTTTGTTAGCTCATACTTTTCAACTTAAAAAAAAAAATCACGATTCCTCCAAAAGTCATCAAAAAATAAACTTAAAAGCTTACTAATAAATCTCCCTTCCTCAAAATGTGAGTAAGTGTGGTGGGCAGTTTCTCAACTCTCAGTCTCTGCAAATAGGGGCAGTTTCAATGCTCCAAAAGCTTCCAAGAGGCAAGGAATACATAACTGGAGTGTGCGTACATATACATAGTAGTTGTTTGTAATGATAACACGTTGTAACTCATCATACAGGTTAAAGATAACACACATACAATAATCGTATGTAACACATTATAACATACACTATGTGTCACATATGCTGTGATACACGTGTAATTTTTGGTTTTGAGATGTCCTATGGCACTGCTTAGGTAGCCTTGGTAGAGAAAGGTCCAAACAGAAGGCCCTTGTGCAGAAACAAGGCGCGTGCCCGGGCTGTCGGGACGCCAGGGGCAGGTGACCAGAGCTCGGCGGCACCCCCAGCCGCTCCCCTCCACTCTCTGCAGCTCTCCAGCATGTTCCGAAGGAACGTCCAGCCTCGGGGTCTCTGTGCCGACACCGCCTCGGCCTGAGTGAGGGCAGTGGTCCTCCTCCTGGCTTCATGCCGGCAGGAGCCGTAAGCAAACGCTCCGGAACGTCCTCCCCGTGATCGGGCAGGGGTTGTCAGGTCGTCAAGAGAGTCATGCTGTGTCTTTCTGTTTTTCTCTGCAAACTGCATCCTGCCATTGGCGTCTCGCACCGTGCCAGGCACTTTAACCCGTCCTCCCCCCCCCCGCCCCAGTGGGTGAACGCTGGCGTGGCCGGGATGGCCATGTCCACCAGCCGGAATGCAGCAGTCTCAGCTGTGCGCTAGCCGTTCTGCAAGTCAACACGAGGTCTAACCCTCAGTCCAAACTGTGTGGATGACAGTCCTGACTAGTACAACTTGATCCTCGTCACCATCAGCAGCCACAGTATCAGGGCTCTTTTTTTTTTTTTTTTTAAGGTTTGTGCTATAGGGCACGTGCACTCGCCAGACGGACAGAGAGAGACAGAGAGACAGAAAGCGAGAAATCACCCCCCAGGGGGCATGGTCACGCCGCAATCCCTTCTCCGTTCTCCTCTCGGGATCCTGGGCACGCACGCACACGCGCCTGGCGTGAGTTTTAAGCCACCGGGTCCGGGACGCGAACCACGGTCGACTACGTGGGAGTCCAGCGACATAACCATTACACTAACTGCTGGTCCCAGGGCTCTTGATAGCTGTCCCACAGAGGACCTGTGTTCAGAACATGACTTCGCTGGGTGTTTCCTGCTGGAGGGAACACACAGCCGGTTTTCCATCTGATGGGCTGCAGTGGAGCTTCCTGAGTGGAACAGGCTCTAATGTTTCGCTTTTGTGTGCTCTGCTTGACAACAGGCCTACCCCTGCAGCAGCGACAAGGAGTGTGAAGTCGGGAGGTACTGCCACAGTCCCCACCAAGGACCGTCGGCCTGCATGGCGTGTCGGCGGAAGAAGAAGCGCTGCCACCGGGATGGCATGTGCTGCCCGGGCACCCGCTGCAGCAACGGTGAGTGGTGTGGCCGCCCATGGGCCCTCCTTGCTGGCCGTGGACCCTCCTTGCTGCCCGTGGGCCCTCCTTGCTGCGAGAAGCCTCTCTCCCAAGTCAGCCTAGCTTCTCACAGAAACTCCTAAAAATAAAGACACTTCCGGGTTGGAAAGGCCTGGACTGTGGTTGAGGAAGTGTAAGCGTGTCCGGAAACCTCCCAGGTCTTGGTCTCCCGGCTCTGGCCGTCTTCTGCACACTGCGGCCCTCCCTGCTAACTCAGCCCCTGCCCAGGTGGAGTGCTGCAGATAGAGCCAGGTGGCCTGTTCTGAACACGTGGGTGACCACAGGCGGAGGGACCACAGAAAGGAACCTACCACGACTTAGCATTTCTATCCCGAGCCCAGCTTCACCGAGCTCAGTGAGCTGACAGGCAGGCCAGACAGCGGCCATGATGAAGTGAAGACGCCCTGACCACAGGGGTGCCCACAGCATCACAGAATGTAACCAGGAGCACACGCTTAGTCGGACGAAGCGGCATGGTCCGGCTCCTGTTCCTAACCTCTGGGCTACTGTGAGCACCTTGGGCAGGAGGTGAAAGGAAGAAGCCTTCACACTGTTAGAGAAGTTCGCAGTGTAGACCAGGAGTGGATCGTGAACTAACAGGAACCCGGGTCTCGAGGGTGGATGTCTGGTCAATAGATATAAAAATACTAATAGTTCATTTAATTCTCTACTATATTTCTTTTCTAACTCCTTCCCACATATTCATAATAACTCAGTGAAATTGTTTTTATTCCTATTTTTGCCCATGGTCACTAGATCTGGAGAGCGATGAGATGCAAATCATAGAAGCCTCACTCTATACTTAACCCCAGTAACAAGAAAGAGTGAGGGGTGAGCAGATAGGGTGCTTGGGTAAGGCCCACGTCCCAGAGGACTGAGTCCTTCTAACTGCTTGGCCCTCTTCAGGCATCTGCATCCCGGTCACCGAGAGCATCTTAACCCCTCACATCCCAGCTCTGGAAGGCGCCCGGCACAGAGAGCGAAACCACGGGCACTACCCGCACCACGACCTGGGCTGGCAGAATCTGGGGAGACCACACACCAAGATGTCACACATGAAAGGTACGACAGCCATCTGTGGCTCTGTGCTTATCTTTCCCTGATATCCAGCAAATGAATGTAAGATAAATAAATTCAAAATCACACAAAGAAAAATAAGATACTTCTATTTGGTTTTAGAAAAAAAAATTATAGGAAAGATATGTTCATGGCAAAATTTTAACTGAATTTATTAATTCTTCATTTTGAGGACATCCGAGATTTCTTAGAGATCTCGAGCAGTTAGAAATAGGCGATATGAGAACCGTAGACTGGCCAGGGCATGGTGTCGACACCAGTCTGGCTGCTCAGGGGCAGTCAGACTCTAGAGGGCAGCTGAAGTCTGAAGCGGCCTGAAACACACTGGGCACATGCCGAGTGCCCGAGGTCCGGAGGGTGCAGGGCTGAGGAGGGGTCGTGGGGTGACCAGGCCCGGGAAGCGCACTTCTCCCCCTCCCTCATGTACATGCACTCATGCTCTGTCATAGGAAAGAAAAATAATAGTAAAAGAATATTACTGCTAAGATCAATTACGCTGCTTTGTAAATAGACCTTATTTTGTATACGACATTTAGAAGAAATCGCCACAAATGTTTATGTCACATACAGAACAAAGGAGAAAGTATCCTGAAGAACAGATGGCAAAATACTCGCCACTACATGATTAAATCACTAAGTCTTGGCGTTCCTTTCTCACCTTTGCGGATTCGGATGTTTTAATTCATTAAAAGCTAGATGAGGGTCAGTCGGTGGCGAGGTGGTTAAGGTGCTGGATCCCACGTGGCTGTCTGCCTTGTGCTAGGACCGGACTGGAGGCCTGGAGGACACTCTGGGAGCGTGTGCATGCGCCATGCCTACAATCCAGAGAGCAGAATGGAGGAGAAGGGATTGCAGTGTGGTTATCCCTACTGGGGGATGCTTTTCCATACAATACAAAAAAGATGATATGCTACTCATAAGGAATTTACCAAAAATAATTGGTTTATTGTGGTATGATGTATGTCCATATAATCTCCTTCCTCATACAAAAATATTTAAGAAATTTAATCACTAGTAATAAAATTGGAAAGTATGAAATTATTGAAACCTAATCACTAGTAGAACATTTTAGAAAGCATGAAACGCCTTCATTTTTAAAGGAGGCCTTTGCCTGGGGTATTTTCTGGGGTTCTTCTCTGCTGAGCCGCTGTGTGAGTACAAGTGCCCTATATTCACGAGAGCCGCGCGGTAATACGCCTGTGCAGTTTGGGAAGTTTACGATAGACATCGCCGTACTGAAGGCTCAGAAGTCCAGTGGTGAGGAAAACTGGTTAATACTGCCATCGATTGATTGATTGATTGATTGGCAGAGTGCATGCACTTGCCAGAGAGACAAAGAGGGAGAGGGAGAAAGCACCCCCCAATGGGGTGGGATCACACTGCAACCCCTTCTCCTCCCTCCTCCATCCTGCCAGGATTTGGGGGGCACACACATACACATGCCCCACCATGGTTTTCATGCCACTGGGGCCAGGATTCAAGCCGTGCAATTGGCCACGGGGGATCTGGTTCTGTAACCACCTGGCTAATGTTTTCAAACACCTTATTTCCCTGTCTTTGACCACGAAACCACCTCCCCATATTTTCATATTCTGCAGAGCTAGTATCTTATAAGATATTGGACCTGTTAGTCTGGCCTGAAGTAGGAATGGTCATGTGGGCAGTGCTGAAGAGACTGGCCAATGATTACTTTTCAGCTATCTTTTCTCTTCACTCTAAGGTCCTACGTTCATTTCCCGCATCTTCTACTTCGATCCCACAAAACTCATATGCCTTTGTTGTTACATGTGCGTCCTCTCTAGCCAATAGGTATTAGGTTGTGGGGAAAGCCAGGAAGCATGTTTCTGTGTAAAAATGCATCACGACTTCCCAATGACCCAGGAGGACTGTGACTGTCTACGTACTACGACTAACTATGTCACAGTACACTTCCAAATGTGCTAATTATTCTTCCTAGTCACGTATTCAATTTTCCATGACAGATAGGAAGAAATCTTATGTGATCTTAAGGGAGTTCTGTTCACATCACACAGTAGGCTTAGCTCCATCTGGAGTGGCAGGTGGAAGGGTCAGCAAGCGATGGCCTGTGAGCCCACTCTGTCCTTCTGCCTGTTCTGGTAAATACACTTTACTGGCTCACCGTCTTGGGCATTTAGGCACTGCCTGTGTCAGCTTTTGCAAGACAAAGGCAGAACTGACACAGTTTGGGCAGCCTTGAAGCCCTCCTCTATTTATAGTCCTGCTCTTCACAGTGAAGTTTGCCAGTCCCTGTGTGGGGGTTATTTGCTGACTTCACCTTCTTTCCTGAATAAAGTAACCAGTTTGTGCTTCTGCGTGATTTCCGCATCAGGTTCCGGGTTGCCCGAGCCTGTTCACCCTGGCATGGCTCGAGGCCCTTTCTCTGCTCTGCTCTTTACAGACCGCATTTCCTGGGCTCCTTGTCGGATGTATCTGAGTTTGGCTGTGGTGGGAGACTGAGAGGCAGAGGGAGAAAAGATATCAACACGTTCTCTCACTCCCACCACTGTGGGCTGCACGTCCAATACGCGTGTCTCCTTGTGGCTTTAGCTCTCGCTGGACAGGCCTGTGTCGGGATTCTGAGCAGGGTGGGACATTCCCGTCCCTGATTCTGGTGTCACCTGCCCCTTGGAGTTCTCTAGCAGTGGCTTCCTGTTGTAGCTGACCCCCATGTGGCCACAGTGTCCCCCAGCTCTGCCACTGCCTGCACGACTCCTTCTCTGCATTAAGTATCCTCTGTTCTGACTAGTCAGAGTTTCCGTTTTTGGCTGGGTTGCAAGGCGCGGTAGAGTCTGAGAATTTCAGCCTTCTCCTTGAATCAGAGTTTTATTTAGACCTTGGAAGAAGATATGAAATTAATTCATTTGGAAACAATCTTTTTTGCTATTTTCTAATCACCTAGTAAGAAAAAAAAAATGGTTGGGGCCTGGAAGATGGCATGGCAGTTAAGAGTGCTAGACTCCCACATGGCCTACCTTGGTTTGAGACCCAGACCTGGTGGCTTGCTTTCTCATTTTCTCTCTCTCGCTCTCACTTTGGAAATTAATATGAAATAAATAAAGTCAAATAAAATAATTCTTTATAAAAAAAAAAAAAAGTCATGGAAATATCTAAAAGCAGACCATAACAGAGTAAAGAGAAGATAAAACACAATTCTGGCTGCTCATTAAACTTGATTTTCAGATGGCACACAAGGGAAACCGATAGTAATCGATTTATGTGATTGCTGGCATGAATCCGTGACCTTTCATCATCAATGGTACCGTCAGGGGAGATGATAGAAGGAATATTGCCTGTGTTTCTGATCGCAGAGCTGTTTTCCCTCGAGTGTCATGGTAATGCCTCTGGGTCATCCTCTGCAGGGCACGAAGGGGACCCCTGCCTGCGCTCATCGGACTGCATGGACGGGTTCTGCTGTGCTCGCCACTTCTGGACCAAAATCTGCAAGCCAGTGCTCCACCAGGGGGAAGTCTGTACCAAGCAGCGCAAGAAGGGCGCCCGCGGGCTGGAGATCTTCCAGCGCTGTGACTGTGCGAAGGGACTGTCTTGCAAAGTGTGGAAAGATGCCACCTACTCCTCCAAAGCCAGGCTCCACGTGTGTCAGAAAGTCTGACTGTCACCGAGGAGAAGCATCGCTAGCAGACTGTGAATTTGTGTATTTAATGCATTATAGCGTGATGGGAAATAAGTCTGGGCTATAGAGGATAAAGGAGGAACGTGCTGAGAATGTAGATCAGAGAAAGAAAGCTGAATGGGTTAGAATGGGCGGTAAACGCCACGCAACCAGAGGCTTCCATCATGCAACTTGTTTGTGTAAATAATGTACACACTTGTGAAAATGCTATTATTAAAAAAAAAAAAAAAAAAAAAAGCACACGGTGGAAGTTACCGACAAATACCATGTGACTCTCCAAGAGTTTAGGTTGTGCTGGAAGAGAGGTTTTCTTAGATTGGTGATTGCCTGTGAACATAACTTAAAAGCCACACTCCAAAGTTAGCGGTAACAAAATGCTCCCCAAGTAGCCCGGCCTGCAGACGTGAGCAGAGCTGTTAGACAAGAAGAAAAACGACCTCAGCTACGTTGTGCACACTGTTGCCCTTTAACTGTGGACACCACTTCACTGATTAAAGGCCTTGGTAGACAAGGGGGAGAAACAGTCTTTTCCAAGTTGCTTCAAAATAATGCCAAGTCTTTTAGCAAAGCCTTTAGGAAAAGAACAAAAACTGCATATGTACATTTTCAAAAATCTAATTTCACCTGTAGTGAATAAGAACTGGTAAGAGACTAAAGCAGTCCCTTCTGACGCTAAAAGAATGACACTGCATCTCTCTTGATCGGGGCTGTTTGTTACCCCGCATAATTTCATTCTCCAAACTATACCCATTAATCGTGATGAGTATAATCCATGCATGGGACATAATTTTCACAGACTGCAAAAACTCTGGAAATGTCAAAAATGTATGGGAAACCAAGCTAATGACGAGATCCCTATCTGCCTAAGTTTTGACACGCCCTGTGCTTTGCTAGAATCAGACTGGTCCGTTCATGTACTCTGTGCCCTCTGCAGCAGAGCCGGGGAGAGCTACGGACAGACTGGGCTGGATTTGCACTGCCCGGAGCTCCGCAGAGAGGGGGGGCTTTGCTGGCTGTCTCGGTTTTGGCAACACATAGATCGCACATCTGAGTCACAAGCTGACTTCTCATCTTTGATACCAGAGGCTACACAACTGAAGTGGAATTTCTCCAGGGGATTTGCTATTACAGTATTGACGGCACAGACGAGTTCAGTGTAAGGTCACTCGCCCTTACTCTCCTCAAAATATTTATTTTATATCTTTGAGGTCCTAAAATAATCTTGCTATGAGGAGGGCTCATGAAACAGACTCCCAAGGCAGTGTGTGAAGTTCATTGCCTTCCATAACTGGTCGAAGGCACCATCTGACTTTTCTGCACCAACCTCTCTCTGTGACAGCTGGTATTTTTACCAAAGATACAGTTTCTATTTTATCCAGCCACTGAGGTTAAAAAACATGAATTCATAACTTGTAAAATCTGTAAGCGTTAATCTATAAGAGTCACAGATTCTAAATTCTTTGAAACCATTTGCTACTTTCTTACTTAACTCAGTTTTAAATAATATGTCTAGAGCATAAAAGGAAAAAAAGGTAATCTGATAACTGTTATGTTGAACTTTGATAGGCCACGAGTCACTCCTCAATTTTCTTTTACTTAAACCCCACCTGCAGCCTCAAATTCAAGTTCTTCCAGCAGAAATTGAATCTGAGCCTGTGTACCTATTAAGAATTTCAGCTTCCCACATACGTTAACCAAAATGATTTAAGATTTACATTTACCGCATGTCTACAAAAACAAACATTCTATGCTAATTTATCCAAGAGCTGATATTGTACAAACAGGTCGCTATACGCTTGGTGACATAAAAAGGAAACATTTCAGTCCCACATTTCCTATACAGCAATTACATTTACATTCTAGTCTCTGCATTATTTCCCTTATATTCACCCTTTTAAAAATTATTATTTGAAGTAATTTATTTACAGGAAATGTTAATGAGATGTATTTTCTTATAGAGATATTTCTTACAGAAAGCTTTGTAGCAGAATATATTTGCAGCTATTAACTTTGTAATTTAGGGGAAATGTATAATAAGATAAAAATATATTAAATTTTTCTCTTCCAAAACTTGAACTCAAAGTTACTTGTGTTTTGCTTATGGGAATAAAATAACCTTCCTAGAATCATAGGGTCTCTGAGAGTTCCGCAAGACCTGGTTTGATTTCACAGCCTGAGTGGAAAACATTCGGACACTATCGCCGGGAGATGTTCCAAAGCAGTTTGCTTATATCAAGGGCAGCTTATTTATGGTAAGACTGCTGTAATTGTTAGAACGTTATTTTTATTTTTCATTAAACCAAAGTATTACAGCTTATGATTTATACCTACTTACTCTTCCTTTGTCTTCCGTATCATTCTGTATCACTCTGGAACAAGAGCTCTCTATAATTGTCTCAAAATGTTTGAAACCAGATATTATATATGCCAAAATCTGCTTACTAGGTGAACACTTCCCAAATGAGATAGCAATACACTTAGGGTATCGGCTCATTTCCATCTGGCACAAGGAAGCTACAGGACGTCTTCATCTGGGTGTGGAGAGAGATAGTTGCCTGGATCTGAGTGAGCTCAAATCTGCTTCTTGGGAAGTGAGTCTTGTCTTGGCTTCCTAAACGCAGAGAACGTCAGGAACATTTGACAAATGGCACTCACCAGTTATACGACCAGGAACCGTTGGATTAGAGATATTAATGGGCTGGGAATGTGGAAAACAAACATTCTGTGACACGGTGGGATGGATTAAGTGTAGCCATGGCAGCGGGGTGATGCTAACAGACCTGTAGCTGGAGGCCAGCGGTGCAGCTATCTCAAGTACTGCTGAAATAGTTTCCATTTATTTTTTCCCATAGGGCACGTGTGTTTGCCGGAGAGAGACAGAGAAAGACAGTGAGAGGGAAAATGAGAAATCACCCTCAGGAGAGATAGCCACACTGCAATCCTGTCTCCTCCATTCTCCTCCTGGGAGATTTGGGCTTGCATGCACACCTGGTCTGAGTCTCAAGCCACCAGGTCTGGGACTTGAACTGTAGTTGGCCATATGGGAGTCTAGCCCTTTAACCACTATGCCATCTGGTGGCCCCAATCAGATTTTAATCAATTACTGGGGTGTTTTTTGCATATTTTTTTTGTCATAGGACATATGTGCTCACCAGAGAGAGACAGAGAAAGAGATAGGGAGGGAAAGTGAGAAATCATCCCCTAGCAGGGATGGCCACAATCCCTTCTCCATTCTCCCCTCAGGATTTTAGGCATGCACGTGCATGTACACAACATGTTTTTCAGGCCACTGGGTCTGGGACTCAAACACATGGAGTTGGCCATGTGGCTTCCAGCACCTTAACCACCACACCATCTGCTGGCCCAATCAATCGCTTAAAAAAAGCAATATTTTAAAAGTTTATTTATTTACTTATTTTGAGAGAGAGTAAAAGGCAAACATCCCCGACAATGTCTCACGCCACCATCCTCTCCCCGGCCCTTCCTAGCCAAGCACACACACCTGGCACATACAGGGTGTCCTGGGGAAGAGCCCTGTGTTCCCACATGGCTTCCAGACTGCAGAGCACTGTGGCACTGCTGCCCACGCTGGGCCTTCAAGGAATTCTGAAACAGTTATCCACTCCCCCGCGTGGGGAACATTTATATTTTCTAAAGTATATTTTCATACCATAACAATCATATGGGTGTTACTTAATTTTCCATTGCCTTCCGTGAACTGCTCTGAGAGTGAAAAATTGTCCTGCCTTTCCTTTTCAGCCAAGAAACAAGACACTATATTGTAGCCTCAGGACGGCATGTCTTTTTCCACTTAAATCCACTGGAAAAAAAAGGTTATTTTTTTAAAGTCAGATTACTGAGTACCCTGTTGCTGGTCAAGTTAACTAGAGAATGTGGTATATGGCTGTGCTCAAGAGGGCGTCCTCGCCCTGAGAACCAGGTAGAGCCCATTCACAGGCGACTCCGAGCTGCCCCGGGGAACTGACAGCATCATCGAGCAGACAGGGTGGCCCCGTTTCTGCTGTTAGTACCAAAGAGGGGGCGAACAGGGGCTGAGCTATGCATTTCCCATTCAAGAATCTCGTTCGAAACTCTCCAAACCTGAACAAGTCACAGCACACGGGAGGACTGACCATGACTGATGGCGCGAGGCGGAGACCGCGGTTCTACTCCACATGAGACTAGTATTGGGGGTAGGAAAGAAACTCCCCTCCCCGTATTAATGCCCAGATCTTCACATTTTGAACCATTGTAAACAGTCGTTTGTCTATGGTGAAGATAGAGATTTCACCTCTCTACTGAGGCTATCCTGACAAGGTTGTCTTTCATGGGTCTTCTCAGAATCAGGAGTGGGAAACTTTTATTCTCCACCCAGGAACTTGCAAAATGGATCAAAATAGTATATTTACTAAATCAAATTTGAGACCACTCTCTACCCAGGACTAGAAAAAACACACCCCTTTCCTTTTAGCGCCCCACTAATGTCCGTCACATCACCTCGCACAGCCTATCAGAGAATTTTGTCCTGAGCCTATGACACATGGAATATTTGGATAATCAAATGCATAAATGTATTTTGATCGTATAGTTCCAACAACACAGCCTCACATTTGAATATACATATCCTCAATTAAAAATTCCCTGGGGAGAAACTAAAATACAGAACTGAAATCTTTTTTGCATGTTAAAGTCGAAATAAACTCAAATCCAGAGGAGTTAAAGTGTGCAGTTGGCATTTTCCTCATTAGAATACAGAGTCCAAAGAAATCAGGCTGGAAACCCTAACTTGAATAGCTACAGCTGCCCCCCTTACCCACAATCTGCTCTAGGCCAGGCAAGGCTTTCCTGATGCTGGGTGACCTGAGTCCTTCAGGGGACAGTCTCTCATGGGAACAAGTGCTGGTATGACAGGGCCGCTGAAGATTTATTAGTTTGACAACAATCTCTGATACAGCTCATTATAAATAAAATCCAATGAAGTATTAGGACGGGCAAGATGCCACCACACACAGATAACAAGCCAAAGTCTAATTTTATAAGCAGATATTTCAGGCGAAGTGCTAACACATGCAGGGCTTCGTGCTGCCAAAAACCATGGCGGAAATGCATGGAATTTGATTAAAGAAAGAAGGTGGATGGAAAAACATCTTTGTTTTCACTTTGCTAGAAGTGCCAGCCAACCCAAACAAGGTGCCTTGGACCCATGCCTTAAACTGAACTCGCTTGGGTAGAATGTCCCTTCGAGAAGTTAGTGTGGCACTAGCTTCTCCTGGATGGTCGTGTGGGTGGGAGGGGGAGTTGCTGTGTCTCCCCTCAGGGAGCGAGTGCTGTTTCATTCCATGGCATCTTCAATGAAACTGCCCAGGTTTAGACTTTGTTAAAAGAGAAAAACCAGCCAGTTTAATCGGGCGGAGGTTTAACCGAGCAAATCTTAACACAATTCGAATCGGGCGGTTGTCCCCAACCAACTTCCAGACAACTCCGGTAGCCTCATATGTGAACTCAGTATTGTAAGTTCTGGAAAGGGAAAATGATGTACAAAAATGAAAGTGAAGTGGTGAGGTAGAGAAACAGTTTGGGTTGGTTACATTCCGAAGTGTGTCTGCATTAACACAGTTTAAAAGGTGGGATACCTGTGACTGACCAAGGCCTTGCTGCTGGGATTGGCTGTAACAAAGAAAGAAAGGAGAGAGAGAGAGAGAGAGAGAGAGAGAGAGAGAGAGAGAGGGAGAGAAAGAGAGAAAGAGAAAGGAAGGAAGGAAGGGAGGGAGGGAGGGAGGAAGGAAGAAAATGAGGTCACGCTTTGTTATGGAAGCCAAGCAGCAGTTTGGAGGTTGTTCGATAATCTGTAACCACCGTCACCAGCGCGTTATCCTCACCGGGGCTTCTCGCTGGGACCAGCACACGTGACCACCACCAGTGCTCCCAGGAGGAAGGCTCTGGCCCATGAGGCCTCCACCGTCTGTTCCAAGCTGGCCCCCTCTAGGGCTGTGCCCCTGTGTCTGCCGCCCCAGAGCTTGGGCCGACGGTGGTCTTTGGTAACCCGGTCTTCACTGTGAGCTTTATGGATTACACCCCAAAGCAGCACGGAATGTGGCCCCTGCTTCCCGCCGTGGGGGTCATTTATTTCTTCATCCCTGTGTTTACTTCAATTGTAGAAGCACAACAAATTCTTGAACTGAAATCTCTATCAATACTTTAAAAAGTTATTTTAGCAAAAGGTACACTTCTAGGAACCCAAAAGACACACAGAACTTAGATTCCCTAACTTAACATACTTACCAAGCACCTACTATGTGCTAGGCCACTTTGTAGGCACAGTGGGTAGATGTGAAACCAAACCCATGAGGCCCATGCTTTCGTTTTCACACTCCAGTTCGATTTTAGGGCGATGGCAAGGGAGGGGGCAGAAAACTCGGGAACAAAGCCACCCTCGCTGCAGGACACAGAGCTGGGCACTACGTCCAGGTTCTACTGGATGGTTGTGTGGGTGGGGTGGAGAGTCTGCTGTCTCCTCTCGGGGAGTGAGTGCCATTCTCCCAAGCGAGTTAAGTTTAAGGACACAGCAGGGAGATGGTTAGTGCTGCTTTAGATTCTCTAGTCAGGGAAGATCTCCTGGGAAGGCCACTATGAGCAAAAACCTGAGCAAAGTGAGGGTTTGGCAATGGAAAGGTCTGGAAAAACTGTGCGGGGCAGGGGAAGAACAAGGGCAAACAGCAGACAGTGAGGAGTGGATGGGCGATGACGGGAGGAGGTGGGTGGCAGCCGGAGGGAAGCTGGGTCAGAGCATGTGGAACCTTCCTGACGATCGTCCGTCTGATGTCGGAGGAGACCCAGAGCTGGCAGACGCCCTCCAGCAGGGAGGAGCACAAGCCAGTTCGTGCCTTCTGGAGGCCGTGTGCAGGTGCAGTTGGGGCACCGGGCTGAAGCTGGCCTGGATGGCTGAGGTGAGGTGGGGTGACGCAGAACTGCTGGATTCCGTACCGGGGGAGCGCCGACAGGAGGAGACTGAGGAGTCTTGCAGGAGGTTCGCAAACACAGGGCAAGAAACTGCTGGTAAGGAAAAGCTCGAGGATGTATCTTTCCTGGACGGTCCTTCGCATCCCATATGTTGATATCAAGAAAGAATTGCCCTCGGCAGAATGCTGACAATCTTCAGAGTGGCCCTTTGTGAGTCTCTCATCAGCCATCTTGATCTTAAAGCAGAACAAGTCGGTGAAGGACGAACTGCACCAGCCAACAGCCTGTGGGCATGCTCAGGGCCACGCTGCGGGCGCAGGGAGGGATGCGGGGTGGCAGCAGGTACAGAGGGCAGCACGGGGCCAGCGCGCACGGAGAAGTCCAGTGAGAGTGAAAACGAGATGGTCCAGGGGCATGCTGGAAACCCAAAAGGTGCCAATGAGAAGCTTCAATTTAACACAGATGTCAAGGGTGTCAGGGAGAACCCGTGGGAACAGAACCCCGTCTCACAGCAGTGAGCTGGGGATTATTCAGCCAGGGTTGTAGCCTAAGCAACACTCCGGTTGACACTGAGCCAATGAAGTGCATTAAAGGGCAGTTTGTCAAGGCAAGCCCCAGTCTTCTCTGAGCAGTGAGGAACTGAAGTGTCGGGCCTGGGAATTCTGAAGGAACAACATGCAAGTAATTGAAGTGCTTTGACGAGAAGTGCACTGGCCGTCGTACCTCGCACGTGCGTCATGAATACCACGGCGCACCACCGGAGATGTCCTGGGGTCCCCGTTTCTCACAGATGCTGTGGACTTGTTTTATTCGCTGCACACCTTCCCACCTCCCCGCACCTGCCGCGCAGTCGCCCTGTGATTAATGCCGGCCTCCGGGGCCGGAGCAGATGGAGAACATCAGATTGGCTAACACATGGAAACCAGTCGAAACCTTACTTAGGTTTTCAGACAGACCTTGAACCTGAGATCGTTTAATCATTCGTTCTTTTCCTACCTCGCCCATCGCTCCTTCCAGCTGTGTTCTTGTCTGTGCCAACAGCTATTGTTCCGCCTGATCGAGGCATGTGAAAAGCCAACTTAGAGAGCAGCGAGACCGGCACTGTCCATGCAGCTGTCACAGCCATGCCCAAGGCGAAGCAGGCTTTCCAGCGGTCCCCGAGGCACGTCTCACACATGCCCACGTCTTCTAACTTCCTACGACCCAAATATAGCAAGGCTGTCTTTTTCCCTTAAGTTTAATTTTTAGCTTTTTTCCTTTTTAAGAGAGATTTTTGCTATAGGGCATGTGTGTTTGCCAGAGAGACACAAAGAGACAAAAAGCAAAAAATCACCCCCTGGGGGCATGGCCACACTGCAATCCCTTCTCCATTCTCCTCTCAGGATATTGGG
This sequence comes from Tupaia tana, assembly GCA_026018925.1. Classification (NCBI taxonomy): domain Eukaryota; kingdom Metazoa; phylum Chordata; class Mammalia; order Scandentia; family Tupaiidae; genus Tupaia; species Tupaia tana. The sequence continues at coordinate 3,865,003 of JAKSZU010000017.1, forward strand.
CATGCACCCAACATGCTTAGCGTGAGTTTCAAGCTGCTAGATCTGGGACTCAAAGCATGGTTGGCCATGTAGGAATCCAAAGACAGAATAACCATTATGTCATCTGCTGGTCCCTAGAGTTTAAATTTTATGTTTTCCATGAGCGAGAAAGACGAGACAGAGACAGGAATCCCAATCTTCACACCACGGTCCATCTGCAGCTCAGCCCTGGATGATGGGCACCCACACACCTGGTGTGTACAGGGAGACCTCTGGACGCGACCCTGGTACCTTCCCACGTGGGTTCAGCATCACAGAGCGTGTGTTCCTGTGGCACCCCGCCGCTGGCCCAGATGCTGCCGTTTGTGATGCCTTTCATGAGAGGAATCCGGAGTACAGCCCCTTTTACATGTCCCAAGGGACCCCAAATTCTTTGAGGGGAGCAGGCTCCCCACTTAGGACTCTACAAATCCATGTCAGTTTTGGAGAAATGTGGGGACACTGTGCAAAACATCTCTCAGAGTAAAGGAGGCAAAGGCAGCTTGAACACAGAGTTTCTTTCTTTAACAAGGACGAAGCGGCAGAAAGCTTCTAAGGTTCCACGGTTACAGAAAGGAATGGAAATCTCCATTTTTCTCCATTGCATAGGGAAAAACAACCCCAGCAGAAAACTGCTCAGTGTTAGGAGTAAGATCGGCTGAAGAGACTGGCCATTTGGAAGAAGGAGGTGTCTGAAGAAAATGTCCGAAGAGCAGGGACTGTGTGGACGTTCCTTTTGGAAATGCACGTTCTGGAAGCCGTGAAGAAGGACAAGGAAAGGGTGCAAGGAAAGAAGTTTGATTGGTCGAGAATCAGCTGGTAAAGTGGGGCTCTGCCAGAGACAACCCCGATGTGAACACTTTGCAAGCAGAACCGTGCTAGTCCGACTTCCTCCTGTTCTTCAGGCCACCTCACTGAGAACCAGCTCTCAGCTCTTCACCAGTCAGCAGGGAGGGCTGTTCGGGGCTGCACTGAGAATAATCTGGCGTCTGCACCACGCTTCTGCCGGCCGCTGCGCCCACCGAGCGCGTGGCTCCACTCCTGTCCTGACACGCAGTTAGAGCTCTTCCCCGCTGTGTGCTATGGGCTTAGTGCTACCTCTGCATCATCTCCTGTCATTCTTCAGGGCAGCGACTCTTCAGCTCCGAGGGCTGGAGCCAGGATTTGAGGCCAGGACTGTCAGAGGCAGAGCTTTCAGCTGGTGCACCTCCACAGGACTGGAGGGGAGGCTGGGCCTGCGTGTCAGAGCTCAGGCCCAGGGCTGCCATGTCCGCACACAAGCCTGCTGGCTGCATCTGAGAGTGGTTTCCTAACTTCCTCCAATGCGCTGGAGTTGGCACTGACAACCAGACAGCCCTCTGGCAGCAGGAGACCTCCCTGCTGGTCTTCTTTCAGGGGACACACTTGACCACCCGTCACTATTTTAGGTGGTAGTAAGAACAGCTTACACGGTGTGCCATCGTGCAGGTTATAAGGGGTACGAATCCACAGTACGTCATTTGATATGTAACCAATGGAAAGGTCATTCAAAAGTTCGAAATTTCACAAAAACAGTGGAAAGAAGGCACAGGATTTTCAAAACAGGATTTGGGGAATATGTGACTGAAATTGGCCTCCATGTGACTAATACGCTGAATTTCTACCACCCCACTTCACATTCTGCTATGAGAAAATTGATCACCACTTCTTCAAAAATATTATTTTTTGGGAACCAGCAGTTGGCGTAATGGCTATGTCGCTGGACTCCCACGTAGTCGACCGCGGTTCGCGTCTCGGACCCGGTGGCTTACAACTCACGCCGGGCGCGTGTGCGTGCGTGCCCAAGATCCCGAGAGGAGAGTGGAGGAGAAAGGATTGCGGCGTGACCATCCCCCCTGGGGGGTGATTTCTCGCTTTCTGTCTCTATGTCTCTCTCTGTCTGTCTGGCGAGCGCACGCACCCTGTAGCGAAAAACCTCTCAAAAAAAAAAAAAAATTATGTTTTAAAAAGTCAGAATAAAATTCCATTAAACTCATACTCTGTTCAATGCCCCTCGCCAAAGCTCTGTCCCTATTTAGATAATACAAGGACTCATGCGTGGTGATAAAAATGTAGACATAGTTCCTTGAGTTCATCTATTTTTTTTTTTAAATGTCCAATCATCCTGTCAGAAAACTGAAATGCAGACCGAACAAAAAGACCCCAGGTCCCTGGTGGGCGGCCAGGGGAAGTGTGAGCAGGTTTGCCCGAACTATGGCCAGTATGCTTTGCTTTCACGCCTGCATTATATTTGTGGGCCCAGTTCTCTTATGGGCTCTTTAAAAATACCACTGTCTCTTGTCTCTTGCAGAGTGTGACCTAGTGGATTTAACAGCCCGGTGAGTCCTCACAGTAGAAACAGTGATTTGTTGACACCCTCCATTCAACCACTCATCACATGTGGCTCCTTAATTAAGGAGAATGAGGCTGATCATTCATTTTTCTAAAACTCCTAGGTTTGATGAGTAATTTTCATCAGATTATAAAAAGATTCTCTCAAGAAGCATTTCTTCCCATAAAGAAAACAACTTGGAGAATCAGAGTCAGGTAAGAGAAGGCTTTGCCTAGTGACCATAACTTACTAGCTGTAAGCAATTTTTTTAAGCCCACAATTTTTGGTTTGTAACTGGTTTCCATAAAAATCACCCAAGTTGAAAAGGATCTTTACTGTTCATTGACTTGATAGAATTAGCAAAGGTTGTATGTTTAAAAACACTTAAGTGAAAATGGCACCTGACCACTCCGGATGGTGTCTCCCTCGGCCTGTGTCCCCGGAGTTGGACCGTGGTGGCTGCTCCCAGAGGCTGGGCCTGAGCTCGAGCCCTGTGTGGGGCTTTCCAGGGGGTACTGAGCAAGAGCTGTCAGTGGGAGAGGCGCGAGCACACCTCCCCGGGCTCTCGCCCCGCCTGGCATCGTGTGGCAGTGGCTATCTTCCTCTGCACAGCCCGGGCTGGGATGAGCAGCCCTTCACTGCCTCCTCTCTGGGTTTCCGGAATGACTCGTTCAGCCCAGAGAGGTGTCTCCTGCGACCCTCCCAAGACCTTCCACAGCCCCTGCTGCTCCTCTCCAACCTGCAGACGCCTCCTGGTCAGGCCCTCCACTGTCTCTTCAATCGCCGTGGCTGTCTGCCTCTGTTCCCTGCCAGGCCCCTGACCTGTAAATGTTCATCTAGCTTTCTTTCTCACGGTTTCCTCCACAATTTATGAATATAAAGATGTGACGTCCTTAGGACACTAAGTTTGTACGACCAGGGCTTCCTTGGCTCCCGAACGTGCTCAGTTTGTCTATAGAGCACTGGCTCTTGTACACTGACCTGAAGGACGTTCCTACAGTTGGCCAACAGTTAGAAAATTGGGACTTTATCACCTAAAAAATATGGCTTGATCGATGCTCTTAAAAAGCAGAATGGAACAAAACAAAACATCCTGAACTGTAGGAAAATTCCAGGCGTGAATTTGTGCCTATCGATAACCGACCGCCAGGGAGTGGGCCTTCTCTGCTTGGCTCTCACCGCTTCCCGATGTTTCTCAGCAGCAGTTCCTTCTTTTTTAAATGTTGAGTGTCATCTTTGACCACTGAGAGAAGACGTGAACTGCTCCACCAGGCTCCGAGTGCCCAGCGTCTTCTGTCCCCTCGGGATGGCCTCTCCATCCAGCGGCTCCAGCCCATGTTCCCGGCCGTGGTCTGCTCCTCCTTCCCTGGCCCCGCTCCAGCTGGGCTTATTTCTTTCTGTGCCTTGGACATACCGCGCCTGTTCCCGCCAGGCTCACCCCTGCACGGGTCATCTGCCTGTGCGGTGTCCACACCCACGCCTCCACCTCAACGCCACCCTACTGCTTCTGTCCTTTGAGGTCCATTGTGCTACCTTGGAAAATGGCCTTTTCTCTAGAACGTGAAAGCCTCCGTTTTGAGAGGAGAGTCTAACGTGTCCGCACACTGCGCCAGCATCTTGCTCTGTCTTCTGGCTTCTCTACCTTCTATTACTTAAGTCCAGCATCACTGTGCGCAGCCGTGCCCACCAGAGGATCGGTAATCAGCAGCCAGGAGCTAACAGCGCACCACCGCTGCATGGCTAGACTCTGGACATGGCCTTGGCCCTGGGACTGAGGGTCTAAGACTTATCCTACACTATTAAAACCAGGTGGTGTTATTTTAATCCCAGTAATGGAGGGTCCTAATCAGGAAAAGTGCACTAACAAAGCCAGTGTATACCATGATTGTTAAAAATAGGCAAAGCATCGTAAAGCCATTACTTTAGAATAGCTTGAAAGTGTTCTGGAGGAATATGTTTCCATTAACATGTAAGCCTTTTCCAAAATTCCTCCCATAAGTTTTTATGTTTTTGGTTCTTTCCATGAAGAAACAAAAAGCATCAATGTCTTAAAAGGCACTTAAATGTGGAGTTTTAGTGTTTCATTTTTGGAGTGTGTGTGTGTGTGTGTGTGTGTGTGTGTTTTCTAGAAGTGTAAGGTGTGTATTCCTTAGAAATAAATAAAATAAAAGACAAATCCTCCCTTTGGAACCATTACCTACAAAAGATTCCTATGAGAAAAGTGAAATTTAATTTGGGAAGGATGACTGGAACAATCTGGCCAGAAGTAGTGCAATATACTTAGCTCCACTCCAGTCATTTTAATAACTCACACCCACTCTTTATCCTTTTTACTGGCCTGTGAGTTAGCACTCCTATGTGTGTCTCTAGAGGGCCGAGCATTCTTTCCATGTTTCTGACACTTGTGCTTCTACGCATTGGAGCCGGCCTCTGTCCTCCATTAGATGTGAAATTTATGGTGCACCAAGAGTTTTATAACTCCCGCTCCACTTGGCCCCACAGCTGAGCACTCCCCTCCTCACAGACGCTCCCGCAGACCCTCGGACCCCAGCGGCCCTGCCCTCCGAGTTCGTGCCCATTGTTCACTGCACCGCACTCCACGGCACTTGGCTGTGGTGGCATTTACTGAGCATTTTTACACGACACGCAGCTTTGTGTACTTTCTGTACTTGACTAATTTAACTCTCACAAGGACTCTGTGCATCTTCTACTGTCCTTAGGCCAATTCAACACCCCGGATTAAAACGTTTGCTCAACCCATACAACCAGCAAATGGATCCTGAACCCAAACCCTAACTCTCTCCTCCAGGTTTCTGAATTTAGAGACCTTCCTGCGTGATCACAGTACACTTGCTTATATATGTGTATGTATATAGTCTTTTTATTCATTCATTATTTCTTACAGATTTCTTGAGTCTGGGCCAAATACTGAACTAAACTCAAGTCACTCCTACAGTGCCGGGTCTACACCTTGGGAGACACAGCATAGACCTGTCTTAGTGGATTCAGATGCTGCAGTTGGAACTGAGCAGTCCTCATGAGAGTCTCACAGGACTACCCCAGCTCACTGAGTGATTTCTTCGTTTCTGTTGTGAGCTCATTAGAGTACTTCAAGGAAATAGATTTATGCTATGCAACAGAGATGATTACTTTCAGGATCAAAGGAAGAAAGGCTGAGCCTGCAAAACCAACATGACCAGAAACAGTCATTTCTTCCTGGTACAGAATGAATTACAGAGTAGCTAGGAAACATCACCATCCTTTGTCCTGCGGGGGGAACAACAGGGCTGCAGGAGAGAGGAGAGAAAGAAGGGGCCACTGCTTTTTTTTTTTTTCTGTTTGTTTTGTTCTATTTACTTATTAGTTCGTTCATTTATTTATTGGCAAATCAAGGATATTACCATATACATCATTTTCAATACAGAATTTAACATTCCTGGGTCTGTTAAGTTTCTTCCCTGTGAAGGGGCACTGTTTATTAAGCTACTTTTGATCTTACCCAACTTTACCCAGTGTTCTAAGTTTTCTAAACTATGTGAAGGCCAGCTGGCGGCATGGTGGTTAAGGGGGCTGGATCCCACATGGCCAACTGTGTGATTCGAGTCCTGACCCCTCCAGCTTGGGAAACTTGCTGGGCATGTGTGCATATGTGCCCCAGATCCCGGTAGGAGAGGGAAGGGACTGCGACACGACCGTCCCCCACAGCAGGTACTTTCTCATTTTCTACCCGTCTCCATCTCTCTCCAGTGAGCTATGTGCCCTCTAGCAAAATTTAAATACAAAACAAAACATAACAAAAAACTATGTCTGTACGCAAGTGAAACAAGTCAGCCACGGGAGCCCAGAATATCCGCTTCTATTTTTGTCCTTGTACAGAAATATTTGAACCCTATGGTGTCAACAAACAGACTTCAGGCTGTTTAAAACACATTATGAAATGTTTTGCAAACCTCTATGAGTCTGTTGTTACATTGGGGTGAGAGTGTTCATATTTTTTTCACTAACTCCTCAAAAGGGCTTTGACCAATAGCCTCGGAATTAGAGATCAACAAGATCTACCACTCTATTGACAATTTATTATAAATAACCAAAGCTTACTTGTTTCGCCCATGATCTACAGAATTATTAATGATGAATTTCATGAAAAACGTTTCCAGGTTTTACTCTCAGAAATGTGAAAACAAACAGCATTGCTCACACTTCAGGAAAGCAGTTCTCAGGACCCACTTCCTGTCTCAAAAATGAGTAAAGACTTCCAGAGTGCTCTAGCTCCCGTGACTACACCTAACGTGACCTCCCACACTGGAAAGGGAGAGGTAAACAGAGACACGCGTCCCGGCCCGTCAGCTCTCTGTGAGGGCACTGCCACTTGCCCTCTTACCTCTGGGAGACTCCATTGTGCCGCCGGAGAGAATAAGCATGACAGGCGATAATGGTTTGGTACGGCCCCTTAAAGGATCTCAGGGGTCCTCAGGCATTCTCAGGCCACATTTTGAGAACTACTGCTTTGGAGAAACTAAAATCTTGTGGTTGGTAGTGTTTTCCCATTTCTTTTTGGCATTTGGAAATATGAGATCCAAATGGGAAACTCATCTTTGGAAAAAGGAGTTAATTTTATGAAAGTGTTAATCAATCATGCTACCCTCATTCTAATCCCCTCCTTTATTTCTTCTTTGCCTTACTTTTATTATATGTTTATTTCCTCTTACTGTATTGTATGCATATTTATAACCCCCCTTAAATGTTTTCTTGAAATAATATAATACTTAGTATTTAAAGAAGCAAATAAACAAAGAAATAAGCAGTGAATGACCAAAAATGTGGAGATGGGGACAATTATTTCTTAAAGATATTGGGTCAAAAGAGTCATGATATATTTTTGCATAGAAAAGCATAGGAAAATGTGTCATTACTTTTCCGATGACTCAAAATTTATTCTTAAATCACTAAGTACTGTGGCACAATAGTGTTAGGACTTCCACGACTCTTCACACGTTAAGTACTTGTATACTGTAGTAATTTTAGAGTAATTTTATGGAGTTTCACATTTTAGTCAAATATCTTTTTACAAAGAAAGTAAAAACAACGTTTTTACTTCAATTTCTTCAATTATCAAATTTGAATTCTAAGAGTTTTTTTCAGTCCTTGGAATTTAAATTGCCATGGTAGAAATGCAAGGTATCATATCATATTTTTTTTCTAACTGTGATGACCATCTTGATAATCCTCTTACACAAAGGAGCCATGGTGCCATTCGTCCCGTGTGAGTCTAACACGTAATGGCTGATGTTCAGTATTTCAGAGAAGTGGAGGCCTTGGGTAGGAATGGAAGCAGCGGAGGCCTCCGGTGTCCGTATCTGTGTATTGTTCATCCCTGACAACGAAATACCACATCTTTCATGTGCAATTGGTGGATTTTCCTTCCCTGACAGTAGCCCATTGCTAAAGATAAATGTTTGAAAGCAGGAGATTTCTCCCATGAAACCATAAATCCGTGTTTGTGGTATTGTCTAATCTCTGTTATGGGAATGGATCTGACATCACCATCAGAAAATTATGACTTCTTTCAACCCCAAACCAGGATGCAGACAATGATAAAGAAACATTTCCTCTATATTCAAGCAAAAGTCACAGTGATGTGTAATTCCATTACCCATGCTGAGAGGCAGAGACAGGGTTGACTATCCTGTAATTAGGATTACCGTTCAGGAGATGTCATGGTTTCCGTGTTGACTAAAACAGCTCAGCTGAGCCCTTCCTCCCCCTCCAGCTAATCCTGGGCTGGAGAATGCAGATGTCATCACTGCAGTATCACAAGTCACAGAAACAACCCAGGGAAGAGGATTTTCATCCCAGGGTTCAAATCGAGTCCATATTTCTAGGTCCCCAATCACTTCCCCATGTTCTTTTATCAAACATTTCCAGTGTGCAAAACACCTTGCTAGAAATAGTCTTTAAATTCCTCTTGTCAAAATGACATGATGCAAAAGTTGTGCTGTATGGTAGGAAAACGACCTGCCACCTACTTATCGGTGCACTTCTTCTTCAATCCCTTACAACGTCCTCCAAGAAAACAGTATTGTTTAAGTTATCCTCCCTGCTTTTTTTGAGATCTGAGCATATGTTGGAAGCAATGACATCATGTGCTAACCTTCCTTTCTCAAAGAGCATACAACACCTTTCCAAGCAAGATGCTCAGAGAAAACATGACGCATGCATCTCTCCCCCCTGCACATGGTTAATCATCTCCACCACACCAGCACAGAGAAGCAGGTTACAGAAGGTCACTCCATGATCTATGGTGCAGCTGAGAATAGAAGCAGAAGCCCCAGCTCTTTCTAAAGTATTCTGACTGGAGAACACTCAGCCTGCCTCTTCAGGGAAGGAAGTGCTCTCTGGAAATGGGCCAAGGTCTTGCCAAGGGGAGCACAGGTCCTGGCCCTTGTGCTCTGAGCAAACACCCTTTTAGATAAACTTCACAGTGGTTCTTAGGTGGGTGCTACCTCTGCAGAATAGCTATTTCTCTCAGTGTGTGTGGAGGGCACTGCATATGGAAGCCATCTTGAGCTATCCACCATCTTGGAAACCATCAGGCTTCACTTCCTCACTGAGCAAACCGTTTCTCAGAAATCATGTGACCAACCGTTCTCTCCGGAAGTGTTTGGGTTTCTAGGCAACAGGAGAGATCTGCCCACATCAATGATTGGTTCATGCTGTTCTATCTCATTTGCATTTCGGGCAGCCAATTGGTGCCCACCAACTGTATATAACTTGCCATTTTTCCTCAATAAACGGAAGTAGACGGAAGAAGACGACTTGATCAGCATCTCGTAGTGTGTGTGCATGTGTTTGTCCCATCTCTCACTCCCTCCCCCAGGGAACCTGTTCGACTGTCCCGCGGGTCGGGACACGTGGCGCCTGAACACAGACTTGGGTACGAGGGGTCCAGTGAAGAGCTCCCGAGGAAGGCTCCAGTGCAGAGCAAGTGAGAAAAGTCAGCGGGAAAGGCCACAGAAGCGGACGGCATAGAATTGTCCAGAAGGGGACGGCAGAGATTCGTCCTGGTAAGTATTTACTTACGTTTTATTTTAAGTACGGGTAACAATGGGACAAAAGCTTAGTCAGCAAGAAATATCCGTTCAGAGCTTAATAGAAGCTCTTGTCGTTATGGTCACTAAGGGAGAGCAGATCATGCAAAATGATCAACCCCAGGAGGAGGCTATAGCCACCTCAGATCTAACCAAGGATTCTAAAATTGAAAAAGAACAGGGAGAGGATCTTATTTCCCTAGATAGTGAGGAAGAAGTTAAAAGCCCTGAAAGAGAGACAAAATTAAGAAAATTTAAAAAACTAAAAAAGAAAAACAACCTTAAGGCTCTCCAAGAGCCAAAGAAAAACGAGTCATTATCTAGTTCAGAGGATGAAATCTTAGAGGCCAAGACTGCCACGTGCAGTAACCCAAAATGGCCGTCTGAAGAAAAAACTTTAGAAACAAACACTGCCACGTGCAGTAAACCAAAATGGCTGCCTGAAGAAAAAACTTTAAAAACAAAGACTGCCACGAGTAGTAAACCCAAATGGCTGTTTGAAGAAAAAACTTTAGAAACAAAGACTGCCACGTGCAGTAACCCAAAATGGCCGTCTAAACAAAAAACTTTAGAAACAAAGACTGCCACATGCAGTAACCCAAAATGGCCGTCTAAACAAAAAACTTCAGAAATGAAGACAGGCAAATACCATAATTTAAAATGGCCACCTTTCAAAAAACGACCGCCATCTAACAACCCAGTCGCATCCACACCATCTTTGGCGATGCCCGTTATTGATCCTAAGGCAAAAGTTCAGACTACAAAACTTAAGCCAGTTCAAAAACTACAATCATTGATAGATTTTGAGGGGCAGGAAGCCTTCCCGCTAACAGAAACCACAGATCCACAAGGACAAGCATGGCGCCACGTACGTGGCTTTGATTTTAACATTACAAAAGAAATTAAAACAGCAGTTGCTCAATATGGAGCTACAGCTCCATATACTTTAGCCATAGTTGACTCGGTGGCAGAAAATTGGCTTACATCAATAGATTGGCATACATTGGCCCGTGCTGCGCTCTCTGGAGGGGATTACTTACTTTGGAAATCAGAATATGAGGAAAATTGTAGGGAGACTGCATGCCGTAATGCCCAGGCCAGCAATGGCTGGTCAGCAGATATGTTATTGGGAGAAGGCAATTATACGACTTGTGACAATCAAATGCAATATTCAGGGCTATTTGCTCAAATTAATACGGCAGCCATGAGAGCTTGGAAAAAATTTCCTACTAAAGGAGACTTAAGTACCTCCCTTACAACAATAAAACAAGGGCCTGACGAACCTTTTTCTGAGTTTGTTCATTGGTTAATTACTGCAGCAGGGAAAATATTTGGCAGTGCTGATGCAGGTACCAATTTTGTTAAACAATTGGCATATGAAAACACTAATGCTGCTTATCAAGCAGCAACCAGGCCATATAGAAAAAAGACAGATTTATCAGTATATATTTGCCTATGTTCTGATGTTGGGTCAGCATACCAACAAGGATTGGCTCTGGCCGCTGCTCTTAAAGGATATACTGTTCGCCAATTTCTTAACTGTAATAATGGAGGCAATTGCTTCAATTGTGGTCAGCTTGGACATATGGCAAAGATCCTGATACAATCATCCAGCCGTATACTAAGGATCGAGTTAATTGGCTTTTCCAACAAACAGATTTCTGGCTTATTGCATGTGCTTCCTTTACTGGAACTATTGATAACCATTTTCCTCCAGATAAATTTTTATATTTTTTATCTGCCCATGATTTTGTTTTATGTTCATGTTTCTGTTGATACCTTTAGTGGTTTCATTTTTGCCATGGCACAAACTGGTAAGGTCAGCAAACATGTTATTTCCCTTGTACTTGTCGCACTCTCTGTTATGGGCAAACCTCAACAAATTAAGACAGATAATGGCCCAGGTTACACAGGAAACAATTTTGCCTTTTTTTTGGTAAACAACTTCACATTAAACATGTTACGGGAATTCCATACAATCCCCAGGGACAGGGCATTGTTGAACGTGCTCATCTTTCCTTGAAAAATACTCTCCAAAAGCTAAAAATGGGAGAGTTTTTACAGACAAAAGGCTCACCAAAAAACCTTCTGGCACATGCTCTTTTTGTCCTAAATTTCCTGTCTCTTGATAAAGATGGAGACTCAGCTGCTGAGCGCTTCTGGCATTCTACTACCAAAACAGAATTTGCCTCAGTTTTGTGGAAAGATCCTCTGGACAATACATGGAATGGTCCGGACCCTGTCCTCATTTGGGGCAGAGGGTCCGTCTGCATCTGTTCTCAAAAACTGGATGCTGCTCATTGGCTACCAGAAAGATTAATCAAACAGATTGATTCTAACAAGCCATCCAGGGACGATGAAAGCCCTGAGATATCTCTCTCTCCTTCCACAGATCCACAAAATGAAGATCCTTCTTAAATACCTGATCCTGTTTTGCTTCTTCGATACTACTGCTGCTGGTTTTGATCCTGGTGCCGCTCCTCCTGGCAGAACAGGGGGGTCCCTGTCTTGCTTTACAGGAACGCTGCTGCTTTTACACCAACAAGTCCGGCATCGTTCGTGACAACTCTCCGACAATCCCTTATGGTCTGCATGGAATGGACTCCTCCCCTTTTTTCTCCCCATACTTGGTCTGATTCTGGGTTTACTGATTGTTTGCTCTTTGAGGCCTATTCTCTTTAATAAGCTCATGGCTTTCTTTAAACAACAGATAATTCCATAAAAATGCAGCCTATCCAAGTCCACTACCACAACCTGGAGATGGAGTATCGCGGAGCCTAGACATTGCTCCTGCCTGAGGCGCTGAATCGGTTAGCCAAAGACGGGTAAGAGAGTCTGAGCCTAACAGCTGTTCAGTCCTTCCACCTAAGACAGGAAATCCATCATCGCAATGGGATTCTCCAATGACGGGTAAGGATGGACGTGTGGCTCTAAAAACGACTCCAACCTAAGACAGGCACGATTCCCCCAGGTTTTTCTCCTCTCTTTGAAAAAATAGAAAAGGGGGACATGTGGAGGGCACTGCATATGGAAGCCATCTTGAGCTATCCACCATCTTGGAAACCATCAGGCTTCACTTCCTCACTGAGCAAACCGTTTCTCAGAAATCATGTGACCAACCGTTCTCTCCGGAAGTGTTTGGGTTTCTAGGCAACAGGAGAGATCTGCCCACATCAATGATTGGTTCATGCTGTTCTATCTCATTTGCATTTCGGGCAGCCAATTGGTGCCCACCAACTGTATATAACTTGCCATTTTTCCTCAATAAACGGAAGTAGACGGAAGAAGACGACTTGATCAGCATCTCGTAGTGTGTGTGCATGTGTTTGTCCCATCTCTCACTCCCTCCCCCAGGGAACCTGTTCGACTGTCCCGCGGGTCGGGACAAGTGTGAAGACAATTCTCCATGTTTGAAAGTAATAGAGAGGCAATTTTCTTATTTTAAAAGGACTGTCACAAGACCAGGCAGTGGCATAGTGGGTAAGGTGTTGGGTCCCATATGGCTGACTTCACGATTCGAGCCCCTTGAGGTGGCTTGAGACTCATGCTGGGCATGTGTGTGTGCATGACCAAAATCCCAAGTGGAGAATGGAGAAGGGACTGTGGTGTGATTTCTCCCCAGGGGTGATTTCTCACTTCTCCTCTCTCTCTGTCCAGTGAGTGCACTTGCCTCACAGCAAAACAAACAGAAAAAATTAAAACTTAAAAAAATGTTGAAAGTATCAGAAACTGGAGATGTGCTGCTTTATGTGAAAAGTTCCACTCTTTGACTTATAACAAATCTAAACAAGCAAATGACCTAACAAAGTGCCTGTTGCATACCTCTGTGAACATCAGGCAAAAAATAGATTCAACAGTTATTTTGAGGTGAATTGGGAATTTGGGGCAGCTACTCCAATTGGTGTTCAAGTATGAGTACTTTGGGGGCCAGCAGGTGGTATGGTGGTTAGGATGCTGAATCCCCACATGGATGACCATGGTTTGAATCCCAGACCTAGTGGCTTGCTTTCTCACTTTTCCTCTCTCTTATCAAATTAAAAAATAATTATAATAAAAAATAAAATAATTTTTGAGAGATTTTTGCTATAGGGCACATGTGGCCCCTGGAGAGACAGAGACGGAGAGACAGAAAGCAAGAAATCACCACCCCACACCAGGGGGAATGGCCACACTGCAACTCCTTCTCCTCCATTCTCCTCTCAGGATTTCGGACACATATGAACACACACCCAGCGTGAGTTTTAAGCCACCAGGTCTAGGACTCAAATCACGGTTGACTACTTGGGAGTCCAGCAATGTAACCATTACTCCAACTGCTGATCCCAATAAAATAATTTTTTTTTAAAAAAAAGCGTTATTTTATTTATAAAAGCGTGAATGGAGAAAAGCTGAGAGCTTTTCCAATAAAAACTGGTACAAGACAAATATGCCCACTTTCTCCACTCCTTTTCAATATAGTACTGGAAGTCCTCGCCAACGCAATCAGAAAAGAGAAAAAAAATAAAAGGAATTCAAATAGGGAAAGAAGGAGTGAAACTCTATTTGCAGATGACATAGTTGTATACATAGAAGACCCAATGGTATTGATGAAAAAATTCCTGGAATTAATACATGAATACAGTAAAGTTGCAGGATACAAAATCAACATACAGAAATCTATAGCCTTTCTATAAATGAATACAAAATCAACATACAGAAATCTATAGCCTTTCTATAAATGAATAGCAGGCAGACTGAGATAGAACTTAAAAAAGTAATGCCATTTACCATAGCCACAAAAAGTATAAGATACCTAGGAATAAATCTAACCAAAGAAGATAAAGACCTTCGCAAGGAAAACTACAAGAAGCTAAAAAAAGAAATTGAAAATGACACAAAAGAGTGGAAGGACATTCCATGTTCCTGGATTGGAAGAATTAATATAATCAAAATGGCAATTCTACCCAAATTAATCTACATATTTAATGCAATCCCAATCAAAGTACCAGACACATTCTTCACAGATCTAGAAAAGACAATCTAACATTTGTCTGGAATCATAAAAGACCTCATATTGCCAAAGCAATCCCACACAAGAAGAGTGGAGTGGGCAGCATCTCACTCCCAGACCCAAAAATATACTACAAAGCTGTGGTAATCAAAACAGCATGGTACTGGCACAGAAACAGACAGGTGGACCAATGGAACAGAATAGAGTCCCCAGAAATAAATTCCCAAACACACAGTCAACTGATTTTTGACAAAGGGTACCAGTCAATCCAGTGGGAAAAGGAAAACCTCTTCAGCAAATGGTGCTGTAAAAACTGGATATCCACATGTAGAAAGATGAATCTGAACCCCTACCTCTCACCAGTGAAAAAAAAATCAACTTAAGGTGGATCAAAGATCTAAACTTAAGACCTCAAACTATAAAACTGCTCCTGGAAAACACTGGGGAAACTCTGGGAAACAATGGGGTAGCCAAAGACTTCTTAAATAAAACCCCCAAAGCATATTCAATAATCTCCAAAATAGACGAGTGGGATTACATCAGAATAAGAAGTTTTTGCATGGCAAAAGACACAGTAATTGGTATGAATCACAGCCCTCAGAATTGGAATATATATATATATATATATATATATATATATATATACACACATATATATATATGTATATATATATATATATATACACACATATATATATATATGTATATATATATATATATATATATTTTTTTTTTTTTGGAGAGGTTTTCGCTATAGGGCGCGTGCGCTTGCCAGACAGACAGAGAGAGACATAGAGACAGAAAGCGAGAAATCACCCCCCAGGGGGGATGGTCACGCCGCAATCCCTTCTCCTCCATTCTCCTCTCAGGATCTTGGGCACGCACGCACACGCGCCTGGAGTGAGTTTTAAGCCACCGGGTCCGGGATGCGAACCTAGGTCGACTACGTGGGAGTCCAGTGACATAGCCATTAAGCTAACTGCTGGTTCCCAGAATTGGAAAATATTTTTGTAAACTATGCATCAGATAAGGGACTGATAACCATTCTGATAACAAGGAACTCAAGCAGTTGTTCCGAAAAAAGACAATCAACCCTATTAAAAGATGGGAAAATAAGTTGAAAAACCCACTCTCTAAGGATGACATACGAATAGCCAAAAGGCATATGAAAAAATGCTCAACATCCCTCACTGTATGGGAAATGCAGATCAAAACAACAATGAGACACTACCTAATCCTAGGCAGAATGACTAAGATTAAAAAAAAAAAAAATGGATGGGACCAGCAGTTAGCATAATGGCTATGTCGCTGGACTCCCATGTAGTCGACCATGGTTCGAGTTCTGGACCCGGCAGCCTAAACTCACGGCAGGTGCGTGTGCGTGCATGCCCAAGATTCCGAGAGGAGAATGGAGGAGAAGGGATTGTAGTATGCCCATCCTCCCGGGGGGTAATTTCTTGTTTTTTCTCTGTGTCTCTCTCTGTCTTTCTGGCGAGCACATGCGCCCTATAGCAAAAACCTCTCAAAAAAAAAAAAAAAAAAAAAAAAAAAAAAAAAAACTAAGTGCTGGCAGGGGTGTGGTGAAAGGGAAACTCTCTTACACTGCTGGTGGGAATGTAAATTGATTCAGCCACTGTGGAAAACAATTTGGAGATTCCTCAAAAATCTACAAATAGAACTACCATATGTTCCAGCAATCTCACTCCCTGGTATCTACCCAAAGGACAGAAGAATTCTTAATTAGAAAAGTGCTTGTACATCAATGTTTATTGCGGCATTATTCACAATTGCTAAGACATGGAACCAACCCAAATGCCCACGAACAGATGAATGGATTGGAAAATTGTGGCACATATACTCTATGGAATACTACTCAGCCATAAAAAATAAGACCCTGGCTTTTGACAGAAAGTGGATGAATATGGAAGATTTACTGCTGAGTGAAGCAAGCCAGGCTATGAAGGAGAGACATTGTATGTTCCCACTTAATATATACTGAGTGTCCACACTGTATGAACAAAACTGAATGACTAAAGGATGTAGAAACACAGTAAATGGTTGTGGATACACTGTGGGTGAAGGAGTAGAGTCTGAGGAAGGACATTAAGGAGAAAAATAGAGAGGCAACGCATTAATGGTACAAAGAAATGGGATATTATCTGTTGAAGATAACTATAGTATTATCAACTGGACTGGGGATAAATGTATAGGTGATGGAACGTTCACTTTGCAAGGTAAATAATGTGATTGAATGTATAAAAGAACTTGAAGTAATGATTTAAAAAAGCATGAATACTTTGAACAGACTCAACCTGAGAGCTTCAGTCCACCCTGCGATGCCCTTTCATCCTTCACTAGAATCGGCACTAAGGGGAGAGTCAGCTACACGAACAGCATCATTTGCTTCCCATCTGTACCTGCGGCTCAAAACAGGTTCTCAGTAAATATTTCTTGGCTGTAATAATGAAATTGCCATCAAAACTCAAGCCTATAAAAGAAGGCCATTTCCCAAGCTTATTTTGTGAAGGAAAACGTATTCTCTTATAGAAAAAGCAGGTAGTTTTATAATGAAGAATAATTTGATAACATCTGCAGCAAAAATATTTTGCGATATATCATTACTCATGCAGGCATGGGTGTCACTATTATATTGAACATGTCATTGAACTTGATTTCACTTTCTCAGCCAAGGCAATTATTCTCTGTTGACATTATTCTGCTTAGCCTAAGTGATGAAGTTACTATATCCTTTGAAGTTTCATTTTTTAGACAGGCAAGACCCAAAGGAGGAGTCAGAAGTTTTTCATACAAACATGCAATGTGAGAATCAGAAGATTAGATTTTAAAATCAAGTATTATTCTTATTTGTTAAGTTTTCAATAAATTAAATTACCTAAAATAAAGCTATAAAATACTTATGTTAAATACTATAGCCATATAGAGATAAGCAAGCTTTTGGCAACCAGTAGTCTGGAATCCAGTATACAGAGATATATGAACTTATACTAAGGAGTGATACACACAAATTAATAACCAGGACAATGGGAAGGGACCAGAAGGAGAGGGGAAAAAAGAAATCAAAGTAATTTTAAGTTAGTAACCTTTCACCTGACTCACATTGGTTGGAATGCAATATTGACCAGAGGGAATGGAACTCATTCTGATGATGTGATGGTAAAAAGTTGCGAGTTCAGTATGTCTGGTGGTCTTGGCAATGTTCCCAGAGAACTCGAGTTCCCTGCACATAACCAAGGACCTCAACTTTGGTCCAAATGGCAGTCTTTGTTCTGTCAAAAAGAGACTCAGGGTAGAAAATGGGCCGTGGGGACACATGTTTTCCTTCCTACTGACAGGCTTCATCTCTGAATGAGGGGAAGGGACTCTGGTGGTCACTCTAGAGAAGTGGTGGCCAAGACCCTATCCTCACTCTGACCTGCAGTTGTAGGAGACCCAGGTTTTGAAAGAGTCCTTCTCAAAGCCTAATGCTATCTTTGGGGAACATAAAGGAACATGAAATTTATCATTTGGAAAGATAGAGTGACTTCATGTGCAGCCTTCATTTCTGAGTCCTCCAGGAGAAGTGATGAATAAGCTGAGAAATTTTATTCAGCAGAACTATTCCCTGGAGTACAGCAAAGAGTGAGCCACGGTCATTTTTATTAGAAATTATGCACCTGAAGGCTCCCAGACAGAGGGAGAAAGCATGTACAATCTCACTCTTACACACTGTTTGAAAATCTTTCGAATGCATTAGTGCATTCATACACAGGGGTTTAACTCTGATTGCTTGATATGGAAATCCCAGCTGCTCATCTTTAAAAAGTTAACACATTCTATTATACAGTGTTCCCTCCCACACACAATTTTTCTCTTTATTTTAATTTGAAGTATTCATCTATAGAGGCCTTACATGGTCCCTATGGTTTCTAAGATTACTAAAGGAAGAAACTCTTCCACAAAGTCATTGTAAGTGGTATGGTTAATGATTCTTATTCACAGATCAAGCTAAAAAATATGTGGAAATGCAGGGCGGGTTATGGTGAAGTGACTCCAGTCTCTAATTGTACCATTCCCCTGGCATCCCAACCCATGAAGACTGTCTAGGAGGAAATGATGCAAAGCTCAGAAGTTTCTTGGAGGAATTTACCATGGTGTGAAAAAGATGCAGAAAACAAATGACAAAATTAATTCTAGAATAGAAAGGAGCCCTTTCTCTCTGTGAGAGGAAAAGCCACGTGCTAAGCAAAAAGGCACAAGATGAAAATTCATCAGCTCCTCCCACTTGACCTACCTGGCCTCTTGGTACAACCCGACTCTGTCCTTCATGCTTTCTGTCTCGGAATATTTGCTTCTCCTGACTTTTGTAAGGCTTGTCTCCTATCCAGTGTCTTATTCTGCTACCTTTCTACTTGGAAAATTTTATTTGTTTCTGGGACCTAAATCCTCTTTTCAGGGATATCCTGTCCTATCCTCTGGCTTTAGATTTCATCTACTTGGTCACTCATGACTTGGTCAGGGATCTGGCAGTATAGTGGTAGAAATCCAAATTAAAGTAAATGAATTTGTATAAACAGAATATTAATTGACTCACATAACTGAAAAATCTAGGAATAATTCCATGAAGGTGTAGTCGTTCACTTTACAATTTTTTATTGAGAACCTACTATGAGCCATGCATTATTCTAAAGACCAAGGATAGACAAGTAAACTAAATATTCAACAATCTCTGACATCACGTAGTTTACAGTATACGAATATGTACATAAATAATTATTTGAAAGTATACAAATAAAACATGTTGTATGTTAGATGCCAGTGACAGGCAGAAAATAAGACAGGGAAAAGAGATGAGCAGAGAGGTGGCACAGTCACCACAGCCACATTCTGTTGGCAAGTCACAAGAGTCAAGGGGCAGGGACTAACTCTCTCAGTCACCTGAAAAGTAGCCACACCACACTGCAGGACTACGCAGGGAGGCCGATCCACAACGGGAGTGTATTTGTTTGCTTGTTATAGATTTCAGTCCTCTGTATCTTGATGGTAGGGCCAATGATTTACTGAAGAGTCAAATGGAGCATATTGAGGAAAAGGATTGAAACCAATACAAGTGCTTCTGTCCCCAGCAAGAGCCAAGATGGAGCTGCCACCAGCCTGGCAGGAAGGTGGCGGGAGAAGGGCCTCGCCCTGCCCTTCAGGTGTCTCAGTGCAGACTTCCTTCAGAGGAGGGCCTTCTGTGAATCTGGCAAGAAGGCCATCGGCAGCGTGGAATATCTATACGTAAGGGTTAGCAACTGAGGGGAAAATAAGAGCCTCTTTTCCTTTAGTTCCATCCAAGTTCTGGGCTTACTTTAAGCCCTGTGCCTATTCCAGAATCTAGTTTAAATATGGACAATTGATCTGAACAGATAACTCTCAAAGGAGGATGTGCAAATGGCTAAAAGACATATGAAAAAAAAATAGTTCAATATCTCTTATCATAAAGGAAATCCAAATCAAAACTAGAATAATGTTTCACTCAATCCCTGTCAGATTGGCTATTATCAATAAAATAAAATAAAATAAAATAAAATAAAATAAAATAAAATAAAATAACAAGTGCTGGAGAGGCTGGGGAGATAATAGGAAAATAATAGGAAAGCGCCTCAAAAATCTAAAAATAGGGACCAGCAGGTGGAATGGTGGTTGAGACGCTGGACACGCCCACTTGGCCCACCATGGTCTGAGTCTCGGGCCCAGTGACTTGCTTTCTCACTTTCTCCCTCTCTCTCTCTGTGTGTCCCTCTGGTCAAAAATAAATGAATAAATAAAATTAAATAAATAATAATTATTTTTTTAATCTAAAAATAGTGCTATTGTTTGACCGAGTAACCCCACTTTCGGGTGTATATTTAAAGGACAGGAAATCATTCTGTGGAGAGACGCCTGC
This sequence comes from Tupaia tana, assembly GCA_026018925.1. NCBI lineage: Eukaryota > Metazoa > Chordata > Mammalia > Scandentia > Tupaiidae > Tupaia > Tupaia tana. The sequence goes on from JAKSZU010000017.1 coordinate 3,885,375, forward strand.
ACATCTGTTTACTGCAACATTATTCACAACAGCTAAGACAAAGAATCGACCTAAGTGCCCAAGAACTGATGAATTAATACAGAAAATATGACACACGTGCACAATGGAATACTACTCAGCATAAATAACAATGAGTTCCTGTCACTTGACACAAAAGTGGTTGAACCTAATGACATGATACTAATTAGCCAGGTTGTGAAAAACAAACCACTGTGCATTGTCACTTAACAAATAGCAAGTGTGTCCCCTCTGTAGCAGAAGCGGAAGGACTCCACAGCATAGAAATAGAGTATCAATAGACATTTTAAGCCGTCTGAGTGGTGGGTGGTCCGGAGATAACGACGAACAGATATAAGAGTGCATATAAACAAGTAAAGTGGATTACGGAATGGTGTTCCACAGCGGAGTAAAAACTGTCATTGATGATTCAATACAGATAGATACCCCTCCCCCCATAATAAAACCTATTCCAGTGACTATCGAATATGCACAAGATAATGCAGTGTTAAATGCTGAAAACGATAAATATGTTTATAGTCTTGATTTGATAAATACATACTGTATACAGGCTTAAAAAAAAATCATACCATACCCGGCAACATATAATGATTATAAGTAAATCAGAAACGACAGTAACTTTTTTTAAATGGAAATGGATCATTTATTTTAAAAGTTGCAGATCGCCCTTCCCCTCCCTTACCAACACCAGATATCCTCTTGCGTTTTTGATCATAGTAAGTGGCACCACCATCCCCGTGTTTGCCCAAGGAAGACACCTGACGGTCATCACTCCTTCCTCCTACCCCCTACACGCAGTGAATCACGTAGCCCTCCGGACTCTGCTCTGAGTATCTGCTAGTTTGGGCCACCAGCCACAAGATTTTTGCCATAGTTCTCTGGCTGATTGCTTTGTGTTTATTCTCACCCACTGTTATTCACCTTTTTCTTTTTTCTTTTCTTCTTCTCCTTCTTCTTAGTTTTTTTTTTGTTTGTTTGTTTGTTTTTTTGAGAGAGAGGTTTTTGCTATAAGGATGCATGTGCTCACTGCAGAGACAGAGAGAGACAAAGATACGGAAAGTGAGAAATCACCCCCCCCCAGGGGGGATGACCACACTGCAATCCCTTCTCCTCTGTTCTTCTTGGGATTTGGGGCACACACACACAAGCACCCAGTGTGAGTTTTAAACCACCGCATCTGGGACTCGAACTGCGTCAACTATCTGGAAGTGCAGTGATGTAACCATTATGCCATCTGCTGGTCCCTTCCATCTTTTTCTTCTAATTCACTTTTTCACAGTGATATTTCTACACACAATTACATGATTTCCTTGATTAATGTCCTATAATTAGTCCCTCTTATTCTTAAAATAATACAGCTTGAAAAGTCCCCAGATTCTGATTTTGTTACTTTTCACTCTTTTTTTTTTTTTTTTTGAGAGGTTTTCCTATAGGCATATTAAACATACTCAGTTCCTTATGAATTCACCATTACTCTTTCATTTTGGGCTATTGAATATTCTGTTTCCTCTCATTAGAAAAAAAAAAGTATGTGTGTGTGTGTGTGTGTGTGTGTGTGTGTGTTTTGCTTTTTTCCTTATCTCGCTGGTGTCTACTAATCCTTCAAATTTTAGAATAGATCTCACTTCTTCCCAGAAACACATCTGACGCTGCCTTCTACCTTCCTGGGACAGTGCTTGTCCCCTGTACGTCCCGATCATAGCACTGCTCACACTGTGCTCCACTGCCTATTTGTCAGGAGTTAATCACTAGATCTTTAATTTCAGGACAGTAGTGATCATGTCTGCATCGCTTGCCATTTTCTCTCTCAATAATTGGTTAATACTAGTCAGTCAAAATATGTACGGATTAGTGAATACTAAACCTCTGGTCTTAAATATTTTGTGCTGGAACCTTTAAGCAGAGATAGCAGGCAAGGAACTTCATCGAAGTTGTGTCTTGTCTTGTTTCTCGGTATTACGAAGCGTACTACTGGGATATGAGCGTTCACAAAGACCAACCCCAAATTCTGAGGAAATGGAAGGAAAAATAAGAAAGGAGTTAAGACACTTGGGGCCAATTTTTCAGAAAATCAAAATGGGCAAACTCCTGTTTTTATTTTTATTTTTATTTATTTATTTATTTATTTTGTTATGGTTCAGTTGGGGCAGCAGAGAAGCATTAGCGTCACAAAAAAGTTATTACAGGGATTATGCTTTAGTCACCTGTGAGAGAGACTGGGAGGCGGAGGTCAGGAGGTGAAGGCCTGCGAGGTGGAGATGGAGGCTCTGAGGCCGTCTCCAACCCGTCACTCTAACAGCCGAGGACGTCCGTGCAGCAGGAGCTCATGGTGGGACCTAGGGGGGCCCTTCTCTGTGCAGCTACGGCCTCCGTGAGTGCAGCCAAGCACCTGGTGGTGGCCCTCAGCTGGACTCCAAAACAGGGAGATCTGAACACAGAGCTGAAGACAGAGCACAAACTAAACCAGTGGACATCTTAAAATCCGACCTTAACCATGTCCGACTGCACGGAGACCTGATTCAGCTCTGCTTTTTCAATTTTATTCAAATTTCTCTTGGCAATTTTTTTAGGCAATTCAAATCTGTACCCATACAGTGAAGGAAATTCTGGAAAACACATTTCTCAGCCTGACAAATTTGACCAACATCAACCACTGAATGCCAGAGGTCTTCCTCAGATGCTAGAGCCATAATCACTTTACTTCTGACCTGACCTGAACCTGCAAAAAACAGAGTGGCTACAGGACAATGAGTGGAAATGCCAAGAAGCCTAGGAACAGATGAACAGTAATCTCAAAAGTCAAATAAATTCATGGCATATGAGAGAAAGAATGGGGTCTAGTCTTAATTACAGTGGTTTAGAAATAGAGAAATGGTGGTAAGAAATAAGCTACAAAATGTTTAGATGGAGTTTCAATTTTAGTTGGAAAGTACAAATACAGTGAAGTAGAGATTTTGAATTTATCTTGTAGATTTAGGATCCGAATTACCTGTGTGACAGAAGGTGGCATGTGAGTTAGTAAATGTGGATAGTAAGCATATGTGGAGCTCAACTCCAGAGTACTGAATCCTCTGAGGCCACTTTTCTCCTTGAGTCCCTTGCCTGACTTCCATAAGATCTTGGTTCTTTCTCTCTCAAGCTTCTTTTTTTAGCTTCAGGAGGACTCTTGCTGGAGCATCTACAAAGACAATGCCTTCTTCAGTAATACAGTCTTTAGAATTACTAAGTAGAATACCTAACATGCCAGTCTGAAATATTCTCACTGGCTGCTGTTCCCAACATCCTGGCCTTCCAATGTCAAGTGAAATGGCCAAAGAGGCTCACCAAAATAACAAGAAAAATATCATATCAAATATAATTTCTACTGTTCCCTCTAAAGCTATACAAAGATAATTTCTGGTAATTTTAGAATAGTTATTTTGTCTTGGCATTCAACCAATAAAACTTCAGATACACTGAGGTAGAGTCTAAGAAATGTGTAATAAGTAAGTGCTAAAATTATAAAGTTAAATATGGTTTTTCAAAATCGTCTACCTTTGGCTAGATAGAACTTCACGTAAACTACCTCAGTAAGGTATCTACTAAGTAGATTCAAAGTCTACCTTTTCCATTTGTTTTAAAAGAAAAAAAAGTGTGGCAAGTTTAATCCAATTCGTTGACACAACCATTTTCCCAGCATCTCACTCCACAAGAGCCCCCTTTGCCCAGCCTAGATTGTTTAAAACAAAACTCTCTCTTCAGAGCCCTTCTTGTCACTTCTGCCTTTGACTTAGTCATTAAAGTGATTTTCTCCTGGTACATACAGAGTGAAAATAAGAGCAAAAAATTCAGCAGAGGACAAATCTCTTCTATGGATCATTCATCATCTCCTGTCTCATCAACAAGGCCAGAGGCTGAGAATTGTCTAATTATAATGAATTATTTTAAAAAGACTTTATTGTTATTATTATTACTCTTTAATTTTCACTTGCCAGAGAGAAACAAAGTGAGAAAGCAAGCTGCCAGGTCTGGGACTCGAACTGCTATTGGCCATGTGGGAGTCCAGCGATTTAACCACCACGCTACCTGTTGGCCCTACAATGAACTTTTAAAAGAACTAAAATGACTATGCTGAGAAATGTTCTCAACAGAGGAATTTCAGATTAAGTGTGAGTGGTGGTGAGGGGCTCGCCTTTGCTCACGCAGACACTAGAGACATCGGCATACGCAGTCCTCATAATTCTGACTGAAGATGCAACAAGATAAACTAATGAAAACAAGCTAACAGGCAATTTTTATGAAAAATCATATGCTTAACTCAAATGAACTCTTTTCATGGAGTTAAATTTGGAAAATTATTTCCAGGCTCTCAACTTCTTTGAATGTTAACTGAGAAAAAAACAATGACGAATATTTACTGTCAAGAAACTTCAAAATATTTTAACTGTATGAGACAGAAATTTATCTTTTTAAAAGTCATTGCCGTGCTTTGAATGTGTCTTCCCAAAATTCCTGTACTGAACTCTGATGAGCCATTGTAACGGGGTCGAGGGTAGACTCTCAATCTGCCAATGATGTGGAAAGGATTTTGGGGAGATGACCTGGAGTAAGGTCATTAGGGTGGTGCCGCTGGCCATGGAATCCTGGTGGTCCATAGGGAGAGGGAACAAGGCTAGGACAGGATATAGACACGCACACGCATGCTCAGAGCAGCCCTTGCCCTCTCTCCATGGGAGGCCGGCCACTGGGACTGTACCAACCAGGCAGACTCACTAGATGCATGCCCCTGGCTTTGAACCTCCAACACCATGAGCTAAACAAACCTCTATCTTTGTCAATTACCCAGACTCAGGTATTTCTGTCGTTAGCAACACAGAGGACTGGAACGGTCATAATTTTTCATCTTTCAAACCATTGATGAACTATTATCTGATATTCAATACAAGAGAGGATTCGACATCTTAGGGGAGCCACTGACACCAATCAAAAGAACATTTAAGACGGAAGTAGCTGTAGAGACCCAGAACATCCCTGGAAATCCTCTTCCCAGGAGACCAACTGCTTTCTGGACGAATCTCAAAGCCAGAAACTGGCTTAAGAGGAAAAACACAGAGGATACTATTAATACTCTAAACATGTTAATGCATAAGAGCCAGAAAGAATAAACGCAGATTTCAAAGTTGGAATTAATATAGCTATTATTATTAAAATTATTGGAAGGGGCAGTCTCAAACCTTAATTCTAAGTCAAAGCAAAACGAAGCCACCATCCCAAGCAGTCACAAAACAAAGTGAAACTCACTGTGTGTCAAGTGGGCATCCAAAACCGATGGAAACTAGACCTAACCATATGAACATATGTGATTAAAATACTCCAATGTATTTCTGTCCAAAATTCAGAAATATGTCAACTATGTAGTCTAGAACCCAAATTTCATTAGTGGGTTCTATTAAGCAATCTCAATTTTATTTTATGAGTTAATCATAACACAGAGTTGAACTGTAGAGAAATCCCTCTACCCTTGGGTGGATGCAGAATGCTCACCCAGCAGAGGGCGCTGGTGCACGCTCAGTTCAGCTGTGATCGCAGGAAGTGGAGTGAAATTGGGCCAAAGAATCCCTGGGAGGAAAAGCTTGGGCAAGTGAACTCACGAAGTCCCATGTACTTAGAGTTTATTATAAACATCCTCAAAGCGTGCTAATTATGGATATCAGGCATGTCACATCTTCAAGGTTTACTAGATGTTGGTAGAAAAAGCCAAGGAGGGGGGCAAATCAGCTACTGAAATGTCCTTGCCCGAAATGAGAGAATCAGCTGATTGGGCAGTGGGAATTCTGTGTCTTCACTTTTCTCCCTCTTTTTTTTTTTGGTAAACTTTTAACTCTGTTGCTAACTTTTCACCTAACACTATCAAAAAATCATGTTGCCATGTTGTTCTATGCAACAAAAAAATTGTGGAAAGTAATATTTAGAATTTTGTCAGGTATTTTTCTACATAAATGAATGTAGATAACTTACTAACTCATTTCTCTTCTCTGTAACTCTATTTTAAGTGTATGCTTATTATTATTTTTTAAATTGAAGAAGCTGAAGTTAAGCAACTTTTGTACATCTAATATAATGCTTACTAGTGCATCATTTTTTTAAGATTATTTCCCATACATTTTATTTCTATATTACTCTACACAGAAGCATAGATTGCCTTCACCTCCCTTTTCTGTAATGTCATGTAAATGGAGTCGCAGTCATCCAACTTTCCCAGAATGCTCCTGTGGCTGAGCGTACTCTCCATGCGAGGTGATCATGGTGCTGCATGTTGTGTGCCCTTTTATATGCTGAGTAGTGTACCAACCTTTTGAATATTCAGCAGTATTTTTACACATTTACCGGTTAATGGATATTTGGACTGTTTTCCATTTGAGATGAGTATAAATAAAGTAACTATTAGTACTGACATGCAGGTTTTTATATAAATGTAAGTTTTTATTTAACTTGGATAAATATCAAGGAATAAGATTGTTGGGTTCTGTGTTATCAAAAAACTACCAACCTGTTTTCCAAAGTGGCAATAGCATGCATTTTTATCAGTAATATATGAGCTTTCCAGAGGCACCATACTCTCTTTAGGGAAGGCATGCATGCTCACCAGAGAGAGAAAGAAAGAAAGGGTGGAAGAAAGAGCTCCCCACTGGGTATGGTCACTTTATAATCCCTTCTCCTCCATCTCCCCTCCTTTAGGGATTTTGGACACGCATGTGCATATGCCTGGCCTGATTTGTCTCTCTCACCAAGGAATCTGGGACTTGGAATGTGTGGTCAGCCAGGTGGGATCTGGCTGACTTAACCACAGGCCATGGAACTGGCCCCTCTCTTATATTTTAAACACTGACTATCAGTTGAGGACGTCTGTGAGGTCAAGAATGGAAGCAACGAGAAAAGTTAAGAGATTGTAGCAATAATCAAGATGATTACTTTTCCATAGAACGTAATGTCATCACAAGAATGACATCCTATCACCTTTGCCAGAGTCTGTTGGTGAGAAAGAAGCAAGTCATAAGTCCTGCCCATACTCAAGGTGAAGAGGATATACAAATTGTAAACTCAAGAAGGGTAGACCTTGCCACAGTGGTGCAGGTGGAAGGGGGGTGGGTGCTGCATATTGCTGAAGCCACATGGGAGGCCTGGGTCTGGAACCTGGGTTAGCCTGAATATGCCAGGTGCACCTGCACACACCTGTGACCCTGGCAGGGAGAGGCTGGGGAGAGGGTCACAGTGTGCCAAGAGTCTGTTAGGGTAGCTGTGTCTTTCTCTCTCTCTTTCATGAAAGAGAAAAAGAAGCTAAAATAAAGAAAAAGAATAAGAAAAAAGAAAAGAGGGAGGGGATTATTGGGATCCTGTCAGGGAGTGTTCATCCATTCGTTCATCCTCTGATTCCCAATGCTTGTGCCCTCCCGCATGCAGGGGGTAATTTCATATATTGTTACTAGTATTATTATAAATCTTCAATAACTCTCTGAAGGGAAATTTGGCTACGGACTAATTTTGCATTAATTTCTCTTCAGGGGCACTTATAACAAGGCACAACAAGGCAAAATCATGCAAAAATTATGTACACTTTAGCTACGATGGATGCTGTTTTACATAACAGGCATAAATTGAAAATTTAAACCTCTATGTAGGTTGGCAGAAATGCCTACTACTGGATGGAATGCCACAAAATCTCTAAAAATATTACAGAACTGTTTATATTTCCAGAGGCAGATGGACAAATCGCACTAAGTGTAAAAAAGTAGTCTGTTTTACAATAATTGCAACATAACATTATTATTTATTTACAAGATGATTATTGTAAAGTCTGTGGCCCATCCACATGGCAAATTGAGAAATACATACTCCAGGGTATTAAAATGATTTATTTTTGTTCTTTGTTTTTTTTCTTAAATTTTTCCTGATTTTTTAAAAAAGTATAGTTCAATCCCCATAACAGTAATTTAAAATTTTAAGAATACTCTAGCTAGAAATAAATTTATTAATTCATTAAGCTACAATAATGTGAAAATTGACAAATTTATTTAAAGATAACAAATTACAGCTAATGAGAGCTATAATGTTTAGATAGCAAAAATTTAATTCTAATCTAATGACATGAGTAAAATTTCCAATCAATTATAATGTACATTATCTTATTATAAACATTCAAAAATGAGGAGGACCTCCCAAATATTTTCCTAGTTTAAGAGAGTATAGGTAAGAAACATTTATGAAGTATTGGGTTGTCAGAAAAATCATGACGTACTTTTCTATACAAAAATGTGTCATGACTTTTCCTATGAGCCAGTATATGCGTGCTAATTTTTGTGTAGATTTTGCCATAAAATTCCTATTTTCCCTACTTTGCGTATTCAATTTCCCCTTTTCCTCTTACAATATTATATCTCTTTTTTCTTCCTTTAAGTTCACCTAATTCATGTGAATGTCATAGGAAATTCAGAGCCTGGAATTCCCTTAGGAAGCAAAACAAATACTTTCCCTTTGGATCTTCTATACTTAAAAACCTCATCTAATTTATGCTCGTTTTTTTTCCCCTTTTTTATTTTTCCGTGTGCCCTACACCCATTTCCCTCTCCCTTTTCTGTACACCTTTAGCTTCTGTTTTCTTCCCGCTAAGGCTCTCTTCGTTTTCCTTTGTCCCCCCACGCCCCTCGCTATTGGAGGCTGGTGGGCAGAGGCTGCCTGATCAGTCATCCATCCATCACAGATGGTGTGTTCTCAGTTCACTCTGATGTTTTTAGTCTTAATTACAGATGTGATGCTTTCGGTGATCAGGAGCCCATAGTTATGCGAAACTGTAGAGAGCAATGACTGTACAGATAATGGGGAAAAAGAAGCTTACTCAAATTAAATTTGCAAATGTTAATATGCCATAGATTGGCTGTAAATTTAGAGACAAAGTTTTTTTTTTTTCAAGAGGTTCTTGCCTTAGGGGTGTGGGCTGGGGTGGGAGGAGACAGTGAGAGGGAAAGTGAGAAATCACACCCCCCTGGGAGGGATGGGGCACTGCAATCCCTTCTCCTCCATTTTCCTCCTGGGATCTTGGGCACACACGCACACATGCCTGGTATAATTTTCAAGCCACTGGGTCTGGGATTAGAACCATTGTTGGCCATGTGGGAATTCAACAACATAACCGCTATGCCATCGGCTGACCCCAATCTCTTCTCCTCCAAGACAAAGATTCTTAAACTAGCCTCTTTGAGGCCATTATACTTCAGATAGTAAAACATTGCTTAGTGGCCTCAGTTGGTGTACCTGGGAGGCATGACTGTCAGGAGCCAAGTGAACCAATGGACGATTAAAGAAACATTCTGTCCTTTAAATCTTCCTTGAATAAACAAGACACTCAAGGAGATATTTCTAAGGTGTGGTATTTATGAGGAAAGAAAAAGGAAAAAAAAAAGAAAAAAAAACAGAATATATGTTACTTTGAGGCCATAAGAATAATTTTAATTTGATGTGTACTTGGTCTCGTTCATGAATAACGGCACATGAAGTCGGCCGGGCTATACTTGACCTTGTAGCTCTTCATCTCCCTGTTTGACAACTGAGATCCTGGTGAGCAGACATTCGCTCGGCCAAGATGATCTGTTACCCTGAAGCTTTTTCTTCTCCGTGTCATTCCAAACAGGCCTTGTAGCACCAATTTATTTCATTAAGGCACCCCATTTTGATCCTTTGGTAAAGCTTTGTTTTTTCATGTGTGTGTGCATGGGGGGGGGGGGGGGCATGTGTGCACCTATGTGTATTTTTTCCCTTCAGCAGAGATAGGGCAAGATATTGGACAGCACCCACATATACTGTAAGTTTGAATCCTGGCATGGAAGTTTATGAATGCAGACTCTGGAAACGTTACTTAATCTCATTCTCCATAATCAATGAATTATTTATTTCTAAAGTTGCTGGGATAACTGAATGAGTTAATATGTGTGAAGCAGTTATCTCATGTGGGGCATACAGTAAAATTTGAATATTTGTTTCTATTATTTTATTTGATATAGTGTCTATGCATTATATAATATGCAATTAATTTCACTTAACATTAACTTTACAAGTTAGAACTAGCTCAACTTTTTTATAGCCTAATCTTCACCAAATACTTCTCTGTCACAGAAAAATGGTAAGGCATTTAGAGTAATACATTCTAATACCTTTCTGGATTTTTGAGAGGGATATTAAAGTTAAAAAACAGAAAGTTCTTTGGGAAAATAAATGACAGATACTAATCATAGGAACTTTTCAGGAAATGTTTAAGTAAAGCAGAAGGAACACCTTAGTTCACATGGCAAATAAAATGCTAATGAAAGAACATTGATCGCTTCTTCCAAATGCCTGCACACGATCAAAGCTGACTCCTAACAGACCACTATCCTGACCCATCGCTTAATGTCCATTCCTTCTCACTATTTCACTCTTGTCGGCGTTTCGGCAAGAGAATCAGAAACATGTGAAGGCTCCCTTGTTCTTAATTCTTCCTGCACCCTGAACAAGAAGGACCTTCCATAAGTTTAGGCGACTTACACGATCGCACAGCTGCCTGCCTTCTCCACCGAGCCTTTCTTCTGGAACATGAGCCTCTCCCTCGTCTGAACCCTGCCCTTCCATTAGTACCTACAATAGGTCCAGACCCACTGGGTTTTCTTCTCTTGGCCTAACTTCAAGAGTCGTAGCTTTTCTCACTGCTGGCCCACTGCTGGCTGATCAAGGGCTCCCTGGTGGATGTGGATCTAGATGCCTGTTTAACTTCTGTCCTCAGCATTTCAGAATTATTAGTCAGGATCTGGACTGGGGCCAAAAGAATATGAATATTTTAAGATGCACAGTTACTCCCACACTTTCCTCGCCCCCTGCATCTGGAAGACAGATAATGACTCCCCCAGAGTCTTGCTTATCCCTACCCCATATTAATTTTAGTTATGATCTTAAGTTAATAGCTCATTCCTGGCTATTAAGTTTAGGAAAGCTCAAGTGGATCTGGGAACTTTTGGCACGCTGAGTTACCACAAAGTGGCTTTTGGACAGATGGAGAAACCAGCAGAATAGAAGACTTGTGCCATGGAGTCCTTAAAACACACCCCATGTCTTCCCGCGTACTGGGGGAGTCCGCCATTTTCATTCCAATAGGAGAAGTCCATGACAGTTCGGATTAACTGTAAGGTAAGTGCAGTTCCAAGCCAATTTATTGTCAGTGTGAGCTTCCATCCTACAAGCCACTCAGTCCCCAGCATCCGTGCCTCCAGCTGCACCTCTATAAATACAAGGTCCTTGTTTCCGAGGATCCCACCTGTTAAACTCATCTGCAGGTACGCAGTACCTCACGGCAGCCCCGTCCCTAGGCAGGCTTCCTTTCATTTCTCTGGGCTCGAGTTTTTCCTCTCTGGGGAACGATAACCCTGATCTCACTAACTCTTAATTTCTAGGAATGTAAGAACACAAGCTGAATCTGTAAATGGAATCAGGGTGGCCAGCAACAGCTCTTCTGCCAAGAACTAGTTGAAGCTGCTGACTTCCGACTCTGCCCTGTGTTCCTCAAGTCAGGGCGTTCGCCTTTCCTCTCACCAGTTACCCCTGCAGTCATTTCTCTCATCTCGTCCTAATGTTTCTATGAATACTCAACTTTCTACTCACTACTCTCCTTCTTTCTGACATCTATTTTTTAAATTTTCTTTCTTTCCTTTCAGTTTTAATACAGCAAACTCTGGTTAGTAGTTCCTTAGCACCTCCCCGGAGACCAAACCTGTTGTATAAGAAACAAAGGTAGTTTTATGCCAAATTCCCCTTTTCCTTTTGATTTCCTCTGGAAGACTACTTCATAAACTGAAATGTGAATTTCTCTTTTCTTAATAATACACTGAACTAAGAAAACCTTTCTCACATAACAGAAAAAGTCACATTTATTAATGTCCATCATACGTACATGTAATGCCCCAAGGTCATATATACTTTCTGCATGTCAGAAGAATTAAAAGAAATAATTAAAACAAAGCAGTCATTGCTTACAAGCATAGAAACTATTTTAAGTAGTGTATTTAAATTAGCTAAATATTTACCTGAGATGTAAAAATATCCAGGCTGAACATACTCTTTGCTGAGATGAAATAAAATTTTTCTCTCAATTCATCATGAGAAAAATAGAACTTTTCATAAATGGCAATAATAGTTAAAATGTACACAAAAATAAAAATTGGATATAAAATTACTAACTTTATGTCAATTTGTGATAAAACATCATTCTGTATCTTGCAGTCAATATGTGGACTGACTGACCCCCAAAATGCCAATTATTATTGTGTGTGTGTGTGTGTGTGTGTGTGCGCACGTGTGTGTGCATGCATGCGATGTTTCAGACCAGAACTCTTGCTTCAGTTATTTAGGTAGCTTGGACGACAGGCACCAGCTCCCATCCTGGCTCTTTAGGGTGGTTTGGGAATTCAGTCCTGACCTCCCACTGTCCTCAGCCTGCGGAGCAGCAACGGCTTGCTGGTGCTGCCATAGCTGGGCCCGTGCTTTTTAATTACTTCACTCTGTTAATTGTGTCCTCTATGTATAATGTATATGATAATTGAAATATAACTACACATATGCTTGTAAACACTTTTTATTACAAATGATATGATCTGCTTAATATTTTTCCAAAGAAGAGGAAATTTTCTTGTGTATGTACCACTGAGTTAGCGAAACAAATGAACACTGAGACTTAGAGAGTAATCGAAACAGAATAAATTATTTTTTTCTTTACATGGTGTTTCAAAATGCCTTTATTATAGAACTCAGTGCACAGAAAAGAAGAGACCAAACATATAATCACACATCTGTACTAAAGTTCATTAACTTTTGACTCCATAGTTGAATTGCTCTATGTGGCCATATTTGTTTATTTCCTTAGAGCAGTAATAAGTTTTAGAGATGAAAAAATTTCTAGTTATTGTCTCTTTATATACCTTTTGGTCTATCTTACAGGGCCTGTAAGAATCTTTCTGAAAAATATTTTGTTAATATGACTAAAAGGCAAATGATCAGTTTGTCAGATCCAAGTAAAAACGAATAGTAACAAGATAGGGTGTAAACAGAATGGGAAGCTGAATGCTTACAAAATAAAGGTGTCAGATATAATCTCATGTTAAAAATACAGGAGGTTAAAAAGGATGCTTGGGCTACTGTGTGCTATCTACATTTTTGAGTGAGGAAGAAAGGAATGTACAAGGTATTAAAAACATTAAATTGGAGGAAAGCATATTAACATGTTTCTAAAATTTCCCAACAGTACCTAAGTACTAATTCTTATGATTAAAAAAGAGCTATATAGGATTTACAAAAGGTATTAAAAAATACAAAACAGGATTATTTCTAAATTTTTAAATGGAATACCTACTCAGACTCTTACTCTATCTTTGATTAAAGAACCCACAATTTTTCTTAGCTTTGATTTTATAGTAAAGATGCAAGAGACAGAGGCCAGTTGATGGATACAAGGCTGAGATGAGAGAGAAGAAGAAATTCTGGTGTTTTATTACACAATAGGATAACCATTACCTGATAATAATGTACTGCATATTTCAAGAGTAAAGAAAGAAGGATTTTAAATATTATACCACAAAGAAATGATAAATATTCAAAGTGATAGATATGCAGTAACCTCGAGTTGACCATTATCCACCGTATACATGTACGACACATAGACAGACAGACAGACAGACAGAAACCCCCAACAGGGTCTTCACATTCTGATCTGTCCCCAGCCTCAGCCAGCTCAGATCATGGCCACTGCGCATGTGCCTGACATGCAGAGAGAGAGGCTCTCTGACATCCTCAACCTGGTCCCCTGAAGCATGCTAGACATGTGCCCAACAGTCTAGACATGAACCCAGGATCATGGCTATGTGGGGAAAGTGCTTGTCATTCTGACTAACCGAAAGGCTGGGGGCAGAGGATCACAAGAATACTCCATCTCTGTCTCTTCTTCTCCTCACATCACCACTGCACCTCACCTAGCCTAGTAGCTCCTTTTTGTAAAAAGTGTTTAATTGCACAAAGGCATGTGTGCTTTCCAGAGACAGGGACAGAGAGAGAGAAGCACCCCTCAGTGGGACATGGTCACACATACCTACACCATCCCTCCATTCCGTCAGGATTTGGGGCATGCATGTACATGGCCTGTCTGTTTTTCAAGCCACCGAGGCCAGGATTGAAACCGTGGCCAACTGTGTGAGTTCTGGCTGTCTATGAACAGGACTCAATCACTGCACTACAAGGCCAGCTCGAGTGGCTCCTCTTTATAAACAATTCTTGTGACCAGTATATGACTCCTCAGCTAGATTTCACTATGATGTATCTTTAAGAACAAAAAACTCATTAACAGAGAATGTTTCTAGCCTTGTAGATAGAACTTGGTGTGCTATGTCCACTCAGGATACGGAGTTGTGCCAATGTCCCCTCTGTCCTGAGGGGACCAGACAGCCTCACTAGCATACCCAGCTCTATAACAGACGTGGGAGGGAATGTCTTTCTGTCCTATTGACCAACCTCACCGTCCAAATCAGAGGCTTTCACTATCGTCATGTTTTTCTTTGTGGAGTGATGACTAAAACTTACATGAAAATATTTCACCGCTTTTCAAAATAATTCTCTCATATATGAAATTGCAACAATGAGTTTAAACATGGTGGGGAAAATGTGGTTTTGCATATTAGTTTTAGTTGATGAATGATAATGGTAACACTTTAACACTAGTATAGAATTTTACATTCTTGTAAGTCATGCTGAGATATTTATTTTTTCATTTGATTTGTTCCACAAATAAGTGACCGAGCAGGCACTGGAAGAGGAGCTAAAGACAGAGCGACAGACAAGGGCACACGGCTCTCTCCTCACAAAAACAGCCTATTAAGGAATTAGGAAATTGAACTTTGAAGAGCTTATGTCACTTGACAAAAGGGCACATTTAATAAATTTACTAACCAAGATTTTAAAGCTAGGCTATACCTTCTCTCTTTTTAAGAGAAAGGAGAAGGGAGAGGGTGGGAAAGAAAGTGTGAGAGAGGTATCTGGGTCTTGCCTTTGTGATCCTCTAGGCCAGACTTTAAGTTGCAAGGATCACAGCCTCATGCCACCAGGCCCTGCCTGTCCAGGTTGGTCCCAGAACAGAACCTGGGCTCCCCAATGGTCCCAACCTCATACAGTGATGCTCTACTGCTTGTGCTACCATGGTTGGACTTACACTCTATGTTTTTCATTTAACAAACCACCTGGGAATGCCCATAAGGACGTGCAGTGTTAAGAAGAAGGACTGCTGGTGAAGAACTTCCAGGTCACGCTCCTGAACCTCCAGATGACTCAGGAGACGCTCTGACTACCCAATAGCAGTGAAAAAGTTGAGCGATCTCATTCTGCAGTTACCTGAGGGCCTGTTTTGGCTTCCTCCATCACCAGATAAACCTGGTTGTCCAGGGTTACTGAGGACCTCAGGCTGGCCATGAGTGCAGGACCTACATTGCTCTGTCCCCTGGCTGTCTTCAAGTCTACTTCTACCTCATGGAGATTCATTTGAGGCAGACACACTGTGGCATACGTTTACTGCCACTACAAGAACACCATAGTGGTCATCTTAATTCTAAAAGGTTTTCTTTCACTCTCCGCTAATTTGCTGATCAAATCTCCTTAGAGAAGTGAATTACTTTTTGCATACAGTTCTTGAATTAAGTAATTTTCCCTTTTAGCACAGAGTCGTTTTGAAGTAGTCCTTTCACACACGTGTTGTGGTTGGGTTTTAAAGGCAGAGAAGTGAATGAATACCAAGGTGGCTTGAGAGTCATTTGGCATGTCAGCTTGCTCTGAGAGGAAGTTTAAGCTTTGTACCAAGATTTAGAAGCATCGAGAAAATTACTTTTAATTCTATGGCTTTTTTGGCTTTTAAAATATCAAGTTCCAAAGTTAAAACAAAATCCTTTTAAGTTTTCAAAGCTGGCCTCTAGTTCCTGATCATAGATCACTATGATATAGTGAATTATAAATTCCTATTTGGACAGAGATGACTGTCTATTTGTTTCTCCTTGATACGGCATGTTCTCTCATCCTTTGACTCTTTATTGCATTCTTGAACAAATATAATAGAGAAAAAGAGGAAAAGAAGCTTAAGAATTAGACTGTCAGACCAGCACGTGGCAAGGAGCTTCAGAAGTTGGATCCCACATGGTTGACTGTACAGTTTCAGTCCCAGACCCAGCGGCTTGAAAATCACATTGGGCGTGTGTGGCTGTGTGCCCAAAATCCAAAGAGGAGACAGGAGAAGAAGGGATTGCAGCATGGCCATCCCCCTGCGGGGTGACTTTTCCTTCCAACCCCCCCCCCACCCCCTCTGGTGAGCATACTTGCCCTATAGCAAAAAAAAAAAAAAAAAAAAAAAAAAAAGGAAAAAAAAAAAGAATTAGATTGTCAGGAAACATGCTCATGATCTCTCCAAAATTATGCCCTGAAAGGAAATGTTGTCCCCTGGAACACCACGGTGTAGAGGTGTAAAGGTGCAAAGTCAGTCAATGACGCATTTTTCATTGGTGCACAAAAGGGGCGTATTTTAGACTATTATTCCTAATTAGTAACACTAGAAAAATCTGAATAACTTTAGAAGAGTTTTGAGAAATTAAGTGAAAACCCACCATAATATTTCTAAAATAACTAACTCCATTTCTTAGTTTTATATATTCTGTCAACACTACTCCATTGCCCCACCAAAAAATTTCAGATTATATCATGAAGAAGATAAAACTTTTAAAACTCAATGGGAAGATATTTTCTAGTAGAACATGTTAGGGAGAATATTCAGAGGTGTGGATGGGCAGTATCTTATTTATATTTGTTACTCCAGTACAATGAATGGGGAACACCAAAGTGTAGTCAACTGTTACCTTTTTAAAAATTAATTATTAAATAAAGCAGGAGAAGTTGAACAAAAATGCATTTAAAACTACCAAGAGGTCCAATACGCTTGTTCAAATATTAGAACTGTGCATTTCTTTATTTTAGTTACTTACTATTTTGTAAGGAAATACCACCCCAAACCTGCAAGAGCTTGACTGTAATGTTTACCGGTCCCAAAGAGCACACGTGGAGGTACAGCAGGAGAAGACATAAGTTTACTGACAAAGGAAAGGGTGCTCCGCTAGGTGGAAAATGGTGTGTGCAGCCAGGAAGCACAGGCTCAGGATATATACATTAGAACAAAGCATTCGTATATCAACTAAAGATCCATGCAGATTCCCTGTCACCAAAAAGGAATCTGGTTTGTAGATACATTCCTTGAAGGTTACAATAAGAGGTTAGCTTATAGGATAACACAATCAGCAAAGTATGTATGGTGGGGGGTAGTGCCCCTAATCTTGTGATGTGAATGTGAGTGGGGTGTGCATGCCTCTGGAATGGCCCAGCCATGCGCCAACTCCAGAGGTGAAAGTAATGGTCACAAGGTTGATATGAGCCCCACCATATCCAGGTGCGGCTCATAAACATGTGAGCTACGGCTGGATCTCAAGGGAGACGGGATAATGAGGGAGCTCAGTGTATGGCGCCTGCTCACATTCCACCCCAACACTGACTATCACACCACCCACACATGCTTCACATGTCACTGGTCTTCTACTGATTCTCTGGAGCAGGCACCTGAGTCAAACACAGCATCTATATCTCACAAGTACAATAGAGGGCCCATGTTGCAAATAATAACAGAAAAATTACTACAATGATTCCAATAAAGAATTTCTTCCAAAAGGAGCTAAGGAAACTAAACCAATCAGAAGAAAAGACCACTCAGAGTGGTTCTCAAGGTGTAATCTCCATGGCATCTCAGAAGTAGCTTATAGCGAGAACTTAGAGCATGCCCAGTGCATGGATTTGTTGTGTACTCCTGCAAGAGTATCAGCCCACTGCAGGAATGTGTTCCCTGATCCTAGACTTAAGGATGAGACAAATGTTTTAGTGGCACAAATAAAGGCAATCTCTATTGCCAGGTAATATGCAAGCAATATTTCTACCTTGAGACAATAAAGTAACACTCAGGGGAGACCTCCCCGGTTTGGTATATCATGCCTGATCAAGTGGGCCCAGGGGCACTCTGGCCCCTTACTTGGAAAGTGAGAGGGGGGATCCTGAACTATGCCATTGTGGCATCCGTAGCACAAATCCTTTGAAGCCATCCATGCAGATAGGCAGGGGCTCTCTCTTCTTTGCAATCACAATGGAGCTCTTAGCTCCACCTATAGGCTACTCTGACCTCCACTACCCCCATTGAGATGGAGTCTATGGATAGCTGGTATGCTGCAGCTTGCTATGGAATGAACAGGAGGTAGGGTTGGCTATCCCTGGCAGGAGCCATCGATATACCAAGCATGATCTGGCACTGGGTGCATCTCTTCCTTAACGGGAGATGGAGTGAAAGCAGTAACCTCTACTGCAAGGACAATACCCAACAATCACAGGTCCTAAAAGCTGTTGTAGCCCGTGGCTTAAAGGGCTAAAGGAAACACTACGCTGCTGAAGGTATGCTCGCCACCAGGTCACTCTCTGAGAATCATTGAGAAACGTTGTACAAACAGATGAGCTTCTTGGCTCTTGGGACAGTTCATGTATCCAGTCCATAATGGGAAGAGCCATCATGACTGTGACAGGGACTTTTCCAATCATGGGCATAGTAGTTACCGAAGCTTGATAAACAGTATTCACCTATTGCTCAAAAGGGCTGTGTTGGGCCTCTGTTCCCTTATAAGTGTGTGACCAGAATCCAATGGGGAGTTGAGTTTCCCCGACTGCTGCCTGAGTCCTGGCATTTCCCTACTGGGCGATGTTAATATCCAGTTTGTAGAGAATTGACTGGTTTAAAATGTCCAGTGCCCGCACAACAACCATGGACCTTTTAACTGCACTAAATGCCTGTTGGCACTCCCTCATCCGATTCTATTAAGCCCCTTTCTTGTCAATTTACAGAAAGAATAGGTTAGTTAAGGTAAATGGTGATAAATAACCACCAATAACTGAATAAACCTAAAAATTCTTGCAGTTGCTTAGGGTAGTGGGGAGGGGAAAGACTTAAATCCTATTGATATTAGATGATGGTATCACCTTTGTCTTACTTGACTGAACAACCTCCCAAGAATTTGACAGATAAGCTAGGTCCTTACAACTGGCTTTGGTTTACAGCCTGTCCCCAGTCCTATATGTGCTCTACTAGCCATGAGGCAGCTTACTCCATGTCCAGGAGATTCATAAGTTACATATCATTGATATAGTGAAATAGAGACTCTGTATTTGGCTTGCTCCACTTTTCTAGGTCTTGAGTGATTATGCCAGGCCACGGAGTTGGGCTGTGGAGGTACCCCTATGGGAGGGTGTTAAATGTCCCCTGGCATCCTTGCCAGGTAAAAGCAAATTGGTCTTGACAATCTGTGTGCATTCCAATACTTAAAAAGGTAGTAACTAATCAATAAGAAAGTGGTAAGTACCCAAATGTGGCCCAACTGGTCAAGAATGTCAGCAATGTTGGAAATTGTTGTGTGCAAGAAGGAACTCCCTTATTTAATTCTCTATAATCTGCTGTTATTCTCCAAGGACCATCTGACTTCTTCACTGGCCACACAGGGGAGTTGTAAGGGTTCTGCACTGTGTGAAGAATATTAACTGTGGTCAATGATTGTGTTGTTTCTCCTACTTCTTTATGTTCTCCCAGTAATTGGTATTGTTTGATGGCCACCACCTGATAAGGTATGGGGAGGACAAACAGAGGGTGTTCAGTGTGCCTATATACAACAGTTTTCACCACTCGTACCCTAAGGCAGAACTCTCCAACACTAGTTTGCAAACACAGCCCTTGTAACATGTTAATACCTAGTGTATATTCCTTTACGGGAGATAGATAAATTTTGTATGGGCACTGAGGGAGTCAGCTAATCCTCAATGTTAGAGTCACAGCCTCCTCTTTTTGACTGGGATTCACCCATATCTATCAATAGCAGTTGAGCATCCCTCAAATTTACTAGGGTTGCCATGAACGAGTGTACATTTGGCTTCCATGTCAACTAAAACTAAGAATCCTGGCACGCTTTCTCAATGT
The DNA here is from genome assembly GCA_026018925.1 of Tupaia tana. Taxonomy (NCBI): domain Eukaryota; kingdom Metazoa; phylum Chordata; class Mammalia; order Scandentia; family Tupaiidae; genus Tupaia; species Tupaia tana. Next base: position 3,905,521 of record JAKSZU010000017.1, read on the forward strand.
CCTGGGTACTGCAAGCATGACAGGTAGCCGCCAACCCATAGAGAACACGCACGTGTCCCCTGCGACTTGATGTGCCTGCTATCCTGATAGCCAGTCCCAGCAAGGCGGGTGTGTCTCCTCGCCCAGAGGAGCAGCATACTCCTCGTCACCCAAGTAAGTACGGCTATCACACAGACATCCTGGGTGAAGGAGGGGCACTACAGGCCATACTCAGCTCCATTGTAGGATGTCACTTTTCTCCCTCAGGTAGGGGCTGGAACTGCTTGTCTTTCAGTAACTGTTAACATAGCCCCACCAACACAATGTTAGGCTTTTTGTGCATTCTGTAGGGATCTACTGCAGCCTTTATCAAATCTACCCACATTTGTTTGCATGTGAACTTCATAGGTCCCACATCTTTATTTCTTTATTTTGTTTTTGTTTTTGTTTTTTTGTTTTTTGAACCTCAGTTTTATCTCTTTGAATCCATTGCTTCTGTTTGATTAGTTCAGTCCCCCCTAGACCAGCAGTCACCTGAGTGGTGTGATGAATGCATTCACCCTTCAGGGGAACGAAAACTGCTATCAGTGTGCCACGGCAGGAGAAGGAGGCTGACTGCAGCACCCCATCGTTCAACCCTTCTGTGAAGTCCACATTGTTGGGCCCTTTAAGTGGCCGTATATATGTGGTATCTTGCGTTCCCAGTTCCTGGATGAACTCCTATTATTACTTTATAGCACTCCACTAGAGAGGGTGGAGGGAAGGTCGCCCTCACTAGGCCACATGAAGCACCCCGCATCCACGAGCCAAGCTCTCATGGGGGCAGTGGCACTGTCAGCCTCAGCACCACGGCTGCACTGCCGCACCAAGGGGTGGCTAGCGATGGGCAACGTATCCTGCATTCGTCCCCAGGTGAACGGTTCTGTCCACCCCCACAGCCCGAAGGCAGAGCAGCCATCCTGCACAATGTTTCCAGACCCCTTCTGCCTAAACTTCGCTGCTAGCTTCACCCCCTCAGCAGTACCTAGATATGCTAAGAGATCGAGACACTCTTCTTGTCCTGTTTCTGTCTGCCCTGTAGCTAGGAGGTACCTCAGCCAGGTCCGGGCGTTTGTCATCCTGGTGTTTATTCTTTTTAAAAATATGTGCCTTCTTCTTTGTAATTTTATAGGTATTTTACAGAGAGCTTTGAAGATTGCTGCATGTGAAGCTACAGGCAGACATGATTTCAAACTTTATATATTATTAACGTAACTGATACGATTGTGTTGTGAAAAAAGTCATGACGTCTTTTTGCATGAAGAAACATAGGAAAATATGTCATGACTTTTCCAACAACGCAATATGTACAAGGTTTCTAGCTACAAACCTCTAATATAAAAATAGTATTCTCTCTCCAATGTCCTTAGCATAATTCCTTTAAAATGTGTAATAATTAAATGATGCATTTGTTAGACTTATGAGAATAAAAGGTCTCCTTTTTATGATTACTTTCTCAAAACTTAGTGGTAATAACATAACTCTGAATGAGGAATACAGATGTGCTATTTGTAAATGTCACATAATATAAATTACATTAAGAAAAATAACCACAAACTATCATAGTCATATGTCTCTTATGAATAAGACTAGTTAGTACTTCTTCTCTGTCTCTAGGAACACTTCCTTCATAAACAAACAATTCTGCATCATTTCTCTAGTTTTTTCATTATCTCCCAGGCTTTTTAGATGAGAACTTCCCACTCTCCCACATTCCGGTGTCATTTTGTGTAATGTACCTCTTTCTCACATGTGGTTTTCACTTGACTTCAGAATATTTAGCAAATTTTCTCTCGGGAAAGTTACACTAATTAATTCAAGTCAAGTAAAACAAACTATATGGCTTTGGGAAAATGTATGATATTTGGTATCCTTTTTGGTCAAAAGTTCTCTTCAACCATCTTCTTTTTGCATCTATTTTCTCACTAAATAGAGTGAGGCTAAGGAAATAAAGGAGTGTAATTTCATGGCCGTTTTGGTTAACTCATTCTAATTTAAACTAAAACCACGGGGAAGAAGGATCTCAAAATGAAGACAGGTTTAAGACAATGTAACAGAAAGAGGGAAAGTGAGCATTTATGAAATTACAGGGTCCCTTTCTCTTTTTTGATGAACTTCAGGCAGTCTTATATTTGGATCTACCAAATATCTTTCCAACTCCAGTAGTTGGAGCTCCTGCTAATTAAAAAATAATGTCCCTGTGGCGGCTGGCATTGCAGTCACGAAGCAGATGGCTATTGCATACAGACAGCTCAGGGCTGTCACAGAACAGCACATTCCATGGCCTTCACCTCTCCCGTTCCTAATGCCACAACTGAATATTTTTAAAAGTCACAACACTGAAGATACCTGGTGTTGGTAGCCCTTTGCACTGACAAAAAAACAGAAAGACTCTGGTTGCATATGTTTTACATATTTTAAGTAGTCATGAAGAAAAGCAATCTGTTTGTAAGATCAGTGCACATATGGTCCACAACTGGGATTCACACAGAGGCTTCACCAGTGTAAACAATCATCAAAATAATGAAGTTGGCTATTTTGGTCCTCTGGGCTGCTTTGTGAATCAGAACGAGTCATTAGTCATTTCCACCACTCTCATTAAGAAAAATGTACCAAATATTCGAACTCCTAAGATATGTACATGGTTGCATTATTCCCGAGCATAGCTGACTGTCACGCCTACAATGTAAACTATAGCACTGAAGAGCTCTCATACATAGGCAGATTCCTTCTCTAATATTGCCTAGCATAATGAATAGATTATCCTTGCAGTTTTTCATAATACTGCATTTATATTTCCATTATAATTTATTTTCCATTTGAATGAACTCAACTGGACAGCCACACTGTCACCTCAGAATTCAGAAATAATAAGAGGGGAAAAATTCGGAGGTATTCAGTAAGAACTTCACTGCACAAGACTTTTTCTTTCCTCCTCCTTGAACTCATAAAAATAATTAAGAGAAAGAAGGAAATTGGCAAACTGTATTTCAACAAGACCAAAAATACATATATAATCTACAAACTCCAAAATATCTAGAAGAGTTGCTATAAGGGTCAAGATCAAGCAAAATATTTGCAAGAGAAAGTGTAGAGAGAAATCTCAGAGGTTCAGTTTACTCCGAGACTCAGTTACAGATGAAGAACATTTACCAGGATAATGTTCTATAAAGGAAACAAAAAATGCTATGCTTTCTGTTTGAAAATCATGCAGTCTTCTGGGACCAGCAGATGGCACAATGCCTATGTCTCTGGACTCCCATGTCGTCGACTGAGATTCAAGAACCGGACCTGGGGACCAGCAGTTAGCGTAATGGCTATGTCGCTGGACTCCCACGTAGTCGACCGCGGTTCGCGTCCCGGACCTGGTGGCTTAAAACTCACGCCGGGCGCGTGTGCGTGTGTGCCCAAGATCCTGAGAGGAGAATGGAGGAGAAGGGATTGCGGCGTGACCATCCCCCCTGGGGGGTGATTTCTCGCTTTCTGTCTCTATGTCTCTCTCTGTCTGTCTGTCTGGCGAGCGCATACGCCCTATAGCGAAAACCTCTCCAAAAAAAAAAGAACCGGACCTGGTGGCTTAAACTCACGCTGGGCGCGCGTGTGTGTGTGTGTTTGTGTGCCCAAGGTCCTGAGGGGAGAATGGAGGAGAAGGGATTGTGGCATGGCCATCCCCCCGGGGGGTGATTTCTTGCTTTCTGTCTCTCTGTCTCTCTCTGTCTTTCTGGCAAGCATGTGCGCACTATAGCAAAATCCTCTCAAAAAAAAAAAAAAAAAAAAAAAAAAGGATGCAGTCTTCTCTAAAAAGGAAGTTAAAACAGGATGAACCTAGGGAAGAGCTACAAAGTAAACAGGATCAGTCAAAGGAGGAGAAGCTAGAGCTTGAGAAGTCCAAGAAAATGCATAGACAAAAGAATGACAATATTTGAAGGAGAATGAGGAAGAATTGACATAGTTGGAAACCACTAAAGGCTATAGAAGATGGAAATGAGAACAAATAAATTAAAAAACTAAAAGAGCTATAAGGGACTAGAGGGGAAATGGTAAACACAGAAAATAAGTAAAGAAGATTGAAAGTATAGTACCTGAACAAGACACAAATTTGAAGGTACAAATTTAAAAATTTAACCAAATAAAAGTTCTTGAATTTGCAAATTGAAAAGGCACACTGGATGCCAAAGGAAATATAACTAGGGCATAATAATTAAAAAATACTAGGCAGTCAAACAAAAAGATCATAGAATAAATAGGCTATGGAGAAATGAGATTATATTAGAGCAGTACTTACAAAAGAAGTAAAGAAATTATGATATAAGAATTTTATACCCAGCAAAGCTGATTTTCAAAAGGACTGCAAATGGTTCCAAACATGCATGAGTACAGAAGAAAATTTTTCCTGAGCTCTTTTTGAGAAAAATTCTAGAGGGTGAATTCAGCTAGCCAAGAAATAATTGAAGAAATAAAGCGAAGGACTAAGATGAGTATTATTATATTTAACTGTACAATTGAGACCTAAGATATTAATATGCCACCAGTGTTTATCAAGACAGTATCCAAAAGACAAAACTAACAAAAAGTGGAGAAGAGGGGCAGAAAAAGGGAATAGGTGGAGTAATTTGTTGAATTTATATGATTCAGAGGATATCACTAGAAGCAGACAATCATGGCCTGAAAATCATGCCAGGCATGTATGTGTGCGTGTCCACAATCCCAGGAGGAGAATAGAAGAGAAGGGATTGCGGTATGGCCATCGCCTGGGGGGTGAATATTCACTTTCCCTCTCATGCTACTCTCTGTCTCTCTCTGGTAAGCACATGTGCCCTGTGGCAGAAATTTAAAAAGAGGAAAAACAATTTTAAAATGGGAAGGTGCAGAACTATGTTTAATATTCACCTTATGTATAAAAGGAAGGGGAGACAAGAACAATGTTTAATCTTACTTTATTTGCACACACAAAACAAAACAAAATAAAACAAAAAAAAAAAAAAACCCAACTCTGAAAGAATACTGTAGAAACTAAAAGATGTGGTTACTGGAAAGGGCCAGCTGGAGGCATGGTCGTTAAGGGAGCAGGGTCATACACCTGGCCTACTCTGCAGCTGGAGTACCAGACCCCATGACTTGAAAAACACACCAGGTGTGTGTGCATTCATGCCAAAAACCCCCAGAAAAGAATGGAAGAGGAGGGACTGCAGCATTATCCCCATGGAGGGTGATTTCTCACTTTACCTATCTCTGTCTCCCTCTCTCCAAGTGCATGCATCCTGTAGCAATTAAAAATGAAAAAAAAAAAAAAATTGGTTACCGGTGAAGAAGGAAGAATCAGGCAGGCTGCGGACACATGTGAGTGAAAAATGTTGATTTATATAAAGCACTTGAATATATTATAATTTAGAAAATTAAAATAAGAAGAAATCTAATTGCTGGTATTTGCATATATTTGTTGGACTAAGAAAGTACCAAAATTGATGTTCTTCTCTATTCAACATCAGTCTCAACTCTGCCTTAAGCATAACTTGTATTTTGTTACGGGGGTGGAAGGGAAGGAAGAGGGAAGGGGGAGATGCGTGTCGGGGGTAGGTGTTTCTGACCACTACTGTGATCTGCTCCGGCCCCCACTTGGCTAGGACTTCAGGCAAGCACCGCTCTACCTGGCCCATTCAGGCTGGTCTAGGATCTGAACCCAGGCCTTCCAAATGGCCTACCCCTATGCAGAGATGTCCTACTCCTTATGCCCCTTGTCTGGGCCACTTGTGCTTTGTTTTGTTTTGTTTTGTTTTGTTTTGTTTTGTTTTGTTTTGTTTTTGTCAAACCATTCTCTAAAATTCAATTTTTTTAACCTTTCTAATAGGCCCATTTGAAATATCAGATCTTCTTGAGGCCTTCTTCCAGTAATACCCTTACTGATTATCCTTATTTTGAAAAAAAATTTAAAGAGGTTTTTGCCTTAGGGTATGTGCACTCTCCAGAGAGAAAGAGAGAGACACAGTGAGAGGAAAAGTGAGAATTCACACTCCAGGGGGGAAGGCCACACCTAAATCCCTTTTCCATTCTCCTCCCAGGATCTTGAGCACACATGCACACGTGCCTGGTGTGATTTTCAAGCCACCAGGTCCAGGACTTGAACTGCATTTGGCCATGTGGGAGTTCAGCAACATAACCGTTACACCATTTGCTGGTTCCTATTTTGAAATATTTTTATGCATATAGACTACAGGATATTTCTTGATATTTTATTATCTATGGTGCTTCCTAATATGTTTATGTGTTTTGTTCTCAGGTCCCCAAATGCTAGGGGACCTCAAAATATTCATGGAAAAATGAAATTAAAGAATGAGTTTATTTTGGTGCATGCCCAAAATCCCAGGAGATGAATGGAGGAAAAGGGCTTGTGGAGTGGCCATCCCCCATGGGGGTGACTCCTCACTTTGCCTCTCACTGTCTCTCTATGTCTCTCTCTCACAAGTGCATGTGCTCTGTAGCAAAAGCCTAAAAAACAAACAAAAAAAAAAATTAGGTGACATATTGGGTAAAGCCTTGAGATTTCCTGGCATTATGTATTACGCTTGAGGATATTCCTTGTTCCACTTAAAATACGTCTAAGAAGGCCACTGTTGAAGTGCAGACGAGAAGGAGGTTCCGTAGCAGAGCCAGGATGTAGTGAAAACTGCCCTGCTGCTGGGGCATGGGAATGCAGCTAGGTGATGTTAAAAGTGTCACTTCTACCAAACGTTGAAGAGTCATGGTTGTGTTTGGAATACCACAATCTAGACTACCATGATCTTAGAATAAAATCATCTCATTTAGAGAAAAGAACTATGAACTATTTGAAAAACTGGGACTTAGTAGAGACTGAATGACTTACTATTCATTATAGATTGATTACTTGTAACTGCCAGTTTAAATAATGCAGAAAACATTAAAAACCTATTAATACCTTTTGGCTAACCAGATAGATAAGATAAAAAACATCTCTTCTCAAATAAAGAGCTTTTAGTGATTCTGAATTATTTTTTCAGAAATAAATGTATCAATTTAACTATCGGAATTGGATTCTTAGGTATTATTATTACTGAACTTGTTTTTATCTCTGCGTCATGTTACATAAGTGCAATTAGATTTGAAGAGTACCAGTTCTAAACAGTATTGAAGTTACAGACTGAGGCTGTCAGTGCACGTCTGACACAACATCTGAATGACGCTGTATTTTCTGGGATGTCTACTCCTCTAGAGATATTGTTCCATTTTGTAAAAGGAAAAAGAAAAAAAAAAAAAGAAGAAGAAGAAACAAGTAAATGTGGCAGGAAATCTCTTAACCAATCATTGAAAGGAGATCATTCCTCTCAGGAAACTATGTGTTATGATGAAATAAATGATTAATGAAGTGAAAGAAGACATATGCTGAGATTTTGATAGAAATTATGACATTGCAAAATTGAAAGGAGGTATAACAAAACAGACACAAATAGGCAATATAGCAATTATATAGTACATATTGTTTAATTTCAATATAATTTTTAAATGCCTTTGAAAAGGATGATGGTAATTTTTTTTTTTTTTTTTTTTTTTGGAGAGGTTTTTGCTATAGGACGCACACACTCACCAGAAAGACAGAGAGAGACAGAGAAACAGAAAGCAAGAAACCACCCCCCCATGGGGGATGGCCACACCACAATCCCTTCTCCTCCATTCTCCTCTCGGGATCTTGGGCACACACGCACATGCACCCAGAGTGAGTTTAAGCCACTGGGTCTGGGACTTGAACCACAGTCGACTACATGGGAGTCCAGTGACATAGCCATTGTGCAAACTGCTGGTCCCGATGATGGTAAATTTTACGTGTTAACAAGAAAGATGGTTTTGATGACATTAATACTTAAATCAATGAACTAGAATTCTCTTTAAATAAAGGGTGAGTTGTTGCAACCCATACTTTGAGTAAACAAAGTAAGGCAGTCCTCCGTAGCTTGTTTTCTGCATGTAGGAGAGAGGTGAGAGAGAAAGAGGCTGCCCGGTCTGTGGCCTAGAGGTTAAGGTCTGGAGCCTACATAGCCGATGGTGCAATTTGAGTCCTGGATCCAGCAGCTGGAAAAACACGCCTGGTGAGTGTGTGTGTGTGTGTGTGTGTGTGTGTGTGTGATCAAGGGAGAGGTGCTTTCTCACATCCCTTTTCTCTGTCTCTTGTGTCCAAATGCACACACCCTCTGGCAAACTAAGAGGAAAGAAAGAAGGAAAGAGAAAGCGCACGGGTACACACACAGGGCGAGTCTTCCTCTTCTTATACGGACACCAATCCTACTGGATCGGGCCACCCTCAGGCCTCATTCAACCTTTAGTACTTCCTCAGAGGTCCTCTATCCAAATGCAGTCATATTGGCAGTTAGGATTCAACCTCTGAATGTTAGCAGTTCAGTCCATATGAAAGGGTTCTGGAAAGAGGTTATGTTTCTAATTTTTTAAACAATGACAGGGAAATATTATCTAAGAGAAAAACACAAGTTTGAGGAATAATACTTCATGTGACCAATGGGAGATTAGCTATCCTGAGTGCTATTCAATCTCTTTATCACACATGAAAAAAACTGGAATTCCAGAAGCTCAGACCTATCCTAATCAGAACATATCTGAAGAAATGCAGCCACAATTTTTAAGAGCAACATTTTGTCAAGAGAGGATTCACTTTTCCCAGAATTCTCGGATAAATACATTCAGAAGTTTGATGTCTAACTCTGACAGGTTATGGTATTTCTCTTATGTTGCCTGAAACTCAATTATATATGCCTGGGAGAGCTGAAAACCAATACTAGAGCTATAGTGGTAACAAGAGAAGATGGTGAAGAAAATGGACATGGCATCTGTGAGAGAAATGTGAATTTAACACACCTCTCTGCATGAATGTCTTGACTAGTTATAACTGACGTGCTTAATTGCAATATCCCTTTTTTTTAAAAAAAAAAAAAAAAAGAAGTTCAAAAGAGCTATGTTATTTTTATCCAAAGAAAATGTCTTGAGGAATTCCTCAAAGATCTACAGATAGAACTACCATATGATCCAGCAATCATACTCCTTGGTATCTACCCAGAGGACAGAAGAATGCGTAGTCAGAAAAGTGCTTGCACATCTGTGTCTATTGCAGCATTATTCACAATTGCTAAGACATGGAACCAACTCAAGTGTCCACAAACAGAGGAACGGATTGGAAAAGTGTGGCACATATGCTCCTGGAATACTTCTCAGCCACAAAAACAGTAAGACCTTGGCTTTTGACAGAAGGTAGATAAACATGGAAATTTTACTGTTGAGTGAAGCAAGCCAGGCTATGAAGGAGAGACACTCTGTGTCTCCACCTAATATATACCACCTCTCCACACTCTATGGCTGAAACTGAAGACTAGAAGATATAGAGACATAGAAAATGGTTATAGATACCAGACGCAGTGTGGGAAGAGGGTGGGGAGAAGGAGGAGAGTCTGAGGACAGACATGAAAGAAAAAAAATAGAGAGGCAAGACATTTACGGGACAAAGAAATGGGTTATCTGTTGATGATAACATGTATAGTATCCCCAACTGGACTGGTGAGAAATGTTCATGTTCATTCACTTTATAAGGGAAGTGACATATGCGACTGAATATATAAAAAAAATTAAAAGAAAAGAAAAAAAAAAGAAAAATAATACAGTAAGAAAAACATGGATGAAAAATATCCATGATAAGACTACATATTTTAGCATAGTAAAGGAGTTACTTCATTTAAAAAAAAAAGAAGAAGAAAGAAAAGGTCTTAAACTTACATTATAATTTTTAAACTGCAAGTGTCTGTAGAGGTTAGCTTTCCTGAACATTAAAGCAAATTATAAACCAATAAGCTAAAACCATAAAATTCACTCACCTCAAATTATTCTGTAGGAGCCAGAAACTAAACAATACTTTTTACTGTTCCTGAGAGTAAAGTCATTATAAATAGAAGAGTACATGCATGTACAACTTAAAATTTTATTTTATACCTTCTTATTTACATTTGATTGTTGTACATCTTTGTGGGGCATAATGTGGATTTTCAAAGCATGCACATGCAGTTAAAATTTTATTCTTATTAGGCACAAACTATCTGACTGGTCACATTTTTCTAAGACAAGTACTCTACTATTTTATTTGTGACCTTAACTATGAATTAGTGGGTATGCTTTTTATATTGATTGGATCTCTTCCAAACATTTGACTTTAAACAGAATTCAGTAACTCCAATTTCAAAAAAAGGCTAAACCTTTTATATACTAAGTATAAAAAGAGCAATATATTTTTTAAAGTTCAACATTTGGAGGGAAGTCATGGTACTAACATTGACCAGTCTTCAGTTATAAGATGTAGTGAATGCTTGAGGGGTGAAACTGCTGGGTGGTAAGGCGTGTGCCTATTCAGTGTCACCAGGTACTGATACGTTGTATCAATTTATTCTCTCACTGGCCTATCTGAAACTTTCTGTTATTTCACGAGTCATTCAACATAGTGTCAGAATTTTTGTTTCTGTCAATCTTTTAGATGTTAAATTGACTTCAATATAAATTAATTTCCATTTTCCAGATTATTAATACGATTAGGCTTATTGCCTGTGTATAATCTTTATAACCTGCTATGTAACCCATTTTATACTAAAATATCTCTCTTAATTTTTATGAGTATCTGTATTCTCCCTTATCACTTACTTGTGCTGCAAACAAATTGTTTCAATAAATTACATATATTTTCACTAAGTGTGTCTTTGATGAACATAAGTTACATACTCTCTGTCCTCTTCCACTGAGCTATATGTTTATCCATAAAACAATGCTATGCCTTGGTTACCAGTATTTTTTAGGAGGACTCAAAATCAGATACTACTAGTCCTGTAACACTTTTTTCTTTTTCAAAACTGTTTTGGGTCTTTTAGGTCCTTCACTTTTCCAGATAAGTTAGTCAATTTCTTACCAAAAAAAAAAAAAAAAAGTCTGGCAGAATTTTTACTGGGATTGAATCCATAGATATATTCATTCTTCTGATCCATGAACATAGCATATCTTTGGATTCACTTACGTTTTTTTTAAATTTTGATCATCAATACTACAGTTTTCCGTGTTCAAATCCTAGAAGCTTTCCATAGAGTTATTCCTATGTTTCCATGCTTTCTGATGCAATTATAAATGGAATTTTGATGTTAATTATGTTGTTTATTTCTAGTACATAGAAATCTCACTGATTTTGGGGACCAGCAGTTAGCGTAATGGTATGTCGCTGGACTTCCATGTAGTCAACCACTATTCAAGTCCTGGACCCGGTGGCTTAAACTCATGCCAGGCACGTGTGCATGCGTGCGTGCCCAAGATCCTGAGAGGAGAATGGAGGAGAAGGGATTGCAGTGTGACCATCTCCCCTGGGAGGTGATTTCTCGCTTTCCCTCTCACTGTTTCTCCAGCAAACACATGCACTCTAAGGCAAAAATCTCTTAAAAAATAAAATAAAATAGGGACTAGTAGTTGGCATAATGGCTATGTTGCTGGATTCCCATGTAGTTGACCGCAGTTTGAGTACCAGGCCCGGTGGCTTAAACTCAAGCCGGGCGCATGTGCGTGTGCGTGCCTAAGATCCTGAGAGGAGAATGGAGGAGAAGGGATTGCGGCGTGGCCATCCTCCCTGGGGGATGATTTCTCACTTTCTGTCTTTCTGTCTCTCTCTGTCTTTCTGGCAAGTGCACGTGCCCTATCACAAAAACCTCTCCAAAAAAAGAAAAAAAAAAAAAAAAAGACCTCTCACTGATTTTTGTAAATTGGCCTACTTTTTTACAACACTGCTTAACTCATTTATTATTTTTCATAGATATTTTATAGATTCTTTGGGATTTTTCTAGATATTTCCCTCCTTGAAAATGTGTTTTTTAGAAATATATTATTGTATATCCAGATATTTGGTAATTTTCCAAATAACTTTTCATTTCTGATTTCTATATTGTTTCTGTTATGGTCTGAGAATATACTTTATAGGATTTTTTGTAATATGCTGAGATCTCCTTTCTATCCCAATATAGGTTTGGCACTGGCAGATGTGCACACTTGACACACTGCAGGTTTCTAGGAGGAGAGGTCGTGTGTCCTATAAATACCATTTAGATCAGGTTGCTTCGTTCTGTCCAGGACTTCTGCTGTCTCACTCATTTCTGGTCTACTTCTTTTTTAAATAATCACTAAAAGAAGATTATTAAAACTTCTAGGTTTAAGCATAGGCTGTTCTATATCACCTTTTCATTTTACTAGGTTTTGTTTTATGTATTTTACAACTTTATTTTTGGATGCCTACACATTTAGAATTGCTTTGTTTTCTTTATGAACTGAAAACTTCACTATTTATAATACCCTTCTTAATGCTTGTTTATTTTTTTATTTTTCTCATTATTCATTCTCATTGCCCTTCATTGAGCTTTCTTATATATGTTTCTTATATATGTTTACTGTCTTTTACAAATTTTGGAAAATTAGTGGCCACTTTTCTTTAAATATTTTTCTGTTATGTTACTTCTCTTTTTCTGCTTTGTCTTCCATTTGTGTATATAACAAACCTTATCTATTGATCTTTTGATATTTTTTCACAGCTCTTATAAATTGCATAAGAAGAGTTTTTCCTCAATGTCCCTGCTCTACCTTGAGTTTTTAGCAATGTCTGCATGTGTGAGCCTCAGATGACCATCTCCATGTTTTTAGGCCCTCTTGGGCTGTAAGCATGTTCTCCAGTTGTTGGGTGCACTATCTGCATACATCCTTTAGATCAAACCTAACAGCCAAGTTGTTAAAATCTTCAACATTTTTTTTGTCAATACTAACGATGTATATTAAGATTTTCTTTCCATCGTGATGATAGATTTAACAGTTGCTCCTTGCATTTTCATCGCTTTTTCCGAAATGTGTGTGTGTGCATTTATACTATGTGTCTTTCCAGGTGTAAAACATTTAAAATTGTGATAGCACCATCACAAATAGAAATAGTACCCATACAACTAGGTCCACATTCACACTGCTGGTGAGAACGTAAGATGGGATAGCTGCTATGCAAAAGTTTGGTAGTTTCTCAAAAAGTTAAATGGGTTCAGACAGGGTTGCTGCAGTAAAGCAACTGGACCCACACGAGAAGGTCCCAGGTTTGTGTCCCAGAGCCTCCTTGTACGTGCGAGGCGCACATGCGCATAACTGCAACCCAGGCCAGTGAGGCTGACAGTGGGTTGTGATGTGACCCTGTTGAGGGTGACTCTCTTTCTCTCTCTCTGTTTCACTCTCAAGTTAAACATGGAATTACTATAGTACCGAAAATTTCACTCCTAAATATATGTCTAAAGGACCTGAATACAGGTACTAAAACAAATACTCGTGAAAATGTATATAGCAGAACTAACTACAATGCCAAAGTGTAAAAACAGTCCAAATATCAGTCAAGAGATGAATGGTTGAAAAATTGTGGTATAAACATAAAACAGAACATTTTTCAACAATAAAAAAAACTGAAGCAATGATACATACTGCAGTATGAATGGATCTAAAACAAACCCCACATAGCCTTCTATGAGAAAGAAGTCAGACACACAATTTCACATATTCCATGAGTCCACGCATACCAATACCCAGAACAGGTAAGTAGATAGACACAGAAAGCAGACTGACAGGTGCCAGGGCTGGGGGCAGGGAGTGGGGAGTAATTACTAAATGGGTAAGGGGTTTTATTTTGAGGTGGTGTTAATGCTTTCTAACTATTTAGAGGTGGTGATATAGAACACTGTGAATGAACTAAATAGCACTGAACTTCTCACTTTCAAAATCTTAATTTTATAAGGAAGTTCACCTTGCAATAGACCGACTGTTGGTGTCCTCACAAATTCATTTGTTGACACTCTAACCCCTAATGTGATGGTTTAAAGAGATGAGGCCTCTGGGAAGTGATTAGGTTCAGACGGATCATGAGAGTAGAGACCCCAAGATGGCCTCCTCTCTGCCGTGTGAGGTCACAGTGAGAAGGCCACAGTTTCTAAGCCAGGAAGAGAGCCGCCACCAGAAGCTGACCACACAGCTTTCTGATCTCAAACTCCCAACCTCCACACTGTGCTATAAAAAATCCATTCAGTCTATAGTATTTCATTAAGATAGCCCAAGTTAATGAAGACACACCTCTATTAGAAAAAAAAAAGTTGGTCTACAGTATAAATTGTTTTTCAAAACTCCTCATTTCATCACTTTTCTAAGTTTTTATTTTATTTATCTATTCTATTTAAATTTAATGTAAGAGGATAAAGTCTGCTTTATTTACATTAAAAACAGTTTTTTATTCCTGTTTGCTTGTTTTGTGAGTTTTCTTGTGAATTTGGATTGATTTTACTTTCATAGGAGAATTACTTAAGATATTTTCTGTGAAAATTTAGTTTACTTGAATTAGACCTAAGGAGTTGAAATAATTTTTTAAAGTCTGTCTTACACTTTGTTACTGATTTGTTTAGAAATATGCTGTTTAATCTATAGAAAATTCTATCAGGAAAATTCTATACAAGATATTTTGAACTTAAAGTATTGCCCACCAGAGGGCTCTCATTTTTCTTCTATTTTTCTTTTTGGAAAATGAAAATTATATTTAGTAGATTATACCTTGCACCATTAAACAAATCGAATGTATTTTCTGAGCATATGCAAAGGTTCTCTGCATAGTAATTTAATTACAATTAAATGCATTTAAATAAGTTTATTGAGAAAGAATGCATTAGGTAATTAGGCACATTTAAATGTTTATTTTGATTAAGGTGTAAATAAAACACACTTTAGACATACACACAATGTTTCTATAAAAACTCTGTGAAAGGGGGCCAGCAGGTGGCCTGATGGTTAAGGTGCTGGACACTCCCACACAGCAAACCACGGTTCGAGTCCTGGACATGGTGGCGCTCTCTCTCTCTCTCTCTCTCTCTCTCTCTCTCTCTGTGTGTGTGTGTGTGTGTGTGTGTGTGTCTTTACGGTCAAATTAAAATAAAATTAATAAATGAATAAAATATTTTTAAAAACTCTGTGAAAGGAGACTTGTAGAATAAACCATTATGATTTGAACAAGTAGAAAATAAAACAAATACTCTCTTTTAAAAATCATGGGGTACACCTCCAAAAATAATTCATACACATATGGTTAATCTCTATCAAGTTGGAAGGAAGTTTTCCAACTATGTTTGAAAACAATGCCTGGATCTGAAAATTGATGAGTTGAGTTTATGTTTAAAAAATAATTTTAATGCACCTAAATTATATATTAGGGATATGTGTTCATAATGAGAAACAGGCTTGTAGATAAATAATAATGTTATAATGTAACTGCTATAAAGAAATATGTCCAATCAAAACACTCTACCATTATCTCAGGGAGAAATGAAGAATGGGAATATAGTATATTTTGAAAAAAAAAAATGTTGGTCTATAGTATAATTTGTTTTTCAAAACTCCTCATTTCATCACTTTTCTAAGTTTTTATTTATCCATTCTATTTAAATTTAATGTGAGAGGATAAAGTCTGCTTTATTTACATTAAAAACAGTTTTTCCTTCCTGTATGGTTGTTTTGTGAGTTTCCTTGTGAATTTGGATTTGGATAGTCTCTCAAGGACTATCCCTCCCCTCTAATGTTCTCCTGTTGAGAGACACCACACTAAGTGAAGGTTGTGGAGGGAGAGACTAACTGTACTCTGGCCAATCAGGGAAGTTTCTTTAGCTAAAATGAAAGAGTGCATCAGATAGAGGGTGGAAGAAATAATATATGGAATAACTGAAAGGAAAAGGAGTGATTGAAGCCAGTGAGCTAAGAAATTAACAAAATAAAACAAAACAAAATGAAAGATCAAGCGATATCACCAGAGGTCAGGGCATGATCCTGGTGTCCTGAGAAGCTGATTTGGCCACAGTAGGGGTGGGGAGGAAGGGAAGATTCCACTAGAGAATGTTTGGAATCACATTTTGAAAAGCCTTGGATGCATGCAGAAGAGTGTACTTTATCTTGTAGGAAGCTTAAAGTCAGAGATTTTTTTTTTCTTTTTTCTTTTCTTTCTTTCTTTCATGAGTCAGAGAGACAGAGAAAAGGAGACAAAGAGACAGAGAGCCAACATCCCTGACAGGGTCTTAATGCCGTGACCCACCTGCAGCCTCACTCAGCTGGGATGCGGGGCACACACTTGCCCGACGTGCTCAGGGAGGTCTCGGAGTGCGAACCCAGAACCTTCCCGATGAGGATCGGCCTCACAAGTCACATTTACTGATATGCCACCATCTGGCCCCCAGAACTCATTTTTAAGCGGGACAGTGACTTGAACACATCACTACTTTAGATGGCTCATTTTGAGGGATTTCGGGAGTAAGTTAATGCAGAAGAGCAGAAGCAGTAAAATGTGAGACGGAGAATCTGACGAAGAAACAGGACAAGCTTGAGTAGATGAGGGCCTGAACAAGGGCTGGGCCAGCCTGGGTGGTGAAAAAGACACTGAATACAAACCATTCACATTATTCAAACACATCCCGAGCTTCAAGTCAAACAAGCAACTTGACCATTCTGTGACCTTGAGCTTGCTAGAGCCTTATGCAATTCACCCTGGGAGTCTTTAAGAACTCTGCCCATTGTTTTGAGAAGTAAAACAGGGAAATGCCAAATTTCTAGTTGTACTTTGCTATTGTCCCTTCAACTAATCAAATGACATCCTGCTTTGTTTTGGCAACAATTCCTTCCCTTTATAGAAGACAAAGGCACATGATGAGGTGGGGACTGTCAAAGAACAGGAAGGTGCCCTGTTAGGATGGAGAGCCCATTGACGAGCAGGAGAACTAGGACAAAGAAAGTGATGATAGGCTCAACAAAATGGAGGTCTAAGTCACACAGCCTCATCCGAGGGTCTCGGTACATCTGTCAGCTGCTACTACTGAGAGTTCACTGTGTGCCTGTGCTACTCTAACTACTTGCCATGCATCAGCTTATTAACTCCTCACAGTAATTTTGTTTAGAGAAATTGTATGTTGTGTCCATTGTGCAGATATAAAATGAGGCAGTGACTAGTTAAGTGACTTGCCAAAGATACACAGCCAATGACGGCAAAGCCAGGGCTGAAATCCAGGTGAGATGGATCTACATGCTATGCTTTTTAAAAATTGTTCTTATTTTTATTTTTATTATTATTATTATTTTATACATTTGATCATTATACCTCATTTGGCTTGCCAAGAGAATGTACCCAACGTGAAATACACCTCAGACCAGTCCAGTTGAGAATACTACACAAGCTATCATCGACAGGTAATAAACCATTACGGTGACCCACAAATGTCTTGCCTCTTGTCTTGCCTCTCAGGCCAAGTGTGGCAGAACAGGAGACCAGGAGGCTACAGAAAACTAGGCCTCTACCCACCAGACTTCATGGAAAATGTGCTAATGGTAGATTTTGTGTTCTTATCTAAAGGATGATTTGAGAAAGATATATTTGGTCTAACTATTGCTAATTCCTGTAAATAAATCTCAGATTCATGCAATTTGGGGCAATGTTGGCTTGAGTGGGAAGTAGGCCTATTATATCTTTGCCCTTGAATGACAACCCACATATAAAAGCCAAGAAGTTCTAAATTTAAATGACTGGTTTTGAGCTGACATACACACTACACATTGTTAGTACTTGTTTATGATTCCCAGAGTAGAGAAGGGGACAATTAAAAATCTGCTTTGAAGGCTCCAGCCCTTAGGGAAAGGAACACTGCGTGTGTGCTAGCTTCTCGCTTGCTTCTTTTGAGTCATTAGTAGTTTGGTGTCCAGTGAGACCTATGACTCAGGTCAGTCTGTTGACAATTCTACCTTTTGTGGTAACTCATTACTAGAAGAAAAGAGCACAGTGGTGTTTCAGCTTTGAACAGCTAGAGCCCTGTCAATATTTAGCCTATTTTGGTATAAAATCCTTATAAAATCTATTTGTGCCTATACACATACCTATAATACCAATAATTCCCCGTTTTCCTTCTAATAGTCATAGGTACAGCTTAGGGTTTTAGTCTGATAGAAGGGGGAATACAAATTTGGGCAGGTACAAATTGTTTGTGAAAATAAAAATAGCTAATATTTTTGAGCAATAACTGCTTATTTATCTTCACTGTCAACATGCTTACTTTTTCAAAACCAGCTATGAGGCCAATAACATTGCTATTACTGTTTTATAGATAGAGACACTTAATAATATGTGGCCTAATCAACTAATGTCTCCTTCCCACAAGGAGCAAGGAAGCCGTGTGTGATTGGAGAGGAGCATACACCCCTCCCTTGGAGGTAAAGCAGGTGTTCCCCTCAGAGTGTTCTGTCTGCTCAACCTGCATGGCTGTACTGGCTTTTGGGGGCTGTCACAGAATACCATAGGCTGGTTGTCTTCAGAGATTTAATTATCACCGTCCTGGAAGTCCAATGTGAAGGTCCAGTAGGTTTAGTTTCTGCTGAGGCTTCTTTTCCTAGTTCCATCGATGTTCACCTTCTCACTCTGACCTCATAGGGACTCTTCTCTGTGTCGAGAGAGAGAGCAAACTCCTTGGGGTCCCTTCTCTCAAGGACACTCCTTCTATCAGATTACCCCCACCCCTGTGACCTCATTTAACCCTAATCATCTCCTAAATTCTCATTTCAAAAATCTTCACGTAGATTATACAAAAATACAGCATTACAAGGATACTATTTAGAAATGTAAAGGCATGTAGAATGAAAAATTAAAATAAGCCAAAATAGGGTAAACTTGGAAAAAAGAGAAGTGGACAGGATATTGCTCTTTCAGTACTTGTAGTGCTATTTGTTTTTTAAACATTTACATATGCATTAATATAATAAAGTTTTAAGTTAAATTTTACTTATATTTTCCTATTAAATGACATTACTTATCATAAATGATTTCATTTCCTTTGATTCAGCTGCAAGGGATTCTCCTTGTAGAGTTTCATCCACCAAAAATTATTTCTACCAAAAAAAAAACCTGGATAATTTCTTCTTTGATTAACCAAGTTTAAAGTTAAATGCCCACAGAATCATTATTGGCATTGAGTACCATCTATTTTGTTATTTATATTCCACATAAGATATAGAAAATTGGTTTCTCAGTGTTTAAATTTGTATTTATTTTATTAACAATAAAAGCAAAAATTAAATATTTTACCAGGCATAAAGTTAGATATATACCTATCTATCTTTCTATAAAATCCTGTATGTGTGTGTGTGTGTGTGTGTGTGTGTGTACAACATACACACACATATATAGTCACCAGAAAAGTCATGACACTGTCTTGCAAAGGAAAACAAAAAATATGTCATGACTTTTCCGACAGCCCAATAAATAAGTAAAGTGAATGAATATGTTTAACTTGTGCCAGTTCAGTTACTATAGGCTATGTGCACATCCATTTGGAATAGATTTAGCTGCAAGTGAAAGAAAGCCCAAGGAACAGTGGCTTGAACAAGGGAGAAATTCATTGCTCTCGCACACAATAAATGCCCGAAGTTAAGAAGGCAAGGGCAGTGAAGGGTACTACTCCAAAACCCTTCAGAAACCCAAGGTTCTCCACACTCCTTGCTCTGCCATGCCCAGAGTATGACCCTCATGCCTGTGTCAAAGATGAACACAGACAACTTCCAGGCCACAGAATGGACAGTGGATGAAGGGAGGCAACAATGACTCTCTCTTTTTCTTAAGGAAGGTTAACCAAAGCTGTCACATGCCAGTCTTGGTTAGCTTTCTTTGGCTATGTTCAAACTATTCTTGATCATTTTTATAAGGAAATAAAACACTTTAGTTCTCAGAGTTCCAGGAAGAGAATCCTCAGTAGAAACTAAACCTGCTGGACCTTCACATTGGACTTCCGGGATGGTGATAATTAAATCTCTGAAGACAACCAGCCTATGGTATTCTGTGACAGCCCCCAAAAGCCAGTACAGCCATGCGAGTTGAGCAGACAGAACACTCTGAGGGGAACACCTGTTTAATCTCCAAGGGAGGGGTGCATGCTCCTCTCCAATCACACACAGCTTCCTTGCTCCTTGTGGGAAGGAGACATTTATATATATGTAAATTTTACATTTAACATTTATTTATAACTATTATTGAGAGGTTTTACTACCTTTTCAGATATATAAGGTCACTGAGCACCTATATTTTTTGTAATGGATTACTAAGATAGTTTTGCATGCTTTCAGCTTGAATGGCTTTATGATACCAAACTGAGGGCTACTTTTATAAGGGCTAATAAGCAATGGCAAATGGCTAGGGGTCTGGAAGGAGCAACACAGTGAAATCAGAGATGACGATGTTGAAGAAAGCGGCAAATAGGTGGCCTATGGGAGAAGGAATGAAATGTGAGGATCTTTTTTCTTTTTTCTTTGAGAGGTTTTTGTGATAGGGCGCGTGCGCTCGCCAGACAGACAGAGAGAGACAGAGAGACAGAAAGCGAGAAATCACCCCCCCGGGGGGATGGCCACACCACAATCCCTTCTCCTCCGTTCTCCTCTCGGGATCTTGGGCACGCACACACACACGCCCGGCGTGAGTTTTAAGCCACCGGGTCCGGGACGTGAACCACGGTCGACTACATGGGAGTCCAGCGACATTGCCATTACGCTAACTGCTGGTCCCCAAATGCAAGGATCTTTGTACTGAAGTTAAATGCTCACTGGAGAACATCCACTGCAGGAGAGCGAAACCACCAAGTTAGCAGAATGAGTCGACCAGTAGATGTCAGCCAGACTCTATCCTCAGCCACCCCAGTGTTCCTGCAGTGGGACCATGGGCAGAGTAACAACAGGACAGGGACAGATAAAGCTGATGGGCCCAGAGCACAAGTTCCCTTTCATCAGAGGACCCGGCTACCACCACCAATCAACACCGACCTGCCAGCCACTAGTCCTGACTGATCCTCTAATGTGGAAACATCTGTGCAGGAAGGCAAACCCACCTGGTATCCACTGTAAGTGTCTTTCGAAGCCCTGCACCAGAGGCCAGCTGGTAGTGTGGTCGTGAAGGCGGCTGGATTCCGCATGGCCGAATGCATGGTTCAAGTTCACACTGGGCATGTGCGCATGCACCCTCAAGTACCCAAAGGAGGAAGAAACGGAGGCGAAGGGACTGTGGATGACTATCTGTGCTTTCTCACCACCCCCTACCAAGAGCAGATGTGCCATCTGACAAACTGAAAAACAAATTAAGAAGTCCTTTGCCAGGATACACTTCCTCTGTTAGTTTTTATAATGAATGCAACTGGGCTGCAGGCCTGGCAAAGATGGAAACAAGGATCAAGATGCAGAGGTGCCTGGATAGGTCTCGGTTTTGTCAGTATTCTAACATAAGCCTTCTCTTCGTCAGTTATAATTTACAAACTACATCTTAATCAGCTCATCAAATCTAATATCGTGGATGCCGTAATATACCTCTATCATGTGGCTCCTACTAAAGTGAACTGAGGATAGAACAGCATTTCGGAGGTATTGCTGCCAAACTTTCTACAAGTTAAATGTAATTATAAAGAAACAACAACGAAATCAACAAGTTATAGCAATTTCTACAAAAAATTGACTGTATTTTTCAAAGATTTCAAAGTCAAAAAATACAATAAATAAATAAATAGAGGCTGGGACCAGCAGATTGCATAGAATTTAAAGTGGCTGGATCCT
The DNA here is from genome assembly GCA_026018925.1 of Tupaia tana. NCBI lineage: Eukaryota > Metazoa > Chordata > Mammalia > Scandentia > Tupaiidae > Tupaia > Tupaia tana. The sequence continues at coordinate 3,927,244 of JAKSZU010000017.1, forward strand.
ACAGTGCTAGCTACATGGTTCAAGTCCCTAACACGGCAGCACGGGTGCATGTGCATGCATGCCACAAAGCCCAAGGAGTCAATGGAAGAGAAGAGACTACGGTGTGGCCGTCCGCTCTCAGGCCGAGCTCTCACTTTCCTTCTCTCTATTTCTCTCTCTGGCAGGTACATGTGCATGTTTAGGTTTAGCAAAAAGTTTAAAAATTGAGAAATAAAAAGAAGGCTTAAGAATTGTTCCAGATTAAAGACACACACACACACACACACACATACACACAGTAGCTGTAAATAATGTCACTAAAATAATTCATCACATTTGAATATGAACTGTGGCTTGGACTGTGTGCTGTATCACTTAAATTTCCTGATCTTGAAAACTATTCTGAGGTTCTAGTTCTGACGAATTTCTATAGTTTGGTATTATATGCAATATAATACTTTTTTTCTTTTCCTTTTTCTTTTCAGAGAGCATCTGTGCTCACTAGAGAGATGGAGAGAGAGAGAATGTACCCTGATGGGGCATGGTCATGCCACAGTTTCCTTCCTCCATGATCTGGGGCATGCATGTACATATGCCCAACATGTTTTTCAGCCAGTGGGCTAGGATTTCAACCACAGTGGGATCTGGCTCGCAATGCACAGCACTTAACCACTGAACTCTGGGCCTGGCTCTGCATTGAAGTATTTAGAGAAAAACAACACAATGTCTAAAACTTACTTCCAAATGTTGCAGAATAAAGGGGAAGTGAAGGGGGCGTGCGTGTGTGTGCGCGCGCGCGCACGCGCGTAAAGAGAGAAAATAGAGAAAGAGGAAGAAATGAGTGGGAAGGGAATGAATGGAAAAAAACATACATCCAATTGGTAAATCTGGACGAAGGCCATATTTGAGGTACTTGTAACTTTTCTATTGCTGAAAGTATAGCAAAATAAATTAAAATTCATCATGAAAACTCCTTAATGGGCCTTGTAATTGTTAGGATGTGGAAAGTGACCACTGAGAATAGCTATGCCTCTAAATTTATAATAAAAATGAAAGTAGCCCTTCTTTATTAAGGTCTTGTTTTGTGCCCAGCATTGTACTAAGCATTTTACACACACTGTGTTTATTTCACTCAAAAATCCTGTAATATTGGACTGTAACAGTGCCCACTTTACAGACTTAGATACTGAAGTGATGAAGGTTAAGTACTCTAAAATTGTGCAGCTAGTAAGCAGAAATGCCAAGATTTGACCTCAAGGTTAATCACCCCAAAATGTAAGCTGTCAAACACTGCATTGCCTTGACTTCCAAATGGAGGGTGCATGTTTGGAAGATCAGTCTATTAATTACTTAAAGTTAGTGCATTGGGGTTTGGGGTTTTCTATTCCAAGAAGAAGCAGAGGATCTGCTCAAGCTTGTCTAAAACATTGTGGTCTTTGGCTCACACCATCTTAATAAAACCCAGGTGTATTTAGCCAGATTACATGACACATGTTCAGGTTCATGTTTGATTTCAAATTAAGTATCTAGATGATTTATGGTAAAGAGTTTACCTCCTCTCTCCCAGGAGGATTCTAATTCTAATCTTCAACCTACTCTTTCCGACACTTCCCACACTTAGAGTATTCTCATTCAAGACCTTCATTTTAGTTTTTATAATCACAAGAGACTGTTACCTAGTCCAACACCTGTTATTATTTCCTTAAATTTTTTCTTTAAGAAATGTAATGAACCTATATTAATGTGAATACACTATATTTTACCAAATTCTCAAGGGAAAAGCATGGCTTCTTTTGCTTCCCTAGTAGTATTTGATTACGACAGTATATAACTTTATAATAATGGGGACCACTTAAGCAGCTTAAAATTTTATGTAATTTTCATGTTAAATATGGATATATGTAAGCATATGAATTTACTCTCTACTTCTCTCACATTTTGAGGAGAAGGTAATGGCAGATATATATTGAATTCTAATATGGTTGATGGATCAGACTACATAAAATCTAAACACTGAAGTTTTTGTTACCAAGATAAACTGAAACTCAAACCTACATGAAAGTTCAAAAACACTCCATGACCAATTTATTTTATTCATCCTAGTCTTTCCACAGTTCTTGATTAGCCTAACACCAGAGTCACTATTTCCAAAATTGTGTAAGACAAGTTTTCTAGCTGACTAAACTTAGGAAGCTGAGAAACATCTCTGGCCAAAGGCTATTTTCCATTGACTTTGTTTTATTGCAGTTTTATGTACTTGAAAAACCAACAAAGAGAAAATCCTCTTTCATGAGATTTCCAAATATTTTTTCCAGATAAAAGTTCAGTAAAATATGTAAACACTGGCATTGCTACTAGGCTCTGAGTTGTTGAGTATCATTGTGATTCATTATACATGGTCTAGCGATTTCAGATAAAGCACCAGCCAGCAGGTAAAGTCATCTCCAATACGTATGTGGTTAGAACTCAGATCCTGCTGGAGCCTGTGCCAGTACTGCTGAGTAGGCTGCATTATGGAAAGGTCTGGTCCAATTACCTTAAAAGAAGTTCCTTCCCCAATGAGAGAAACAGTTGTATCTAAAAGAACTTTGCAGAAGTGACCTGGCAGCCATGAGTAAGACCAGAGTAAGTCACTAGTGATTTCAGTATGCCACAGCTAGCTTTCATTGGAATTTTGGACTCACACGGGACCTTAAAGATAATCTGATTCAAAATTTTGAATTTATACATGAAAAACTGAGGCTCAGAGAGATTATCTGACTTGAACACTGGAAATTGGAACTTAGCAAGAAGCCAGCTTACGTCGCCATCTGTGCCATCCGTGGGGTGAGCCTTCGTGTTTACCCCATCCAGGTGTTCCCTTCATATACATATTAATCAGTGGTAACCTGGGCATTCAATCGCATGTTCTCTTAATTACACTCACTGAACAGAGACAGCAGGTGCAGCGACCGGCCCGCAGTCCCAGCCTGCGCTCCAGTGACAAGAGCTACAGCGCCTTCCCTTCTCTGTTTTCGAAAACTGGCTGACATTTCTCCACGAATCCTCCCTTAGGATGGACCTATTCCATCATCAATCATCCCAAGTGCCTTCTATTTTCTCCGTTAAATGCTCATTTAACTTGGATAAAGCCCCTCTAAGGTAGCATTATCCTTTCCATTTTACAGTGGAAAAAATGGAATCACAACAGGTTAGACAACTCTCTAGACTTCCTCTGGTTTGCACATCATGAAACCAGCAGGTCAAAGCTCTGGTTCCCAGTCATTATTATTATGCCTTACATCTTCCAATGTGATTTTCAGACTTGCAAGAATGGGAATATAATAACCACCGTAGAACAAAACCTCATTCTGGTTAGGATAATTTCTAGTTAAGATCCTGACTTTGAAGTATAAAAAACATTGTATTTTTTAAATTTAAAATCAGGAAACAGAGATTTATAAGAAATAAACTAAAATGTTCCATGAAAAGATTCAACTAGTTGTTACCTTCTGATTTAATTAAATAGTGTACTAGCACTGTGAAGTAGCTTGATCAGGTAGTAATTCATCAAGGATTTCTATAAAGGCAATACTACAACAGAGAAAGCTATATACATAGTTTTTCAACTCATTTTCATTTTATCCTGAGGCAAGCTGAACCTCAGGATTAGGAAACCCTGTATCACTGTAATAGGCTATTTGTTCCCTCAATTAACTAAAATCCACTTAATTAAAGGACAGTGTTGAGGAAGAAATAGAAATAATAATACCCATTTTTAAGTATTCTAAGAAAACTTGCTTCTTACAGCCACAATATATGTGTAAAAGGAAAGAGAAGAGAGAGGGAGGACGGGAAGCCAGAGAAGTGGGAAGGAGCCACTATGCATATTTTAGATCAAAATTGCTTTAAAAATAAATCAGAGATCTTTCTGTCTGAGCCGCAGAGACAAGGCATTGAAAACCAAGAACTGCACTTCCTGCTTATTGGGGAGTGCCGCTCTGGGGGCTCCTGGCTGCCCTGCCCTTGCTTCTGTCCCTGGTTTGTTTTTGACACACGTGGATACTGCACAGCTGAAGCCACCAAATCCGTAGCTTTTCCGTAAGCCTTTCTTTTGGCTGACGAAGCAGGTTATTTAATCAGTAATAGTTGCCATAATTCCATCGTTTGAAGTCTTTACCACTATCATTACCCTGTAAGAGGAGAAGTTTTGCACAGATGACAAATAGGCAATCAAAGAAACAGACGACTTTCTCCTGCCCGCCGAACGCGACGTGCTTCGATGCTTTATCTGCAAGGACCTACACATCATCTGGATAGCTCGCGAAATCTTGTTTTAATGAAACACATTTGGAATCTGATTTTAATGGAACACATTTTTACCTTTATGTCATGCTTTCTGAAATAAAATACAGGTTGGCTGCACTAAGCGCACTCATCAGTAAACTGCTGGCGACCTTGGCTGCTATCAGCCACCTGCGTGCCTCTCTCTCTCATCAACACTTTCATTTCCTTTGGCTTATTGTAAGCCGCTTCACATTTCCCAAGATGAAAAGTAAGGGGAAAAGGCTTTCTTACTTCACATGGAAGATGTAATCTTTTCTTAATCGTGTTCTCTGTCTACAGAGTGCATTCCTCTGCAATCCAGTAAACTTACACAGCAAACAGAGCTTCTCCCAGCTTTAGCATGACTTTTAAAGCAATACAAAAATGTTGTAAAGTCAGTATACATTAGAAAGACTTGTGTAGAGGAACTGAGCCTGAGGGCAAGGTCTTGGGGTGTCCAGGAGTCCAGAAAGGCCCTGCTGCAGTAGCACAAAGGTTGCTGCTGCTCCTTGGCAGGCCAAGGCCACACAGAAACCTGGTTCAGTTCCCAGACCACCCTAAAAAGCCAAGCACAGAGGTGTGGTCCTGTGGTCCCCACCACCTGGGAGGCTGAGGCAGGAGATGCAGTGGTGGCAAGACCCTGTCTTAGAAAAGAGCCCAGGAAAAGAGATAAGCTTAAAATATAAAAACAAAGGTTCATGGCTGGTTCCATAGCCGAGTGGTTAAGGGAGTCAGATCCCACATGGTTTGAATTCCGGCCCCAGTAGCTTGAAAAAACGTGTCCACATGTGTACGTGCCCGAATCCTGATGGAACAGAAACTGAGGAAGGGATCGTGGTGTGACCCAACCCACTGGGGGGTTCTTTCTGCTCTCTCTTTCTCTCTCTGTCTCTCTGGTGAGTATGTGTCCCTCTGGCATTAAAAATATCTTTTTTAAAAAAAGGTCTAATGTCTTTTAAAAATAACGGAATGTTTGTTTTGACAACTATAATTGTAAATAAATACATTCTCATTTTATTACTTTAAAAACTATTATGTGATAAGTGAGTTACAGATTGTAGCAGTCATGTAAGTAATCTTTTTTTTTTTTTTGGAGAGGTTTTTCGCTATAGGGCGCGTGCGCTCACCAGACAGACAGAGAGAGACATAGAGACAGAAAGCGAGAAATCACCCCCCCAGGGGGGATGGTCACGCTGCAATCCCTTCTCCTCTATTCTCCTCTCGGGATCTTGGGCACGCACGCACACGCGCCCAGCGTGAGTTTTAAGCCACCGGGTCCGGGACGCGAACCGGTCAACTACGTGGGAGTCCAGAGACATAGCCATTACGCTAACTGCTGGTTCCCTCATGTAAGTAATCTTTATATTCTTTACAAACTGAGACTAAACATTCACATTCTTTAAAATCACTCTCCTTAAAATCATGTCACAATACTTTGAACAAAATGCTTGAATGCTGACCAGATCCCGATTGTATGTGACAGGATATTTGAATGGATACAATTCCGCCAGTTCATTTCCAGATAGTCAATACATCTCTGAACTCCAGTTGCTAGTAATTATCTGTGACAGCTCACTTTAACTCTGTGATCTGTTTAAGAGACCTGTCAAAGATATCTGTGACATAACATTACTGCTTACTAATAAGACCTTGTAACCCAGACACCAGATACTTTGTAAAGCATTTTAACATTTCAGCTCTACCAAAAGAAACCCAAAGCATAGATATTAAGAAAGAAGACTACTTTTTAAATGTAATAACTTCCTTAGTCTTTAAAATTTTTTATTATGAAAATGAAAGTGAAAACGAAAGGCATCAATCACCTTGCTTTAGGGAAGAAAAAAAATCTGATAGATATGCCCAATTTTCCTCATCAGTATGCCATAGTCCAATTTTAATACCAGATATAGATACACTTGAAATTTATGTTGAATTGGGTATAATTTTTATTTGTTTCTCCACTTATTATTGGTCAGTTCCTCAACCCACAAGGTGATCAATAATTTTACACTGTAAACCTCAATTCTAGTTACTTATTTTCCACTCTAAGACATGATCTAATCATGTAATTTTTTAAGGATTATTTTATCTAACTTTATTTATTTATTTATTTATTTTAATTTGACCAGAGAGAGAGAGAAAGTCAGAAAGCAAGCTGCCAGGTCGAAGATGAACCGCAGTTGGCCATGTGGGAGTCCAGTGCCCTTAACCACCATGCCACCTGCTGGTCCCCATATGATGTTATTTCAAGGTTTTTGTTTGTTTTTTTTGTTTTTGGGGGGTTTTTTGTTGTTGTTTTTTGCCATAGGGTGCATGTGCTCACCAGAGAGAGACAGAGACAGTGAGAGTTAAAGCAAGAAATCATACCCCAGAGGGGATGGCCATATCACAATCCCTTCTCCTCCATTCTCCTCCTGGGATTTTGGACATGCACACACACCTGCCAGGCATGATTTTCAAGTCTCTGGGTCCAGGGCCTGAATCACTGTTGGCCATGTGAGAGTCCAGAGTTGTAACCACTATGTCACCTGCTGGCCCTAGTATTCTAGTCTTTCAAATATCCCTTGATGAAGGACCAGTCTTGTAGTGCAGAGTTAAATGACGTGTAGAGGAAGCCAGATCCCACATGGCTGACCAGGGTTTGAGTCCCAGCCCCAGCAGCTTTAAAAGCATGCTAAGCATACTTGTGCATATCCAGGATTCTGATGGATTGAAGAACTGAAGGAAAAATGATTGTGGCCTGACTAGGCTATATTGGGAGATGCTTTCTCCCTCTTTCGTGTGTGTATATATATATATATATATATATATATATATATATATATATAGTATATAAATTTTTTATGAAAATGAAAATTTTATATATATATGTATGTATATATATATGGCTTGAAAAATCATTTAATATCTTCTGTTAAGAAAAAAATTAAAAACCTCAAAACATTTGAATGCTCACTGCTGAACATGTTAAATGAGCTAAATAATGGAAAACACATTTACAATATACTTTAACGGTAAGCCTATCCAATTTGTGATTTAAGAGGTCAAACTATTGGTTACTTCTGCATTCTTGGTAATTTAAGGAGAAGCAGACTGGGAAATATGCACTCACAGGCCTTATAAAACTGCCGCAGTTATTTTGACTAATAGACATTTATGGCCCATGTTCTGCTTGTGGAAAAACATCCTTGTAAGGTTGTAAACTAGTAGAAGAGCTCACAGAACTCTGAAGTGTCCATGGCCACAACCATGTGGACAAAGCCAAGCAAGAGATGAAGCAATCGTTCGGTAGATTTACGCAATGTGGATAACCCATTAACAATTCAGGGCTGGTGTGTGTGTGTGTGTGTGTGTGTGTGTGTGTGTGTGTGATAATCCAGGTCACCTACGTCAACAGATGAGATTCAGTCAATAATTTTCTATCCCCTGAACCTTTCTGCTATTGTGCATTGTTCTCTATGAATTAGTAGAACTCCCCTTTCTCTACTTGTTTCCTGTGTTCCAGTATGGAAAAAACCTGTGATTAATAAATACAAAAACTATAATTATTTTTGTTATATTAAATAATTTCAACTAGTGTGAGCCAACAAAAGAAGTTTCTGTTTTGGTAACATTCCCAGAGAAAACCACATACCAGAGATTACAACCGATGAGAAATCGATTCTTATGTACAGATCCTCCCATGTTTGCCCAAAGGCTTTCACTTGAAGAGTGAGAAAGAGACAAGAAGCAGAACATGAATCTTTCAATAATTGACTAAAACTTGTCATTTCTATCCATACTATTCTCAATCTATTTCCCCCTTTCTGGGGGAAATGTGACTTGTTCCCATATGAACATTTTCAACTTCTGAAAATATTTTGTTTCCATTTCTTCCTTTACTAAAGTTCTCTTTTTTCTGTGTATAATGTACTACACTATTTACAAATAGTTAAAACATTCTTTTTCAACATTTTTTACATAATATAGTTAATAGAACCATTTTAATATCTGCCTGAACTTCAGATACAGAGAGAACTATATGTACCCTACAAAGGAAAGACAGGATTCTTCCTTACAGAATTTTTCAGTTTTACTTACTTATTTTTAAATTTTGTCCCAGAGAAAGAGTCAGACAAAGACGGAGAGAAAGTAAGACAGTACCCCCACCATGGGGATGGTCATACCTTTTCTCCTCCATCTCTCCCTCTTTTGGGGATTTGGGGCACACATGCACATGTGCCCAGCATGTTTTACAACTTACCAGGTCTAGGACTTGAACCATACAGTTGACCATGTAGAATCCAGCCACCTTAATCATGCCAGTTTTAACGAAGACAATTCTCTTTACAATTGTGAAACAGTGCTGTTGATTTAATTAACTCATTCCTAATTTATTGGAAAATATGGTGACCCAAATATCTAAAAAAAGAGGAAGGAGGAAAGAAGGAAGGAAGGAAGGAAGGAAGGAAGGAAGGAAGGAAGGAAGGGAGGGAGGGAGGGAGGGAGGGAGGGAGGGAGGGAGGGAGGAAGGAAGGAAGGAAGGAAGGAAGGGACCAATAGAACAAGAAAGAATAGGTAGGGATGAGCGACTTCAGCATAGATTTTATTTGTTCAAGACAAGGTCCCTATATGTCATTCATGGTATCCCTGGCTTAGTATCTCAAAAATCTTGAACCATGGGTGCACATCACACATCCAGCTCTTTCAGACAGGCTCTCCTGATGGTGCCCAGGCCAGCCTTTAGCTCTGAATCCTCCCACTTCAGCTCCCAATTTACTGAAATTGTAGGTATAAATGCCATCATGATCAGACTTCAGATTGGAATGAAGATCAAACCTGGGTCTCCCACGTGGTCCCAACCTGGGTAACACAGTGTCTTAGCAGTCCATGTCACCAGGGCTGGACCTAGGTTTTCAAAATATATACAAATTTTCCCAAAATTTATATAGATAAATTTGGCAGAGTATATTGTCAAACACATGAGTAATAATTATTATAACCTGAAGAGCAGGCCAGCCAGTGGTGTGGTGGTTAAGGTAGCTGGATCCACGTGGTCAACTTCGTGGTTTGAGTCCCAGACGCGATGTCATGAAAAACATACCAGGGGCATGGGTCTGTATGTGCCCAGAATCCTGAGAGGAGAATGAAGGAGAGGGATTGTGGTGTGGCTTTCCCGGAGGGTAATTCCTCACTCTCTCCAGTACATGCCCTATAGCAAAAACTTAAAAAAAAAAGTCTGAAGAGTATAGGGCCAGATGCTGGAGCAGCAGTAAGCAGTAGGACATGACGCTTTGCATGGCAATCCCACACAGAAGGGTTCCCATTGATGTCCACAGACCTGCCTGAGTACACCCGGCACAGGCTTGCCCGTGAACCAGGTCTGGCTGAAGGCTGGAGTAGATTTCAATGTCAGAACCCTATTGGAGGTGCAGTTTTTCTTTTCTCTCTTCTCTCTTCTCTCTCTCTCTCCCTCCCTCTCTCCCTCCCTGCTCCTCCCTCCCTCCTCTTTCATCTCTCTTACACATGAAAGAAATAAATTTTAAAAATCATTTGAAGAGGGACCAGCAGATGGAGTAGTGGTTACTTCACTGGACTCTCACATAGTTGACCACAGTTTGAGCCCTGGACCCAGTGACTTCAAACTTACAGCAAGCACATGTGCACGTGTGCCCAAGATCCTGAGAGGAGAGTGGAGGAGAAGGAGTGGCCATCCCCGGGGGGGGGGGGGGGGGGTGATTTCTTGCTTTTTGTCTCTCTGTCTCTCTCTGTCTCTTCAGCAAGCACAGGTGCTCTATAGCAAAAATTTCTCCCCCCACAAAAAAATTGAAGAGCACTTATTACATGCCAAGCTTTACAAGTATTCATATTTTGCCTTTACAACAATCCAGTGGCTAGGTACTGTCTCCCCAGTGGTACATGTGGAGTCTAGAGTATGGTAAGATTAAGTAACATATCCGAGGCCATTAGGAAAATGCATCAAAGTTATAATTAGACTCAATTTCATATACACTATAAAAACTAGAAAGAGATGGACAATTATAGGTGGTTGTTGCTTGTTTTGTTTTTTAAATGTGAAAATTTATAATCCTCACACATTGCTGTAGAAATGTAAAATATAGCCACTTTGGAAAACATTTTGGCAGTTTCTCAAAATATTAAACATACAATTATCATATTACCTGGCAATTCTACTTCTAGGTTCAAACCCAACAGTATTGATGGTCTAGCTCTACACAAAATCTGTACATCAGTATTATGGCAACACTATTTATAATGACATAAATTTGTAAACAATCCAAATGCCCATAATCTGATGAATGAATAAGAAAAAAAAGTGGTATATTTATAGAACAGAATTATTTAGTCACGAAGGGAATAAAGTATGAATACATGCTACAACATGATAGACCTCGAAAACACTATGCTAAGAAAAAGAGGCCAGACACAAAAGGACATGGATTGTATATTCCTTTTATATGAAATGTCCAAGTAATGAAATCCATTAGAAAAGGAATATAGACTATTAGTCCTCAAGGGTTTGTGAGGTGGGTGAGTGGGAGCGTCAGCTGCTGCACTTGCATTTAAGTCTCCTTAGTGTCTTTTTTGTGTGATTGAGGCCTCTGGAATTTGATAGGGATGACAGTAGCATAGTGTTGTGAATAAACTGAAAAACACTTAATTGTACATTTTTAAAGGGTGACGTTTTATGGCACATGAGTTTTTATCTCAATGCTTTTTTTAAAAAAAAGTACGTAAAGTTGTATATTTTTTGAAAAATTTACCATTAAATGAAAAGTGATCCATATTCAAAAATGGAACTTAGTGCAGTTTCTTTTAATTATTTCACTTCAAAAAGCTCAGTGTCATCTACTATTTTATCAATGTCCTCAATCTTGATTATGTTCAGTGAACGTGTTTTTAAATATAATCATTCTTGCATTTTAGACTGTTTATATTTGTTTTGATTTGGCTAATCACAACAGTAAATGTAGGTCATTCATTTTCTACTCAACCAAGTATCACTCTTGAGCCAGGACTGATAATCAAATTGCTGAAATCTGAAGAACTCAGAGGGGTTGTGAAACACCACTTGAGCAACTGATGCATTGGGCATGATTCATGAAAGAAAGAATTGATAAGCTGGACTTCATTAAAATTAAGATGTTTTGCTCTTCCAAAGACACTTTCTTTTTAAAAAAATTTAATTCTATTTATTTTTTATTTATTTTATTTTATTTTTAATTTATATATTTTTATTATTATTTATACATTAAATTGCTATACATCATTTAGATTGTGAAGAGACTTTACCCAGCATGATATACACCTCAGTCCAGCCCAGCTGAGATCACCATACACATCCTCGTCAACAGATAATAAACCTTATCTGTGTCCCACAAGTGTCTTACCTCTCCATTGTCCCCCCCCAAATTCCGTATGCTCTTCCCCTCTTACACTCTTTTCCACTTTGTCTCTAGTGTCCATTACAATTTTTAATACTTTTATGTTCTCCAGTCTTTCAGTCTCTACCATAGAGTGCAGATAATCGGTACATGTTAAGTGAAAAGACATGTTAAGTGAAAAGTTTGAGAGAGAATATCCATATATTGGTATGTATTTACCACTATAAAATGGTATAGAACAGTTTCCCTATCTTAAAAACCATCCGTACTCCGTTTATTCATCCCTCTCTTTGCCCCAACCCCATGGCAACTACTAATATTTTTACTGTCTCTAAAGCTTTTGTTTTCAAGAGATATTTTTGCTATAGGGCACATACACTTGCTGGAGAGACAGAGATAGACAGACAGAAAGTGAGAAATCATGCCCTAAGGGGGATGCCCATACCACAGTCCCTTCTCCTCCATTCTTCTCTCTGGATCTTGGGCAAATATGCACAGGTGCCCTGCTTGAGTTTTCAGCTGCCGGGTCAAATGCCAAAATGCCAGTCGACTACGTGGGTGTCCAGTGATATAACCATTATGCCATCTGCAAGTTCCTACTGCCTCCAAAGCTTTAACTTTTCCCAAACAACATAGAGTTGACAGTATGTAGCCTTTTAAAAATGGCTCCTTCCAAATAGGAATATGCATTTAAGTTTCCTTAATGTCTTGTCATAGCGCAATAATATTTAGTTATCTGAATGAACTAGAGTTCTTATTCACCTACTGAAGGAAATCTTGGTTGCTTCCCAGTTTGGGCAATTATGTATAAAGCTGCTTTACACATCTCTTTGCAGGTTTTTCATGTAGACACAATTTTCAACTCCTTTGGATAAACACCCAAAGTGGGGTAAACAAAGTGGCATGATTTCTAGGTCACATGGTACAAGTGTATTTAGTTTGTAAGAAATGACAAAATTATTTTCATAAGTGACTATGCCATGTTGTATATCCACCCCAGTGTATAAGCCTTCCTGTTGCTCCACATTTTCATCAGCATTTGGTGGTGTCAGTTGTTTGGATTTTGGTATCATATTGTTGCTTTAATTTGCATTTCTCTGATGATACACAAAGAGAAGCATCTTTTCATATGCTTATTTTTCATCATTATATTTCTTTGGTGAGATGTCTATTAGGTTATCAACTCATTTGTTAAATGGGATGTTTGTTTTCTTATTAGTGAGGCTGTTATTGTTTTTTTTTTTTTTTTAAAGAATTACTTTTATTTAGAAGATTCCTCATGGCTCCTGAGAACTAGTGATTTCGGGGAAAAAAGAGATAAAGATTTCCTACTGATAATTCAGCTTCCAGCCCACAAACTAGAGTGATGGATCTACAGGAACTATAGCCAAACATACAAATACTATTTGGGTTAACATATTCCTCAATATCTACTGAATCTGCTACACAAAGCGATCACAAAAGAATGGCAAAGACATTCCTTATCACCTCTTTCTGCTTGCTCCTGAATGTTCAGATTGAACTTCAAGAATTAGGAAGAAACACACCATCCATCAAATGACTAGAAATCACCGCAGGACAAGAAATATGGGAAAGCAAGAAAATACCTCTCCTCCCAGAGAAAAGAATAAACTCTTCTTCATCCACAGGCAGTTCAATGGAAATTATGGAAATTCTTGATAAAGAATTTAGAATATTCATAATGGCAACGCTAACAGAGATGGAAGAGAAGAGAGACCATGAACTACAGAAGAGAATGGAGAAAGGAGCTGATGAGTTCCAGGAAGTGAGGAAATTCTTGCAAGATCTAAAAGAGCCATTACACACTTTAAAAAAGAATTAAAGGGACCTGTTAGAGATGAAGGCTATAATACAGGAAATCAAAATCTCCCTTGAAAGTATTAAAAGCAGATTTGATCATACAGAAAATAGAATCTCAGACGTAGAAGAGAAAATTGCTGGCCTAGAAAATCCACCATAAAGACTGAGAAAATGGCCCCCAAAAATGAGAATAATATATGAGAAATACTAGATAGCATCAAATATCCAAACATCTGGATAATTGGTATCCCAGAAGGTGAAGAGACTCATAAGGGCATTAATAATCTAGTCCATGAAATCCTGCAAGAAAACTTTCCAAACCTAGGGAGGCATTCAAAGATCCAGTACCGAGAAATACAAAGGACCCCAAATAGAATCAACCCAAGAAGATCTTCTCCAAGACACATTATAGCCAGATCGACCAAAACCACAAAGACAAGATACTAAGACTGGCAAGAGAAAAACATCAAGTTACCTACAAAGGATATCCCATCAGGACCTCTCATCTGAAACAATACAAGCAAGGAAAGAATGGGAAAATATTTTCAAAGTGTTAAGGGAAAAGCAATTTCAACCAAGAATACTGTATCCGGCAAGATTATCTTTCATGTGGGAAGAAAAGACAAGAACATTCTTAGATAAACATACCTTGAAAGAATTTACCAGCACCAGACCAGATCTCCAAGTAGTTCTCAAGGGAGTACCTTATCAGGAAAATTAAATACAGACACACAGAAATAAGAGTTTGAAAACTAAGAAAATGGCCACCTTAATCATAGGGACAAGTCTGGAGCTGAATGTTATATCCCAGAATTTAATTGGGAAAATCAAACCACAACAGAAGATAAAGTACATGAGACTGAATTGGTGAAATAGAATTTTATGACTTTTGTCTGAAATATTGCTGATTTTATTCTAGGCTTTGTTGTCCGGTTTTAAGGATTTGTGTCCTGTCTTGAGATGTCGATAGGTTCATATACCTACCATTTGAATAGAATCCTAATGTATTTCCTGGCTTTAAGTTTTAAGCAAAGCTCCTTAAAACTTAGGATTTAAGAAGGATTTCTTTGATTTAAGTTAAAACTGCTTTTCTTGAAATTACCACCTGAACTTGCTATTCAAAGTTGTTAGATTATTTAAGAAATTGTGTGATCAATACAATGTGGGGGGAAAAGGAATGGAAGACAACTGTAGACACCAGAGATAGTGTGAGAAGAGGGTGGGAAAGGACAGAGGGTCAGAAATACGGGGGGGGGGGGGAATATATATATATATATATATATATATATATATGAAACTAGAATTAGAAAATTTTTGACAATAACATGCATAATTTAAGCCACTATGCAGTATAATGCAGTATATTCTGGATGGGAAATCACATTTTGTATGCTGTGAAGATGCTTAGGGAATTAATGTAAATTAATTAAGTTAAAAAAAAAGTTTCAGGAAAAAGAAAACCTAAAACTGTTTTTCTTGACATTAAAAAAATGCATTAAAATACCTATTTGATGACTACAGTAAGCTATATAGCCCCAGCTAGGTGCTACTTCATAGTATGTTCATTCTACTCACTGAGGTTTATGCCGAAAGTCAGACTTGTGTTCATGGATATGTATATGTTAGTTGTGCTTGCTATTCAAAATATTTAGATTAAATAAGATCTTTAGTGAATCAATAAAATGTGAGGGAGAAAAGGCATAGAAAGCAATCATTGATACCAGAGACAGGGTGGGAGAAGGGTGGCAGATGGTAGAGGGTGAGAGATAGAGAATTTAGGATGGGAAAAAAAGCAAAATATATAGGAAACGAGAAATGGAAGATTACTTGTTGATAACATGTATGTTGATGTGCTTGATCGAGCCAATATACAGTGTATTCTGGATGGAAAATCTCATTTTGTATGCTGTGATGATGATATACAGTGAATGAATGTAAATAAATAAATTTAAATAATAAAAAGATGGTAAAAGAAAGAAAAAAATAATTATTTTTATTTAACTTTATTTATTTATATATTTTAATTTGACTAGAGAGGGACAGAGAGCGAGAGAGAAAGTGAGAAAGCAAGCCACCAAGTCTGGGATTCGAACCACAGTCAATCATGTGAGAGACCAGCAACCTTAACCACTACACCATCTGCTGGCCCCTATTAGTGAGTTTTTAGAGTTATTTGTAAATTTGGATAACTGTCCTGTATCAGATGCATCATTTGCAAATATTTATTCTCATATGTGACTTGTCTTTTCATTCTCTCGACAATGTATTTCACAGATAGAGTATAAATTTTAAATTTTAATAAAACACAGCTAATGCATTCTTTCTTTCATTGATCACAACTTTGACATTGTATCTGAAAAGTCACTGCCAACTCCCAGGTCATCTAGATTTTCTCCTATGTTATGTTTTATAGGAGTTTTATAGTTTTGCATTTTACACTTCACATGATTCATTTTTAATTTAATTCGGAGGACATAAGGTTTGTATTTAGAAGTATGTGTGTGTGTGTGTGTGTGTGAGAGAGAGAGAGAGACAAATAGAGAGAGGGAATGTCCAGTTGTTTCAGCACCATTTGTTGAAAAGACCAGCTTTTCCCCATTATATGATAATACCTTTGTCCCTTTGTTAAAGATCAGTTAACTAGATTTATGTGTATTTCTGGGCTCTTATTTCCTTCCACTGACCTATGTGTTTATTCTTTTACCAACATCACATCATCTTGATTACTGCAGCTTTATAGTAAATCTTAAAGTCAGATAGTGTCAATCCTCCAGCTTTGTGCTTCTCCTTCAATATTATGTCAGCTATTGTAGGTCATTTCATTTTATTTTATTTTATTATTTTATTTTATTTTATTATTTTTTTAGAGGTTTTTGCTATAGGGTGCATGCGTTAACCAGAAAGACAGAGACAGAGAGACAGAAAGTGAGAAATCACCCCCCAGAGGGTATGGCTACACCGCAATTTCTTCTCCTCCATTCTCTTCTCGGGATCTTGGGCATGCACGCACAAGTGCCTGGCATGAGTTTGAGCCACCGGGTCTGGGACTTGAACTGCAGTCGACTACATGGGAGTCCAGTGACAAAGCTATTATCCTAACTGCTGGTCCCCTATTGTAGGTCTTTGGACCTCTCTATGTAAACTTTACAATGAGTTTGACAACATTCATGAACACTTTCTGGAATTCTATTGTATCTGTAAATCAAGTTGGGAAGAACTGACATCTTGACATTACTGATTTTTTTTTTTTTTTCTTTGAGAGAGAGATTTTTGCTATAGGGCTCATGTGCTCACTGGGGAGACAGAGAGAGCGAAAGAGACAGAAAGTGAGAATTACCCCCCCCCCCAGGGGAAATGGCTTCACTGCAATCCCTTCTCTTCCATTCTCCTCTTGGGCACACACACACACACAAGCCCAGCATGAGTTTTAAAGGGCCAGTCGAACCATGGTCGACTACATGAGAGTCCAGTGACATAACCATTATGCCATCTGCTGGTCCCAACATTACTATTTCTATCCATGAATATGGGATACCTCTACATTTATTTCGTTATTTGATAATGAGCATTTTTTGACCATGGAAAAAAGTCCTAATGTCATTGAGTTCTCTTACCAATTAAAAATTGGTTTTAAATAAAGAAAATAAATCTACCTATCATGTATAAGCCACTACTGTCAGTCCATAATTTTCTTACAGTCAAACGAATTTCTGAGTTACTTCCATTGCTACTGTTTCTTAGTTACCTCCATTACCTTTAGTATTTTAGCCATGTGATCATGTTCAAACTACCAAACTCATAGATAAATTCTATTTTCTCTAATCAAGGGTCTAGTTTTGGACACCCTAAAAGCTGTATGTATAGAGAGATGTGAGAGGGTAAGTATTATAGAAACTTCAACAAGTTATTCACTATGAACAGATAATGGATTTTTTTTAAATTAACATTCAGCTGAGACTCCAGACTATATCAGAACTATCAAATTAACTATGTTAAAAATAAAAAAGGGTCCACTGATAAAATCCTAATTCTCCTAAATAAGTGTTAAATTTTGATGTGCATATTGTGTTTTAATTATTTATGAATGTATATGCTCAAAATCAGCATAATAAGAATATTGTCATAGCCTCAGATTCTTTTTCAGGTTTTAAAACTAACCTTTATTTTTTAAAGTTAATATATGCATTATAGGAAACGAAAAAACACAAGAAGCAAAGAACAAGGTCATCCACAGTCACAAACAGCTCACAGTTGAATGTGTCCTTGTAGGTCCTGTTTGTGTAGGTACGCAACATCCAATTTTATATGGTGGGATTGTACAGTACAGTATCTATCATGCATTTTCACACATCATGAATATTTACCAAATCAAAGTCCTAACACTCTATTTTGATAACCAAGAATACACTACACCAACTTATTCTGTTAAAAAAAGAAGCAATCCTTTTTTGACAAAAATTTCACAGAAGACAAAAATGGCAACAGGCTTCTGGATAAAAGCATTGGAAGTTAGAACTAAAACATCATACTATCTTAATGTTCAACATAAAGCAACAAAGTACTCTTAAGTATAATGTCTTTAAGAGAATAAATTATCAGCTCTGTAGTATTAAAATATTAGTGAGATGTTTCCATTTAATTACTCAATGCATTCCCTCAGTACAGCCAAACGAGATGCAGGTGCATCAACGGTTATCATCAAAATGTAAATACGAACACATATGCATGCATTTCTCCCTTTGTAAAACTTCCTTTTGCACCTCTGCTGCCAACCTAAGGAACAAGCCCTGATACACACTGCTCAGACATGGTTTACTAATTTCATGTCCTGGATTCATCTTTTTTATCAATTATAACAAAGATCTTTACAAACTGTCTAATCTACTAGCTCTACTTTGTCTCAGACATTGTCCTTCAATACATCTATAAAGTTTAGACGTTACAAAACAGTATCTGTCCACAAAAAACAGATACTTTACCAAATCTACACATAGGGACCTATGGTTATAATCCAAGACTATCTTCTAGATATGAAGATGCTAGCAAAGAGCTCTTCCATTTAGTCTTCCTCTTTTCCTTCTTACACCATTCCAGTGACTAAGTACAGAACTACCTCCAGCTCCAAGAGGTGGATTAACAAAGGTCACTTCTAGAGACTGTCTTTCCTACAAAACAAACAATAGCCTCATATATTTTAAACTTCATGATCTTATTAATCATAATGAGTTATGGTCCAGTTCCATAGGGAAAGTTTGAATCAGGAATTTAGGGCCAGTTTATGGCATTGTGGTTAAGGCAGCTGAATTCCACATGACCAACTGTGCAGTTCAAGTCCCAGACCCAACAGCTTGAGAAACACACCAGGCACGCACCTCTGCATACCCACAATCCCAAAGGGAGGGAGAAATGGAGGAGAAAGGATTGCCAAGACGACTCCCCCTGGGGGGAGGTGTTTTCACACTTTCCCTTTCTCTCTCCTACAAATGGACATATCCTCTGACAAATTTTTTAAAAAGAATTTGGAAAGTACGTAATAATTTAAGTTTCACAATTCAATGTGATGACTTCAATTTAATAATTCTAGAGCAATCAGCATAAATTAGAAATTTTTGTATGGTGGTTAAGTAAACACACCAAAGTGATAGTCTTTCATTAAAAATAAAATCTTATGGGACCAGGAGATGGCGTAATGGTTACGTTGCTGGACTCCCACATAGTTGACCATGGTTCAAGTTCTGGACCCAGTGACGTAAAACTTAGGCCAAGCACATGTGCATGCATGCCCAAAATCCTGAGAGGAAAATGGAGAAGGGACTGTGGTGTCGCCATCCCTCCTGGGAGGGGTGATTTTTGCCTTTCTGACTCTGTGTCTCTCTCTGTCTCTCCAGCAAGTGTCCACACCTACCTTATAGCAAAAATCTCTCTAAATTAATTAATTAATTTATTAAAATAAAATCACATGTATTGGCTAATACTCCATGAGAATTTTGTAGCCTATATACAATTTTATAATAGTAATAATATATTTATGATTGTGAAATCATTGGGTCATCAGAAAGGTCATGACATATTTTCTCTATGCAAAAGTGAAAAACTGAAAAATACAAAGAAAACAGATACTCTGTATGAGGGACTTTGAAAAGTTTATGGTAAAATGGAAAAAGAGTATGAGCTTACTTTGTTACAAAATAATTTTAAAATCTGTGCAAGTTTTTTCATAATATGTACTTTCTGAGGACCTCATATAAACTTATGTTTTTGTGAGTAGTGTATACACACCCCTACAAACAAATTCAATTTGTCCATTGTGGGCAGGATGAGTAATTTAGTGAGCATTTTCATGAGCAGTCATCCCTCTTTCTTCTTTTTATTTATTTCTTATTAAATTTGTTTATATTTATTTTCCTTCTTTTCAATTTTTAGTATATTCATAGTCAATATTACAATAAATTATAAATGCCTGATTTATAATAAGGAAAATAAACCCATTAAACATTTATTCATCACTGGAAATCTCTTCCTGGCACAAGGAAGGAAAATCAAGCAGTGGAAAAAGAATAAACAATTTTAAAAATACCAAGTACAATAGTTAATTCATTGTAACATAATAAAAACTAGATATTTGAAAGCTTCTTGGATGAATTCCAGTAGTCAATAATCTGCAGAATTGCAAACTCATGACACTTAAGCAATTTCTCTGATGCGCTTTGCTTGTTAGACCAAAAAGGAAGTTATAGTTTAGAAGAAAGGAGTCTTTAAACTCAACCCTCCAATTTGACACAAAGATATTTTAATAACCACACACAAAAAAAAACACATGCTTTACAAGAGGAAATGTTTGTTTGTTTTTCTTTTTCATTGTTTTAACATTTTCTATTTCTTTTTCTCTCTTTCTTTCTTTTTTTCTTTCTTTCTTTCTTTTTTTTGAAAGGTTTTTGCTATAGGGCGCGTGCGCTCACTATAAAAACAGAGAGAGACAGTGAGACAGAAAGTGAGAAATCATCCCCCAAGGGAGATGTCCATGCCACAATCATCCCTTCTCGTCCATTCTCCTCTTGGGATCTTGGGTATGCACACACATGTGCCTGACGTGAGTTTAAGCCACCGGGTCTGGGATTCGAACAGTGGTCGACTACATGGGAGTCCAGTGACAAAGCCATTACACTAACCGCTGGTCCTAACATTTTCTATTTCTTATTGGTTCCACTTTGGAATTATGGAATATGCTTTTTAAATTTCTCAAAATGATAAGATATGAAAGGCAAAAACAATGAAGTTCCTCGAACATCTTCATGAGAACTTGAAACTTAATAGAAACTTAAAGAAAAGGTTAACAGGGGCCAGCAGGTGATGTGGTAGTTAAGGGTGCTGGACTCCCATACTCCCACATGGCCAACGGTGGTTCGAGTCCTGGACATGGTGACACTTTCTCACTTTCCTTCTCTCTTTCCCTCACTCTGTTCTTCTCTGGTCAAATTAAAATAAGTGAATAAATAAATAAAATAAAGTTCAATAAGATAATTCTTTTAAAAAAAGGTTAACTATAAAAGAAGTGTAAATATTTTAGAAATAATTAAATAATAATTTTTAACTAGCAAAAGTTATCGTTAAAGAGCAAACTGGCCACCCAGAGATTGGAGAAAACTATAACATGAATTATCAGCCTAAGTTTTGTATCAAAATAGAAAAATAAAAAGAAATAACAAAAATTCAAACAACCCAAGAGAAAAAAGAAAAATAACTTTGAAATGGAATTATGTTAAAACTAAAAGACTATCAAATAACAATAAATATCTGAAAGAAAGCTCAGTTTCTTTACTTATCTGAGAAATACACCTTAAACTCATAATGAAATAATATTATACACACACACACTATAATGTATAAAGAGAGAAAAAAGTGTCATCACTTTGAAAGTATTGGCGCCATTATCTACGAAAATTGAACCAAAGTACATCCTGTGATCAGCAAGCACATTGCTAGGTGTTAACATAAAATGATTTTGACAGTAAGTATTTCTACAAACAAGTTTGAATTTTAAAATGGTTTTATAGTGAAGACCTTATAGTACTTCCTCACTATGACAGAAATTTAAGTTGTATGTCTTTATTTTGTATGTAAGAGCAAATCTTCAACAACACTAAAAAAATCATGACAGAATCAAAACAAAAGAAAAACTAAGGTAAAAATCACTAGGAATTGGGCCAGCCAGTGGTGTGGTCGTTAAGGTGGCTAGATCTCAAATGGCTGGCTGTGTGCTTTGCGCTCCAGACCTGGTGGCTTGAGAAAACACACTCGGTCCATGCATGTGGTGCCCCAAATCCCAAGAAGAGAATGAGAAGAAGGGACTGAGGCATGGTTATCCCTCAGGACAGGGGCCTTTCTCACTTTCCCTCTTTTTCTCTCTTTCAGTCTCCCTTTGTGATTGTACATATCCTATAGCAAATTATTGATAAAAGTATTTTTTTAAAAAAAAGAAGAATAGCAGCTAACTTTTGAGATGCAAAAGAGAGTTTAAATTAAGGGGACAAACATGAAGAGGCTTCTGGCTTCCTGATAATCTACATTTTTGGTTTAAGTGCTAATTACATATCTATTTTCACTATGTGATCATTCTTGTGCTCTTCACTTACAAAATTGTGCTTTTCTGTATGTATCCTCTTCTTCAATTAAAAAATTATTAAAAATGAAATTATAATGCCTAATTGATTTTTCAATTTCAAAGTACTGACTTAGCATTTAATTTACATAATATTTATAATATTTGATGTAAATATGCAAGTGATAGACATGCAAAGTAAGGATACAAGTTAAACATTTTTGAACTGAGACTCATAGTCATTTTGCAATTCACTTACTATCAAATAGTAAAAATTTTAAAAAGAACAAATGAATTCAGATATTTCATTTTTATATTTGGGTTTGTGTGAAAGAGAAAGAGAAACAGAGAAACAGAGAGAAAAAGTAAGATACAGAAAAGGTCATTTTACTAATTCCACAGATACATGTTCTGAAATTACTTTTAGATCTGATTTGTGAAACCTTTTGCCTCAGTTATCAAAGCTCACATGGTATTCAGAGACAAATGGATTAATTACAACAGTTGTTAGAAAGGTGAGTGAGTGCCACTAGTGACAATTTTTTCATGAAATTTTGTGACAAAACAAGATTAAATGTGATTACCAATAACTCACTTAAATACAATTTTTTAATGGAATGTACCCATCTCAAGAAAACAGATGATGTAGGACCTATAAAACTAAAAATAAGTAGGAGAATCATAGAACTTGATCTCATTTACTCCAAGTCTTTTATTACACAAATAAAGCAATGGATCTAGACCAAATTAACAAATAAGCAACATCAACTTACTAATGGTAGGTCAGTGATTCTAATACTCCAGACACCTACAGCACTGCTCTTTCCTATTAATGACCGGGGCTCTCAACACGGATGTGCCGTGGTTAGAATAAGCTTTCACACCTAAATCCCAGGGAGCCTCCATCTACGTTCCCATAGAGTTTCCTTTGCTTCCTTCCCAAGTTATTCAAATCACTGTGATACTCTAAACCTACTCCGAGATTACCTTTCTCTCTAAGACAAATCACCACATTGACTATGGGCTCTGTTCAGAACAAGTGAGTGAATTAACACAGTGACAGCTAATTCTAAAGCAATGATCAAACGTGTCTGGTCACGGTTATTGGAAACCAAAATCTCTAAAATAACTGCATGAAGATATTCACCCAGTAACTAACACCAAGGTAAGTAAAGCTTCTTAAAAACAAAAACCAGGAATAATGTTTGTCTCTTAAAATTTTTGTTTAAAAAGATAAAATGGTAACGTTCCTTCATTTGCCAGAGATTATTGAACAGTTTTTCAAATAAAAGTATTGCTTTTTTGGTTTTAATGATTCATCTCCAGGTAGCCCGTACCTGTCTTTTCTGTGTTAAGCCTTGCATCCTTTCATTCAACAAATATTACTGAACAACTGTGATAACAAATCAGTGTGCCTTTTTTCCTTTTTTTTAGAAGCACAGCTTTAACTCACCCAAAGGAGATCTCAGGGTCTTTACCAGCTTCACAATTCCTCCAGCAGGGGGTATACATCACCTTACAGCAAGACCAGCAGCTATAGTTAAGGAGCTAAGATTCTTCCAATATTATGTCACGTAGGTGATGGGTTTCTAATATTTTGGACTACCCACCTTTTGATAGCACTGCTCCTGGTAGACAGCAATAGTGTGTCAAACACACCTGTCCTCTCAAATAACTTTAACTTTTTTTTCCTTTTAAAAAAAATATTTTATTGTACTTTCTGATTTACATAAAATCATTGTACATCTCTGTGAGGGGACAGCGTGGTTTTTCAAGGCATGTAACAATGTGCCATTATCCAATCAAGGAACAATATTTAACATCTGCAACATTCATTACTACTTTGTGTTGTTTACAATCAAAATTTGCTCTCCTGGGGAACCGGCAGTTAGCGTAATGGCTATGTCGCTGGACTCCCACGTAGTCGACCGCGGTTCGCGTCTCGGACCCGGTGGCTTACAACTCACACCGGCCGCGTGTGCGTGCGTGCCCAAGATCCCGAGAGGAGAATGGAGGAGAAGGGATTGCGGCGTGACCATCCCCCCTGGGGGGTGATTTCTTGCTTTCTGTCTCTATGTCTCTCTCTGTCTGCCTGGCGAGCGCACGCGCCCTATAGCGAAAAACCTCTCCAAAAAAAAAAAAAAAATTTGCTCTCCTGGTAACTCAGAAATCTAAGTGTCAGCAATGCTCTTTAGGGTTCTAGAACCTATTCCACTTGTTTACATGCCCTCTTCTATCTATCCCCTCTTCCTCCCCACTCCAGCCTCCAGCCTCTGCCATTGTACTCTCCTTCTTTAGGAAACTGAGTCCTGTTAAATGAGATAAGGCAGGGCAGAAAGACAATTACAACAACAAACACACTCATTTCTGGAGTATTAAAAAAAATAACTTATAGAAATTGAGGGTAGAATGGTGGTTACCACTTTGGAGAAATAAGATTTTAATTTTAATCAATTTTCATTTCAATTGACTAATGTCTCCCAAGTAAGGTCAGGAATTTACACTAGCAAGTAAATTTGTCCTGTTCTTTTTTATATTATTATTCAGTGTACATGGGCCTTATGCAAATGTTAAGACTACGAAGTTGGGTTTTCTCCCTGAAGCATTTAACACATATTTGTTTCCTAATAACAGTAAGTTCTGGCTTTTGAATGTATTTTGCTGACATCTTCTAATTCGAAATGCAATTGTTGAACTCAAAATGCATCAAAAAATATTGCGGTTAAACTCACAAGCAATACATTAATCCTTAGAATCCGTTACACCCTAGGTGACCCACTAATAATGGGACTGAAACAGAAACCAAGACTGTCTCCAGCTAAAGAGTAGAACGACTATTAACAACACTTCTTCAGTTACGTTCCTATCTTGGGAATTGGTAAAGAGTTCATGCTTAAATTTTAGTCATATTCTCTACCTTAGAAACTCAAAGAAATCTTGCTTTCTTCTTTAATTTTTTTAGCTGAGTAACTTTATTGTTCTAAATTACATTTCAAGGGACAGATTCACAAATAACAGATCCTTGAAAGCAATTCCTTAAATCAACACTTTGTGGTATGAAGATTAGATTTAGTGAAATTTATCTTTGGGAGCATGTGCAGACAGATGCATTAGCATCAAGGTGCTGGTTTCACCAGGGGCATCAGGGTTCCTAATTTTGGAGTTTATATGTATTCTTCCAAATTCAACAAGTATCCATAAAATGTGATCCATAACTTATTTAACGTTGGCAAAGTGTTATCACTATTTATGTTCCATAAGAGATTTTAAACCTTTGAAGAAAATACTAAATGAAAATTGCCTGTTATTGAAAACAGCTTAAACAGACTCAAAAATAGGTATTTCAAAGATTCATGGAAAGTTCTAGAAGACAGGCCAATAACTGAAAGGAGGGAAGATTTTATAGCATTCCTATATCACAATTTTAGGATAAGCATAAATCATCACCTTCTAAATTTGATCCAGAGAGAATCTATAACAATATTTTTCCTGGTCATTTTAATAGAAGTATTCTAAAGCTCTTCAAAATATATATTTTAATTTTAAAACAAAGAAAAACAACAGCTATTTTGGCCAATATAATATAAAGAATATAGAGGCTGGGGCGAGGAGTAAAATACGTAAGACCTAGCCACCAAAACTTTTGTCTCAGTTTCCTAATTAATAAAGTCAGGAATACGAATACTGATAGGTCTCCAGGTGGCTTATTACAGCGAAGGCCGATGTGTCCACACAGTATAAAGTGCTGGGAAAGCTGTATTAAGCCTAAGACTTCCGGCATGTGTTCAATTGCATGAGAAAGCCCTCAGCCCATACGGAAATAAACAGCCAGCGTGACATCTTCCTTGGCAGCAGAATACCTCCCCTTGGACTATCCTCAGTGGCTCAGTTCCAGAACATGGAGCGGAACTCTTACGGGAAAATGCAGAACCAAACTGAACTTGTTCCAAGGGCGCTGAGAGGCTTCGTGGCACAGCGGGCTCTCAGGGGCAAGCCTATGCTGGTGTCCAGGAAAGCAAGGCCACGGTCAGGACTCCCACGTGCTCCCACGGGCATGAGGAAGAAGGGTCCATCAGGCAGCTCAGTGCCGCGCCGGAGCAGGGCACACACCTCCCCTCTCGGTCTGCGTTCTCTCACACGTTGTCGTGGCTCTCAGCACTAATATCTTCCCTTCTCAGCCCTCTTTTTCTTCTTCTTTCTCATTTACTCCAAGCGCAGACAGCTTAGCAAAATTGCAGGTATTAGCCAAAAAAAGTTACTTCATTTTGGATCTAGGGTTATAGTTTTTTAAATTAATATTGACTTTGGCTTACATTTCAGGTTTGTTTATATTTTTCTCTGACAAGCTAAGTCCTACTTGAAAAGAGTCATTTACAAAGCAGCATAGGATGTTGGCCTCAAGAATACTGGGAATAAAACATGACATCAGCAATAATCAGATATGCCCCGTGACGAGCTCTAGGTCAACCTGTCAGAGTCAATTCCTAAGAGCTTCTTTACAAAATATATTGACATAGATGTACAATGAAACCTGGGGGCGGGGGGGTTTAGGTTATTTTTTTGTTTTTCTATTTTCCTTTTTTGTTAAACTTGGCCTTTTTGACAGATTTATCCACAAGGGGAATTTTACAAGAAATTTAGGAAGAGGGTTGGAATCTACAAGGCCTTTATGTACAGAGCTCGATGGTTGAGATCATTAATAATAATAAAAAACATGAATTTATTGTAACATATTCAAGAGAATGTGATAGAGTTCTGTAAGTCTGAAAACATCATTTTTGGGGGAATATTTTTTTTTTGCATGTACCCAACAAAGACTGTTGATATTAGATATTTAAAAAAATCAGACTCCAGAGCTTCTTTGTAAGTATGCCTGAAATTATCTATCAAGCAACTAGTAAGAAGAGTTTACAACTTTGGTCTACAGCATTAAAATGACTAGATTACTTCTAAATTAACTTTCTGTAAGAGCAAAAAATAGTTTTCTTGTTGCAACCACCGCTAATTTTTTTTTCTCTATTTTTTGGCCAGAGGGCATGTGTTCATGAGGGAGAGAAAGGACGTACCCCAGAACAGAACGTGGTCCTGCTGCAGTCCTCCCTACATTTCCACATCTTGTCATTGCTCTGGTCACATACACTCCTGCCTCTAGTCTGCCAGGTCGGGCTCAAACCATGGCCAACCACGTTGGGCAGTTCCCTCTACAGAGCACTCAACCACATGCTGCAGGACTGGTCTGGTCCATCCAAGTCCATCTTAGCTGTTTAGAGAAACACTTTAACTGGACCACAGAGATGCAAAATTCATAAATTAAGGACTATGAATGTTTGATTATGCCCTGCTGTGTGATTTGAGGCACTCTTCTGTCTTTGCTTCTCAGTCCCTATGTCCTGTCTATACCTCCTTAGAATTCTGACTTCTCCCCCAATTTCCAGTGACCTCTTAGTAACCAAGCAATTGCAATCCACAGACTCAGACATACTGTCAGTCTTTCCACCTGGATGCAAAGAGGAGGCACTGCATAGGAGCTCAGCCACTGCTCAGCAGTGTTCTGGAACATTCCTAGGGTCAGCTATATATTTATCTCTGTATATAAATTTAAAAGAGGAAAACAGTAGAGACTGAAAGATTGAAGGACATAAAAGAATTGAAAATTGTTATGGACACTAGGGACAAAGTGGAAGGAGAGCAGAAAAGGGGAAGAGAGTAGGAAAGGAAATTTGGGGGAAAAATAGAGGTAAGATATTTGTGGGACACAGATATGCTTTATTACCTGTTGATGAAGACATGTATAGTATTCTCAACTGGGCTGGACTGAGGTGTATATCATGCTGGATAAAGTCTCTTTACAATCTAAATGATGTATAGTGATTAAATGTATAAATAATAATAATAATAATAATAATAATTGAAAGAAAAAAAGTGGAAATCAGAACACATGTAAAAAAAACACCAGGTGAAATCAAAATAAAGCCTGCAGTTCTCTTATACTGGGTTGTTGGAAAAGTCATGACATATTTCTCTATGTTTTTCCATGCAAAAGTACATCATGACTTTTCCATTTTCAGACAACCCGATAGTATTCATGTTGATTTCTTAATTTTGTATGAGCATACCTAGTTCTATAAAATGGAACTTTGGGCGAAAGTGGTGAAGGACCTTCTGCTATCTTTGTGATGCTTTGGCAAGTTCCACATCATTTCAAAATAAACAGTTTTAAAATGTACTTGGTATTGCTACTTCACATATATCTAATACCTATTTTTCCAAATTTCATATGCTTTTTTCTATGAATTTACTTGGTCTTCATCACATGGATGTTAATTATTGCTCAGGAAGTTTCTTTTTCCATAGATTATTTTGCTAATACTCCATGCTAATCCCCAAGCAGGTCTGCCTTCAAACATTTCATTTACACTCTATTTTTTCTCATAGATCCTACCTCCCCAACACAGTTTAAGAGTTAAAATAATAGAAATAAAAATATTTTTTCTTTTTCTACCCTAATGCCTACTGAGCTTCCCTGGGGGGAGGGGGTGATCTTGGTTCTATTCCAGTCGCTCAGAGACTTTGTTCTCTTACTTGGGGAATTTGCACCTTATTCTGTTCTTCTTTACTCATTGGTTTTCGATAGCAAGTGTTTCTTTTTCTTTTTCTTTTTCTTTTTCTTTTTCTTTCTCTTTCTCTTTTTCTTTTTTAAAGTTTTTTTTTTTTTTTTTTGCCACAGGGCATTTGCACTTCCTGGAGCAAGACAGAGAGAGACCGTGAGAAGGGAAGTGAGAGATCGCCCACTCAGAGGTGATGGCCACATGGCCATCCCTTCTCCTCCATTCTCTTCCTGGAACTTTGGGCACACACACACATGCGCCTGGCTTGATTTTCCAGCCTCCAGATCTGGGACTCAAACCATAGTCAGTCATGTGGGAGTGCCTCAACCACTATACCACCTGCTGGCCCGGAAAGTGTTTTGGGGGCTTTTTTTGGTGGTGGTGGTTGTTTTTAAGAAAGATTTTTACTATAGGGTGCATACACTTGCCAAAGAGACACAGAGAGAGAAAGTGCAAAGTCACCCCCACCCTCAGGGAGGTTGGCCACACCACAATCCCCTCTCCTCCATTCTGCTCCTGGGAGTTGGGTATGCATGCACCCAGCATACGTCTCAAGTCTCCGGGTTCAGGACTCAATCTGCCATGGGGGAGTCCAGCACACCCACCACTATGCCACCTACTGGCCCCCCTCCACAAATGTTTTAATGGGTCCAAAATTCTTTTTATCTTTTCTTTTAAGGTTTTACCAAGGCACATGCACTTGCCATAGAGATCCAGAGAGGGACAGGGAAAGGGAAAGAAAGAAATCATCTCCCGTGGGGGGGGGGGGGGAGTGATGGCTGTGCTGCAATCCCATCAGTGATGGCTGTGCTGCAATCCCATCTCCTTTAGTTTCCTCCTGGTATTTTGGGCATGCGTGTACATGTGCCTGGTATGATTTTCAAGCAGCCAGGTCTGGGACTCAAATCACAGTTGGCCATGTGGGTCCATTGTTACCTGTTGATGAGCCTGTGCATGTACATGTGGCTGTCACTGATAAGGCCAGTGGGTGGTGAGGAGTTCTTTTCCACCTTGACCACCATGCCACCTGCTGGCCCAGTCGGAAATTCTTTATACGAAATTATGTATTTCTCACAAGTTTCTTCCTGTCTCTTCATAAAGTTACTGACTGTGTGTTTCCTGGTCTAGATCCACAGTGATAAGATAGGCACTGGCTGTCCTCCAGCTGCTGAGCACAGGAAACACAGCCAGTCCAAACAGCCTGCTGCAAGTGTAGTTCTAACAGGCCTCCGAGACTTGACGGAAGGACAACGCGAACTACATCATCATAAGTTTTACACCGGTCACATTTTGCATAGCAATGTGGCCATATTGGGTCAAAGTATTGTATTAAACTTAATGTTACTTGTTTTTTCTCTTCACATTCTTAATGTGGCTACTAAAATGCTTTCAATTACAAGCATTCCATGCATTATAGTTTTCTGGGTCTATAATATTCTAGGCAGTTATTCCCTCCTTCACTCCCTAACCACGTTAAACAGGATTAAATGTTCTCTGCCCACACTCACTGATCTTGGTGACGGATGCTCCGCTACCTCCTGACCCGCCCCTCCCTCTTTCTTCTTCCTCTTCTCTCCGGCAGCCCTGACTCCTCTCCACATTCAGCCATCAGGACCAACTGCCATGGACTTTCTGCGCTGCACTTTCTGGATCTGCTCCCTTAAAGAATGCTGTTTAGTTTGGTTTTGCTTTGTTTTTAATTCCCCAGTTGTCACAGGTAAAGACAGTTCCCAAATCTCTGTTGTAATTTCAGTTTATGTCTCATAAAATAATCTCCTATCTCTGAGAATTTCCCTAAAGCCATCTCCAGCAGTGATATCGAGATGGAAATAAACATTTCAAACATATAATTCTGAAAGCTACCTTCTCAGAGGTACTGGAGTCAAGTCACCAGCTGCAGTTTCGCAGGACCATGCCTATGGGCTTTCTTCTAGAGTTGCCCTCTCTCATACACCAGAGTCCAGCCTGGAGTCCCAGCCCCTGCTGGGGTTAACAGCTCCTTGCACAGTCCATTGTAAAGAAAGGAGGAAGTTCACCACATGCTATTTATTTTTCAAAGGTTATGTTTCTTCCATGAGAGAGACAGACAGACAGAGCATTATCCCCGACAGGGCCTTCACACGGCAATGCGCCCCGGTCTCAGCTGCTCAGATAACCTCTGTAAAGAATACTCAGAGGGCTTCCTTCCTGTGATGGCGAGAATATGCAGGGATGCTCAGGGACCATGGCTGATGGCCATCAAGTCAGCAACTGACCAGATGTTACCGGATGCCCTGTCCTGCCTGCCTACCCTAGCTATTAAGAAAGTCATGATATATTTTCTATGTTTTTCTATGCAAAAATGTGTCACGACTTTCCACACAACCCAACAGCTACGTGCAGGGATAGACGAACCGATTCGCCCTACTTTAAAAAAAACAAACTTCTGCTAAGTTTGAGCTTCCTTTGTTCTTTATTCTAGTTGCTAAGTTGTTTATTTGAGATCTTTCTTCTTTTTTGATGTAAACATTTATTGCTAAACTCCTGTCTCAGGACTGCTTTTGCTAAATCCCATTCTTTTTGATATGCTGTGTTTCTATTTTTATTTGTCTCAAGTTATTATTTTCCCTTTAAACTTCTTCTTTGACACATTGATTGTTCAGGAACATGATGTTTAATTTCCACATAGATTTCCAAAATTCCTTCTGTTATTGATTTATAGTTTCATACCATTGTGGTCAGAAAAGATATCCAATAGGATTTCAGTCTTCTTAAATTTGTTAAGATTAATTTTGTGGCCTAACACATGATCTATCCTGGAGAATGTTCCATGTATTCTTACAAAGATTTTTGCACTCTGTTGGTGCTGAATAAAATGTCCTATAATTATCTGTTAGGTCCATTTAGTCTGAAATGTAGTTCAACATCAATATTTCCTTACTGATTTTCTGTCGGTATGATCTGTCCAGTGTTGAAGTGGGGCACTGACTCCTCCTACCATTGTCATAATCTCTCTCTCCCTTCAGATCGATGAACATTTGCTTTATATATTTATTTATTTGTAAGCCTCAGTCTAGAATCTTCCTATAAAATTTTATTATTTCCACTTTAGCTGACAAGGCTCTACGGCTGTTCTTTTACACCACTTAGAGTAGGAAGTAGAACTAACATTTATGACATGCTAAAGGCTTTCCATGTATTATGATAGATTTTTGTTGCTGTTGATATTGATCCTCATTGATGTTTAGACTTTATTCCTACAATATAGCTGAGTCAATTAGCATGAAAATAAATAAACACCATACTCAAGGTCACGTTTAATGGAAGAAATGTTATGGAAACTCTGGCCCGGCTGATTCCAATATCCTAATGTTTCTGCTACTAAGCATTTTCTCTATGTGACATCTACCTTGGATAAATGTATTTACAGCTTCTCAGAAACACAACCCACTAACAATTATGTGACTTAGAAAAGTTTTTTCTAATCATTTTTTTTCTTTGCTAGGGAGCCCTTGGGTGTGCCAGTGAGACAGAGAGGGAGAAAGCACCCCTCGGTGGGACCTGACCATGCTGCAGTCCCCCTTCCTCTTCCTCTCTCCTTCCCTGCCATTAGGATATGGAACACAGGTGCACATGAGCCTGGTGCATTTTTTAAGCCTCTGGGTCTGGGACTCGAACCGTGGTTACCCATGTGTGATCTGCCCCAGTGCACAGAGCTTAACTACTGCACGATGGGGTCAGTCCTAAAAAGACGCTTTAAGCATATTTAATATTTGGAGTCACTTCTGTGTCTAATATTTATTAGATGGGCTGTTGGATTTCTGTGGGGTGTTCTACAATTTTATCCTGTCTCCACTCACAGTAGCTTTTATTGTTTCTTTGCAACTTTTACATGCATATGTTGCAGTATTAATGAATACCCATAAAAATATTTACTAATTTCCCATGTCCCTTGAGCATAAATGCCTTGAAGTAGATTTAATCCATATTCCATTAAGCTTACACCTGTGTGAAATAACAACCAGTGATATGATAATCATTTCTGATATAGACTCATCAACTAACATTTGTATCCTTCAACTAAAAACAGGTTTTTTTGGCCAAGCAATCAAGAGCATTATACTTTGTATGATTGTAAAAGACTTCAAGTAAACAGTTCTCCCTGAAAACGTCTTTCTGTTATCTCAGATGGCTTGTGTGGTCTTTTTTAGAAGCAAACAGGTAGATAAAATTATTTCTCCAGATCCTTTTCAGACTTCCTCAGGAATCTATGCTCTAACGTCCCTCGCATTACCACCTTCAACAGAGTTCCTGGTTAACTGAGAGTTAACATACGTCCCTCACACCTGGCTCCTGTCTGGGCTATGTGAGCAAGTACAGGTCTCCAGCCAAAGATAACAACTGAAGTTGGACAGACGCTTGCTTCCCCATACTGAAATGAAATATTTCTTTTCATCCATGATAGTCTGATACAATCCCAATCCTCTTTTCACTGGAAATGTCAAAGTCACGAGTGGGGTGTTAGGAAGTAAATAGACATAGTGTCTGTCTACACAGGGTATGTACACCTGAGACTGTCAGTACTCTCAGAAACACTCACTCTCAGGAGCACAGTATTGTGTGGCCTGTTTACAAATGAGACTCAACATGTCTTTTGCATCTTTATCAACTGGAAAATCAAATATTTTATGTGATACTAGGCCTAAGAAAAAAATAATAAAAGCTCTGTTTCTTATGGAAAAAAGGAGTATGATTCTTTTTATTCCCTTCAGCTTTCCTAGAGGATTCATGCACTCACCAGAGAGAGACAGAGAAGGAAAATATAAACGTACCTCCCATGGAGATGGCCACGCCGCAATCCCTTCGCCTCCATTTCTCTTTTGGAGACTTTGGGCACACATGCACATGCAGCCAGAGAGTTTCTCAAATTGCCTGGTCAGGGCTCAAACCACTCACTGGAGATGTGGGATCTCCACACAACACCAGCTGGTGATTCTTAAGGAATTATTATAGTTTTTGGATGTGATATTGATATTATTATGTTTGAAAAAAGAGCCACAATCAACATTTTATCACATGAAAGGAGTACCTCTCATCTCCACATCGTATCTCTCTACAGGCTTATTATAAAATAGACTCCTGATTAGTCACCATAACCTAAAATAATATCTCACTGAGAGCAAGTCTCAGGAGTACAAAGTTGTTGTCATCATAAAATATTTTGAGGACCATAAGTAACTCAATCACCTCTATGGAGAGCGGCTAATTTCCATGACATTGCAAAATATAAATAAATAAATAACAAGTTTAAAATCCCAAGTTTACTCCCTTAAAGAATGAATAAACTGATGCTCAGAAGTGAGGAGAAAGTCAGCTGATTCTGTAGTTTAGCAATGCCCAACCTCTGTGTGTTCCTTTTGTCTGTAGCCATCAGTAGCCTCACAAAGCTTCTGCTACTTGAAAGGGAAGTAAGAAAGGAAGAAATGACTTACCACATCCTTTCCCAAGAAGCACTCTCCACTGACTTCAGTCGCCTAAGGAAGAAGAAGTTCTTTTAATCTTTTCATTCTTTGGAAGTTATCCTTCTCCCTTGGTTTAAAAAAAAATATTAATTATTATTTTCTGGCCTGAGGAATCTCCCTTATCAGAGGTAGTTAATAATTACTCTCATGCCTTAGTCCAGTGTCATTAGAACAGTAACTAGAACCAGACTCCTGAAGGCCCCAGGTTGTCATATGTAGGATCAAACTTGTACAGAAAAGACCAGAAAACCAAAAAAATGGCAAGAATTTGCTGAATTACACCGTCAAAAATCTGTTATTTTGGACTTTGAGGATATCAAGGAGGGCATAGTAAAATTAAGATTGGCCTGAATTTGTCAAAACCCATGTACTTATCAGAAAATGTACTTGCAAGTGTCATGTGAAAGACTCAATATGTTCCTGAATTTTATTAGTATGTTTCAGGGCTGTCTAGTCAACACAACTCAACATTGAAAGTTTGTAAAGAAATACGAGATGCCAGAAACTTTTGGCATAAGAGAAGACAGAATTCAAAGGCACTGAGAAACAGGAAAATTGAAGTTTTATTTTATCATATATGTTCATCTCCTCATTTTCTCTGTAATTTGTTCCAAAAGAATTTCAAAGACATGTCCTTTACTAAAATATTGAGACATATATTGGTATAGGAACTATCAATACCTATAAAACTCATTTTGTTGACTGTTCTCCTTAAACTTAGAATGATATCAGAAGTTATTCCAATTGAAACAGGCTCCATAACCTCAGTAGGAATAGAAAAAGAAAAACTGTTTAAGAGGAGGCTAAGGGTCAACACCGGGGGAAAGTGGCTCAGATGACCATACTAGCGAGCAGTAGTCAGAGCAGCCTGAGCTGTGCAAATCTCTGCTATTGCTAATTTGTCATGAAGAACCTAAGAATGAATTATATATGCAAAATATTACGATTTTACCTTATTTATATGACAAAAAGTAACAAGATCATAAAAGAACCAAGGTGACTGTATATTGTATTTAGTCTTAAAATCCATCTTAATAAATTAACCCAAAGGAAAATCAGTCTTTAACTTCTCCCCCACATAGTACTGGGAGACCAAAACGCAATGCCCCAACGTTGAACTGAAGACGAGAAGCAGCAGAAGTAGAAAAGTTCACTGCCCTCGCTCTGTCTGCCTCAGAGCAGGACATACTTCATAAAGACAGAAGTACTCTGCCCCCTTCTGCCAGGGAGAACAACGGTTAACCACCAAACACAACTGTGGACTCAGATGGTAACAGCTGCCTAGCATTTACCAGCATTTACTGTCTTGCATTTATCAGCCACTTATTTTCTTACAAGTTGTTACCCTTGGAGACTAAAAGTCTCTTGCTTATCTCTTCTCTAAAACTTTATTGTTCTTTATTAAAGATGCTACACAAGCTGGAATTCAAAGTGATTTCTTTTAGAACTACCCATTTCTGGGTGTCCTCCATGTACATGGGAAACATACATGTTAGTAAACTACTGTTGGTTTTTCTCCTGTTAATCTGTCTTTTGTTGCAAAGATTCACTCCAACCAAGAACTATGAGAGTTATTCTCCCCATATCAGGTAACAGAGAAGTGGGTTAAGGACCATCCCTCTCTCCTGTTTCACTACTGGGGGTGGCATGGTGGGGTTACACATGTAGCAGACAGCACACTGAAGTTTGTATGATTTGAAGAAACTTAAAAATAAAAAATGAGCAACTAGCAGATGGCGTAATGGTTATGTTGCTGGACTCCTATGTAGCCGACTGTGGTTCAAATCCTGGACCTGGCAGCTTAAAACTCATGCTGGGTGCGTATGCGTGTGTGCCCAAAATTCCAACAGGAGAATAAAGGAGAAGGGACTGTGGCATGGCCATCCCCACTGGAGCATGATTTTTCACTTTCTGTCTCTCTGTCTCTCTCTGTCTCTCAGGTGAGCTCATGCACATGCCCTATAGCAAAAATCTCTCTCTGAAAACATAAATAAAACAAATCAAAAATAAAAATAAAGACTACTGCAAAAGTCTGGACAGACTATAAGGAAACCCAAACAGTGGTGTGGTAGTCTGGAGTTAGTAAGTGAATAGGTTTTGTTCCTATTGTTTCTAGCAATACTATTGTTCCAGTCATACACAGGCAGCAAATGGGCTTCACAAAGAGTTCAGGTGATATGAGAGGAGACTGATTTCCAAAATCTCAGCTGTTCACATGGCTTGAGCTCACTCGGACCTTTGGCCCCTCCACGCGATCTTCCCTCTCTGGCCAGTTTCCTGATTTGGCAACTTTTGCTCTTCCCTCTGGCCACAGCCCCCAGAGGAGGCTTCTCCGACAGCTCTCACTGCCGTCCACCTTCGGAATAGCGTCCTTCATTTATCTTCACTCTGGAGTCTAGTTCTTTTCATTTATCTCACTGACGTTAATTCGTAGCTAGATATTTATTTGTGTGACTTTGTTGTTATTTACATTCTGTCTTCACAGACGGCACATTTCTGGTGCCAGAGACACACCTGGGTTTATTTTAATTCTGTCTCCACTGGTGTTTAGCACATGCCTTGCCCAGATTAGATATAATTATTCACGTTTCCTCAAAAGAGGAAACTTCACTGTGTGTCACTGGACTTAAAATCACTGCCACCTGAAGAAGAATTTGGGCTGTGGACACATGTACAACTCAGCGAAGTGTGTTACGTTTGTGTGTAACTTTAACCTCACTGAAGGAGTGACTGTGGAAGCCGGATGGTCAGAGGGTAACAGGTGCGGATCGCCTTTGCTTGGGGCAATCAGTATTCTCTTAGAGATGCCCGGGAGATAAAATAGATAAAACACGTTTATAGAAAAGGACTTGTCAAGCATAATAAGATGATTATACAATAAGATAAGACTATATCAAACACTGAACAGCATCAACACTTCTTCACATTCATTATTACAGTGTGACAGTTAATGAAAGAACTAAAAGCAACATCTGCCTGCTAGTTTTGACACATGGCACACATGACATTCATTCTCATTCTCTTCCACTTACTTGAAAACCCCTGAACGTTCGCCTATTGAAACTTTCAGAGAGCGCATCTCTTTTATTAAGTAAGAAGCACTAGAAGCAGTAGAAATCCAGAGGAAGCCATTTTTTCTAAACCCTCGAATCTGCTTAGACCCTCCAGTGTGCTCACCCTCCGCCCTGGCCCCTCGCTCCTCTCTGCTCTGCTAGCATCTTAAGGAACATCTTGATCACCGCCTCCTTCACAGAACAGTCAATAACCCCATTAGTTATTTTTATTCTTCAGCCACTAGTCTCAACCCCAATAAATGCTGTTACTATAGGCAGTTTATTATGTTTATTTGGTAACATCTCTTACTTGCAACATGCTGATTTTAACCAAAACGCTAATATCAAATGTATCTCAAAAGTTTCATTATTTCCAATGACTTATTTACTCATCTAAAAAAGTTAGGCTTTCAGTACCAAATTCTCTCTCTCTCTCTCTCTCTCTCTGCTCTTTTCATTAACTTTATTTTTTTTTTCTTTCCCTCTTAGGTACTTTTCAGTCTATATGCATTTACGTCAATAAAACGTCCCTTAGATTACAACAAAGTTTCTCTTAGGTGAGGGAGAATAATCACACTGAGGGTTTTGTTCAGTGTCTTATTTTTTCTATTATTTTTTGAAATGTCATTTAAATGTTTGTATTAGTATTTCACTTCCAATACTTTTATTAGTGGAGATATACCCAACTAGATTGTAAGAAATTGGGGGCAGAGTTTTATATTTTCTGAATCTCCTCTAGCAAAGAGTATATACAGTATCTATGCCCCTACCGTCTACTGATAGTTGAAAATAAAATTTACTGCCTTTATGGTTCAAAAGGCTACAAGTAGAAGACAGACACCTCCCCCCATCAACACACCCTTCCTACATGCACATCTAAAAGCATATACAGCAGAGATTCTTGTCATTATTGACATTTTGAAACACATTCAGGAGCACACAGGATAGGATAACAGACCCTCATTGCCTCATTACTCAGCTTTAGAAATTGTCATCTTACAGTCAGTCTTGCTTCATCTTTTTTAAAAAAGAGAGATATTTTTACTATAGAGTGAGTATGCTCACCGGAGAGACAGAGAAACAGAGATACTGAAAGCGAGAAACCACCCCCCAGGGAGGATGGCCACGCCACAATCCCTTCTCCTCCATTCTCCTCTCAGGATTTTGGACATGCATGCACATGAGTCTGGCGTGAGATTTAAGCCGCAGGGTCTGGGACTTGAACTGCAGTTGACTACGTGGGAGCTCAGCAACATAAACATCATACCACCCACTAGTCCCAAGTGTTGTTCCATCTTTAACACCCGTCTCTTTCCTTCTTGTGTTGTTTAAAACTGAATCCCATGTAGCATATCAACGTTAGAAATATTTCTAAACATTACCATCAGACAAATCTTCGAGATTAAGCACGCTTTTGGATTGTTATTAAAACCCAAGGAAGGCTGCAAAACGTCAAAGTAAATCAGTCGTACAGGCCAAACTGGTGGTGGAAAAGGCTACACACAATGCTCGCGACTTCTCACGGCAGCCAGAAATGCTAGCTGTCTTCTCTGTAATGTAAACATGTCTTCGGCCGTTTCCATGCATGGATGGACAACTGACTTCCCTGGGGACTACACCACATTGTCTTAAACATATCTTATTCCAGAAGTTAAAATATCATTATTTTAAAATATCATTATTTTAAAAACCATTCATCTTTCTTCATCTCATTTTTTTGTTCTGCAAAATGCATTATAGAGGCTCTCTAAATAGTAATTACTTATATTAGTCAGACCAGGAGGCTGAAACTTGGGCTTAGGAACTGTTCAAATGAAATTAGCTTGCAAACACACGTTCAGACCTCAGATGAGCTGAGGTATTATATCTACAACAAAGAAAGCTAACATAGTCTCATAGCCAAGAAATCCACAGATTTCCATTACGACTACAGGCATCATCTGAAATCACTTATTGACATAATTGCATTTTGTGTGCTATTTTAGTGTATCTATACTAAAAACAGTACTTCCTTAAGCATACGATCAGGATGCAAACCATGACACAGACTACAGATTAGAGAAATGGTTTTAAAAAAGAATGGTAGCGTAACAGTGAACTTTGAGATCTCATAGAAAAGATGACTGAATTAAAGAGAAAAAAAAAACAAGTTATATGACAAATCAAGGCAAGTGGCCATGCAATTTTGAGGCTTAACTAATTGCTTTTTTTTTCTTCCTAGCAAGTCTAGGAACACTTTTCAAATATGGTTTTTATAAAGTCCCTTATTTGCCATGATTTTTTTTACTTTGAGTTCAATTTTATGAGTTTTTACATGTATGTGTATGAATAGTCCTTTTACTAAGCAAAATGATACTGTTATAAAGAGAAAATTCCAAGACCCACAGACCAAGTAATGATGGATTTGGGGCTTATTTAAGATAAAATGTTAAGGTGATAAGCAATGTGAACTGAGGGTCAGGCAACCACATTTCAAACCCAGCCCAGCCATTAATTGTGTGACCTGAGACAAGTCACACAACTTAAATCTCTGAGCCTCCATTTCAACTGACAAACTGGAGTCGACCACGTGCATCAAGCTGCTTTCACCACCACCCCATGGGCTGGCATGAAGCAATCTTTGACGGATGGATTTTAGGCAAGTTCTGACGGGTGGACGAAGGCGATTCTGGAGCTCCTCTCTCACTGCTGAGACCTCTGCCTGGCCGCAGGTGAGGGTCTAGAGGCTGCCAAAGCGGTGAGTAGTGTCTGATGTAGGAAACGTCACCTGGACCACGGCTTCTCCTCTGAGAGCTTCAAGTTCTCCTTCCCCCACCATGTTTTTCTCCACACACAACATTGTTCACATGTGTTTTCTTTACCCATGTGGAGGGCGTGGCCCAAAGAGGTCACATGACAGCCAGTGATGAGCAGCCAAGGCTGGCCAGAGCACAGATCCTCTCACGTTCTGCTGCTCTTCATGGCCTGTCTCATTTAGGAAAACACTGCTTAATCCCTACAAAAGAAAAAAAAAAAAAGGCTTCTTTCTAAGCTTGTTTACAGAGAATAAATATTCCTTGTATTTCATTGTACAGGAATTTGACTGCAGTTGCTGTATCCCACATACTGAAGCAAGTGTGCACCATCTCATGTGATGTGAACACACAAAACCAATTTCCACAATGAGACATACTGTATGTGAACAGAGTGGCTGGTCTTGAAAAAAGATATTTCCATATTTCCATTCTTGCAAAGGAGAACTAAATTTAGTGCATATTAAAAATGTTCGGGGGCCAACAGGTGGCATGGTAGTTAAGGTGCTGGACTCCCACATGGCCGGCCATGATTTGAGTCCCAGACCTGGCGGCTTGATTTCTCATTTTCCATGTCTCTCTCTCTATCTCTCCTTAGCCAAATTAAAATAATCAATTAATTTAATTAAATAATACTTTTTAAAAAAAATAAAATATATTCAAATAAAAGTAGAGTCTTTCACCAACATTTCTCATGTCTTTTGCATGCTGTTGCAATAGGCTTATTTAGCAAACGTGTATCTTATTTGGAAAAAGTGTTTTAGGGTTCGGTGTAAATCCTGGTTCTAAACACCTTTCATTTCTGTCATCTGGACTTTAATACATTTTATGTTGGTCCTAGAACTTTGTTACTGTAATTTCAGAGTATCATAGCTGGCAACATGAAAACCTGATAGTAGACAAATATTCATCAATATTAACTTTCAGATCATCAGGAAATGAATTGCATTATCTTGGGTCCTTAGAAAAGTTGTGACACAGCTTTGCATAGAACAGAAAAATAAATCATGACTTTTCCAACAGCCCAATAAATTACTGTAATTCTGAGTGGCATTTATGAAAGTGTGAATATGGTAAGCATTTAGAATAAATTAATAATAGGATTCTAATTTAGATTGTGATAAAAATTTATTGTAATTCTCTGAAAGATTTTTTGATATAGTGGTCAAATTCTAGTATTCTGATCTAAAAGTAGCACATATAATCAACTCCTTATGATCATGACAACGGGGGGAGGAATGTTTCAGTCATGCATTTAAAAGCACTCAGTTACACTTCCTGTGTGCCAGACAGTGCTCAAAAAGCATTACAAGTATTCCATAATTGAATTCTCACAAGTCAAAGAGGTGCATACTACGAACATCTTCATCTTACAGAGGAAGACACAGAGATGCAGGGAGCCCACATAGTTTGCCCAGATCATACATGTAACAAGTACCTCTCCCAATTCAGCAAACGACACTGTAGTTGACCACTTGAATGTGTTTAGGTGACATTGGAAGAAAAAAATTTTGAATGAAAAGTAAGGCAAAGGAGAGAGAAACAAAGCTGTAAACTGGAAAGACACAGAGGAAGACAGTAGCAAAATGTAGGGCAGTGACAAACAGTGACGACAGGCTGAATAAAATCCTGAAGTCCAGAGAGCGTAGTTCTGGCTCAGCCTCCAGGCATTCAGGTTGGATGTGGAGGCCCAGAAAATAAAGTGCTGTGTTCAAACTCCCACAGTGGATGAACACTGGGGCCTAGGTCAGAGTTCAGATGGACACTGTCATGGAGCACCACCCAGAGCAAGGCTGCACTGAGCACTGTGGCAACGTCTAAACTAGGCAGTGTCCTCAGTCACCAGGAGGTTGCCCTTAGGAGGAAAAGGCCAACAGATACACAGATCGTAACTCTGGTGTGACATAAGTGCTAGTAGAACTCTGGACAAAGTGAACAGATTAACTAACAGTGTTCGGGAAAAACGGGAAACATTCTACAAGATAATTGACTATTAAACAGAAACATAAAGGAAAAGAATAGTTTTGCCAGGCAAAGAAGAGGAAAGTCATTATGGCTGAAGGCCTAGCCCACAAACTAGACTCAAGTTCTGAAGCAACATGGTATGTCCCATGAGCACCATGTGCATTATATCCATCCGTTCAAATTTAATGCTTTCTAAAGTTTATTTTTATTCGTGATACAAAGCATACAAATGTGCACTAGAGAGAGAGAGAAAGAGAAGAGCCCCTACAGGGACTTGTGACACCATTGCCCACCTCCATAGCCCTCCAGCTCACCAGGATCCTGGGCACTTGTATATGGGCCCAGCGTGTTTTCAAACTGATCCAGGGACTTGAACCTATGGTCAGCCACGTGGCTTCCAGCACTGTAACTCAGTTTGCTACCAATTGTACCACCTGGTTGGGCCTCAGATACATTTTATTCAGCCAACATTGGTTGAGAGTCTACTGTGAGCCGGGCAATGGCATTTCACGCATGAATGATAAGAATGTTGCTGGCCCTCCAGTCTCAGGAGTTGCATTCTAATTAGGAAACCCAGGTAGGTCAACAAGTTATATTCAGTGCTAAGAGGGAGGTCTTACTCTACTCTGGGACTTAAAGTCTAGAAAGGTCATTCCTCTCTGGAAAAAGAAAGGTAGTGAGAATAGACTTCAAGGTGAAGCAACACTTGAAGAATGGATTACTAACTGGTAGAACCGTAGGGGCATATGGAGAGGCATGAAAGCACGATATTAATATCTCACTGACAAGGAGGCAAGCAACAGCGGCCATCACCTCCTACCTGGCTCCTGGCAGGGGAGTGCACATCCGTGAGGAAGAAGTGCACAGGTCCACATCTATAACCCTCCAGCACAGCCCATGCTCTCGAACGGCAGAGTGACACCAGACCACAAGAGGTGGCAAATTCCTTTTAAGGCACTTTCCAGATGAATGAACCACAAAATAAAATGACCTTGGCTTCAGAAAATAAATAGAAATCCTCATGGACTTTATTCTTTCACTGTAACTGGTGGAAACGCTCAAATAAGCAGTATACTTTCCTAAACCGCACAGGCCTCACCACAGACCAGCCAGCTTTGAGCTGCTGTCCAAACACTTGGAGCCTGGCCTTTGCCTTCATCTCTTTGGGTGGCAACTAAGAAACGATCCACGGAAACTAAGAGGAACAGATGTGGAAAGAAACAGAACTGTGGCCCTGAATGCTGCAGGTTGGAGACACCAGGTCATGCCCAAACTCTTGCTGTTCACGAGAGGTCGATGTCAGTGGCGGGAGCGATCCCACTGGTGCTGTGGTTTACGTGGCTGAATGTGTTGGCTCAAAAGCAAGCAGGTCGATGACTGGATCTGTAGTCAGGGATCAGTTGGCTTTTGATGGAATTAATTGAGTGCAGCAAAGGACACTCCTCAGCAATGTGCTTACCATCTGTCACCAGGGTCCGACTGATCCAGGCCTCTCCAAGTTTGCCATAAAAACCCAAATGATTTGTCAAACACCATGCTGTCTGAGGACATGATGAGTCAGGCTGCACACCAATAAATACCCTGGGATCTCAAGCATTTTTGAACAGAACATCACAGAGGAAGGAAGAGAATACCAAGAATACATAAGCCATAAAAAATGAAAATGAATGGAAGGAATAAACATTTTGAAGCTCACCCCATCAAGCTGATCAACTAGTGACTAAAACCAACAATTTCTCTGCAACCTCTTGAAGAAGGGCACAGAACACCCCAATGACACAACACAGCGGGCAGGCTTTGCTGGGTGGGACCCTGAAGGCTGGACATCAGTTGCTCAAAGGGAATTTTGGAGAGGCAA
Source organism: Tupaia tana (assembly GCA_026018925.1). Taxonomy (NCBI): domain Eukaryota; kingdom Metazoa; phylum Chordata; class Mammalia; order Scandentia; family Tupaiidae; genus Tupaia; species Tupaia tana. The sequence continues at coordinate 3,971,110 of JAKSZU010000017.1, forward strand.
GTCCAGTGAGCAACAAGCACTGCTTCCCATTCTCTATGGCAGATTTGCATTTCAAAGGGAAACAGTGAGCTTTACGTTGGTATATGTAGGGAACGAAACTCATGTCTTCTTACCCTGTGGGTTTTCATAAGCTACCAAGTTTTTCATTTCTAGACTAACATCACCAAAATGACCAATCACTCTTTTGGACTGTGTTATGTATAATTATAAATAGTAAGTAATAAATAGTATAAGAGGGGTCTTTAAAAGTTCATGGAAACACATTTTATTAGCAAAACTACGCATAAGTTTCAACGTCGTTTTGAACCCAATTAACGCATACCTTTTTCCCCATGAACTTTCTGAAGTCCGTTTGGAAGGCACATGAGATCAGAGGTGAACGATCTCCTTATTTTATTGTAAAGTTGGCTACGATACCTCATAGATCTTAACTAATAAAATTTGTTTCTCTCAAAATGATTATTTTAAGTTCTCAGAGATTTTTCCCCTAGATAGCCTTTGTGAGAACAGTGCACTTAACATCACTAACGATTGTTTCAAAAACACTGTAACAGAAATCTATTTGAAATATGACAGCTGGGCCAGTCAATGGTACAGTGGTTAAGGAGGCTGAATCCCACGTGGCCAACTGTGCAGTTCAAATCCTGGACCCAGCAGCTTGAAAAACATGCCAGATGCATGTGCGTGTGTGCTCAAAATCCTGAGAGGAGAATGGAGGAGAAGAGACTGAGGCATGATCATCCCCCCTGGCGGTGCTTTCTCACTTTCTCACTTCATCTCTCTATATATGTCTTTCCACAGTGAGTGTATGTGCCCTCTGGCAAGTTAAAAAAAAAAGGAAGAAAGAAATATGATAGCTAAAAGAGAGAGGGGTGTGGGGATGGATTTTGAGGGAAAGAAAAGTGCTAATTTTAATTAACTGGAAGCAGTTTGCATCTATATGTAATAAATTAGCTTTTATTACATAACTGATGATTGACTTTCATTTGCACAGTGATAAAAGATTTCTAGTTTCCAGATTCAAAATCCACATGGATGTAATATAGTCTCATGTGAACAGTCACTCAGTGGTCGAGAAGAGACAGGCTGTATCCGCAAGTGGCTACCAGATCAACTGACTTCAAGCAGACCACAATGGTATCCTTCCTTCATTATTTTTTAAGATTATTTATTTTTTCCATGGGCAAAAGCAACAAAGAGATAGCGCCCCAACGGGGTCTTGACATTAGGGTTACCCATAGCCTCAGCCAGTCCTGGATCACAGGCACATGCGTGTCTGGTATCCTCACAGAGGTCTCTGGACTTGAACCTGGAACCTTCTGTGTGGGTCAGCCTCAGATCACCACCACCATCACTACTGCTCCACTACTCAGCCCTCTTTTGTTCATTCTTTCTTTCAACAAATTTCAAGTGAACAATGAACAAAATAGATGTTATTTTTCTTGTATTGTTGTGAGTAGTGGTAGACAATCATCAAAATATATAGTATGAGGGTAATTTAAAACGTTCATGGAAAGGAGACAGTAGATGGTATAGTGGTGACGTCACTGGACTCCAACATGGCTGACCGTGGTTCGAGTACCAGTCTCTGTGACTTCAAACTCATGCTAGGCATGTGTACATGCATGCTCAAGATCCTGAGAGGAGAATGGAAAAGGGATTGCAGCATGGCCATCCCTCCTGGTGGGGTGATTTCTCACTTTCTCTCTCACTGTCTCTCTCTCTCTCGCTCTCTCTCTCTCTCTGACAAGTACCCATGCCCTATGGCAAAAACCTTTAAAAAAAGTTACGGAAAAATGGAATTAAAAAATAAGTTTATTATGGTGCAAAAAAAAAAAAAACCCTGAAATCCATAAATAGTTTATGGTAATATGCATTTCCACGAACTTACTGAAGGCGCTTGTGTGTTACACCTTGTGCATGTCGGATTTTAATAAATGTTAAGGAGAACAATAGAGCTGAAGCTTGGGATGGAAAATCGGGGGGGAGTTTGCACTTTCTACCAGGAGAGCAGTGAAAGCCTTATTGAGAGACTGGCATTTAAGTCAAGATCTAAAAGAGGCAAGGAAGTGAGTTGGGTGGATAGAAACGGAAACAGAATTTTAGAAAAGGGAATGGCAAAGTCCAAAGGCCTGAAGGCTGGACTGGGTGGGTTTAGTAACAATAAGAAACACACTGAGGCCGGGCTGGAGTGAGAAGGGGTCCGAGCATAGAAAGGAAATCGAAGAGTTCTCTGAGGACCACGTTAGGGAGTGCCTCACAGTAACGGGACGTTCTTACTCTGGTGGTGATGCAGAGCCGTCGAAGGATTTTAACAAACACAGTAATATAATGTAACTTACACTCTATAATAGGAGAGTTCAAGAAGACTGCTAGCTATGCTGTGGACGGTGACAGCATTCAATTGAAATAAAAATTCAATTTTATAAACCTTTAGAGTCAATCTAACATTAACTCCAAATTCCTCACTTTACAGTGAGGAAATTAAAACCCCCACTATGGTGAGTGATTTTCCCAAGATCGTGCCAGTATCTGGTGGTTGAGCCAAAGGTTTTTAATTTGGAATAGACTAGAAGAGGAAGCACTGAGTTCTGTTGTTTGGAACAAAAAGGGAAATGCATTGATTTATTTTGGAAGAACCCATGTGCAGAGGGCTAATGGACAAGATCTAATTACAGTTTGGGTTTGTACCAGATCTGTTAATTTTATGTAGTCATAGCCTAAATCTTCATTCATTATTAGTTCTCTCATGAGCATGAAGTCATTCAGCTTTTGCCATATTCCTGATACTCATCACTTTTAGCAAAACTGGGAACTAAGGAATGTGTTTACCAGGAGTGGAATGGATCAATCTGACTACAGACTAGACAAAGGAGATGTAAGTCTAGGTTTGGGAGGAAGCACGCTAGCTAAGCAGAAAAGGCTTTAGCAGGACTGAGAGCCCTTCTTAAAATGTTGTTTTAAAGGGCCTTTAAGATCAAGATTTGGGTCATGTAAAATAAACCAAGAATGTCACATTATTTGTATGGTTGTGCTCTTAGATAAATCTTCTAGTTCTTTGAAAGCAAAGTAAGGCAAGTAAAATTTTTTATATGTTTTTCTTTACCTGGCCCAAAGTACGGGGTTTCTTTAAAGCATGATCCTACAACAAGGAGCTGCATGTTTTTGGAGATGACATCCTTCTCCGATAAATAAGAGTCATTGTCCTGTGCTCACAGCTCTAGCCACACAGATGAGATCCTAACTGAATGTGGACACATTTACCTGAGGTGGGAATATAAGTATCTTTTGTATTTATTTATTTTATACATTTGATCACTACACATTACTTAGCTCGTAAAGTGAATTTACCCAACATGAATACACTTCACATCAGTCCAGTTGAGGACACTGTACATGTTACTATCAACAGAGAGTAATCCATTTCTGTGTCCCATAAATTTCTTGCCTCTCTATTTTTCTTCATAATTTCTTTCCTCATACTCTACTCCTCCCCCCACCCTCTTCCCAGACTGTCTCTAGTATCCCTAACCATTTTCCATGCTTCTATATTCTCTAAATTTTCAGTGTCCTCCATAGAGTACGGACAGTCAGTATATGCTGAGTGGAGACATACAATGTCTCTCTTTCATAGCCTGGCTTGCTTCACTCAGCGGTAAGATTATATAAAAATAATGTACAGTTTTAAAACTTGGGGCCAGCAGGTGGCATGGTAGTTAAGGTGCTGGACTGCCACATGGCCAAATGTAGTTTGAGTCCCAGAATTGGTGGCTTGCTTTCTTACTTTCCCTCTCTGGTGAGCACATGTGCTCTATAACAAATACTACTACTACTAATAATAAATAAATGAAATTAAATAATTATTAAAAAACAAAACTTAAAGCACATAAGAAGTAAGCATCATTAAAAATAAAACCAAGGGGGACCAGTAGTTGGCATAAGGGTTATGTCGCTGGACTCCCATGTAGTCCACCGCAGTCTGAGTCCTGGAACCAGTGGCTTGAAACCCACACCAGGCGCATGAATGTGCATGCCCAAAATCCCAAGAGGAGAATGGAAGAGAAGGAACTGTGATGCGGCCATCCCCTCGGGAAGTGATTTCTCCCTGTCTCTCCATCTCTCTTTCTTTGTCTCTCCGGTGCACACACATGCCCTATGGCAAAAATCTCTAAAAATAAATAAATAAATAAATAAATAAATAAATAAATAAATAAGACCAAAAATAATTTTAAAGCCCAGACCAATCCTGAGTTAAACAAGCACTGCCAAACTGCAGGGATAGGTCGGTCTTCTGTATACTGCCACCGCAGACATATCAAGGCATGTGGTAAAGAGCCCAAGTGAATAAGAATATGAAATAATTTATTACGTATCACACATTATTTTGTCAACTGTGTAAAAAGGAGAGGAAAAGTGGCTAGTCACTCACACAGGTCTCCTCCATGAGACTAAGTTATCGAAATCAAGCCTAGCAGGACGGTGCAGTCCAACTGACGGAAAGAATAATCGAGGGTAGCATAGGTTAGAGTAGAGACACCAGAGGCGAGAGGCCCTCACAAGACTATAGTCATTGAAATATACCAGGAGGAGAAGGGAATAAACCTCTGGGGTGTGTCTGGTTGTTCACTTATTTTATGGATTTCTTTTATTATTTTTTTACATTCAATCACTGTGTATCATTACAACATTCCAAGCAAATTTTTCCATCATGAATACACTATACACTGGTTCATTCAAAGACATTACTATGTGTATTATCTTCAACAGATAATTTTCCATTTTTGTGTCCCTTAAATGTTTTGCTTCTTTCTTTTTCCCCGTTTCCCTTCCTCCCGCCCTCCCCCATTTCCCACCTTTTCCCACACTGTCTCTAGTATCTACAGTTGCAATCCATGTCTTACACAGTCCATGTGTTTATGGATTTCTTCCACAAGCAAGACAGGCACACAGAGAGAGACAGACAGCACCCCGACAGGGTCGTAATGCCACGGTCCGCCCACAGCTTCACCCAGCCCTGACTCGTGGGCATGCACATGCCCGGCATACCCAGGGAAGTCTTTGGATCCGAACCTGAAATTTCATCAGTGGGTCAGCCTCACAGAGAAATATGTGTTACCATTGTGCTACCATCTGGTCCCAATTTGTGCTAAGTCATCCAGTTTGTGACACACTGTTATGACAGCCCTAGGAGACTAATGTTAGTACTTATCAAATCAAACATTTAAATCATCCTCATGATGTTCCTGGAACTATTCTAAATGCTATACAAAATTAACTCATTTAATCACCATAACAACCCAATATGCTATTACTGATCAGGAAATTGAGGCATAATGAGGTTAAATAACTTGCCAAATGGGACTGTGCAATTGGAACCAACACAGTCAGGCTCCAGAGCCCACGTACCTAAACACTATGCTCTGCTCAAGGATGGAGAACATTTGCGGAGAAATGGAACTGAAGTAGAAATTTACCATGATTATGAATGTCCCCAAAGAGCCACGTGTTGAGATTTGACTGTGATGGGATTAAGAAAGCAGAAATTCAATCAGATTACGGTGCTGAAAGGTGAGGCTGAGCCAGCTCATAAAGTGGTGGTTACGGCTGGACCGCACATGGCCAGCTGCAGATGGAGCACCTTGAGTCCCAGACCTGTGGCTTGAGAGACATGCTGGCCATGTGTGCATTCGTGCTCAAAGTCCAGAGAGAGAAACAGAAGAGAGGGATTCTGGTGAGACCTTTACCCCGGGGAGTGCTTTCTCACTACCCTCCTGCCCCTCACTATTTTTCTCTGGTGAGAGCACATATGCCCTTTGGCGAAATTTTTTTCAAAGGAAAAAATTAAAATGGAGCCTTTGGGAAAAAAAATAGACTTAAGGTCATTAGGACAGGGCCTATTTGATTGCGTCCTGGTGGGTTTATGAGGAGAGAGAATGAGATACAGAGACACTGACCTGTGCTGTTTTCTTCAGGTACATCCTTGCTTTTCAGGGTGCTGTCTCGGGCCCCCGAGTCTTATTCCTACAGCACTCGTCTTCTTGAACTATACAGGCTCCAAGTGATGACAAGGAGACTGATTTGCACATGACTGCAGCGTTTTTGGTAAATATTGGTTACAGACAGTGTCTCACTTAATCCTTGAGCTTAGAACTGGCCCCATCATGGGACCTGGAAGTGTTGAACACCAAACTCTGGTTTGTGACTAAAAATATATTCCCTCCTCCATACAGCCCTTTTTCTGTAAAACTTCCATGATTTCCTCCTCAACCCACTCTCGGCCCTACTGAATTGCTGCTGCTTTCCTTAGCTCTCGTCGTGTTCTGAAAAAGCACACATTTACTTGGAATCTACCAGACTGTCTTCCCTGCCAACTGAGAAAAGGAGTGAGTAGAAGGGTCTCGTTCATTTTGTGTGCCTAACTCTAGCACACGGCAGACAGTAAACATGAAGTAGGCCTTTGGTGAGTAAAGGAATAAGCAGTAAACTATAATGAAATGCACAATGTTCCTCCTCTGTCAACAAAGGAAATGAGGTGTATGAGAATGACAACCTGATAATAACTTTCTTCATTTACAAACAGACAGCAAGGAACCTTTGAAAAGAACACAGTCACCATGGATAACATTGCTGATGTGTTTTAGCCAATTTCATGTTGCTGTTAACAAAATATTACAGACCAGGTAATTTATAAAGAAAATAAATTTATTTTTCATATTTGTGGAGGCTGCGAAGTCCAAGACTGAAGAACTGCATCTGATGAGGGCCTTCTCGTATCACCGTCCCACGGTGAAGGTAGAGGAAGAGTGTGCACGAGGCGGGGGCGGGGGCTGAACTCATCCTTCTCTCAGAATCTCACTCCTGCAATAACCAGCCTGCTCCCAGGACAATGGCATTAATCCATTCATGAGGGTTCCTAATCATCTCTGCACATCCCACCTCTCAACACCTTTGCATTGGGGATTATGTTTCAACACAGCAGCTCTGGGGGAGACGTGCAAACCATAGCATATGCGGTTTCTAGGAAGACCAGGCAACAGAAGGCCATAAACTCATGTCAATGTAATTGCTCTCTTCTCTTAGACCATACACTTCAATCTTCCAGAGGCTCGGATCCCTGGGAGAAGACTCCATATTTGCTGATTATGGAATCTTTTGTTTCATGGAGCTTGTTAATATGATGGAACACGATGGTTTTGACAATAACTATATAGTGTTGGCAAGTAGGCACTGAAGCATGGATAGTGAATAAACTGAAAAATCCAATGGCTTTTCATGTGCGTGTACACCAATTTTGCAGGATTAATAGAAGTTAGTCATTTGTTGTAAAACAAAATAGAATAAAGCAAAATGTGATTCCCTGTGTGGAAGACTGATGGGAGTTTTTGAGGTCCACTCAGGAGGAGGCGCACGGACAGAACTGGCCTGCAGCCCCTTCGGCAGCTGCCAATTCTCTTTTGGAGACATCTTTTTGCTTCATTATTAAGAAAGACAGGATACTCCCTTTCCCGAGGGACCAAAACAGACCCACTGCACAAGAGGCCAGCACCAACGTGCCTTAAGGAGGAGGCTGAACTAAGTTTGCTTTGGGCAGAGCACTCCCGCAGGTCCCATAAACTTTCCAAGAATCCACCTGATTCGCCAAGAGAAACAATGCCGTGAAGTTGAAGGGAAGGAAGGAGGAAAAATAAAAAGGAAGCAATCCACATGCCGCCAAACTATCTGTCCATGTAATCCCCAGCTACCTCACCTTGGCAGTTCTATGACAGCAAGAGTTAGGAGCAAAAGTTATCACAAACGTTTTTCCTGGTGTGAGAAGCTTGCATGTGAACGTCCAGCCGAGTCATGGAGCGATATGAAAAACATGTCAGTACTGGTGGACTTTGGGGACACCATCAGCCTCTTTTCAGCTTTGTCAGCTGCCTATAGAACAGCTGTTCGACTTTCGGTTCCTGTTAGCTTTCTCACCTCTTTTGTCAACTAACTGAATGTGCAGCCACAGGCAAGGAAAAAAACTTGAAGTCTACATTCTAGTAGAGTATTCATTCAGGATACCTCACTAGAGAAAACCATTTAAAAATGCACACATGCACACAGGTGTGAGCGCATGCACACACTGACATACACACACACTCATAAAATAGTGACCTGAATAACAGTAAGTCTGAATCGATAGGGGTCAGTCTATTAAATGATTTATTGATATTAAACGTGGAGGTCAAAGAGTTGGGCTGAGGCACAAAGTGGCGCAAATGTCCCAGAGGACCCGTGTGACTTCATCCGCAAAAGTGTGGATTCTCAGAGTCGCAACTAGACATTCTACACTCGACACTTAAAACTACTCTTCGATCTTAGATGTTTTTGTAAATATCCATGTGAATAGCTAAATGCGAGTGTATCAACACATAGCACACATATGTGGACCCATTTGTGTGAATTAGTCAGGCATAGTTGATAAGAAAGAAAAAAATATTTTCAAGAACAGAGGCTACTCTCTCCTCCACTCTATCCGATAACTCAGTGAGCACGTGCCCTGCACTCAGCATGTAACATTTTCATTTCTTATCATCCAAAGATCTCTCCACATAGGCCATGGCAGAGCCCAGAGCACAAACCACTGGTGGTCACCTGCTTCCATGGAGAAAAGCTGTCTGCCCCAATGCTGGAGTAAAACATGTCTTTATGTGGAACTTAATGAGAAATGATATACCTCAACAAGTTTAAAAACCATGTATGTTGAATAAACTGAAATGCCCAGGGACTTTACAAGTGTTATTTTGGCAATAGGTAAATTTTAATACCTACTTTTTAACATATTATTAACTAACCAGCATAAAATGTAATTCCAATAAATATTTTTGTTTACATCTGTCTATTATTTTGGACTTTGCATACCATTCCTCTTCTATATTCACAAAATTGAAGATTACTTGCAATCAACATTGAATAATAGAAATTTCTAGAATTCAATAGTAATTATTTTTTTCTTCCTCCTAAATCATGTAAATTATAATGATGTTTTTTTAGATGAGACTGTATCTTTGGAGCTAACTTGGCAGAGAAGAGTATAATGCCTATACATTAAAATATATGACTCTGGGGGAAGAAAAACAAGAGGAATGATGTCACAGGAGAGCAAACAGAGACAAAAAGGAAGAGAAGTATGAGGCCAGCCCTGTGGCCTACTGGTTAGGGGAACTATATCTCACGTGGCCAACTGCAGGTTCAAATCCCATCCCTGGTGACTTGAAAAACATACCAGCCACGTGTGTGCATGTACCCTGAATGCTGACAGGATTACAAAACTGATTGTAAGAATAGGTTATAGGTTTTGAGAAAGGACTGTAGTGAGACCGCACCCACCGAGGGGTGCTCTCTCTCTCTCTTTCTCTCTTTCTCTCTCTCTCTCATGAGCACACATACCTTTGGACAATTAGAAAATAAAAAAGAAATGAAGTAAAAATGGTCCAGTTTATAATAAAACAAGAAAACTGTTTTGAATTTAAAGAAAAGTGTCAGTTTTTGAATGATGATGAAGCTAAAAGCAGGAGTCCTTACCTGGTCATAGTAAATTACTTAACTTTAAGTCTGTAAAGAATAGCAGGCATGTGAGGTCAGGTGTTGTAACATTTCAGCCGATGACAGGTGATACACATGATGGGCGTCCACAATGAAGCAGAGCTGGAGCGTCCCTGTCACCGGGCGATGACGTGGCTGCTATAGGTCCTAGTGCAACGCCTTGCTCACCTGCTTGTGGTGACGCTGGTGGGAACAAGCCTACTGTACTGCTGGTCACAGAGAGGCATAGCACCTACAACTGTGTGCAGTACGTAGCAGAGGAGAATGAGATACTTTACTGGTTATGTATTTACTAGACCATATCTTTATTGCTATTTTACAGTGTACTTCTACCACGTCACCAGGCAGCAGCCTCAGACAGCTCCTGTTCCCTGTGTCTCTCGGTGACATCCCTTTCTCTCATGCTTGATTTTATCTTGCATTGTTTTGTCTGCCATTGCCCTTCCTTGGAACAAGATGTGGAGCTGGAAGACAGTGATATTGATGGTCTTGACTCTGTTGGCCTTGGCTAATGTTTGTGTTTGTGTTAATTTCTAACAAAAAAGTTTAAAAAGTGAGAAGAAATAGAAGAAAGGCAGAGCCTTAAGAGATTGAAGATATAAAGAAAAAAATTTTTTTGTATAGCTATGCTATGCGTTTGTTTGCGTTTTAAGCTGTTATTACAAAAGAGTTTAAAAGTTGAAGTAAAAAAGTTACAGTACGTTAAGGTGAGTTTATCATGAAAGAAAAGGATGCCTTATAAATGTACAGTGTTTATAAAGCCTACAGCAGCGTACAGTCACGTCCTGGGCCACCACACTCACTCAGTTTACCGCCAGAGCAACTTGTCCTACGAGCTCCATTCACCACGCTAAGTGCCCTATTACAGGTGTGTATTTGTCATCTTTTATACTATGATTTCTTTGTGCCTTTTCAATGTTTAGATACACAAACAGTTACAACTGTGTGACTTTGTTACAATATTCAGAGGCCAGATGCTACACCGGCTACCGCCTCCGAGCAATGTGCTCCCCCGTACAGCCTCGGCCTCCGTCTGCAGTGGCTGTACCATCTGGTTTGTGTAGGGACACTCTGCGATGCTCACACAGTGAAGAATGGCCTATGCATGCATTGCTCAGAATGGATCCCGCTGTTTGGTGCCACGTAACCGTGTGTGTATGCGGGTGTGTGGGGGTGTGTATATCATTTATTCCTTTTACTCACTTTCATTATAGGCATAGATAACAGAAAGAAGTTAAATAATTGTGTACAATGTAACGAGTTAGCTCACAAACCTGCCGTAAGCCCAGGCCTTTTCCCAGCGCGAGCATGGTTGAATTCCCTAGATCCAGACACAGAAAAGTAAATGCCACTTAAAGAGTTAGGGAGCAGCAGTAGTAAAAAATCTAAGGTAAAATAATGATGGATCTTGAAATAAAAATGAACGCCATCTGTCTAACTCAAGCAGAGTGGGTAAGGAAAGGAATAAAATGATTTTTATTTTTAATCAGAGCTGTGTGGTTTGGATACATAGTACTTGGTATTGCGTTTATCCAGAGCGCTCCACCACACACACTTACCCATATACCCAGTCACTGAGCACCGTCAAGGATGTTCCAGACAGCATCCTAGGTACTATGCTTTTAGTCAGCCTTCGTTTTCATCTGCCCTTGTTATCACAAGGTTTCCAAGTGTTGGGCTTCTAGTCACAGGTTCCTCTGTCTACCAAAGTGGGCCTGGACGGTGGTCCGTTCGAGTACTACCCCGGCCCACTGTGCTCCTCTTCACCATCAACACTGTCCCAACACAGACTATCTGCGCCCTCCTGAAAACGGGCTCCGTTCACCAAGAGTGACAATACTCGAGAAAACTGATGCATGACATCTAAAATGACTGGGCTGACTATAAAAGCACAAAGCTGAATATTATGACTTTAAATGTCTGCTTTCAAATGAACAAACTTACTAAAAGAAATTGCATCATGCTGAAATTTTGTCAAACATATGGGAAGCAGAATATTAAGTAAAATACACATAGCATTTGTGAAAACAATTATTCAATTTGGCATTCAAAACTACACTTCCAGTGGAGAAGATTAAAAGGCTATAGAAAGTGCCAAAATGACATTTCTGACACCACTTTTTGTATTTCCCTGAACTGGATCAAATGTAAAGTAGAAAAATATGTGGAAACCTAGACTCACTACCATAATGAAGGGAAGGGCAGTGTCATAAATGGGTAACACTTTAAAGCTGGAAAGAACTTCAGAAATACTCTTTTTTATACATTTCTACACAGAAATACAAGGCTATTTCTGCACCTGGGTCCAGTCTGCCTCTGCGCGTCTGTCCCTGCCTCCAGCTCAGCACCGCTCAGCCAGACTGCACATCTGGGCCGAAGGCGGACATGGAAAACGGCCTCACCATGCAGACTTGTGGCTGCACTTCGGGCAGGAGAGCACGGCTACCGCCTCAGAGGACGTGGTGGAAGGCGAGAAGGTGGCATGGGACAGTTATACAAAACGTCTGCCGGCTTTCCTCTGCTACTGTAATGATTCGATTATTTACTCACGCTATATGTAGTCAACACATAGCAATGGCAGCTACTCTGATCTCTTAAAAAAGAAGAAAAAAATACATACATATACATTAACACAGACAGAATGTATCATAGCGAGTGGGAGAAGGCATGACTATGACCGAGCTTTGCTCTAGCACCCAGCAGTGACATACTGCAGCCCAGCGTGGGGAACAAACAGACCTGGCCACGGGGAGGCTATTAGCATATTTTAAAACCATGCTGTACTTCAGGGCTTGTTGCCTGGAGTGGAAATCAGCCCAATTACAGCAAAAACTCCACCATGTACAGCAGCCATGAGTCCTAGCTCCAAGCGCCCCTGAGCCCCAGAGTGAGGTTACGTACACAGTGCAGCTACAGCCAGGAAAACCCGCCGGAGGGCCGGGCGGATGGCTTTCCATGTGGGTCTGCACTTTTAGAGCACAACTTGCTATCCTAGGTCACACTGTGCACAGAAGAGAAGGAATAGGGAGACGTGGCATTCATGCCACCCACGTGCCCACACTGCACTGGCCTGTGGAGAGGAATGTGTCCTTCCAGCATTGCATTTGATGCCATAGGCATGAACACAAAACAAGACTGCTATTTATGACCTGCAAAACTACACAAGTCAGCAAGGAACCAATGGATGGCATCTTACTAAGGGTACCATAGGCACGAATAAAACTGCAGCAAATTTTTTCTAATAAAGATGCAACCAAGGGGCCGGCAGGTGGCATGGTGGTTAGGGTGCTGGACTCCTACTTGGCTGACCGTAGCTCAAGTCCTGGACCTGGTGACTTGCTTTTGCACCTTCGCCTTTTCTCTGGTCAAAGTTTTAAAATAGTACTAACAAATAAAATTAAATTAACAAATAATTCTTTTTAAAAAAGATGCAACCAAAACTCAGACACTTACTTGTTTTTTGACTTCTGATGCTGAAATTTATTTATGGCCCATGACACTGGCATCAACAAGAACATTATTCTTTTTGTTACTATTATTATTTTAAATTTTAAAGTAATTCGAAGGAATTTAAAATCTAATTGCAGGAAATGAACTAAATATTCATAGAAAACGTGCCATCCTTTTTCTCTGCTCTTTCATGTGCCTTGGAGCTATTCTTGGGGATTTTCCCAAAATACGTTTCCTTTCCAACATAGCTTGGTACTTCAACGGCTTCAGAAATGCTGTTAGAGTCCGTCTACACTGTCAGTTTGTGTTACGGTAAGGCTGAGAGCTAAGTGAACTATTTTCAGTTTGTGTTGCTGTTTCCTGTCTGGAGTTTTCTTCTCAGGAACACCCCCTCTGTCATCTGGTCCAGATGGAATCACACAGCCCTACCTCTCCTGACAGCAGGCTCAGAAGGACATCCAGGTAGGCTGGTCAGAACACCCCACTTCAGTACACACAGCAGTCTTCCCAGGAGTGGAAACAAGACCTGCTTTGTTGTTTTTGTGTGTGTGTGTGTGTTGGTAACAGGAATAACTGAAACTTGGTGGTTTATAAAGAAGTAAGAATTTGATTCACAAGTCTGATGCTGGAAAGTCTGCAGGCAGAGGCCTGGAATCAGACCAGCCTGTAACATGGCAGATAGAAGCACAGATTATGGCAGGTGTGCAGACAGAGAGAGAGCTTCCAACAGTTCTTTTTTATAACCACCACCACTCTCCTGAGAACTAAGGCCTTCTCACAAAAGCTAGAATTCACTGGATCTCATGAGACATCATTAGTCTATTCAGGAGACTATGGCCTCCATGATGCAACCACCATGACCCAATTACCACCCACGAGGCCTCACTACCTCCCAACATCAAATTCCAAAACAAAACTTTGGTGAACACACCATTATCCAAACCATTACAAGACCCAATAAGAGCAATCAAAGTCCTTCTGAAGCTTTTATAGAAATAGAAAAACAAATCCCTTTGTATTTTCAAATGTCTTGAACATGAAAGACCATATAATCTTAGAAGTTTCTAGAGGCTATCTTTGTTGCAACATGGAAAGCACCAAACCAAGCATTAAACCAATATAAAGGGAAGCAAAGCTGAGATACAGAAAAAGAAAGTTTCCTGGGAACCAGCAGTTAGTGTAATGGCTATGTCGCTGGACTCCCACGTAGTCGACCACGGTTTGCGTCCCGGACCTGGTGGCGTGTGTGCATGCGTGCCCAAGATCCCGAGAGGAGAATTGAGCAGAAGGGATTGTGGAGTGACCATGCCCCCTGGGGGGTGATTTCTCGCTTTCTGTCTCTCTGTCTCTCTCTGTCTGTCTGGCGAGCGCACGCGCCCTATAGCGAAAAAACCTCTCAAAAAAAAAAAAAAAAAAAAAAAAGAAAAAGAAAGTTTCCTATAACATCTTGAACACCTGGATCCAGTCACACCTGAAGCTAGTACACTTTTTAAAACCTCATATCATGTATACATAGTTCAAATTGTGTGTCCATGTGTGTCACTAACTTAGCTTTAAATGCCAAAATATTAAATGTTGTGTCCTCTGGATAAAGAAAGTTATCAAGATAAACATTTAACAGTAATTAAATACATCTTTACGCAAGGGTACACAGATGGTTTGGCAAAATCAGGAAAAAAATTCTATAGCTCTAACCTTTCTCTAATTCATTTATTCATTCAATAAACATTAATTAACTAATTAATGTAGAGAGAGTTGTTTTGCTATAGGGTACATGTGCTTGTTGGAGAGACAGAAAGACAAAAAGTGAGAAATCACCCCCCAGGGGGTGGCCACAACATAATCCCTTCTCCTCCATTCTCTTCTTGGGATTTTTGGCATGCACACACATGTGCCTGACATGAGTTTTAAGCCACTGGGTCCAGACCTCAAACCGTGAGAGCCAACTACGTGAGAGTTCAGCGATGCAACCATTACACCATCTGCTGGCCCCTCAATAAACACTTACTGAGCCCCAACTCGACATTATGTACTACTCTAGGATCTGGGAACAAAACGTGAACAAAATCCTTACCCCCCCATGGCTGGGGATGAGACAAACCATGTGCAAATGATGTATGTGGCCACACGCAGACACAGAGAGAGAGAGAGAGAGAGAGAAAGAAAGAGAGAGAGAGAGAGACAGTGAAGGAGGAAAACTAAAGAAGTGTAGGAATGTATTTAAAAGTTAAGGTTTCTTGAAGGAAGGGTGTGTTAAAATCTCATACTCAGTAGTCAGAGAAGACTCACTAAGAGGAATCCTGACAGAAATGTGAGAGAAAGCTACATACATGTGATTAAGGATCATTCCAGATGGAGAGTTTAGCAAATACGAAGGTCCTAAGATCGAGCCCGGCTTATGGAAAAAGGAGGTCGGCTACTGTGGCTTGCATAGAATTGGAAGAGAGGAGAGCAGGAGGAGATGAAACCAGAGCGTTAATGGGAGAAAGATTATAAATGATCATGTAAGGTACAGGAAAATTTGGGGGTTTGACTCAATGAGATGGGAAACCATCGAGAGTTTTAAGGACAGGGAGTGATGTAATCTGCTTATACTTTCCCAGAATCACTCTGGCTTCATAATAGATTAAAGGGAGAGAGGGGAGAATCAGAGGGCCCAGTCAGGAAGTCGTTGCAGTAAACCAGGGGAGAGATGGTGTCTTGGACCAGGCAGTGACAGACTGTCTCTGAGTGTGGAGTAATGCCTACAGACCAGGTGAGCAGCCGAGAGAAGGAACGGAAGCACAGATGACACCACAGCTTCTGGCCTAAGCAAATGAACGATGGGGTTTCCACTCACCGATACAAGAATAGCACAGGGGAAAGACCTCTCCTATATTTGCTTTCCTGTAGCTAGACATACAATCCCAAAACTCAGGGCGAACCCTCGGAGCGATTACTTGCAGAGTTGTGCTGACACACACGTGAGGGCAATGGGCAAGAGGAGCAGCGGAGAAATGCACTCTCCCTCCTTCCTCAGCTCCATGTAGACATCAGAACACCCACGCCAAACATTCCTCCATGCTCGTAGCACTGTACTCTCATATTTTGCAAACTGTGTGTTTGTCAATAATGAAGATGTCGGAGCACTATGTTATCTCAATCTGTGCCCTATTCTCTAATAATGAGCAGAAGCGTCCATTCATATCGCATACCGCATGCTTTGACAAGGAAGTACGTTAAGGCCTAGGTCGACTGACACCTCGTAAGTGATCTTCCAACAACACTCTCAAGATTCTTCTTTTCTCACAGCTAAATCACCAACAGTGATGGATCGGCGGACCAACACAGCACACAGGCAAAATGAGAAGGAAACAGGTTAAAAGGTTTAGTACTATTCCTTCTGGGTGGAGGGATTATGAGTGATAGTTTTCCTATTTTTTCCTTTGTTTTTTTTCTATTTTTAAATATCCATAACAAATATTCATTGACATAATACTCAGGAAAAAATATTTTAATGAAGTCAGTCTGGCAAGAACTTTCAGATGACCTGAAGGCTTTGACATGATCAACTGAAAGGAGGCTTCGTGAAAACAACAGTGGGATACATTCAGCTTGGAATTGCTAGATGGATGAAGAAGACTAAAATAGGGACCGTCATTAACTAGTAAGGGCTCACAAGGTCTTGCATTTGTCTTATGAAAAATGACCTAGACCTCCCAGAAGAGCATGTAACAAACATAGCCTTCAAAACAGGAATTAGTCATCTAATGATTTTTGCAGGCAATAAAAATGAGTCTATCCTCTGCAGAAGTAATATTCTGGAAGGCAAGTTAAATTTATAAGTTTACATCAGTTTCATAAGCCAGGAACTTTGAGTCTATCTAGAAGAGACAAGCAAAGAATCACTTTGCACTAGAAGACACTGAAGGGCATTGTCAATGGCCTCCAGATGGAAAGAATTCTTTATCTTTGTTTTCAAGCACATACCGTCACATTACATTATGGAAATGGAATGGCTTGTCCATAGCTGTTTGGATCGGTCTTCCCCACATTACCAGTAGTACAAACCAAAAACAAAAGCAGTTGCTACTTCCATGGGTTTTCTCAGAATTGTTAGAATCAAAATCATGGTCCTCTTGTTTAAGCTTTTCATTTGTTTGTTTCTTTTGAGACATGGCAAAACATAGTTTTCAAGTTAAAATGAAGTATGACACTTCAATAAAAGGAGAGCTATGGAAACCAAACAGTAAAATTGTAATACGTAACCAAGAAAGCCGCCTAAAGATGGAAGAAAAATAATAAACGTTTTGCCTATATTTGGTGAAATAAAAGAAAATCCAAACTATCAAGCTCTTACATACCATGTCTAGTATTTAATACAATATTTACATATAGGAATAGAATAAGTAAAAACATAATACAATGTACCAGTGAGGATTATGTAAAACCGTGCAATTCTAACCCCTCGTTAGATGGGCTGCCAGCCCTTGCCGCCACATAAACCAGGATGTAGCTGCATTTTGCAACCAGTAAGATTCACACAAGGGTCTTCAATTCCTAGCACGATTTGTTCAAATACCAAAGGTGGTTGTTGGAAGCTAGCTATTAGAAGAAAAGTGGGTTCAGCTTTTCCTCTAAGAAGTCTTTTCCTCTTCATAAATGACTTATTCTCTTCATTTAACGGGAATGAATTAAAATTAAGGAAGCATTCCCTTCCACAGATACATTTCTTCATGCTTTGTAAGCTGCATGGGGAGCAGTGTGGGGTTCTTCAGGAAATTCTCTGTGGACACACCATGTCTGGGCCTATGCTCTACGCCCTGCCGGCTTGTTAGCCACAGACACGTCCACAGGTCCATGTGCTATTCTGTCCCCTTTAAAGCTTTACTTACAAGCATATTTGAAATTCTTTTGGAACTTGATATGGACGGTTAAATTGAAGCAGAAAGTTTAGAAGAAAGCCAAAGAAGAAATTATGAAAGAAAATTGAAAGATATTTTTAAGAAGAGGTTGCATGGAAATGTTGAATGGAGATAACTTGCCAGTGATGAAGGGGTCACACCACTATGAGAAAACTAAGTGCCACTAGATTGTAGGCTTTAATGGCTAAAACCAGCAATGTTGTTATGTTGTGTAAACCTTACCACGATAAAAGTTTTTTGAAAAATAGCTGAAGGGGAAAAAAATTCTTTACTACAGACTTGTAGCAGTTCAGCCTCAAAAGAATTTTCACCGTGGTTTAGGCATGTGTTCCCCAGCAGCTGGCAGCCGCCATTTTGTTGGTCATGAAATCAATTTTCACAAGACCAGGATTTTTTAATAAAATATAAGAGAAAATAATCTGAGCATATCAAATATAGTAAGGATAAGTATCATTTAATAAAATCATTTTTCATTTGTATGTGTATGCACATATTCATGTACTAAGTTGTAATGTAAAACACATTTCTTACCATATGTTATGTGAAAAAAGTTCAACGTACCTAATCTAGCTCAACTTTTTATCATATGCAAGTATTTATTCCACAAAATTTATGACCCTTACTTCAAAAGGGCAGAGGTAGAAGATACTAACTTTAATACTGGTCAACATGTAAATTATAGTAGACCCAACTAGTAAAATCAGGTGTAGACACATACCAAGATTATTATAAGTTTATCCAACTTTGCAAGGACTCAAGCATAAATTAATAGAACTGATTCAATATTAGCAGATAGTTTTTGTGATCCATTTTTTACAAAAATAACTTGGAAAGTGACCATGAAAACTAGAGGAAATTTCATTTCCATTCCAAGGAACACTAGACTTAGAAATGAAGGCATATGCCTCTTACGCATTGTAGGGGAGAAGGCAATTGGCATTCTACAGAAACTATTTCCAATTCATCTGCAAGTATGTGACAACTATTCTGGAGTTCTTTAAAGAAGTAAAAAGGTAATGGGCCAATGTGAAGCCACTAGAAGTGATTTATCTAGATTTATGTGAAGTCCCATCATAAATCTAGACTACTGTATTGCAGTTTGGATCACAGGAGAGCCAAGGAACATACAGCGCAGTGTAAGAAAGTCAGACAAGTTAGAATTAAAATAATTAAGAAGTTGATACAAGTAAAAAATACTTTCTAGAAATGATCAAGTGTGTTAAGTGTTATCTTCATTTCCAATACCATCAAATACTGAATGCCTCATAAGTGTGAATCTTTCCAGTGAAAGTTAAAATTAGTTATCTTAATCTCAAAATTCTAGCTGTGTGTTATAGTCAGGGCATCTAATACAGTGATGAGGTCATTGCTCTCTAGAATTAACCTCTTTGTAGATAATGTATAACAACACATATGGTCCTTCTTCCTGATATTCTGAGATCCGCCAGAGTGCATATGCACTCCTGGCAGGGAACAAGGACCTTATTTCTAATCTAAATCACTCATCAATGAGTGCCAGATGCTTTCCTGGAAGACCTGACCAAAGAGAAAATGCAACACATCCTAAAAGGACATTTATCCTACACATAGTGGGGAAATCAATAAAAACTTGCTGACAATTCAGACTAGAACTCTTCTGCTTCCAAAAATGTCTATAATAAAAATCCCAAAGCATAAGCACTTATGCAAAATTACCTCTTCTTAAGTATTGAAAATAGTTTCTAGGGCAACATTCAAAAGCATTCAAGATTTCTCTCTGACAAGGGGGCAGTACTATGACTGAAGAAGCTTTGTAAAAAGGTTTATCTGAACTGTACTTGAAAGCAGTTGAAGAGATACCACACCCCTCGCTTAGAAAAAGAACTGGTGTGTGAGGACAGGAAAGGGATATCATCCTCCAGAGCTAAGCTGGTAATGTTTTTTCAAAATGACAAGACTGGTACCTAAATAAGTAGCAAAAATGACTATAAAAGAATAATTAAGGCATCTAGAAAACTTAAAATTTCAATTTAAATGATTTGGAGATGTAAAACTGAAAAAGGTAAATTTTAAATTATTTTCTCCATTTGTAATGGTTAATTTCCACTTGTAAAGGTTAATTTGGGGTGTCAACTTGGCCGGACTGAGGGATGTCTTGATGACTTGTGAAGCATAGTTCCTGGGTGTGTCTGCGAGAATGATGTCAGATAATACTGGCACACAGGGATAGGAAGACCCACCCCTAACGCGGGCAGGCACCATTTCATCGGCTGGGGACATGGGAGGGAAAACAGAGGAAGTGGGAGATTCTGTCTCTTCTCTCTGGGTCCCTCCTTTCAGAGTATGCTGTGTGTTCTGCTTCTGGTGCTTGCCCGTCTGCCTGCTCCCACCTGTTCTGAGACTGCCTTTGGCTATGTTTGGTTCACACCATTGCTGGTCTTCCACGCCCATCTGGCAGGACAGACTTCAGGTTAACTTTTGGACTCTGGATTGTACTCCCAGCCATGTCAGAGCACTCAAACCTACGGTCTATGAAGGGCACTCGGGCTTTACATTTGGCCTTAGAACGGAGGCCAAAACTCAGAACTGAGGCTTTATAACTGTCTGTCTTCAGTGTATTCACCATATTCGTTCATTCTCTCACTTTACATTTACAAGGCATATACAGAGTTTCAAGCACTGTGGTCACTGCTATGGTATAAAGACAAGGCAGGGCCCCTGTGGTGGCACCCACTGCTCAGATACTGTGCCCATGGGCAGGAATCACATTAGGAGGCCAGGGTTCGACTCTGGGTCCACTCTGAGGACTGTGGCACGTGCCTATCATTTCAGCAACTCCAGGGGCTACAGAGGAAGAATCATGAACTGACGGCTGACCTGGGCAACACAGCAAGACCTGTATAAAGAACAAACAGCTCAGGGTGGTGGCATGTGCCTATAGTTGAGGAGCTGAAACAGGAAGAATGCTCCATGGTGAGACCCTGACTTGAAAAAAATAAATAATAAAATAAAATAATAAATAAGGCAATATTTGTACTACAGAGTTCACAGGAGACATATAATTAAAGGCACCAGTTTCTGACCTTGTTCTCTAGAATATGCTCTTCAAATGTTCTAATATTGGTGATAAACTACTTGAAAAGGTTATAGCAACTCAAGCATATACCTTTCCACGGATTTACAAAGCTCAGTACACATGTACCCATTCAAAGAGAACTAAAATTATCCATAGAAATACTTGAATTACATCATCATAAGTAAGAAGCAGAAAGATTAATTTTATTCTGAAAATATCTTCTGATGCAACTCATTCATGAGAATGGGGATGTTGTCTTGTAGGTTTTGTTCAACCGAGTTAACTCGGCTATTCTGTGAACATGAGAGAGTTACATGATATGCTCTTCCATCCACTATGAGTGAGAATACACTACATGGATTACATATTTGCTTTTCATTCATGTACCAGCTCACAGTTTGTCTTATCCACTGTGAGTGCTATAAATAATAACAAAAAGCAAGTGGCAATAAGAAAAAAACGATCGTTGGCAGCCAAGGAAAACATCTGTACCAAAGACAGAAAGTATGATCTCCATTCACATGCAAAGATGGCTAAAACCACACTCAGACATTCATAACTGATACACGATGTCACAGAGCAATGACCTATAGTGATCAAGTCACTGCTGAAATGAAAATATCAGAAACTGTGCTTGCGTTGTTGCGACAGGCATGGAGGTAGGCATAAGTTTCCAAAGTGATCTGCAAACATAGAAAATGATCAGAAAACCAGAACTGAGAAATCCATGCACAGGGACCAGCAGTTAGAATAATGGCTATGTTGCTGGACTCCCTTGTAGTCGACCATAGTTCGAGTCCTGGACCCGGTGGCTAAAATTCACGCCAGGTGCGTGTGCATGCATGCCCAAGATCCCAAGAGGAGAATGGAGGAGAAGGGATTTCAGGATTTCTCACTTTCTGTCCCTCTGTCTCTCTGTCTCTCTCTGTCTTTCTGGTGAGCACATGCATCCTATAGCAAAAACCTCTCCAAAAAAAAAAAAAAGCAATCCATGTACAAACAAAGCCAAACTAGACCATATTTTTTTGCAAGGCAATTAAAAAAATTGTTCTTTCTTCTACAATGACAAGAACATACCTATTGTTAATAGAAGGGGTATGCAATACTTGCTATTTTGGGCTGAAATTACGTTAAAAATAAAAAGGAAACCTTTTGTTTTTAATAAACAGTGAAAGTTACTTTCAGAAGGTCAGTGGGTGGACCCTGAAGATCTCTTCCTCCTTTTCCTCTGGCCACATGGCACAGAACTATCCTCAGTCTTTTCACTCTTTACACATACCTGAAGCTATTTCAAAGGTGATGGTGTTATGTTCTTTTACAAACAGACAAGCTACTAAAGCAATTTATTCTAGTTTCAAGACACTGTGATTATATAATAAAAAATATAATCTAACATCCGCACCTCTCAAAGCATTACGTATTCGGTTTGTTTCCCCTTTGGGATAAAGTCCTCCTCAGCACTCCTGCTTTCTTTCCTGCCCACTTCTGAACACGTCCTCGCTTCTTATCCCAGCACCATTCATCCTCTCCTGCGAGGGGTATCTTGGTCCAAATGGCACTACTCTGAAGTATGATAGTCACCTGGGTCATTACATTAAAAGGAAGAGACAAGTCCTTTGTGTTGTAAATATTTTTCTCCAGAACCAGTGTCCTGCAAATATGGGTTGTTTGGGTTTTGTTTTGTTTTGGGGTTTTTTTTTTGGTCTTTTTTTTTTTTTAATTTTTACTTATTTTTTCCATGAGCCAGAGACAGAAAGAGAAGGATGCAACAGTCCACCGTTGCCTTCAGCCAGCACTGGGTCATGGACACAGCACGCCTGATACTCTCAGGGAGGTCTATGGACATGAACCCAGACTCATTCCACAGGGCCGGCCTCACAGAGCGTTGCATTTTCGCCTCTACACCAAAGCCCAGCCCCAGAAGACTTGAATTTGAATAGCTGACTGAAAGCTTCTATGAAGCAAGCTTTTTCTAGTATCTTTGACATACAATAACTTAAGATTTCACAAAAACCCTAGGAAGCAAGTATTATTATCATCCATCCTACAAATGAGTCACTGAGGCACAGGGACTAAGCTCAAGGTAAGTGATCAAGGCAGAATTTAAACACTGACATTCTAACTCCAGAGTAAGGGTGCTCAATCAATGTGCATTTAACAACGAAAAATTCAGAGAAATACACGTTACGGGAGAAACTGAGTATCCCTGGTGTCCTAAGCAAAGCATTTTCGTTTGTTCTGGCAAGAAACAGATAACCATTCAAGCATCTCAGATAAGAAAGTTATTCCAGGCTACCCCAGGTTTCTCAGAGATAAGAACAGAAGCCTAGACTGAATCCATGTTGAAACTGTTAGAAACAAAAGATCCTTTTTGACAGTGGGGAATCACATGTCAGGCTATTAGAGGCTTCTCATGAAGAGAGTTGGTGTACACAGGTCTGAGGAGAGGCCTTCAGGCCGGCTCCGCCCACCTCCATCCTTACGGCACAGCACATCTGCCCCAGGCCGCAGTGGAGGTGAGAGAGCTCACCATTCCTCAAGCACTCCCTGCTCACTTCTGTTCCCAGGATTTCTTCCAAGCTCTTTCCTCTGCTCTGTCTCAATCTCCTTTCATCTCTGTCAGCTGAAGAACTCTCCACATCTTGTCTTCCAAAAGTCCATTTCCCTTAGAAAGTGAATCCAAATCTGCTTAGCTAGGATTAATTTTTTCTGCCCCATTCTCCTATATTACAGTGTATGTCTTCATAATGGTGGTTACTCTCCTGAAGGGAGGGGGGGAAAACACTAAAAATGTATTGTAATAGAAAGAAAATCTTTCTGTAAAAAGAAATCTCAAGTTTGAGGAATTACCCTACCACTAACTTCCCAACCCAAACTGAGGGCCCTGGATAACTCTTCTTGTAAGAAAAGCACACAGTGAGTGCTCTCTACATTTTAACTGAAAACCCTAACTAGAAGAACTAGTTTAAGCCAAAACAAGAGAGAACAGATCTCTTCTCAATCCCCAGAGTAACACCAATACTGAGTTACACTCCTAGTACCCCCTGAGTTACCTTTCTTACGCACCCAAGGACAGCAACATCCTAAGTAATGGTGACTTTCCCTGAATCCCCGAAAGACACTAAAATTTTTAAAGTGTCTGTGATAAATGAAATCAAACCAACAATTAGCGAAAAGATCCGTGGGTTATTTCCTTTGGATACGTTTTCTCATTCAATAGGTATTTCTAAATTATTTATCATGCACCAGGCACTCTGCTTATCACTGGTCTATAGAAGACACAGGCTTTACTCTTGGAAGCCTACAGACTTTTCTCTAAAAGACATTACTCTAATGAAATGTGATTTGTACAATGTTAATGTCTTGTCTACTGGATTTGTTTATGAACTTTATTCTTTTCTTTTATGGTTTTAAATTTTGCATGTTTAGACAAGATTATTAAATCATGCACTCATTATCATTGTTTATTAACTTGCTTTGAAAAACCACCCACAAACCTCAATGACACATTAGTAATAAATAATAGTTTGTTATTCACTGTTTACCTAGAACATTATCTCATACCTGCAACTACAAGGAGTTGATGATATTTCTGTTACGGGTGATGAAATTGAGGCTCAGTGAAATCTAAGTACTTTAGTAGAGGGGCAGAGCTCCAACCCCAGTGTGCCTCACACTCACCTTGCTAGAAACACACAACATTGGATCCCAAACCCACAGCTGCTGATTCAGCAGGTGTTCAATAGGGTCTGAGATTCTGCATTTCTAACAATTTTCTAGATTAATTGTCACTGATTGATTTCAACAAAATGCTGATGACATGGAGAAGAAAATTTTTCCCAAAATCAGAAAAGAGGAAACTATGTTTATAGAAAAGGTGATATTTGAGCTGGACCCCTGAAAGATGATTAAGAGTTCACCTGGCAGAAGGTGAAGTCTAAGGCCGACCCATAGGAATAGACCACAGGTATAAGGACTTAGTGTATATTGTTTGGAAATTGACCCGAAGGAGACATGAATGAATGTTCTTAGGTGTTAGTATTATCCTATATTTTTCTTCCCTGGAAATGGGAGAGCTGAAGAAAATAGGAATAAAGATTAAAAAAATAATAATAAGGACAAGGAAACAGGTGCTGAGGTAATTCATAACTGAAAAATCCAACTTGCCAGTTTGAATGGCCAAAATTTTTTAAAAAGAAAGTTTTAGGACTCTTATTGTAAGTATTTTCTCATTTCTGGGTTTCTCTATACATCATTAGCAGGTACTCCATTACAAGAAACTTCTATTTTTATATGTTTCTATTACCTTGCCCGATCTACTGTAACTTTCTTACTTTCCTTAGTATTTCCCATATTAACTTAATCTTGATGTACTTTGTGGAATAACTCTCAGGAATACCCCTTACTCACTGGTTGAATTATATGTGCATATGTGCACTATTTTTTTTTCTTTATTTTGGGGGAAGAGGTTTTCACTATAGGGCGCGTGCACTCGCCAGACAGAGACATAGAGACAGAAAGCGAGAAATCACCTCCCAGGGGGGATGGTCACGCCACAATCCCTTCTCCTCCACTCTCCTCTCGGGATCTTGGGCACACATGCACACGCACCTGGCGTGAGTTTTAAGCCACCGGGTCCAGGACGCGAACTGCGGTCGCCTACGTGGGAGTTGAGCGATATAGCCATTATGCTAACTGCTGGTTCCCTATGCGTGCACTATTGATTTAGAGTATATATACCAATATTCACATTTCTTTAGAACTGGTACTCATTTTTAAAAATGAACCCATACTGGTTGTTAAAATTGATGTTTATTTCCAAAGACAGTTAAATTTCAAGCACTGTCACAACCTAATGTTGTGTTTTTGCAGTTGTTTTGGAGTACAATATAAGCACATTGCACAATACAAAACCCAGCTGCTGTCTTTCCTGTGCAATGAGGTATAATTCTTTGGGAAGCCGGATATCTGGTTATTAGTATACATCCATGCTCTGGTTCCATTCTCTCAAATAAAGTCTTTGTCTGACAGATGTTGTGCAATCTTCTTTAGACCATAACCGTAACTGGCACACAGAGAAGGTCATTGTTAATATTCTAGTGGAGACATTGTGTTTGCCCCAAATACTTGTATTCTCTCATATTGTTATAACCTCACTCAAAACAAAAGTTGAGACATGCCTTAGTCTAGAAAATATTTCCAGAGTACAATTTCTCTGGTTAAAGGAGATGAGAACCGCTGGAGTTTACCATACTCATACTCACTACTAACTTGAGTAAATAAATATCAGGGTGGCTTTTTTTTTTTTTTTTTTGCATACTCCAAGTTGCACATTATAAGACAATTAAAATAGAGCTAGAAAAAAAAAACTTGTAGAAACATAATTAAGAATGATTCCAGTTATATAAGTAAAAACTATAAAAGTAAATATTATATTTTAAACTTGCATATGTCTGTTAAACTATTAAGAAAATTTGGCTAATAATAAGCAAAAATTAAGGACCATGAATTTTCTTTTTGAGGAAAAAAGGAGATATGGTCAAGGGAGAGCTAAATTAGAGACTCTGAAAATACTGGTGGTATTTTATCTCCTAAATATTTATTTTACTATCTTCTCTAAACTATACAGACATTATATTTGTGTGTGTGAAACAGTTTATAATGCATTTCAACTCAATTTTTTTAAAGGTAACTGTTGGTATTAAAGCTGAGTGATGATCAAGGAGCAGTTAGTAACACATAAGCACCTATATTACATGAGCCTCAGAAAGAATACTTTATCCATTCATTCTTCAAGTATTTATAGAGTACTACTCAATGCCAATACTCTAGATGCCTATGGAACTGTTACTAAAACAGGGTGCAGTGAAGCAGAACAGTTAAAAGGCTGTTGCAAATAATTCAAAAAAGGTGGCTTTGACAAGAATGGTAGCAGTTCTGGAGGCTGGGAAGTCCGAGAGCATGGTACAGGCATCTGGCAAGGGCCTTCTGGCTGCATCAGAATATTATGACGGCATCACAGGGTGGGAGAGCAAGGGAGTGAGAGAGCTCACTTTTCTAACAGAGTGAGCTCATGATAATGTGTAGACTCATGGTAATCAGTCCACCATGGTGACAGTAATCTACTATGAACATTTGGGAGACGCATTAAAAACATAGCACTAGTCATATTTTGAAGGTAGAACCAAAATGATTTCCTAATAGTTTAGATATGGGGTGTAAAAGAAAAACGATTCAGTGTGACTCCAAGGTTTGGCCTGAGCCACTGCAAAGATGGAGTTTCCATGCTTGCTTCAGCAGCACATATACTAAAGTTGGAAAGATAAGTATGACCCCTGTGCAAGAATGATGTCAAATTTGTTAATTAAGGGGAAAAACATTTAACAGACACAAAAATGAAAAGATATCTGTTGATGATAATGTATGTAATAATATCTTAGACTGGACTAATATATACTGTTTTCATGCTGGGAAAAACAATTCTGTACACTGTAAAGATGTACAGTGACCAAATGTAAAATAAAATTTTTGAAAAAAGATGGAATTTCCATACACTGATAGGGTTGAGCATTTGCATGGGGCAAGTCTGATGGGAAAGAACATTGATATTCCTGTTACGTAATCTAGTGGCACTGGACATACAGGTCTCATGTTCAAAAGAGAACTATTTAAACGCCAGATGTGCTACTTGCCAATAAAAAGCATTTTATTCTAATTTTGCATTTTCATTTGAATCATCTTATTTTTCAAATAAACCAATTTAACAATACTGAAAGTTGTTTTATGACACAGAACTCTATAAAGAAAACAAAGTAGGTTTTTCAGAGGTACGATTTATTATTTCCTAAGCATTTAACTTCAGTATAAATACACAAGTGAGTGAGCATGTGTGTACATGTGTTTGTGTTCATTTTTAATAAACTACTGTGCTAATAAGATCTTGGCACCGATTTCCAGACTTGCTCACTGGGAAATGTTAGAACATTAGCCAGGAATAGCTAAGGAAAATGTCTCGGTCACCTTCTAGCTCTGCACTGTCTTGCCAGTGACCTCTGTTGTGACCCATGGCATTCTGAACTGGAATAGATATTCTTTCCACCATGATTTTTAAAACCAACTGCAAAAATGTTTTGGTCTCACTGTACTTAACTACTCAAGTGTCAGATTTCAACTAGTGTGTCAATTAGAACCAACTATTTCTCTGGCTCTAATAATCTGGGTTTTTTTTGTTTGTTTGTTTGTTTTTTTAGAGATTTTTGGGCCTACGCACTGCCAGAGAGACAGAGACAGAAAGTAAGAAATAATCCCCCAGGGGGGATGACCACACCACAATCCCTTCTCCTCCAATCTCCTCCCCGGATCTTGGGCACACACACATGTGCCTGGCATAATTTTCAACCCACCAGGTCAGAGACTTGAACCACAGTTTGCCATGTGGGAGTCCAGAAACATAACCACTACTCCATCTGCTTGTCCCATGAACTGTTCTTAACTACAGGTCCTTTCATTAGTATTCTGTCTCCTCCTTCAAACATTCAGTACAACAATGGTTGCATCCTTGAATATTCTCTCATACTCACTCTCAGCCATGTCTCTTAATTACATAGCCATAATGGGGCACATTTTATGGATATTCTAGGTTTCTTTAAAAAATAAAAACAGCAGATTCCACATGACCCAAGTATTATCTCGGATTTGTGGTATCCAAGAAGTCAATGCAAATTCTTTATAAAGAACATTAATACTAATCTAGGATTTCAGTTTTCTCATTGGTTAAGTTCAATTATACAAGAAAATCAGATTTAAAAAAAATTATGTTTGAAATAGTTAAATAAATATAAGATGAAAATTTTAAATATAAAATAAATAAGTTACTGTCAAAAATAATTATTAATATTTGATAATGAACTAAATAACCTAAATAACTCTTTGAAATAAAATATATAATTATTAAAATTTAAAATAAATATATTCAATGCATTGGTTAACAGTACATGAAATCAAGACAAGAGGTGAATTTGTAGATGGAAAAAGATCTGAAGAAGCTATTCAAAACCAGTCATGAGAGTAAAAGGATAGACAATATTTAAGAATACTTAAGAGAAAAAATAGTCAGAAAGTTTAATATATAAACACTAACCACAAAATCAAAATAAAAGAACAGAGGAAATGAAGAATTTTCAAGAATGGATAAAAACCATGATTCTACATACATAAAAATTCTCAACATCTTACCAAAAAAAGGTAAGTAAAAGTAAATCTGCATCTGGACATTCTGTAAATAAAATTAATTTTCTTAAAACACATAATCTGTCAAAACCAAGTAAATAAATCTTTTTCGCACCTTTGTGAAAAATCAGTTGGCTATGTAAATGTGGATTTATTTCTGGATGCTCTGTTTTGCTCCGCTTCCCTATGCGTCTGCTCTGCTCTTGTGCGAGTACCATGCTGTTCTAGTTACCACAGTTTCACTGCATGTTGTGAAGTCAGGGAGTGAGATGCCTCCAACTTTGTTCTATTCGCTCAGGATTACTTTGGATATTCTGGGTCATTTGTGGCTCCATATAAATTTTAAGATTGTTTTTTTCATTTGTGTGAGAAATTTTATTTGTACTGATAGTGATTGCATTGGATCTGTAGATTGTTTTATGTGGTATCATCACATTAGAAATGTTAATTTTTCCAATCTATAATCATGGGATAGCTTTCCTTTTTTGGGCATTCTCTTCAACTTGTTTTTATCAGTGTTTTATAGTTTTTACTGCACAGTTATTTCTTTTTCTGTAGATATTCCTAGAAATTTTATTTATTTATGTATGTATGTATGTATGTATGTACAGCTATTATTATCATTATTAGGAATGGTTTATTTTCCTTATCAACCTTATTTCCACTTTGTATAAGAGTCTGTGGAAGAGCAGTGGTTGTTCAATGATCTGAGCAG
This sequence comes from Tupaia tana, assembly GCA_026018925.1. NCBI lineage: Eukaryota > Metazoa > Chordata > Mammalia > Scandentia > Tupaiidae > Tupaia > Tupaia tana. The sequence continues at coordinate 4,001,039 of JAKSZU010000017.1, forward strand.
TGGGGCCTGCAGACCAGCCTTCGGTGGCAGGCTGAACTCTCCAGAATTCAGTAGGGAACTGGGGCACAGAGGGCACCTGCACGCCTTCCGACCAGTCTGCAACCTCAGGCTGAGTAGAAGTAAACTCCGGAGCTGGAGCTATCCACTCACCCTGAAACTCCTCCTTGGTCACAGTCTTTTCAGTACCAGCCTGTTCCTCCCTTTTCAATCTCTTCAGAGTATCTGTAGAAGGAGAGATCAGGCATGACCTCTCGTGCGAGTTCATGGGAGATTGTGCCACGCATGCACAGAACTTCCCTGGCCAGCATCCACATCAGACCCACTAAGTAAGCTCCCTTGCTACATAAGATGGCAATGTCCACTTAGCACAGAGGAGAATCTGTGCTGCACAGAGCAATGGTAGGTAGATGAAAACAAAATGCCTCTGTGAGAGGCTGGTGGTCGATTTGGGGATCAGTCACCACCAAGATGTAGTTCTCGGAGGGCTGCCTGGGTCTAGTTAGTGAAAGTTTCAGGAGTGAAGTAGCCAGCAATATGAGTGGGTCCAGTGGCAGCAGCAAACTTCAGCACAGCCCTCTGTCAAGTATTCCTTGAAGATATGACACTGACATCAGCAGAATTTTCAATGGCAACAATGGCATAAGCCACCAGCAGAAGCTTCTCCCAGGTCTTCAGATTTATGATGTAGATGCTGCCACTTTTCCTTTTGTAGATGTACTGCTCCATTTGGAAGTCAAGGCTGGTCCCACCTAAGTGGGTTCCTGCTGCAAGGAATTTGAGGACCTCCTCGGGACCTCAAGGGCTCTGAACACTGGAAGTTTCTTACAATGGGAATCCAGAACAACTCTGTATGGACCCTCACGTGAGTAGCGTGGAAAGGACTATTTACAGCTATAATAACTGAGATTACTTTCTTTCTCTCTCTCTCTCTCTTTTTTTAAGAGAGATTTTTGCAATAGGGCACATGTGCTTGTGCTCATTAGAGACCGAAAATGAGACGTCCCCAGGGGGCTTGGCCATGCTACAATTCCTTCTCCTTCATTCTCCTCTCAGGATTTCAGACATGCACACACAAGCACCTGACATGAGTTTTAAGCCTCAGGCTCTGGAACACTAACTGCAGTTGACTATGTGGAAGTCCAGCGATATAAACAGTTCGCCATCTGCTGGTCCTAAGATTGCTTTCCTGATTCAGGTAGTTCATTATTGGTATATAGTAATGCTGTGACTGATTTTTGTATGTATTGTATCCTACAACTTTACTAAAATTTGTTATCAGGTCTAGAAGTTTTTTGCACCTGTGTTCATTAGTAATAAATATTTGTAGTTTTGTTCTTGTATTCTTGTCTGGTTTGGGTATAAACATAATTCTGGCCTCCTCGTATATGTATGGGAGAATACCCTCCCCACTTCGATTTCTGGGAAAAGTTTAAAAACAATTGCTGATAATTCCTCTATAGAAATCTTACAGAATTCAGCAATAAAGACATCTGGTCCTAGTCTTTTCTTTGTTAGAAGACTTTTAATTAGTGATTGGATCTTATTCCTCATAATTAATCTCTTCAGGTTTTCTATTTATTCCTGGATCAATCTTAGTAAGTTGTGTTTGTCAAGGAATTTATCCATCTCCTTTAGGTTTCCAATTTGTTGGCAAATAGTTGTTCATAATAGTCTCTAATGATTGTTTATATTTGTGTGATTTCCACTGTAATGTGTCTTTTTTGTATTTTATTTTATTTATTTGATGCTTCTCTTTTTCTTAGCCTAGTAAATGGTTTGTAGGTTTTGTCTTTAATTTTTTTTTCTTTTGGGCATCTTTGCTAATTTCTGTTAGTCTTAATTTTATTTCTGATCTTTTTTTTTTCTTCTACAACTTTTGGTTTGGTTTTATCTTGTTTTTCTAGTTTCTTGAAGACCATAATTCCATTTACTTGAGGCATTTCTAATTTTTCAATTTAGGCATTTATTGTATAAACTTCCCTCTGAATACTGCTTTTGCTGTATGCCATAGGTTTTGGAACATTGCATTTCCATTGTCATTTGCCTCAAGAAATCTTTAAGTTTTCTTAATTTTTTTCACTGACCTATTGTTTTGTTCTAGAGCATGTTATTTAATTTCATGTATTTGTATATTTTCTGAAGTTCTTCTACTTGATTTCAAGTCTAATTCCATTCTGGTAAGAAAAGATACTAGATATGATTTTGATTTTTTAAAAAGAAAATTTTGAGACTTGTTTTATGTTCTAACATGTGGTCTATCCTGAAGGATGTTCCATGTGCTGATGAAAAGAATATGTATTTTGCAAAGTATTTTATAAATGTCTCTTTTTTTTTTGAGAGAGGTTTCGCTAGAGGGCGCGTGTGCTCTCCAGAAAGACAGAGAGAGACAGAGAGAGAGATAAAAAGCGAGAAATCACCCCCCAGGGGGGATGGCCACGCCGCAATCCCTTCACCTCTTGGGATCTTGGGCACGCACGCACACGCGCCCGGTGTGAGTTCAAGCTGCCAGGTCCAGGACTTGAACCACAGTCAACTACGTGGGAGTCCAGCGACATAGCCATTACACTAACTGCTGGTCCCTATAAATGTCTCTTCTGACCATTTGGTCTATAACGTTTAAATCTGATGTTTCTTTGCTGATTTTTTTATCTGGTTGATTTTTTTCAGCTCTGAGTATGGAGTGTTAAAGTCTCCAAATATTATTGTACTCGTGTCTATTTATCCCTTTACATCTAAAATATTTGCTTTATATATGTGGATGATCCATTGGTAGGCTCATATACATTTAAACTGTTATATTCTCTTACTGAATTGATCCCCTTATCATGAATGGGCCTGAGCTGGCAGAGCACTGAATCTTGGGAAATGGCCAGCTCTCTGCTGGTGAAACAGCGTGGCATGCATCCCAGTCTGATTTATGGAGATGTGAAAACCTCCTAGAAGTCCTTGGTGAAGAGTTCAGCACATATTCTATATGCTGCTCATCTTTCTGCTTCATATGAAGGTTATTAGCTGCAAGTAAAAGATAATCTCCGATTCTGAAATTAATTTATTTCAATATACATTTAATGAATACGTAATGAATATTTCTGTTTGTCAGCTCAGTATTGAAATTTGAGAAATATATTCCACTCGAGTCTCTTTTCATTAAATGACAACACATAGAAATGTTAAAATATTATTTATAATGTATTTATTGTGTATCTGCATGTATTTTTTACCCATTAATTGTTCCTTTTGAAACCAATATTTGATGAAGGGCAAAATGAGAAAAAAAGAAAGACTGTTTTAACCAGGAAACCTGTAAAGATTTCTGACAATAGTTCAGTGTTTTCTTTGCATTTTATAGTGCTGCTGTTTTCATTTAGTGAGCTCTTTTTTTTTCTTGTATTTTTTCATAGCCTCTCTCTGAGAGTGGAAAAATCTACAATTATTAATGATACAGTGATAAGTGAATCTAAAAAGCCGAATGAAATCTAGGCTGAAACAAGTGAAAAATTGCTGCCTGTGAAAAATCACAGCCTAAAAATATGTAACTTCATGGCTGAATGAGAGAAACAGAGAAGGAGAGAAACACAGCAAAGAAAAAAAGGGTGGTGACATGTGCCACAAAAGTAAAGACTTGATGGAACCAGCAGGTGGAGTGGTGGTTAAGGCGCTGGACACTCCCACATGGTCCAACACAGTTCAAGTCCTGGACCTGGTGGCTTGCTTTCTCACTTTCCCTCACTCTCTCTCTCTCTCTGTGTGTCTAACTCTGGTCAAAGTAAAAAATTAAATGAATGGACAAATAAATAATAATAAAAAAGCAAAGACTTGAGTCTTTAGTCTTTCTGAACTCTGGCAGTGAACTTGGCAAAGCTTTTTCAATTCTTGTCTAAATACATAATACATTATTCTGCTATGCACACGGAAGATACCATTTGTGCTCCATATTAATACAAGAGAACAAAATATTTTAATTATTTTTGATGAATACCTGGAGCAGTCCTTTGAAAACCTATGAACCATGTATACCCAGTCTGGAAATATTTAACAAAGAGAAGAACATTGGGAAAGTTGTTTTTTTGTTTGTATTTTGGTTGGTTTGTTTTTATTTGTTTTCCACTTCCTTTTGGCTCCTAATTGTTTTTGAATTCCTGACACAATTAATTAGGCAATAATAAAACACAAAAGGAATTCCTACTGGCATTTGGCAACATAAGTAATATGTGTACAAGGATGATCTTTTGTTAGCATTCTGCAATCTTCTGTTTTCAATTTCCTCTATTCCTTTATGTAATAAAATTTTGCTTATGCCTCCAGATACAGGGTAAACCAGGCAAAGTTTAAAACCCTGTCTTCCTACTGACCCTTCTTGTAAAATATCCTAAAAAAAGTCTAATTGGTTCCTTCAAGAGCTTAAATAGAAGGACACTAAAATATTTACATGTGGCAAAATGTTTGACATGAGACTGAGAAATTGTGAAATTATACCATACCTGCTTGATCTTAGTTAACCCTCCAATATATAAGGGCATACATTTGATTTCCCATTTCTTTCTTGATTCATATTTCTAATGAACCAGAAATAGCTGCATTCTGCAAATCTCAGAAAGACTATTCTATCACCTATGGAAGCATAATAAATTTATAAGTTCTTAAATTTCTTTTTTTATAATTTTCAATATTCTTTAAATTTCATGACTTCAGGACAGAATACCATTTCTTATTCACATTTTTATGACATGTCAAAGCCAACTGAAATATCACTTTAAAATTATTTACATAATGGATAAACAAAACATGGTATATATGTACTGTGAAAAATTATTCAACCTTATAAAAGGAAAGAACTTCTGACATATGCTCTGACATTGGTGAACCCTGAGAACATTATGCAAAGGGAAATAAGCCAGTCATACACACAGAAAAAGACAAACCCTGTATGATTTCACTTATTGTGGTATCTACAGCAGTAAGATCCAGAGACAGGCAGTAGACTGGTGGTTGCCAGGGGCTAGGGGAGGAAGGAATGGGGAGATACTGTCCAGTGGGTACAGCCTCAGTCTTGCAAAATGGAGAATTTGGAGATGAAGGATGGTGATGGCTGTAAAACAGAGTGAATGTAACTAATTCCACTAAATCGAGTAATTAAAAAAGGTTAAGATAAATTTTAGGTTATGTGAATTTTATTTTAAAAATAATTTTAAAAGATTTATATAAGTTTTTAAAATCTAACTATTTTTTTAAATATGTGGGAATAACTATTTTTTTAAATATGTTCTTAAACAAGAACATAGTCTTCTAAAAGATTCAACAAAGCAGAATTTGACAGAGCAAAACAATAAATTCCTCTTCTACTTATACTCATCTTCTCCCTTTCTCAGGGTCACAAATGTGTATTCTTCTCATTCCTGTTCTCTTTATGGGATAGACATTAATCTATTTATTACATACATAAGGTTTTTTTTAACTTAACTGCGGTCATATCAGACACTTAGTTCTCAAGCTTGCTTTTCTCATTTAATATATCTTAGAGATATTTCTAACACAATGTGCATGACTTCATCTCATTCTTTACAATAGTTGCACAGGATTTCATTGTACACAGGTACTATCATTTATTTAATAATTTCTCTTCTGATGAGACTTGAAGTTTCTTCTCCCATTTTCAAATGTATGTTTGTAAACACCCACTCTGTGCTCATCCATGTATTAATATCTTTTCACAGAAGTATTCACATTACCTACCATAGTCCCTAGGACTACTGATAGACAATTACACAATATTTTTAAATCTGTATTATTTGAGGTCCCTGCCTTCTATACTTTTTACAAAATAATAAAGAAAATGTAAATACAATGTGTGTGTGTGTGTGTGTGTGTGTGTGTGTGTGTGTGAATTATTATAACAAAGAAAAGCACAATTTTAAAGAAACTAAAGTGAAAAGTGGTACCCAGAGTGCTTATTTGGGCATTATCAAAATTGACCAGGAATTATGTTTCTCCAGGAAAATATTTGTAACAAATCAAGCACTAAGCACTGGCAAAACTATTACACAGTTTATGCTGAGCAAGGATAAGGAATTGGAGTATCATCTTTCTCTCCCCCAAATTTCTATCCCTGCCCCATCAACACAGGCAGTTTCAGAACACCTTTTCATCTTCATAAAAGAAGAGCAAATTAGAAGTGTAATGCATCCTGGACCACTCAAGCCCACATAAAATGAAAACACTTTAGTAAAATCAGTCCACAGAGACTACTGATTCATCAGAGTTACAAAGCAACCCGAGCCTTCAAAATACTATAGTAAGCAAGTTCAAGACTATTTGCACATTATTATGAAAGCTGCAGTTCTTTAATCACTGATCTCACATGCACTAACACATGATCTTGTTGAACCCCTCATTCCATGAAGTAGATATTATAAACTACGTTTCACAGGTGAGCATGTTGCAACTTAAAGTGGCAGTATTTCCCCCAAGGTCACAGGATCTGAAAGAGCAGAGGTGGTACTTGAAGTACGTCTGTTTGACTCTTAAGACCAGCACACTCAGAGCACGTCATACTAAGCTGCCAATAGCTCCACCACCCCCAGGGAATTCTTTCTTAAAGCTTTTGGACATGAGATCTTAATTACCTGTGAGTTTTTATTTGTTTTTTTCTTGAAACAAACAAACAAGAGAAAATAAAGGACAGAGGTCAAAGATATCCCCCGATCCTTGTTTCCCCAACCCCTAACAGGAAAGAGATCAGCTCTAAGAACCTTCCTGGCAATGCCCTGAGATGATCTGGGCCACAGGTACCATGTGTAATAGACCTTCCTTCTATCCTCCCGACTCCCCTGAGCTCCAGGCCATGTTCTCCTAAGGGACACTCCTTCCCCTGAGACACCCCAATCACTGTGGTGGCCCTCCTCCGAAGCATCCTCCTCTGCTCCTCAAGAACTGAACTCGGTAAGGAGACTTTGGGGTTACAAGAGCCTATATACCTCTTAGGCACTCTGGTGTTTTGCATAAATGGCATCTGTCTCACAGTATAAATCAGGATGGTATCTCTTGCCACATTTCTATCAAGTTTATTTTTTCCCTGAGCTCAATAAGAACAATTTATTTTTCCCTTAGGCAACTGTATTGGCTCTCTTATCTTATAATGTCTAGAAGTAATGTTGTGAAGAATCAGCAAGTTTTTTTAAAAAAATGAGAAAAGAAAAATAAATAAGCCAGCCTTGGTGACACAAGGCTTATGCAACACTTCACAATGCTGGAAGCCACAGGAGAGGGTCCAGATTCACTTCCCAAGGTCACCCTGCCCACAAAGGATCCACGCGCTGTGCCTGTGACCCTTGCCAAAGCTGGTGTGGGACTGTGATGAGAAGACCCTGAGAGGAGTATCTCTCTCCCTCTCTCGCTCGTTCTCTCAATAAATAAATTAATGCACTACTTAAATTTCCCCACCCAAATTATAACTATAAGAAGAAAAGGACAAAGTGTGAATTCAATGACAAACTAGACACAGAAAATTATATTTTTTAAAAAGGATAAAGAAGGGACCAGCAGTTAGCATAATGGCTATGTCGCTGGACTCCCACGTAGTCGACCGCGGTTCGAGTCCCGGACCCGGTGGCTTAAACTCACGCCGGGCGTGTGTGCGTGCGTGCCCAAGATCCCGAGAGGAGAATGGAGGAGAAGGGATTGCAGCGTGGCCATCCCCCCTGGGGGGTGATTTCCTGCTTTCTATCTCTCTGTCTCTCTCTGTCTGTCTGGCGAGCGCACGTGCCCTATAGCAAAAACCTCTCCAAAAAAAAAAAAAAAGAAAAAAAAAAGGATAAAGAAAGAAGTAGAAAGAATAGACACATAGTGAACAAACAAGTAAATAGCCAAAAGTTTTAACAAGTTTATAATTAAAATCCATTTCTTACCCTCAGGAGAGTCTACATACTGTTACTGTATATATAATTTTAAAAAGTAAGAAAAATCAGAAACAATAGAGGCAATAAATTAGAAAATATAAAGGCTGAAATCATTCCATATAAAACAACACACAAATATCAAGATAATAATTAAGAATATTATTTTGTCACAATTTGGCATATTAGTTGGTATTCATAATGACAGTTCTGAGACAGTATGAGATTTGTCAATTAAAGATTTTCAAAAAGTATTTATTATACCAGCTACTCTTTCTTGTAAAAGAGAAATGTATAGCATATTTTGAAAAGACATTTAAAAATTTTTTTTAGCATTTAACACAGATAAGTTTCAGCTAGGAAAACAAAATCACTTACATGGATCATTTCATTTCACAGACACCTAAAATATCAGATGTCTATTCCTTCTGGATGGAACATTTTGTTTTTCAATGGATCACTTAGTCTTTCCTGGAGACTGGAAGATACTAATTCTTGGCTTCTAGTATCTGAAAGCATCATCAGCTTTTCTGTCTCTTCGAAATGCACTACTGAAATAAAAGACATCCATCCCTATCTATTTTTCACCCCAGCTGGTGACCAATTAGTTCAGTATCCAGAGACCCTCTGAGAGGTGTTTTCTACATATGCTTTTGGCTACCACCTGCAGCCCATGCTCTTTTTCCCATCAAATCCCTTCAGCCTCTGAAATAAATCAAAGGGAATCGAAACAAATACAATGAAGGCATTTCAGGAGAGCAATCATGAAACAGAGATTCTTCGAGGTCAGTTTTGGTACTCAGTTAAAAACACAGCAAGTCCATACTAGGAGGAGGCGAAAGAATTAACTATAGTAACTTTGTCTTCAACTCAATCATAGTTTCATCAGAGAGGCAATAGGTCAGAAGTAGCATGACAAAATTCAGATACAAAGTCTTTAACAAAACGAAAAAGAAACCACCCCTTTCAAATCACATAAAGCTAGTTGTGGGGCTGGCACCATGATCTAGTGGTTAAGGAACAAGAATCCAAATGGCCAACCACAGTTCAAATCTCAACCCCCATGGATTGAGAAACATGCTGGGCATGTGTGTGCGCATGCTCCAAATCCTAACAGGACGGAGAAATGGAGAAGAAGGGATTGCAGTGTGACCACACGCCACTGGGGAGTGCTTTCTCCTTCTCTTTCTTTTTCTGATGAGTGTTCTCTCGCAATTAAAAAAAAGAAAAAAATCTAGCTGAGGATAGTCTCATTACAGTAATGTCTTTATTGTGTCACCTTGACTTTCTATACCTTTTCAGCCTCATTTTGTACCAAAGAGTTGTATGAGGGATCTACATTTGTGAAAAGAAGGGGGTAGAATTAAGATTGGGAGAATTAAGATCTAAAGAAAGTATCTATTATACCAGAGGGAGAAGCTCAGCTATGATACAGATTAAATAAAGCCTCAGTCAACCTGCAGGAACGTATAGAATGGATAGTGCTCATTCGTCACCTTCACAGCGAAATGGGACGAGCCTTCATGGACTTAACCCACTTGGTCGCTGGATGTGAGCAGTCCAAGAAAGGCAGTGGCCCAGAGTGAAGCAGCCCTTTGCTGCTAAGGCAGAGCCTAAGGAGCAGGGCAGCCGGGGGTGCTTGCTAATTTCACTCTCCACATTTAGTCACCAAGATCTTTCTAGAAGGAATTAGGCAAGACATGCCCGATCTACCACAGCCCATCGTTGCGCCACTTAGATATAACCTCCATAAATATTTTGGGAGGGATACCGGTGGGCCTCCTTTCCTGAGGACAGACTTAGAAGAGAAAGATTAGTACTCCCTGCTGCTATAGCTATCACTCCCTGCTACCACTATTGGTAGCATTTTTCTCCTCGACTACCTACCTTAGGCTCCCCTCATACTTAGCTTCCATTTCTCCTATTCTGAGTGGTTGCCTGGTACCATGACCCAAGTCCACATGCTCAACGACTCTGGGTCCTTGATCACCAAGCGTTTTCCAGGCTGGGGTTTAGGTATCTATTCACAGTAACATCTGGGAAGTGAGTTCCAAAAGACATGCATGTGCATCATCTGGGTTCCACACATTCTTCTCCGTCTCATTGTGTAATAACAAATCTATTTCCTTCTGCTGATTAGTTAGTAATTTCCACCAAGATGTTGACCCCTGTTCTTGCATGCCATCCTAGGATACAAGGAGCCCAAAGTGTGTAACTCAAAATAAAAGGAATCCTTGCTGTGACTCCTGCTTAAAGCTTGCCCTTTGAGAAGCCTAAGACCTCTAACTTTTCAGGGCCTAGAGTTGCAAGGATCCCCAGTGGATTATGGAAAAACATGGCACACAGAGCCGTGTCATTCCTTCTCACGCCTTGGCCTCTCTGGTGTATAGGGTCTCTGGTTTGATACATGTATTGCAGTCTGTGGTGGCATGCCTTCCATGCACTGTTACCTCCGGAGCTGGTGCTACAGCTCTGCTGCTCCAATGATCAGCAGTACAGACACCAAGATGGAAAGACCTCAGCAATTCACTCAGTTGTGCCTAAAGGAGCAGTTTATCTCCCCGAGGGATGACATCCAACTGGGAGCTCAGTGCTTGTGTCTTTGATGGCAAATTAGACATTCAGCGGGGTCAGGAAATCACAGCAATGTTGGTAAGTGGGAGTTGGTGACACTAGGCCCATGTGTGACTGCCATCCTGTCCCTGGCATTATGTGCCCATCGCCAAGTACTGAGCAGACGACAACAGCAGCTGAGTGAGCTGAAACTGGTGGGCGTATTGTCCACTTGGCTGTTCAGTGCCTCTACTGTAGTGAATAGTCCTTAAGAACTGTTGATACTAAGGACTTTCCACCTTGTGCCCGCTCTCACGTGTTTATCCAAATGCTTCTACCTCACACCACTTTGAATCAACCTTCAATCTTTTTTCTTTAAGCTCAGGTAGATGATTTGCCTTTGCCTATCATTTAGATGTCTTCTTATCAGGTGCACTTAACAAAGTTCTACCTCCTGGGAGAATTTTTGATCACCACTGTTTTTCAAGACTATCCTTAAGTTAGGCTGCCATACATACTTTGACATACATTCAGATTCAATCAACTTTTACTGAACATCTATACTGTGCCACTTACTTTACTGAGATTTTGGAATCAATGAATGATAAGAATTTTGTTCACTAGTTCATAGTCTAGTGGCAGTCAGAAATAAACAAACATGGCAAGTGATAATAGGAGGATTAATGGCATGCTTTCAGAAATATAAATATAAACATTAGATCTTTTAAAAGTGGAAGCCACTAAGTAGCAGGAAAAGTACCTTGCAGACTGAGTATAGACTCACAATATTAGTTATAAGTAAAAATAATTAGCATGCAGTCTGCAAATGTGTTCTCCATTATAGAGATGAGTCTGGTATATACTTTAGGGAAGCTGTAAAAACAGCCCCTGATTGATACCAGGCAATGAGAGAAGGGGGAGCGAGGTAAGAAAAAAGAAAGATGAAGCATCACTAGAACAATGTGTTCCTAAATAATACATAAGTGATTATTACTGTTCAGAGTCTATGTGGTTTCTGGCACGATCCTTCAAAACATGTCAGCAAGACATAGGCAACTGTTCTCAGCATTGCAAAGGAATTGGTCAAAAGTCCAAAACGGAAATTATACTCCACATGAGATTTTGAAATAAAGAACTCAAATTTCTTTCAGAAGAAGCAAGTCAACGTGTACTCTGAGAGAAGGTGTCATTCATCTAAACTTCTAGATATGAGTCTAGGTCCCTGAACGGAAATGAAGGAAGCTGGCCTGAAAGATAACTATGCCCAATCAAGCACAGCCATGAATGGGCCAACCCATAGCCAGGGGCTAAGCAGATCCTACTTGATCAACTATGGTTCAAATACCAGGCCTAGATGTTTGGAAAACATACCAGCCATGTGTGCCTGCATGCTCCCAAATCCCAAAGGGATGGCAGGATGGAGAAGAAGGGATTATAGAGTAACTATGCCCCACTTGGAGGAAAAGAGGAGATGCTTTCTCTCTCGATGCCCACACAAGCACACATGCCCTCTGGCTAAAACAAAAAGAAAAAAATTTAAAATAGCTACAGAGTAAATCTAAACCTTCAACTAAAGAATATCACTCAGACACTGAAGAATGTTACCTCTCTTTAAGTGCGAAAAGAGGAAAAAATCAGCTAACTAGATACTGGATTCTGACAGAATGACCACTGAAACATGTGGATAGCTATCCATGTCTTTTAATATTCCAAAACTCCTTAAATTTAAAAATCTGGCTGTGCTTCTCATGGAAAACATGGGATCAACGTATTTCCAAGTCTTCCTGGATTTACGCATAAAGGACTTCAGTCTTCCTGTATGATTTGCCATCCTATGGATGAGGATGAAAATCAGGACATGTCTCTGCCGGATTAACTCACAGTACTCACGTCAACAATGGACAGGCCCAGCATTCTCAGCAAGAACTCATGGCCTTCTTTGGCATGACAACCATTCAACTCCATTTCACGGAGAAAGGCATTTTGTGAAAACAGAAGTCCTGCCCAGAGAGTAACCAAATGCTCTGAGGACAGGCAAAGCACTATTTACACATGTAATGACAAGTAAAGAATAATTTATAAAAAGGCATTGAGGAACAATCATTTAGGCTCAAAAAAGATTTGGCTCCATGTACAATAAGTGAGCAGCATAAAACATCTCATGCCATTGGATCCCTCATAGGTAAATACAGCACAGTTCACAGTTTATACAGTCTAATGGCTGTGGGTACTAACTTTTCCATAACAGGATCCATGGTGAATTTGCCTTAGACCAATACATTTAAACAATGAGCCAATTTATGTTAAACACTATCTAAATTAAAACTGCTGTTCCTGTGCAATAGTGTATCCATAAAAATCATTTTTCATTGTAATTAACTGTTTAACCTCTTTCCTCATAGGTAATCAATGTCAAATCTAAGTCCTAGATTCTTAAATTTAGTAATTTTACTAAGAGTCATTCACTGAGTCTGTTATAAAAAGACATGTTCAAATACCAAGTTTGTTTTTTTTAACCTCCCCTACTTGGAAGTAAGGAGAAATTTATGAAAGTATTCATTGTAGTCAAAGATATTAAAAATAGCGTCAAAACCAGGTTTTAATAAAATTTTGTCAAATAGAAAAATATCTAAGGTGAAATACTAGTTCTTGGATAAGGAACTAACTAAACAGATTATGCGTCCTTGTCTATCTGCCTTTCATCATGAATATTGAATTCTAGTACTGGAACTATGATAATAACCAAGAGAGCTAAGCTTCGCAACTGTTTATAATGGATAGTTCCTTTCCATATTTGCATTTTGAATTTTAAATTCTGAGCTCTTAAAATATTTACTAGCAGAAGAATAAAAACAGTAGTATTAAAATAAGGTTATGAACTCTCAGGTTATGATTCTAGACATTTGGCAATAAGTATATTTTTGGTCCCAAATAACAAAAACCCTAAGGGCCTTTAAACACTGTGAGAATTTATTATCCCACATTATAGAAAGGCAGAGAAAGTTCAGATTTCAGGTCAGGTCACTGAAGCATTGCAATGATGCCAGCAAAGTCCCGAACTCCTGCCATCTCGTCTGACTTCCTTCCTTCCTCCCGCCTCATCCACTGGGCTGCTAGGTGGAAGCTACAACAGAACCAACTGCTTCCCCTAGATGAGAACAGCATGCAGACAAGGGAGATGGACTGTCTTCTGATGTGAATTCTCTTAAAATTGTGGATATTTTAAAAAATGCACCAGTAAGTTTCACTTCACAAGTTATGGACTACAAGAGGTCACATTTCGATTTCTGGACCAATCCCTAGCAAGAATAATCTGTTTACCCTTAGCAAAACTGGTCACACTCCTGTGGCTGGAATGAGGGCTGGAATGAGGTCATCTCTTAGGAGCACAGGGCTGAATAAATTCAGGCTTTATCAGGAAGAAGTAGGAAACAAAATGGTATGTGGACAACTCGAAGTGTTGCCTTAAGTAACCATTCTGCATTAGTCACAAAGGCAAAAGGTTCAGGCAGAGGTGGGTAGATTATTGTTGAGAAGATAAGGATCAGAGATTGAGAATTGAAGTTAAATTAATGCAGGGTGGGATTTTTTTTTTTCTGGTTTGATTTTATTTTCTTGCAGAATAAGGATTTAGAGATAACTTAAACATAAGTGCCCAGTAAAGAGAGATAAAAGGCAATACATATTTCAAGAATATGCATTTGTATTGGGACCAGCAGTTAACATAATGGCTATGTCGCTGAACTCCCATGTAGTGGGAGTAATGTTGAGTTGCAACCACTTCAGAAAACTACACTCCACTATTTGAAATCCAAAATTATTAAATGTATGTCAACTACATTTAAATGATAGTATTAATATGTAATAATATTATACATACTAACCGGTTTGGAATCTCAATATTAAATTATTTGATTTTTCAATTTGTTATTCTCAAATGTCAGATATTATTTTCTTTGAGTCCCTTCACAGTATCTTGCTAAATTACTTGTCAGTTATAGTTGTATTTCACATTTAAAGCATAATCTCAAAATCGGTAGAGAAAAACATCAATGAAACCAAAAGCTGGTTCTTTAGGAAGATCAATAAAATTAATACAACTTCTACCCAGACTTATTAAAAGTCACAAAATATCACTCTTAAAAATAGGAGGGATAGGACCAGCAGATGGCATAATGATTACATTGCTGGACTCCCACGTAGTTGACCGTGGTTTGAGTCCCAGACCCAGAGGCTTAAAACTCAAGCCAGGTATGTGTGCCTGTGTGCCCAAAATCTTAAGTGGAGAGTGGAGGAGAATGGATTGTGGCATGGCCATCCCTTCTGGGGGGTGATTTCTCACTTTCTGTCTCTCCTGCAAGCACATGTGCCCTATAGCAAAAATCTCTCTACAATAAAAAGAAAGAAAGAAAAAAGAATAGGAGTGATAACATAATCAGAACTTCTCCAGATATTAAAAATAGGACATATAAACAACTTTTTGCCAATAAATATAATAAACTGTATGGCATGGGAAAATACCTCAAAAATGCCTCAAACTGCCAAAGCTCACCAAAGAAGAAATGAATAATCTGTCCATGATATGGTGGTTAATTCAGAGTTTGGATTAACTCATGGCCAACCCAGAGTTTGAGTTCTAGACCCCACAAATTGAGATACATGTTGAGCACGTGCATGTGCATACCCAAAGTTCCTAGAGGAGGGAGAAGTGGAGAAGAAATTGCAGTGTGATCATCCCCATGGGAAGTGTGCTCGCTCTCTCGCTCTCTCGCTCTCTCTCTCTCATGAGTACACATGCTCTCCGGCAACTTTTTTTTTTTTTTTTTAAAAAAGAAAGAAAGATGGAGACTCATTATTATTACTATTATGCAGTAGCAAAATATGTGGCAAAATCATTTCCTGCTTGGAAGATAAACTGATGGCACCTGAACCTGCAGTGCTGGGGAAGTGGTTGGGAAAAATGGGAGTGATAGCGTGTCACAGTTTTTACTTAATTCCCTCAATAAAGCATTTAAAGAAAAATAAAATTAGGAAAGAATTTCCGAGCCTGAAAAACTAAATGAAAGAAAGTGGAATCTAGGGACCAGAAGTTAGCGTAATGGCTATGTCGTTGGACTCCCATGTAGTCGACCGTGGTTCACGTCCCGGACCCAGTGGCTTAAAACTCATGCTGGGCGCGTGTGCGTGCGTACCCAGGATCCTGAGAGGAGAATGGAGGAGAAGGGATTGCGGTGTGGCCATCCCCCCTGGGGGGTGATTTCTCGCTTTCTGTCTCTCTGTCTCTCTCTGTCTTTCTGGCGAGTGCATGCACCCTATAGCAAAAACCTCTCCAAAAAAAATAAAAAAGAAAGTGGAATCTATAAATATGGGCTCTCAAAAATTTGAAGAAGTCATCTCTTTCCAGACCATAAATAGTAAGAGGTTGATAAGGCCTTTGAATAATACACATCCAGTAAGACACTTATTGAACAAGGAATTGGAGATTGAATTAAGGCCTAGTACATCTGCACCCTAAATTATCATTTCATATGTCCTTAAGGCAATTTCCCATAAACTGATACAGAAGTATGGAGGGGAGGCAGCAAAGGAATATACCAGATTCAACAGCAACATCTGGGGAAGAATTTCGGATGAGGCTGACACATAAAACTCACTGGAAGAAAGTAGATAAAAATCTCCTAAGTTGTCAAGGTCACTGTACTGTCATAGGAACCTGTGTGCTTGTGACTTCTTAAGCCTCCAAACAACCAGTGGGTGCTCACACTCAGCTGAGCAGGAAGTGGGCTGCAAAATCTGAACAACCCCAAGTGGGCAAAAGTCCAAAGCCCACCTAAGATGTGGCCACGGGAAGCAACCTCCCAGAGACTACAGCCAGCAGCCTCACAGAAGAGTGGTTAAGCACGGTCCCCCGAGAAAGCACCAGAAGGCTGTAATCAAGCATTTCAAGAGCGAAGGCCCTTCCATGCCTGCCTTACAGGAGTTCGTCGTTGCTGTCTTCCAGACACTGCTGTGTGCCTCCTTCCTCCTCCTTTGAACAGTTTATCACTACTGTTGTGTCCTTCACTGCTTTACTCTTATGCAGTAGGCATGGAGGTGAGAGGGAAGCAGACAACTTGTCCTTTCAGTTCACAGTCACTGGATCTTGAGAAGTGTCATCTGGACCTTACAGCAGTGACATCTGGACCTTACAGAAAAGACTGCGTATCACAAGAGATCAAAGACATTGAACCTGCGAGGAGATGTGTTAAGTAAATTCCAGGAGTCAGAAAAAGTGAGTATTTGGTGACCAGACTGTGAAAGACTGCTCCCTAGTCAAACCGACGTTTTCTCCTCCTTCTTCCTAGGCACATGGGTAGTCACTGCCTAGAGCCCTTTGCATTTCGGTATGGACATGAGACTGAGATCTAGCCAAAGATTCTATCAAGTGAAAGGGATGTGTATAACTTCAAAACTGCCTCATGACCTCAAAATCACAGCTTCAACCCCTAACTCAATACAACTGCACTTGGAAATAGGGTCCTGTGAATGGTGATTAGATTAAAATCAGGCCTTTCAAGTGGATTCTATCCAAGCTTACGAGTGTCCTTATCAGTTGAGGAAGCTGCATCTGTACAGAGACACCTAGGATGCATGCACACCGAGAAAAGACCATGTGAGGACACGAAGAAGTGATCATCGTAAGTCAAAGAGAGAGACCTCAGAAGAAACTTAATGTGTTGACACCCTGATCCTAAGCTTCTAGCTCTAGAACTGTGAGAACTAAGTTTCTGCTATTTGAGCCACCAAGTCTGCAGTAGTTTGTTACCATGGTCTAGGAAACTAACACAGCCCATAAAACGCTTCCCTGCACAACACCCATGCTCTCCCTTCCTGGCTTGCCGAAATGGGGATGATTCCCAGGACATGCTAAGAATGGCACAGTTACAAGCTGGAAAGAGTCTGCTGAGGGAAGACCATCCAAGCCAGGAACACCCACGTTGCTAAATTACATGAGTAAAAACTAAAATTGTATTAATCTACCAAAATATAGGGGGTTGTTAGTTACAGCAGTTAGCGTGCTTCTCAGATAATGCACCCCACAGAGCTGATGATCCCCTTCTCTCCCCGCTCTCTCCTTAGTCACTGTTGGCAAGGGCGGTCTGTACTTTTCACCTCCTAACAAGCCCCGTAGGAATGCGGCTGGCTCCTATTGCTTAGTGGCAGTCCAAGAAGCGCACTTAGTGCCTCTTGTCCGCAACTGGAAGCTTTCGCCTCAACTCTGGGACACAGGGAGTCTTCTACTCAGTGTCCTCTCACGTATTTTAAAAATAGATTGCTAAAGGCAGAAGAAATAGAAAATTCACAAATACATTTATAAAAGTATATCTCCATTACGTGTAAATCAAAAGGGAGATTTTTCTTTATTTAGAAAAAAATGAGGAGGTTATCTCTTAATTTTAAAAAATACAGCTTCTGTCATAAAGAGCCACAGTAAACTCGGGCTGCTAAGACAGAATACTTCGGACTGGGCCCAGCCACTATGGTGCATGCTGCTAAGACACCGCACTCTGCAGGCTGGAACTACACAGAAGGCCCAGATTCAACTCCTGGCCCAACCTACATGCCAAGTCCGTTGGCTGCACCTGTAATCCCGAAGTAGGAGGATTGCTAGCATTACGCTGGCTTGGCAATATAGTGAGTCCCTGAGTAGAGATCAATCAGGCATGCTGGTATACGCTATGGTCTCAGCTTAGAGGCTGAGGCAAGAGGATTACAACACGGCAAGAGCCTGTCCTAAAACCACGATGGAGCAGCTTAAAGAGCAGGACTTGATGCCTAACAGTTCTGGAGGCTACAAGAGCCAGTTCAAGATCAACAGAGTGAGTTCTGCTGAGGCTTTTCTTCTTGGGTTTGTAGGTGGCCACCTTTTTTCTGTGTCTTCACACGGTATTTCCCTTATGTCCTCATGGAAGGAAGGAAGGAGAGAGAGAGAGAGAGAGAGAGAGAGAGAGCTTCCTCTTCTTATGAAACCATTGATCCTATTGGATTAGGACCCGATCATTATTATCTTCATTCAACCTTAATTACCACATAAAATCTTTATCTCCAGATGTAGTCACATTAGAGATTAGAACTCATACATATGAATTTGGGGGTACACAATTCAGTCTATAGACATGGTTATAGTGGTTGAGGTATCCTTGTAATTGTTTTCCTATCATATTACCATGGTTTAAGTGGAAAAGTCAGAGTTCTACTTGGACTTTGGGAAAAAAAATTTTTTTTGACAGCTGCCAAGGCTGTTGAGCCATTAGGATTAATGAAAGCCTACATTAAAAGTAAGAGACTTAGGTTAATGATGTCAGGTTGTAAGTCAACAGGTCTGATCAGTAGAAACCCAGAGCTGAGAGACAGAGGACTTCGTTTTGTAAAGAGGAATTGGATGAGTGAGCATCTTTGTAAGTTCAACCCAGTTAACACTGGCAAAACAAGAAAGGGTTTATTGCAGTGTACATTGGTTCATTTGGAGGTAGTGAAACGACCTAGGAGATGGTGTGGTATAAGCTTATTTCTCACCTTCACCATCATAAATAACCACTAGATAACTGTCACTTAAAAATTATCATTATTGATATCAAACAATTACTTATGAACCATGAGGTCAGAGAGCATACATTAT
Source organism: Tupaia tana (assembly GCA_026018925.1). NCBI lineage: Eukaryota > Metazoa > Chordata > Mammalia > Scandentia > Tupaiidae > Tupaia > Tupaia tana. The sequence goes on from JAKSZU010000017.1 coordinate 4,020,143, forward strand.
CCTAAATGTTTTTTTTTCTTCTCTTCATAAAACATATTGTCTTCTGTATACACTTATTTCTTAGGTCACTTCTCAACTTTGCCATAATTGCCTTAAGACAGAAATCTCCAATTGACTCCAATAAAGAGAGTCTGACCACCACAGTGATTACACAAATCAAACTTACGGCTTGAAGACCATGCAAGTGCTGAATTTCAAAAGTGAATTGAGAGGAGAGGCTAGAGGCAGGCCTTCAGGAGAAGATTCCTCATGGCTCCTGGGAAGTAGTGACCTCAGGGTAAAAAAGAAATGAAGATTTCCGACTAATAATTCAACCTCCAGCAAACAAGCTAGAGTGGCAGGAGAGATAAGAGGCAGGCCTTCAGGAAAAGATTCCTCATGGCTCCTGCAAAGTAGTGATTTCAGGGTAAAAGAGAAATGAAGATTTCCTACTGATAATTCAGCCTCCAGCAAACAAGCTAGAGTCGTAGGGAACTCCTCTAGCCTTCTATCTCTGTCTCTGTGTCTCTGTCTCTCTCTCTCTCTGCTTCTGTCTTATTTTTTTGTAATTTTTCCTTTTTAAAATCTTTTTAAAGGTAAAGTTTTTTCTTACTCTCAGCTCTGCCTTTTGTCTTGTTAATAATTCCCTCTGCTCTTCCCATCCAGGCAGGAGAAGTGAAAGTCAGGCCTTCAGAAGAAGATTCCTCAGGGCTACTGTGAAGCTTGGTTTTCTATTTTGTGCTTTTTTTTTTAAAGAAAAACAATAATGATAATTTTTTTGTTTTTTATTCTTCTTTTTTTTCTGTTTCTTTGTTGTTGTTTCTCTCTCTCTTTTTCATTTTCTTTTTTCTCATCTCTCTGCTCCTCAATATCCATTTACTGGGTTTCTAGAAGGATCTAAGGGCACTGTAGCTAAACATCCAAATACGATTAGGGTTAACATATTCCTCAATATCTACTGAATCTGCTGCACAAAGCGATCACAAAAAAAATGGCAAAGAGATTCCAGATCATCTCCTTCTGCTTGCTCCTGAACGTTCAGATTGAACTTCAAGAATTAGGAAGAAACACACCATCCATCAGATGACTAGAAATCACCACAGGACCACAAGAAATATGGGAAAGCAAGAAAATACCTCTCCTCCAAGGGAAAAGAATAACTCCTCTTCATCCACAAGCAGTTGAATGGAAATCATGGAAATGTCAGATAAAGAATTTAAAACATTCATAATGGCGACGCTAACAGAGATGGAAGAGAAGAGAGACAATGAACTACAGAAGAGAAAGGAGAAAGAAGCTGATGAATTCCAGGAGGTGAGGAAATTCTTGCAAGATCTAAAAGAGGAATTACACACTTTAAAAAAGAATCAAACAGAACTGTTAGAGATAAAGGCTACAATATAGAAAGTCAAAATCTCCCTTGAAAGTATTAAAAGCAGACTAGATCATACAGAAAATATAATCTCAGACATAGAAGAGAAAATTGCTGGCCTAGAAAAATCCACCACAAAGTCTGAGAAAATTGCCCAAAAAAATGACAATAATATATGAGAAGTACTAGATACCATCAGACGTCCAAATATCCGGATAATTGGCATTCCAGAAGGTGAAGAGACTCATAAGGGCATTGATAATCTATCCCATGAAATCCTGCAAGAAAACTTTCCAAACCTAGAGAGGCACTCAAAGATCCAGTCCCAAGAAGTACAAAGGACCCCAAATAGGATAGAATTAACCCAAGAAGATCTTCTCCAAGACACATTATAGCCACGTTGACCAAAACCACAGACAAAGACAAGATACTAAGATTGGCAAGAAAAAAACATCAAGTTACCTACAAAGGCTATCCCATCAGGCTAACAGCAGACCTCTCATCAGAAACAATGCGAGCAAGGAAAGAATGGGAAAATATATTCAAAATGTTAAGAGAAAAGCAATTTCAGCCAAGATTACTGTACCTGGCAAGATTATCTTTCATTTGGGAAGAAAAGACAAGAACATTCTCAGAAACAAAACCTGAAAGAATTTACCAGCACCAGACCACATCTCCAAGAAGTTCTCAAGGGAGTGCTGTATCAGGAAAATTAAATGTAGTCACACACAAATAAGAGTTCAAAAACCAAGAAAATGTCCAACTTAATCATAGGGACAAGTCCTAGAGTTGAATATTATATCCCAGAATTTAATCAGGAAAATTGAACCACAACAGAAGATAAAGTACATGAGACTGAATTGGTGAAGTATAATTTTATGACTTTTGATTAAAACATTGCTGATTTTCTTGTAGACTTTGTTATCTGGATGTAAGGATTTGTGTCCTTTCTTGAGATATGGATAGGTTCATGTACCTACCATTTGAACAGAATCCTAACCTGTTTCCTAGCTTTAAGTTTTAAGCAAAGTTCCTTAGCATTTCTTTGATTTAAGTTAAAACTGGTTTTCTTAATAGTACCAAGTGAACTTGCTATTGAAAGTAGTTACATTATTTAAGAAATTGTGTGATCAATACAATGTGGGGAGGAAAGGAATGGAAGACAACTGTAGACACCAGAGATAGTGTGAGAAGAGGGTGGGAAAGGACAGAGGTCAGAAATAGGGGTAAAAAAAAATACTTGAAACTAGAAATGGAAAATTTTTGATAATAACATGCATGATTAAGCCTCTATGTAGTATATTCTGGATGGGAAATCACATTTTGTATGCTGTGATGATGCTTAGGGAATATATGTAAATTAAGTTAAAAAAAAGGTTCAGAAAAAAAAAACTAAAACTGTTTATCTTGAAATTTAAAAATTGCATTAAAATTACCTATACAATGACTGCAGTAAGATATATAGCCCCAGCTAGGTGCTACTTTATAGGAAGTTCATTCTACTCACTGAAGTTTATGCCTGAAGTTGGACTTGTGTTCATGGAAATGTACATATCAGCTGTGCTTGCTATGAAAATATTTAGATTAATTAAGATCTTTAGTGACTCAATAAAATGTGGGGGAAAAAGTATAGAAAGCAAACATAGATAGCAGAGACAGTGTGGGAGTAGAGTGGGAGATGGCAGAGGGTAAGAGATAGGGAATCAAGGATAGGCAAAAAAGCAAAACATACAGGAAACAAGAAATGGAAAATTATTTGTTGACAATAACATGTATGTTGATGTGCTTGATTGAGCCAATATACAGTGTACTCTGGATGGAAAATCTCATTTTGTATGCTTTAATGATGTACAGTGAGTGAATGTAAATAAATAAATTTAAGTAAAAAAAATAAAATAAAAAGTGAATTGAAAAGAATGGAAGTCCATCTTTTCTTGAAGAAAAAACAAGATTTTATATAGTTGGAAAATAGTTTTAATGAAATTATTAAATGTATGTGGTTCCACACAGTTGCAAAATTCTACACTTTCATCTGTAAACTTGGACAAGTATACCTTAAACTAATAATCTTTGTTTTTTTTTTTAATTCTTGACTTTAACAGTGATAAGGCAACAAACCACAAGGAAAGTCAGAAACTCTGGGAAGAACTGGGTTATCTTGCAAACCAGGTCATGTAATGCTGCAGGCAAGTATATTGAGAACTGTTGACGTGGGACAAGAGGAAAAAGAAGAAAATATTCCCCGGACTGGACTGAAAACAGATCAAAACCCTGTAAGCATGGTTATTTGTAAGGATAAACAATGGGGAATGGCAGACCCAGTAAAGGCAAGGGTCCCCGAGTTCCATCTAAACAACGTGTTGTCCACATCTCGTGTTATCCTATCCCAAGTTAGAGACAATGTTGAATGCACACAGAGGTAAAGGATAGCAAGGATTTTAGAACAAAAATTACAAACGACCCCAGAGAGAAAGCAAAAGCAAGAAGTGGGTAGACTATCTGGTAAGAAAAGCTAGTGATGAACTTGTGAGCCGGATTACACCAAATTTCCCACCTGCCAATTTCCTTTTGGCCTTTTGCCCTTCCAAAGGAAGCAGGAGTTTTTAACCTGAGCCATAGATAAGTAATAGCATGTGACTGCCAATGCAAATCACTAATGAAACAATTAAGAAAGAAGCGGTTCCTATGACAGAATCTGCCAGGAATGCCTGTTGAAAGTGTCTTGCTTTTTATTTTTATTTTGTAAATAGTGTGAATCGCTGTGTAATGTGTACAAAGAAATGCACATATTTAATGTCCACAATTTGATCATTTTAGACTTCATTCATGTCCTTAAAACTGTCCAGTGGCTTCTAAATGCAACTGCAATGAAATCCAAGGTGATACTTTGCTTTCTTCAAATGTCCCTCACTCATTCTGAGCCTTTACACCAGCTGCTTCCCTGCAAGAGATGTTTGTCAATATCATATGTTTATCTTAGTCTTTCTTTTCTTTCAGATCTCAAATTAAACACTCTCTCTTCATAAATGCATTCTATGGCCACCCAAAGCTCTATTGGGTAGCACTCAGATACTCTTTTGCCCAGTAAAGTTGCTAAGTCAGTTTTAATTATTGAAATCATTATTACAAATGATCGCTTATTACCAAATGATTGGGCCACTTCACATGAGCCCACAACAGCTTATAGCCTACAGGATCAGAGTCCTATAAAAGCTCATGTGTGAGCATCCATTGTTCACTTCTTGGATGCATTTTTGCTCTGGGGCTATTTTCCTGTCATCAAAATGCAATTACCTTAGATGGCGACAAAGATGCTATCATCTCTTGGTTCTCTTTGCCCAACAAATGGAGGTTGGCATTCTGTGCACAAAGCACTGCATTAGGTGTTCTGGGTGGTGTTGTGAAGAAACGACCCGTTCTTCCCCCACTGAGGGTCTACCACCTGTCAGTCCTGGTTCCTTCAGCCTTTGGGATACTAAGCAGAGTAAACTAGAAAGTCTTGATTTTATGAGGACAATATTCTAGTGCAGGAAAATAGATTATAATCAAATAAATGAAGAAAATGAATGTGTGAACAAGAGAAGTATCAAGTAGAGCTAAATGAGGCTCTGTAATACAGTTACTTCAATAAAACCCAACACTCTGTTAATAAAGGCTTAAAGTAGATTGGTTACAAATAGAAGGAATTTTAATGACCAACATCTCCCCTAGTGCCTTTTCCTATAGATATATTGGTTTAATGTTCAACCTAACAATTCCTTTCCTTTGGTTTTGTTCAGATTTACCCTGGAGTTTTTTACGAGATAAATATATCTTTCAGTGGGATGACTTTTGCTAGAGGAGCTCTCACAGCAGACATCACTAACGAGATCAATGCTGTGTCTGCATTAATATCTCTCACAGTGTTTCCATCAGCTTTGGTAATGTTTCCTCCGAAGTTCATGTTTCTTAAGATCCCTTATAAACCTGTGATCCTTTTGCCATAATTTTTTCTCTCACTTCATGCATACAAGGGGCATTATAACAACCAGCAGCAAATGAAATGAATTTTCAGCTTGGAAAGGATTTTCAGATCATCTTTCAACTTCACTCCAGTTCAGGAGAAATTCAGTTCAGGTTCCCTTTCATCATTTTTGGTGTTTATTCTAAGAATTCCTTCACTAACAGTGGCTTAGGGCAGACTTGGCCAGGTTGACACAGCAGAACTCAATTTTACAAGAGACTAAGGAAAGAAAACTTCAAGTGTTAAAATGGTTTCTGATCTGTATGTATTTAAAACCATGAATATAAAAGCATCTAATATAAATTTTTTGGTAGAAATTTTAGGGGCATATTTTTCAAGTTGTGTAAATAATATGTGATATCTCTTTTCATTATGTAGTTTTAAACTCTTTATCGTGTGTACATAATCTTGAAGGAGGAATTTCATAATTTCTGCCAGAAGTCAAACTACCATTCTTGGTATGTGTGATTTTGCTTTCTGTAATCAGAATTAAGAATAGCAATTCAGCTAATTAGACTCATATTTTAAGCAATAATGGTATTTACTTAAATGTCAACGAGGTGGGCATCTTCTGATCTGTATATAGACCGTTTTGTAAACAACTGTGTGAGCCTTTCATCTCATCTGTACCAACGAACGCCCCTGCCTTAAGGTTTCCCACTGGAAACACCTGTTAAAAAGTTCATGTCCTTTTGTAAGTAAATTTCATTAAAAAGAGACACAATTGGTATTTTTTATATAACTATAAATGGGTTTGTTAGTGTTTTATAAACACATCTTATTAATACTAATGACATTCTTTTTTATAGGACTTTCTCCCAGTCTGCTTCTCATAAGCAAATGGAGAGACTGCGACGGAACTGCTGGGGAAACACGTTGGCATTGTACTGACACTCTCCTTCATCAATTTTAAGATCTCCATGTCTTGACTAGGAACCACAAGAGAGCACAGCAGTGCCGGCTAGAGAGGCGAGGCCCTTACACTCTGTAATCACACTTGCCAATTTTGTGAACTGGGGAAAGATACATCACTGTGCTTCTCTGTGCACATGTAGAAAATGGACATTTGCCTAGTGTCCTTATCTGAAAGATGAAGACAGTAAAAGTACCCACTCATAGGCTTGTTATAAAGAGTACATGAGAAAATATTTGGAGCATGCTTACAACGTTTGGTACATAGTTAGCTCTCGGTAGATGTTGGTCGATATTTTAACTGTGCATGCAATCACAATGTATAAGAAACAGCATGCCGACAATAGCATTGGAGGTGACAGGAGAGGGAAGAGCTATACGTAGTCAGAGAATGATTTTGTCCAGTGTTGTCTTGATTGTTAGCTGTTTATTAATAGCTATAAAAGAATTCCTGTAAGAACAGTAACACAACCACAAGGCCAAAGCTCTGCAGTTCTAACCCCACTTTATGCTTTGCAGCAACTGTTTTATAATATGCTTTAAACCAACCCGAGGGCTCTTAGAAATGCAATTATCAGTTGATAGCTTAACATTCAGTAGATAGCCTTATCATATCCACAGTGCATGTAAGAAAACTAAGGAACAATTAGACGAAGATATTGAAAATGACTCAACGTTTCACAGAAAAGTATTCTGTACTAGATGGACACTTCAAAGCAGAGCATTCTCTCCACCAATGTTTTAACATTCTTGGAAATTCCCCACCCCACAAGATTTGGTCCAAGTGATGTGGTATAACACATGGCCCAACAGACTAACTCTCAAAGTTTAAAAAAACCCAAGATTTCCAGTTCAGTTTAGAATTCTCCTCATCAGGAAGGCCAAAGGCAGATCAAAGGCAACTAATGTGAGCAAATGCAGCTGGAAATCCAATTTATAGTGATAGTCTATTAAGTAAATGATCAAAGAGTGGTAAAAGTCACACATCCAATCCTGCTGTAGACCAGCAAATATATCCTCCTCTGGTCCCAGGCTCACAGGCTTATAACCCCAATTCTGACTAACTGTATGAAAATCCAGTTGCCCTGCTAATGTGTAAATTGAGCCAGCACTTGGCCTTCTAATATTCACTTAAATTACTCTTTCTTTGGAAAATATTCCTTTAATATCTTATCTCAGCAGGACTCCCCTAGTTAATGACCACTTCACAGCTCTGATATTATAAAATCTATGTATTTGGTCTTTTCCTTTCTTCCCTGGCATCAGCTCCTAAAACCTTTGGTATCTCCAGAGTGATAATGTCTTTCACATGCTAATGAGATCACTGGTACTGGCCATCTCACCATCTCACGGAACATCAGAATAGGGCTGGTCACCACCAGACCAGCTACAGCAGAGGAGGACTTTCAGCCCCACTCAGCCTCTGGGGTGGGGAGAGAGGCCGAAGGCTGCGCACTAGTGGCCAATAACTTAATCAATTATGCCTAATTAATAATGGATTGAAACCCAAAAGGGCAGGGATCAGAAAGCACCCTGACTACTAATTTCCTGAGGTGCCTGGAGGAGGTGCACCAGGGAGAGCCTGGGAGCCCCACGCCCTCCCTCCCGGGTCTGGCCCTGTGCATTCCCCCATCAGGCTATTCGTCGGTATCTTTAGTAATAGCCTTTATAATAACTAGGGTCATACAAGTGAAGTGTTTCTAAAATGATGTGGGCTGTTCAAGAAAATCATTTGAACCAAAGGAGAAGGTCAAGGAAGACTGTCTTTGGAGCTGGTCGGGCAGATCATACCCTGGGGGGCCTGCAGCTGGCACCTGAACTGGGGGGTAGGCACGTGGTACTGAGCCCTTGACCTGTGAGATCTGACACTATCTTCAGGTAGAGTGACCAAACAGAGTTAAATCGTAGCAAACCTAGTTGGTCTGCTGGAGAACTGCTGGGTGGGGTGTGGATGTGGGAAAAAACTCCCACAAGTCTGGTGTTAGAACTGCTGAGCGTGGAAGAGTGCAAAAAGTGCACTTTGTTTTTTTCCTATAGCACGCATCACTGTGTGACAGTATGTATTTATTTATGCCTTTACGTCCTTGCCAGTGCCTGGCACTCCCGCTCCATGACGCTGGTACCGTGTGTGCTTGGTTTCCCTCCACATCATGTATGTGCTGCAGCAACTCGCACATGGCAGCTCTCAACCATTTCCCACAGGTCAAATAGGGAGAAACACTCTACAAGAGACAGACGTCGAAAAATTTTCCAGCACCATAATTTTATAGCCATCATATCTTGATGGATACAGGAATGACAGCACAAACAAATTCCGTAAGTATATAAAAATAAAATCCACTCTTACACTTAGCACAGTTGTTTCAGTTCATTTCTCTTATTTGTATTGATTATTTCTGACATTCTTATTATTTCTTTTACCTTCATTGTTGATGCAAATTTAAAAAATAATAACTAGAATGATACTGCCTCATACAATAGTTTTTACATAACTTATTAAATGACTTCCCCAAAAGCAGTTCCTTACTATTTATGAAGAGGAAGGTGTCTAAACTCCTAATGAAAGGATAAATTTCAACCTTGTTCTTTCCTGCACAAATAATAAAGAATGAGTTCTCCAGCAAATCAGCAAGGTGTGGAGCTGACGTATTTGATGAAACAAGCACTGATTTAGTCTTACCCACAGCCAAATCTTTCATCAGCATAAACTAGGCCCCCCCAGGGTGTCATCTGACTGACCTTTGCTTGAATTTATCAGTCATGTTAGAATGAATGTCTGTGCCTTTTTCACTTCTAGCACTGTTAAAGTGTTCACAAACTAAAATAACTCCAGTTGCTGGTACCCAATTACTGAAATTTAAGAAAAGGAAATACAATTCTGTAGAAACAAAACAGACATTTAACAACTCACATCCAAAAACTATGCAGAAACAACCTCTCTGTAGTTTACAAAACATTACCAAAGGCCTTCCTTGAAACCAGTGATCACGTAGCCATGGGGATGAGGTGGTTCGTAGACAGGTGCATCATGATGACTTAGAGTCGCATACTATTTGAACCCAAACTGAGTTTTAGTAAGTCATCTTAGACCCAATGAATTGCTTCCTGAATAACAGCTTCCAAGCCATTTGCCAATATATTTTATAAGAATTTTGCCATTTTAATTGATGAGTAAAATATGGGCAGTTACAGCAGGTTGTACTGTTTCCAAAAATTTTATGTTCCTACAGAAAAAGATCCCTGAGGACACTTCTGCTAGCAATCTTACCACGTGATACTACTTGGGAGTTGGGGAAATTCATGCTTCATGAATTGATGCTTTAGCTATTATTCTCCCAATTCAATTTCCTCTAATTCTCTATGGAAATCAGAGAACTTAGCATGTTATTCCTTTCATGGATGAATACTTTTTTTGACATGTTGGATGAGTAATGGCAAAAAAGTATGTAGTTGCTTTTGACCACTTTATCATACCAAGAAGGATTTTATGCAACATAAATAACACTGAAAATTTAATTCATTTTTAAAATTAAATCATGCAGTTACTGACTGTGTCAAGAGCTATAAATTTTATTTAAGGAGATATTTCAGGTTTATAAGTCAATGAGAATCTACTGTCCTTTCATTTCCTTCCTACAGCTTTCATCCTTTGAAAATGGTCACATTTAGTTATTAGTTACTCATCTTGCATGTACTGTTCTGTTAGAAAGGTCATGACACCTTTTGCATAGAAAAATACATCCTCGTTTTCTGACATCCCAGTAATACCTCCTCTCTCCTTCTTTTCCAGTCACTAAGCGTGTAGTCTGTCCTGTTGTCATCTGTATCCTGGATACAACTGAGGTTTTCAATCAGTATTTGTTAAGTTAATGACTTCAGCAGAATAGATTGACAGCATGAAGAGAATATCTGGCTGTTTCATACAATAAAGCTGTAGTAAGTAGAACAGAGGGCCCCAGAAAGATACATCCAAGCCTTAGTCTCTGACACTTCCGTCTCCTTACTTAGAAACAGGTCTTTGTGAATGTGATTATGTTAGGGATCTCAGCATGAGACCACCCTGGATTTAAGAAGGGCCCTACATCCTAGTATTCTTACAAGGAAAGAACAGGGAGTTTGGGGATGGAGCCCTTAAGGGAGAAACCACAGGAAGATGGTGGCAGAGACCAAAAGACAAGCCAGCAAGTGCCAAGGATATCTGCCAGCCCCAGGAGCTAGGAGAGAAACATGGAAAGGAGTCTTCTTCAGAACCTCCAGAAAAATCATAGTTGGATTTCAGAATCCTAGCTTGCAGGACCGGAAGAAACTAAATTTCTGTTATGTTAAGTCACCAAGTTGGTGGTAGTTTGTTGCCTCAGCCCTAGGAAGCCAATACAAGCTAATACCAGTGTGAACTGAAATCGCTATTATGTAACTATTTTTTCTTACAGTGGCAGAAAAGACAACAGCAACAATGGCCATCCATCAATGTGTGATAGAGATGACATCGGAAACTTTCACTAGTAACATTTTCTAATGAAGAGAAATTAAACACCCTAAGGTAACAGAAGCAGCCACTGTTAGGTAATGAGTGAGTGAGGCAGTAAGAGCTAGTGGTGCCAGACATCTGCCTTCAAATCCCGAGTCGACCACTTACTAGCTCCATGATCTTGGATAAGGTGTCTGCCCTCTTCAGCTCTCAGGAACATGATGGTGGTAAAAGTGCCCACTCCCAAGGCTGTCATGGGGATGAGTGCATGACACTTTAGAGTTCTGGAAACACAGTGCTTAGGAAATGCTAGAGATTATTTGTGGACTTCGTCATAGTTAATACAATGTTACACAGATCAACCCTGAGACTAATACTAGTTGAAGACAGCATAAAGGGTACACCAAAAAATATGTTCCTGATTTTAAAAGTATTCCAAATTGAAACCACAGGTTTTTACATCCTGTGGCTTAGGATCTCTTTTTCCTTCTTTCTTATTCTCATTCCAGCACTTCTTTTTGTCTGGAAAGAAGTGTTTTCTCTATTAGTTTTGTTCAGATTCTCCTTCCACATCCTAACACTCGTGGGGAAAAGAAAAAATGGGAACAAGGGAAGTGTGGAAACTGCCGCATCTCCCTTCAGTGGCAGAGATTAGGAGCATTTGCTTTCAGAATTGAAGTGCATTAAAACCATCTGGTTCAACTCCCTTGTTTATAGATGTCCAGAGAGTTTATAGAGCTCATCTAAGAGTACCAGGCTCTGTGAGGGCAAAGAGTGTGGGCATCTTATTATTATTATTAATTATTATTTTTAAGAATTACTTATTTAGGGGCCAGCATGCAGTGTGATGGTTAAGGGTGTTAAGACTCCCACGTGGTCAACCATGGTTTGAGTCCTCGACCTGGCAGCTTGCTTTCTCACTTTCCCTCTCTCTTTTGCACTCTGTCTCCCTGGTCAAAATTTAAAATAAATAAATAAATAAATAAAGTTAAATAAAATCCTTTTTTAAAAAGTACTTATTTAATTGTATTAATAAATAAAATTAAATATTATTACTATTTTTTAATTTTACCAGAGAGAGATAGGGTGGAGGGGGGAGTGAGAAAGCAAGCTGCCAAGTATCATACTGACAGGTATCAGGGTCGACTATCTGAGAGGGAAGCACCTTAACCACCTGCCACCTGCTGGCCCCACTGGGTATCTTATTAACTAAGAGGATATTGATATGTCAGCATGGGTTGGCATAGAAGAACAAATAAGTGACTGACGCTAGTTGATGCTATCACCTGGTGTTATGTTAGTTCCACTATGTTCTGCCCATTATGAGGGAGAATAAAATATATGGTAATATAATGAAAGACAGAATATTAACACATCACCCTAAAATATATAATTTTAATTATTTTTGTGTTGGAAAGCTGTGCTTTAACTTTGCAGACAATGGCTATTACTACCTCTCCAGAATCTTTGGAAATAATAAAAATGATTTTATAGGCCTAGGGCCGCTCAGAGTAACAATTGTATTAAGTTTCTTCTCTATCTTTTTCTTGCTATGGAAGTGGAGTATCATATATTTCCAGAAATGCCAGAACCCCTCTTTACTCCATCTGCAAGACACGTGTGACCATCTCTTCTTTCTTTCAGAGGGAATCGGCCTGGGTCCGTATCCCAGAAAGTGAATTTGGGAGTTTGGAGAGAGTGGGAGGTGGTAGGAAAGTCAGCCAAAACGAGCAATTTCAACTTATTTGCCTTTTTTTTTTTTATTAGTGTAGCAGCCAAGACCCAAACAGCACAGGCTCTTCTGCCAGCATGCAGTCTCTCCATCACTCCATAGCCAGAACTTTGACCCAAGAGTATCGCTTTGAGAGTTGTTTATCATCAGGTGTTTCACAGCCCTTGGAGGAGCTCTGCCTCTGGCCCTCCAACAGGGTATGAAGAGAGACCAGGGAAGTTCACCACATGAAGCGTAAAACGCATGACTCCGCTCTACGCCACTTCATCCAACATCTGCCTTGCTGCAAAGTCACTCAGACACAGCATCGTTTCATGAACGTATGCCATAAACGGAGCCCTTCTACCCAAGGATTCAAGGTGGGTAGTCGAGTCAAAATAAAGCATCCATGTAAAACAATGAAGAAAAGATTTTTACTGAAAATACATGAAAACCAAAGGATTCTCTCTCTCTCTCTTCTTTTTTATCCATTAATTGTTTTACTTTAACTGAACTCAAAGATACCTTCATCTTCCAGTCATAGCCGCAGAACCAAACCATTTCCTCTGATCTATTGGATCGTTGGGACAGTCATGATTTTTACATTAGAAACAAACAAAAACCAGAAAAATACACCATAACTTTTCTGATGTTCAGTGAGCTTCCCCTTTGGCTTTCCAGTAGAACCCACACACACCCAGAAATCCTCACCCATAACTTGGACTTCTTGAAAGGGGAGAGATAACTTAAACACCTGTAGGAAGCGATTGAAGAGTGGCATCTTTCTAGTGTTACCTTACTTCCCTCCACTTTACAGTCCTCTCCAACATATAATTCAGCAAGAAACACTTCTTTTATTGCCTAGCTGAAGGCATTCAGCTTTACTTTCGCGGAACTGCTCTTTTCTGCACTCTTTATATTTCATTCTTCTAATTTACTGCAGAAAGGAAGAATGAGTCAATTCTGAGCCAATGGGAGCTCTGAATCCAGAGATGAGAAATATCAGCAAGTCACTGACAGGAGAACACTCGGGAAGACGCAGTGCAGTATCCCAGTAAGAGATCTGGCGGACTAAGGTCATTTTCACTGTACCAAGAGCCACCTTACAGCCTATGGAATCCCTTTACAGTGATATAAAGAAAAGTCCTTTCACTTGTTAAAAGTCTGCCTTTACTCTATAATCTGAAATATTTTATGGGCCCTTGGTTTTTGGTTTTGTTTTAATTTAGGAGGAATAGAAAAGGCTTTCAAGTAAAGTGTAGGTCACATACTTTGATGTGTTTCACAAAGAGAGCTCTCCTCACACCTAAGTTTCTTGGCCAGAAAAGACATAAGTCTTTTAAAATAGGTTTCAGTGTTTTCCTAACATTGACAACACCGTAGGCTGTGAAGCTGATACTAAAGCCAAAGGTTCTTGGTGCCCCATTCTTTGTCCCCATCAGCTCAGGCTTGGATTTTTCTTCCTTCATGGAAGAACAGTATAGTCAGAGAATGTGCGCTTTTGAAGCGGTTTCTCCAGTTGTTAGTGACAGGCTTCATGATGTCATTGAAGTTTTCCCACTCGGTTCTACTTTAAGCCAGGGTTGACTATTTGTGAGTCGTTGGTTACAACAGGTGTTCCACTTATGGTCACTGGACAGAGGTTACTTTTGGTAAAACTCATTTGTATCTTGACTGAGTTAGTGCCGTGATCTCACACAAGATGCTTCATCTTTAATTTTAACATCTCTGATTGTTCTTTTTTAAATTTTGCCCCTAACATGTCTCCAATGGAGAGGTAATTTCCTTTCTATGAGATTAATTCCCAAACCCTCATTATTTACTTCTTGAACAGCTCTGAAATAACAAGCTTAAAGAAAAACTGACAGGAAACAAATGTCCTTTTTAAGACAAAGATGAAGCCCTATCCTTGCAAATGATAATAACATTTATTGCAGATGAGTTCGTGCTGCTCTGCTCAAGGGCCTGGCTCGGGGCATTTTCCTGGTAGAGTAACCTGACAGAACACCTCCACATCCTATGACTATGTAGACATATGGTTTCATCTTTTATGTTTTATTTACATTTAATCACTGTACATCTTTTACACTGTACAACATGGTTTTTCCAGCATGAATATGGGGCATATTAGTCAAATTAAAGATATTACCATGTATATATATATATATATATGTGTGTGTATATATATATATATATATATATATAATCATCTTACTGTCAAAAATGTAAACTTTGAAAGTGCTACAGTCCTAGTTTTCAGAATTGTTTCTTTAATTTGGGCCACCTTTAATAGAACACTTAAGTAGGTTATTTTTAAAAATTGTATATAACACTACTTTAAATGCTGCCATGTAAAAGATTAATCATATCTCAAAACATCTCTGGGAAGTAACTTGAATTAGTCACTTAACTTCACAGACCATTAGTTCTTTTATTTGTAAAGTGAGGCTTAGAAGCACTTATTTCCAATGTCCTCCCTAACTTTAAAAGTTGATTGATCAGATTGCAATGTTTCTTTCCTAGGATTCCTGGATCTTAGAAAAGCATCAAGGGACCAGCAGATGGCATGATCGTTACATTGCTGGATCCCCGAACCCAGTGGCTTAAAACTCACACCAGGCGCATATGCATGCATGCCCAAGATCCTGAGAGAAGACTGGAGAAGTGATTGCCACATGGTCACCCCCCCCGGGGGGGGGGGGGGATTTCTCACTTTCTGTCTCGCAGTGTCTCTGTCTCTGACAAACGCACATGCCCTATAGCAAAAACCTCACCAAAAGAAAAAAGAAAGAAAGAAAGAGAAAGCATCAAAACACAAGTGAAAATCCTAAACTAGATTGTTTTGAAACTCTTCACCCACCGTCACCTACCCTGTCAGTCAGAATGCATTTTCACAATTTGGGATACCAAGCAAAGTTGAAATGGACATAGCAGCCATGACGGTGAGCATTCTGCATACACTTCCACTCGCTCTGCTCAACCGAAGCCTCTGAATCCTAAAAGGACGAGACCCCTAATCTAGAGATGAGAGAGCAAGTTAGGTAGAGGTTCTCAAGAAAATACTTCAAAACCAGACTAATTATGTGTCAAAACATGTACTATTACTCAAAATAAAGCAAAGAATGAAAAAGAAAATAAAAGGCTATTGCACAAATAATTTGCTTCCAAAAAATGTTACCTATGAAATTAAACTAATTTGACCAATATGTTAGAGGCAGAAGAAAAACATCCTTTCATACCTGCAAGATTAAGAGTCACACCATGAAACTGCAAGAATAGGAGACTTTGTCTGCATATCTGGAACTACTTTTAAAAAAATAATGTCTATTTCAAGTAACAAGTGAAACCTGAAAGGCACTCTTACTGGTTATCAAATGCAATTTGAGGAAGACCTCTGCTTTAGGACCATGGCATTTGTTCGGAGCCTCTGCCAGTTCCTCATCTCCATGGTCTGTTTCCAGTGATGCACTTTGCATGTAATCTGTGTTTGCAGTTCAGCTGTTTTCATAGCTCATAAAATGCTTGGGAAGTGTTTGTAAAAAATTGTTCAAAGAAATGGAGCCACAGAAAAAGCTGAGCTTCCTGTATCTCAATGGTCTTTCTTCTTTGGTGATTTATCTGATCAAAATCTTACAATGTTTACAGTTCCCTTTAACCATTGTAGGCCAACATTTTCAAAAAAGAATGAAAAAAACCTGAAATCCTCAATGATGCTGATTATACAGAATAATGCTACCATTTTTACTTGACATTTTGAAAGTTGTGAGTAACATAGACTTATATGAATACACACCTGTGACCCTTCTTTTCCAAAAGAATTCTAACAAAGATCACTGTCTCAGTTATTTGCCTCAAAAAAACACAAATAAACCTGGTCAGTGTGTAGAAAGACTTCTCCCTTTAAGTAGATGCACTTAAAGAATTTAACATTTCAGGGAGGGTGAGGTGCTGGAGCCAAGGTTCCTAAGTTCCTACTCTATGCTGTCTATCTAAGGTTAACTGTGCACTGCACTGTCTGTATTCAGTCATGGCTCATTAGCACATGTCTGTTAGAATTTTCCCCTTGGGGAAAAAAATTTCAAAATTTTGTCAAGCACATGGTATTTCCAATCTCTTGAGGAAAGATGAATCTAGCCTGTCTCTCACTCAGAAGGCCTCAAAACCTGGACAACTGTAACACTATAAATTGCCTTTGAAAACTTGAAAGTATTGCTATTGTAGTTGCAAGATATGGAATATGTAAGTAAGCGAGGAGGCCTATCCATAAAGCTTAACAGACAAAGGGAGAACACAATCTGTGATATGAAAAGCATCATTTGATTTACACAATATATTCTGGATTAATTATCCCAGCATTGAACTTAATCATAACTTACATAATAAGAGATTTCATGTACCTCTTGAGCCAGAAACAAATAAAAATGGGCCAAAAGTCAGCAAGTTTTTTCCAACTCTCTCATTTTGCAATAAGAAGGCTTAGAAAAATACAATGTGAATCCAAGCTCACTTTTTAAGGAGTTGGTTATTATTGCCTGAATCCAGACACAGCGAATGAAGCCATGCCTGTCCCCAGCAGGGGTCACTCAGCTCACTGTCCTGGTCACTGTTTGACCTGCAGAAACAGGTCCAGCACAAATGATTTGGTGCTGAGATGATAACTGCTGGGCACATTCCACTTCTAAAATTAGAAGATAATTTTATCAAATAGCAAGAAGCTGAATATTTCTCTTATTTTTCTAGGGGAAAAAGGGTTCTGACATAACCCATTGTGACCATATTAGCTTACAAGGCATCTGAGTCACCAGTGGTGCCTATGGAGAGGAAAAGAAAGGAATGTTGGGTACAGGCCAGTTCACTAGGGTCCCAAGTTGCTTTAAGAAGAAAGGAAAAGGCACCAGAACTTCTCCTGGGTCTAGACGAAAACAAGAAGTTATAGAGATGGCTCTGAAAGCAGGTTGGGTCAGCCACAGCAGGTCACTCGAACATGATTCTAAAAGTATGGTGCCACGAAGCTGTTCTAGTGAACAAAGAGTCAAGAGTATTCTAGGAACCCCCTGAGCTACCATTAGCTCAAAGACCTAGCTTTTGTAGCAGGACAAGGACAGTGTAAAATAAGAGAGGAATACAAAAGAACCAGGGATCAAGAACCAGGCTCGGGAAGGAAACTGGAAAACATAAGCACTAAAATTTTATTTGAGGTTCAAGGCCAAGCACCGTTTATACAGGGAAATAAGGTGAGAGGAAGATGACTGGGTGGACTATACACAGCAAATTAAAATATAAACACCCATGTGAAGGGTCAACGTGCGTGAGAAGACGGTGCTGAAGAGTAGAAGCTTGTTTTCTCTGACATAAAGCATCTATCATTTATCTAATTTGAAAACTATACCTTGTAATGCTTTTCTTCTCCTGGATTTGTTATTCTTCCATTTCTCTTTGCAGCTTTTTCAAAACAATTTGCCAGAGGGCACATGCACCCGCCAGAGGGAGGCAGAGAGGGCAGAGGGAGGAGAGAGAGACGAATAGAGAGAAAGTGAGAAAGCACCCTTCATGGGTGACGGTCATGCTGTAATCCCTTCTCTTCCATTCCTCTCTCCTGTCACGATTTTGGACATGCACAAACACAGATCCAGCTTGTTTCAGGCCACTGGGTGTAGGGATCAAATGTAGGGTAGGCTGGATGGGATCCGGCAGCTGTAACCACGCCATGTGTTTGCTGCTTTCTTTCCTTCAAAAACACCTGCCTCTCCAATTTCTGCCCTCCATTTCTATTGATTTTTCATCTCATTGTTTTCATCTTCACTCTATGATTACTTCTTCTTTGTTCTATGATATCTGACACCTGATTCTAGATAGTATAGTTTCTTTCTTTTTTTTTTTTTTTTTTTTTTTTTTTTTTTGCTATAGGGCATATGAGCTCACCAGAAAGACAGAGACAGACAGAAAGTGAGAAATCACCCCCCTGGGGGGATAGCCACACCACAATCCCTTCTCCTCCATTCTCTCAGTATCTTGGGCACATAACCACATGCGCCCAGCATGAGTTTAAGCCACCCAGTCCGAGACTCGAGCTGCAGTTGACTACATGGGAGTCCAGCGACACAGCCACTATGCCAACTGCTGGCCCTGATAGTACAGTTTCTAATGAGAGAATTCCTAGAATTACATATCATTATATAACTTACATTTCAAGTACATTATTCCCAGTTACTAAAATAACATCAGAAATCGTGAGGTACAACACTTAAGTTTTTTTTTTTCTTTCACACCACATTGTCTTTTTTGGGGCTTATAGAATGATAAAGCAGTATTGATGAATAGATGGCAGTAACTGTAATGGTTTACCTGATCAACATGACTTTCCATTCCAGATCTTTGGTTTCTGAGGAATAGCTCTCATACTCCACCTGTTCCTAGGTGAGCTGTCAATCATGTCCTCACCTCTCCCTTTGGCAAAGAAGCAGGCACATGACCAAGTCAGCCCACTGTAACACAACATTCCCCATCACGTGACAGAGTTAGCACAGACTCAAGATGTAAGAGTGACTGCAGAATCCTCTCAGGGATCCATTAGCTGCAGCTACTGTAAGGCTCTTCCATTTGGATCAGGAACTCTCACAGTATAGACAGGATGAGTTTTCTTCTGCATAATGAAGACCTGTCCGTGTTACTAGCAGAAGCCAGCACTCATGTATAAGCAGTAAGAAGCAGAACCAAAAGACAGAGTGAGTGCTCAAGCCATGCAAACATCATGCAAGTCCAGATTTCAGCCTTGACCTGCCAGTTACATCATCCAACAAATATGGTTCTTTGCTTAAGCTAGTTTAAATTGGGTTCCAGTCACTTACAACTGAAAGATCCTTGGGGTGTATAAATGTCAAACAGTATTAACAGGAACACAGCTGACACTAACGCAAAGCCTTCATGGCTTAATGATAAATGACTAATACATGTGGCTCACATTTTCCAGAAATTCTGGATGCCCCATGTCAGTATTGCTGCACATGCTCAGTCCAGCTGGTGGACATATCAGTTACTATGATTTACAGGATTTCCAGGTCACTGGTTTCTTGATTTTCTGCTATTTTAAACAGGATTCTGAATTACCAGTTTTGGATTTAGAATAATATATATCTTCTTGACTTCGGAAGGCTATACAATATTGGACATGATATGGTTAAATAGTAAAAGCCATATCGTACTAAAGCCACAGGTAAAATCTTATAGTTAACACACAGGAACTCTATCATCTACCAAATGAGAGGAGCCTCTGTGAGTTCAGATTCAATCTCAAAGTAGTTCTTATCTCTAGAAACAAATGTAGGGTATATAAAACACTACAGTTTCCACTGCATACTGATGGCCTGCTATATACTAGACAGTATATTATGTAACGAGACTCTAAAAAGTTCATGGAAAATAGAATTACAGTAGAAATTCATGCATTTTTATGCCAAAAAATCCATGCATATTTTTTAAATAATATGTATTTGCATGAATTTTTGAAGATCCCTTATATATTATGAATAGCAATTGAGAAAATGAAGCTCAGGTCTTAGTGGTATAATCAGGTAAAACCCTTGAACAAATAATCAAGTTTTAGTAGTAATAAATGTTATGAAGAAAAATAAGTCACTAAGGAAATAGGGAGATGAAGGTTTCCCTGAGGAGGTGGCATCTAAGAAAGTATCTGAAACACTAGAAAGAACAACATAAAAAAAGTCAGGAAATTAAAAACTGTAAAGTCTTGGAGAAGAAATAAGCTCAGCATATTCAGGGAACAAGCAGCCCGTACCAGAAGTAGAGAGATAAGTCATTGTAGGTTTGGGTAAGAAGTCTGGATTTCTTCCATACATGATGCTAAGTCACTGGAACGTTTCAACTGGAGAAGTGGCATGATTTGATTTAAACTTTTAGCATGTGACTAGGAGTAGGAAGATAGCAGGGAATTAATTGAAGCCAGTTCAGGAGTTATGACTATAACTGAGGAAGACGATATGATGGCTCGATTTAGGTGATGACAATGAAAGTGGTGAGAAGTGGCTTAGGGATTACGATCTAAAGACAGACTTGAAACAACTTCCTAATAGATTGGTTGAGGGTATGAGAGAAACGAATCAACGCTAAACCTGTTTGGGTCTGAGTAGTTGCATAAATTATGGCATTTACTGAGATGGAGAACTGATGAAGAGGAATCACTGAAGTATGTGAGAGTTACATAGAGAGATTCCTTCTTTCATCATATTAGGTAAGGGTTTCACAAATTTGGTCATTTCCCATCTTGAGGGTAAAGGCATTGAATTAGTACCAGGAACTCATAAAATATTTGTAGAAAAAGTTTAAATATTCATTCTAAAATGAGTGTTTGGTGAATAATACAACCATAAATCCTTAATACATATTTGGTTATTTCCAATTAAAATCATCTTTTGGTACCCATAGAGGACTGTTTCCAGGAACTCCCACAGATACAAAAATCCATAAGTGCTCAGATCCCCTATATAAAATCACAGTATTTGAGTATATATAACCTATACACATCATAAACTTTAAATCTTCTCTAGATTACTTATAATGCTTAATAAAATGTAAATGCTAGGTAAATAGTTGCTATACTATATTGGTGTTTCTACTTGTATTATTTTTTTGTTGCACATATTGCTACAATACTTTTTAAAACATCTATCTCAGGTTGATTGAATCAGTAGATGGAGAACACATGGACAAGAAAGGCTCACTCTAATTTATCTGTTTTATAAGATTATAAATTTAAAAACCCTTCTGATATTGTCATGTATATGTTACATGATAGGTATACCCCAAGGACTGTCACAGTACTGGTACTCAGAAAATGTAACTCAGGTAAATAGTATCACTTACTTAATGTTATCTCAACCAGGCTCACTTTGACTATGGTGACACTTGGTGTAACAACAAAGATTTCTTTGTAAACATGTATAACTTTACGCTATACATCATATTGTTCTCTAGTAGTCCAAAGTGTCTTGGAGCATTTTCTATTTGTGTAAGAATCATATGTTGGAGGGTCCAGCAGAGTGATACAACAGTGGTTGTATCACTGGACTTCCATATGGCCGACCTTAGTTTAAGTCCCAGAGCAAGGGCCTTGAAATATTTGAGAGATTAAAATATTAGGCCCTCTGTAATAATATCATCAACAATCATCTATGAATAAAATCACACCAACAATGTCAAATTTTCAAAGGCCTTCTGTCATAAAGAAAGGCAAAATGTCTAGTCTCTTTATTCGAAAACATGGTGTAACTCTAGAGCTCTTCACATGCTGCTGTAGTCTACACAAAATGTTTATTGTATGAGAGTATAATATCGGGCTGATTATCACGAAATCCACACTAAATTGAAAATACCATGCTGTTTATCTGTGTAAGTCAATTATAATTTGCATTTCTTTTGAACGTAAGCTTTGAAGTAAAATTAGTGCAATACCTAGATCCAACTGGGATGATACTGAATTGCCCAAGAGAGTTCCCATCCCCTCCAAAAGTAGTTGTGGAAAATCTAGTGCCAACAGTATAATTTTGGAAACAAATATCACATGGTGACTTAACTTTGGTGTATGTCTCACAAGAAAACATTTTAAGCCATCCTTATTAATCATGACAAGTACAGACAGTATCTTTCTGCCTGCCCAGCAAGGCCTTTCATTTCTGGTTGAAATAACAGTCTAATTTACCTTTTGGGACTATCTTCCCCCAGTTCAAATAACGTTAGTAAAATAATAAGCCCACTACCTTTTTCCATTTCTACCCCAACTGAGAGGTAGTGACCTAGATCCCATCTGTTCCAAGGCCTGGCTATTTAACTCTTCTTTAGATCCATGGACTAGGCCATATATATCGCATAAGTGTTTTTCTTTTCTTTTTTTCTTTTTTTTTTTTTTTTTTTGATTTAACCAAAGAACTCCAACTAACATAAAATACAAAAATCTATGTCAATTTGGATTTCATCCTGGCCATTTCTGACCATAAATGCTATAGTATTCTGAACTATGCAGTCCATATACATTTGAATGAATAATGTTCTTGAGTTTCAGTGGCTGCCACCTGCCTGAATGAGGTGCTGAAATGTAAAGAACAACCCACAGTCATCTGAAACATACACAGTCTGTATCTGCTCTCCTAACATGCGACAAAAAACTTTTATATTGGAAAATGCTTTTCTCATTGTTTCCACGTGTGGTGATACAGTCTCATTTGTAAGGGCATTTTCTTAGGCCATTATAAATATTAAATCTTGTTCAGTCAAAAGACATGTAATAATAATGCTTCCCATTTCCCAACAGTTCATATTGCATAAAAATGTGGAATGTATCGTTTCCTCCATGTTTGATATCACATAGGTGAGAAAACCAAAACTTAGGAAGTTAAATGAATTTGCCAATCATGCGGTTGGTAAATATCAAAATTGGAACTAGGACCCAAGTTTTCTAATTCAAAGCTTAAAATTACATTTTTAATGTCATAATAGTCTCTGTCTGCAGGATATCACTGTACATGTTATAGAAATGGCCTTCATAACATGTAACTTAGGAACTACTCTAAGGTAAACAGTTGATGTACGTATGTGAAACAGGGAATACAGGCTGTGAAAATTCAAACAAATGCAAGTATGTTTTTTGATGCATTAATTTCCGCTTCAAAGCCCAGATCTCTGAAGACTGGTTAAAAGTATGACCTAGAAGTTTTCTCTTAATAACCTCACAAAATCTCACAGGAAAATAGCACATTTTTGTCTCTTCCCTTTCTGTGAGACGGAATAAACCCTCTCAGCCCACATACCCATGCTGTAGACTGCCCAGTGGCCACCGTTCTTGTCTGTGTGCTTCAGAAGAACCTTGTGAGCTCAGGAATCATGGGGCTTGTGGTACAGGAGGATTTATGAAGCTTACATGTTAATTGATAGAAACTGGATTCTGTTACTTGCCAGTATTATTCAATAGTATAGACAGCACCTGTTTTTCAACCTTCTTTTATTTATTTTTTTATAGGTTTCCCCATAGAGTGCATGCGCGAGACAGAGAGGGAAAGCGAGAAGTCACCTCCTGGGGGGATGGCCACGCTGCAATCTCTACTCTTCCATTCTCCTCTTGGGATTTTGGGCATACATACACACATGCCCAGTTTAATTCTCAGGCTGCCAGGTCCAGGTCTCAAACTGCAGCCAGCCACATGGACTTCAGTGCCATAACTACTAACCACGTGCTGGCCCCTACCAGGTCCTCTCAGAGATGTCAAAGAGGCAATAAACAGGCAAAAGACTAGACTGGCAAGCTTCTACAAACTGTCCATCTGCTGGAGCTAAAACTAGTCTGTGGTGACCTCACTCAAATTCAGAAAATATATACTGTGGAAATTTTTTTAAAATAAAATTTAAGAGCACTAGAATCAAACTTTACCAGAAACCCCTGAGACTTCTAGACATCTCTTCTGCTTCTTTAGAGTAGTCCAGCTGAAGTGTGCTGATGAGGCTTGGAGCCCACAGTCAGGAGACACACGAAATACTCTGGGTCTGACGGACATGTGGGACATTTTTAACGCCATCTTCTTCGCTTCTATTTGTTTGCTTTAATTTTGCCAGAGAGTGCATCCCTCACCAGACAGAGACAGGGAGAGCAAGAGACGGCATCTCCTACGGGGCGTGGCCACAAGCAATCCTTTCTCCTCCACTGCTCCCTCCCTTCAGGATTTGGGGCACACAAGCACACACACCTGAAGTGTTTCTCAAGCCGCTAGGTCCAGGATTCAAACTGCGCGATAGGCCAGATATAATCCAGCCACCTTAACCACCATACCACCGATTGGCCCCCTTGTTTTTAAAATATATTTTTCTGCCATTAAATTTTCATATTACTGATTTTCAAATTATGGAATTACTTTATCTGTATCGGTTATCGATTGCTGAATAACAAACTACTCCAAAATTTAATAGCTTGAAACAAATACCATTGACACAGCCTGCTGGCACAGGTGACAGCACTCTGAGCTGCACTGCTGGAAGCTGCATGGCAGACCTCGGGTTTGGTTCTCGAGGCTGCCCTGAAGACTCGGCCGGCACATGCGCTTACACCCAGATCCTGGTGAACTTACAGACTGCGGCAAGGGGACTGTGGGGTGTGCAGACCCTGCTAAGGGTGGTTTTCTTTCTCATTCTCTAGTGTGAGCTCATGTGTTCTCTATTATAAATGAAAATTAAAAGATTTAAAAAATAACTTATTTATTTAGACAAAGATTCTGGGGGTTAGAAACTTGGGCAAGGCTCACCTGGTTAACGCAAGGCTTAACCCTGCATCTGTGGATGATTGAGAAGCTGCCAAAAGCTGAGTGGCTTTTGTTTTTGTTTTTCTGGAACAACTATGGCAACTGAAAAAAAAAAAAAAAATGTGTCTCTCTTCATCCACTGACTAGTCTAACTTCTTCCATGGTGGAAGCCACAGGACCCTCAAGGGCAAGAAAGCAAGCCCCGTGTGTAAGCCCCATGTGCAAGCCCCTGCAACCCTGGCTGCACCACATTTATCAGCGTCTAACCGACCAGGGCAGTCCGAAGACAGCCTGGAGTCTCTGGGAGGTATTACCAACAGGATCGAACAAAGGTGGAAGACTATGTGTAGCCACTACTGTAAGACAGCACATTTATTTTTTGGTTGGTTGGTCTATTTTTAATGCTGGGCCAGATTAAGGATGTCTCACATGCCATGTAGTACAGGCATATTAATGTAATTTCTGTTAAATTTGAAAATTAAAATAGTTCAATCAAATCTTTTTTATTTTTTAATTGCCAGGGGCATGTGAACTTGTTAGAGAGAGAGAGAGAGAAAGACAGAGAGAAAGCAACCCCTACAATGGGGTGTGGCCATGCCACAGTCTTCCCATCAGGATTTTGGGCACACATGCCCGCACACCTGGCATGTTTTTAAAGCCACTGGAGCCAGGACTCTAACTGCCATTGGTCATGTGGGATTCAGCTTCCTTAACTGCTGCACTATAGGACTGTCCTCCAGATTTCTTTAAATTATTCATTTAAATAAAAATTTTCTTGAAATTAAATGTACAGATTCTAAGGCTTTCAAGTCTCTAAATTCATTAATATAATATGACCACATCATTTTCTCCATAAGATAAATATGTTCACTGTGTATACCATCAGCTAGGGCTACTACCAGATTTAGCATTATAAAATTTGAGAGGAGAATGGAGGAGAAGGGATTGCGGCGTGGCCATCCCCCCTGGGGGATGATTTCTCGCTTTCTGTCTCTCTGTCTTTCTGGCGAGCGCACGCACCCTACAGCAAAAACCTCTCAAAAAAAAGAAAGTCAGGAGGTCAGCTAGGCTCATCACTAAGCACATGTCTTCTTCCTATGCATGAAACCTCTCTAAGCATCAATTCAGTGAAGACCTAATCACTGATCAGACCTAATTGCTGATTACTATACGTCAGCAATCCCCAACCTTTTTGGCACCCAGGACTGATTTTGTGGATTACAACTTTTCCATGGACCAGGAGAAGGGGGGTGGTTTCAGGATTATTCAAGCACATTACATTTATTGAACACGTAATTCTATTTTTATTGCATTGCAATAGATAATGAACTAATGATACAACTCACAATAGATAATGAACTAATGATACAACTCACCGTAGTTCAGTATCTGCAGCTGCCCCCAGCGCTAGCAACACCACCTCCACTCTCCCTCAGATCATCGGGCATCAGGTTCTCATGGAGTGACAACCAAGATCCCTCTCATGTGCAGCTCACAGTAGGGCTCACGCTACTATGAGAATATAATGTTGCTGCAGATCTGACAGGAGGCAAACTTTAGGTGGTAATGGGAGCAAGAGGAAGTGGCTGTAAATACAGATGAAGCTTCCCTTGCTGGCTGCTGTTCACCTCCTGCTGTGTGGACCAGTTTCTAACAGGGCAAGGATTGGTACCAGGCCATGGCCTGGAGGTAGGGGACCCCTGCTAGACACCATGACCTTTTAGGATGCCACAAAAATCACTGAAATCAAGACTGTTAAATCCATGAGCACCAAGATTAGATACTATCTTATTCTTCATAATCAAAAAATTTGAGTATCTGGGTACCTATAAATATGTGTATATACATTTTTATAAATGTATTGATGTTCATATGTGAACACTGGCTCCATTTTCAAGACAGAAAGTTGTATTACAGGGCACATAAATTCTTTTTTATAATGCCAACATAATTTAAAATCTCTCAAAAGTTTACAGGAATAAGAAATTTAGTTCTAAAAACTATAATGAGGAATACTCAGACTACTCAAGCATCTCTTCCAGACTTCGCAGCACTCAGCAAGGGCACGGGCATATCTAACACACGCTCACATGTGGCTTATCATTCAAGGGCCCAAAGCTTCTTACAAATATTTTGGAAGTATCATTTCATATTATCCTTACCTTGATAAATGCTTGGTACAACTCTACATAACATTTGGTTAAAAAAAATTAAGCTATTGAACTATTTATTCAGCATAAAATGGGACATTTTTCTCTGCCACATTAAAAAAGTTTTCATCTCAACCACCAAACAAAAATGAGACAGTGGTGGCTGAAAAGCATTCTGTTGGCCGATAAAGGAGTTACAGAGGAAATGTCTGGGAAAGCACTTTGATCTGTACTGGATGTGCCCATCATGGTTAGTGGGAGATGCTTCTCCCCTTGCGTAGGGCAAAGACTCAGGAAACGTCCCCACACTGTTGAAGGGCCAGACGATGGGACTTGTGCCGGAAAATGAGAGCTAAGTGGATTGGGTTTTCTATTTCTGCCACACCATGGTTTCCAGCGTCCTGGATGTGCTGCACTTTCTCCCAGAAAGTTCCTAGCACCCCGCAACAAGTTTCTTGAATTATGGTCACACATCCACACCCTGTTGTTCTATAAAGATAATAAAGAAACACTGTAATGTGCTACATTTGGACAGCCTTCTCAGTGAGGCAAAACAGATGTCAAGAGAGGAAGGCTATCAATATAAAGCCAAAGTGAGAGGAGAAAATAATAATAAAAACTTCACAATAAATCATTCAGTAGGGAGTGGGTAGATCACAGAGTTTGACGAAGTGGGGGAGCAGCTCCAGGAGGAGGCTTGAGACAGACTCAAGTCCTGTTTCAGAACCAGAGTGCATTCAAAGTGTCATGAGCACCTCATTTTAAACAGGGTTATCTGCAGAACCGAGAAAGAACTACAGAAGGCAGAACTTCTCGTGAAACCAATCACTGGTCTCTTCAGGATCTGTGTCCAAAAGTTAGTTATAAATCCACAGTCAACATAGATTTACATGCATTGTCCCCAAGCTCCAGCACTGTCTCTGAACCCTCCAACATCATTGCGATGGAAGTACATGGTTCTCTCTCTTTCTCTAGCCCTCATTCTGGTTTTTGTTCCATCAGTAGATAGACCAACAGTCAGACAGATGACTGATGCTAAATCTCCTGCTGTTTTTGTTTTTGTTTCTTAATCTCCTTTAAACTACAAATCTCTGAGAGGCAGAACCAGTGTCTGTCCTTCAATATGCATATCCAAGTACTCAATTCACACGTCAGCTGCTGAAAAAATGCTCTGTACGGTATTATTAAATGAGACAAGAGTCTTAAACTTCTTTTATAAAACATAATGGAAAATACACAAGTAACAGAATATATACAAAGAGAATCAAGTGCTTTTGAATGTTTTCAGAAGAAAAATGCCAAAACCTAGCCTGGCAAAAACCTGTGCCTTTATTTTATTTCAATGGCATGTCAACAGACATACCAGAGGCCAAAATTTAATATTTTTAAAATATAAAAAAAAAAATTCAGAATCAGCAGTTTGTTTTGTGAGTTCTATATTTTGGTACTGGAGAAATTATATTTCTGAGGCAAGATGATCGTTCTGTTCTCTATTCTGTGGCATATAATTTGAAGATTTCATGACCTTGTATTACAGCAAGCATCTGATTCAGTTAAAGTTTAGATAGCTCTGGTTAAGCAAAGAATCCATCTGGCCTAAATCAATCTGGGTAGGAATTTACCAGAGAACCAGCAAGAGAACAGCTATGTTTGAGGTATCTGAAACTTGCATAGTTCATCTGCAAGGAGATGAAATTCAAGAAGAGGCTGATAGTCTAATTTGAGTGTCCTTTACAAGGCTTATTTATAAAGGTAGAGGACTAGTAACGAAATATTATTCAGTTTTATGCAACACTATACCTCATTTCCCACATAGACAACTGCTCCTCCTACTCCACATCAATCCTAAGAAACCACCATCAATATCAGCCTCATCAGTCACCAAAATGAGATATGCTATAAATGTCATGACCACCTGCTCTGGCAGCACGCAGTACCTGTACCAAGAAGTTCCTTCCATCTATAGCCTGTTTAAATGTAAGCCATTCATGTCTACATTCTAAAACACAATGCATGCAGACTATAGCAGATGGGACTTAAGGATGACCCCTTATGATTAAGAATGATTTGATAGGGGCTAGCAGGTGGCATGGTAGTTAAGGCACTGGACTCACATGGTGGACAGTTCGAGTCCCAGACCTGGCAGCTCACTTTCTCACTTTCCCTTTCTCTCTCTCTTTCTGTCTTTCTCTGGTCACATTGAAATAATAATAATAGTAATAACAAATGGAATTAAGTCAATGAATAATTCTTAGGAAAAAAGAATGTTTTAATAAATGAATAGGGAAACACTTCAAGTACACAGATTAAAGAAACAAAAGTACTTTTTCTTATAATACTGTATATTATATAGCAATGTGCTTAAGCTTGCCTGCTTTAAATACTGATATAGTCTCAAGAGATGATAACATGCCTTTCTGGAAAGATGTAGGAAGTTCAAGCTCATTCCACATCACAGACAAAATAGGCCATTTGTTTCCATATACCAAATAATGTGAAGTACTTACTTCATCCCAAGGCCTGATGAGAGGCCAGGAAAGTCACTGCTATTGCATTAACTTGCACTTCTGGGCCTCTGGATGGTGGCTGTAAAATTCTAAGTGTTTGGATGAACACTTCACAGGATTTGATGATGAGTGCTTTTTACAAAAGAACATGTGAGTCACCCAGCTTTTACAAGGGAATCTGCCTCATGGAGAATGCCTGAAACCTGGGGTGAAACGTTACCTCTGCCAGAAAAGCATCGGATGCAAACCAAAGACAACACGTGAAACCAAATAAGCCACAGCACGTAAATCAGAGGTCCATTTTGCTATTAGAAAACGGCATTTGCCAGCACATTCTTTGTTGTCCCCAGCAACTACGTGAGAACAGGACGGTTGCTATGAAAGTTTATAACATTTTCATAACCTAGTGTTTTCTGGCACATTTTCCCTCTCCAGAAATCATAGTGACTTTGCTTTATCATGGCTAGAAAACTGAAATGTTTTTATCCAGACAGTATCTGTGTAGATATATTTAATCACATTAGGAACTATGTCTAAGAACTGTAGTTCTTCTGCCACCTGGAGACAGAGCCTTCCATGAGAAGGACGCAGTGAGAAGGAGGGCATGTAGATCTGTCTACCAAGCAGCAAGCCTGCCCTGAGCACTTCTTGACTATATATTCAGCCTGGGTGTATTCACCATAACGTCTGAAACTATGGCAATGTTGGAGAATTGTTAAACCAAATATTAAAATCCTGGAAACAGAAATGTGCTTACTTCTGTAACTAAATTATTAATATTTGGTAAATGACTCAAATTGAGCAGTGACACATCTCCAGAAATGCTTTTTTAAATATATTCTTAGGTTTTGTTTTTTAGTTTCTGGATTTTCTGAATAAGCTTTCCTCGATAATAAGATTTTTAACTCTATGGGGAAATGTTGCCATTATAAACATTTAGCTTTTAAATAATCAAATTGGGACTTAAAATAGACTAAATGTAAGGAACTTATCAAGTAGAAGTACTGTTACTATCTTTTGCTTTGAATGCTTGCATTTTTACACTAAATACAGTACTAAATGTTATTACTAAATTTTATTTTTGTTTATTTTTAATTTTTCCAGAGGGTACATGTACTTGCCAGGGAGAAAAAATTAGAAAGAGAAAGAGAGAAATTCCCAGGGGCACAGTCATTGCTCAATCCCTTCTCCTCCAGACAGTGTATTTTTCAAGCCTCCAGGTCTGGACTTGAACCGCATAATCGGTCATATGGGATGCAGCTCCCTTAACTACCATGCCATGGGCTGGCCCATGAAATAATTTTTTTTTTCTAAAAGAGGAAATAGGGGCCAAGAGATGGTGTAGCATTTATATCACTGGACTCCCACATGGCTGACTGCGTTGGAGTCCTGGACACAGAGGATTGAAAATTACACCAGGCATGTGTGAATGCATGCCCAAGATCCTGGGAGGATAATGAAGGAGAAGGAATTGTGGCATGGCCATCCCCCTGGGGGAAGATTTCTCAGTCTTTCTCTCTCTCCATAGTGAGCGTATATACCCTAAGGCAAAAAAAAAAAAAAATGTTCTTTCTTTAAAAAGAACAATTAAAGAAGTAATATATAGGGGAAAAGGTCTTTAAAATGAGGTAAATGTCTAACAAAAACTGTCTGTTACACTTTCTTAGTTTTGGTTTCCAAATAAATCATTTTGTTTACAACCAGCAACAACAACAAAAAGGACAATTAAAGTAGACATAAACATTTTTTTCTAAGAATATAATTTAAATATAATAAAAATCAAGCAAACACATTAGAGTGTTACTCATTCAAAGCCCAACTCCATATCCTGAAGTCACATTCCCAGACCTCTAATACATGTTTTAAAACAGCAGATACAGATCTGTTTTCTGAAATGACACACATAAAAGATAATCTTCATGTTTAGTTACATGTTCACAGATCCCATTAAATGGGGGGGGGGGATATGTGGAGATGCCACAATTACAATATCACTACTAACATTTTTATATGAAGTTTTGACAATTACACCAGAAAGTGTCACTTGTTTAAGAATTGAGAAAGTTTGTGTCTCTATGAAAATTATATTTATTTGTATCTGAATTATGTGTTCTTCTTTTTATGCTAAATTCATCCCTATTGCTTTTCACTAAGTAAATATTATACGATTATAATGAGTGAAAATGGCTATATTGTAGAGAAAACCATCAACCTGTCCTGATTTTTCATTAATTGCTTTAAAAATCTTTAGTCCTGTATTTTTAGAACATGTCACCGAAAATACATTTCCCATCAGATTGGAACCTATGTAGCTCTCAGGACGTTATTACTGAAAAGTAATACTTTAAAAAAGAAAAGCATTTTAACATAAAATACAACACTGATATAGTATCATCTTGTGTTAAAGTTTAGCACATCCCCCAAAAGTGAAAGTAAACTAAAAATTATGTACCAGAAAAGACATAGAAGCACACAGGCTCTTGCTAAATCACGTTAGTAATGAAAAAATAGCAATCACATTAGTTTTCTAAATCATAAGAGCTGGTACTGAAAGTGACTTTCCCCAGAGCACCGACAACTTCAGGCCATTTATCCTGGTGATTAACTGCAGTTAAACTAAGTGAACATTACGGTACCGCTACACGCATCCTGATGTCCTCAGTATTTTACAAATGAATCACTCAACTTCTTAATTTCTAGAGTCAAATAGCAATGACCTGGGACAAACAAGAAGTAAAACATCTCCCAGGAACCTAGGAAAGTGTCATCAAGAATTTTTTTGAACAGATCAGCAGTTAGCGTAATGGCTATATTGCTGAACTCCCATGTAGGCGACCGCGGTTCGAGTCCCAGACTCGGTAGCTTAAACTCATGCTGGGCATGTGTGCGCGTGTGCCCAAGATCCTGAGAGGAGAATGGAGGAGAAGGGATTGCGGCATGGCCATCCCCCCGGTGGGTGATTTCTCGCTTTCTATCTCTCTGTCTCTCTCTGTCTTTCTGGTGAGTGCACACGCCCTATAGCAAAAACCTCTCCAAAAACAAACAAAAAAAAATTTTTTTAATGTATATAAAAATCATAAAATGTGAAGAGAACAAATCTATGCAATTTCAAATTTAAGGTTCATAAAAAAATGATACCTTCTATGAAGAAATGGGAGGTCTAGTATTTCTATTTGAAATCAGACTACATTATAACATTTTTCATTTCTTTTAGCTTCAGGATCCTTTTGAGACAGTCAGGTCTGGACTCAGCCGTTTATTGCCTATAAATGTAGCTATTTTCGTTTAAAGTTCTTAGTAAACATCTTTGCCTTCCTCAAGGGCTCTTTCCTGGAAAGGCCTCAGCTGAACTTCAAGCTTCACTTGTACATATGTCACATTCAGAAGAAGATTGTTGTACCAAAATGTCTTACTTCTAACCACATCAAATCATGGCATGCATGGAATGGCTTTGTTTCTATAATCCCTCAGTCTTGGTTTTAGAAGTCAGTACTTATAGCCAGCTCCATAGTACAACAGTTACAGACTGTGCATAAGGAACCAGATCCCACGTGGTTTGAATCCCAAACCCTAGCAGCTTGAAAAACACACTGGGCATATGTGCATGCATGTCCCAAATCCCAACAAGATGAAAAAAATGGAACATACGGGACTGTAGCCCAACCGCACCCACTGGGGAGTGCTTTCTCAAATGCGCTCTTGCTCTCCTCCCGCCCCAGCACATGCACCCTGTGGTAATTTTAAAAAAGAGAGAGAGAGAGAGAGAGAGAGAGAGAAAAGATACTACTTTTGGTATATTTGAGCAGAATAGCAAACTTCTAGATACAAGTGAGAAATGTAGAACTGCAGTCCAGAAGGAGCCTAGGACCTCGAGTCTTTCTAGTCCAGGAGTTTCTGTTCCTTTGGCCTGCGCCGAACTTGGACAAAGGCAAGAAGTAGACTTTTCATTGTGTTAAACTTCTAAGATTTGGAGACTGTTTGTCTATTTGATCTATTCTTTTTTTTTTTTTTTTTTTTTGGAGGGGTTTTTGCTGTAGGGCGTGTGCGCTCGCCAGACAGAGACAGACAGAGAGACAGAAAGCGAGAAATCACCCCCCAGGGGGGATGGCCACGCCACAATCCCTTCTTCTGTTCTCCTCCAGGATCTTGGGCACGCACGCACACGCGCCCGGCATGAGTTTAAGCCACCAGGTCCGGGATGCAAACCGCGGTCAACTACATGGGAGTCCAGCGACATAGCCATTACGCTAACTGCTGGTCCCTATTTGACCTATTCTTATCAATATATTTTTCTTCCTCCTTTGCTCAACTTTCTCCTTTCTTCACCACACACAAAATTCTAGCCAATACCAAACTGAAGTGCATCTGTTTGGAACTGGGTCTCTAAGTACAATGTCTTGAAAATATTATCCATGAAGTGAAAAAATATCCTCAATAGTTTCATTTGTTATTTAACTAACATGCATTTTCTCAGTCAAGTGATACCTGTTGTCAAATGATTCACAGTCAAGTAATCTGTTACATTTTGGACTTCAATAAAATATTCATTTTATTGTGGAAAGGAGTCTACCCTGGCCAAGCCAGTAGGAGCTTTATAAAGTGTCTCTCAGCTGGAATTATCCTTCACATCTTCCTCACGCATGACTCCTGTCAGTGGCTATTCTAAAACCATTTCCTCCTTTGCTACTATAATTCACTTGTAAGTATGGAGAACTTCTTATAGTGCAATAATGACCTTGGCATTCCACAGAGAGGGTAGCTGTATGAAACGGAGATGAGATCACCTTATACTGAACTATACAACCCTGACTTCATTATACAGAAGTGTTAAATCATGTTAGGCCACTAACTTTGGTCTCACTAGAATGTTTCATTATTCTACAGAATGATAAGCCATTCCACAAACCAAATATAGATACGTGGGAAAAGAAGGAAACCCAAGTAGCCAAGTAGAATTAGCCTTATCTTGTGGATACTGCTATTTCCTACATTCAGTCTTTGCAAGTACTATGCTACAATTCTTTGGGGATGAAAAACAGGGAACACATTAGAAATCTGAACTCTACTTCTTAACACACTGAAATTTTCAACCATTGTTTTCAACTGGAAAAGTATAAAATAATAAACTCAGATGTTCTAAGTGTGGCCTTTGGAACTTTCTTTGTTGATGCTATCATGAGCACACATATTAAAAGTGAAACAGAAGATGAATAGTTTACAGGGTAAAGAAATATTTTCCATCTTCACAATCTATGGTTTCAGGGTACCCCTTAGGACTTAAAATGAAGTCTACTTGGTGGTCTCAACTCTAACCCCTGGAGAATGTAGTAGTCTACATCTCCAACATAGAACACCTGATTCTGCAGAATTTGACACTTCTCTGCAGCCTCCACACAGAAGAAATGGAGGACTTGACATGCATGGAAATTAAATTATCTTTCACCCCTAGAGACACGCTGTCCTCCCAGGTCAGGGTTACATGAAGGTCAAATGAAGGAGTTCACATTTCAAACAAGTCTGCCCTAGCTGCAAATAGACAGAAAACACATCTTTTTGAGTTCTTGACAGTATGCTACATTTTATGTAATCCATCAAAAGAAAAAAACAGAATAAATACAAAGTAAATCAACTTAAAGGAAAAAATTTTGCATTATCAAACTAGATGACTGCATTAAGAGCCAGAGTGCTTCTAAAGTGTGAATTTCCCATGAGTTCACAAATGCATAAACAAATTCTGAAACAGTCATAAAAGCTCAATGTCTATTGGCAAAGACTGATCATTACTGTTCCATGTAGCCGTCAAAGAAACTTAGGAGTTGTTTACTTGTATATAAAAATCATAAAATGTGGAGAGAACCAATCTATGCAATTTCAAATTTAAGGTTCATAAAGAAGGTATCTTCTATGAAGAGATGGGAAGTTTAGTATTTCTACTTCAAATCAGACTACATTATAACATTTTTAATTTCTTTTATAACTGTTGTAATTTACAACTCTGAATGGCTTAGATACTATTAAAAAAAAACAGAGACTTAGGAATCATCTTGAAGGTCTCAATGAAAATATAAAAACACTTAAAAATAAGATAAAAATCCTCTTAATCAGAATTAATAATTGGTATTCATAGAGGCTCATTCAATTAATCATTACACTAGACTTACTTAAATGTTATATCTTTTAAAAAAGAACTCTCATTGACAAAAAGATTATTTTACCTTTGTACTTTTATTCAATTCTTTCTCTTCTCAGCTGATATATCCAGTCACCTATTGGTTAAAACATGATACATGTCAGTCAAATTATAAAATTTCAAAACATATATAACACTTAGTATTACAGAATGTTCTGAGTTCATTCAAGAGCACATTGCATTTCCCACACATAAGCAAAGTTTTAATCACTTAATAAATAATTTGTATAATTATATCTAGAAATGTGGATAATTTTTCTCAAAACCTGTGAAGACACCCACAATTCTGAATAGAGAAGATAGGAAAGTTTCCTGAATTCCGAGAAGTCACCTCCTTCATTCTTTGAGCTGCCTACTCTGTTTCATACACAAATCCTATTAATATATAAGAGAAGCAAGCTGTCCTTCCCTTAGCATTTTTGTAATATTACTCACTCTGGATCCAGAGCTACATTGACACCTCCAAGATGACTAACTGTGCCATCTTATGAGTGGCAGCGGGTAAATCAGATTAGATCTGTGCTTAAGAACCTAGTTCAGGGAACCAGCAGTTAGTGTAATGGCTATGTCACTAGACTCCCACGTAGTCAACCGCGGTTCGTGCCCTGGGCCCGGTGGCTTAAAACTCACACCGGGCGCGTGTGCATGCGTGTCCAAGATCCCGAGAGGAGAATGGAGAAGGGATTGCGGCGTGACTATACCCCCTGGGGGGTGATTTCTCGCTTTCTGTCTCTCTGTCTCTCTTTGTCTGTCTGGCGAGCGCACGCGCCCTATAGCGAAAACCTCTCCAAAAAATAAAGAAAGAAAGAAAGAAAGAAAGAAAGAAAGAAAGAAAGAAAGAAAGAAAGAACGAACGAACGAACGAACCTAGGCCATCTTTTCACCAATACACATAGAGAGTTTAACCACATAATCATGACCAAGTCCTTTGACCAACTACCTTCATATTTTAATCATCATCTACTAAAATATTTTGCAGCAAGAATTTCATGTTTTGGGCATCCTGAAAAATCGAAGTGGCTATGCAACTCTTGTCACTTTTGGAAACTAATAGGGAAAAACGTCTCCTAAGAAAATAAAGTACAAAGACGTAAAATGTGTGCCACAAACAGATTAACAACGGGAAATATAAAGATGACACATGGTCCAGCTTGCCTATCATCTCAGACCGCCTAATTAGTATCTAATTGTTTATCTTTCCACTTGACTAAAATGGAAAAGAAGCATTTTCAACCAGCAGATATTATATATAATAAAAATTATATAAATATAAATATAAATATAGATAGTATATATACATAGAGAGAGAGAGAAAGAGAGAGAGAATATGATATACATGCATAGATACATGTGATTAGGATTTAAAATCAAGTGACTTAGAAGAATAAAGCTCAGGTTTCCACATCTGCGACTCATTGGAATGTTGGCATTAGAGTGAAGGTAATTTCTCCCACCTTAATCTAAAAAGGGTTTCTTACAACCTAAAATTTATGAGGAGAATATTTCTCCCTATAGCAAATTTTTTCCTTAATGAGTCTATGTCTCCATCCTATTCTAGCTCACTTTAGAGTCTGAAAATCATTACCCTCATGGCTTCTCAGACTTTAGAACCTGGTTTGCCTGAATGTGCAAAGTATAAACCCATCCTTTTTGGCTAAAACTGCACAGCCCTTCTGAAAAACAGCAAAAATGTCCTGATTAGACCTAATCAGTTGCCTCAAAAGTGAGTAGGGGCAGTGGAACTGCCTTCTGGACACAGCACCCCTGCAGAACTGGACCGACCGGAGGGCCAGGCTCCTGGGATCATCTGGCACCACACAAGGACAAAGTTAACCTGATCTTTTGCTCTCCAAATGATCTGGCCAAAGCCCAAAATCACAAAAAGTTTTCATTACCAAAAGATAAATGTATACTCTCCACCAAACAGTACATATTTCTTTCTTTTTTATTTTAATTCAAAAGTGATGAGTAATATGCCTAATTATAAAACTACATATACAGAAATTATTTACCTTTCTCCTAATACCATAGCATTCAACAGAAACAGCCCTCCCATAATTTTTCATGCATTTATAGATATAATATCTTAATTCATTCTGACCATTACAACAAAATACCATAGGCTGAGTAGATTTTAAACAACAGAAATTCACTTCTCACAGCTGTGGAGGCTAGAAGTCCAAGACCAAGATGCCAGAAGATCCAAGTCAAATGAGAGCCTGTTTCCTGATTCATGGTGCCTTTCCCTGTGTCCTCCCATGAAGATAGAAATGAGGCAGCTCTCTGGGGCTTCTTTTATTTTAAAAAGTATTCATTTCAAAAGTCCCTAATAAAAAGGGTATTAACCCCATGCAGGAGGACTCCACCCTCGTGACATAATCACTTCCCAAAATGCTCCACCTTCTAACACTATCACCTTAAGGGTTAGAATTTAAACACAGGAACTAAGGGAGGGCATGAGCACAAACTCTCAGACCATAGTAGATAATAAAGATAATAGTCAAAACTTGTAAGTACTTATTATGTGTCAGGATTTGTAGAAGTACTTTCATAAATTATAAGTAACTTAATCCTTGTAATACTAGGGACTTGTTTTCTGTGAAACTTATTTTATTTCTTTTTTTTAGAGGTTTTTGCCTTAGGGCACAGGTGCTCACTAGAGAGAGAGAGAGAGAGCGAGACAGAGACAGTGAGAGGGAAAGTGAGATTTAACTCTCCCCCCCACACACACACACCACCCCAGGGGAGTGGCCATGCCACAATCTTTTCTCCTCCATTCTCTTCCTGAAATCTTGGGCACACACACACATGTGCCCAGCACGAATTTCAAGCCACTGGATCCAAGACTCAAACCACATCTGGCCATGTAGGAGTTCAGCAATAAAACCACTATGTCATCTGCTGGCCCTTGAAACTTATTTTTTAACTTAATATATCTTGGAAATTTTTCTATGGAAATAGTAAGAGTAGAATAAATTTCACTAGTTCTGTGAAATATATTAGGTAAACTGTGACTTATATTCCTAGGTTTTCACAGTATATTGGAAATGAGTCTAAAACCAATTGTATGATAAACATGTTCATATTCTTCTCTTTCAAAATCTATAGCCAATGCTACATAAGAGCTATATATGCCACACAGGCTTTCTCCAAAAAAAAAAAAAAAAAAATGACTAAGTATTAGGAAGAAATAACAGTTTTCAACTTACCCTCCTTCACTTGCTTAAAGGAAAGGGGATAGAAAAGAGAACTGGTGGTGAGGGTAGCAAAAAGAAACATTAAATACACTGTAAACTAATTTGCTTATGTTTTAAAGACCACAAATAAATTTACTATACGTGATGGAGTGGAAATAAATTGAAGGGTTTCTCAGGGCTTATTCTCCAGTCAAAAGGCCAGATATGAAAATAGCCGAAAGACAAAAGACTTGGAAAATTTGGGGGGGGGGGGGGGGGGTTCATCTTTATAACTTTCTGGAAGGCAAAACGTGGAAGAAAGCTCGAATAACATCTCCAACACAGCACAACCATGACCCTCAAATATCAGACTTCATATTCTCATTTAGCATTTTATAGCCTTCTACAAGGTTCCAAAGGAGAGCAAGTACATTTTTTTCCTCCAGATTAATTTCTTTGGCAAACTAGAATGTGCCTGGAGGAATCCACAAACCATATTCATTCACACATGAAAAGAGAGAACACTAAGGTTATTGACTAACAAGTTGGTAGATTGTAACCCAGCCAGCAGCTGGTTTTCATGGACTTGCTCTACTATGTATTGAAATGGCAGAGCAAAACGTCTGTGGTTTCTCTATACAGATTGCATCTAGTAGAGTATAGGATTACCAAAAATAATGCTATCTTACTGAAGAAAATCTGTTACATTGTTTTGTGCATTCAGTTAAAGCTGTTGACTTAAGCAGGTGTAATCTGATAGCAGACATGTCACCTGGATGTTCCTGGAAGGGATGACAGAGCTTTAGGCTCATGGGTCAACTGCAGGAGAGTAGTTTAGAACTATATTATAGGGAAGTGTAAGGTTCCTCTTCCAAAATTCATTCATTTTAAGAGATACTTCAAAGATCTGCGTGTTACATAGCCAGGGTGCACTCTACAGGAGATGAGTGTGTAATGCACACTTCTGACAACCAAAGTGCAGAAGTCTAACAGAGGGAGATCCTTACTAAAACGGAGGCTGTTTCTTTCACCCAAGGCATTGGTCCCCCTATTCTCTATGTCTTCCTGTCAAATTCCATCTACCACAATATATTTCTTTGCTTAAAGAAGGGTTTACTTCTGTAATATAAATTCCACGAAACGTCATTAAGTTGTCTAGAGGCTTAGAAGGCCTAGCCCACATTTCACAGCTAAAAAGAGGGCCACAGGTGTTAATCATTATGACCATGTCTCAGTCAGCCTCAGAGAGCTCAGCGTCTAGTCACTGAGTACAAGCATTTCTAATACAGAAACTTCCAGGCTTCCCTCATCTAATCCACTTCAAGAACTCCAAACATAAAAGTCAGTAAAGTAGGTGGACTGAGGAATACAAGCTGACTGTCTTCACTGCATTTTCTACAAGTTTCATCATTTTATCCCTAGCTGCAAGAGAAAGGGTTAGAGTTTAGAGTATCTGACAGAAGACATTTCATTTAAAAAATGATTTCAGAATACCAATCCCAAAAGTCAAGTAAGAATAAAATTATAATATACCAACTAAAAATATGTAATAGTGGGGCCAGCAGGTTGCATAGTTGTTAAGGCCCTGAACTCCCACATGGTCAACCACAGTTCAAGTCCTGGACCTGGTGGCTTGAAACTCATGCTGGGCATGTGTGCATGTATGTCCAAAACTGCAAGAGAAGAATGGAGGAAAAGGGATTTGTCTATAATGTCCATTTAAACATGTATATATGTGAAGATAAATTTTTCAAGATATTCTAAAGATGAGCCTTTGGAACACTGAATATGATATGAAGAAAAAGCATTTTATTCAAAATGTTCAAACTTATATTGATTTCAAGACTCATTAAAAGTAAAAAACAGCTTTGATGAAAGTTTGTCTTTCCCTGAGGTCCCACCATGGTTCCTTGTCTTAGCCCATTTGGGGCTGCTGTAACAGAATACCTGAGACTAAGCAATTTATGTAGAAAAGAGGTTTAGTCAGCTTACTATTCTGGTGGTGGCCAAGTCTAGGAGCTTGGCACTAGCATCTGCTCAACTTCTAGTGAGAGCCATGTATGAATCGTGACATGGGAAAAGACAGGTGGACATGTGCGAAAAGGCACATAGGGGGCGCTGCCCTCCCTTATAACAACCTGCCCTTGTAGGAACTAATCTGTCCCTGCAAAAGCAAAAATCCAATCAGAATGGCAAGAACAGCACCAGTCCACCAGTGAGTGCAGAAGCCCCAGGACCCAAATAACCCCATTAAGCCTCATCTCTTAGAGATCCCACTTCCAACACTGCCACACTCAGCATGGGTTTTGAGTAGGAAAAAACCACAGCACTACCTCACTATGTAGCCCTGAACTCATTAGGCGGTGTATTTCACTGTAATCTTTACAGGTCATAGTCAATATCTTTATTTAACTAAACCAGATTACCCTGGAGATTTGATTATCTCTTACTTATCCTAAAATCACCTAAAAGAAGTTCCCTTTCAGAGATGAAAAATAAACCACTGCTAGTTGAATTTGGCAGATTCCTTCTGATGTTTTGTACGTGATTTTTTTTTTTCTTTTTTTTTTTTTTTTTTTTTTTGGAGAGGTTTTTGCTATAGGGTACGTGCGCTCACCAGACAGACAGAGAGAGACAGAGAGATAGAAAGCAAGAAATCACCCCCAGGAGGGATGGCCATGCCACAATCCCTTCTCCTCCATTCTCCTCTCGGATCTTGGGCACGCACGCACACGCGCCCGGAGTGAGTTTAAGCCACCGGGTCTGGGACTCGAACCGCGATCGACTACGTGGGAGTCCAGCGACATAGCCATTACGCTAACTGCTGGTCCCTGTACGTGATTTTAATAAAATAACATCTCAACCTAAAGTGCAGGGCATTCAGTCACTTTTAGAGTCATCGAACTGGGTTAGTACTGCACATACAGTGATGACCAGTGCTGAAGTCTTCTTGCACTCCGTTTTTTGGCAACTTGGCCCTTCGGTAAGAGTAAGTCTGCTTGATGGATGGTACTGAACAGGAGTTATGTGATCTCTGGCCTTTGTGCAATAGAAAACATTTTCTGGAAAAACGATGTCTGCATAGTCCATCATGAAATGGTCTTCCAGTTTATCTGCTGTGACTCCAGTCTCCCCACACCAACATAAATGTGCTTCAGATCATGTTATTCCCAGTTAAGATGAAATTCTGCACTTGGCAGTCCACTCACCACTGCCAGCTGGAGCAAGGCCTCCTTGAGTCAACACACACTTTAAATTCCAGGCCCAGCCACTGGACAAGTTATTTGTTAAACACAGATCATGTGTGTGAACACAGCAGATGTGGAAATGCTACCACAGCCAGATCCGCAAAGCAGGCAGAGGATTCAGAGAGCTTGCTATTACTCACTGTGCCCAGAGAGCCAGAGGCCATCTGGTCATCACCACATCACCCATTCCACCAACGGCATAAAATGTCACCTGTGGTGTCAAGGTGGGAGTATTGTTTTGTTTTATTTTTTGTTTGTTTCAAGTAGCCATATCACTTGGCGAATAGCCACCAAATATCTTCTCACGATGTGTGTACAGGTGAGAACCACCAGAAGAGCTTGGTGAGTTAGGAATCAGAAAACTACCTACTGCCACCTGAATCACTTTTTGGCATAACAAAAGTTTCATTTCTATTTGGGCTGCGGTTTCACATCTTGAAGAAGCTGAACTGTGGATGTGTAAGTTACTTGATTCTTTAAAATACAGATTCTTAAGTCGCTCACTCCCTCTCCATTTTGAATAGCGTACAAGGAACAATCTGTTTGTAATAATAATAGGCATAAAAATTCCCTACTTCCTCCTAGCTCAATGGATGCCAACACTAGTCCTGCTGTGTTTACTTTGCACCTGAATTCCACTGTGGTATTTGGGAGATTCATATTGCAAGAGAGGATTCCAAATGGCATTCTGGCAGATGACAAAGAATATAAATGTAGTTCATTTTATATTAATTTATAGGCAGCCTTGTCCCAAGCCCCTTGGGCATTCTAGCAAAATTAGGAGAAAGAAAAATAACTACTAACACATCCGAAAGAAACATATCAAAATAAAACGAAGATCAGGAGCTTAAAATAAAGAATGCTATAATGATTATGGCAAAGTACAAAAGAACAACAAAGCTTTAAATTACTCAGAGCCCTTGAGGCTGAAGATGTTATTAACCAATTAATAGTTGCAAAGCACTGTGGAGCTATAAAGCTTCTATCAATGAAAGTGCTGTGAATTTGGAACAAGGCATCACAAGAAGAGGCCCTTCCCAGCCAGCCTTCTTACTGCAGCCAGCAGGAGTAAATCCAGGTTGTAAGACACTCCAAGTGACCAAGGTAGAACCAAGGGCAGTGTCCATTTTTAGATTTATTTCTTACATGTTTCAAAATAAATTGACATAAATCAATAGAGCTCTTCTACACAGGAAGCTGAGTAATTTCATCCTTAAACAAAATTAATTAATGTGTTTAGATGGGAAATTATGATAGAAATCATAATACTAAGTGAAGAGAAAAAAATCTTTTAAAACTATAAAGAGTTAAAGTAGTTAACTATGTTATCAATTTACCCAAGAGTGAAGAGCAGGAAAGGCTTTCTCACAGAACTAGTCCAAGGGTATACATTTTCTTAATCTCAGATTATGTCTACATGAAATCTTTGATTCAAATCCAATTCATGGTGTTAACTGAAGGCTGGATTTAAATATGGAGATCCTCTTTACTTGAAGTAAAAGAAAGTGAAACTTCAATAAATTAAATGCTTGATGTATACTTGATGCATTTTGATATATACTTACATACTAAAAATAACTGATACAGTCTTCTCATTTTTCTGTGTTCTGAAACTGGCCCAATGTGAGAGTGACCTGGAGATCATCACTGGATTTACAGGAACCTAAGAAGTTGGCACTGCCTACTACTGTACCATACCTAAGAGACGCTCCTGGGACAGCTCTTAGAGTGATGCAAGATTACCTCTATAGTAGTTGGGTTTTTTTGTTTTTGTTTGTTTGTTTGTTTGTTTGTTTAAGAGGTTTTTGCTATAGGGCGCGTGCACTCGCCAGACAGACAGAGAAAGACAGAGAGACAGAAAGCAAGAAATCACCCCCAGGGGGGATGGCCATGCCGCAATCCCTTCTCCTCCATTCTCCTCTCGGGATCTTGGGCACACACGCACACGTACCTGGCATGAGTTTTAAGCCACTGGGTCCGGGACACGAACCGCGGTCAACTACATGGGAGTCCAACAACATAGCCATTACGCTAACTGCTGGTCTGCTGGTCCCACCTCTACAGTAGTTGTGAGACCATGGTCCAGGCACAACTGTCTATGCACCGCTGCCATGTGGAAACCATGGAGCAACAATTTTCACAAGCTTTCCTTTCTTTGAATGATCAAAATTTAAATGTGAAAGTGAAAGAGAAATAAAATTCAAAATATGGCAATAGAAAAATTTGTTCAAGATTGTAACCAAGTACATTGGGATCTCTGCCAACACTGAAAAATATTTTCAGGCTTCTTTAATATTCAGACTTAACTGTTAGGTAAATACATGTCTTTAAAAAAACGACATCGTCAGATATATTAGTTCTCAAAATTAAATTTTCAACAAAAGAGTGCTGTGTGTGTGTGTGTGTGTGTGTGTGTTTTAACAAAATCTTTAATTGTTGAAATGTTATCTCTAAAGCACATTAAAACAGAGCCGGCCTTATGGGAACAAGTCCAGGGACCTAGAGTGTCTCGGTTCGTCTTCCTTCCTCTCATGTCATAGCTATTTGTTAACTTGTTTTATTGCCTACATCATCATAAGCTCCATGAAAGTAGAAACCACACTAGTCTTGTGCTTTTTTATATTCTGAGTACCACATGCAGGACCTGACCATAAGTTTAAT
The DNA here is from genome assembly GCA_026018925.1 of Tupaia tana. Lineage (NCBI taxonomy): Eukaryota > Metazoa > Chordata > Mammalia > Scandentia > Tupaiidae > Tupaia > Tupaia tana. The sequence continues at coordinate 4,064,819 of JAKSZU010000017.1, forward strand.
AAATAAACTTTTAAGGAAGGAAAGAAGGGATGGAAAATGACTAGAAGCTCAGAACTTAAAAGTCTCATTCACTACATATAAAAATTAGCACTTGTGTCGGGGGTACTCTGGGCAGTGCGAGGTGTTAAGTTGTGTCTTGGACTGCCTTTTAGAAGACAGGCATGAAGAAAAGTTCACAAAGGTATTCTCACAGGTCTTTGAGCATTTCTCCACCATAACCATTATTATATTTCACTCAATGATATGTTAACATACGAGCATCAACCCACAAGACTGTATGTACCTCAAAAGTGACAACCAGTTCTTATTCATATTTGTGTTCCTAATGCCCAGAAGGTGGCATAGTGGTTAAGATGCTGGACTCCCGCATGGCCAACCATGGTTTGAGTCCCAGATCCAGTGACTTGAAAATCACACCAGGCACCTGTGTTTGCATCCCCCAAAATCCCAAGAGAATGGAGAAGAAGGGACTGCAGTGTGGCCATCCCCCCTTGGGGGTGATTTCTCATTTTCTCTCTCACTTCCTCTTACTCTCTCACTCTCTGGTGAGCACATGTATCCTATGGCAAAAACCTGACCTTGAAAAAAACAATGTGTTCTCTATGTTTTACAGTACCTAGGATATAGTAGGTGTGCAATATAAACTTGAATGAACAACGCTAAATGAAAAATGTCTTTCTCTGCTTTTAGAATATATTGTGGGAATAGATAGTATTTTCTTTTATTATTATCAGAGGATATGTGCACTCACCAGGAAAAGAGAGAGAGAGAGAGAAAGCACCCACATGGGATGTGGTCATGCCACAACCCTTTTGCTTCCATTTCTCCATCTTTTCAGGACTTTGTGGCATATGCACAGGTGACCCACATGTTTTACAAGCCACCATGGTCAGGATTCAATATGCAGTTGGTCATGTTGAATCTGGCTCCCAAGTTGACCTAACGAACCAACTTGGGAAAGATAGTATTTAATTATAAAATGTTCATCTGAGCTATATCAGTGTATTATTAATTCTTACATACAGAAAACCACAAATCATGAATTTGTTATTAAATAGTATATATGTGTCTTTTGTTCAATAAAATAACTTATTCATTGGCATAATGGCCTCCAAACTCTCCAAGAATACTTACCACACAGATCCAGCCATGGTGGGGAGGGTTGCTAAGGTGCTCCACAAGCTAGGACCATGTGGGGAACCAGGGTTTTACTTCCAGTCAACTTAAAGATTAGGCATGGTAGGACCATAAGTTAGTATAATGGCTATGTCGCTGAACTCCCATGTAGTCAACCACGGTTCGAGTCCTGGACCTGGTGGCTTAAACTCATGTTGGGCGTGTGTGCACGCGTGCCCAAGATCCCAAGAGGAGAATGGAGGAGAAGGGATTGCAGCATGGCCACACACACCCCACCCCCCCAGTGGGGGTGGGGGTGATCTCTCACTTTCTCTCTGTCTTTCTGGAGAGCCACACATTAGGATACTAACAGTTTTTGTTTATTTGTTTGTTTTGGAGAGGTTTTTGTTGTTGTTTTTTGTTTTTTGCTATAGGGCATGTGCGCTCACCAGAAAGACAGAGACAGAAAGACAGAAAGTGAGAAATCACCCCCCAAAGGGGATGGCCATGCTGCAATCCCTTCTCTTCCACTCTCCTCTCATGATCTTGGGCACACACACACACACATGCGCCCGGCATGAGTTAAGCCACCAGGTCCAGGACTCCAACCATGGTCAACTAAATGCAAGTCCAGTGACATAGCCATTATGCCAACTGCTGGTCCCCTGACACTAATGTTTTTGAGCGTTCTAGTGTGACACGATTTGTTTTTACAACCTTTGATTCCTTTTTCTCATTTACTGGTTGTGACAAGAGAACAGAGAGGAAACCACCTTCCCAAGTTGCCACAGAACAAGTCAGCCCTCATTACTGGCATACACACTCACCTCTCCATCAGTGACTTAGGGTGGTTTGGAAGTTATAACTACTACATTTTGGTACTGGACTAACACACAAAAGTTAGAATGAGGTCTAGGTCCTTTTAAGGCATAACTGAGACCCAAAATTATCTTGATGAAATAACAACAAATGCTCTGCAGGAAGGCAGTCAAAAGAGAAGAACAAATACCTGGTGTGAATGCAGGATGGGGAAGGGCAGGCTCGCCCCAGAGGCTAAGGGGTGCCATGTGAGTCCTGAACCTCACATGAGTCAGCGGCACACTGCTAGTATTTCAAAAACCAGCAGAATAGAGGAATGTACTAACAAGAACATAACATGCAAGAACCGTGAAGCAATCGTCCCACTGGGCTTTGCTCATGCACTTATTTAGAGCACTACATCCAGTTTTAGGTCCAGAAACTAAAGAAGGACAAGAAAACTTGGAGAAGAACAAGAGAAAAGCAACAGAAAAGATTGTAAGTTCAAATAAAAGGGTCTATAAGGAATTGGAATACAGAAAGAAATGCCTGCAAAAGAGTGATTTTACTAAATGTTCTAATGGTTACATGTTTTTCCCATAAACTTTGCACTTAGTGAGGAGATTTTGCAATCTTCTCTTGGGTCCCTTGCAGACTTTTAATGACAATGGATTAAAACACTCTTTTGGTTGGCAGTGATAGGGAGGAGAAAGAAATATTAGATGCTAACTCTGTGTCAGTTTGTTTAAAAAAAAAAAAACTGACTTTGTAAAACCATCTGCAGAACATGTATTATTGATACCACAAATTTAAAATAAATTTCCTCTGACAAAATCAACTTTTATTCCCATATCCCAGATCTTATTTAGTCATATTGCTATGCACCCAAGACTGACAAGGAGCCATTCTTTACTTCATCTCCCAACCACACCCAATTAATCTGGGGTTAATTGGTTCTATCCACTAGTAATACTGTAATACTGAATCAATGACCTCTTCTCTGTTTCTCCTGTTTTTATCTTCCAGGACCTGACCCTCTCTACCTTAGACTATCTCCGGGATTCCTAGCTGCACATCCTAACATCAGTCTTTCTTTACTCAAACTCATTCTTCACACTACTATCCTAAAAACCATATTCAATTATATCCCTCCTCTGTTTGAAGACTTTGGTTGATGCTATGCTTAAGGAGTAAAACAAAAGCTTTGTAGCATGACATGCAATAACTGGCATGTCCCCAAACTAGCTGCTGGCCTCAATCTCTTCAGATCCCTTTCAAACACCCTATATTCACATTGACATTCCTTACCATTATGGGACTAATTTTGTCTCCTTTCATGGCTTTCTGGTTTTACCATGATTTTTCTGCTCTATTTGAAATGTCTCCATACTTTCTCTATCTCCTGAACTCCTAGGAATTTGCAACGTTTTCCAAATTCATGCCAGATGCTACATCTTCCCCAAGAATCCCCATAAAATTTATGCCCCAAATCTAGGTCCCTTGTCTATGTGCACTCTTGCACTTATTTTCCTCAACACATTTATACTCTGTTATGCTATCTGTCAGGTTACTGTTTCTCCATCCAACTTATATACCCCTAAAAAACAGAAAAATGTACCATTTGCCATTATTGTACCTTTGTATTCTCAGTGCCTGGCACACAATGGGCAATCAATGTCTTATTACTATTAAATAGATCACCAGTGTCTTAAGAGAACATATATCTTATCTACTTTTATATATTTATTTAGTAAAACTTGAAAGAATAACCAACCAATTACCAAACTGTAAATTGTTTAGCTTACTTCTAAGTGCCTATGTATGAGTTGATTTTAAAATTACTATTAACATTTGAGTTATCGATAAACTAGAATACCTCAGAAACATGATCTTTCACTTGGCTCTCACCTGCATTTCAGCAACTTAGCTTGAGAAAACTGTCATTGACTCAATCACGTTTGTGGAACTGGCAAAAGTTAGGCAAAGAATAGCTAGAGAACCCGCAGTTAGCATAATGGCTATGTTGCTGGACTCCCATGTAGTCGACCACGGTTCGAGTCCCGGACCCGGTGGCTTAAAACTCACGCTGGGCGCGTGTGTGTGCGTGCCCAAGATCCAGAGAGGAGAATGGAGGAGAAGGGATTGTGGTGTGGCCATCCCCCCTGGGGGGTGATTTCTCGCTTTCTGTCTCTCTGTCTCTCTCTGTCTGTCTGGCGAGCGCACGTGCCCTATAGCAAAAACCTCTCCAAAAAAAAAAAAAAAAGAATAGTTAGACACATAAAATGTATGTGGTATTTTCTTCACACACACACACACACAAAGAAAGATCAATTCTATCTGAACATTGATAGCAGTTGCTTCCTCTGCCAGTTAACCCAAGAAAATATGTTCTCTTTCAACCACTCATTTACAGAAAAATAAATTATTTAACACATTCCTAAATTTGCTCATAAATATCCAAAAATATCTCTATCAATAATTAGTCTATAATGAGAAAACCCACACTAAAAACCAATATTAAAAATCCACTCAAGAATTTTAAAATTAAAAAATATTTGGGGGCCAGCAGATGGCATGGTGGTTTTGTTGCTGGACTCCCACATGGCTGACCATGGTTTGAGTCTAGACCTCTGGCTTTAAAATCTGGCTGTGCTCGAATGCCTGTGGGCCCTGAAGAAGAATAGAGAAGAAGGGATTGTGGGTGGCCATCCTCCTGGGAGGTTCTCACTTTCCCTCTCATTGTCTCTATCTCTTTCTCTGGCAAGCTCATGCACTCTATTGCAAAAACCTCGAAAAATAATAAATATGAAAATATTTGTCATATACACCTCTAAGAAAAACCATTAAAGTTAATTAAATACATTGTTTACAATAGCACTGCCTAATTAATTATACATTGGCCTATTTGTAATTTATTAAAAATTCAAAAATATGAAAAAGAATGATTATGTGCATGGAACAGCTCTACATCTATTACAAATGTGGTTCTTTTTATTAATATTGACTAGCGAATTTAATTTTCAGATAAATGAGCCTTATACATATCTTCAGCTTGGAAGATAATTTATGCTAATAGGTTCTTAGAAAAATTGTCAGTTTCCTGTCAGTGTCAGTACATATGCATTTGAAAATAAGAAAATAAACATTCATGAAGAAATAATGTTTTGCACTTATTAAACACAATTAACGTTACATGTAATAGTGTATTCCATTTCAGCCATGGTCCAAAGTCTGATTTTGTCCTTGTCATGTAAGGGATCTATTACAGGAATTACCTCCCACAGTCACAAAGGTAAGATGCACAGGCTGTCCGGAGCTACAGAAACGGCTGACAGACCTGGGCCCACCTCTCTTAGTCCATTACTGTGTTGTTACACATCGGTTAATTTATAAAATACAGTTACCTGACTCACAAAGTGAGCCAGCCTCTGATGCTGATGGCAACATGGCCGCCGGAAGGTGGGAGCCGGCATGTGCACAGAGAGGAAAAGGGATTTCCCCGACTTCCTCTGCTTGCCCCGCCCACACGTCAGCCATTGGACGGTGCCCTCACTAGGCCCCGCCTCTTAAAAGGTCCCACGGCCTCCCAAGGCCCTTAAGCTGGGACCAAGCTTCAGATCCTGAAGGAGTGAGTACAAATCCATATCCAAACCATAGTTTAGCTAAAAAGAGAGATTTCAGCTGCTGGCTGTTTTAGGAGTGTGAGAATGTTGAGCTTAAGTCCAACAATGCTAACTTCCTGCTAAAAAACAAAGACAAAACAAAACAAAAAAATAAAAACAAGAAACCACTCACCACTCTGGAGGACGCAGCAGAATCTCTGGTCCCGCAGTGCGCCATTCTCAAGGTGGAGGACTCACGCTAACTTGGGGGCCATGCGATGCTGCCGAGGCCAATCTGGACCGTGCTGACTACCCAAAGGAGTGGGCGGCATGCTTGGTTCACATGAACCCCCAGCCTGTGGGTCTGGGTTTGGTTATGGCACATCTGACACAGCCCTAGGGTGTGGGACTGTTTATACTATCACTTTTGGGGGACTTGAGTTAAATGTTGCTTTTTTCAAGAGAGTTCATCTGATTTGCTTTACAGCATCATTCTGTAACCAGCTGCCCAAAATGTTCTTATCAAAGTTCCTTTAAGTATATGAATGATTCCTTAATTGGAGCGACCAATTAATGAATGCTTTGTGTTTTCTGGGGTTTTTTAGTTTTCAGTTATCTAGCTTCCATTTCACATTTAAACTAAAGGCACATATGCTACCTTTACTGGATTCCTTTAGTTCTCGCCTAGAATGGAGATTTTGAAGAGTCCCATAGGCAAACCAAGTGTCTATATAGTACATGTCTTAAAACACTTCTTATATAATGACCTTTTTATATCCACTCCAAAGAACACCAAAGACAAAGCACACCTCCCATTCTTCCAAATGAAAAAGAAATAGTTGTAAATATTATCATCTTCAAGTATTATGGGTCTAAATGAGTTTATTTCACTGTCAATAGAGAGTACTCATATCCTACAACCAACCTTAGCAACTGATAAGCCTCTTTTTCTCTCCGCTACATGAGACAGGATGGCATTGAGGTTGGCTTCAATTACAGTAGAACATTTGAATTATCAACAGTTCAAGGAGAGTCTTCAACTGAACCCAAGGAGGGCCAGAGAAAGAGTGTGGATAGTATATTATTATCTAAAGTTACTTAAGCAGATAATACAAGGGCTTTACTGAGCATTCTTTCTGACATATTTAGCTCTAGTAAAATATAATTTCAATGTGACAATTTGTTAGGAGATGCCTGGCTTGGAGGAGAGAATTCCTCATGATCTTTGTCACAAAGTACCCTAAATTTCCAAGAAAGTGAACATTTTAAACACAAGTTTTTGGGAAAATGTTAACTTTAGTCTGTTTGATTTCAAATATATTCACACAATGGATTCATAGAAACATGCCTCTTGCTAAATTCAGATTATTGTTTTTTTTCTTTTTCTTTCTTCCTTTATTTATTTATTTTTTTTTTTTTGGAGAAAGTTTTGCTCTCAGGGCATGTGTACTCATAGACAGAGAGATAGAAAGAAAGAAATCACCCCCGGGGGGGGGGGGGGTGGCCATGCCATAATCCCTTCTCCTCCATTCTATTGCTTGGATTTGGGGCACACATGCATACATATCCAGCGTAAGTTTTAAGTCACCAGGTCTGGGACTCGAACCATGGTCGACTATGTAGGAGTCCAGCAACATAACTATTATGCCATCTGCTGGTTCCCAGAGTATTTTCTTTAACATAATCTAGAACAAGAAAATTGGCAGTCCATTTGGCTAATCGTCAATCACTTTTGATCCAATCTATGTAGGTTTCTCTTCTAATTATGTTTTTAAAAATTACTATTTTTCTATTTCATTTTAAGATCATAAGAGAAGTAGGGGTATAAAAGCAATAAATAAAAAATATTTTGTGTGGAACAAATACTTTGCTATACTTGGGTTTTTAAATCATTTCTGATATATGTATGTAACCTCTATATATCTTTATGGAGTACAGTATATTTTAAAACACATTTATAGTGTGTGATAATCAAACCAAAAGGTTTGACATATTCATCATCTTCAACAATGAACACTACGTTATGTTCTGTATATAGTATATTCATTTTACTAGGTCTCTTCCTCTGCTACGGGTATATATTAGATTGGCAATTCTTCCCCCTCTTTTTTTTTTTTAATCAGAAACAATGTTTACTGTTTCTTCTTAAAAGTAATATGTGTATTTTTCTCTTGCTAATTTTAAGATCTTCTCTTAGGATTTAGTACTCAGCATTTTTACTATGATGTGCATAGGTGTGATTTTTCTTGGCATTTCTTCTATTCGGTGCTTGGAGTTTCTAACATTTGCAGTAATTTCTTTTACTAGTTTTCAAAAAATTATTGATGTACATCTTTTTGAATACTTATGTTCCATGTTTTTCTCCTATTGCCAATTTCATGTCTGTTAGGTATTTTTATAATGCCAATTGATCTCTTTTCTGTATTTTTCATTCTTTTTCCTCTTTTACCTGGAAATTTTTTACTAATCTATTACCCAGTTCCATAATCCTCTCTTCTGCTCTAATAGTCTATTAAATTTATCCATCAGAGATTTAAATTTGCCATCACTCTTTGAAGTTCTGGGATTTCCTTTTCTTTCATTTTTATGAATTATAGTTCTCTGGTAATTCATCAGCATAAGTTGTAGTTATTGAGTTTATGTTTCATAACTTCAAATTTTGCATAATCTATATAGTTCTACTTTTAGAGTCTGTTTTTTGCTTTTGTTTTTAAGGGTTTTTTGAGGCTTTGTGTTTTCTGAGGTTTTTTAGTTTTCAGTTATTTAAATATATTTCCTTTTCTTGACAAAACCTAAGCTCCATTCTTCTTGGCAAGCCTTTAGCTCATTTTTTATTTCCTGAAAAGACATAGAAGTGTCATATATTTTGCTTAGATTGTTAGATTTTTAGCTTCTTAGCAAATGCTATCTTTATTTTTCCCTGAATGTATACATTTCTGTAGGCAACAAATGTTATGATGGAAAAATACGTGCACAGTATAAGGGGTTACTACCCTAAAGTCCCCTTTTCTTTAGGATCTTGATCCATTCATTATTGATTTTCTTGGTGCTCCTAAACTCCAGCTGATTTCTCCTCAGTTTAGGAAGATAAATAGAACATCTACACAGCATCTCTATTTGGGGATCCATTCCATCAACTGAGAATTGATAAGTAGCCCAGGAAGGAAAAGTGGTCACAAATGTAGAATTCACTTCGATTCAGTTCCCTCCTTTCTGTAGTCCCAATAATTTGCATCTTGACAGCCTCAGTTGTGACCTCCTTCAAACCATTGCGGCTTTGCCTTGCTTATCAATATTCTGCATCTGTCCTTTGTGAGAGATTTAGCTTAATCTTGTCATTCCTCCCTAACTGAAAAGTGGGTAGAGACTGTATAAACTTTCATTCACTGCATTTGCCAGAGAAGCCATTGATGTTATTTATTTATTTTTTAAATGCACTTTAATGGATAAAAGTTGAAACAATTTGATTCACTTGAATATCATAATAAACACCGTGCATATAGTACTTTGTGTATTTTTCACTGCACTGTCCAAGCAATTCTGCATTAGATTAATCTCTTAAGTTTTACATATCCTTCTTCATTTTAACCTTGCCCAAATAGTTTCAGTTACTTTATTTTTGTTTCAAGTGCTTTAATTAACTACTGTGTTTAAGAGTTCATTCGTATCTCTTTCTTTGACATAATTTTACTATATTAGGTTTCTATCTAAGAGTAGAATTGCTGGGTCACATGGTAAATCTATGTCTAGTTGTTTAAGAAACTGCCAGTTTCCAAAGTGGCCATATTGTTTACTTTCCCCCAGGGAAAGATTTCATAAATACAGCTATGAAAGCATACTCCATAAAGGTAAATTGGACCTATTAAAAACTAAGGATTCTATTCTTTTAAAGATACTAAGAAATTTAAACACACACACACATTTAAGACGACATTTGGAAATCACATGTCAAATACAAAACTTGTACTAAAATACATAATAAACTACCAAAACTCAACATTAGGAAACTAAGCCACCTGGTTTGAAAATGGACATGTGATTTGAATACACACTTTACCCAAGAAGGCATGTGAATGCCAAGTAAGTACATGAAAAGATTTTCAACCTCATTAGTCATTAAGGAAGGGCAAATGAAAACCACAGAGAGATACTACCAAGACCTACTAGAATGTCTGGAATTAAAAGGTTTCCACATACCAGTGTCTGGATATGCTCATGCTTCTCTAACAAGATGCCATAAACTGGGTAGCTTAGGAAAAGCAGTGTATTTTCTAACAGTTCTGGAGGCCCGGTGTCTGAGATCAGCACGCATGTTCCTGTCAGGTTATGATGAGCGCTCTCCTGACCTCACACTATGTTCTCATACAAGGGAGGAGAAGGGAAAGAGAATTGTGTTGGGAGAAAGCACAGATCTTTGGTGGTGTTTCTTGTAGGGGCATTAATCCCGCCATGAGGGCGCCACCATCATGACCACATCTAAATGTATTTGTCAGCACATAAATTTGTAGAGAAATGCAATTCAGTCCATAGTGCCAAGTATAGACAAGAATGTGAAACTTCAACTCTCACACCTGGTAAGGGTCAAGTGGTATAATCAATTTGAGAAGTAGCTTAGAAGTGTTTTTAAAAGCTAACAAACACCATCTATGCATATGTAGACACCAGTCACTTCTAGATATTTGCTCAAGGGAAATCAAAGCATGTCCACACAAAGACTTATATGTGAAGTTGACAGTAATTTCACTTATTACAGCTGAAAACTGAAAGCACCTCAGATGTTCATCAGCAGGTGAATGGATGGATACACATTGTGGCTTTTTACATGGTGGAGTACTACTCAGCCATGATTATTCGCTGTTAGCATACATAAATATAATTCTACTGTGCGTTTTGAGCTTGCATCCTTCGATCTTGTTAAAGTCACATCCTTTAGTCTGTTAAAGTCTCATTAGCAATGGACCTGTTAATGCACACAAAACAGATGAGTGTATTGTTGTGCTGAGCAAAGGAAACAAGACAGTACTTTGTGATACATTAACTTCAGAAAGTGTGACTGCTTTATGATGATGGACATCAAAGAGCTATTGCCAGCAGTTAGGGATAGGGTACAAAAAAGCAAGAGGACAGGAGCATAAAAGAGACCTGGGAACCTTCAGAGGTGAGAGCTATAGTCACTCTCACGATTGCACTGATGGCTTTGCTGTATACAGTTTTCCAAATTCACCACATTGTACAATTTAATTATGTAAAATGTATGTTACTTAAACTGCACCTCAATAAAGCCATTAAAATTGTTTTAATATATGGACACTTTAAAACTTTGGTTCAGCAGGACCAGCAGATGTGTAGCAGTTAGGTTGCTGGTCTCCCACGTGGCCAACCATGGTTCAAGTCCTGGACACCGTGGCTTCAAAATTATTCTGGGTGCGTGTGCAAGCTTGCCCAAGATCCTGAGAGGAGAATGGAGAAGGAATTGTGGCGTGGCCATCCCCTCTGGTGGTGCGGGTGGTGATTTCTCACTTTCCCTCCCTGACTGACTCTCTCTCCCTGATCCCCAGGCAAGCACATGGACTAAGGCAAAAATCTCTTAAAACAAAACAAAAAAAAAAAAACTTTGGTTCAGCTTTCCTCATTATGATAATTTTTTTATAAAAGAGCTCACATGGAAAAGAAAGTACTATATTTACCAACAGCAAGAAAACATGGAATGAGAGCATATGGTGAGCCCAACCTAAGTCTAACATTTCAGTGTTTTGAACTTAAATAAAACCTTCAGTCTGGCAAGATAAAACTTTAGTGCTAACACAGGCAATTATAAAAGCTTTTAAAATTTCTAGTACATCAAGTGTTTCTCATGAAAGAATGTTTTGATAACTATATACAAAAGATAAAGAAAATATAGGCATTCTGCTGTTCTTAATAGACACATGGGTTTTAAAAAGGGGGCATGAACCTGATTTTTTTATGGAACATTTCCTGGATACATATTATTCGACAGCCCCAAATACCAAGTTATACCAAACGTGGCTATCTATTCAATTCAGCCAATTTAACATTATGGAAATAAAATATCCCCACAACTCCTTTGAACAAAGAATGGAATATTGAAAAGAGAAAAGAAAAAGAAGACAAGATTTCCAGTTATAACTGGTAAATTATACATGGATTGATCCAATCTTGGATTAAGTTATTCATTTAACCTATATTAGTTTCATCCTTACTTCTTTGATCCAGTAAAAGACAATGAGCTACATCCTTCCCCTCTTAGTTCTCCCTAATTCTTCGTAGTACTTTACGTAGCACCACACTAACAGGAAATAAATACCCTCTGTCGTATGTATACCAATGCTGCAGGCGAACATGGCAAGGAAACTGCATAATCTCCCACTTTCCTTTTTTCTTCCCTTCTTTCTTTCTCTTTTCCATTCTCTTTGATTGTTCTTAGTTATGTTTATTGTTTTGTGATTGAGGTCATTCATGGTATGTCAATGTAGACAGCTAAGATGATAGGCACATCCCACTAAGTCCCACTAAGATGATAGGCACGTCCCACTAAGTTCCTGTATAATCATAGTTATACAGGCTTATAAGGAAGTCAAAAGACAACAGAACGAGATTCTACTCTGAATAAGAGAACACAGATTTGCATTCTAGTTTTGCTGGTTTCTAATTTTGTAACCTTGAATAATTACAGATTTTCTGAGTTCCATTTCCCCATCTGAGAAATGAGAATGGCTCATCCTCTGTATTTATTTATGTACATTCAGTTTGGCAATGTGCTGGCAAATGGCTTTTAAATCATAAAGCATCATGCACACACACATGCAAGGTATTGTTATCTGACTGGTAGGGAAAACAAAAGAGTATGGATTTCTATTCTAGGTCTTTCTAACTTCCTTCAGTTAGTAGATTGATAACCCATTGCTTGTTTCTTATTGAGGATAATGCCTGTATTTCCCTTAAAAAGCGGTTCGAGAGCCTCTTTGTGCTATTCTTTGGTATCAATTCAAATTTGAAGGAGTAACCAGCCTTTGAAACCAACTTGGAAAATAAATGTTGGCCATAAAATTAGAGGTTCAGTGTGTTATGCTTCCTCCAAGATGAGCTATGGAAGCGTTTTCCCACATATTTTATTAAGCTGCATACCTGACATGAGTGATGGTATGCTGACATGACTGCACACAAGTCAGTGGGACGAGAGTGGAGCTGCCTGACCCAGTTGCCTGGGCGTTGTGAACTCACTCTCCATGAAATAAACCACTGGCAGTGTTGTTGTATAACTTCTTCTTGAATCACTTAACATTCTGAAGAGTATTTTTCCCATTTGAAAATAATTTGCTTCATTGTTTGAATCCGTTCCCCTATATGTTTGTTTTCCTAACAATTTTGCCATTAAGGATAGCATTGGCTTTCACCAGATGACAAGACATGTCAGCACAAATACAAAGTTTTCGCAAGTAGCATCCAATAATTGTATAAATTAAAAACCACCAAATTCTCTTATGATAAAAAATTGCTTTATGTAATCAACACAAAGCAAGGTTGGAATAAATAATGAATTAAGTCATTTACCCAACAATTTTTTTTAGAGAGAGAAATTTTTGCTATACGGTGCATGTACTTGCTGGAGAGACAGAGGGAAACAGAGAGACAGAAAGTGAGAAATCACTCTCCAGGAGGAATGGCCACACCACAATCCCTTCTCCTCCATTCTCCTCTAGGGATTTTGGGCATGCACACACACACGCCTGGCTTGAGTTTCAAGCCATCGGGTCTAGGACTTGAACCATGGTCAACTATGTCAGAGTTCAGCAATGTAACCATTACACCATCTGCTAGTCCCAACAATTGTTTTTTTGATCACTTCACTATGTACTACTAAGTTGACCAATAGAAATTTATCCTATGAAACTGTTTTCCAGACCATTGTTTTTATCATTGGAGAGTTTTTTCTACGATTCATCAGAGACAAAGAAAACTGTGATCCTTGAGTGAGTCACATAACCTCTGCAAACGTCAGTTTCTTCACCTCTACAATAATCTCTCATATATCATTGTGATAGTTACAATGTGTGTAGGTTAGTAGCACCTATCCCACACACATAAAAATAGTGAACCTAAGAGCAATAGACACTTTAGAATAAATCCCAGCTATAGATGTAATTAACAACCTAATGAAAATGAATTCTAGCTGAGCTTCGACCTTTAATATCTTAGCATATAATCCATTCCATTTTCCCTTTAAGCATTAGATACACAGCTACATAGTCTTGAGCTGCTCCCATTTTCTGTACTCTCGTCCTGATCATTGTGCCTTCTGCATGTTCTAGCTATGCTGACTATCAGTTAGTCTCCATCCTTCCTTTCTGCAATCCATCAGTACAATGGAATTATTAAATGTGGTTTCTTTTTTTAGAGAAAAATTTTTGCTATAGGGCGTGTGTGCTCACCAGAGAGATAGAGAGACAGAAAGCAGGAAATCACCCCCCAGGGGGATAGACACACACCACGATCCCTTCTCCTCCAGTCTCCTCTCAGGATTGTGGGCACACATGCACATGCACCCAGTGTGAACTTTAAGCCATCGAGTCTGGAATTCGAACTATGGTTAACTATGTGGGAGTCCAATGATGCAACCATTACACCATCTGCTGATCCCACATTGAATGTAGTTTCTGAAGGATAAGGTGAAGGAAAATAAAATCCATGGCCATCGTCCTGACAAGGAACAGTGTGTCTGAGATGCACCCACAGGCAAGGATATTGGTCTCATGAAAATCAGATCTTTAGACTAGACTTTCCCTTTGCTCTAGAAATAGTCTACACCTATCAGTGGGTCTGACAAAACTCTGCATTTGGGTCTTAAACCAATGAGAAAGGCAGGTATCTCCTTCACGTCCATATGGACAACAGCTAACCATGCGCTGAAACTGATTGGGACCAACTCGTAAGAAATGATATTGTGCATCTCCTTCCTGTTTTCATGTTGAGCACTGATAGTGTAAAAATAGCCAGGTCACTAGTTCTCTAAACAGTGTCTAAGGACTTGGACTTCACTACCCAACTACCCATCCATCCATCTTCCCATCCCTCCTTCACTACCCTACTACTCATCCATCTTCCCATCCCTCCTTCCATTCATCTATCCTCCCACCTTCTCACTCAGCTGTCCATTCAAGTATCCATCATGATATTCATCTATCCATCCATGGACCTGCTTACCACCCCTCACACATTTGTCCATTCAACTTCCAGACCTGCCCACCTACACAGACACCTACATCTACATCTGCTCCTTTTGTCTGATGTTGGTAGCTTGAAAGAGCACTCGTAAAACATTCACCACTGGCACTGATGTAGTAATTGCCTTCCTCAGAACTGAGGGATATAGATAACAAATTTCACTCTATAAATCTTAAAGTATAATAAATGAATAAATTGTTTTTTCATATAACTGAATTTAATTTTCCTTTTGAATCCAATTTTGCCAAATTCTGAAGTTCAAATCTCAGTCTTCATCACCTTCCCCTTGGAGTTAAACCCAATTTCAAACCTACAGTATCAGCATTTGGATTGGAAGAGTCATGTAGCTAACTGATCATTGGTGATATCAGATACCCATAGTGGGTGTCTGTTAAGAAATACTCATTCCCATCTCTTTTTTTTCATCACAGATTTGTTCAGGTCACTGTCAGCCATTTTCCACGTGGGAGATATTCTACTGCTCCTGTAAGCTCTGCCCGTGGTGACCTGGCAGACACCGCCCGCAGTACTTGCACCCTCCCAGCCAATACGTAGGAGAGTGTTTTAGTTCACTACTGCCTTGCTAACGGAGATACTTGAGGTTGAGCAATTTATAAGGAGTAGAGGCTTATTTGGTTTTTGGTTCTGGGGACAGAAAGTCTGAAGGTGTGGGGCTGGCAACAGGTTGGTCTCTGATTCTACATCACAACGTGACCAGCAGAAGCAGAAGGGGCACATGCAATGAGAGAGAGCCCGGAGCACTCCTCCTTTCCTCTCTAACTTCCAGCAGGTGTGCATGCTCACTAGAGAGGAACAGAGAGTGGTGGCGAGGGGTGACATCCCCACTGGTGCATGGTCATGGCACAATTTCTCCTCTCTTTCTCCATCTTGTCAGGATTTGAGCACACATGCACGCATCCTTTTATTTTCTTTTTCATTTTTCCCCCCCTGAGGCCACCACGACCAGAATTCAAGCCACCATGTGGGACCTGGCTCTCTTCACTACCAGCCCCCAGGTCGGCCTAGACAGCCTCTTTTTATAACAACTTACTCTTCTTTTTTTTTTTTTGGGGGGGGAGGTTTTTGCTATAGGGCGCGTGCGCTCGCCAGACAGAGAGAGACATAGAGACAAAAAGCGAGAAATCACCCCCCCCAGGGGGGATGGTCACGCCGCAATCCCTTCTCCTCCATTCTCCTCTCAGGATCTTGGGCATGCACACACATGCGCCAGGCGTGAGTTTTAAGCCACCGGGTCCGGGACGGAGAACCGCGGTCGACTACGTGGGAGTCCAGCGACATAGCCATTACACTAACTGCTGGTTCCCAACAACCTACTCTTATAGGAACCTAGCCCTTCTCACTGGGCAACATTACTCCAATCCCAAGGGTGGGGCTTTTGTACCCAAACTTTCCAGCTGTGCCTCACCTCCTAAAGTCCTCACCACCTCCCACAGCCATTACACTGGGGACCAAACACCACAACATGAACCGCCAGGAGCAAACCATGACCTAAACTATAGCACATGGTACAGGAAGGTTGGTCACGTAGGACCCTTCCACTCTGAGATAGTCCAATTCGTCTGAGAATTTCTGATACTTTTCTCTTCCCCTGGAATAGGACAGAATACTTTTCATGGCATGCATTGGCATAAAATGATTTATTCTTCCTAGTTTTCCTGTCTTGTCCTGGGAATGTTTTCCAGTTAGACTTAAAAAAAAAAAACAAACAAACAAAAAAAAAACCACTTTCATAGCATCATGGACAATACATTTCTCAATTACTTTAGCACCTAAACTTTTACAATTCAAAACTCAAAGTTGGGGATTTTAAAAGGCTTTTCTCCTTTTCTTTGGTTTTTCTGCTCCATGTTTCTCACCTGAGATGCATACTTCCGACTGTCTGGGAGAAAGGTAAGAGGTACGAGTAAAGGGGCCACAGGAGGCATGGTGGTTAAGGTGCTGGACTCCCACATGGCCAATTGCAGTTCGAATCACAGATCTGGTGGCTTGCTTAGAGAGAGATGAATAAAAACAGATACAGAGCCCACTAGCACAGTGGATAAAAGTTCAAATAATCACAGTCAACTACTCTTGTTTTAACATATTTTCTTACAAGACAAAAGCAGAAACCTCTTTTGAAATGGTCATGTGACTTATGTTTTACGGTAGCTGTGGAGGAATGCGCAGTGTCATGAGCAGAGCATGGGCAGGACAAAGCGAACTGGTAAGAGCTCAGTGTGACAATGTCCAGTAGAGAATGAGATCTGACACTCGTATCGCAAGGGGGTAGTGAAGAAGACTAGAATAGATGCTCACGTTAGAAGGCAGGACAAAAAAAAAACCTCATTCTTGTTTTATATATTGCTCATGGAATCTCATTACCTTTTTTCTTAGATCCTTGAAAATTAGAATGAGAGCATAGGTCTCAGGGTGCACATAAACCTTAAGTCTTTTGACTTTCCGTTCTAAAAATTGGCACTGGAGAATTAGATTAAAATCTAATCAGAAATGTGAGACATCATAAAGGTTCATTACAGGCTGGAATTTAGCAATGTTGGAATGGTTATCATGTCTTAAATCAGATTCCTCCCTAATCTCTCTCTCTCTTTTTTGAAGGATATTTTCACATTACTGATGTCAGGTTTGCGATTTTTCAGACCCTTTCTTAAACTTTCTCAATAATTCACAGTTTCTCCAAACTTCCATATCCTTATAAAGGGATAATGAATCATCGTGTGAACTTGATGTTATTTCCCTTCCCAAAAGAAAAAGAAAATATCACATGGAGGGTTCTAAATGAAAGAACTGACCCTAATCCTGTACTATTCCAAAAGGAGGGTTCATTCAAATACATCTGTTAATCTTTCTCGCGAAGACATATTTTGTAAGAGCTGGCCAAGGAAGGACAGATAATATAACATGGAAATCCCCCGCATGATTATCCGAGGATTTCTCTAGAGCATGCTCACTGTTAATTTATGATTCTGCACCTTCCGCAAAGCTATTGGGAAGTGATTCTTCGAGGCACACTGACTCTTGAATGTAAGTTCATAAATAAAACAATACACACCAGGAAAGAGTATGGAGCATTATGCATTACTTCAATTAACCCCTAGATTCTCATTCACTTTAAGAGGATAAAAGGGTAAATAATGAGTAGGATGAGAGTCCTTTAATTAGTAAAAACCATTCTATATCAGCCCCCTTTAAAGTGGACAGCATGAAACCTCAAGCACCCCAATGAGCAAACACCAACAGGGAAGCCATATGTATTAACACTGAGCAAGGGGACCTCTGTCAGGTAAATTACAGATTGTCACTCAGTGCATGTAATCCCTTACGCAACAAAAGAAATATCTTTTGTCCACAATTACTCTTTATTAAAAATAACACGTAATATAATATAATGTGACTCCTCACCAAGAAGTATAATAGAATTTTCTTTATTTTCTGCTCTGGAGATAATATGAAAATAATACCATCAAAAAATGGATAAATTTTAGATACTACTGCTGTTGTTAAGGTATTTGTTTGTGTAGCATACATATTTTATTTTGGTAAAATGTTGTAAATGTTCATTTAATACATTATCTGGTCATCCTGGCTTCCCCACTAATTCTCAGCAAATCATCACATCTCTCTGGTACCTCACTTTCCTCACCGATAAGATGAAGACAATTATCAGCCTTTCTAATCATTGATAAAGTTAATTGTGGAGTACTTGGAAGAATTCTAGGCATTTAGGCATTTGTCAAGTGCTAAAAAAGAGTTGGTTATTGTTTCTATCATTATTCAGTAGTAATAGTATCAGCCTAAATCACACTGAATGTATCGCACATAAATAATTATTATTAATAATATTTTAATATTATTTTGGCATCTCTCTACACATGCACACACTTAGAAATCTATATAAAAACAAAAAATGCACAAGTTACCAAAATAGTCTTTCAAAACAAAAATAACACTTTATTTCTTATTCTCACATAAAAGCATCAAGTTTAACTATATCTAAATGTAACAGAGATAAAAACCAAAAGCAAAGTATGTAGTCTACTGAACAGCAAACCTTCTCTAACCGATACTCGTTCTTATAGGAGGCCGGTAATAGTGATAAGCAACATTACAAAAACAATTAAGAGTAAAGTCATTAACTGTGACATATACTAGCTAGAGAGAGAGAGAGAGAGAGACAAGGACAGAGAGAGAAGGAAAGTGAGAAATCACTGACCATGGGGGGATGGCCACGCTGCAATCCCTTCTCCTCCAGTCTCCTCTTGGGATTTTGGGCACACATGCACATGGATCCACTGCCCACCATGAGTTTTAACTTGCTGGGTCCAGGACTCAAACCACAGCCCATGGGAGTCCAGTGACATAACCATTATGGTATTGACCGGTCCTCTCGTTTGATTTTTTTTTTGAGAGTTTTTTGCTATAGGGTGAATGTGCTGGCCAGAAAGACAGAGACAGAGAGACAGAAAGCAAGGAATCACTACCCCAGGGGGGATGGCCATGCTGCAATCCCTTCTTCTCCATTCTCCCCTCCGGGTCTTGGACACGCACTCACACGTGCCCAGCGTGAGTTTAAGCCACTGGGTCCAGGACACGAACCGCAGTCAACTACATGGGAGTCTAGTGACATAGCCATTATGCCATCTGCTGGTTCCCCTGCCCCCATTTTTTTAAAGAAGTATTATTAACTTTAAATTTTCAAAGTTTAGATCATTTCATTTTATTTTATGAGAGAGGAAAGAGAGGGAGAGACAAGAACCATCCAAGACCACGGTCCATCACACGCTGCCTAGCATACGCAGGTTGACCCTCGGAACCAAATCCTACCTTCTACATGGCTCCCCGCATTGCGGAGTGTTCTGTTACCACTGCACCAGAGATGGGTCTTCCCTTCGACACTCATTCTCGGATGCCATCCTTTTCTTTTTATTTTTTATTTTCAAGTACATTTCTAAGCTCTGTTCTTTGAGCTTTTCCTGCTTAAGAATACTTGCCATTTGCTTTTATATTTCCATTACAACTTAACTGTTATAATATTCTTTAGACACGCTTTCTCTCACAATACTAGGGAGGTCTTACTTTGTTACCTGTTGGTGTTGCCTACTGCTATGGAGAAATCTAAGCTTAGACTTGAAGCGGTGTGTGTGTGTGTATAACTGGCCAATTATTCTTTTACCTGTGAAGTTCAATAACTTAAACAGAATACGTCCGTCTTTTTTCCTTGTAACAATATAAGCTTTCTTTTGTAAATTCAAACTTGTCTCTATTTTAGAAAACTTACCTTCGATTATATTGAATAATTCTTCTGTTCCGTTTTTTTTTTTTTTTTTTTTTTTTTTTTTTTTTTTTTTTTTTTTTTGGATACCTAATCAGGTTCACCAGGTTTCCTGTGCTGAACAGTCTTTGTCTTATTTATCTGTGATTAAATTGAGCCTTTTTTCAATGCAATTATTTGAAGTGTCAGCTGTGTCAATTATTTCTAACTAGTTTCTCAAGTATATAACAGTATTATCTTTTAATCTCAATTTTTCCCTCCTTTAGTAATCTATGTTTTTGTCCCCACCTCCTATTTTGGAATGTTATCTTTGATTCTGTATTCTTCTTACATCCTCCCATTAAAACAAAAGACCTGGGGTGAACAGGTGGTGTGGTAGTTAAGGCACCGGATTCCCACGGGGTTGACCGTGGCTCGCACTCCAGAACTGGCAGCTTGAAAATCATGCTAGGCATGTGTCCATGCGTGCCAAAATCCCCAGGGGAGAATGGAGGGTAAGGAACTGCAGTGTAGCCATCTCACTTTCCCTCTCTGTCTCTCTCTGGAGCTCACATACACCCTATGCCAAAAACCTGAAGAAGAAGGAAAAAAACCAATGAGATAGACTTTTCTATCCCATGTATGATCTGTTTTCAAAGCTCAGTTCTCTTTCCTTTATTGCATTATGCTCCTTGATTTTTACTTCTGGTAAAAGTGTAATTTCATATCTAACATTTCCCCCAACAGAAGAAAGAACAAGGATGCTAATATTTCTTTTAGATGAGTGATAAAATTTTTCACCAACTGTAACAGAAATGAATATTTTCTATCTTGAACTTTATGATAGTTAATTTAGGACAAGCAAGAACAGGTAAGAAGAAGGAAAAAAGATACATCTCAGAGATACAGATTCTCAGAGACTATTGCTCAACAGAGATGGAACAGTCTTAAAACTACTTATCTGTCTCCACAATCTCAGATCATTACAGTAAGGAATGAAGGGA
Source organism: Tupaia tana (assembly GCA_026018925.1). Classification (NCBI taxonomy): domain Eukaryota; kingdom Metazoa; phylum Chordata; class Mammalia; order Scandentia; family Tupaiidae; genus Tupaia; species Tupaia tana. The sequence continues at coordinate 4,085,851 of JAKSZU010000017.1, forward strand.
CAACATCTAAACCAGAGATTTTCCATTATGGCCCAGGATATTTAGAGTCCTTAAGATCTTTTCTGGTGGCTGAAAAGTCAAAATAATTTCCCTAACAACAATAAAACACTATTTGTCTTTCTTCTTCTCATGTTTTCACAAGATAGAACTTTCCAGAAATTATGTGTACTAATATTATTGCTGAAGGTGCTAATGAAATGAATGCTCATGCATTTTTTTAAAAAAAGAAATACTAGAATAAGGGGCTGATAGATACGTGCTGGACTCCCACATATTCGACCACAGTTTGAGTCCAGAACCCGGCGGCTTCAAACTCATGCCAGGAGTGTGTGAGTGTGCATGCATCTTGGGGGTGATTTCTTGCTTTCTGTATCTCTGTCTCTCTGGTGAGCACACATACTCTATAGCAAAAATCTTTCAAGGGAAAAAAAAAAGAAATTCTAGAGTGAAAGACTTAATGAATAAATTTGTGCAATTCTGGAAATTAACTCAGTTTTTTCTCAGTTCTACTGTGCTCCTGTTTTCTTCACTTATGTCTTCTATAACGTCCTTCTCATCCATAGAGCATTATTTTGAAATCTCAAAGTTTACCTTCTGCTTACGTGGAAACACAGGTTTATACATTTTAATTTTTTTGTTTGTTCTTTTTATTTTTAGTTTGCAATAGGGTATATACAGTTGCTGGAGAGAGACAAAGAGAGGGAAAGTGAGAAGTCACTCTCCAGGAGGGATGGTCATGCCACAACTCCTCCTCTAGTCTCCCCTTGGGATTTTGGGCACACCCACACATTTGTCCAGTGTGATTTTCAAGCCAACGGTCTGGGACTCGAACCCCAAAGTTGGCCATGTGGGATCCAGTGCCTTAACCTCCATGCCACATGCTGGCCCAGATATTACGTTTTGAAGTTATGTTTTACAATAGTATTTTTAATTTCTGGATTTTAATTTCTAATACAAAGGTCTTTGTAGTCTTCAATGATTTTAACAGGGTGAAACGGTCCTGAGATAAAGAAGCTTAAAGAACGTTAATCTAAACAAATCTCTATGTGTCAACAGAGAGCTCTTAGATGAGCACATTTATAAAATTATATAAAATATATAAAGAGATCCCACTATGATCAAAGACAAATCCAAAAAGTTGTACAAGACCAGCAGTGTTGGAAACACTACACTCAATGTCAAAGTCTCTTAATTATTTAAAGAAAAGAAAATAAAAATAACAACTTTGCTTGGAGAAGCAGGTAAATGGAGACAAAGAAAAATGGTTCCAATATTACGTTTATATTTAAAAACAACCACTTCTATGTTTCATGGCCCTAAGATGAGCCAGAGGAAAATACACTTGTCTACTGCTTTCTTTCTGTTATTGCAGAAAATTTTTGCTATGGAATATCATGTACTCTTTCTCAAATTGGAGGGGTACAGGGCCAACATCTTTAAAAGAGACCTGGAAAAACAAGTCATTAATGCACTAATGTCTCTGATGAATCAGCTCTAACATATGTAATGGTTCTGGTAGCTCAGAGTGCTAAAACTATCAGGGTGGCACTTTTCAAACTCCATGTACCAATGTTAATTATTTAATCTCCTAATATTAAAAAAAAAAAACGTAGTTCACATTTGTGTGTGTATGTGTGTGTGTGAGAGAGAGAGAGAAACACTTTCAAATCTGATATACCTTCATACCAAGGGCTCTTAACCTGAGTTAATTATCACATTTTATAGAATCTGTGAACACCTCATTAAAGTACCTAAAAATTGTGTTAGAGTACATGGGCAGTTTCTGGGAAGATGAGCTGTGATAGTCATCAGGTTTTCAGGAAAGCTTGAGACACAAAATACTTCTTAGGACTATTTAATTTTAAAATAGCACTCAATTGAAATGCCTAAGTATGGGTAGTGCCGCACTTTTTTGAAAATTCTTTATCATCAGGGTCATTAAAGTAAGTCCACATTTTAAAAATAGTCTCTGAGGGACCAGCAGTTAGCGTAATGGCTATGTCGCTGGACTCCCACGTAGTCGACCACGGTTCGAGTCCCGGACCCGGTGGCTTAAACTCACGCCGGGCGCGTGTGCATGCGTGCCCAAGATCCTGAGAGGAGAATGGAGAAGAGACTGTGGTGTGGCCATCCCCCCTGGGGGGTGATTTCTCACTTTCTGTCTCTCTGTCTGTCTGGCGAGCGCACGCGCTCAATAGCAAAAAAAAACCTCTCCAAAAAAAGAAAAAAAAAATAGTCTCTGACTCCTGTCTATTATTTATACATAAATATCCACATGGGATTATGGTAATGCCATCGTAAATTTCTGCATAATTCATTTTAGAGAATGCTTGAATTTCAGAGAGTTGTCAGTTTCCAAAGTACACAAGGTAAGTGAATAGCACACATTGTTTAGTTGAATATAATTCACATTCTTCTAAAGTTTACCTTACATGAAAATGTTTTCAGGCAACATGGAAAGCAACCGATGAAATGAATCGGATTTATGATAATGTGTATTTGACTAAAGACCTAGTATTCCCTTCTTAAACTCTGTGTGTGTCCTCCAAACCCAAAATAGGGCATTTTCTCTCTATTGCAACTTCAGACTCACAACCAAACTTTCCTCTATTTTTATTCTAATGAATAAACTGTTTAAGCGGAATGCACAGTGTGACATTCTTGAATAAAGAGAGAAGAATCGGGCGTAGCTGAGAAAAATGTATTTATTTCACAAATATTTTAGTATCTGCACGTAAATGTCTTATAAAACCTTGTCGTTATCCAACATTGGATAATAGCTGTTATTCATTCCAAAATAATAAATGGAAAACCAAATGTTATATGTAATTTTGTCAATCCATGCTGTAGAATATTATAATAAGCTAAGAAAATCTCTACAGCATAAAGGGCATATTTTTCAGTAGCAGAGTCAACCATATAACCAAAAATGTCAAATAACAGGGACTTCTATAAGTTTGCTTCTCTCTTACGTAAAAGAAATACAGAGAGTGGGAACCAGCAGTTAGTGTAATGGCTATGTCGCTGGACTCCCACGTAGTCGACCGCGGTTCGCGTCTCGGACCCGGTGGCTTACAACTCACGCCGGGCGCGTGTGCGTGCGTGCCCAAGATCCCGAGAGGAGAATGGAGGAGAAGGGATTGCAGCGTGACCATCCCCCCGGGGGGTGATTTCTCGCTTTCTGTCTCTATGTCTCTCTCTGTCTGTCTGGCGAGCGCACGCGCCCTATAGCGAAGAAACCTCTCAAAAAAAAAAAAAAAAAAAAAAAAAAAAAAGAAAGAAAGAAATACAGAGAGAGAAGAAGCCAGGACCACTGAGTTGAGCACACCAACAATTCTGCTCCTCCCAGCTTCCCCTTCCTCCATCTTGGCTTCATGTTTTAAGGATGGCTGCTGCAGCTCTCTAGGCTGGAGAGTGAGAACAGAAAGAAAAACAGCCCATTTTCTCCTTTAAGGGAGCAGGACACGACATATCCACCTTCACAATCACCAGCCGTGACTCCCCCAAAGTGTACACTCCGTCCTTGGAACTTGCAAATGCATCATTGCGTAGCCAACAGGGCTTTGTAGATATAAATCATGATCACAGTCCTGAAAGCGGGGCGAGTATCCGGGATTAGTCTGGTGAAATTAATTTAATATCGGCCTCTAAAAGCTCCTCCTGGAGGCAAAGGAGAGCGATGGCATGAGGGGAGGTCGGGGAACCCCAGCATGATTTAACCCCATAGCTCTGCAGGCCTGCGATGTCTGCTCACACGCCAAGGACCGGAAAGAGACCTCTAGGTGTGAAGGGCAGCCCACAGCTGACACCTACGAAACAGGCGCCTCAGTCCCACAGACAAGCAGAAGGAGCTTGGAAGCAGACTCCTTCCAGAGCCTTCCCAGAAGAGTTTCCCCGCCTGCACCTTGGTTTTGGCCTTAGGAAACCTGGAATGGAGAAACCAGCCACGCTAAGCCAGGCTTCTGACCTACAGGCCATGCAATAACAAGTGTATTTTTTATGTCGTACTTAATTAAACTATACAATCCTAACTCTAGGCATTATTTGCATGTAGAGATCTGGCTTTCAGTCAGTGAGAAAGGGGTAGGTATTCTAGAGGGTGCCTGGAGTTTGGACATTCTGGGGACAGTAGGCCAAAGTCAGTGCATTTGCAGAGAAAATAGAAATAAATCCTTCATAGGATGGGCAAGCTAAAGGGAGTAGGAGAAGAAGATTTATACTTTTTCATCATCCATACAGAAAAACTGATGATAAAACAAACAGTAATTTGTGTCTCCAGCTGCAAGCTTAGTCTCTGGCTTCGCTGAGAACTTTCGTCGGTTACACCTCCCTCAAGCTCGAAGAGACATCCGTCTGTTCTCTTCCTATTCAGTAAGCAGTTAAGACCTGAAAAAAAATAAACTCTTACTATGCAGCCCTTCCTTTGGAAACCTCTGGATTCTTTTCCAATCCTTGAAGTCGAGTCGAGTTTCTCAGAAAAGACCCGGTGAGGGAGAGCACAGCGATGAAGTCAGGTCCTGTTTCTCAAAATGGAGCGAGGTGGGCCAGAAAGCCGTGTGGGAGGAGGAGAGAAGGGGCGCAGCTTCTTTCCATAAGCGCTCCCATCTTCCAAATGACAGCTTTGGTGGGAACTGGATGGAGAGGGAAAAATGCACTTTTTGCTAGTTAATAAAATGAATTCATCTTCATAAAGTAAACTGTTTCTGCTAGAGAATTTAGTTATTAGGTCACTAATAACTATGTTTTTATGCAAAAACGTGTCATGACGTTCCAGAAGATCCTGTATATCTTGACCTCTCAAATGGTGTTCATGTTCTAAAACAAGTAATTTTTGCTTGAGGATTTAGTTTTTTCTAGTACTGAGCTTTACATTTCTCTCTTTGGGTTCAACAGCTTTAATGTTTTCTAATTTAATTTATTTTAAAATGTATATCAACTATCCAACCCTGAAAGAAATATTTAAAGAAAAAAATAAAAATGACGCTAGTAATCTAAGAAAATGATTTCCTTTTAAATTTCTCTTTCAAGGCCTTGTTTATGTACTTACAGAGTTTGGTCTACATGCATATAGCTATGTAAACACGTGTACACTTTTATTATATTATTCATTTTGCATTTGCTAGTATACGATAAACATTCTTCCATGTTTGTTCAATAGTTCTCACAATTACCATTTGGGGAATTCTTTTCCAAATAAGCATCTGCTTCATGTTAGTGAAATCCTCCCTGCCACAGCCTTTGCTGCGGGTAGAACATGCACGTAGTTGACCAGCAGCTACTTCAGGAAAGAAATGCACGGGGGTAGCTTCAGCTTTGCAATCGGATGGCCTTTGTTTTGAGCCCAGGGTCTGCCATTTAGCAGTTCAGGAACTCTGGACGCCTTGCTTAACTTTCTACAATCCTGTCGTCTCTATGTTAAAGAGGGGGCGTGGTATTCACGTGGTAGGGAAATTGTAAGAATGGAGTAAAAGAGTACAAGTAAAGTACGTGGCCACAGCGCTCAGTGGGTCTTATTCACTAAAAGGCTGTTAACCTCTGCTCTGCTTAAGTACTATATACCCTTCAATTACCACATTCGAAGCAATTCATTATTTAAAATAAAAATTGAGAAGTGAGAGGGAGACTTCGATTAAACCCTACCCTCTTCCTCTTCCACTCCCCACCTCCTTTCTCCTGTGGTGGTCTACCTACTTCCTGTCTCCCGTTGGCCCAGCCCCTGTCCCTTTGCATCGTGGTTTATCTTCAGACGAGGGGTTATCTCTCCGCGGGAATACTGCATGCTATCCAAGGCCAGGAGGCCACTGCGTCTCACCGCAGCTCAGTACGCGTTACAACGACGAAGGTGTCACCACTACTAATCTCTTACATCTCCGAAGTGATGTCCTCTTTGTCTGGCATCTCCAAGTCGCCTTGGCCACTGGAATCGCTTCCAGTTCAGCTCACCCCTTAGACTTTGCTGTGTTTTAGAGTTTTGTCTCTCCTCCCTGGGCCTGCTGTTACACATATTCTGAATGAATGTTAAGAAGATTTTGATTTTCAAAGAAGATTTTGTGGTAGAAGAAAATGTCACTTTGGATAAAGGGTAGAGTATTTCAAAGGCCGCATGGATAAATAAATGTAAAACCTTCATTTAAACTGGTTTTCCATTGTCTTTATTTACTGTTAAAAATTCTTTGCTGAAGCAATCTTAAATGCAGACATATTTGAAACAGGAGGCTTTGGAAACATATGTGCAGGCATTGTCCAAATCTATGTAGAATCAGCCAATTTCTCTAAGCTTGGTAGGTTTCGAGACAGAGTTTTACGACAGGGCCCAATGGAATCACAAGCCCTGCCCTATATGACAGGTTTAGCACTCAAGTCCCACGCAGACCGACCTCCTGTGACACAGAGATGAAAGAAGCCCGTTCCTACACCACAGGACGTCACATGAAACTCGGCAGGGTGGCTCTGTCCACTCGTATCTGCGATGGGAACGTCTCATCCACCCCGAGTCCAGCTTCACACTGGCCACAATCTCAGTTAGCCACATTTTATTCCGCTGCTGCCAAATCAAAGTTATTACTTTTTAAGCTGCGGGTCTTTAACATACCAGCGCTCATAAGAGGGACGTCCCAGCTGACCGCTCACCAGGGAGCAGCACAGAATGGAACGTCTGAAGTGTTGAACAGGGATGGTGTCAAATCCCAGCATCATTTAAACTTAATTACACTTAGGAGTTATAAATGGTTTCTAAACCAGAGAAGGCTTTATTTGTGGTATTTAGAATTTGCTCAGGACAAAAATATTACCTGATTAAAACTGAATTTGTAAAGCTCAACCTCAAACTCATGCTATGGTAAACCACAGACGGGACTGAAATTAAATTCACTGAGATGAAGTCCCTCATGTTGTTGAGGGTGGAGCACAGAAGTCACCCCGCTGGAATGCAGAGAGGACAGGACAAGTCTTGCTAGTTACACCACATCCTGACCTTCCCTCTTTGGGAGCTGTCCTTTCTGACTGGGGTTAGTACAAGGTCTGATCAATAGATGAGAGCACCTGTAAGCTGAGAAAAAGATGATCGGCAAAGAAAAATGAAATACTATCTCTTGAAAGAGTAGCAACTTCTTTTATTTTTTAAGATTCTTGCTATAGGGCACATGTGCTCACCAGAGAGAGACAGAGAGAGGAGGAAAGTGAGAATCCAACCCAAGTGTGACCACACCACAATCTCTTCTCCTCCAGTCTCCTCTCAGGATTTTAGGCATGCGCGTGCGCGCGCGCGCGCGCGCGCACACACACACACACACACACACACACACACAGCATGTTTTTAAGCCATCGGATCTGGGACTCAAACTGTGGCTGGCCATATGGGGTCAAGCACTTTGACCTCCATGCTGCCTGCTGACCCGGAAGTTTTTCTTTAGTTTTAATAAACCAGTGGAATTCAGTTGTTTGGAGCAGAATCTGCTTCCTATTCGCTTCTCTCCACCTGTCCGCGCTGACCACTTCTTTTGCTTCCAACGTGAACTTGGGTCATCTCCTCCCAGCAGTGGATCCTAGCACCTAGTGGCCCTCCCGTTAGGGCCACACTTACCACAGTCTCCTGAGGGAGGTGTCTCTCCCGTGGTAAATGTCCAACTTCCCAGGGGCAAAACCCAAAGTCTGCCGTGTGTACATGCCCGCCAGGGCACCCACAGTAGAAGGGCGCTGCCTGCACTGGGTGGACTCCTACCCCTTTAGGTCTCTCTGAGGCACAGTCTCAGACAGCAGCGGTGCCTCCTTGAGCAGAGGTGGAAGGCCGAGGAGCAGCTTCCTGGCCTCTGCTCACTACCGAAGGCTCTGGCCCTCGTCCCTCCCTGCCCCAGACCTGGGCCGTCAGTTTCCAAACATGACATCATTACATCAGAACAGTGTGCGGGCCGACCATGCGTGCATCGCTGCAATTCGAAACCCTGTGTGCAATTTTCTGAAAAATGGAGGTGGAAAATTTGAAATATGATAATCCCCACTCACCCCTTTTGCACTCACACATTTTGAAAAACATAGCATAATCGCTATTAACATAATAGATGACACACACATGTGATGAGTAAAGCGCGTTCTTGGGTGGGAATGAACATTCTCACTCCCTCTGTTTCCATCTGGGGAGGCTTTAGCTAGAAAGAAACCCCGCGGCCTTTCTTCCTATGCCTGCTCACCCTCCCTGTGAGAGAATGCGTGGGTCCGATCGGTGGATGTTGCCACACACTGACCACAGCCTTTCCTTGTTCTCGCTCTCAGCCAGCACCTGTCCAAGAGCCCCGGCCTGTAGTCTGCACCGGGCCAGGAGGGGAACTTACTGACCCAGGAGAGGCCGGCAGTCCCATGCGAGCGCTCACACCCGGTGAGCACGTGTGTCCAAAGTGAAGTGTGAGGAGGGCACTTGCAGTGGCACATCTAAGTTGCATTCTTCAGACCAGATATTGATCAGTAATAAAGCTGACATTTTGACCGCCATCTTTTTGATTCCTTAATCTAGCCTCATAATGGAGGGGAGGCTGTTTTACTTGGAGTCCTCCCCAACCCCAACAAACAGAATTCAAAACAGTCTACACTTTAAAGCGCAATAAAAAGAAAATGAAATTTTCTCTCATTTTTTCCACACATAAGTATTTCCTGTTGTTTTACCAACAACGTTTCAACTAACGTGACTTAAGATGTCTTGCTTCTGATCATTAAACACTTAATTAAATGCTGATATTAAATAATATTTAAAAAATAAGTTCCCAAAGGTTATTCTCTTCCACTACATCTATTGGTATTTAAATCAGTGGATATAGCAACTATAGTCTTACAACAAAATAACTTGGTGCGAGCCAGACATACCAATAGCTCTTCTGGGGAAATTTTAATTTCTTCCCAAAGTGACCCCTCGGACTGACCATACTCGCTTACTCAATTGAAACAAAGCCCACTGCTTTATCTCGCTACCTAAAATGCTCAAAAGCACCAGCCAACCCTAACCCAGCATAGCCAGCTTGGTGTACGCTCCACTTCCTAATGAAACCTTGACCCACTGGTTGTTTTAAGATCGAGTCATCTTTCAGAGTCTCAAGATGAACCCTGGCATTCTTAGTTGCTAATCAGCTACTGACGAGAAGCTGATAAGACATCTCAGAAGTGTTAACAGAATGGACCAATGTAAACAGCTTACATTTTATTGCCAAAAGTTCCCCATTTTTATCCCCAAAACGAACATACTTCTAAATAAATCTTAAAGCATAGCATCATTAGTAGCCCTTTATGTCTTTCCCAACGTCTTTTAAAAGGAAGATTTATGAACCATAAATGATAAACAATATGTCCTTGTATTCCAATATTCCTCCTTTTCGCCCCGGTTTTCCTCTACTTTCTATTTTTTCTTAATTTTGGGGGGAGGGGCATAGAACTGGATGAACCACAACGTACGGCTCACAGCCTCTTATCATTGGTGTATTCACGACTTGTCTTTGTTTAGTTACTTGTTTCAGTTATAATTTTAACGGGGGATAATTAACCATAATCCCACTGTTCACTACATGCAGAGATCTCTGTTCTTTATTTTTCTTTAATTGTCAAAGGGTGTATGCACTCACCAGAAACAGGAACAGAGAGAGAGAAAGCACCTCCCAGTGGGGTACAATCACACTGGGTCCCTTCCTCTCCATTTCTTCGCCCTGTCAGGATTTGGGGCACGTTTGCACACGTGTCTGGTGTGTCTTCTAAGCCATCGGGACTGGGATCCAAATCTTGGTCAGCCATGTGGACTATAGCTCCCCTAACCAACGGGCCATGGGACCAGCCCAGATCCCTGTTTTTAAGGATATATTCAAAGATTGTATTCTGGGAGAGCAGGAACATTAAATAATAAACATGTTTTTATACAAGTAACCCCTTTATGTCTTTTAGTAATTTTAAAGATAATACATGGTACAACACACGCACACACATACACACACACACACACACACACACACACACAAAAGCCGGGTAAGAGAAATAGGAAATTTCAGTGATGGAAGAAATAGGCTGGAACTTTTTTTTCTTTCAGAGAGATTTTTGCTATAGGTTGTGTGTGCTCACCAGAGAGAGAGAAAGTGAGAAGCCACCTCACTGAGGGAAGGGGGATGGCCACGCTGCGGTCCCTTCTCCTCCACTGTCCTCCCAGGATCTTGGGCACACACACACGCACATGTGCCCCGGGTGAGCTTTAAGCCACTGGGTCTGGGACTCGAACCGCGGTTGACTACATGGAGTCTAGCAACATAACCTTTATGCCATCTGCTGGTCTCAATAGGCTACAATACTGAAACAGGGTAAATGTCACTAAGAATGTACGACGGGCAATGACTGGAAGGAGAGGGAAGGTTATCCAAGCAGGTCCCTGGGAGAAGAATACCCCAGGTACAGGGTTTCAGAAGCAAAGGAGGCGGAGCGTCCCTGACCACGTGGGGAGCGGCAAGGCCTGGCTGTGACAGCGGGAGACGGAGCGAGGGAAAGCAGCGAAGACAAGAAGCCAGAGGGAAATGGCAGGTCCTAGCCTTACGTGGACTTCAGTTTTTCCCTTGAGAAAAGGGGGGCTTATTTCAGGATTTTAATCAGAGCGCCATGAAATGATGCAGTTTTAAGGGACTCAATCTAGTTGAGTTGTGGACAGAAGACTCTAAGAGGATGAAAAGAGAGGAAAACCTGACTAGGAATTCCAGTGACGAAGCAGAGGTTGTGAGAAATGGGCAGATTCCAAATATACTCTGAAATTAAAGCCGAAGGGATTTTTTGAACGATTAGATAGAAGATGCAAAAAACAAAAATTATTAAAGATGGGCTTTCCGGTTTCCATGGGTAATTGTTAAGGATGTAGGTGCCTGAACTGAGCTTAGTGAAGCAAGGCTGGGGACAGGTGAGGAAGGTCCGGAATTCAGTGTTGGACGTGTTGAGTCAGAAAGGTATCCAAGCGGAAATACTGCTGGACGCGTGGGTGTTCGGTCTGGTCGACACATGGTCCTAGACAGTAAACATGGGAGTGATTAGCATGCAGGTAATACTGAAGGCTGTGAGCATTTATAAAGAAAAGCGAATAAAAGAGAAAAATAGCATAGTACTCCTCAACTAAGAAGTTAGGAGGCAGAGGATCCAGTTAAGAAGACTAGAATGAGAAAGCAGGAAGATGGTAAAATGAACAAAGCCGGCGCCCTGGAAAGCAAATCAAGTTTATTAAGGAAGAGGCAGTGATCAAATGTGGCAGATGATGCTCACAGGTCAGGAGGGGCGGCCCTCAGCTTGAAGGTCACAGGTCATTTCTGACCTTGAGAAGAACAACTTTTTGGACACATTGGAGGAAAATCTCAAATAGGATTAAATGAACAAAGGAGAAGAATTAAGACAAAAAGTACAGACAAATGTTTTGCTCCAAAGAGAAACCAAGAAATGGGGTGGTAGGCAAGAGAAATGTTTTGTTTTGTTTTTAGAGTTTTGTTGTAGGGCATATGGGCTCACTGAAAAAAGAGAAAGGGAGAGGGAAAGTGAGAAACCACATCCCAGGGGGATAGCCATGCCACGGTCGCTAGAATTTTGGACATGCACACACCTGTGCCCAGCATGATTTTCAAGCTGCCAGTTTCGGGATTCAGACCATGGTCGGCCACGTGGGAATCCAGCACCTTAACCACCTTGCTATCTGCTGGCCCCAACAAAAGAAATGTTTTTTGTTTTTTTTTTTTTGAGAGGTTTTTCGCTATAGGGCGCTTGCGCTCGCCAGACAGAGAGAGAGAGACATAGAGACAGAAAGCGAGAAATCACCCCCCAGGGGGGATGGTCATGCCGCAATCCCTTCTCCTCCATTCTCCTGGGGATCTTGGGCACGCGCGCACACGCGCCCGGCGTGAGTTTTAAGCCACCGGGTCCGGGACGTGAACCGCGGTCGACTACGTGGGAGTCCAGCGACATAGCCATTACACTAACTGCTGGTTCCCCAAAAGAAATGTTTTTTAAGGAAAAAATGTCAGGAACCAGCAGTTAGCGTAATGGCTATGTCGCTGGACTCCCACGTAGTCGACCGCGGTTCACGTCCCGGACCCGGTGGCTTAAAACTCACGCCGGGCGCGTGTGCGTGCGTGCCCAAGATCCCGAGAGGAGAATGGAGGAGAAGGGATTGCGGCGTGACCATCCCCCGTGGGGGGTGATTTCTCGCTTTCTGTCTCTATGTCTCTCTCTGTCTGTCTGGCGAGCACACGCGCCCTATAGCGAAAAAACCTCTCCAAAAAAAAAAAAGATAAAAAGGAAAAATATGTACATTTTTATATATATGTGTGTGTGTGTGTGTGTGTGTGTGTGTGTATGTATATATAAAATTTGGAGAGGTTTTTGCTATAGGGCACGTGTGCTTGCCAGAAAGAGAGGGAGAAATCACCCCCAGGGGGGTTGGCCACACCGCAATCCCTTCTCCTCCATTCTCCTCTCTGGATCTTGGGCGCACACGCACACGAGCCTGGAGTGAATTTAAGCCACTGGGTCCAGGACTTGAACCACGGTCGACTACATGGGATTCCAGCAACATAGCCATTACATCAACTGCTGGTCCCAACATTCATATATTTATAAAAACTCAGTAGAGAGAGAAAATTTGATATGGAGAAGAGAATCTGGTTAGAGGCTGTCCTTGAGCAGACTGGAGGGAGGGCAATACACGGAAAGCGGTTAGGACCTGAGGGGTGGGCGGCCCCAGAAGAGAATTATAACATACAGAGCTTCTCTGATAGTATAAACACTCCACTCGAAATTCACCATTTAGCAACTGACCGCCCAAAGCTTTTCCATGCCACTGCCTCACAACGATTGCCAGGGAAAGGGTAAAACTCGAAAAGCTTATCAATGTGGGCACTGTTAGCAGATCATCACACTGAAGCTGGGTGACCGTACGAGGTTATTTACGTGAGCCAGACACTGCAGGACTGTGACGCTGGGCCACACAGGAAGGTCCTGTACTTGCTGTGAGTGAACGCCCGCGGTGCAGGGACTGAGGGTGGGCGGACCACAGTGGGAAAGCTCTGACGGGAGTGCCTCTCTCTCATGAGGAAAAAAATATATATTTTTAAAGTATATATTATTTACAAAGTCTATTGTACATTTTTGTGGGATTTCACATTCCTATGTTAAATTTTTCCATTGCCATAACATTTTCAAATTTCATGTTTGAGTATCAGTCTAAGGATGTGTAACTCAAAATGATAGTGTAAAAAAAGAACCTACTGATTAGATAGAAAGCTGAGATCTCTAACAAAGCTAAAAGAAAAGCAAGATCTAATTATTAATTATATGGGCCTTAACTGAAGGGTATCTTATCTATACCCCTTGACCTGAAAAGTTTTCCAGTATGTCCTTGGTTAAGAAGCCTTGTTATAGGCACACATCTAATACTATAGCATTTTGAAATTAAAGAAGAAAAATCAGCTGACACTCCTACAATAGTCAGCAAGGGACCAGCAATTAGTGTAATGGCTATCTCGTTGGACTTCCATGTAGTTGACCGCGGTTTGAGTCCCGGACCCGGTGGCTTAAACTCATGCCGGGCACATGTGCATGCGTGTCCAAGATCCCGAGAGGAGAATGGAGGAGAAGGGATTGCAGTGTGGCCATCACCCTTGGGGGGTGATTTCTGTCTGTGTCTCTCTCTGTCTTTCTGGCAAGCGCACGCGCCCTATAGCAAAAACTTCTTTAAAAAAAGAGAATAGTATAGTCAGCAAAATATAAATGGCCCTCCCATATACCCTATGCATTATGGTATTATTTAAATTGTCTCCAACATTATAATCAGTAAGAATATTAAAAAGTTATTATTATCTGGAGTAACAAAACCAGCAGCAGCCAGGAATGTAACCAGCGTGTCGCACGATTACGCAGTGCCGTGGATGGCTCCAGCTCCCACCACAGACACAGACTTAGCATGCTAAGTGCCGACCTTAATTTAGCCTGGCCTTGTCTATGGCTTCAACAAGTAATAGAGACATTTGCATGACTATTTCTCTTGCAAAAAGATCATAAAGAGTGATTACACCAGGGTGTGGTAGATTAAGTAATCAGTCCTTAAAAACAATGATGGAAAAGTTATGCCAATAATTTTGAAGTTTTTTTTTTAATTTATGGATAAAAGTCCATTTTCGTCCCAAGAAAAAAGATGAGATTCCAGAAACTTTCAGCTCCAAGAGCCAAATTCTGCCCTCAGTTATGTGTGTGCAATTAGTTATGTGTGCATAATTGAGGGCAGAACTTGGGCCATAAAATTTGGAATAATCTGGAAATTCTTAAAATCTGGAAAAAATTAAAATCCGTTTGATAAAATAAATTATGAAGTGATCCAATTCAAATGGGCTTTGATGTGTAAAGAAACAGTGTTTTCACTTATATGAGAAAGTAAAAAAAAATAAAATAAATAACTTACTTAGCCCAATCTAGAACAAACGGCTCCTAAGAATAAGAGGAGGGAATATCAGTACTGATCTTTGCCGAAGGTCACAAAGATCAGGTCTGTAAGAAGGGGGCTTGGGGACTCTTACTACTGATAAAGCCTCACCCAACTAAAGAACAAGAGGAACGCAGGGATGAGGAAGGTCTGTGTGTGGATAAACGTAAACTCCCCAGGACTCAGAAGGAGGCTCTCAGGTGCATCTGGTGACTTCCGCATCAGCCACTCCCTCCGTCCCTTCCCGTAGTCCCCACTAAGCAGAGGGAGCCCTTCTGAAAGGACCCTCCCCAAAGTCATTCAGCAAGTATCAAGTCAGCCCAAACAAAGTGAGTTCGTTTTGCAATTTCGCTTCGACTTTAGTTTTCTTTTCCTGTGTTATCTCAAAAAGGCCACCAAAGTTTTGCTTCCAATCATTTCTAAAGTCACTTTTGATTTTTCATTTCAGAAAGGAAATTGGAGAAAGAAAAAAGAATACATTAAGCTCTGCACCTAGATCTTTATCACATTCTAAACTTCTTTTCAAAGTCACATTCTGACATACCCTTTTCATCCTTGCCATGTCACCGTGCAAGGGGCTGAAACAAAGAAATAACAAAACCTCAGCTCCTCTTCCTCGTCCCCATTTCTGCTTTAAAAAAAAGAAAAAAAAAAACTGCAATACGCGTAAGGTTCATTCTTCTGGCTGTGTGTGCTGAGCTATTTATCACCCCACAAAGAATGATCTGTTTCTCCTTTATGGTCCTTTCAACACACAAAAAAATACTGGCATCGCTTCTCCCTGCCCCTCAAGAGACTCATGCGGATTATAACCGCACTACCCATGGGATTAAACCGCTTGTAAAGAAGTAGAGTTCTCTGCATTTGGATCTTGGAACTTTGAAAACAACCTTAAGCTATCCTCCTAAAAACATGAAAAGGAGCATTTTTGTGTGCATTCAGGCATCTTTACAAGTCCTTATGAAAGGATGAAAGTGGCTGGTTTGCATTATGTATGTTCATTATTTCTAAATAGCCTTGCCTATCACCATAGATATGGTCATAAAATCAGAAGAGAAAATCTAAGGCCTTTCAAAATGGCTTCTTTTCAGTCTATGCACCAAAGGTATTTCACAATTAAATATTAATACGGCCTCAGCCCACTACCTAATCATCATAATTAGTGCAATTGAGCGGGCTGGTGCTGCCCCCCACCCCCCACAAATCACAAAGTCTGCGTTTCAGCTTAAATTTTGTACAAGGCTGGTCTATTTTGTCAGACTCTGGGACAATATTTCACACTTCTTAACCTAGAAATAACCCCTAATACCCTCCCACCTTCTTGGAAGGTCCGTTCCTGGAGTCACTGGGTCTGAGTCTCCTTGAGTCGCCATGGAAAACGTCAAGATTGAGTGGTTTACACAACGGAGTGCAATTTTCTCACAGTTTTAGAGACCGAAAATCCAAGACCAGAATGCCGGCAGGACTGGTTACTCTGGAAGGCCTCCCTCCTCTGCTTCTGCTGTCCCTGGTATAGTTCTGTCTTCTTCAAAGGGCAGCAGTCATATGGCTCTACTGCCCTCACTTTATCTCAGCCACCTCCTTAAAACCCCTGTCTCCGGACAGTCACAGTATGAAACGCTGGGGACTTCAGCCATGACTAGTGGTTTAACGTCCTGCTTCACATCCGGCGTACTCCACCCAAGACCTGGCCAGACTGGCGTCTCAGGGCACTATACCTTCTAAAGGCACGAGAGGGTTCGTGATTGACGAGTGGTACTTTCAAAACATCTCTTTTTGTTAACATGTAGACTTCTTGAACAGAGCATGAAATCTATAAATAGTCCTAGTCAATATATTAAAGACCCATGAGCTGATTTATGGAATAGGGTAAATCAATCTGTCAGTGACACAGCAATCTTCAGATTGTAACGCCCCACCATGTTCGTTTGTGACGTGATTTTACAACTAAATGTGCTTCTTGCAATTCTATAAAGATACAGGCTTATTTACCATAAATACATCTAATAATTCTGTAATCCCAAGTAAATGTTTCAAGTATAAAATATTTTTTATTCCTCTACAATATTATATGGATATGATGAATTCAGAAATTCAGTAACGCCTGTGTTTAAACCACTGGACGTTTCCCCAGGACTGAGTCCCAGCTGCGTCTACACGAGGCCTTCACGGGGGTCTGTCACCTGCTTCCCCGCCGGGTAACTTGATGCATATTCTCCCATGACCTCACTCATCCCCATAGTTTGCTCTTACCTTTCCACAGACAACCCCACATCTCTCTTTCTCTCCTGCAGACCTGCTTCCCCAGCAGACTGGTGGGTTCCTCTGAAGGCACCGCCGGGAAGCCGAAGCCGTCTCCTCCTCACATCAGATCCCTACGTACAGGAAGGGAAGGAGAGCCTCAGAATCGCCCCGATAGCCCACACCTGCTACTCACCTACCTTAAACAAGTCACCTGTTCTGTGGGCTTCAGGCCAATCAACCAATCTATCAACTAAAATCTGCCTCCTTCGTGAGCTCCCTGTGCAGATTAAATGGGTGATCGGTCCAAAGGCCTGCACACATCTGTGATCACTAGATTATAACAGAGTGTTAGAAACGAAAAAGAAGGATGGGGTGGAGGGAGGAAAAGAGATGGAGGAAAGAAGAGAGAACAAAGAGAAAGAAAAAAGTAATATATCTGTATGTGAGTTGTATGTGTACATTTTTCAACTTACTAAGGAAAATGTTAGTCTCCCAATTTCTATTGTTTAAAACTCTGTCAAGTTCTGCTTTGCTCTTTTTTTTACCTTCCACGTTGAGTCAATAACTAAATTCTGTGGATTCTACTCTAAAATATCCCCCTAAAGCAGCCAGCCGGGTGATGGCTTCGGTCCCACGACTTCCCGCCTCAGGGCCTCGGGGCCTCTCACTTACTGACTTGTCTCCTCCTTTTCTTTTCCCCTGAAATTCCCCCATTATTATCTTGGCCCCAGGCTTTCCTTCACACTAGCCTCCTCTGTACCTTTCTAATATCTAACAGTGTAACTAAAGCTCGCCCAGGGTCCCATGGAGAATGTCAGCGAACGGACCTGTGCTCCCACTCGGAGATACTCGGTGACTTCCACTAACGCTTCCTAAGGGCACCTTTCACCAACGCAGGCTGCAGAAGGGGGCTTCACGCAGCCTCTGGAGCCCTGCTGCTCGCAGACATCCCAGAGCCCGCCCGCCAGCCCAAACCAGAACGGCCTCCTTGCTAAATCAGCTGCTGACATGCAGAGGCGACACAGCGCTGGCAGGTGCCCGGGCCTGCACAGCAAGACTAGACGTTGGCAGAGCTCGGGTTTGTGGTTGGTAGAGAACATGGGGTGGAGAATGCCGCCGATCCTACCAGAGCGGGGTTTCCTTTTCACACAATGGAGAGCGGGGCTCCAGGGCACAGGCACTTACCCAGAGCCTCTCCACACCCCAGCTCTGGCGCTGGCGCCCAGAGTACTGGCCTTCAGGTGTGAATCTGGAAGGCCAGGGCCATCTGTGGCCCCAGAGCAGGACCATTTACCCACAGAGAGCCCAGAGGAAAGGACACTTCCTCAAGGCCAGCTGCTCCCCAAGAGGGTGCTGAGGTGGCGAGAGGAAAGGCCCTCTCTGTTAGGCCAGTCAGTTGAGTCAGCCTCCTTGAGAAGGTGGGGACCAGCGGGAAAAAAGGGCGACATCTCAGTTTTTCCTAATTTGTAGAGGGATAGAAGTTTCTTTTGTTTCTTTCTTTCTTTTTTACTTTCTTTCTTTCTTTTCTTTTCTTTTTTTTTTTTTTTTTTTTTTTTTTTTGGAGAGGTATTTGCTATAGGGTGTGTGTGCTTGCCAGAAAGACAGACAGAGACAGAGAGACAGAAAGTGAGAAATCACCTCCCAGGGGTATGGCCACACCACAATCCCATCTCCTCCATTCTCCTCTTGGGATCTTGGGCATGCATGCACACGCACCGCGTGAGTTTAAGCCACCAGGTCCGGGACTCGAACCTTGGTCGACTATATGGGAGTCCAGCAACATAGCCACTATGCCATCTGCTGGTCCCAGGGATGGAAGTTTCTTCATCTCATGTACAGGCAAGAACTTCAAAAGAGGGACAACATGGCCTGCTAACAATGTTCACTGTTCCACTTAGAAACCTTCCAACATGAATAAAAGATAAACTGTCTTTTTGTGGAAAGGCTGATGAAGCTAAAATAAAAATGTATTAAAAATATGAATAATGAACTGAAAGACTCAGGTAATAGAAGAGAAAGAATAGAAAAGTTGACTGGACAAGACGGGAGTAAGAAAGAAAAATGGGAAATTTGCTTTTTAATTATTAAGACCAAACATTAAATATGAAAGTTTATATATGCTTATACTTACATATATGCCTTTTTCTATGTAGTAGGTAATGTCATAAGGCAACCCTGAGTGTTATTTAGTTGCATTTTTTAAATTTTCTACAAGAAAGGATTGCTTGACATGAACAAAAAGGTTTTGAGAAATTTTTCCAAGGTAGTACAAGTGTGGAATTACAAAATCTGGTTTGGTTTCATTGTTGACAGTATTATAGAGTCATGGTAAAATTGTGGTTGAGAAAGAACTTGAACAAGTATCAGAAAACAGGTACTTGATATTTTTCTCATAAGAAAAATATATCCACAGGGCTGAAATTTCTCACACTCATTTTTCAGTCTAAAGGTAAATTTTTTTCTTAGAAACTATGGAGATATTCCACTCTAACGTTTGTGATTGGGCTGACTTTTTTTAAACTATGCATTTACATTAAAAAATAGTTTCGATGTATAGTTTTGGATGCAAATGAATCCAAGCTATCCTTTTGAAAAAGAATTCTGAATTTGACATATACTAAAATCTCTTTTGATATATTTGGAGAAATATACCTAGAATTATAAATAGCCATGTCGAAAAGCTTCGAAGTTTTTTCCAAACTACCTCGAATACTGAATTTCCCACTAACACTATCGCAAAGCTCAAGGGAAATGGAGTATTTCAAATTCTGAAAATAGTGTATAGTCGAGAGACTTGATATAAATTATTAAGGAACAATATTGTTCACTTTTCAACAAATGTCTTCTTGTCTATCCCAGGTTAAGCACATGGGGCAAACAACTTAAGTGGTTTTCACAATAATGAATGAAAAGATTAAAATTCTGTGACAGAACTGACATTTTAAAGAAGGGAGAGATGTGAACAAAATAAGTCAAATGTGTTATTAGTAAGTACTTAGTAAAATATAAGCAGAGGGGAGAATGTAAACTATTTTATGGAAGCAGGAGATATGCTGAAATTGTTTATCTCGTGTCCAGATCAAGTGCCAGGGAACAGTTTCAGGGATATGGCAGCCTTAGTCCCAGATCTTCTGTTGTTATTATTTTCTGACAGTGAGAAGGAGAGAAAAACGCACTCTTAGTGGGGTCTTGACCCCGAGATCCTCTGCACAGTACTGCAGCCCACCAGGGCCCAAGGCTTGCAGTGACCAGGCCCAGCGCCTTCAGGTAAGCCCCAGGGAACTGCCCAGTGGCTTCCAGTGTCGCTGCAGCAGCGCCCCCTGCTGCATGCACCTGGCGCCTGGTCAGGTACCAGACCCTAGCAGAGGTTGCAGGGCGCTCCCGAGACCCGTGTTGGCCTAGCCCGGTCAGAGCACTTCCTTGGAAGGCGGGACCTGCCGCAAAGCAGCCTGCACCTCTGGGTACCTGCCTCTGCAGAATCAGATCCGTTCTCTATTTCACAAATGGCGTAACAGATTCAAGTATTTCAAACAGACTCACCATGTTTACTTAGTGCAGACCAAGTACTAAAAAGTATATTCAAGGGACCAGCAGTTGGCGTAATGGCTGTGTCGCTGGACTACTATGTAGTCAACTGTTCGAGTCCCGGACCCGGTGGCTTAAACTCACGCCGGGCGCGTGTGCATGTGTGCCCAAGATCCCAAGAGGAGAATGGAGGAGAAGGGATTGCGGCGTGGCCATCCCCCCGGGGGGTATTTCTCGCCTTCTGTCTCTCTGTCTCTCTCTGTCTTTCTGGCAAGCACACGCATCCTATAGCAAAAACCTCTTTTTAAAAAAGTACTGTTCAGGTGTGGTTCTCTGACAGCCCCTAGTACATAAGCTTTTTTTATTATTATTAACCTTTTTTTTAACTGACAGAGGAATGTGTGTCATCAGAAAGAAACAGAAACAGAGGAGAAAGCATCCAAAGGGGTGTGGCCATGCCTCAATCTCTTCCTCATTTCTCCATCCTGTCGGATTTGGGGCATGCGTTTTTAAAAAGACAGTTTGGGAGTCTGTTAAATATTTTGAATCTACCTTAGGTTTGTAAAGAGGTTTAGCCTGGGATATGGTATTGGTCTTGATTCTGTGTTTTTATTTTAAATAAGTGGTTTATCTACATAGAAATGGTAAAAGGCTGAAACAGAAGGGACTGAGAAGAGTAGCTAGGAAGTGGCGTGGTGGTTGGGGCGCTGAATTCCCACATGGCTGGCCACAGTCTGAGTCCCAGGCCTGGTGGCATGCTTTCGCACTTTCCCTCTCTCCCTCTCTCCCTCTATGTCTCTCTCTGGTAAACACAAGTGCCCTATAACAAATTAAATAGCCATAAAAAATCGAATAAGTCATTCTTTTCATCTAGCAATAAAAATCAGTGCTAATTGGTACCATCCAGAAAAATAACAGACCCGTTTAAAGAGGGCTTTAGGTTGGAATATGATAGGTAGGGGAAAGCACACGAGTACGTCGGACCGAGGCCGGAGACAGGAGACGTGCCCACGTTTCTCAGAGCGAAGTGGAGGAAAGGCAGGCGGGAGTAACACGCCCACTCAGCCGCTCACAGCACCCTGGCAAAGCTGCGGGAAGCAGACCTGACCTTAATGAGCAGACCTCCAGGGTGCTGAGAGCCTCTCGTCCTCTAAGGGATGCCCATGCCTTTAAATAAAGAAAGTCTGCTAAGTCTGCAACCTCGAGTGAAATGTTCATCTCTCGAGAAGCTGAAGTGGCCAGGGAAAAACCCAGCCCTCAGTTTGTAAAGGAAAATCACAGCCATAGACTCTCTACTGGGTCGTCAGAAAACTCACGGTGCACTTTTGCATAGAAAAACAGAAAAATACGTCATGACGCTTCCAATGACCCAATACTAATAAAAGCTGTTGTCTGATTAAGTTGCTAAAAGAAAGGACTCTGTGCTCTCTACTACGTCCTCAGGAAAAAGTGCGTTGGGAAGGGCAGAGGCGAGCATCGGCCTGAGGATGTTCTTACTGTCAGCTGAACCCTGCATGGCGTCATTCCGTGCGTCCGACAACCCTCACATCACAGATGCATCATGAGGGTTGAATAAGGTGGAATGCCCAGTGCTTTGCACAGGTATTTAAATTAATGGAATTAATGTACCTAACACATTGTAAGTAATTGTCATTGTTGGTTTAGGAAAAGGCAGAGAAAAAGAAAATCAGCCTTTTAGGACAAGGATCCTAAGTATTAAGTTGTTTTCCCCGAGTGACAGCAATGCTGAGTTTTCTGAGACCCCCGAGTCTCACTCTTTCTGCTGTAATGACCTCTCTGCTGTGGCGCTAGTCAGGACCGGGTGACTAGTCCTATCCTCTGCTCCTCAGAAAATACCAGAAGTAATCAGAGAGTAAGCAGAGTAATCTGAAGTGCATAGCGCAATATATTCAGTGTGAGAAGGGCTGCTGAGAAAACGTACCGGGATAAGGAGGCAGGAACCGCTCGGGAGGAGTTGCCATTTCAATAGGACGCCTACAGACGCTCGCTCTGAGAAGGAGAAATACAGTAAAGGCAAAAGGAGATGGCGGGGCGAGTCGTGTGAGTTTCTGGAAGTCTGTCCAAGGTGAGTCCAAAGGGTGATGGAGACGATCAGCCAAAGGGCTGCTGGAGTGAAGTGAGCAAGGCTGCGGAGACTGGAGAGATGGAGAGACCAAAGAGGGCCGGGTCACCGGACCGCACGGGCCTCGTTCCTGGCATGAGGGAGACGGGAGCCATTCAGAGAGAGAAGCACAGAGCAGTGACTTGGTGGCTCACTCTGCTGTGGGAGAGCAGGAGTGAGAGCAGCCCAGGGAGCTACAGCAACAGTCCAGGAAACAGCCGTGGCCCTGGGGCAAAGGACAGCGCATGACGGAAGAAGGTGTTTGGATGTGGGCAATCAGTGTTTCTTGACGCACCTCTCATCTCATGAGAAGAGAAACCAACATGGCATAGTGAGGGGGGAATGAGAAAGCAGCCCCCAGGGGCGGCGGTCATGCCACAATCCCTTCTTCCCCAACTCCCCCTCCTTTCAGGAGCTGTGCGCACGTGCCCAGCTGTTTTTAAGCTACTGGCCTGGCTGGTGAGC
The DNA here is from genome assembly GCA_026018925.1 of Tupaia tana. NCBI lineage: Eukaryota > Metazoa > Chordata > Mammalia > Scandentia > Tupaiidae > Tupaia > Tupaia tana. The sequence goes on from JAKSZU010000017.1 coordinate 4,108,671, forward strand.
AGCTGGCCATGTAGAGTCTCGTCGCTATGACCGCCTTGGCACCAGCTGGCCCATAGGCTCTGCCATTCCTCAACACTTAGTTCTGAGGTCTCGCTAGAATGGATTTCTAACTAGTGGAGAGAAGAAAACAGGGGGCTCTAACACGGAAAGCTTTGCATGGTGTGGGCTTCAGAGCAGCACAGTCCTGTCTGCCCCCACTTCCCCGTCTCCCCGACTGTGAGGGGGCTGGGATGCCTGCTCTCACTCTGTGCCGGGAAAGGAAGGGAACGGGTTTGGTGGATCGCTGCTTCTCTGGGCTGCTGTCAGTCTCCATGGAGAGCCAGCTGGTGCTTTAGGCAAGGGAGCTGTTGTGAAGCACTTACCCCAAAGCCTGTGGGGCCGGATAGCCGCTATTAATTCAGGAATGTGCAAGGAGAGGGGAAGCCACACCCGCTGCTCCTGTCACCATCCCTGTCTTACCCATGCGAAGTGACAGTGGATCCCTTCTAGGAAGTGCGTAGTGTTATAGCCACTGTCACGGTCCGGTTTTAGAACATCTTCCTCATCCAACTACAACCCGCCCGCCTCTGCACAGCTAGCCCCGGCAACGCTGACCTGCTCTCTGCCTCCGTAAATTTACCTCTGGAACATTTCGTGTAAGTGGAATCAGACAGAAGGCGACCCTCCGTGACTGGCTCCTGGCCCTTAGCCTCATTTTTAGAGGGGCGTCCCTGCTGTCTCGGCGGCAGTCCCCAGCCTCGGGGTGTCGGGTCTGCTGTGCGGAAACTGCACGTTTTGTGAACTCAGCCATCACATGAGCATGCGGCCTGCTCCCACCGTGTGGCGGTCATGAGGCACTTTCTAGCGTCCTCACGGTTGTCAGGTGTGTCATCTAGGAGACTTTGTCCCCCGGTGCTGGTGGCGTTCACAGTTACAGCCATGCGGTGGGTGTACCGTCAGCTCTGGCGCTACAATGACCGACGTGTGTGTCTTCCATGTCTCCCCTGAGCTCTCTAACCTCAGAGAGCAGCCTCGCTTGCTGGCAGGGAGAGCCAGGTGTGGCCTGCTGGGCCCCAGCCGTAATCCCCACTCCATTGCCTTGTTCCCTCACCTCTCGGCCTTCTCCCAGTAACTCAGAACCTTCCATCAGTGCCCCACAAGCTGAGCCGAAACTTCCTGCGCTTACATGGATTCTCTCACCATGGCGGTACGGAAACGAGTGCCTTCCACACCTACTCAGAGAGAAGCCATTTTCTCTCTCAGGCTTTTCTTCCTGGCCCATAAACTAGAGCCTCTGCTATTCCAGAAGTGTTGGTCGGAGGCATCTCCCAGGCCACCCGTTGGGGCGATGGTTATATTTGGTAGTTGGACCACATGGTCAATTGTGAGGTTCCAGTTACAGACTGGCAGCTTGAAAAACACACCAGAACCATGTACATGTGTGCCCAGAACCCCAAATGGAGGGAGGGACCGAGAAGAGATTGCAGTATGCCCATTCCCCGTGGGGGTGGGGAGGAGGGCAGCTATCTCTTCTCTCTCTCTCTCTCTCTCTCTCTGTCTCTTTCCAGCAGGCATGCGTGTCCTCTAGCAACTTAAATAAAAGAAAATAAAAAGAAGCATCTACTTTTCCTACTAGATCTCATTTCTTCCTCTCCATAAAGTAGTGATTTAACCACTTGACATGTTCAAGAGTCTGATACGCATTGATACATATAGTCCCCTAGTGCCCGGGGTTAGACTGGCAAGTCACTGCACGCAGGCGGCCAGCTCCCTGGTGCCTGTAATCTTGGGCATTCTGGCTCAACGTGCTGAGGCATTGCTGGGTGGGCAAGTCACTAAACTGGAGGCCTTGCCACTCAAGGGAACCTAAACGCAGCTCTGAAAAACAATGACCAAGTCCAGATAAGCCCCATGCAATCGCTGGTCAGCTGCCTTTCCAGCTCCATGTCCAGTAAAGCTAGCATTCCAACTTCCTTGCTCCTGTGCCTACTTCTCAGTCAGCTGCCATTTTGAAGGGCAAAGGATGGATTAATTCCCTCAAACCCAACATATGGAGGTTATTTGTATCTTTCAGAAAAACAGAGCCGGGAATATATTTAGGCAGACCAACTTTTGGAGTCTTTTTCCCCTTGATGTGTGGAAGACTCTCCGTAGGACTAACCACCCAGTAATGGAATATTATTGTCCCATCACTTAGCACAAGTTCACCCAATCCCTCTCGGGTTTCCCAAAAGAATTTGTTAGCTTCTTCCTCTGAAGTAGCAAATTACAGTTTGAGCCTGCCTCACGTACCACATCAATCACTCGCCCAGTCCTGGGATTGCTAAATGCTTGACCCAATTGGGTGATTTCAGCTGTCCGATCATTTGGATGTGGGGTGTTAAAACAACTGAAGTGGTCAGACTACTTAGACTTAAAATGCCTGACTTAAACCATAATGAAGACTTAAACATTCAACTTATCTGGAAAACAAACAAAACTGGAATTGCTTAGATGTGTCCACACACGCACACGAGCACCAGGGCTTCTCTCTGGCTCTCATTTTCTCTCCTTTGCCCTCTCTCTCCCTCCACTCTCTCCCTCTTTTATTCTCGCCTTCCCTCACTCACGTTTCTCTACCTCACTCTTCGTTACTTTCTTTAACTTTCTTTATGTCTTTATCTCCTTCCTTGTGTCTGTCTTCCACTTAGAGTAAGCAACTATTCATAATAGCAAAATATGCTTTTATTAGCAGTGCTTCTTTCTCATTTCACTCAACATTAGAATCTAAGACAGACTATTAAGAAATGGTTACATTTGCTTCCATGAGGGTTGAGGTCAGTGAACTACTGGGTGGTTGGAAAAGTCATGATGTATTTTTCTGTTTTTCTATGCAAAAATGTGTCATGATTTTTCCGACGACCCAATAGTTCATCCTGCATGAAGAGGGAAATTGATCTTGGCAGAAGGAGCTGAGATCCAAGGAACTCCCCAGAGAACACAGCAGGCTCCAGCATGTTACTAACTTAGGGCAGGCCTCCCTGTGGCCCCTAGCACTCCCTACATCTTTAGTATAACAACTAGGAGGCTGCCATGTTTATTTACAACCTGGGGTTATTCTCTTGGCGTCAGCCTTACAATTCACTTCTCTTCACCTCTGAGTGCCTTTGGCACTGCTGTTCGGACTGAGTCCCCCTGAGAATGGTAAATCACTAACACTGTGAAGAGCCAAACCCCAAGAATGACCATTGAAGTAAGATAAAAGCTGAACAATTAGGAAGTAACAGGAGACACATAAACCTTCATCAGAGGATGATGGTCACCTTCTGCGTTGCAAGTTAGTCCCGATATCACTGGTCATCCTGTAAGACTGGAAATTAAAGTTGCAAGTGCCTTATTATACACCCTTTAAACTGACCCATCAGCCCGGAAGACACAGCTGGGTTATCCCAAGAGCGGAAGTCCTCATCAATGACACGGCAAGAGTGTCAGGTAAATCCCATGAGCTGATCTCCAGAGTTGAGATTGTTGGCCATCATTCAAGATTACAAAATGCTCATTTTGAAGACAACTCTTCAGGACTCAGCTTTGGAGAGTTCTGGCTCATCAAAGCATATTACTCTCAGAACTTCTGAAAATAACCACAGTCAAGACACAGCAGAGCCCTGTCCAAAAGAGAATCAAGAGATGTAAAAGTCTCTAATATGTATAAAAGAAAAAGCACAAAAAGTCTTAATTAAAACACGGTGATATTTAAAAGCACTTCCATTACACAATAGAATGCCCAGTACGTCAAGTGTTCTTTTGTGAAACATGGAACAATTTAATCATAAGATCATTAATGCATTGCAAATTGATTTTGTTTCAGTTTCTTTTGATTTCTTTGAAAATAAACTGACTATTGTCCTGCTGTCAAGATCCACTGCATAACACCATACGGTTTGAATATCGTATTCTCAATTTTACTTAGACCTAAGAAACTAAACAGAGCATGAGAGATGGGGAAACGCCTGTAGTATTGGGTCGTTGGGAAGTCATGACACATTTTTGCATAGAAACACAAAGATATACATCCTACCTTCCTGATGACCTAATAGTTTTTAGATTTGAACATTTCATTTTCTTGCCTATTGATACTAACCTATCAAGTATAGAAATCCATGCCCAATGTTGAGGGAATATCATAGTTTAAAAAGCTAACCATTTTAAAGCCCTCTATAGGTGCTCAAAAATAATACATACTCAAACTTACTATCCATAAGGATTTGATATCTATGAATATTAAAATAGTTTATCCTTGCTTTCATCCTTCATAACTTTATTAGAAACAGTTTTTTGTATTATAATGAGCTAATATAATTATCATCACATTTTAACATTGACATAAGCGTAGATGATATGTTAAGTAAACAACTTCCCTGGGACCAGTACTTACTCCTCTTTCTCTGGGCTGGATTGACCACTATAAGTAACTTTCTTCCTGAGAAATAATATCAGAGGAGAGGAACCAGCAGATGGTGTAATGGTTATGTCGCTGGACTCCCACGTAGTCAACTGAAGTTTGTGTCCCAGACAGGTGTCTTAAACTCATGCCAGGCCCGTGTGCGTGCGTACCCACCCAAAATCCCAAGAGGAGAATGGAGGAGAAAGGATTTCGGCATGGCCATCCCCCCTGGGGGGCGACTTCTCCCTCTCTGTCTCTCTGGTGAGTGCACACACCCTATAGCAAAAATCTCTTTCCAAAAAAAAAAAAAAAAAAAAAACCACAAGAAAGAAAGAAGAATCTACTGGAGAAGAAAACATATCAGCTTCCGGGCAGATATTCTTCCGGCCGTGTGCTGAAATAGCTGTCCAGCCAGGCAGAGCACACCACAGTTCATTCACGGAGAGCTATCGTTACACTATGTATTGCTTTGTTACTGATTTTCATGTGAAAATTCACAGCAAATCGCATAGTAAGAACCTGTGTATGTGCCATATACAATTAACAGACATTGACAGTTGGATATGTAGATTTTCGCTGTGTGAAACAGGCTTTTTTGTTTATAGTTCATTCATTTCTTACTGGGAAATAACGCACTATAAATAAAGTTTAAATTTTCTTTGTGGTCTTACCTTGTCACAGTCCACGACCTCCATTTCCACGGAGAATCTCTGTCTTCCAGCCAGTGTCAATTCTTGCTGCACACATTTCTATTCCTTCCCTCTATAGAGATAGAGATGAAAATGAGGGAGATCGCCAGGTCCAACATCCAAGACTGTGTTTTCAGAGACCATGTGCCTCTTACCCTTTTACTAAGATTTTTTTGATCAATGACAGTGTATGTAGATGTAGCCTCTTTCTGTAAGTTGTGATAATCCACTTCATGATATAAATACACCACTGCTTATTTACCCACTCCTCTGTCGATGCCTATTTAGATCATCTCCAGTCTTCATTGTTGAATTAATGCTCCTTACAAATGTCTCCATAGGTGCACAAGCCCACAGTTTCTCCGGGATTTACACAGGAATGCAATGGCTAGGCTGTCAGGAAAGTACATTTTTAGCAATACTCGTGTCAAATTGCTTTCTGAATTTCCTTTTTTTTTAAGAATTGTTTATTTCATTTTATTATTACTATTTTTTAATTTGTCTGGAAAGCAAGAAATCACACCCCACCCCTCTGGGGGCGGGGGGATGGCCATACTGCAATCCTTTCTCCTCCATTCTCCTCTCAAGATCTTGCGCATGCACGCACACGCACCCAAGGTGAGATTTCTAAGCCACTGGGTCCGGGACTTGAACTGTGGTCGACTCTGTGAGAGTCCTGTGCCATAACCATTATGCCATCTGCTGGTCCCTGTACCCATATCCTAAAAGCAAGGTAAACATATGGTAAGTTTGACCATTTGCATTTAATCCAACGAAGTAAGCAGGTACCCAGCCACAATATCTATTTTTAATTGTATTGCTTTTCCCCTATGGATTTGTGGGATTTTTGTATATATTATAGATATCACTCCTTTGTTCTCTATGTCATACACCTTCTCTTATTTTTGTTAATTGTATCATCTGTTATATAGAAATTTAGACAAAGTTAAATGTTCCTATAATACACATTCCATTATAATTTATTCTTTTATATGACTTAAGATAACTTTCCTATCCAAAAGCAATGAGAATATTATTTATGTTTTTCAAAAAATCATGAGTGACTTCCTGCTTGTCTTTCTTCCCCTTCTGAATTAACCCAGCTCCTTTTGGACTTAAAACTCTAACATATTAATTTTTAATCACTTTCTCAAATTCCACAAAGAAGGCTGTTGAAATTTGTATTGAAATCACATTGGGTGTGTAGGTACATTTGGGTAAGTTGAAATCTTTACGATGATTAATCTTCCTACCTGTGAACACAGCATGCATCTCTGTTTAACCCATTCTCCTTTTATATGCTTCAAAACTATTTTGTAATTTTACCCATGTAGAACTTGGATATCTTTTTAATGTATTTGTAAGTATCACATGTTTTGTTATATTGAAAATGTTTTTTAAATTTCTATTCACTTTCCAATGTTTATTGCTTTTATGTATAAATGTATCTCCACCATTCTAGCTAAACTGTCTTATTTCTTGCATTTTGTCTGAAGAGTCTTTTGCATATTTATCATAGAAAACTATATTGTCTGAACATTGCAATTTTGTCTTTTTCTATTTAGCCCATAATCTCCCACATCCTTTTCTTCTCTTATTGTAATCGTTAGAACCACCAGCATGGGCCCAGCAGATGATGTATTAGTTACGTCACTGGAATCTTACATGGTCAACTGTGGTTTGAGTCCCAGACCTAGTGGCTTCAAACTCATGCTGGGCACATGTATGTGCATGCCCAAAATCCCAAGAGGAGAATGGAGGAGAAGGGATTGCAGTAAGGCCATCCCCGGGGGGAGGGGGTGAGTTCTCACTTTCTGTCTCTCTGTCTCTCCAGTGAGTGCATGTGCCCTAGCAAAAATATCTCTTAAAAACAAAACAAAACACCTCCAGTACAGGACGAACAGTGTAAGTGATTTTGAGGAAGACAAATCATATTTCCTTTCCAGTCTTAGTTTATCAATAGTTCACTAATAGCTTTTGTTATGAAAGGATAGTGAATTTCAATAAATACTTTTCATATGTTTATTGAGATATTGCATGTTTTTATTACCTTAATCATTGATATGTTCAATGCATAACTGTTTTCTACTGCTGAACACCTAATCTATACGAAAGTAAAATAAACATCATTTGGCAGTGTTGCTGCTGAATTAAATTTGCTGAAAGTCCTCTAGGAAGATCGACCTCTAGGAAGACTGACCCAGAGAAAGAGAGAAAGCTTTGTAATTTTGCATCTACATTTATAAATGAAATTAATCTTTGTTTTCTTATCGTGCTCTCCTTAAATGGTTTAGATACCAAGGTTATCAAGTTATACTAGCTTCGAAAATGGGTTAAGTGGTTTCCCTCTTGTAGTCTCTGGACAGACAGCATCAAATCGGAATAGTCTGTAGGTCACAGGTTTGCTGAAAGCCCCCTGAGAGAGCTCTCCGGCCATGGAGCCCTTGTGGTGGGAAGGGAGGTAGGTGTGAGTTGCAATTACCAGGTAGAAGTTTTAATGGCTATCTACTCGGGGTCACTATTTTTTCCATTGACTTTGGTACATTTTCTTTTAAATGGGCCCAATTACCTAATTTTGTCATAAAATTGATCATGTTCTCTTTGGACTTGAGGATTTAGAAAGATGATGTCTATACTTTGACCCCATTTTCCTCTTCTTATTTGTTTCTGCCTTGTCTGTCTTTTGCTCGATCAATTTTCCAGATACTTTTAAATTTCTTAATGGTTTTCTTTGTGTGTTTGTGAACCAGTTTTGGTCTTGCTGACCACTAAAACTGCTTCTTATTTCTTTAACTTTTTGCTCTTACCTTTAATGATTTCCTTCTTTCTATTTTATCAGGTAGAAAAAACTTGGCTTAGGCCCGCCTGTGGTGTGATGGTTAACGTGGCTGGATCCCACATGGCCAGCCGCATGGTGTGAGTTGCAGACCTGGTGGCTTGAGAGGCATGTCAGGTGCACATACTTGCTTGCCCAAAATTCCAAAAGCAAGGAGGGATGGAGGAGAAAGGACGGAGGTGAGACCATTTCTCCCAGGGGTGCTTTCTTGCTTTCCATCTCTCTCTCTCTCTCTCTCTCTCTCTCTCTCTCTTTCTCTCCAGGGAACAGATGTGCCCTCTGGCAAAAAAATTAACATAATAACTTGACTTATTAACTTTCAATCTTATTTCATTATATGTGTGTATGTGTGTATGTACATACACACATACACACATATATAAATTCACTTCCAAGTACTACTAAAGTATAGTGTATTATAGATTTCCCTAAGAAATGCTTCAAGTACATCCAACAAGTTCAAATTGGTAGTGGGTTTTTTTGGTGATTTTCTTGATTTCTGCTTTAACCAATTAATAATTCAGAAATTTGGTTTTACTTTCTAAACATACAGAAGTTTTTACTATTGCTTCTTTATTAATTTCCATTTTATTGCATTATGTTCAGCAAATGAGAATATTATAAATTATTTGGGATTCATTGAGAATTTTCTCTAATGTAATACAAAATCATCTTTTGTAAATGTGTTAGATGTACCTGAAAAGAATAAATTCACTCTGTTATCTAATTATATGTGTGTATAATTCTTGTGTGTGTGTGTGTGTTTGAGTGTGTGTGTATATACATTTGAGTATATATAAACATATGTCATATATGAGGATACTTCAAAGTTCTTGGAAATATGAAATTAGAGCAGAGTTATTTTGGTTCAAAGGTTTTGAAATGTATGCATAGTTTTTTCATAATACACAGTCTCTATTAACTTTTTGAAGACCCCTTGTATACACATCATCAAACTTGCTATTTGGCATACTACATAATATTTATGTGTTCAGTTTAATGAAAACACATTTTTTAATTGCCAGAGGCCACAGGAAAGCAGAGCAGCTCTGCTTTCATCTGAGATAGACACTGGGCCGAGGGTCAAGACAGCACACTCCCCGCAGCAGGACACGGTCGTGCCATCCCTTCTGCTCCTGTTCTCCATCCTGTCGGGGTTCTGGGCATGCAAGCACATGTGCCGGGCATGTTTTTCAACTTTAACCACCAGGCTACAGGGCTGGCCCAAAGTACAAGTTTTAAAAAATGAATAGTTATATCTTAAAACTATGATTATCAAATAATTAACGTTAGTTACTAATTGATTATTAAGCCAAGCCTGTTTAGTTTGTAAAAAATGCACTGAGCCAACACCACAAACAGCCATAGGTAGAATATAGGAAATATCAAAGTCCCTGTGGTCGCCATGCTCATGACACCATTGCCTTCTCAGTTATCAGCCCACAACCACCTCAGGAAAAAGAAGAATCGCTTCTCCGAGCTATTATTACGTGCCAAATACTGTCCTGAGCATTTTACTGTTAAGCTCATTTAATCTTCACAATAAACTGAGGAGATAAACCCTATTTCGTAGGTGGGAACACTGAGCACAGCGGTTGGTTTGCTCAATCACACTGAGGGAAAATGGTAGCTTTCTCAGGGTGGAAAACTAGTCCTTGCTTCTCAGTTAGAGTCTTAATCACAATTCTGAGCTACCATTAGGTTCTTAACATCATGTCGGTGCCACATCTGGATTTGTAACATACTCATCATCTCTGTAAGTCGTTACAACGAAAACATAAAGACTTTTCCCCCTTAAATTTGCACCGTTTCCACGTGCTTCTCATAGAAATTAAAAAACAGCCACAATTAAATTCACTGTTAAGCTCCTTAAAAATTTGATAGGCTAGTTGATTGGAATTCATTTTAAATCATTCCTTTCATGAAAAACACAAGAACGCATAACTTTGGCATGAAGAGTACGTACAATCTCCTAAGGTTACATTAGGAAGCCGGAGTCAGGGAGGTTGCAGCATCCCACAGTTCAGAGTCGCTGCCGTCAGACGTCGAGTTGTATTTCCACAGGCCTCCTGGTTAATCTCCTTGTTTGATCCTCCATAAAATGCAGATGGAGATCTGACTTCTCCATGATATTGAAGATTACTTTAAATTACATTTATAAAGAAAATAGGAATATTAGTTCTTCAAAAGGGGTTAAAATAACAAGGTGGGTTTTTTATTTCATGAATGTAATTTGATTCCCAATTTAGAGACACAGAGCTTCAATCCAAGAATATGTAGAAATCCAGTTATATAGAGTCCTAAGTAAGTCAGTTCAAGTTTTATCTCCTTACATTTTATAATCTTCTGAGTTTAAGCTGGATTCTGTCTCCACACATTTATGTGGTTTTAGAATGGTAGCCTTCCAGCAGGGTAATGGGAAGCCCCAGACCAGTAATGCAGGTGCCTCGGGGCCACTGAGTACTCGGGTCAGGTCGGCTCAGGTCTAGAGACTGAGCCACTGGAGCTGGGGCCCCACCCCTCCCCTCATCCAGGACAGCTCTGCTTTCATCTGAGGTAGACACTGGGCCAAGGGCTAAGGCTGCCTTGAAGAATCGGTTCCAAATCCATTAGATGACCAATGAGCTAATGTTTGCTCAACTAAGTGCACCCTGTGTTATATGCCTGTACAATGCAGGTCAGTTCTACAGACATAGACGACACAGGACCAGCGGATGGTATAACGGTTATGTCTCTGGACTTTCAAGTAACGTACACTCCAACCTGTGGTTGGAGTCTCTGACCCAGGGGCTTAAAACTCACACCAGGTGTATATGTGTGCATGCCCAAAATCCCACGAGGAGAATGAAGGAGAAGAGATCATGGTGTGGCCATCCCCTCACCCGCCTGGGAAAGAAGGGATTTCTTGCTGTCTCAGAAAGAAAGAAAGAAAGAAAGAAAGAAAGAAAGAAAGAAAGAAAGAAAGAAGGAAGGAAGGAAGGAAGGAAGGAAGGAAGGAAGGAAGGAAGGAAGGAAGGAAGGAAGGAAGGGACTCTAATCCAATGTCAAATGTAAAAGCCTTGCTTCTCTGAAAGAGAGCATTTATGGGACAACGCAGATAAAGACGACGCAGAGCTGCATGTATTTACTGGGTGACTTACAGAGTTTATTGCCTTGAGGGCTGGCGTGGATACATCCTCTGGAAATACCCCAGAGTGTTCTAAAGAATTGGTATAATTCATCCAGAGCTTTTAGTTATTTCTGACATCTCCAATTTACTTGGCTTTCGTCCTGACACACAATACTTGGTTCTATTTCTGGCTGACACAAATAATATATAAACACTCATAAACACACACAAGTCATTTTAAATCCACATTAGACCTGTGAATCAGTTCAACAAAAGCAGCATTTCATGGCATTGTGTCTTCAGATGCTTTTGATGTGCCATGAATTAAATCACTACACATTTACTGTGAGTCTGAGATATGTGTTCAGCACCGAACTGCTTTCTGGTCATGGTGCCAAGAACAGAACTGAGTGAGAATTCTGGACGTGAGCTCTGGAGTCTGAACTTTTGATCCTTCGCGAACTCGCGGGGAGACTGGGGGAAACGACTTAGCTTTCCCCACTGCAGCGATGGGGCTGATGCCCGCTTCATAAGGCCATTGTGAGGATCCGAACAGCAGCAGCCCGACAACACGGAGACGCGTCTGCCGTCCACCCTTTGTGCATCGGGACTGATCAGCCTCAGGCGTGGCGGTGGCTGCCATGGGGAACTGTGTTCTGGGAGACTTCTCACTGCCGCGTCCCTCACCGCTAAGAATAAGACATGATCTGGCCTGAAATAAACTGACTCTGTGAGATAATGAGTTGTAACGTACAGACGCGAGTGAGCTAGAGTACCCGATTCACAGAATTTTTAATCTTGTATTTGTACCCACAGTTTTCTGGACTCGAAGTCTCCATTGACATTACTCACCTTCAAACACTAGCAACATTCAAAACTCCTTCTTCGTCATCAGTTTGGTTTTCTTCTATAAGGCATCTCTTACACTCAACACAAAAAGGAAAAAAAGAGGCAGACCTTACTAGTTTTGCTCAACCGGGTTCATTTAGCAAGGAATGGCGTATTTCCACTAGGCATCTTTGATACACGTATCAATTCTTTCTTTGGTTCTGGGACCGCCGGTGTCCTGCCTGCCTCATTACCTCATGAGAAAGAGAACATTCTTGAGAAATTCTTCCACCTAAGAAACCCTTTTCTCTCTCTTCTGCCAAAGGCCAAGAAAGGGTTTATAAGCTAGATGAGAAGGCTGGAAAGGAGAGAAATATTTGCCATCACTGTTAAATAATAATTGAAACAAAGTGCATACGAATAACTTCTGGAGTTGGACTACTTTGGAGGAAAACAGTATTTACCAAGTGACATATGAGATCATTTGAGCAATCACATACACTTGATGGTTTCAAAACAGTTTGGGAAAAAGCATAACCACCCACAGAAAGGGCTGTGAGGCCAGGATGCTTGGCAGGTTACTGGAGAGGCCTCATACCAATTTGCTGTCACTAGCGGCTTTGATAACTGGAGGACCCATTATAAATCTAATTTAACTTCATCTTCAGATAAGGTTTTCCAGGGCCCCAACCCCAAGCTTCAAAGCACGTATCTACGTGACAGTGCAAAGAGGTGCTCCTGTCCTCAGTATGAATTGCTTCCTTGACCTCACAGAAGGGCAGTTCCCTGTACGTGCTCCTGTGACCAGCCGAGTGTGTCTTTCCCAAATCCTATTACAGACTGCTCATTTTTTCCTCCTAAATCTTGCACTTTTATGAGCAGGGTGGTTTATATTGGTGAGTATGCTGTCTTCTTGAAAAATCATGTTTTCTTTCTAGTACAATTTTTTTAAAATAATGATATGGCGTACTTCCAGTTAAATTAAACCTGCTGTCCCAGCATAACGACTAATACTTACCCCTTTTCATGTTCAAATCAATCCCAGTTTGGATGGCTAATTAGATAGTCAGCATATTTACACAGCACTCACCAGGTCTTACATGCCATTTACATATATAAATTACATATGCTATCATCAGACAGTGTCAAAACTCGTGGCCCTGAGGCCCGGCTATAGAAAATAGGCGGTAAAAATCAGCCAAGAAGTGACCTGATGTTTGGAACCTGGAGATGATGAAACTGCATAACAAAGAGAAAGTCAGGCTTCTATGTTTGTGTGAAGATTATGATGTTAGAAGTAGGAGAATATCCACTGCAAGAAGAAACTTCAGAAAAGTGATGTTTAGAATACAGCGAGAGAGCTCTCAGATCCCACTCCCAACACTGAAGCCAAGGCCGTATTTCTCGGTTGCGGCCAAGATCCACCCAAATGTGTCAGGTCTAAGATCTTCAGTCACTTAAACCTGCTGTAGAAAGACAGATTCCCATCCAGGGACTTGTAAGAAGATGCTTCAGTTTCTTTAAACTTGGTCCAAGGAAGCATGACTGCTATTCTGTTCCACTAAAACTCTTATCTCAACCATTCAAACTCACATTTCCAGATTGCTTTGAAAGTTTTTCTGCAGAAATTCAAAAGTCCAAGAACACCATTAATGTACTCTGCTTTTCATCAGTTATCTCCCCCTAATCCCATTATATTAATGAATAATAATTAATAACACTTTCAGAATCCAAAGCGTTCTCAGTTACTGTGAGCAAGATCAGATACTTATATCTTCTATATTTTAGATATAGTTTATTCGGCCCACCCCCAGGCTGGTCATTTGCTAGAAACTCTCAGAGAACTCAGTATAAAGTGAGACTCCAGAATTATTATTTATGACAGCAAAAGGAAAAAAGCGAAATCAGCACAGGGAAAAGGCACACGGGATGAAGTCTGGGAGGGACCGGACATAGGCCACCGAGGTCCCCTCCCAGTGAGATCTCACGGGGTGTGCTCAGCTCCCCCAGCGAGCCGTGACGCGCGTGCCACGTGTGCCCGAGCTTTGTTAGAGATGCTGAAACAGCTTGTCACTGGGGACTAGTCATGTCAGCACACTTTGCCTGGCACATCCACACATTCCAGACCCCCGGAAGAAGAGCAAGCATTCGGCTTAAACCATATTTCCTACCAGCATTTTGGTGGAATGTGCCTCTTTTATGAGAAAATGGTAGAAATTCACCTAAAACCCAAATTCTCAGATGCCAGCCAACAGCAGCTTTGCAAGCAGACCCTTCTAAGGACAATACTCGGGCTTGCTTTCTTAACTCTTTTATGTACATGTCTCATAACTTGCTTTTCTATAGGTTAGGAAAATAACTTAAAGAAGCCAAATTATTTTCCCATAAAGCATGAGTTTATGGTGGGGAAAAACCCCAGTTATCCTAGCCAATATTCTTTACAGTGGATTAGATTACATCTCATATCTGACTAATTAAGACTGATTTAAAGAAATCGAGATAACTAGTAATCAATAATTGGGTTCTTCTCATCCTTTATATAGGAAATAATCATACTCACTAGACTGGCCCTTCCATTACAACTCCCTGCAGGAATGGAAATAGTTTATCATCTGTGGTGCTCAGTACAGGGGCCACTAGCAAATCTGATTAGCGAGCCCTTGATGTGAGTCTAGCGTGACGAGGAACTACCCACCTAACTTGGTTTACTGTTGGGTCCCTCGTCACAAACGGCTAATAGCTATGTCTTCGAAGCACAGTTGCAGATGAGTTAAGACTTCCTTCATTGAATCAAATTACATTGAGATTTTAGGTTACGTAGAAACACCTGAAACACCAGACTTACCTTCTGACTTCTTAGGGACCAAGCCAATGCCACGATATGATCCTATAAATACTTGGATTCCTTATGGTCTTAAGCCGAACTTACAGGTTTACCCGGAATGAAAAACACTCCATCACCAACAATAGACATGTTTTAAGAAGTCATTTTAAAAATAACCCAGTGTCTGGAGGTTGGCAGTGGTTTATTTTCACAAGTTGAACTGATTGGCAGCCCTCAAGAAAAGGAACAGCCTGCATTTCAGAGTACAAGGCATAGACTGGCACAGAATCACAGTGACTCTCAGTGCATGACCATTAGTTCACATGTATTTAGAGATACTGGTAATAGCACTAAAAAACAAAGAAAGAAAAAGAGCAGTAATTTTCCCAAACAAAAAGTACCTGTTGTGATGGCTAACACATTTCAACTTACTCCAGGTACTGTGTTTGGCGAACACTCCTTCGCAATATTATATCCAAAGAATCAAGTAGAAACTAATCTTAGTTTCTGTGCAAAACATAATAAAAGATGACAGCATATCCAATAAACAAGGTCATTTTTGAAATGTAAGTAAAAGTTTCATACCAGTGTGAATATCACAACTCAGGGCCAGCAGGTGGCATGGTGGTTGAGGTGCTAGACTCTCACATTGCCGACCACTGTGTGGGTGCTTTCTTGTTGTCTCTCTTTCTCTCTTTGACTCTCTGGTGAGCACACACGCTCTCTAGCAAAAATCTCTCAAGAAAAAAAGAAAGGAAGGAAGAAGAAGAAAGAAGGAAAGAAGGAAAGAAAGAAAGAAAGAAAGGAAGGAAGGAAGGAAGGAAGGAAGAGAGGAAAAGAAAGACACAACTTTTTCATCATTAGAAACTAAAAGTAAGTGTGAGTCATCTCATGGAGTATCTACTAATTTGTGTAATATTATAAATTGCCCCCACCTTCCAAAAAAGACTTCCCCATCCTTCCCCATCTCTACTAAAAATGCTTCTGACCTTCACCTCAGAAGGTCTCAGATTTGGTTTCTGGTCCAGTTTCAAAATACAAAAGAGAAAAATAAAAACAAAATGGAATAACTGGAGTAGAAGGAAGAGCCTAAGATTTTTCTGAGGAGAGGTGAGCACCAGAATGAAAAAAGTTTTCTACGAATAGTAAGGAAGTATTCATAATAGAGAAAAGAACTTCCACATTTTATAAAGTGAATTTAGCAGCCTAAAGAGAAAATAAAGTTTGCATAATGCAAGGGTCTTTTAAGGGAAAAGAAGGAAAAACTACGCACATGCATGCTCATCATATTGATGTCAAATTTGTTAATAACCACAGAATAACTAAGAATAAAAGGAAAACTTTTCATATCTCATGATTCTATTTTCAATGTTACAAAACAGTATTACCAATATGAAAAACACTTTCATACAAACAAATGCATAATACCTTTCAATATAGAAAGTGGCATTTAAAACTAAGATGTTTGATTAGAGTGGAAACAAAATGGGATTGCCCATAGCTATGCCACAGTTGTATATGGCACTAAAAACACAGAGATCCATGACAAACTTTAGAAAAATTAGGTTAAAAGCAAAGGTTTTATATTTGGCAAGATTAATTAAAAGCCTCAATGTTTGTGTGCACTATAAGCATTCAAGAAAAAGATCTGAGTTTTATCCTTTTCTAAGCTTCTACAAGTAAAGAACCAAATTTTTCTCTTCATAATATATTTAAGAACTAGTGTTCTAGCAGAACCATTTTGGGAAGATTGCTCTTATTCAATGGTTTGGGTTATTTTTTATTATCTTCTATATACCCTGTTTGATAAAATGTTCATGCACTAGCTGGAGAGACAGAGAGACAGAAAGAAAGAAATCACCCCCTAGGGGGGATGGCCACACCATAGTCCCTTTTCCTCCATTCTTGTCTTGGGGTGTTGGGCATGCACACACACACACACACACACACACACACACACAGTGAGTTTTAAGTCACCAAGTCCAGGACTTGAACCGTAGTTGACTATGTAGGAGTCCAGCAACATAATCCTTATGCCATCTGATGGTCCCCCTTCCCCATTTTTTTATATCTGGATGTATTATCACAGAAGGAAAGTATACATAAAAACAAAAAAGACTGTTTGTATTCCTAAATGAAAAGTTGTGCTACTAATTACGGATTGACATCACTTAACATTGTCAACATAGGAAATGATATTACACACACACACACACACACATACACAAATAAAGTCTGTTAGAACTAATACACAAATTTAGAAAAGTTGTAGGATACAAAATCAACATACATATAAAAATGAGTTGCATGTCGCAAAATCTAAAAAGGAAATTAAGACAATTCTATTCACAATAGCATCAAAGAGAATTAAATACTTAGGAATGAATTTAACCAAGGAGGTGATATGTACACTGAAAGCTACAAAACATTGCTGAAAGGAGTTAAAGAAGACACAAATAAATGGAAAGCTACCCCATGTTTATGTATTAGAAAAATGAAATGTTAAAATGTATTTATTACCCAAAGCAATCTACAGATTCAATGCAATCACTATTAAAAGTTCCAGATGGCATAATAGTTACATCGCTGGACTCCCACATAGTCGACCACGGTTTAAGTCCTGGAGTGGTGGCTTAAAACTCATGCCAAGCACATGTATGTGTATGCTCAAGAGGAGAATGGAGGAGAAGAGATTGCAGCATGGCCAATCCCTCCCCTCCGGGGGGTGATTTCTTGCTTTTTGTTACTGTCTCTCTGACAAGTGTACATGTCCTGTAGCAGAAATCACTCTCTCACAAAACAAAAACAAAAACAAAAAAACACTTCAATTATTTTTACAGAAATAGAAAAATTAATTCTAAAATTTGTATAGATTACCAAAGGCCTCAAATAGCCAAACTGACTCTGAAAAGAACAAAATTAGAAGACACATACTTCCTGATTTCAAATGATATTATAAAGCTAGTAATCAAAACAGTGTGTATTGACATAAAAACAGACACATAGACTGAAGGAATAAAATAAATGGTCCATAAATAAATCCTTGCATGTATGGTCAAATAATTTTTCACAAGAGTGCCAACACTTAGTAAAAACAGTTTCTTCAACAAATGGTTTTGGAAAAACTGGATACCCACATGCAAAAGAATGAATTTAGACCCTTATCATAAACCAGATACAAAAATTAACTTAAAATTATTAAATAGATAAACACAAGACCAATAACTATAAAACTGCTAGAAGAAAACAGAGAAAAATCTTCATGGCATTGGATTTGGCAATGATTTCTTGGTTATGACACTAAAAGCACAGACAACAAAAGTAAAAAAGACAAAGATGATGGCATCAAGTTTTAAAATTTTTGTACATCAAAGAACACAATCAAGAGTACAAAAGCAACCTACGAAATGGGACACAATATTTACAAATCATATATCTAATAAGGGGTTAATGAATATATAAGGGTCAAGAATATATAAAGAATTATTACAACACAACAACAAAAAATCTGATAACCTCATTATGAAATAGGCAAAGAAATTGAATATACATTTCTCCAAAGATGATTAAAAAATAGCCCACAAGTATACAAAAATATGTTCAATATCATTAATCATCTGAGAAATGTAAATCAAAACCACAATGAAATAGCACCTCATGCCCATTAGAATGGCTCTGTTCAAAAAAAAATGAACACTGGGCCAGCAGTTAGCGTAAAGGCTGTGTCGCTGGACTCCCACGTTGTCTACCGCGGTTCACGTCCCGGACCTGGTAGCTTAAAACTCACACCGGTCACGTGTGCATGAGTGCCCAAGATCCTGAGCGGAGAATGGAGGAGAAGGGATTGCAGAGTGGCCATCCCCCCGGGGGGTGATTTCTCGCTTTCTGTCTCTCTGTCTCTCTGTGTCTGTCTGGCGAGCACACACGCCCTATAGCGAAAACCTCTCCAAAAAAAAAAAAAAAAATGAACACTAATAACAGAAAAATAATCAATGCTGGTGAAAGTTTGGAGAAACTAAAACTCTTGTGCACTATTGGGGGGATTATAAAACAATGCAACCAGTATACAAATAGTAGGGAAGTTCCTCAAAAAAATTAAAAATAGAAATACTGTGTGATCCAGCAATCCCACTTCTGGGTATATATTCAAACTCATTGAAAGCAGAGTCCAAAGAGATTTTTGCAAACCCTTATTTATAGCTATTCACAATTGTCAAGATGCAGAAGCAACGCAAATGTCCACTGATCAATGAATGGATTAAATAAAATGTGTCATGTACATACAACAGAGTATTATTCTGTCTGAAAAGGAAAGAAATCCTGTCATACATGACAATGTGGATGAACCTTGATAACAATATGCCAAGTGAAAACTTTTGTGCATCAAAGAACACAACTAGAAAAAGAAAAATATGATGATTCTATTTATCTGAGGTATCTAAAGTAGTCAATTTTTTTAGAAACAGAAATCACCAAGGCCTGGGGGAATGAGGAAAAGGGAATTGTTGTTTAATAGAATTTCATATTTCCAAAATGAAGAAGTATTGGAAATCTGTTGCACAGTAATGTGAATATACTTAACACCATAGAACTGCACACTTAAAAATGGATAGGATGCTAGATTTTGTCATGTGTATTTTACCACCATTTTTTTTTTAAAGAAAATTTGAAACTCCTGGGACAGTCCCAGGCAGACTGGAACAAGCTGGTCACCACAGAACCATAACTCTTAGCAATAAGAGCATTATGTTGGAATTTCATGTGGGGAGTTATGATCCTTCCTGCTGCTGAGGTCCAGAAAATACTGCTTTCTTCTGCAAATTTGAACACAGCACACTCTCCTTACCCCTCAAGACAGCTGGACGCAAGCTGAAAGATTAAGGAAGATTTTACTGAAGCTTTGAATCAAAAGATGAAAACTCTTCGCATATGTTTCCTTCCTAGATTACATGAGATTAGGACTAGTTCAGAGGTTCCCCAGGACTAAGCAGTCTAATACAACAGATTATTTACTTCTTACTTGCTAGTTATGCTCAGATTTTGAAAGCCATTATCATTAATGACTTTAGAAAAGCTTTTGTAGTTATTGCTGTCTGGTGTCATCAGGGATCTAGGGAATTAAAAGTTAGCTGATGTGTCCACACTTGGATCTGAACTGACTGAAGAGAGAAAAGCATTTTCCTCAAGCCAGTTTTTTGTTTTTGTTTTTGTTTTGAGAGAGATTTTTGCTATAGGGTGTGTGTGCTTGCCAGACAGACAGAGAGACAGAAAGTGAGAAATCATCCCCCAGGAGGGATGGCCACGCCGCAATCCCTTCTCCATTACGCGCCTGGTGTGAGTTTTAAGTCGCTGGGTCCGGGACTCAAACCACAGTAGACTAAGTGGAAGTGCAGCAATGTAACCATAACACCATGTGCTGGTCCCCTCAAGCAAGTTTTGACAGGTGAAAGATTGCCCAACGTAATGGCCAATCCAGGGGATAAGAGTGTGCAATCTGGGAGTCCTTCCCATGTGGAGGTGCTCCCTCGCAGCCCCTCGTGGTGCCTCAGGGACTGAGGTGTCAGCCTTTAGTACTTGACAAAAAAAAAAAAAAAAAAAAAGTTAATTTCCTTATCTCTTCCATGAGTGAGAGAAATAGAGAAAAAGACAGAGACAGCACTCCCAGCAGTATCCTGGAGCTACCCTTCACCTCCAACTTCAGCACACATGTGCCAGTGTCCTCCGACACAAAACCCAGAACCTTTCCACGCAGACCACCTCACAGAATGTAGGCTTTGACCACTGCCGCCAGCTGGTCCCTGTGAGCTACCCATGTTTGCTTTAAGACTTAGCTGAAGCTTCATGGTTCTGTAGCATTCCCTGGCCCTCATTCTTTTCCACGCAGAGCTAGGTAGACACGCCTTCCCTCTGCTCTCTGCACTTTGGGATGTGATAGCTTTATTGTTTAAAAACGCAGATGAGTGATTAAGAGACAGAGATAGAAAGAGATACCCTCCGCTTGACCGTGAACTCCGGCAGAGAAGACTCTTGCTTGCTCATGTTTATCCCCAGTTCAGAAAATGGTTATTGAACGGACAAGTATACTGATTCAAGGGACAATTCAGAATCACAGAAACAAAAACAAGTGGCATTCTCTCCATCAGGCTTTTTCCACATGCACGGCTAGACAAAATTGCTCTTGCATTCACTCTTGCAGCTTCCGTCACAAATAAGATTAGTTCCAGTGTCTCTGCAGGCTCATTTTCCAAAACATGTCCCAGAGAGCAAGCACATGGCTGACACAGCCACACGGACACCGGGGGCTCTTCCCCGCCCACCCGCATCTGGCCTGTGACAGAGATCGTAATAGAGTACGTTTCTCCACATTCCCTTCCACATACCTTCAAATATTTGGACATTGGTATGAATTCATCATTTTCCAAGTTTCCTGTTCTTACAAAGTAAAAAGTATGGTTTTAATTTGAAGGAACAGAAAAGAAAAAC
The DNA here is from genome assembly GCA_026018925.1 of Tupaia tana. Taxonomy (NCBI): domain Eukaryota; kingdom Metazoa; phylum Chordata; class Mammalia; order Scandentia; family Tupaiidae; genus Tupaia; species Tupaia tana. The sequence goes on from JAKSZU010000017.1 coordinate 4,129,842, forward strand.
TTTTTCTAATTCTTTCAAAAGTTAAATATGACTTGAGAATTCCTTATGATCAAATTCTATAAGCAGAAAAATGATTCTTCCAGAGGTTGCATTCTTTTTTTCTTTTTTTTTTCTATAGAAGTTTTTGCCTTAGGGAGTGTACACTCACTGGAGAGAAAGAAAGACAGAGACAATGAAAGGGAATGTGAAAAATCATCCCCTCCAGGTGGGATGGCCACACCACAATCCTCCATTCTCCTCCCAGTTGGGCATGCATGCAAATGCACCCAGCGTGAGTTGGATCTTGGGCATGCATGCAAATACACCCAGCATGAGGTTCAAGCCACCGGGTCTGGGACTCAGACCAAGGTTGGCCATGTGGAAGTCTAGCAACATACACTACACCATCTGCTGGCCCCAGAGTTCGCTTTCTATAACCTCTGAATGAGGTTAGAATTAATGACAAGTGTTTTAAACTTACAGAATCCTTTTTTTTAGAGAGACTTTTGCTGTAGGGAGTGTGTGCTTACCAGAGAGACAGAGAGACAGAAAGAGAAATCACCTTGGGGTGTGAGAAGTCACACCCCAAGGTAGGATGACCTTGCTGCAATCCCTTTTCCTCTTTTCTCTCGGGGTTTTGAGCATGCACGTATACGTGCCTGGCATGAGTTTCAAGCCTCCGGGTCCAGGACTCAAAACGCCGGGTGTGTGTGCATGCGTGCACAAGATCCTGAGAGGAGAAAGGAGGAGAAGGGATTGCGGCATGGGTATCCACCCTGGGGTGGGGGGATGATTTTTCACTTTATGTCTCTCTGTGTCTCCAGTGAGTGCACACCACACCCTATAGCAAAATCTCTCAAAAAAAAAAAAAAAAAAAAAAAAAAAAAAAAAAAAAAAAAAGAATTAGCACAGTGCTTAGCACAATGCATGCATATTATATTTTATTAAATTTTACTAAGACTTGTGTAATGAAAATTAAATGCCCCAGTAAGAAAATGATTAACAGAAACATGCAATCAACAGCTGAACTGAGGATAAATACATTATTTGCCGTTTTTCTTGTCTTGTTTTGACATGAATTTGGCTCAAATAGTACCATGCAACTAATGGTCATTTTTTATTACCACTGTATTAACAAATGACTGACAGAATATTTTAGTTTCCATGTCAAGAGGAAAGAACCAACTAGCTTTTCAAAGTGGCTGCCATTTAAGAGTTGATTCAATTTGAATTCACATTTTATTCATTTTGTTTTATAGCAGGAAAAAAAATACTTTTAAGAAAAGCACTAACAACTATACTCTGAGCCAAAAATCACTGTCATTCACCTTCTTATTAACTTCAGGCCTTGAATCTCCTCTGCATGTGTATATCCAACACTGACCTCAGAGTAACCTGCTTCAGCGTGTAGGATACTTCCACATCAACTCCTGATAGTGTATCCAGAGAGAGCGAGAAGAGAGAGCAATTCCTGAAGAAGTGTTGTGGATTTCTCGACCTTATTCCGGCATCTTGAAAGCGTTAGCGACGGGAAGTTGCTCCAGGGAACTTAGGTGTGTGGAAAGGCTGGTGCCCGGGCTCCCGAGGCACTCAGCCCTGGGTACGTGCAGACCAGCTTGGCTCTTTCCGGGCAAGGCAAATTTAAAAAGTAAGTAAACACAACCAGCCTGTGCTGTGGCCATCAGAGTGGCTGGATCCACATGGCCGACAGCATGGTTCAAGTCCAGACCTGGCGACTTGAGAAACATGCCAAGTGCATGTGCATGCATTTTCAGAATCCTAATAGGAGAGAAAAATAGACGAAAAGAGATTGCAGTGTGACCATGCCTCAGAGAGGGTGATTCTTGTTTTCTTTCTTTCTTTTTCTCTCTCTCTTTCTTTCTTCAGCAACCCATGGGCTGGCAAAAAAAAATTTTTTTTTTTGGAGAGGTTTTCGCTATAGGGCGCGTGCGCTCGCCAGACGGAGAGGGACATAGAGACAGAAAGCGAGAAATCACCCCACTATGTGGCAGTCCAGCAACGTAACCATTACCTCTTCTGCTGGTCCCCAGATTATTTAGATTTTACAAATAATTCTACATCTTCGTTCCTATCAAAGAAGTCATAGTTTTCTTGAGGGATAAGAGGAAGTATGACTACTCAGTGTCAAATATCTAAAAACATGCTGTTAGGGGCCAGCAGGTAGTGTGGTGGCGAAGGCATTGGACTCACACCATGCTTGACCAAGGTTCAAGTCCTGGAACTGGCAGCCTGCTTTCTCACTTTTCCTCTCTCTCTCTGTCTCTCTCTAGTGAGTGCACATGTCCTACAGCAAATTTTAAAATAATAATAAAAAAATTAAATAAATATTAATAATTCTTTAAAAAATAAAAACATGCCTTTATTTATTTTTAAAATAGCTTTCCTTTTTTTCTTTTGGTAGTTTTTTGCGATAGTATGTGTATGCTCACTGGAAAGGAAAGAGGCAGAGAGAAACTGAGAAATCATCCCGGGGGCATGGCCATACTGCCATCCCTTCTCGTCCAGTCTCCTCTCTGGATTTTGGACACACATGTACAGGCATCCACATGATTATCAAGCCACCAGGTCCAGGTGGACCTGGTGGGATGCAGTCACCCGAACTTCCATGTCACCTACTGGCACAAAACGTGCTTTTAAAAACCGTACCGTCAGAGCATGTTGGTTAGGGCCCCACTTCTAGACTGTGAAGTCCTGTATTTAATTTCTACCAGTAACACTGCCTCTCCTTCTGTGCTTTTGAAGTTGTAGCAAGAGCAAAATGCATCTGGGGCCAGGATTTGTCATTACCTTTTAATAGATCCTGGAAACTCATTATTAGTATCTGTCTTTCATTTTGCATATAATTAACAATCTGAATCATCAGAACATAGAAGGCACATAATAGGGAACATACGTGGGACCTTCAGAGTTCACGGAAGGAGTAGTACGGAAAAACCACGCGCGTAGATGTGGACTTCTTTTGCGCCAAAATAAACTCGTACTTTAATTCCATTTTCCACGAACTTTTTGAAGTCCCTCTGCATACACACACATTTTCCAAGATGTGTTGCCAGGCCTTCTGTCGCTCGACCAGAAGGACTGCTAACATGCGGCATCTCCTTGATGCTGGCTTCCCTCGGGTGCGTTTCTGTGTACGTTCAGGACCTACTTTTCCTGTACTGTGACATTTCCACCCTGTTCATCTCTTCAGGGATCTGTCAAACAAGCTACGTTTTCTTTTACAGCTTTGTCTCTGTACACACTATTCCCTTTGCCTGAAATGCCCTTCCTTATTTTCCCAACTACTTATTCTAGAAAAACCCTTCCCATCCTTCACGTGCTGAACAGACGGTCTTTAACCCCAGCCCCCTTTCCTGGGCCATGCCCGCGTCACCCCACACCTGGGCTAGCTCTGCCTTAGGGCAGGTGCACCTCCTGCAGGGCTTGCTCCTCTGTCGTGCCAGGACCTGCGTCCCATGTTCCAGCAGGGGTTTCCAATCCAAGGCGGATACTCAGGCATGCTGTCCTCAAACGCAGCTCATATTCTCCATTAACTCAGCAGGTGACATAGTGGTCATTTAGAGAAGTCTGTGAAGTCCAGCAGGTGGCGTGCCAGGCTAGGCTCTGGGTCCCACATAACCGACTCAGGGGTTTGAGTCCCGGACCTGGTGGCTTGAAAAACATGCCAGGTGTGTGTGCTTGCGTTCCCCACATCCTGAGGAGACTGGAGGAGAAGGGATTGTGACATGACCATCCACCTTGGGGGGGGGGGGGTGTATCTCATTTCCCCTTGTCTCTCTTTGTCTCTGTCTCTTTCTGGTGAGCACATGTACCCTATAGCAAAAACTAAAAAAAGAGAGAGAGAGATAAGTCTATGAGTGGCGTGAATGAGGCTAACAGACAGCAAAGCAACTGAAGAAACTGCAGATGCACCTTAAAGAGAACATTGGAAGGGACTGATCGCGTTAGCTCCGCAGCGCTGCCCACCACGGGGGCCGCGACGGCGAGCTCAGTGTCACGTAGAACCACAGCATTATTGTTCTCCTAGGGAAGTTCCTCCAAATTTAATTTAAAATTTTCCTGGAATTCAACCACATAAACAACTTTTGAAAAACACAACTCTGGTCCTTTTCTTTTTTTGCCTCTGCTATCAACTCTCCCCTGAGCAGAGGCCGACCTAACACCACCCTCTAAGTTTCCAGTACACAATACCTGACAGCACCAGTGAGAAACGTCTGCCTGCAGAGCTCCTGGCTGTGCACAAGCAGCCTATTCTCATTGTCGGTCTCAGCTGTGATGTCTGTAGAAAAAGGAGGTTTCCCAGGGTGAAACTACTTCGTGGAGGATGCAAAACTGTCATCATGGAATGGTACATATTGTGCCATTTTATCTTATCTATTCTTCTGAGGAATAAATTTCAAATTGCTCCCACATAAAAGAACCCATGTTATACTATTGGGTCATCAGAAAAGTTATGATGCATGGTTTCATAGAGAAAGGTAGAAAAATACATCCTGACTTTTCCAATGACCCAATAAATTTCACATTAAGGTTGCAGTAGTGCTGTTTAGTTCTTTCATGAATTCATGAATGAACTTATGTAAAATTTAATTTTTTTTTGTGAACCTAGAAAGTTCTCTTTAGTCATTTTGAAAAGCACTTCTGTGGAAGTGCTCCTTAAATGGCTTTAGCACTCACTACCAGCCTGGCTGACTTCATACATGGAACCTCTGCCCGGGGTATAGATAGCTACGGAGACGCCTGGGGAGGTCTAGGAAAACACATTAGGAAGGAGAGGGAGTGGCAGTGGTGCTAGTGACGTGGTAATGACGTGGTGGTTGAGGTCACCGCAGTGACGTGGTGACAGTACAGTGTGTGTGGTCATTGCTGGTGACGGTGGACGCAGTGTTAGTAGAGATGGTAGAGGTGAAGCTGAGGATGGTAACAATGGGGTGACGGCAGGGCTCAGGGATTAGTGGTTGGGTGGTGACAGCCATGGTGATGGTGAGGCGTGGGTGGTGAGAGCGGTGTGGTGATGGCAGCGATGACAGGGTGGTGGGAGTGGTGGTGGTAATGGTATCTGTGGCTGTTTTGAATGGTGGCACCAGTGGTGGTTGTGTTATCTCTGTGTTCTTTTTTAGAGACTCAGCACAGCACTAAGAAAGGTGGCTTTTAAATAGCCCTGGACACTGTTGTCCATGAAAATCCAGGAAAAAATGAAAAATTACTAAATAATAAGAAAAATCTTGGGGACCAGCAAGTGGTGAAATGGTTATGTCGCTGGACTCCCACATGGCTGACCGCGGTTCAAGTCCCAGACCCAGTGGCTTCAAACTCACTCCAGGCACGTGTGCGTGCATGCCCGAGATCCCAAGAGGAAAATGGAGAAGGATTATGGCATGGCCATCCCTCCTGGGGAGTGATATATCATTTTCTGTCTCTCCGAGAAGCACATGCCCTGTAGCAAAACTCTCTCTCTCTCTCTCTCTCTCTCTCTATATATATATATATATATATATATATATATACACACACACACACACACACGTGTGTGTGTGTGTGTGTGTGTGTAAAAAGAAGAAGAAAAGGAAAAAAGAAAAATCTTCTACTTCTACTTGGATAATATGGTGCCCAGAATTGTGCCTCGGTTCCTCCAGAATCACTTATTTCTGAGCACCATGTGCATTTACTCCTCTCTTCTACGTCTCAGACCATACATAGCAAATTTTAATGCACCCCTTGAGTTATTTTCATGTAAAACAAACCAATTGCCATTTTCTCTTTAAAAAAAAAAAAAAAAACCTCTCCTGACACCACCGCTATAAGGCCTGCCGGGCTCTCCACTCACCGAGCATCTGTCTCAGTCATTAACTCCCTATTCCTCCATCTCCCCTGTAAATAAAGAAAGCCTCAGAGACGAGCAAACACGACGCTCGCCATTTTTGTGCTCTCAACATCGACCAGTGTGGGAAATGAGTGTCTATTGAATATCTACATGAAAACGAGTGTGTCTCTCTACAAGATGATGAGTTTCTTTGAGAGATCAAATAAGATCACGTCTTTTTTATTTTTGTGGTTTTCTGTCTACCTCCCAATGTTTTCTACATGGTGGGGAAAATGATCTTGGATTGTTATTAATAACAAACTTGGGAAAAGAAACTCAAAAATAGCTTTAATGTTCATTTTGATCCACAAGATAACACTGAAATAGGTAGAGATACTAATATCCCAAAGTTCCTTTCCGCCCTGAGATTCCGTGATGTTACAATGCCGGCGAGTCACGATTCACAGGGGAGAAGGAATACTTCACGTAAAGATGTTACTTCAGTCACACGGTATTTCAGGAGCAGAGCCCATATGGAGCCCAAGACTTTGTACTCCCTCTCCAGTGCTCCTTTAAAAACTAAGCATATTGATGAGGGCAGAGTGGGGAGGCAGCAGGCGGCATGGTGGTTAAAACACTAGACTCCTACATAGCCAACCGCAGTTCAAATTCCAGACCTGATGGTTTGCTTTCTCTCTCTCTCTCTCTCTCTGTCTCTCTCTCTCTCTCTCTCTCCCCCTCTCTGTCTTTGTCTCTTTCTGCTGAGTGTATCTGCACTCAAATTAAAAAGATAATAATAACAATAAATATAATTAAATAATTTTTTATAAAGCATACTAGCTTATTTCTCATTTCTTTCTCTTCATCTGGATTTTTAATGCAGCATTACGTACTTAGAGCAATCCTCCTTTCGTAAGATATAGAATTAACAGCAATTAAACTATTTCTGTTTTTTTAATCCATCTCCTCTCCAACTGAAAGAAAGGCATTCGCCCTGGAAAATAACACCTGCAAAGATACAGAAAGACATGATTTTATCCAGATGGTAGCACTTGGTGTTGCCAACAGATCCACATGGACGGAGCTTTAGGCCAAAGCAATTCCATCACACCTTTGCTTGGAGATGGACTGAAAATAAAAACATGGTCAGTCCCAGGACGATTACAGTCTCTTTGATGTAGATTCTCACCCATTAGGGACACAGCAGTGGGACCAGAGATCAAAACAACTGGTCTTTATTATCTTCTGCTAGTTCCCTCTGACACCGCTTGCTGAAAGAAAGGAGGCGAATGATTTCCAGCTTGGGCTTAGCTCTCCTGAGAAGCCTGTGGTTTCATGAGTCTGAGAACGGTGCTGTCATCCCCAGGCCTGCTTTGTCCGACAGCGTTCACAGGCTCCCTGCTCCCAAATCAATGCTCTGAAAGGCGTTCCTTCCAGGAGAGCCAGTTCCACCAGCAGCCAAGAGTCAACCTTGATAAATACGATTTTAATAAGTGCTAGAAAAATCAGGAAATTGCAGGCTCTTGGCTTTTGTGGTTTTTATCATACCGAGCTCCCTACAGAGAGCTGAAGAGGAGCCAGTCATGTGTCATCCTTTCCATCAGAGTCCTGCAGAAAGTCAGTGTTGAAGAGACATTTTCCTGTCGGGTACTACTGTGTATCAAATGCATCCACCTCTTGGAGAAAAAGATGAAATTAATTTGAAAACAAAGAGCAGAGTCTATAGCAACCCTGGCAGAGGACAAGGTTTCTGAGCTGGCCCAGGGGTACTCCAAATCCACCATAAGGGGAACATCTGACAGAGAAAAATGTGTCTGGCAATTTGTTTGATTGTAATTTCAATGAAAAATTGAAACCATACTTCCATGGGATTAGGCTTCCCTCCCTCCCCAGAAGGAGGTTCTGTTAACAAACGCGGCCCACGCGAGCGCCCTGCTCTTGTGCAGGGCCGTTTTCCCGTCAGTGTCCCTGGTGAGCTTGAGATGGTACCTTAGATGTCAGCAACCTCCTCAACGTGGCCAGAGGTGGTGGAGTTGGCTTTTTACACGCCGAGGACTACAGTGCTAGCGATGGTGGTTAGAGGGAACATACAACTTGCACATGCAATGTTCATTAGAGTAATAAATGGTCCGAAGCTTTCCTTTCCTGGGAGATAACCAGACTCTCCTGAGGGTGTGCTAGAGCGGGCCGTAGTTTGCCCATCACGGTGTAACATCGCTGAAGGGAGATGAGACATTTCATTTCCCCCAAGAGATGTGTATCTTCATTTTTGTCAAACACAAGAGAACAGTATAAGAAAACTGGTCACGGTCATGGTCTGCAAGAGAACAAATGTTTGGTAAAGAGCAGCAGCACACTAGAACGTCCTCTGCAGTGTATGTTTGCAAAGAATACAGAGTTGTTTACAGCATGTAAACACCCCAAGGAGTTCGTCAGAGCAGTGATAATTAATGTGTTTAAAGATTAATGAGCTCAAGACTAGTACATGAGCATACAGACGACAATGTGGCAACTGTAAGGCTGGAAGGAAAAATTACTTTATGTTTTTAATGATTCGTTTCTAGCAGGACTGCTGCCTGCCTGGGTCACAGTCCCCATTCGCCTCTTTCAGTCCTCTACCATCCCAGGAACATTGGGTGGTCGGGAAAGGCGTGATGCATTTGTGCATAGAAAAGCATAGGAGAATATGACTTTCCCAACGACCTAATGCATGATGGTCCCCATGCTTCATGTTTCATAGAAACATTAATCCCTGGGACAGAGAGAGGGTCCTCTACTCCAGTGAAGTTATTTCACTGCATAAAGAATGAAATAATTTGGGAGTATTTGCAGAGAAACGCACAGCTGGGGCTGTGGAGGAGAATGCATCTGAAGGTTAATCCTTGTGAAAGGTCTTATGAAGTGCAATGAAATACACTCTCCTACGTGGCTTCCATGGTGTAGACGAGGCTCCAATGGTGTAGGCGAGCACCAATGTTGCTCTGCAGGTGTGCACTTGATGTAAGTTCCCAGAGGGCAGGAGCCATGTCTTTTAAGCATTAACTATGATAGCTGTCACAAGATCGATACCCAGTTAATCGAGTCAAATAAAACATCTTTTATATAGATTCTGTTTGATAATAATTCAAAAAATAGCATGTAAATTCAGAATCCAGGGGTCTTTTCAATACCAAATCAACAAGACTTTCTACAACCAAAGGAAATGGCTGGGTTTTTAGATACGACGATGAGCGTAACTCCAGTTCTACCCGTGGCAGCCCTCGCCTGACCTGCCCCTGTGGACTTCCGTTGCTCTGATGTGTAGCCTAGGGACTCAAAATTATTGCTGTATTTCCCAGGAGGCTAAATTACTATGAGTGTAGACACTGAGAGGAGTCACTTCAGGGACTCCAGCAGTTCTCCAGCTATGTCACATCTCACCCGGCCGTGGTGGCAACACCACATACTTCACCACGTACCTCCGAATGTGCAGAGGTGAGAGCCATCAGGGCACCAAAAATCCTATACATTTCTGGTGATCTCGCCTCATTTAGTTAGAAACTTTTCTCTCAAGAGTGGTGAGCTTTTCTTCTGCATCCTTCCTGGTCCTAGAAGATGGTGCACTATCCTGGGTAAGAGACCTTCACTTTGGTGAACAGTTTCATGGTTGACTCATGTAACAGGAACCTCCTCAGAAAAAAAAAAATGCTACGAATTTTACCCCCTTCATTTCCTTCAACAGTATTTGCTGTGCACGTATGAGGCGAGACGCACTTCCTGGTTCTCCATGAATTTTTACTGTTTATTAAACATTCATTTTAGGTAGTGACATTCCTTTGTCTGTTACTTGGAAATTTTCATAGGCAATCAATTTTTATTTTAAAATATTTCTACTGGGGCCAGCAAGTGACACAATTGTTAAGGCACTGGACTCTCGCATGGCTGACCGTGGTTCAAGTCCTGGACCTGGAGACTTGAAAATGAAAATGGATTCCTAGCAGTGGTTTATGGTTTGTCGAATAACTGACCATTTACTAAAGAGAGATAAGGAGACTCAGCCTTTGTTTTACTACAACTCATACACAGTTATCTAATGGGCATATTCTTTGCTTCCAAAGTTCAGGTTGAAGGCACTGGGGGTTCAGACCCTGGCAGAAATGCCGGTTTTATTCTAACAAATCCGGGGTGAGGGTATGGGACGCGGGTCACACCGGGAGCTCGTGCTCCCTGTACTTTATTATTTATTTATTTATTCACGATTAAACTGATCTTAACAAAATTCCTGATAGTGGAACTTAGAAATGCATATGCTAGATTTATGCTAAGCTGGTTTCATTAGCATCTTAGAAACACTTCAAAGGTGTTCTGCTTTTTTTCTAGACTGAATGTAGGACTAGGGTGAATTAGAAGATGCAATGCAGTGGCTAAACTTCCCATTTGTATTTCGTTTTCTTGAATTCTTCTTTCAGTGATTTGTTTAAGAAGATTTAAAAATCTTTGCACTTTGAACAAAAAAAATAATAAATGTCTTACAAATGTTTAAAAAAGAAAGAAAGAAAGAAAATCATGCCAGGCACATGTGCCTGTGTGCCCCAAATCCCAGGAGGAGAATAGAGGAGAAGGGATTGTGCTGTGGTCAACCCCGTGAGGGTGACTGCTCACTTTCCCTCTCTCTCTCTCTCTCTCTCTCTCTCTCTCTCTCTCTCTCTTTCTCTCTCTCCAGCAAGTCTGTTTTGTCTATGGCAAAAACCTTAAAAAATATATATATATATATATTTATGTTTGGGCCGTGAGTGGAAATAACCCAAGATGACCACGAGTAGGAACCTGGGTTCTACTCACGGTCCGTCCCCTCCTGGGGGACCTTTCACAAGCCTGTTAACCCCTGCGCTCCAGGTGTGCTGACAAAGCTGCCCCACAAGAGGGCTCTCCCTGCAGGCGCTGTGTGTGTTCGGACCTCCATCTCCATGGGCTGTGCTCCCAACAGTCCTACGACAC